>CM077878.1:76845478-78095835 GCA_039720435.1 Amazona ochrocephala
CCATACCGTCTACTTTTTCATAAATAGGTTATAAGGTATATTCTTTCCAGCAGAGGGCAGTGGAATGGTAGATGTATATATATAAAACAATATTTTAATGTAATTTAAGAGAGAAAATTCAAAAATTTGTTGAAAAATTTGTAATTAAATAGATGATAAGCAAGAGAGATAATTCGCAATACCTTTCAGGCATAATGTGATTTTGCTTTGACTTTATTCCAAGAAATACAGAGAAGACCTTTTAATTAACAAAGAAATGCCATTATGAAAATGACTGTAGTGCTTAAGAATTAATAAAATGTGAATTTCTGAACTAGAAAAAAAAATGTATTCTGAATGCCTTAATCACAAAAAGTACCATTTTTGGGGTAGCACAGTTTAATGCTCATCTTTTTTGACAACTATTTTTTTTCTATTGAGGAAAAGGTTAGGTTAGTATTTTGTGTCAAAGTAAAAGAACTCATGAAGATATTGGCCACAGTAACATTCCTAATAAAAACACTGTTTGGACACGTAAAAGAGACATGTCTTTAAATACTTACTATGAGACACAATATTCCATTTCAGATTTCTGAACTTTGGAAAGCTGAAAATGCTCTCAAAATTGTAAGACGCTGTGGCATGTTAGAAGTCACATACTTTGAGACTGCAATTGCATGGTTGTGAATAAGTAAGTTTTAAAGCTGTTATTGATAGCTATGATATAGCTTTTTTCATTGCCTTTTCATGTAGAATATCCACTTTGAGAGTTCGATGCTCAATATCTGAAGATTAGCAGCTTTGGTGGTATATGCCTAAAGCCATCGGCAAATGCCAAATGAACATGCTTCTTACTTTCATGCAGGCTGAGCTTCTGTTCTGTTACAGCATCCTCTAGAATTTGTTAAATGAAACCTCTCCTTAAAGCTACCTTCAATCAAATCATAGAATCATAGAATCATAGAATAGTTAGGGTTGGAAAGGACCCTAAGATCATCTAGTTCCAACCCCCCTGCCATGTGCAGGGACACCTCCCACTAAACCATGCCATCCAAGGCTACGTCCAACCCCACCTTGAACTCCGCCAGGGATGAAGCATTCACAACTTCCCTGGGCAACCCATTCCAGTGTCTCATCACCCTTACAGTAAAGAATTTCTTCCTCATATCCAATCTAAACTTCCCCTGTTTAAGTTTGAACCCATTACCCCTTGTCCTCTCACCACAGTCCCCAGCGAAGAGTCCCTCCCCAGCATCCCTATAGGCCCCCTTCAGGTATTGGAAGGCTGCTATGAGGTCTCCATGCAGCCTTCTCTTCTGCAGGCCAAACAGCCCCAATTTTCTCAGCCTATAAAAGAGTAGCAGAATTTTCAGTGCAATAGAGAGCAGCATTCAAGTAAAGCCATGACATAACCAAGACCAGTATTTGACGGGAATGCTTGAAAAGAAGGTAAATGTAATAGATGATCAAATCCCCATTTTCTGTCTTTCTTCCAGGTTGCAGGTGCTATATCAAATATCCATTTAACATGTTCTCTAAAACTGGACTCTGCTTTTCTTAAATGCTTTCTATGGGCTAAATTTAATCCAGGCAGTTTGTGACAATAGTCCCACTGGAAAAAAAAAAAAAAAAAAAAAAAAAACCAAGAACATCCCCCCCCCCCAAAAAAAAAAAAAAGGCAAAAAAAAAGCAAAAACAAAAATCCCCAAACCACCACCAACAGCAACAAAAAAAAACCACAAGAAAAATTAAACAAAGCAAACAAACAAACGAACAAAAAAAAAAAAAAAAAAAAAAAGAAAAAAAAGAGAGAGAGAAAAAAGAAGAAGAAGCAAAAAAAGAAGCCAGGTTCTGAGCTAAACTCATGAAATGCATTTCAGATTTGAGATACTACCGGTAAGCAAAGAATCAAATTTCCAACTCCAGCTATTTACTTTATATAAACATCCTGGCTGCAAATTAACCACAAAAATGTTGGATGGAATCATGTTCTTCATCTAAATCTACAGCAAATATCTAGCCAGAAGAAGTATGTTGTTCTGTACCAGTACATCTCAAAACTCTTGGTGAGTTTTCATTCTCTTTTGTTTTGCTTGCCTTATATTTTGAGCTATCCATAAATATCAGCCTTTGATGTATATCAGCCTTTCTACTGAGGTAGCTCTAGAGTAATAGATTGAGCCTCCTATTAAGTAAATAAATCTGCTTTTAACTTCCAGAATTATAAATAACACGAGGAATGTCAAGGCAACCTTGGGGGTAAGCCAAGTCTTAGCACAGCTGCTATGACCTTGCATGTCAGCATCTTAGCCTTTATCAATGTTTAATTTGTGTACAATGTGTAATTTCTTGGGTTTTACATTCATTTAATTTTATTTCTTTGTGCTACAGATTAGGAAAATTTTTAAAAATAGCAAATATTTCCAGGCTGCATAAGGTTTCTTAGGAAGATTGCTTGGTAGGCCTCTGACCCACGATTTGCAATAAAGAGAATGCCACAAACTTACTCTGAGACAAGGTAAACATTGTAGCCATATTGTAAGCTTCTGCGAGCTGTAGCCGCAGTGCTCACTATAAAAGTTTGTCTTCTCTGACCTACCACATAGGACGAAGAGCCAGAAAAGCAGCTTTGCTTATAAGCAGAGCAGGGAATAGCAAGAGTTTTGTAGGCAATAATCCTCTTTTCACTGCAGTTCTGTACTTTAAGTGCTCTTTAATGAATGTCTAATTTTAAACGCACAATTAGTCAGAGTGAGAACAGTAGAGCAACCTGTGCTTAATTTTCTTAACGTATCAAAGCTGTACTGACTTCAACAGAAGTATAATCAAGTTTCTACAGTTCAGTAGTTACTGGATAAAAGCTAACTTAGGTCCTCAAGTAAACTCTGAATTCAACTTTTTTTCTACAGTTCACAAAGGTTTTCTGAATAATTTTACTTTGGTTTCTGTTCACTCATGTTGCCATTGGACTTTCTTAAAAACTGGACCAGCAGCACCAAGATGCTTCTCTCAATATCTCTACAGGGTTCAATTATTCCAAGTAGTAGAAAGCACATCGCTTTCATTTTACAGCTCTTAAGATTTTTCTGAACCAAAGTACTACGTTTGGAGTTGACAGTAGTATTTTAAAACCCCACAACTAAGAAGCATATAACGTGATTCTGTTTTTGATTTTTATCATTGTTGATCTTATTTTCATCACTTCTGATAGTATATAAGTTCTTTTTACCTCCTGTGTCAACTTTGTGACTACAACACAGGTACTTCTGCTGGGAATAAATGCTTAGCTGTTACAAAAGGACTGGAAATACTGCCCAATCATCAAACTCTGGTGTGTAAAAAGCAATACAAATTCAAGGCAACATCCAAAGAAGTTGAGCGGTATTCACTGGTTTCCATGTCAAAACTCTTGTTTTGTGAAAATGACAGTTTTTTCCTCAGTTACTTCAAGTAGCAATACCTGCTTCACATACTGTATTTCACTCCAGACTTCTGATTGTACCATATTTCCCAAAATTCAAAATCTGAGTCCCAGTTTACATTTCTAAATCCTAATAAGGGTACTTACATAATTAACGTACAGATGCCAAGGACTTGGGTAGAAACCTGCTTTCTAATAAGCTTCCCTCTCATGACTGCTGAAGGACACATTAACGAAAGAGAAGTCTTAATTCAACATCATGGCATGCCTATAAAATGATAGATCCTAAAGCAAGATCTATAAAACAGATTCATATAGACTGCTGCATAAAAGACACATTAGCCCCTGAATATTTAGCCATACAATGGCTTTGCCGTTGTTTCCCGGGAGCACAGTGATTCTAATTACCAAAGTATTTTCTGACACTATGTGCATAAGCTAAAGAACGTGCTTATGTTTTGAATTATACACATGTGGTTTAGCTTTACCTTTATTTTTTCTGATTGTCATAAGTCCAGTTAACAGAAGGGAAAATGCTGCTTAAATTCTTTTCAGTATATTACACTTTCTACCATTTTAACTCAGATGGGAACAAGAGGAAATGTTATGTTCCATTATCTTTTAATTCTATGCAAAATAGCTGAAGTTAAAATTATTGGATACTTCATTACAGTGCACACTTTTCCAGTACTTTCACTGCATCTTTTTCCCAGGCTCTGTCTGAAGGTGAATTTGTGTAGAATCCATTCAGCTGTACACACTCGGTGTTATCAAAGTGTAAAAAGCCTGTTTCCTTCAATAAGGGAAGTTTTCTTTTTCTGTTCTGTCTGTCACTATTTCCCCAATCCTTTATTCCATCAACACATGTTCAGGGAGTAACTTGAAATGTTTGTATGACCTATACATAGTATTTACTTAGAAATACATGTTTTCAGCTGTGTAAAGGGAAAAGGTGGAAAAACTTGGAAATTACCAAGAGTAAGAATGTGTCCAATGGTATTAATATCTGTGTGGCCAAGCAACCAAGAGATGTATTTTCTGTGAATATTTGCACTAGAAAAACTTAAATGCACAAACGTTTACTGAAAGGTAGGCTTAAAAGTGCATTAGTATGAATGATGTAAATGTACTTAACATTTCAGGCTGTTCTTTTAGGCTGTTCCCCAAAGAGCATGTAGCTGTCTCTTAGTTTGTACTTGGCTCCCAGCAATAGCACCACTCAAGGAAGATGCCAAGATAGACATTAGACTGAGTGGCAAATATTTTTACAGGTTGTCCTAGGGTTTTGGTCCCATTCAAAACCAGATGTTGGAGTTTTCTTCCTGTAGGAAATAATACTGCTAGAGAAACTTGCTGAATATCTCACTATCACACCAGACTGGGACCAGGATAAAACTAGGGCATACACCAAGAATAGAGATCTTTTTAGCTGTGCAGCAAAGGCTACACTCAGGTCTCCATATTCATTTCTGCCTTGTCTTCGGCACTTGCTCTCTGATAGCACATGCCCAGTGAACGGCAGGTTTCCAACTTTGCCTCAGCATATTTGGCTTCCTGAAGTGGTACAAGGCTTTCCCACTCTCCAACAAGATATACATGAATGAAGAAAGTGGACTGCTTTGCATTGTAGGCAGTTGTTCAGGTATAAATAAAGCAAGGGTGAGACTAGATCAGATCAGAAATATGGCATTTTATGCTGGTTTTATACCTGCCTGTCTGAGTATACCTGGTCATGCCAGACAGCCATTTATTCACTTAATCTGGTTATTTTTTCTCCACATTTTGATTTTGCCACCTAGCCCAGTGGAAAGGAGGCATTTGACTGTAGAACAGCTCGTGTGAAGACAAAACAGACAAAAAAGAAGAAAAGATAAACAATCCAGTGAAGTGTTACTTTGCATTATGCCCTCTCCCTGACAAGATGAGAAGCTGCATTTCAGACACTTTTGCTTTGGAGAAAGCACAAGCAGAGTGCAGAGATTCAGCGACAGTCCATTGACTAACAGGGCAAAATGTGTGTAACAGCAGCTGTCAAACCCCAAAATGCAATCAGCCCTGTGTGTTGCTCTGGCACAGGCTGGTGAACTGATGGGGCTCATTCTTCTTCAGTTGGATGCTTCCGACAGTAGAACTAATTCAGTACAGGCAGAGCAGCTGAAGATGAAGCAACATTGCTAAGGCATTGTGGCCTAGTAGATTAATCGTACAGCAAACTAGGCTGTTTGACCACCTACTTTTCCTGCTTACTAAATGGGGGATAATTAGTAATTTGTTGCGGTCTGTTTGGAAAATGTGAGTTGTTTGTTCAGGAGGTTGTAATGATAAATCAATATATGCTGCAAATGATATGTGCCACCTACAGCTCCATTCAACAGAGAGCAGCATTGGACAGGAAAAAAAGGTGTCTCTCCCTGGCTTTTGCATGCTTCCCTCTGCAGAACTGGTAATGGGGTTGATTCCATGGTCTTGGTTTTTGAGAACAAATGTGATGCAAGGGGGGTTATTCACCATCTCCTGTGGCCAAAGCAAGCAAAAACTAAATGAAGCAAGAGGAAGATAAAAATTATGGTTCCCTGGATCACCTTGAGTTCTGTGGAGATGACTATTCGGTCAGCAATCAGGTGACACAAGTGTTTTCTTTCTCATAGCAAGGTTCTCTTCAGGCATGTCAAGCTGATGTTTTCAGACAAGTCTTTATAACCAAAATTTCTCTCTCTATGTAGCTCTTTCTTAGGGTTCCTTCCAGGGCTGGGTTTTGAATCCAAGGGTGAGGAATCCATGTGGAATTCCTTTCTTTAGCTTACACTGATGGACCAAATAAGCCAGTGTATTCCCTGAGTTAGCACACAGCAGCTTGCAGTGTTCCCTGATTGAGTGGTTTCTTTGAGCTTTTATAGAGCTTTTATTCAGCCCCACACTTCTCCCTATTTCTAGTGGTCTCTTTTTCCTCCACTCCAGGGATCATATCAGTGATGCTCTGGAAACAGGGAGGATTTACTACTTGTAGGACTGCAGCTGCTTCCAAGAGACTGCAGAAAAAAGAGCTGAATTAGGCTCCCTGCGTTTACTATTTGCTAGCACTTTTTAATTCTTTATGCCAGTATAAAAAATCCTGTTCAACAACTAATTAATCCTAACAAATCCATGGATCTGTATTTTTAAGATGTAACCATAAGAAGCTGTGGTTAAGTTTCTATTTTCAGGATTAATGCTGCCTTTTTGTTTTCTGCCTATGCCATAAGCATAGCTCTCCAGCTCAAGGAGTTAAACCATTCTTTACAGTGAATCTAGAGCATATATCGATGTGTGTGATTTTGTAATTATAATTCTGAAGTCCTTTATTTTTTTTTTCCTTTGGCTTGCAGTAATGTAGGTGTGTGGAGGAAGGGTGACAGAGATGAAAATTCTCTTGCATTAGTCCACCACACCTTACCCAAAATACTTGGAAGACTATTACAACAATGTAGCTATCCATAACAGAGACAGAAAGAGGGGGAGAGGGTGCTTTTTATCTTGTAATGAATATTAGGTACTACACTTCCAAAAATTCCTTGTAAGTTCAGTAAACACAATTTTATTTATAGCTTATTTTAGCTTCATCTTCTGTACCATGTGACCTACACTAAGGGGACACCAGCAATCTTCACAGCAAAATGGAAGGAATAAGCAGAGACTGGTTATGCAGGAGCAGCTGCTTGTTTTCAGCAGCATCAGTTGAGAGTTTTTCACATTCTCCTTCTCCGCCTCTCCCCAAATGTTCAGCCTGCTGTGTGCAAGCTGGGTGTTTACAGTTCAGGACTATGGAGGAGGAGGAAATATTTTGCCTATTGTTCAGTGACGTCAATGGCTTCGCTCCCAGTCACTTGAGGGACACTGGTGCTTAGCAAATGTCAGTACACTGCTGCTACTGCATGTGCCTTGCAGTCTGCTTGCAGGAATTTAAGGTCTCTCCTTCAAGATAGAACTAGTTGGTAGATGAGCCATAGCCATGGATAGCTGGTCTGCTGCTTTTTGCATGGGGAAGCATTACATGCTAGTTTCTTATTGTGCCATTAATAAGGCATATTTATTACCATTAAATGTTGAATTTTGTATAAAACTGTCTTTCATCCTACACCATGTTCTTCCCTCACACAGTCTCTTCCTCTGTATTAAATCAAGCTTCTAAAAATAACATAGAAGATACTGAAAATTTTATAATTAATATGATAAAATTAATTCAGCATCTGACCATATTCAGTGTTTTTCTGATGTGCTGTCTTTTGGTATTTTGTTACCAGATATTGATAACTGAATTTCAAATGTATTTTGCTGAAGATTTCTTAAGCTTAGTGTTGATTTCTATTTTTTAATGCACATTTTGTGAAAGTATACTACAGTTGATGTTCCTAAAGGAACTGCATTTGGAAAGATGCACTTTAAACACTATATTTTCATTAAAATACATTTGAAATTATTTTTGGCAAACTTTGCTGCTTCTGTTTGTGATTGAAAAAATTACTATCTGCAGCCTTTGTGTATGTGTGCAGGAAAAGGGTCTTTTAGAAAACATGGAAAAAATATTCCTTGGTGTCAAAGTTTTATGTTAAGGTTTTGTAGTTGAAATTGAAATGATCAGCTTCAAAAACATTACCTATATCTGAACAGAACTGTGTCTCCATCTTTGGATAGATTATTGCTAAAATTCAGCCTGCTAATTATCTGGATTTGTTTTATATTAATGAAATAGGTACTATGAAAACTTCAAGTATTTTCAGGATTTATAAAAGCTTATAGTACCGTGTTGCAGTACATTGATACTTTCAGGTAAAGGGAGAACATAAATAGATGCTGCTGTTTTGTAGGGCAAAAAAGGGAAAACTGAGAGCAAACAACAGTGACTATAGCACTGGGGTTATAGTGGGAAACAAAAGGGAGAGACAAACTAGCATCAGTGCCTTTTAGGTCTTGATATAGCCACTGGTCACCATCTGTTGCCCACAGGGATATACAGAGTCACAGCAAAGATGCCATAGATAGCCTGGCTTTCTGTGCTGAGAAATAACTTGCGGATGGTTTGAGGTGATATGCGCTTAAATCTATATGCTGTGCTTTTTAAGTTGCTCATATATATGGATCATTTACCAATCAACAGAAGGGGGCCTTACTCCATAATATTTCTACATTGAAATTAGTAAGAATTTTGCTGGTAGATGACTGAAGAATGAAAATAAATCTGATCAATAATGGCTGTTCCAAAATGTCAAAAGAACATAAAATTGTAAAAGAGGTGCTCAAATTTAAGGAATTACACTGAAGCAGAGATTTCCCATAAGTTGTCTGAGTTCTGTGTATGACTTGTATTGTCTTTAATTGTAGTATTACATGATTCCTTTCTTCTCCTCCAAAGTAGTTTATTTTACCTCCAACCTGCCTACACCTCAGCAAGGTTAACAGTCTAAGAAGGCAGCTGTTTCCCTTCATCTCAGTTCTAGCATCTAGTCCTACAACAGTCAGGAAAAGTCCGTATTATTTTGCACTATGAGTATGTTTAACAGAGGCAGAAGTTTTAGAAAATTAAGCTAAAGAGATGTGCCAAGTCTATTTTAAAGAGAAATGAATTGCAGTTTTTCAGATTTTTACAGCTTGTCCAGCTGAAGTGGTCAAGGAATAAAAAGACACAAAGATAATTACCATCTTCATTTCAAAGCATGGAGTCCAAAAAGATTCTGAACAAAACTGTTGTAAGAAGTTTTAAACATGGGAAATAATACAAGACCATTTGGTTTCCCACAGAATTTTACTTAAGATCTCAGCCCAGAGTTAATACTCTCCAGGGAAATTTTCAGCCCAAACACGTAAAGCTGAAGAGATTATGACCAAGTGTTAAAAAGCCTGACTGCATACTGTGTTACTGAAGTTAGGGTTTAAGAGTCTGAGCCATGAGCACAGATAAGGTAAGAGAGAAGAGTTTAGAGTCTCTGTTTAGAGTTTAGGTATAAATTAGGATGGAATATCAGGAAAGATTTTTACCTGTCCTCTTGGTTAGCATAATAATTTCAGAATGGTAAATGATAGAATAACTAAGAACAAGTGTTTGGACAAGTTTTCTTCTCAGTTCCTGGATATGCAAATATTGCCCAAAGCATCACTCCTAAAAAACAGTCTCCTGAGGTCTTTATTATCTGGGTAAAGATTTTTCACTGTATTTTTGTTCAGCTGTAGGTGTCATATTTTTTTTATATAACAACTTTGTGCTCAAGATAGAGGAAAAGAAGGTGGAGGGATGGAACGTGGCTGTTTTATTTTTATGCCAGAATCCTTGCAAAAGATATAGCAATTTTATCAAACAACATCTTTTCCCATGGGATCTACAGCTCTAGTTACATGTAGTAGGTAGTATGTATGGAGTTTTTTTTATATATACCTTATATTATGGAAGCAAAATTTTTCTAGAAGAAAAATATATATACCTGCTTAATTTTTTTTCTTTCACAATCTAAATCACTCCACTTTTGACTTTCTCAAATCCCAGGTGTTTTGATTTTGCTTCATTGATGTGTACTGTGCTTTTAAGTAGCACACAACAGCAGAATATGGCCCAACAGGCAACTTTCATAAAAGGGGATGTCCAGCCACTCAGACCAGAATCCTTCAAGAGGAGGGTAATCAAAAGATCAAGTACAATTTATCTTTTCTGATATACTGTACTGGGTGTGGTCAAGATGACAAATATCTGGCAAGATTTCCAAGTGTTCTGAGAAATCTGTTCCAAATCAGTGCTGAATGTTGGCTTCACCATCCAAATACAGAGTAAGGAAAGCATTTTGTAGTTTCACTGCTGTTACTCCAATCACACTGTAATCTTTCAAAATGAAAATAACTGTTAAAAGCAGGTTTGTCAGCATCTATCGAGGTGGTGTCAGCACCAGGCCTCTTTCAAGGAGGAAGCTACTGAATCCAATGAGTAGGTTATTCCTGATGAAGATAGGTTAGTATATCTTCTGCAAACTACTGCCAATTTATTTGTGCATTCTTCATCAGGTTTTGTCCCACAGGCAACAAGTCCTAGAATTCTACTCTACCAGTTAATCACAGACCACCCTGGCACTTCACTTACGCATTTTTTATAATATTAACTCAAAACAAATAGTCTTTTTGGGGACCAAAGGCTTGCTTTTCTGTTTTCTATATAATCATCTTACCTCATGGATAGTTCTCAGTCTGGGACAGAAATAGCAGATTAAAAGGTTTTCTGAATCTTAATCACAACCAAATTACCATTACCACAGTCCCCCAGTAACTATTTCCTTATTTTTCAAGAAATTTTCAGGAACAGCTCATCATCTAATGAGAAGGATGTAGTGTTAAGGGTTACGAATCATAATATAAAGCATGAAACATAATACTTAGTCTTCCCTAGAGACTTTTACATAGATGCACATATATATCAAATTAATGTAAAATGTATCATATCAAATTAACAACAAATACTGCGATGATGTATGTACTTATAATTATCTTCTCCTTACAAGCAGGGGTTGTAAGTCTCAAGAGAACAAAGCCCAAACTATGCTTTACATTCAGAAATCTTTTCATAACAGATATATACAAAGAAATGTCCAAAATTATTTGTATAAATAGGAAACAGGTGAATGTTGAAATATTCTTCACTTAACCTTGAGTTGTTGTCCCCCAGTAACCTGCAAATAGATCTCTTTCTGCCTTTCACCTTCTAAAGGAGTTTCTAAATCGGGCTTACATTTCCTTTACTTGTCTTAAGGGTTTGTTTTTTTTTTTTTTTTTTCTAACAGCATCAGATTTGTTTGCCAGATCTCGACTATAGCAGGGAGGAGACCTACCATCACCCATAGGAAAACAACGAATTGTGTCTAGCCAGAAAATAAAGGGAGAACTTTCTTCATATAATAAACTAGTCCTTGGCAGAACTGCTTTTTCAAATAGACAATATAGAAAGAAGAGTATGTCATGAATTCTGTTGTTATGATAACACTGTTCCCTGTTTACCAGGTATAAGAGTGTTTGGAACAAAATCTATTGCAAGTCTTTTTCCTTTTTTTTTTTAAAAAAAAAAAAAAAAAAAAAAAGAATTATTGCATCACTTTCTGCTTCAGTGGCGGTGAATAGAGACAGAAATGAAGAGAGGGAGTTTTGTTTCTTCCTTCCTTCCCTCCCTCCCTCTGCCTCCTTCACCTTCTTCCCTATGCTTTCTTTCTCCTTTCCCCCCTCTCCTCTTCCAGCAAGACACCTGTCTAGTGCTGTACCTCTGTGTACTGTGGCTCCTACATTTTAAACTACCGCAAAACACTTAAGAAAATCAATTTTAAAATAACATATAATGAGTAGCTTAATTAACTTTTAGGATGATATTCATATTGTTAGCAAAATACTTCTGAAGTACATGAAATACATATGAATTGTGAAAATCTCATCTATTGGCAGCACTGTTGACTCAGGTGGTTACTTTAGTGGTTCCTGTGATTGTAGCCCATGTTTTTGAGAAAATCCGGGAGCATGACATTATATTCATTACAGTATTATATCCACCACTTGACCTGTTTATGGCTTTACTCTTCTGGCCCCTTAAGATTTGTTTTAGAGTAGTTGTTTCCAAGAAAACTTTTTCTGAGCTCAACTGCATTTTTTGTAGTGATAGCTCACATACTGTTCCTCCCAGGAAACCAGAGGACTGTTCTAAGGTGGACATTTCTCCCACTTGTGCTCAGGCTGAAGACAAGCTTTGCCTTTCAGGTATAAATCATATTGTTACACAACAATTTCTTCAGTAAGAAAGTGGTCGCTAAGGAATAAGCAGGTAGCTGCTTTCATGAGAATCAAATGAAAATGACATAATAAAATAGTGAACCTCTTCAAATAAAGAAGAAAAATACAGTCCTTGCTGGAAGCAATAATGACTCTATTTAATGTCATATATAATTCCTAAATAAACATTATCATAGGATATGAGCATTAAATATATTTATAATAGTGTCTCAGGTCTTCTGAGAATCCACTGTATTTCACAGACTATTTCTCAATCGCAACTGCAATGCAGTGGGTGAACATTACAGCTTTCAGCATCTGCAAAAGCACACATAAGCTTTCAGCAGAATGTTATGTGAAAGAAGGACAAAAAAGTTCCAAGCTAGCAATAAAATTGGAACCTGGCAATGAAATATGGAGAGGGGGGGGAATAAAATATGCTTTGAAATTTCTAAATAGCAAGATGTAGTTTCATTTCTCACCTACAAGATAGCAGCATGTCAGCATGACATGCAAGTTTCATGTCAGCATACTAGCCAGGGGATCTTTAAGTAGCTGGGTTATTTGAGGGGGAAGAAAATGGAATCAGATAAAAGGAGCCTGGAGGAGGGGAAATTTGGCATATTGTTAATCCATAGAGAAGTTTGGGAGAATGGTGCCCATTGGAAAGTACCTCCTTCTCTTTCCAAGATAGCATGGGGCATGGAATAAACACCAGATGCAACACAAAGAAGAGAAACTAATGCCTGGAGGAAATTGAGTCACCTGACACTTGGAAGGGGTAACTAGTCCAGAAGGGAGAGAGCAGGGAGGAATAAACAATGCTACATACAAGACAGAAGCTGTCTGAGTTTGGGTCTAGCACTTGGGGAGAAATCTGTTACAGCTTAGCAACAGGAAGGCACCTCACACCTCAGGCAGACAAGTTTATCACAAGAAAGGGTGTGATGCCGGACCTGGCATGGGAAATGTTCCCTGATGGAGAAATGGGTGCTAATATTTGTGTCCAGGATCAGCCTGGTTCGATGAGCCCAAATCAGCATGAAGGGAACTCAACTCTGGTGGGATAGAAACCTCAGTTTTGTGGCTGCTTGGGATGCTGCTCTGATTAGGACATCACTTGTTGCATGGGTAATCAATTACAGGCCACAATGCTGAGCCTCCTGGAGACGCAAAAAACCTATGAAGCAGAACAATGTCATGCTGAAGAACAGAGATCCATACCACTGCAAAACTGAGGCACTTTTTCCCTTCACACTTTCAAGGCTGTATGCGGGGCTAAAGGGAAGACACTGGGAATTGCGAGATGGCTATGCCATCCAAGGCAGATGTAGCATGTTAGCCCAGGCAGGATAAACCTCTACTGGTCATCATTTAACTTCCTTCCTTAAAAAAAGAAAAGCAAAAAAACAGATGATGCAGCTCTCATATTAACAGGATCAGAATTTTATGTCAGCCCACTTAACTGTCATTCTAAGCTTAATTCAGCAGAGGTTGAGAGAGAAATCATAAACTGCCAAGTGCTGTAATCTCAGATACCCCAGGGAATTTATAGCCAATTTTAAATTTTCTTTTTCTTTACAAAAGATTTTTATCAGTTTTCCATCTTATAAATGTTTTTATAGCATTTACTGTAGAAGCAGTATGAGAAGCAATAGTATTTGTATTATGCTAGTCCCAAAACCTCTCTGTTGGGTGTTGGGATATTTGTAAATACAACAACAACAACAAAAAAAAAAGAAACCCACAAAATCTTTGCCCTGAGCAATTTATGTACTGAATCTTGTTGCAGCTAATTTATGTTTCACCCATTCTCTCCAATGAAAATGATTAATAATGAGTAAAGGTGTCATCCTGTAACAGCAACAGGATTCCTGTAGCACTTACTTTCTTTTCAACTCTTTTTCTCCTGTTCATTTATTGCCTGAAGTTGAATTACATTACTTTTTCATTCCATCCCGGGAGCAAATAGGATTTTCTTGCCACATTCATTCAGATCAGCACAGAAAACTTGGTTTGGTTGTTTTTTCCCCTGCGTGAAAGCTCTTTTCCCGCAGTGGCTCCTATACATACAGCATATTGTTCTATCTTAGTAGCCTAACATGGGAATTGCAACAGAAATACTTTATTCCCTTTGGCCAGTTATTGTCTTTGAATAGTACCTTATTTTCCTACGGAAGGATGGCTAGGTGGGATGCACCCTCGGAAGTGCAACTCTGTAACAAAACGTTGTTTCACTCTGGATCTTTACGCGGGCTTTCTAAGTGGGAAGCTGGGCTGTGGTGTATAAGCCTGTCAGGCTCTCACAGAGGATTAGCACGGCTGTCACACTGCGTAAGAAAGATTGCTGAACTATGTCAACATGAACAGTACAGTGGTCCTGCTGCCTCCTAAATTACCACATAACTAGTATTCTCCCAGTCTTTTTTACTTTTCTGACAGCCATCTAAGGCAGCACTGTCTGCTCAGCTGTCTGCCACTTCTCCTTGGCGCCTTCAACAAGGTGCATCAGGATGATTTTCTCTGGATAATTGAAATTTTACTGTATTCTACTTGTGGTGAATGTGTGAGTGGAACAATTTTTCTGTGTCTCACCTCAGTATTTGTGATTGACAAAAGGACAAGAATGAGGCAGGGTAAAAATGACAAGAATGAGGCAGGGTAAAAATGACATTTTACAGACCTATAATGAGCACAGGACTGTTCAACAAAGAGAGAAGAATCTCTGTCATTTCACTTCATTTCTCTTGCTGCTCCAAAGAGCCAGCACAGATGAATGATGCTGGTGGGCAAGTGTCCAACCGAGTGCATTGCAAGCAGGAATTTCTTACATTAAAATATGGCCTTTGAAACAGTGATCAAATACAATCAAACTGAAGGCAGAATAGGCATCAGTTAGTAAAGGGATGAAAAGATGAGGAGGAACAAGATGGAGGGCAAAGAGCAGCTCTGAGGTGAAGCTCAACAAAGCAGCACCAAAGCAGCAAAGCTGACTGTGTTTTTGACATGTTTATCTTGGAGATAAATTCTTTTAGTTAAAAACAAGGAAGGAGGACGAATTCAGGATCAATCATACCTCAGCAAATATATGAGTGCCATTAATGATAACAGCATAACTGTTGGGCTGGGAAAGTTTGGCTCAGTGTCCTGGTGAGCCTGAAGAACAGGTTTGTGCAAGCAGAGGCAAAACCTGCAAATGAACCAGAGGAACTTTGAAGGGGTGAATGCAATCTCAGAGGAACTTCAGATGAGTGAATATAATCTGTTTTACTGAGGAACTGTTTAGAGAAATCTAACAAATAAATTTAAGCAGCATGTTTTTAGATGGAATAAAATCAGCATGCTATAAGTGTATTGTCTTCCTGTAAGTAATTTGTTTTTAATTTTAGAAATGAAACATATTTGAGCAATGTTGCACAATAAGACTGTTAAATTGCCATCTTTCCTAACTCCCCCAACCAGTCAGAAAGAGTAGAACCCAGTCAGCATGCTAGTTAACCATAGCGCACAGGCGCTGCCATCTAACCTTAACCTGTACAAGAACCACACTATTCCAGCTCTGGGAGGTGCATATGGCTGGAAAGCAGAGAGGTTCTCATAGTGAGGTTAACCAAAGGAAGGAGTAAAAGCTACACATATAGCAGATGGACTAAATGAATGAGTTCTGTAGCTGTTACATTTTAAAGAGGATCATGTACTTACATTCTGTTTGAATGCCTGTTCAAAAGTCATCATGCCCTTGGTAGTAATTTGCAGCAGGATTTGTTTCTGAAAACACCCTTAATCCCTAGTGAGTTTGATCTGACTCTAAGTTCAATATAAAGGGTCCTAGAATCATAAAAAATTACTGGGACTGTTGAATAAAATTAGGATTCTTTTTGCTGCTTCAGCTGGATGTGTTCTTCTGTATTATTGATTTTATTGGTGTGTAGGTGATTGTTAAACTTTCTGGCATTGTTAACTCAATGTCTTTCTCTAATCCTGCAGGTGTACAGATTGCACTTCCAAAATAAGTGAAGTATTTCTACAGTTATGTGTTAATAGTGTTTTTTTTAAGTTCCTCTCTGAAATATGTGTGCATAGACTATAGTCATAGCTGCTACAAATCTTTTTTGACAGCAAGAGTCTGAAGGAAGTATGACTGGGCAACACTTTGACTTGTTAGGCATGCAAAAATTTGTTTGGTTGCTATGACAAATGCTCCAAAGCCAAATGTGATGCTGAGCTCTCATAGCACATGATAGAGGACAAGGTAGAATAAAATCAAGAAAGTGTTTATGGGTCTTCGATGTCTTTCCAAAGCAGCCTATCCCCACTTTGCCTGTTTTCTCCATCCTCTAAGATTTCTTCATCTGACCACGGTGGAACAAAACTGGAAAATGTCTAGCATATAATACAGACTGAGCCAATATAAATTTAAGCTAATACATAAAACCAGCCATGCTGTCCTTTTTCTCCCTACAACCTTTTGCTTTTTCTTTCCAGTACTGCTGGAGAAAGAATATTTTTTGTTCATCTGAGACTCTTCTTGGGCAATTCCCATTTCAAAGTACTGAGTGTGTCTTTTCTAATACTCAAGTGAGTCAATTTGTACAGACAGTTAACCACTTTCTTATGCTCTAAGAAATCTTAGAAAGAAACCAAGGCCAATTTCATAGCAATAAAAATATTCATAGTAATGAAAACACAAATTTGTTTTATTAATAGAAGTTGGAGAAAAAGATACAGTAGCTTCATTTAAAAAGAAGGTGACCCATGACTTTAAATGAATGTAAGTTGAGGAAAATTTGCTTTCTATGAGGCAAAGTTAAGTATGCAATAAAAATCCTTCACAGTGAGCAGATATTCATAGCATTTGTGTGTAGAAAGCATGATTATAACGAAAACAAACAAAAAATACCAAGTCATCAAGTCTGTAGAGTTCAAATATTCCAAAACTTGCACACTAGTTTGGCAGTTGCTGCTCATAAGCTAATACAAGAGTGGAATATCATATGGTGTTAACTGTCAGGACTGAAGTGTTTTGGTAGCAATGTGTGTGGGAAGCCTGCACAAAGCCTGCTTGCAATGTGCCTAACAACCAAAATTTTTTACATTATATTCACCCTTGAATTGAAAATATATGCAATATTTACTCTAATATAGTTTTTGGCATAGTTTGCACCTCTAACACTTTGGACAATTTAAGCAAGCCTGGGGATCTTATTGAGGGCAGTAAATTAAAACACTTTGTTTGTAGAGAAAGGGTTTGCTGTATTCCACTGCAAAAGCCAAGTCAGAGTTGAACTATGTCCTTTAAAAAACAAAATAAAACCTTTTTATAAGGTAAACTGTCTCCATCTAGAAAACAGTTAAATAATGACCTTATTGACAGCAGCTGAACAAACTTGCCACAGAAAAATGTGCAATTTTCAATATGTTTGGATTAAGATTTTCCTCCCATTTTATGATATTATATGAATTAATTTCTATAATGTATACAGACCCTCACTGGCTTTTGGAAAAAGAAATACAAATCCTGGAAGCATTTTAAAATTATTTTAAGTTTTTCAAAAGTTTGCTTTTACAGAGTCCTGAAGTACATGCTAACATTTCTGTTCTTTTAAAATAATATGTATATGGAGGTCTGGGCTATGCTTTACGTGCTTGCATGACTAAAACTTTCTCGCAGTTTGAGTGGACATGGCCACTCAAAACTATCAACAATAAGCACTGCGAGCTACTTAAGTCCTTGGTGATGCTTTTAAAACCAGGAAATTAAGTTCAACCTACTTCCGAATATAATATACTGGGGCTCTTTGGAGCTACCATAGAAATAGCTTTTTCTCCTCTACTTTTTGTCAAAACTGTTGTTTTATCTTCTCTTCTCTGTAATTTATATTACCCTCATTCTTTGATGTTGGTTTTTATGAAGCCACTGTGAGATAGAGAAATACTTTTATAATCTCATTATAAGGGAAGAGAAGCATTGTAGAGCCAGGCTACTTGCTGAGTTTTTACAATATGTTTTGTAGTAAATCAGCAAACACACTCAGCATAATCTAAATCCCAAATAGAGTAAGTCAAACATTGCAACATTTAGTTTAATTTAAGGAAAAAGACATGTTTTGGTTTGTTTGTTTTTTGTTTTTTTGTTTTTTTTTTTTTTTTCAGGAATACACCAAACTTCCTTATTCAAAACCTGGTTTGGCAAAAGCTGCTATGATTTTCTTGTTAAAAAAAAAAATAAAAATGACAACTCAAAACTATAGCTCAAACATAGGTCACCACCTTTGTGGTATAAATTGATCACCCCTAATGTTACAATTCAGAGCATAAGCTGGGCAAGCAGCGTCTTGAGTGGATCCCAAAGCAGATCAAATTGTCAGCATTTGTTCCTGGCAAAGAGGCCTTCTCAAGTGGAAGCAGACACCCAGCAGAAGACGTAGTCTTTAATATTTTTATTCTGACCTAAGGCTGTGTTAAGCTTATGTTCCATGAAAAGAAAAGTTATGTAATGGAAGAGAAAAACCAAGCAAGAGCCTTCATTTTCCACAGATGTTACTTTCTCTTTAAATCAAATTCAGTCAGAAGAAGTAAATGGTAGTTTCTCTCCAATAACGTGGGAATGAGTCTGAATATTTCAAATGTATTTGGATTTATTTAACTGTGTTCGATTTATTTCGTTGAACAACAATCCCATGTAAAAAACCCAACAGGACATCTCAAAGCTCAAAACTATGGTACTTCCTTCTGAAGTTAATTTATGCTAGTACCATACAGGCATAAACAAACCTAGGCAGAAAAAAAATCCTTCATTGCATGTTTCAAACAAGAATACCGCAGAGAAAAAAACTCTCACACCTTCTTGCTTAGTTGCTCTTTTCCTATGTTTCAAACATTTCTAAAATATTGCATGTCTCTATGTTATTACTATGATTAAATGTGCTAATCGCAGAATAAGTTTAAAGTGCATAGTAAGGAGTGACAGACACTTGGAAACCACTGGAGCCAGTATCTGTTATTAAACTGATGTGTTTTCAGATTTAGAATTGTTTGGATCATTTATGGTAAATGGTTTATTTACACAAGACAACAGCAACTTGGAGAAGTACCCAAGCTAGCTTGATGTGATGCAGCTTGAAGACCAGTGACAGCTCAGCTGTGGCACTACAGTGCTCCGCAAGGGCTAATTTATCTTGTTCTTGGCAGCTTTTTCTTTGCCATCTTCTGCAGTGATCCAGATTTTGTTTCAATGTTCTTGTTAGTCATAATTATTCACAAAATAATTTATGCAAACAAATTTCAGCTTTTGGGTAGTATTTTCTGTGCTCACATTAAATATGGCATCACTCACTGAGTCACATTATTGTTTTCCTCTGAGTCGATATATGATATTGCTATAAGAAAGCCTTAATAAATAAAGAATAACAAGACAAAATACAGCCAGTGTTCATTTGTGTAAACTTTCAAATGAGTTTTGGGACCCACAACTCTTCTATGAATAAACTACCAAGCCTCTAAATAGTACCACACTGTAAATAAATAACAAATAATAAATAAATAGCAACAAAATATTCTGTTTCAGTGGAACCCTGTCACATTCAATGTTAAAACTCTCACTGACTTCAGGCTTTTAATGTTATACATGAAATTTTCACTGCTTCTTTTCTGAAGTGCTCTGCCAATTTATTGACATTACAATTCACTGGATTTTTATGGCTTAATGGCTTAGCGCAATGACGTTAACTGTAACGTCTTTACTTTTCGTGGAAATTAGCAACATACTTGGAGTCCTTATTTTTCAAAAAAATTCAGTTCCTGTTAATAATATGTGGGCCTGGATCCCTTAAAAGGCAATATGGAGCTGTGGCTTTGTAGGCTTGTTTGCTTGCTTAACAGGCTTTTATTAACAATGACAAAATCTCAATGTAAAGACAGATCTAACTTGAGACTGTCTTTCAAAACCTCAGCAAAACCCAATGACGAATGTGCAACTGTTTTGTTATACATATGGCATGTATACAGTTAATACAGCTAAGCATTAGTAATCAGAACTAGGAAAAAATCTCATTTTGCATTTTAGTATTCCCATTTGAGCTGTAAAATCATAAGCCAAAGTGAGAACCCTTGTTTTTAGCAGCTCAAGACAAATTACCGAAGTTCTAGGCTATAACTGACGTTTCATAGAATCATCACAGAATCATCAGATGTTTTGGGTTGGAAAGGACCATAAAGATTATCTAGTTCCAATGCCCAGCCATGAGGAGGGGCACCTTCCACTAGACCACATTGCTCAAAGCCCCGTCCAACCTGGCCTTGAGCACTGCCGGGGATGTGGCAGCTGCAGCTTCTCTGAGCAGCTTGTGCCAGTGCCTCCCCACCCTCATAGTGAAGACCTTCTTCATAATATCTAATCTAAATCGCCTTCTCTCAGCTTTAAAGCCATTACCACTTGCCCTGTCACTACATGCACTTGCAAAAAGTCCTTCTCCAGATTTCTTGCAGGCCCTCTTTAGGTACAGGAAGACTGCTATAGGATCTCCCTAGAGCCTTCTCTTCTCCAGGGTGAACAAGCCCAGCCCTCTCAGCCTGCCTTCACAGGAGAGGTGCTCCAGCCCTCTGATAATTTTCATGGTCCTTGTCTGTTTCTAAACAGTGTTTGGAAAGCATTTGGAAAGCCTCTGATAATACAGGTTAGTCATAGCTTGTTAATGAATTCGATTAATGCAAATGAAATATTAAAATAATAATTTTAAATCATGTTGGGAACAGGTGAAGCTACAGACAATATTTCATCTGCAAAACCTCTTCAATAGATGAAAAATACTGCAGCAAGGCTTGCTCGCTGCCTAAAAATCAGTTTGAGAGAAATAGGCTGACAAGTATGTGAGGAGAAAATCTTCTCAACTTAGCTTGAGGCAGATCCACCAGATCAGTCTAGACCAAAGCAAGGTTTGCACTACTCCTTTACAGCTCTGTAGACATCACTGCAGCAAGCCTGGCTCCTGCCAAGGCTGTGGTGCAGAAATGACACTTGGAGCTTGAAAATGCTCCCTTACTGGTTCAAGCCAAAAGTGCTTTGGGAGCCACTGTGACTTTCAGAGTGAAACATGTTATCTGTGCACAAGTTTGGCTGCACAAGCTGTCAGTCAGGCATAACCAGTTTTAAATGGTATAGCTTGCATTTTGCCCCTGGCACCTGAAAAACCCTTGAAGCTCACCCTGTCCATGTTGAATCTGTAAGTCTGGAAAGTCTTTTTCACCTGTCTGAACTGTTAACAATAGTGATGGTATAAATACTTTTCATTGGGGAAAATATTTGGCAAGAAATCATTTTAATGAGGGAGCTTGAAAAGAGTACTACTGCTTTTGAGGGCTTTAATCTACTCCTATTATTCCACTAATAGACTAAGAGAGTGACCGGAAATGTGATTGATTAAATGTGATAAATATCATTTGATATAAAGTATTAATCTATGTAATTTAAACTTTTGATGTTTTGTTATGTAACTAGGTAACTAATAGTTTTATTCCCATTTTCACTGCAGAATCCCTTAATATTCATATTTTTTTAGTGCTTTCTCCAGTCCTCTTTTCTTAAGTGTGCATTGACATACTATGAACTGGGTAAAGAGAGTGCTCCAGAGTAAAATTAGAGTTTTGTCATGATGTTCAGCAGATACTAGTCTGTCTTTAAATGTAAACTTCATTCTCTCCTTTTATCTCTAAACAATTTCAGTTGTTGATGGTCTCTATGTCCTTCAATTGCTTTTATTAAATAATGCTTCCAAAGGGTTGGCACTCAGATTTATTAATCTGCTCTAAGTCCTACATCTTGTTTGATATCTCCAAACATAGCTTCTAAGTCCTTGTCATAGCAGATTTCATCATTTTCTCAATCTAGAAAGTCTTTGATTGCAGCAATTGAAATCCAGCATAACTTCACTTATGTGTTGTCTAAATTCTCACCCAGGAGCAGGCTAACCTGATGCATGCTCTGTCAGGAAGACTGATAGGATTGAAGAGATGCATGAGGTACTGCACAGCTTCCCTTTCAATCTGTTATGTATGCCATGAAATTTCAGAGGGCAGTTGGCATTTGCATTTATCTTTTGCATGTAAAATGCTATGTGATTTCTTTCCAAGGGGTGGAGATGGGCTGTAGACACATGTGCACACATGTTTTCTTGTTTGGAATCTTGCTGGCTGGATATGTAATTTGACTAGCGTTTTTGTATTAGAGCAAACTTGGAAGAAGAGAAAAGCATTTCCTTGGGTTTTAGAGCAAAACAATTAGTGACTTTATCCAGTTATATCCTGTGTCAACTTAAGTCTTCTTTTAGCTTTTTGCACTGAAACACATGCTTTTCTGTCTCACCCCAGAGCCCAGTGACATCAGTAGAATTGTTCTGAATTTACAGCAGTATGACTGAGAACAGAATTTAGATCTCTATCTATTTCATTCAGTCTTTCATTATAGCAAACTTCCAAGTTTGTAAGTAATCACTGTTCTTCAAATCCTCTTTCACTAATCCTCACTGCTCTGCTTATTGAAGTATCCAGAACTATACTTTAAACAAAATTAGTGGGTGGAATATTACTAACTTTTAATGCAACTGAATGAATTAAACTGTGTGGACTTATTCAGATATTTAAAATGAATCAGTGTTTAGCCCAGTATGTTAGATCATTTGACTTTGCATGCATGATTATTGTAAAAGAATATCAAATATTAATACCACTGAAATTATTGGAAAATAAGATCATCAGGAATACTATCTATCTATCTGTTGGAGCACGGTATTCTGATACTTTGTTATATCTTTGGCCCCAGTATATCTACCTAGCATGTGAAATCAAGCTGGAGATATTTAATAAGGCCAGTTGCACATTATCTGTTGATTAATCTAGATCATCTGTTTATTTATGCACAATAGAACACAGAAATCTGAACTTAGAATGTCCTTGTTCATTTCTATATTAATTTCTAATATACTGTTGGTTTTTATTCTCAACAGTTGTATTTCATGCATCTCTCTCTGCTCCATGCAGCAAATGACAGTTTTCTCCTCAAAATTTTACCGTAATTCTTTCTTTGCATTTATGGATTTCTAATTACTCTGCCCCTATATGTTACTTATCTGTTCGTGCAATAATCATAGTAGCAGAGTGTTCACTGTAAAAAAATTTGCTGTATCTATCTATCTTCTCTGTTACCAAAATAATTTTTGTCTTCTTCTTGTGTTATCTTATGTTAACATCCCTTATCCATTTCGAACATCCTTATTTGAGTTCAAAGAAGATCACAATTGCCTTACTGGGTCAGATCACTAATCCATCTGTCCTAATACTCTAATGGCAGTAGGAGATGCTGCTTAGGGAGAATACTCAAGCTGGTCCACTTTCAGTCCTCCATTCCCCTTCTACTCTACCATTACCCTAGGCTGTTGTATAAGGGATGCTTAGGGACTCTTACTGATACTGTTTACAGAGCTGTTGTCCATGAATTTGACTAATCATTTCTCACACGTGCTGAAAGTGTCTGCCTCTGCAACCTGATTATGTGGCATCTTGAAAAAAATATTGTTTATTACTCGATCTACTGAGAAAAGTGTATATCTGTGATTTACTGTTGATCTCAATCTTGCTGATTTGATCTGAAGGTCCAGTGAGCACAGGCAGCCTGGGAAGAATACAGGGACACTGTCTGGGAAGCTAGGGATCAGGTCAAGAAAGCTAATGCCCAGCTAGAATTGAGTCTGGTCAGGGATGTCAAAGATAACAGGAAGGGCTTCTATAAGGTTTCTATATTTATCTGTCACAAATAAAAAACAGACTAGGAATAATGTGGGCCCTCTCCAGAAGGAAACAGAAGAACTGGCTACCCTGGATTTGGAGAAGGCTCTCAATGACTTCTTTGCCTCAGCCTTCACTGGCAAGTGCTCTAGCCACACCACTCCAGCCATGATACTCCGATCTTGGAATGCAAATGCAGGGACTATGAGAATGAATACCCTAGGCTCATTGTAGGAGAGAATTACCTTGACACGATTGTGAGGTGGGCTGATGCCAACCTGATGAAGTTTAACCATGCTAAATGCAAAGTCCTCCACCTGGGTCGGAGCAATGCCAGGCACAGCTACAGATTGGGCGGGGAGGAGATTCAGAGCAGCCCTGCGGAGAAGGACTTGGGGGTGTGGGTTGATGAAAAAATGAACAAGAGCCGGCAGTGTGCGCTTGCAGTCCAGAAGGCCAACCGTATCCTGGGCTGCATCAAAAGGAGTGTGACCAGCAGGTCGAGGGAGATGCTCCTGCCCCTTTGCTCTCGTGAGACCTCACTTGGAGTATTGTGTGCAGTTCTGGTGTCCTCAACATGAAAAGAACATGGAACTGTTAGAACAAGTGCAGAGGAGGGCCACGAGGATGATCAGGGGACTGGAGCACCTCTCGTATGAAGATAGGATGAGAAAACTGGGGCTGTTCAGCCTGCAGAAGAGAAGGCTGCGTGGAGACCTCATAGCAGCCTTCCAATACCTGAAGGGGGCCTATAGGGATGCTGGGGAGGGACTCTTCATTAGGGACTGTGGTGAGAGGACAAGGGGTAATGGGTTTAAACTTAAACAGGGGAGGTTTAGATTGGATGTGAGGAAGAAATTCTTTACTGTGAAGGTGGTGAGGCCCTGGAATGGGTTGCCCAGGGAGGCTGTGAATGCATCACCCCTGGCGGCGTTCAAGGTGGGGTTGGACATAGCCTTGGATGGCATGGTTTAGTGGGAGGTGTCCCTGCCCATGGCAGGGGGGTTGGAACTCGATGATCTTGAGGTCCTTTCCAACCCTTACTATTCTATGATTCTATGATTCTATGATTAGGTTCAAGATCATCTTAGGAACCTGAATATGCACAAGTCATAGAATCATAGAATAGTTAGGGTTGGAAAGGACCTTAAGATCATCTAGTTCCAACCCCTCTGCCATGGGCAGGGACACCTCCCACTAAACCATGCCACCCTAGGCTAGTCCATGAGATCTGATCAAATTCATTTGTGGGTCCTGAAGGAGCTGGCAAATGAAGTTGCTAAGGCACTGTCCATCATATTTGAAAAATCATAGCAGTTAGGTGAAGTTCCTGACAACTGGAAAAAAGGAAATATAACCCCCATTTCCAAGAGACGGAAAATGGAAAACCTGGGAAACTACAGACCAGTCAGTCTCAACTGACAAAAATATAGTGAGTTCAAAGAGCGATTATGTGAGCATGTGACCCAAAATAATACCAGCACACCTAGCCAAAGTGCATTATTAAAAAAAATCTTGCCTTGTTTCAAGACTTGCTCTATGTGAAGGCCTCAAGGTAATTAGATTATTAACCAGTAACTTTTAAAATAATTGGCATATGTGTATTCCTTCTCCTTCCTTTAAAAATGATCCAGCCTTTACAATCATGTAAAGAATTCAAATAACACAGGGAATCAAAATTTCACAGCATATGTAACAGGAATAAAGGCAACTATTGTGTATATTTCTAACATTCAACTTCACTTCTTCAGTCATTCCGGTATAGATTCAACCATCATATGTTCATTTAATCTGGTGTTGTGTCAAATCTAATCAGGATTTTATATATTTGACGATACAATCCTCTTTCTTCTTAACACTTCATTTATTTGACTTTATTTACAAAGCCCAGCATTTATAGTTCATAAACCAGTTTTATGAGTACTCTATGATTCCATATACGCTCCTGGTCATTACTGTTACACTTCATTTGCTATATGTTGCAAACATAGTGGCATTTCCACTCCTTGGTAATTGTGTAGCCTGTTGGCATTTCCACTGCAAACTGACACTTGGAGTTTTGCTTTGATGCTCTTTTTTAATAGTTTTGGAAATGCACCATTATAATTTTCAATTATCAATAAGAGAAAAATCCTTGCTCTACTTTTTTTGGCCAGAACTGTAGCCTTCGAGTAACTATTTAGATGCAAGGTAGAGTGTTTAAAACTAGGAAGCTACATCCACCAAAAGTACAAATAAGAGTCATTATAGATGGGAGCATCATGAATTCAAACATCAAGCCAACATTGGAAAAATGTATATAACAGAATCTGTGCTCCTCCAGCCACAATAAATGATTACTGCAACCAAAATGAACTGCAGCTCCTTCTTCCAGTACTTGAGGTCATTTATTTGTATTATTCATTTCTTTAAGGAACTCCTCACAGTACATGATTCGCACATGTTCTGACAGTCCTCAGAGCTAATTGTACACTCCAGGATCTGAACCCCTTCAGAAACTGCCAGTTTGGTATATATTGCTCAGGGGTGTACCTAAGGTGAACAGTTCAAAAGAGTGGAGCATCAAATTTATCACTTATTTGTCTTTAAAGTACTGTGATCATTAGTAATACTGTGAGAGAAAGTCTAAAGAGAGACAACAAACAGCAGTTATCCAGTACATACATTTTTTCTGTCTAGTTTTAATTCAGAGACAAAAAGTTTGCATGTTACACTGAAAAAAAAAAAATTAGTTTTCATAGTGCCTTCTGATTTCCAAGAACAGCAGCCACTGCGTTTTCTTCCCTGAAGTGTTTACCAAATGTTTGGATGCGTGGATTAATACTTGATTCCTAGAATATCCTAGAATAACTTCTGTTTTCAGTGCTATAATGAAGAGGTAGGGAGAGGGACAATGACTCATTTCTGTGCTTATGGGAGCTGATATCAATGGCAGCAGAGGAAACACGAGAAAGAAATGTTACGGAAAAGAACATTATTTTCACCAGCAAGGAAGCATGAGCCTTTTACATCACTGAGCACTGCTGATGACATGAAATGTCCAAATTTTCATTACTTTTGTTGCAATTTCCAGCTGTCTCTGTTAGTGTCCCAGCAGAGCAGAGAATAACCAGAAAAGGCTGGTCACAGACTGCAAGAACACCAACTAAGAGGATCTAGAACTTGTTTTGTAATGCTAAAGAACCCCAACAAGGAAGGAAGAAAAATGAA
Organism: Amazona ochrocephala; assembly: GCA_039720435.1. Taxonomy (NCBI): domain Eukaryota; kingdom Metazoa; phylum Chordata; class Aves; order Psittaciformes; family Psittacidae; genus Amazona; species Amazona ochrocephala. Next base: position 76,872,630 of record CM077878.1, read on the forward strand.
GACAGCATTTAAAGGAGCAAAAAAACTAATTGAGGTCTGGCAGACCAACATCAATCCTGGGAAAAACAGTGGAAAAGCTGGTACAAAACTCAATTAAAAGAGGCTTATATAAATGATACTAATTTTTATAAAATTATATAAAAATTAGAAGTTGTAGAAATGATATAACATTTATAAAAATATTATCTGGACAATAAGATTGTCAAATTACATCTTTTAATGAGCTGTTAAGTTTAGCTCATAAAGGTAATGCTGTTTATTGGGTACTCACAGGTTTCTGGGAAACTTGAGAGCTGATGTAGAATCCGCTGTATGATGCACTTTCTGCTGAGAAGTTAGGATGATACAAAATTAATGTTTTACACATTAAAAGCATTTAAACTGACTAATACATGTGTGTTAAAATAGAGTTGTAAACCCCATTTTTTTTCATACACCAGTTTAAATCAAAATTCTGATTCAAAATCCAGGCATGAATTTAAAGAGCAAAAGGACCTTATGTCAAAATTACCACAGATATGTGGCCTGGAGTTTCTGCTTTTGATTATATGTCTATAACAGTACATCAGGCATCCTTCCAGTCAGATGCATGTCAGCTGCGTCCAAAACACACATCTAAAACCATGCAGTTCTGTATAAGGGATGAAAAAGAAATGACCATATTTTAGTTAATGCACACAAGGAACACTGCAAAATAGTTTGGTCCAGTCCTAATGTTGCTCATCTTGTGTTTTTCTATTTCAGAGACAGAAGACAACATAATTACTGCTTAAGATTGCAGTTAAATATATGTCTTGAAAATGTCTGAAAATTGCCGTTTCTCTTAGTCCTTATGAACTTTCCTGCAGTAGTATTAAATGCTGATGAATATATAATATGGTTTTAATGAGATATGATTAAATAAAGAGAGGTGTCTGAAGCAGAACACCCTTTTCAAAATGCTCCCTTACTAACAGTGGATTCAACTTACTGAAGTGCTGTTTTCTCCTCAAACCACAGCATAAAAAAAAGGAACTCCAAAAGCCAATTCCAAGAAGCAGAAGCTAGGCAAGAACAAATTTGGTCTTCAAAAATTTGTAAATCATCTTCTTTTCAGACAAAGCAAAAGGCTCAACTGTCTTTCTGCAGTAAAAGAAATCATGATAGTAGGAAATACAAACATAAAATCAGCTTTAAGATGCCTGTTTGCAAGTACATCTGTAAGTGCTGTTTCTGTATTCCACAGTTGGATTTACTTGACTGTGCTTTACACAGCATAATATTCAAAAAGATTTAGGCATTGCACAACACACAGTGCAGTAAATACTGATGCTAAGCCAGTGATGGTGGTGAAGCCAAAGGTAAATCATGCCAGACCTAAACCAGGCTTTACACTGACTGTGTTTGTGAAACAATAAGTTTGTTCTGGCGTTACTGCTTGGCAGTTGCAGAAACTTTATGTATCACATTATGTCTTTTTCTTATACGTGCAGTTGGTTCCATTGGCTGGATTTGCCTTTTTTCATTCCTTGCCCTTTAGCCAAGCCAGACCCTTGCTTTAGCTCACTCTTTGGTTTGTTTTGGCTACAGAGATCTTTATCACCCTGCTTAGGTAGTTGTCTTACATTGCATAAAGGAATGGCAACCTCTAAAATAACAGCTGTAACCACTGATGGGACAAATGTTTTAATTTTATTTATAAACCAAATTAGACATCAACTTGAAAGGTTAGGGTCTTCTGTTACTGGTGTTTTATTGTTTTGAGGAGGTTTTAACATAAAAAGTTCCATTTTATGTGTGTAGAAGTATAATTAACATCCATATTCTAACTAATAACTAATAGATATCTTCATGTAAACAATATCTGTTGAAATGATACAGATAAAACTAAGCTATGATGTGAAATTCACACTAGAGAATTTAAGGCCCATAAAATTATAAATACTAGAATAAGAAATTACCCTAACATTAATAATTACATTGCTGATTTATTGGGAACAGGAATATAGTACCTGCCACAGATTTTCAGATGTTATGTGAGGAGCTATCAGTTAAGGACTTCAACATGCAGGTTCCTAGTCAGAAATATTCAGATTTATGAGGCAGAAAGAAGTTGAAATACACAGAGATTAAATACATTCCTTTGTTCTGAATTGCTTAAATAGAATGGGCTGCAAAACACCATGACAATGAGGTTGTAGTTGTTCTAGATTCATATGCAGTGAGGCTTAATTTCACTTTGAAAGTTATTGGACAGGAAAAGAAACAGGTGGAGAATTAAGCTGTCAGAACACTGATGGCCTCCCTCTTCTTTTGATCTGGCTCAGTGTCATGGTTTAAGCCCAGTCAGCAGCTCAGCCACGCAGCCGATCGCTCACTCCCCCCCTTCCTCACCCCTGCTCCCAGAGGGATAGGGAGGAGAATCAAAAGAACGTAACTCCCACGGGTTGAGATAAGAACAGTCCAGTAACTAAGGTACAACAGAAACCACTACTGCTACCACCAGTAATAATAATGATAAGGGAAATAACAAAGGAAAACAACTGCTCACCACTTGCTGACCGATACCCAGCCTGACCCAAGCAGCAATCTAGCCCTTCCGGGTAACTGCCCCCAGTTTATATAGCAGGCATGATGTGCTGTGGCATGGAATACCTCTTTGGCTTGTTTGGGTCGGGTGTCCTGTCTCCGCTTCCTCCTGGCTTCCCCTCCTCCCTGGCAGAGCATGAGACTCAGAAAGTCCTTGGGGAGAGTAGACATTACTGAGCAGCAACTAAAAACATTGGTATTATCAGTGCTGTTGCTAGGCTGAAAGTCAAAGGCACAGCACTGCACCAGCTACTAAGAACTAGAAAAATGACTGCTACTGCTGAACCCAGGACAGTATCCACCCCTTATTCCATACCGTTCACGTCGTGCTCAGATCCCACATTTTCAATATACCATCACTCTTATCTCATATATATACACATATATATACATCCACAGAGAGAGAGAGAGATCATTCCTTAGTGCATGGACCAATCCCTATAAAGCTGCTGAGTCCATCCGGTCCACAATGTCAGGTTCCATCTCTTGTAACAGACTTTCAGAGCAGGGGAGGCTGTGTGCAGTGCTGGATTGTTGCCTGCTGATACTGATCATTCCTTTACTGCAGAACTCGTCTGTTTTCATCAAAATTTGTTCTTTGTTGGGATGATGGTTGGAGGGAAGTCAGGGCCAGAAGCTGGTGACCTGAAGACATCTTGTTGGTGGGCTATAAAAGTGCTACATAGCAGGCAACAACATGCAATTGAGTTCATTGGCTGTTTTCCCCTAAAATCAAATCCCTTTGAGGTATACATCGAGATTTCCCATCTTCCCTCATTACCCACCAAGTATATCCGGGTCCCTGGGCAAAAGCAATCCCATGAGTGGGTTTGCCTTTACCTGACGCAGGAATAACCCAGACTGTCTTCCCCAGCAAATTCTTTATGTGCACCACAGGAACTTTGTCCCTCTCAGCAAGTAAAAGTTCTGACTGGGCTGGAACAGCCCTGTTGGCAGATCCTCTGGTGTTGACCAGCCAGGTGGCCTTAGGTAAATGTGTATCCCAATGCTTGAAAGTCCCACCACCCATTGCTCTCAGTGTAGTTTTTAACAGCCCATTCTACCGTTCAATTTTCCCAGAGGCTGGTGCATGGTAGGGATGTGATAGACCCACTAAATGCCATGCTCTTTGGCCCAAGTGTCTACAAGGCTGTTCCAGAAATGAGTCCCATTGTCTGACTCAATTCTCTCTGGGGTGTCGTGTCACCACAAAATCTGTTTCTCAAGGCCCAGGATAGTGTTCTGGGCAGTGGCGTGGGGCACAGCGTATGTTTTCAGCCAGCCGGTGGTTGCTTCCACCACGGTAAGCACATGGCACTTGCCTTGGCGGGTTGGTGAGAGTGTGATATAATCAACCTGCCAGGCCTCCCCATATTTGTACTTCAGCCATCGACCTTCATACCAAAGAGGCTTTAACCGTTTAGCTTGCTTAGTTGCAGCACATGTTTCACACTCTAGTCAGATCTGTTGTTATCTCAACACTTCATGCCCCACGTTGGGCACTGTCATGGTTTAAGCCCTGTTGGCAACTCAGCCACACAGTCACTCTCTCACTCCCCACCCTTCCTCACCCCCATTCCCAGAGGGATGGGGAGGACAATCAAAAGAATATAACTCCCATGGGTTGAGATAAGAACAGTCCAGTAACTAAGGTATAACACAAACCACTGCTGCTACCACCAATAATAATGATAAGGGAAATAGCAAGGCAAGAGAATACAACCACTCACTACCCACCGACCAATACCCAGCCCAACCTGAGCAGATCCTGAACCCAGGACATTCAGCCAGTTCCATGTCTCAGACTACTGAACAATCCCCCATGTTATCCATATGTCAGATAACATAACAACGCTTCAGCTATCACAGCCTTTACCCAAGAGGATGGGAAGAAGTAGCTGGTGTAATATTGTCAGCTGGCCAGGTGAGCTTGGCTGCTCCCATCAGGTGATGCAGGAGCTGGAAAGGCACTAAGTTCCCTTTGCAGGGCCAGGAGCAGGCATAGCACCTCCCTTGGTGGCTGGAACCCAAAATGGCCAACATCCTGAAAAGGTGGCACAAGGTGGAACTTGTGCCCAGTCTGCTTGGGCTGTCTATGGAAAACAGACAAGCCACCAGCAACTGCATATTTTGAAAGCTGTGTCTTATTTCCTCAGAAGAACTTGGAATAAATAAATAAATAAAAAATCTTCTTATATTCCGTGTGTTGTTGAAAGCCTTTCTCAAATGAGCAGTTCTGAGAGTGCATTGCATAACTCTTCATATTGTACTTCCCATCTGTTCTTACAAGCTGTCTGTAACAAAATAGTTGAGCGCTGATATTTTAAAATACTATTTACATGAGGTAACAGTCTTGCAACGAATGGGGCTGTTCATGCCTCAGACCATGGTTTCTTTTTTAATCTCTTTGCATATTCAATAAATTGGTAGTGTTAGATACACTTGGATCATACTGGAAGTATTTCGTTTGAAAACCCAAGAGGTAGAACCTTTTTCTTTATTAGTAAAAACTGAGACAATAGAGAATAATAAAGAGGCTTGTATACATAGTAATTCTCTCCTTTGCCAAATAACTTTCCTTACCCGTCACATGGGGCACTTGGAAAATACTGCAAGTTGAGAGAAGTCTGACAAAAAAACAAACCAAACACCAAATATAGCGAAAGCTAGCTATACATTTTTCTGATACAGAAGTATATGCGTAGGTGCCAGATCATCTGCAAATTGCTAACAGCCCTCTTGTGCACTTGGTTTCTACCCATTACAGTTTAACAACTGATCCAGAAAGTCATCATTCTCAGTTCAGGAAGAGCTGAAGAGCAAGCCTATCTGCCAAATCAAAACAACAGGAATGCTAAACTCTTACCTTTCCTCCAGGAAGCAAAGCAGGGCTCATGCAGACCTCTGACACCCAGCCAAGTTACTTATATTGAGATTTTATCTGGTAGACAGGCAATGGAGAAATGCTCAGATGTGATCAAAGACATTTGCTCAAGCCGTAAGCTTGCCATAGTATTGCTGGTTCGGCTTTTAGGTAAGCAATGCTAATTTTCAGTTCAAAAGCAGTTTCTTTTGCCATCAGAAAGACTCAACACTAGTAACAGTATTTATAGCGTAGTTGCCAGACTGAATAGAGAGATCCCAGTACTGGGATATTCCTGCTGGTTATGTTAGAAAACATCACCTTGAGAGACTGACTCATAAAAAAAGTATCATGAACTTCATATTAAAGATGTGTTCAAAACTAACTAGAGTTATTCTGAAATATTTGCCAGAACAGATTTCAGGCTAATACAAAGCAGGGGAAAATGCTTTAAAAATAGGGTAGTACTGTACTGTAACTGGGAGTTTGTCTCAAGCATTATGGATGATTAGGCAGTCAGCTTGGAAAAAATAATTACTTTTTTTGTGTAAATCTTTTAAAGATCAGCATTTAGCCCATAAATTTTGTTTAAACCTGAATTTGTATGCGAATATGTGGCATAGAACAGTATATTAGACCTATTACTTCTAGTAGGATATTTTTCATCATTAACATAGGATGCATTAGCAAAATATTATATCCTTTATCAATCACAATTTGTTCACAGTAGTAAATAATGGAAAACGTATACTTTGTCTGTAAAGAGTAAGAGAAAAATAAGGTTGGCTTGTTGATTGATGAGGTGTTATCAAGCATTTGATGACTGAAAGTCTCTGGAATTTACATAGTTATTAAAAGAAGCAATAATGGTAGAATTTGGATTTCCTCTGAGAAACCACAGTATCTAACATTATGATATAATGGGAGTACAGGGAGAGGATTTAGGGGAAGAAATGGTATTATGCAGTCTGAAAGTAGCCTTATTATTTCTCCTATGAGACAGCATGTCTGGAATGTTGATATCTGAATAGAAATATTTAATACAAAGAATTAAGCAAGATAAGTAGTAACTCCATACTGTGCATGTAATCACTTATACTACACAAAAGAATAATATGAAAGTCAGCCTACAGAAATTTCCTTTAAAAAAAATTTTGTGGCTGATTAATACAATTTAAAGCTGCATTAAGCCTTATAAAGAAGTCTAACAATTACTTGTATGTCCTTTTTTATAGACAGTTTTATATTCCTACTAGTCCCAAGAATAATAGATTATTCTTGGTCTCTGTGTTAAGCAATCTCTTTATGTTCCATTTAGTTAAATGTCCTCCACCTGGGTCGGAGCAATGCCAGGCACAGCTACAGATTGGGCGGGGAGGAGATTCAGAGCAGCCCTGAGGAGAAGGACTTGAGGGTGTGGGTTGATGAAAAAATGAACATGAGCCGGCAGTGTGCGCTTGCAGCCCAGAAAGCCAACCGTATCCTGGGCTGCATCAAAAGGAGCGTGACCAGCAGGTCGAGGGAGGTGCTCCTGCCCCTTTACTCTGCTCTCGTGAGACCTCACTTGGAGTATTGCGCGCAGTTCTGGTGTCCTCAACATAAAAAGGACATGGAACTGTTGGAACAAGTGCAGAGGAGGGCCACGAGGATGATCAGAGGACTGGAGCACCTCCCGTACGAAGATAGGCTGAGAAAATTTGGGCTGTTCAGCCTGGAGAAGAGAAGGCTGCGTGGAGACCTCCTAGCAGCCTTCCAGTATCTTCATGAGGGACTGTAGTGAGAGGACAAGGGGTAATGGGTTCAAACTTAAGCAGGGGAAGTTTAGATTGGATATGAGGAAGAAATTGTTTACTGTAAGGGTTGGTGAGGCACCGGCATGGGCTGCCCAGGGAAGTTGTGAATGCTCCATCCCTGCAGTGTTCAAGTCGGGGTTGGACATAGCCTTGGATGGCATGGATTAGTGGGAGGTGTCCCTGCCCATGGCAGGGGGGTTGGAACTCGATGATCTTGAGGTCCTTTCCAACCCTTACTATTCTATGATTCTATGATTCTATGACATACAAAACACCTAGGTTGAATTCAGAATTGAGAGTACTGTTCATTCTGCTTATGTTGTAATTTACTAGGCATTCGACCATACACAAAAATACATAAAGTTAAGTAAAAAAACATTTGGTTTAATTTGATAGATTTTGTTTTATTTCATATGCAAATAGCAGACATAAGGAAATGTTCAGGGTTTTTTTACTAGGAATACTGTTCTAAGTTAGACCACCTATATAATGGCCATCCATCTAAATGAGTATTTTTAAACACAGCAAAAAGTAGCCTGTTGACTGATGCAGGAGAAACAGTGACCAAGTTATGCAGTGGATCTGTAGACATTTGGAGATAATTCTATCACTTGAGCAGCATAATACGCTTTGCCCAGTCAAAATATTTTTGGTTAAGAAAACAAACCCCAAACCAATACCCAGTAGCGCATCATATTCCTTCAAGTGTCAAGTTAGTTACATCTTCAAAACAGTGTTTACTGATTTGCCTAACAAAAGCATAGCTACTAGCCTGTAGACTATCCCAGACCATCCCTGAAGATGCTTAATCAAACAGGTGCCATGCTGGCTGCCTTCCAGACACCAGACACAAAACAGCTCAAAGCAGGAGGTTGCACATTACAGTTAGTTTCAGCTGTTCCTTGAGTTCAGCTGTTTCTTGAGTTTCTTTAAAACTCCCAAGCAGCATCACCTGAGTCTTGTGATTTGACAAAATAAACATTAATATCCTGTTCTGTAATTGCTTTTAATGAGTTTTCAATTTGCATCAGATAATCTGATATGTCTGCTGTATAAAGCCCTGCAGCATAAAAGCACTTGCAAGCTTCTCTATAATAAACTCAAAAGCAGAAACTTACTTGAGCTTTTTTTTTCTTTTTCCTATGCTTTAGTTTTCCAAAGGTGAGCAGTTTAGGAAGCTTTACGAAAAGTAATTTTTAGTAACTGTATGTCTTTTGCAAACTGTTTCTGAAATTGCTTTTTGGCTTGACCATCTAGCAGCTGAACATCATACAGTTGTTCCCAGAGATATACAGGTATGCAGCCTATTCAACAAATAGCATATTCATCTAAAGCTGCTTGGATATTTATAAAATTCTTGTTCAAATATGATACATTAATGCATACGGGCTTTACGCACTATCAACAAGAATTTTTTTCAGGGCATGTTCCCATTTATAAAACATAGGGGGAGGAGGCAAGTGAATTCTGACGGTACAGAGAATAGTTAGCATAGCTCTTGATGTTTTACTATCTTCAGAAAATGGTATCTGGCTGAAAACAAGGTTAATTTCCAAAACTCTTGAACACTGGTGGACTTCGATTGCCCAAGGTTATTTTTTTTATGCAGACTGAATATTATTCACATCTGGACTTCTACTAATCGGTGCTCAGCCAGGATGCATCTTGTCTGACCTTGTGTCACAGCACAGTTGAGGGCCAGTATAGGGCCATAACAAGCCTCATAATCAAAAAAGCTAACTGGAAGCCAAGACTACTTAATTTTCTTTGTTTTTGTTTTGTTTTGTGTGTTTTGTTTTTGTTTAAAAACAAAATTCCTCTTCCCTGGGACTTCTCCATTGTTGCTGTTCTGATGAATAATGATGGGCCACCCCTGTCTAAGGTCACTGGTGTTGCCCAAAAAGCTCCACTTAAACCACTTTTGTGTGTAAGGAAAAAAAATAGTTTTTCCTCTGTCCAGAATACTAGGAATCTGGAGCACAGGAAGTATGTATATCCCAAAATATATCCAGACAGTAAGTCAGCGTATCTGTAAGAATTTGAGACTTTTGGGAAGTCATACAAAGGAACATCACTGATGCTTTCCCAGACAACATTAAGTACCATCTAAAGATTATTACTTTTTTTTAAATAATGCAAGCCTTGCAAATATTAACCCTGCAATAAGTAAAGGCCAATCCTATATTCATTTCAAAATAGGCACAAATCTAGTTCCCTATTCTTCAGTTTTGTTCATACATGTATTCAGAGGCTGCATTTGTTCAGAAAAATATGTTATTGAAGATACTTTAGATTTTTAACTCTAAAGAAGAAAATAAATATTTTCTTCCTGAAATTATGGTTTGGTGGTGGCATTGTGACCTATAAAGTCCAGTATAGGATCAAATGTCACTTTGACAGTTAAAAAGGCCTTTTCAAGTGAAACTGGTAGAAAGATAGAGGGAAAATCTCAAAGATGAAGATGAGACGCAACATGGAGTAGACTATTATAGCTTTTGCTATTAAACCTACCTTAAAATCATCATTTCTTGATCCTATCAACCACTAGAGAAATTTTTATTTTGAAGTATTTTTCACAAGCTCATATTATGACTTCTATCATTACAGAATGCAGGACTACAGCTGTACAAATAAATTTAAGAGGGGCAGGACTCAAGCCTAGGTACGTGTGTTATTTACCTTGGTGCATGTTCATCAGCATAATGTGACCCATGACAGCTCTTCCTCTCACTGGCAGTATGTAGATTCAGTTAAGATGACAACACCAACCACATCTTGTTTCCATGAAGTAAGCGTACTACCATGTTCTGCTATTTAACAGAGCAAAGAAGAGGGAAGAGTGTTGCTATCAGCAGGTTTTGTGGCAGCTGCCTGCACCAGGGAATGGACTCTGTTGGCCTTGCTTGAACTACAAGCATACTAGGGGCCTTAATCTCAAACCAGTATTTTTATATGTTGAGTGTAAAGATGGTTCCTCCATCACAGAGGTACATGCTTATGACCTATGACCTACTAAGTATGGCTACACATCAGAGCAACAAAAGCTGAAATAATACTAGTCTATCACTTCTGTCTGACCTACAGTATTTCTTTGAGAAAACCTAATACTTGTTTGAAGACTCCAGATGACAGAGAACCCTTTATGTACCTAGCTAATTATCTATTCCACATCTAGATTGGAATCCAAATACAGATAACCACTAAATTTAATTTTCTCTGAAGCAGTTCAGGCATTTACTCTCAGAAACCCCTCTCCTGGAAAGGTACTTGCCAATCAAAATTTCATCTTAACCTGGTCAGTTGATATAGGGAAGACAGGGGTTTTTGAGCCATGAATTCCAGACCTGAAATACTTCTTGCAGAACTATCCTGAATTCTTTTCAATTTGTGAATCTTTTATTTCTGTTAAAGGCTGAAAGCCTTTGCATAATACTCAATAACAAGGCAATCCAAGAATTTAAATGGCTTCTCAGAATATCTGAGTAAATCAGAGCAGCTTGGAAAATATATGTTACTTAAATCACTACAAATTATTTGTACTTCTATTCACCTGCTAGTGCTGTTGTCAAAATTGTTCAAAGTTGATTTTTTTTTTTTGCTATATTTGAATTAGTTTTTCCCAGTCTCCCCAGAGATTCCAGTTTTGCAAGGTATTTATACTGTATTCAGGGGTAGGCCTTGAATTCAGATGTTGTGAGGGGTTTGCTCATTTTCACGTGTTCGTCTGTTGTTAGTTGTTTTTTTTTTTATAATGGTGTTTTGGCTTTCCATCAATATTTTGCAGACAGATTGATTTCTTATTTCAGTATTTCTTTGTCTGTGAAATGTATCACTTTGGTCCTGTGTGTTGCAAACAACATAATTTCCTGGATGCGACGCTCATCTGTATTGTCTCACCTCCTTCACTGTCTTAGATAAATCACTGTAGCACTGTGCCCATTTACCAATCTGTAAAACACAAAGACAGTAAGAAAAAGTGTTTAGATTCAAGCTCCAGATAAAAGCAGTGCATATAATACCTGCATCGGATGTGACATATTTAAAAGCAAAGATTTAAACAGGACGACAGTTGTCAAAACACCACAGAGCATCTCAAATGCAGGGATGACCTCTGAACACCCAAGAGTTCCCTGTTGTATGGGCTTTGTTTCTATATCAAAGTTGAAACTGGCACCTCTGGCATTAAGAATCCGTTCTTTTTGTAGTTATCCCTCTACTATGCTAGGTTATTTTCACTTGGAGCTTTGCTGATTTAATGAAAATGGATTAACTATTTCTCATTGTAAAGATCAGCTCAGTTCAGCATCTGCTAAATCTAATTTCTACATAAGAGCATGTCTCATCTTCAGGAGTCATAACCTGAGGAATTACAGGCTGACTCACTGGCTTAGGCTGTGAGATAAAGAAAGAAAAAAGTTTCTTTCATGATTTTCCTAAAGGATAGGATAAAATCACATGGTTTGCAGCTGTAGTCTACAAGCTTTGGTCAGAGTTGCTAGTTACAAGGTAAGAAAAATTGAGACTTGGTTTTGGCAATCCAGAGGTGATTGCTGTATGATGGGGCAGGCAGCACATTGGGTATAAATGGAAGGATTTATTCACCTTGCCTTTTTCACTATTTTCACTTAGGGAGTGGGTGAGATTTACTTTTTTCCTTTTCTTCTCCTTTTTATTTTTTTTTTTCCCCCAGAGGTTTTCCTGGGTGTTTGGCTTAGTTACACGTATTAACTGTATTGGCCAGCAATCCAGTGATGATATGAAGGGCTGGTTGGAAATGTGACGCTCCAGGGCAGCCTTGATTGCAGCGATCATGAGATGGTTGAATTCGAGATCCTCAGGACAGTGAGAAGAGCGTGCAGCAAGGTCACTGCCCTGGACTTCAAGAGAGCAGACTTTGGCCTCTTCAGGAACCTGCTTAGTAAGGTTCCATGGGATACAGCCCTAGAGGGCAGGGGGGCCCAAGACTATTGGTTGATATTCAAGGATCACCTGCTGCAAGCTCAGAAGTGACACATCCCTACTTGAAGGAAGTGCTGCAGGAGGGTCAGAAGACCTCCTTGGATGGATAAGGATCTGCTGAGGAAAATTCAAAGGAAAAGAGAGGCTTATAAAAGGTGGAAGCAAGGCCAGGCAGCCTGGGAAGAATACAGCGATGTTGTCCGGGAAGCTAGGGACCAGGTTAGGAAAGCTAAGGCCCACTTAGAATTAAACTTGGCTAGGGATGTTAAGGATAACAGGAAGGGATTCTATAGGTACACTGCAAATAAAAGACAGATTAGGGACAACGTGGGACCTCTCCAGAAGCTATCGGGAGAACTGGCTACCCTGGACTTAGAGAAGGCTGAGGTTCTTAATGACTTCTTTGCCTCAGTCTTCACCGGCAAATGCTCTGACCATACCACCCAAGTCTTGGAAGGCAGATGCAGGGACTGTGAGAATGAAGACCCTATGCCCACTGTAGGAGAGGATCTACTTTGAGATCATCTTAAGAACCTGAATGTACACAAGTCCAAGGGTCCTGATGAAATCCATCCACGGGTCCTGAAAGAGCTGGCAAATGAAGTTGCGAAGCCACTGTCCATCATATTTGAAAAATCATGGCAGTCAGGTGAAGTTCCCGATGACTGGAAAAAGGGAAATATAACCCCCATTTTCAAGAAGGGGAAAATGGATGAGCTGGGGAATTACAGACCAGTCAGTCTCAGCTCTGTGCCTGGCAAAATCTTGTTGTGGATTCTCCTGGAAGGCATGCTGAGGCACATGAAAACCAACAAGGTGGTTGGTGACAGCCAGCATGGCTTCACTAAGGGGAAATCCTGCCAGACCAATCTGGTGGCCTTCTATGATGGTGTTATGGAACTGATGGACAGGGGTAGAGCAGTTGATGTCATCTACCTGGACTTGTGCAAAGCCTTTGACACTGTCTCACATGACATCCTTCTCTCTAAGTTGGAGAGACATCAATTTGATAGGTGGACCATTCAGTGGATAAAGAACTGGCTGGATGGCAGCACGCAAAGAGTAGTGCTCAATGGCTCAATGTCCAGCTGGAGACCGGTAACGAGTGGTGTCCCCCAGGGATCGGTGTTGGGAGCGGTCATGTTCAACATCTTTGTGGGTGACATGGATAGTGGGATTGAGGGCGCCCTCAGCAAGTTTGCCGATGACACCAAGCTGTGTGGTTTGATTGATACGCTGGAGGGAAGGAATGCCATCCAGAGGGACCTTGACACACTTGTGAGGTGGGCTGATGCCAACCTGATGAAGTTTAACCATGCCAAGTGCAAGGTCCTACACCTGGGTCAGGGCAATGCCAGGCACAGCTCCAGATTGGACAGGGAAGGGATTCAGAGCAGCCCTGCAGAGAAGAACTTGGGGGTGTGGGTCGATGAAGAAATGAACATGAGCTGGCAGCAATGTGCTCTTGCAGTCCAGAAAGCCAACCGTATCCTGGGCTGCATGAAAAGGAGCGTGACCAGCAGGTCGAAGGAGGTGATCCTGCCTCTCTACTCTGCTCTCGTGAGACCTCACTTGGAGTATTGTGTGCAGTTCTGTTGTCCTCAACATAAAAAAGACATGGAACTGTTGGAACAAGTGCAGAGGAGGGCCACGAGGATGGTCAGGGGACTGGAGCACCTCTCATATGAAGTTAGGCAGAGAAAGTTGGGTCTGTTCAGCCTGGAGAAGAGAAGGCTGCGTGGAGACCTCATAGCAGCCTTCCAATAACTGAAGGGGGCCTATAGGGATGTTGGGGCGAGACTCTTCATTAGGGACTGTAGTAAGAAGACAGGCGATAACGGGTTCAAACTTAGACAGGGGAAGTTTAGATTGGATATGAGGAAGAAATTCTTTACTGTGAGGTGGTGAGGCCTTGGAATGCGTTGCCCAGGGAAGCTGTGAATGCTCCATCGCTGCCGGTGTTCAAGGCCAGGCTGGACAGAGCCTTGGGTGGCATGGTTTAGTGGGAGGTGTCCCTGCCCATGGCAGGGGCGTTGGAACTAGATGATCTTGAGGTCCTTTCCAACCCTAACTATTCTATGATTCTATGATTAAGTTCAGAGTGTGTTACATGGAATGACAGCAAGCTTTCTGTTACCTCATTAAAAAAAAAAAAGAAAAAGCGAAAAACAAAGTTGATTTAAATTTTCACCTGCAGTCTTCCTGCTTCATTGCTGCTTTCTTAAAAATTAATACTCAGGATGCTCACAGAAAGAAGGTTGCATGCCCAGTTAATATAACTAACTATGATGGCTGACCTGGATATAAGGTTTCAGGGGGTATGGGAATATTGCCATGTGCTCTCTTGTTTGCTCCCCTGTGCAGGGGAGGAATTTGTTTCGTATATATGCAATTGTTCAGTCTAGTCAGATTTGTCATAAGGAAGGGACAGAAGGAAAATCTGTGGTTATTATCTGACTTTGTTGATTATCTACTTAAAGCTTTCAGTTGCAATGCTGACATGTGACATGTACCTCAAAGGTACCTCGTTCACAAAGTACAGTGAAAACAGGTCTGTTTCTAGTTAGCTTGAAAATTCTACCTTTAGCTTAGTACATATTGAAAAATGCAGTTTAGGAAGTTTCTTGGTTAGCAAGTTCATCTCAGAAATTTGATTGCATTTCTTGAAGAAAAACAGCTGATCTAATTGGATTTGGTTTGTTTTTTTTTGTTTTTTTTTTCTTCTTTTTTACACTAACACCCAAAACAACAACAAGAAAGAATCTTGGTTGGCTATACTCTTGTTCTTGCTCTATCTAGAGGCTGAAAAGTGTGCATCGTGACACACATGAAGCTGGGTGCATTGCATTTGAAAATTAAGCTGCTGTCAGGCAAGCCATTCACTAACTTGGCACTAACAAACTTCGAAGTGTTCATAAAACACTGGACAGTCTTTCAAGACATAACACCACAGAAGGCATAACATGAACACTTGATAAGAGCTTCTTGGACGTACTGAAGTCACACACAGAAAAAGGAGAAAGGACACCATTCCACTATCTTTGTTTCCTCCCTTACAAAACATGTTTGGAATCTGCATCTTGCAGTTTCCCCTGGCAACTCTGCTATCACAGAATACAATGTTCCAAGGCTGCCCTCCATTACACTGCACCATCTTTTCCCTTTTTCTTGCTGCACAAGCTTTAGTGAAGCCCATCAAAATTGCACAAGTGCCCTATTTACTGTACAGCAATTACGGCATAAGAATTGATGTTGGCTTCCTATTAATTCTTGAAGATTGACAAACGATGGTGGAAGTCAACTGCTGTTCAGCTTCCTAAGTGATGGCATGTATTGCTGCCTTGCCTAATTACAGTAAATCAGATGTTTCCTGTTGTGGAAAGCAGTCAATCCTAACAAATTACTAACTGTTGGTGTTTGAAGGGGAATAGTGTATCTTGAGAATCAGTTGAAACAGAGCACTGAAATATGAATTTCTGTAGCTATTTTATTGTTTATTTTAATGTGTATTTATGGACAGGTGAAGCAGAATTCAGATAAATTTTCAATCCTGAAAGTATACATGACTGATCAATTGCACAGCAGCAGCTCTTCTCAACTGATTCAGAGACGAACTATAGTCAGAGCTGAATTTGTATACTTTTTTCATAAGGTTTTTCACAATAATGGTTTATTGATGAGTTACAAGGAAAAAGTAACATGTGGTAAGCCATGCAGTTCCAGTATGCAAAAGGGTAGAAGTAATCTACAAATAATTTGCTAGGTGCACACAAATAAAAGGGATTGGCATTACCACAAGAAAACCAAACTCTAAGCGAGATTTCAGTGCTCCCATTGGAAACGGTAAGCATATAGCCATTTCTGTGCACATGCATAGTCTCTCTATTTCTGAGTCAGTAGTTCCCCAAGACGTGTTCTTACACTGAGGGATTATTAGGACATCATGATAACTCCTACGCACACTCTTTGCCTAACTTCTGCATGCAATTTCAGTGGCTATAGCTTTACATCTAACAAAACCTTGGTTTGTGTGACAGCCTTTGGCTCTTTCTAAAGGATGACACTGATTTCCTTCACTTGTCACTTAACTAAGAGGAAGGCTGGAACAATCAATCAAATCTTTACAGAGTAGTATCAAAGAAAATAAGTGGTTTTAAGCCTCATTTACTGTGTAGAATTCAGCCTGAAAAAATGTCTTCTAACAATCTAACTGGAAAAAAAAATCTCCTGCTTTTTATTTTCCTGAGACTGAATAGAACAAGTGGAATAAAAATCGTGTTTGTGACTTCATGCTTAAGAAATTGCCTGTTAAATCATGACTTTGCCCACACACCCCTGATTTTCCTCTTGAAGCTCAGGGAAGGAAACAGAATTCCATGAAGAAAACTTCAAGAAAGTTTCTTTAATACATATGCCAGCAGCAAAAAGTATATGAGTGTTTTCAGGGTGTATCAAAATACATATCCACTCCCAAAGGAAGTTTCTAGGCAGAGACTTCCCCTGGCCTCTCTGGAAACTTCCGACCAGTGCAGCAGCAGGTGAATTGAGGAGAACCCCAGTACATTGGGTTCAGCGCTGTACTGAGCTTCTGCTGTGCACTGCTGATCAGAAAATGCTTAGGAGTTACAGGAGGAGGGAGACTTTCAGGCCTGTTTGGGACAACCAGAAAAGATAAGGATTCCCTTTGAGCCTAGGGGGAGGATTGAGCAAGGTTTTGCTGCAGCATGACAAGGAAGATTTCTCTAACTGCTGCGCATGCTCGTTTGCACTGAGATTGACGCAAAGGTGCTGGAAGGACTGAGATACATTGTGCATATCCACTAGGAGAGATTTGTAGTGACAAAATCAGGTCTGCCCATTTTGTTCTCATCAGTTTTCCTTTTTGTCATTGCATTCATGATCAAGTTCTATGTGTTTGATCTCAAAAATCTGTGATTTACTCTAAAACCAAATAATTGTAAGGTTCTATATAAATTTCAGAAATTATTTCAGTACCACTGAAATGGAAAAAGTCTGAAATATCTTCCTGGCTGCTCTTATTTAAGGGAGTTTTGACGTATAGAATCATAGAATCATAGAATAGTAAGGGCTGGAAAGGACCTTAAGATCATCGAGTTCCAACCCCCCTGCCATGGGCAGGGACACCTCCCACTAAACCATGCCATCCAAGGCTATGTCCAACCCCGCCTTGAACGCCGCCAGGGATGAAGCATCCGCAACCTCCCTGGGCAACCCATTCCAGGGCCTCACCACCTCACAGTAAAGAATTTCTTCCTCAGATCCAATTTAAACCTCCCCTGTTTAAGTTTAAACCCATTACCCCTTGTCCTCTCACCACAGTCCCTAATGAAGAGTCCCTCCCCAGCATCCCTATAGGCCCCCTTCAGGTATTGGAAGGCTGCTAGGAGGTCTCCACGCAGCCTTCTCTTCTCCAGGCTGAACAGACCCAATTTTCTCAGCCTGTCTTCATACAGGAGTTGCTCCAGTCCCCTGATCATCCTCGTGGCCCTCCTCTGCACTTGTTCTAACAGTTCCATGTCCTTTTTACGTTGAGGACACCAGAACTGCACACAATACTCCAAGTGAGGTCTCACGAGAGCAGAGTAAAGGAGCAGGAGCACCTCCCTCGACCTGCTGGTCACACTCCTTTTGATGCAGCCCAGGATACAGTTGGCTTTCTGGGCTGCAGGCGCACACTGCCGGCTCATGTTCATTTTTTCATCAACCCACACCCCCAAGTCCTTCTCCACGGGGCTGCTCTGAATCTCCTCCCCGCCCAATCTGTAGCTGTGCCTGGCATTGCTCCGACCCAGGTGGAGGACTTTGCACTTAGCATGGTTAAACTTCATTAGGTTGTCATCAGCCCACCTCACAAGTGTGTCAAGGTCCCTCTGGATGGCATTCCTTCCCTCCAGCTTATCAACCGAACCACACAGCTTGGTGTTGTCGGCAAACTTGCTGAGGGCGCACTCAATCCCACTGTCCATGTCACCCACAAAGATGTTGAACATGACCGCTCCCAACACCGATCCCTGGGGGACACCACTCGTTACTGGTCTCCAGCTGGACACTGAGCCATTGAGCACTACTCTTTGCGTGCTGCCATCCAGCCAGTTCTTTATCCACCGAGTGGTCCACCTATCAAATTGATGTCTCTCCAACTTAGAGAGAAGGATGTCATGTGAAACAGTGTCAAAGGCTTTACACAAGTCCAGGTAGATGACATCAACTGCTCTGCCTCTGTCCATCAGTTCCGTAGCCCCTTCATAGAAGGTCACCAGATTGGTCAGACGTAAATGATATGACTTTGCCTTCTTTTCACTGTCGCATATTTCCTTCCTTTGCACTGCTCTTTAAGATTTTCTTCGATCTCTTTCCCTGTCCTCCATCTAAAGAAGTCAATGTCTTATATTCTGTTCCCTGAACAATGCTCCTTTGCATGACCTCTACAGCTCTTGATTACTGTAATGAGCATCTTTCATAATTATCATCATCCTGTTCCATTTTTTCAGAGCAGTACCCATTTTAGTGAGTTTCAGATTTCCAAAACATGTGTTACACTAGCAAAAACTTAAATACTTCCTCTCTTCCCAAGTAATGCACCTGATAAATCAGTAGCTTTCTCCAATGGTCCCGAATAAACTTACTGTTGACCTGATAGGAATGACTCAGCTTAGCTGAGCACATCAGCCAAAGCGAAGTCTGACTTACCATCAAAGTGGTTCACACTTTCGTTAAGCTGAGGAAATTCTCTGTACCTTGCAGCCACTTAATTTCATGTGCGATTCTGCTTTACTTAGTAGGTATATTCAATAAAATGTTCAACAGCAAAACAATGAAGTGTTCAATGTGCAAGCCTGTTGCACTTTCAAATGATTTCTAACTACTAATCATGTAGTAGTATCTACTAAGGAAACTAATATTTTCTACTATGAAGGAATCTTCATCCTCTCTGAAATCTCATAGTGCAAAAAAGGATGCAGTAAGGATGTGCAAGAAGAAATGACTCAGAAAACTGCTGGCGTTTACTGCGTTGTGGGCCAGCATTTTACAGTGATAGGTGCTGAGCAAACACAAGTAAAATATGTGACCCTCTCTTCGACACAGCAAACACTTTCATGATATTGGTGGTGCTAATGCAATATATTTCTGGTTTTAAACTATTTTTCAGTATTTTAGTACAATATAAACAAAATTTATAACTCAGTTCCAGCCTTTTGCCATTACTAGTACTCACTGAGTGTAGGTGTTGCTGGGTCCAACAGCAATTTCTGAAAAGCAGCTGTCCACAGCAGTGTGGATGCATTGTCTGCAAGAACTTCAAAGGAGCTAGTGATTCCCCAGCTGAAACCTGCATCTCTGGACAACAGCAGCTTCTGCTGAGCTGCAGCTAGTGTCATCATTCACAATAGCCACTCGCTCTGTAAGCAGCCATATGGTACAGTTCAAAGATCTAAGTGGCTTTGACTTACCACACTAAGTCACAAAGACCCACTTCAGGTGCTGCTTATGGATTTTGTCTACCTGGGGGCATTTCTGTGAT
Source organism: Amazona ochrocephala (assembly GCA_039720435.1). Lineage (NCBI taxonomy): Eukaryota > Metazoa > Chordata > Aves > Psittaciformes > Psittacidae > Amazona > Amazona ochrocephala. Next base: position 76,892,356 of record CM077878.1, read on the forward strand.
TCTCATGTCCAAACCGGCTCATTCAGCAGCAGCACAAAACTTGGGCAAAACTATTGCAGGCAGTCTGAATCTTCCTGTATTGATGTGGTCTAACACATATCACAGCATTCCCATTTGAAACTATGGGGACTAGTAAATTCTAGTAAATTCCTTTTTTTTTTTTTTTTTTCCCTGCAGATTAGGAGTCAGGGAGAACTGGAAGAAAATGGTCTGTTGGAGAAGGAGACAGTAAGTACCAAGTCTGGCAAGCTGATGACTTTGAAACTTTGTCTCTGGATCTTGAGACCTCCAGGAGCTATTTTCATTTCAGATAGCAGAGGATACCTCAAATTTCAGATCCATAGAGAGGTCTGGGAGACCTGGTGTCCACTTCTTAGCACCATACTTTGCTATTTGTCCTTCAATTCCTTTTCACCCAAATCCATTTCCTATAGAGCTCTAGATCTGAAGGTGGAAAGGCGATTACAAAGTGATACAGACAAGTGGCCCCTGAGGGCTTGGGAGATGTCCCACCAGTTGTTCTGCAATGCGTGGGAAGCCTGGGAAAGCACCATAGCATTCAAAGAAAGAGAATCAAGCAGTAATATGAATAGATATATCTGGCAGTAGTAGGGGAAAAGCTGCACAGTGAGCCAGCAAGGTGGGATCTTCCTGTAGTCACGTAATGGGCGAATTTAAGTCCTAGGCTGAATCCAACACACAAGCCAGATTTTGCTTCCCTTGTCTACTTCTTGCTCTTATTGCTCCTCTCCTTTGTCCATGTAATACAATAAGCAAATCCACTTTCATGGTCCCAGAGCAGCAACTACATAACAGATTCACAATGCAACTAAAAAGTTCAAATACAATGCCTGAGCATGACTTCTGGTACAAGGGTGGTGGCAAACCTGGACAGGTAATTTTGTTCCTATAGCTCTTAGTGGGGTAGAGATGAAAGAAATGCAGCAAACTTCAGAATTCAGCATTGTTTCCCAGACACATGCTCGTTATTTATAATGCTGTATCCAAGTTCAGCCAGGCAAGTGTCTTGGGCTTTTAATGTTTGGGCAGAAGATGCATTCTCAGGAGATTTTTAGTGCTTCCTCACCCAGTCACAGCAGAAAATCTTTCTCAGAACTTTTCAGACCCAATAAATAATAAACATGAACTGTCTGATTTTGCTTCACAATGTGACTAAATGTAAGGCCCTGAGTCAGAATTGCATTTTTTTTTGTACCAACTCCAGCTGTCTTCTACAATGTCATTTCATCTAGTACCACTTCTTTCTCTTAATACTAGTTCAAATAATAATTGCAATTTCTTATTACCTCTATCAATGTTGATCTGGTAATTACAAATGAATCTGAGCAAGTCAGCAGGGAAAAGAGAAGGTGCAGATGAAGACACATCATGCAAAGTATAACAGCATCTTGCTTTAAAAAATTGCTCCTACAGTCATTGTCAAATATTTTTAAAGGAAGTTTAATTTTGAACTTTGGCATTTTGAACTCTAAATGTGTACTAACTTTGTAAGAAATTACCCTGCTGTCTTCTGACCTTGAAATTCCAGGGACGGGATGGCATAGCTGACTGAAAATTGAACAAGGAGACTTTCACAAAACAATGTTTCCACAGGGTGATTAACCGATGTGAAAAGGAATAGGCACCTTCATCCATGCCTAAAATATTGTCCTCTCTTTGGAATATGTAAAGATCACTTGGAATTTATAATGTTAGTTTCTGGCATTCTGAACAGCAGCAAGAAATGATGGATGCGTTTGCATGTGTGTCTGTGAGTATACAGGGCTGCAGTCCAGCAAGGATTTTGTTGTAGGTAGGGAAGTCTAAATTAGAACTTCAGAAACAAAAATCAGTGTTCATATTAAAAGCTCAGCCAGATCGATTAGACCAAAGTGTGTTTCACAATCCTAATCAGACAATTGGATATCTCAGTGTGTGAGCTTGGTCTGTAATGATGCCGCTGTTTCAACAAGGCATCGGCTATCAAATCTCTTCTGATACTCATTGTGTAGCTGAGTTAATCTCTGAGCATTGTTGAGCTCGTCTCCTTCTGTGTGTCAGTGCAGGCCACATTCTTGGTTTTGCCCTTAATCTTGGTCATGTTTAGCCTCTTCATGTACTTCATGGGTGAGACATTTTGCCTTTAGGATTTAAAGTCAAGTATACTGGAAAGATTTAGGACCATGTAAAAATATGCGTCTCTTCTCCTTAATGTTTGTCTTTGACAAAATTTTCTCTCTTTTTTGCTCATTTTTGTTCTTCAGTAGGTTCCATTTACATCAAGTTTGCCCTTATTAGAGACAGGTTTGTTTTGTGATACTGAGTGATCTTAGTCATCACAGAAAAATATCACTTAGAAAAATATCTCTCAGAAAGGGCATTCACACTTCAGTGGAAGTGGTTTGGAGTTCTATAAGCATTCAATTCCTAGCCTTTTGATTATGTGTTTTCTTTTTGCTATACAATAACCTGGAGTTTCAGGTGTGAGCCAAACATTTCACACCTGAAATACCTGACAATTACATAGAACATAGATTATTTTTAATAGACTTCATTTAGCTACTATTTAATATGTATTTATTGACCTTTGGGAGATGGATTAAATTTCCTAGCTTGGCTTGACCATGATTCCTAATAGATACTCATGGATGTCCTGAGGATCTCAAATTCAACCATCTCATGATCGCTGCAATCAAGGCTGCCCTGGAGCGTCACATTTCCAACCAGCCCTTCCCTGTTGGTGAGGACAAGGTCAAGCATGGCACCTCTCCTGGTCGGCTCCTCTATTACTTGCAGAAGGAAGTTGTCTTCCACACAATCAAGGAACCTTCTGGATTGCTTGTGCCAGGCCGTACCATCCCTCCAACAGATATCAGGGTGGTTGAAGTCTCCCATGAGAACAAGGGCCTGCAAGCGTGAGGCTGTTCCTATCTGTCTATAGAGCGCTTCATCCACCAACTCCCCTTGGTCAGGCGGTCTGTAACAGATCCCCACAATAATGTCACCCATCGCTGTTCTCCCTTTAACCCTGACCCACAAACTCTCTGTTGACTGCTCCCCTGTCCCCAGACAGAGTTCCATACTCTCCAGCCTATTCACAACATAAATAGCAACTCCCCCTCCCCGCCTAACAGGCCTGTCTTTCCTAAAAAGCCTGTAACCTTCCATTCCAACACACCAGTCATAGGAGCTATCCCACCATGTTTCTGTGATGCCTATGATATCATACCCCCGTAGACATGCACACATCTCTAATTCCTCTTGTTTGTTCCCCAGGCTATAGGCATTCATATAGAAGCATTTGAGGAGAGATCCAATTGAAGCCGGCTCATTGGCTGGAGCAGGCGGAATATCCGGAGCAATGCCAGGCACAGCTACAGGTTTGGTGGGGAGGAGATTGAGAGCAGCCCTGCGGAGAAGGACTTGGGGGTGTGGGTTGATGAAAAAATGAACGTGAGCTGGCAGCGTGCGCTTGCAGCCCAGAAGGCCAACCGTATCCTGGGCTGCATCAAAAGGAGTGTGACCAGCAGGTCGAGGGAGGTGATCCTGCCCCTTTACTCTGCTCTTGTGAGACCTCACTTGGAGTATTGTGTGCAGTTCTGGTGTCCTCAACGTAAAAAGGACATGGAACTGTCAGAACAAGTGCAGAGGAGGGCCACGAGGATGATCAGGGGACTGGAACACCTCCCGTATGAAGATAGGATGAGAAAATTGGGTCTGTTCAGCCTGGAGAAGAGAAGGCTGCGTGGAGACCTCCTAGCAGCCTTCCAATACCTGAAGGGGGCCTATAGGGATGCTGGGGAGGGACTCTTCATTAGGGACTGTGGTGAGAGGACAAGGGGTAATGGGTTTAAACTTAAACAGGGGAAGTTTAGATTGGATGTGAGGAAGAAATTCTTTACTGTGAGGCACTGGAATGGGTTGCCCAGGGAGGTTGTGAATGCTTCATCCCTGGTGGCGTTCAAAGTGGGGTTGGACATAGCCTTGGATGGCATGGTTTAGTGGGAGGTGTCCCTGCCCATGGCAGGGGGGTTGGAACTCGATGATCTTGAGGTCCTTTCCAACCCTAACTATTCTACGATTCTATGATTCTATGATCCCTACATTGCTCCGAATGTTTACTGTAGGTGCTAGCAACCGACTGGGTGTGTTGGGATGGAATGCTGCCCCCCTCCCCCAACACATCTAGTTTAAAGCATCCTTGACCAGCCTGGCAAGCCTCCTACCAAAACCGCTCTTCCCCTTCTTTGTCAGACCAGCTCCACCAGTCCCCAGTAGACCTGGCCTGCTAAATTGAGTGCCATGTTGAAGGTACCCAAACCCCTGACTATAGCACCACCCTTCTAACAATTTGTTAACCTGGCCAATCCTCCTAGCCTTTTCGAGGTCCTGCCCTGTATCCTGGAGAATTGACGAAAAGACGATCTGCGCTCCAGAGCCCCTAACCACCTCTCCCAGTGCCCTGTAGTCCTTCCTTATGGTCTCCGGGCTACTATTATCTATATCAATAGCACCCACATGGATTACTAGGAGTGGGTAATAGCCAGTGGGACCGACTAGATCAGGCAGCTTCTCGGCCATATCCCCGATCCGAGCCCCTGGCAGGCAACACACCTCCCTTGAGCCTGGGTCAGGCCAACAGATGGGTGAGATGGTTGAATTTGAGATCCTCAGGACAGTGAGAAGGGCGTGCAGCAAGGTCACTGCCCTGGACTTCAGGAAAGCAGACTTTGGCCTCTTCAGGAACCTGCTTAGTAAGGTTCCATGGGATACAGCCCTAGAGGGCAGGGGGGCCCAAGACTATTGGCTGATATTCAAGGATCACCTGCTGCAAGCTCAGGAGTGACACATCCCTACTAGAAGGAAGTTTAGCAGGAGGGCCAGGAGACCTACTTGGATGGATAAGGAGCTGCTGAGGAAAATTCAAAAGGAAAAAAGAGGCTTATAAAAGGTGGAAGCAAGGTCAGGCAGCCTGGGAAGAATACAGCGATGTTGTCCAGGAAGCTAGGGATCAGGTTAGGAAAGCTAAGGCCCACTTTGAATTAAACTTGGCTAGGGATGTTAAGGATAACAGGAAGGGATTTTATAGGTACATTGCAAATAAAAGACAGATTAGGGACAAGGTGGGACCTCTCCAGAAGTTATCGGGAGAACTGGCTACCCTGGACTTAGAGAAGGCTGAGGTTCTTAATGACTTCTTTGCCTCAGTCTTCACCGGCAAATGCTCTGACCACACCACCCAAGTCTTGGAAGGCAAACGCAGGGACAGTGAGAATGAAGACCCTATGCCCACTGTAGGAGAGGATCTGGTTCAAGACCACCTTAGGAACCTGAATGTATACAAGTCCATGGGACCTGATGAAATCCATCCACGGGTCCTGAAGGAGCTGGCAAATGAAGTTGCGAAGCCACTGTCCATCATATTTGAGAAATCATGGCAGTCAGGTGAAGTTCCCGATAACTAGAAAAAGAGAAATATAACCCCCATTTTTAAGAAGGGGAAAATGGATGAGCTGGGGAATTACAGACCAGTCAGTCTCAGCTCTGTGCCTGGCAAAATCTTGGAGCGGACTCTCCTGGAAGGCATGCTGAGGCACATGAAAACCAACAAGGTGCTTGGGGACAGCCAGCATGGCTTCACTAAGGGGAAATCCTGCCTGACCAATTTGGTGGCCTTCTATGATGGAGCTACAGAACTGATGGATGGGGTAGAGCAGTTGATTTCATCTACCTGGACTTGTGCAAAGCATTTGACACTGTCCTGCATGACATCCTTGTCTCTAAATTGGAGAGATGTCAATTTGATAGGTGGACCAGTTGGTGAATAAAGAACTGGCTGGATGGCTGCACGCAAAGAGTAGTGCTCAATGGCTCAGTGTCCAGCTGGAGACCAGTAACGAGTGGTGTCCCCAGGGATCGGTGTTGGGAGCGGTCTTGTTCAACATCTTTGTGGGTGACATGGACAGTGGGATTGAGTGCGCCCTCAGCAAGTTTGTCGATGACACCAAGCTGTGTGGTTCGGTTGATAAGTTGGAGGGAAGGAATGCCATCCAGAGGGACCTTGACACACTTGTGAGGTGGGCTGATGCCAACCTGATGAAGTTTAACCATGCTAAGTGCAAGGTCCTCCACCTGGGTCGGAGCAATGCCAGGCACAGCTCCAGATTGGACAGGGAAGGGATTCAGAGCAGCCCTGCGGAGAAGGACTTGGGGGTGTGGGTTGATGAAAAAATGAACATGAGCTGGCAGCAATGTGCTCTTGTAGTCCAGAAAGCCAACCGTATCCTGGGCTGCATGAAAAGGAGCGTGACCAGCAGGTCGAAGGAGGTGATCCTGCCTCTCTACTCTGCTCTCGTGAGACCTCACTTGGAGTATTGTGTGCAGTTCTGGTGTCCTCAACGTAAAAAGGACATGGTACTGTTAGAACAAGTGCAGAGGAGGGCCACGAGGATGATCAGGGGACTGGAGCACCTCTCGTATGAAGATAGGCTGAGAAAACTGGGGCTGTTCAGCCTGGAGTAGAGAAGGCTGCGTGGAGACCTCCTAGCAGCCTTCCAATACCTGAAGGGGGCCTATAGGGATGCTGGGGAGGGACTCTTCATTAGGGACTGTGGTGAGAGGACAAGGGGTAACGGGTTCAAACTTTAACAGGGGAAGTTTAGATTGGATGTGAGGAAGAAATTCTTTACTGTGAGGGTGGTGAGGCACTGGAATGGGTTGCCCAGGGAAGTTGTGAGTGCTTCATCCCTGGCGGTGTTCAAGGTGGGGTTGGACATAGCCTTGGATGGCATGGTTTAGTGGGAGGTGTCCCTGCCCATGGCAGGGGGGTTGGAACTAGATGATCTTCAGGTCCTTTCCAACCCTAACTATTCTATGATTCTATGATTCTATAATATCAGGAAAATGTATTCCCTTGTGTTTAGCAAACCTTGTGATTCTGAAAATTAAATTCGGATGGAAGGACCGTGAAAGACAGAAATCAGATCTACACTGTACATGCCTCAGCTCTGCAAGCATCTGAGAAGGGATTGTGTATGTTTAAGAATACAAATCAGGAGCATGAAGTGCCTGTTTTGCAGGCTGGATCTCCAGATGTTAAGAGAAAAAGTTCTGCTTATAAAACAGAAGCGTGTGTGCAGGAGGAGGGTGGGTGAAGTGCAGTAATGGGAACATTAATTGAGGTCCTGTTTGATGCCGTTAAAAATTCAGCCTAAGTCACTTTAAAAGAGAGATCTTTACTCCAAAATGTGGGGGCCTTTGGTAACTATGTACTATCTTTAATGTAGCCCAGTGGCTTGACGACACAGTAACTTTGTAATTATTGCTGTGCTAAAAAATGTTTCTGATGATAGTTAACAGAAATATTCATATTGTCAGATCAATGTATTACTGTCACAATTGTTGTTCTACCCTATCTGGGACCACATATGTATCATCAGAAGTTAAGACTGAATGCATTATGCACTGAATAGATTCCCAAAGAAAGCGTGCTTATTCTTACATCTAATGCTATACGCTGCCTTGAAATTATTGGAGTTTACTTTTCCAATGTCTTGCTAGAATTATCACGGATAGCATTTCTACATGAAAAAAATGGATCCTAAGATTTATAGCATTTTATAAGACAGAAACCAACTTTTCAAATCATCATTTACATGCATTTGCAAGTATGGAATATATGTATAAATAAGATAGCATTAACCATAAATAAAATGTAGCATTAGGTAGGCTATTGTGTGCCTACGAAAGACCACTGACGCATTAAAACATGTATTTCCATATGCAATATTATATGCAGTTCTCCATAATTTCCAGTAACCTAGTGTCATGGGCTCTTATATAGAGTTCATAGAATCATAGAATAGTTAGGGTTGGAAAGGACCTCAAGATCATCTAGTTCCAACCCCCCTGCTATGGGCAGGGACACCTCACACTAAACCATGCCACCCAAGGCTCTGTCCAACCCCGCCTTGAGCACTGTCAGTGATGGAGCATTCACAACTTCCCTAGGCAGCCCATTCCAGTGCCTCACCACCCTTACAGTAAAGAACTTCTTCCTTATATCCAATCTAAACTTCCCCTGTTTAAATTTGAACCTGTTACCCCTTGTCCTCTCACTGCAGTCTCTTATGAAGAGTCCCACCCAGCATCCATATAGCCCCCCTTTAGATACTGGAAGGCTGCTATGAGGTCTCCACACAGCCTTCTCTTCTCCAGGCTGAACAGCCTCAACTTTCTCTGCCTATCTTCATATAGCCTGAGTTTATTATCGTATATTATACTGATGTGTGGAATAGATTAGGTCAGATTACTGGAGGAGATGCTTCTCCTTGAGATCAATGTCACATCAAGAGCAACTGAATTGTACATGAAGCAACTCCAAACAGCACATCAGTGCAAGGGATGCACGTGGTAGGTAGACTGAGGAGCTAAGGGAATAATGATTTCCATCACCCAACTTCATTTGTTGTGCACAAAGCCAGGTGGAAGCTATGGTCATGGTTACAATCTGTGAAGATGTGAATCAGAGATGCTTGGAACTAGAGGACTGAAGAAGGAGGAATGAAGCTGACAGAAAATCAATGGTTTGTCCCCTGTCAATGTTGCCAAGGCAAGTTATCTCAAAATGCTGCTGCATTCTGTAATTTACAAAATTGCAGATGCTTGGCAGAACATCAGAGCAACCTGTATTTGTCCTTAATGGGTCTGCCTTTGCAAGAGGAGCTGAGCATGTACATGTTTTGTCTTACCTATTTTGCCTGTTTATCAAGATTCTGAATCTATGTAAAGAAAATGTGAAGAATAACGTGATTGGAACTGAACATATTTTTTGTAAGTATAGCGCACATAATCCATTAAAGTGGATGGTGAACTCCCATTCAGTTCAAAGATTTTATCCATTATGTATCTTCAATACATTTCCAATGTTTTCATGACTTACCTACCTTACCCAACATTCAGATCTTTAGTATTTGAATGAATTAACAACAGTTTCAACTTCCTCTTTCAAAAAATTGTTATTGTGATTCTTTTAAAGGTTCAGACCACATAGAAAACCATTGCAAATCACTAGTATTCTTTTAAAGTAACTAATCTATCACTGCATAAGTGTTACTGATTGTCCATAGTTACATATGCTTTAGCTTTGCAGGCTGTTTTGCATGGATGTTTTTGTGTAAGGTGCTAAGATAACAGATTATTTGAAGAGACCCCTTGTAATGTTCATAGACTATGGGAATCCCAAAACACAGGCTGCAGAGAAAGGAAGTGACGAGGAAAAAAATAGGTGGACAGCAACAGAAATGGCTGACCAAATCATCATCTGACTGACCACATCATCATCCATGTGCAAGTACTAGTTGCTCAGCAAAAAGGAATGATTTTCACTAATTTTCATTTGCACATCTCAATGTACTTTTCATCTGAAAGGCCTATACCTGCTGGCTCACGCTACCACATATCAATTCAACAGGATAAGAAAGTAAATCATTATTTAGCTTCATGCAAAACATAAAATTCCCTTTGATAAATTAAATAATCTTCTTTCAAAAATGCTGGCCTCAGTTTCATTTAAAGTAATGGCTATTTCAGAGAAAATAAAATGGAAATAAGAACATAATCTTCAGATTCTGAAGAACATACTGGAATGCCTAAGTGGTAAAATTGTTAAAATAGACTAAAATTCCCTTTATTCTACAAACCCCACTCTACTATCTGATTTTAACTTGTACTCAGTATTTTCTTAAGCAACAATCAAGTCTTCCTGCCCCTAAAATTCTTAGAAGGAAAAAAAAAATTGAAAAAGCAAGAGTAAAGCTCTGTAGTTTATGTATGTTGAAATGAATATCTAGGAATTATATACTGTTTTCCTCTGTAGTTCTCAATAAAACATTTATCTGTGTGTTTATCTGTGTGAAAGATGTGTGATGCGGTACAAATTTTTAAGTATTAAAAGAGAGGTTTTGAATCGGAAACTACTGTATCATTATTTTGCCTATCTCTCCTTACTTGCTAGCCATAGAATATAAGATACTCAGTTAAATAAACAAGGATTTTATTTTGTATTTCTGTACTAATTTTTCACTTCTACAGTTTCACCAGTTGATACACTAATCTTTCTGACACAGCCTTTGACCCTCCAATGCAGAATTGCAATTTTGTTGTTTTCATCTTCCTTTCCAGCATAGAAAAGCATTGCTTTTGTTTTATTTCTTGTTTATCAACTGGTTTAAGCACTCATAAAAGAATTCACTGGCAGAAAAGGAGCAGATAAGCAACAATTTGCTTGCACAAATTAAGGCTGGATGAATTCGGTGAACTATCAGTAACTAGTATGAAAAAGATAAAGTTTCAGATTTGCTTTGTATAGCCTAAAAGTTTCTCTAAACATGTTTGGATTTTAGAGGGAAGTTGTGCCACCTGCCTATGGGTGAGCAGAGTGAAGATAAAAGCATTCATCATTGGTCAAAATAAAAGAAAATTCGTCATCTTTCAGGTAAGGGAAAACACTCTACTTTTCATCTTTCTGTTCTGAATTTTCTGGGTTGTCATATTAGGAAATAAACAAATGGTTTTGCATATGATCTGATCACTAAAACAAATATGAGTCATTTGCAACAATGTTTTCTCACTCTTATGTTTTGATGCCTGGAAACTGTGTCAGCTTCTTTCCAGATAGTGAAGTCCTTTGTGCCTATATACACCATGTGCACAAACTACTCCTCTGCAAAAATGGCTTTACTTTGACTTTGGGGGATTTACCATTGCTGTGTGCACCACTGGCCAGGAAGCCTGACTGAGAGCCAGACATGCTGTGGTCCTGTTCCCTAGTAATTCAACCGCCATCCTTTGAAACAAATGTAAACATTATAAAACAGAAACCAGAGTATAATTGGACCTTAAATTACTTCTTAATATTCATGTACACACTTCTTTTTTAAATGATTTAGGAGTCATGTCTTCTGAAAGTCAAGGTCCACACTACATGCTAGATCAGTGCCTCAAGTTCATGGGTATTTGAAACTCTCTTCCTGATGTGTTTGTCATCCTATGTGATGACTCTTGAGCTAATACAGTGCTGTTTATGTGAACTTCCTAATCCATAAGTAAGAATTTATTCCTCTACACTTTTGATAAGAAAAAAAAATCCATCTTATTAGTGATTTTCCCCATCACTAAAATCTATTAATAAACACATGGAAGTAAATGCAGAGGGTACCTATGATGGGCACCTAGATTCCCTTTTTTGCCTAGATTTCCTGTTCTGCCCGGTGAAATAAGAGGCTATTCACAAGTCCACAGTGATGACCCTCTGCCCAAATGCCCTTGTGTTCTCCCTCGCCAAGGAAATGTCTAAGGTCAGCCAAAATTGCCTGCGAACCCACTATAACAGCTGGGATCAGATCTCAACTGTTATCCACAACCACTACCACTTCCAAACTGCAATTCCTGAAGTGTATTTGAGTTGCAACAAATGCTGTAAGAGGGACCTTTCTTCTGTGCATATATCCTTGGCTTTGCTCTGTCCAGGCAGAGAAAGAAAACTAAAAGAAACAGTAATATAAAAGAGTTTTTATTTTTTTTTAACTCAGCCATTCAGATTACAGCAGAAGCTGAAAGGAGATTGGGAACTCTAATATGGCATAGGGGACAGTTAGAGGAAAGTTATTTGCCAGAAACAGCTGAATTTCTAGATCATACTGAAAAAAAAGTCTGACAATGAGTAGGTAGGATCAGGGTTAGAAAGCCAAACAGAATAATTCACATATAAGTTTGTGGGAGCTTGAGAGCATTCCCCCATTGTAAACATCTTTCTCAGGAGCAGTGTAGTCTTGTTATGACAGCACTTTGTCAGATGAAATCAAGCCCAGAAGTCTAAACCTGCACCAACATGCCAGCTTTATGGATCAGGTAAGAGAGGTCTACAGCTATATCAGCTATCTGCGTCCTTTGGGGACCATCTGGCTCTGAACATCATGCTCTTACCTACCTCTATGCCTGTCTGAGTGCATCCTGGGCTTGTGTCATTCCAGGGAACCCTGAACTAATCACCAGCCAGCAGCGTCTTCTCATAGTTCACACAAGCTGTTGCTAAATACACTGAAAATATTTCGCAGATCACAAGTGAACAAGGGAACTGTAAGAGAGTCTGTTTCACAGACAGTGCACCAAGGGTGCTTCCAGCCAATCATTGTATCTGTAACAAGATTAAAAAGCTAACTGAGGACATTAATCTGTAAATAAATAGGCAGAGGACATCCGCATGTAGTCACTAGCCAGCCATTTCACGATTCAGCCTAGAGAAATCTGCCTTCAAAAGTTTCCCAACAGCAATATATACAGTGTAATATATAAACTTGCATCATGCCCTGGGATAAGCATAAACTTCCTTTACATTAGACTTCTTTGGATATGATTGTCCACCCTCTCTTTCTTTTCTTTTCATGGCTGCAGAAGATAATGCCCCTGTACTTGTTCCTCAGCTTTACTGTTCCCTGTCAAAGAAAGCTGCAACAGACTTAAGAAACAAGTTTCACCACAGTCTTCGGCATCCTCAGATTTGCATGTTCATGCTCTAAGGAAAAGCAGCAGTACCTTTGGGAATTACTGTAACATCTATAACTTTGCATTTCAGAGCAATTTCTTGGGGGAGCAGAGGGATGTGGAAAGGAAGAGTCAGGCATGAGTTCTTTTAGCAGTGGCAGCAGCTTGAAAAAGGTGTTTTTTCTACTCCTTATTCCCACACTCTAGAACTACTATCCTGTCTCAGATGTCATTGACAGCTATATGAAGAGTAATATGTGGTCCCATGTTGAAGCCCTTCCTGAAGATGGCCAGGGTAGAAATAAAGAGGTGGGAAGAAGACGGAAGGCACCTTAGGAAGAAGGCATTTTTTTCCTGTCCATGTATTTTGCCTACCATTCTACCATGTGCAAACACAATTTTTACTGGCACTTGAATGAATTAATTTTTTTTAGGTTTCTGGGAATATGTCTGGGTATCAGGAGTGTGGTGGTTGGGCTGAGGCAGATTAAGAAGTCTGTCTAATATCCAAGTTGCTTTCCAAAGACCATAATGAAAGGGTTGAAGACTTGAGAAGAGTAATGCCATCCCACGGTAGGAGATAGCATGTCTTGGTGTGCCACCTATGTTGAGAATGGAAAGCGACTAGAGAAAAATATTTAAGTGCGTCCAGTGCTTATAAAAGTAAGTCAAATAAATTACTTAGTCAAGCAGGACGACTCAAAAAGGCAGGCTCATAAATTTGAGGGATTCCTAAATGTACTCCGAATGGTTGTTCCAGAGAGAATGAACCAAGGTGTATGAGTCCAGCTTAGCTCTTTTTCTAAGAGCTATATAATTGAAATTTCCCATTATGGTCAAGTTCTGTGCTTCATACAATCCTAATTGCTAACCAAAAGAGTTATCCACTTGATCTGCCTGAACCTGCAGCAGATCCCCCAACAATATGTGTATTCTTTTCATTTGTATTACCATTTGGACTTTCAATGCATGTTTCCTGTTGCATTCTGAATATCTGAATGGGTGGCATAATCTCTTTCACCTTTTCCCTCCTGTTGTTCCTGAGCAAGCTGTGCTCTTTGGTATTAGTATTCCAGTCATGTATCCCATGACTGTACCCTACCAGGTTTCTGTTATGTCAGTTAAGTTGTAATTTTGATCTTGCATTAAGTTTCTAGGCCTCTTCTATTATTTTTTGTATGTTCTACATCAGTATAGGGACATCTAGACTGAGCATCAGATGGGTTGTGTTGGTTTGCTTTCTTCTTCCTCCAGTGATACCTTTCAAAGAATCATAGTTTTCACTTTTTCAGGTTTTATGTCTAGGCCACTGTGGGTCACATTTATCTAGGGACACTCATGTCATCAGCCTGACAGGATATTTTAGCTCATATCTGATCCGATTAGCACATCTATGCTGAAGTTTTTCCTTCCTCGTTAGGTGGAGCCCATTTCTTCTCAGCAGTCCTTCCCATCCGATCATGAAAGCATGTGGTTATGCTGATGAAACAAAGGTCTTCCTTGTAGCACCCCACATAGCTATGCATTCTCTTTCTTACATGCATGTACTTATTTGAGATTCTTTGAGCAGAAACTGCAACTGTCAGTGCTTTTTGGCCTCTTCATCTTCTTACTCAAGACACATCTACCTCACAAAAGCCACAATGGCCACTTATTGAGAGAGGGCCACACAATTCCAGGAAGCTGAAGTAATCTCTAGCTTCTTTGGGAGAGAGGCAATACTTATGAAACTTTGTGCAGAACGTAAATGTAGACTAATTCACAAAACACAGTGTAATATTATTATTAAAATTGATGTTAAAATGCAGAAAATGGAAAAAATGGGATTGGAATAGACATTCAGAAATTTCCTACTCTTGATCTATACTTCAAAATAGGATCACTTACATCCAAACTGTTCATGAATGATGGTTGCCTAATCATGTTTTAAAAATAACCAGTAATAGGACGCTGTGGATTTTCACAGCTTGTTGATTTCAGTACTTTGCTCTCCTACCTTTACTTTTCCCTACATAGAATCATAGAATCATAGAATAGTTAGGGTTGGAAAGGACCTGAAGATCATCTAGTTCCAACCCCCCTGCCATGGGCAGGGACACCTCACACTAAACCATGCCATCCAAGGCTCTGTCCAACCCCGCCTTGAACACCGCTAGCAATGGAGCATTCACAGCTTCCCTGGGGAGCCCATTCCAGTGCCTCATCACCCTTACAGTAAAGAATTTTTTCCTCAGATCCAATCTAAACTTCCCGTGTTTAAGTTTGAACCCATTACCCCTTGTCCTCTCACTACAGTCTCTCATGAAGAGTCCCACCCAGCACCCATATAGTCCCCCTTTAGATACTGGAAGGCTGCTATGAGGTCTCCATGCAGCCTTCTCCTCTCCAGGATGAATAGCCCCAACTTTCTCATCCTATGAACTTCCCTGTGCTGCAGTTTACTTGTTCTAACCACAATAAATATGGAGAAAAATGTATTCCCTTCTCCTTTGCAATTTGCCTATAACTATACTGGTAAAATAAATAGAGCCAGAACACATGACCAGACAGTGGACCTTGATTATCCCCAGTGTCATATTCCTAGAGCAGGCCCTCACAGAGTTTGATGATTTTCTGTGTATTACAAATAATATTCCTATTTATGCATTCTAGGTTGCTTCATATAGCTAAGTACAGTTGGATGAACTTAATGAACTCTGATTTTGTAAATCTCAACTTACTTAATAATTTTTAATATATTATTCCAGCATTTACTGCACCATAACCTTTAGCATTTATTGCTGAAGCAGATTACATTAGAAAGATAGCACAAACAGACTTTTCAGCGAGAAATAATCATGACATATTTTGATCTCTGTGGAGTGATTTTTGGTGGTCATGGATAAGCCCCTATTACTTCTGCTGGTTTTGTACCTGCTCTGTGGATCATTGAGAAATTTATTTTTCAAGAGCTGTCAGCCTATCCACTTACAAAGGTACTTACATGCGTTTTAAGACTGAATGTTAGACTTTGAAGACTTTTTGGGAATGAATTGTGCCTCATAAACCAGTCTCTTTGAAAGGAATCCCTATAAGAGCAAATCAATGAAATTAAAATTATGAAGATAACTAACCAGTTATCATTGTCAACTGACCTCCTACCAATTACCTTGTGCTGCCATGGTCTCTATTGCCCATGCTAATTGACCTTGGCATATATTACAATGTTTTCTGAAGCTTCAGCTGCATAGCTTCTCCACTGACGATGCAGTGATACCAAAAGTCAGGCTCTACCATTGTCTCTAGCCTTTTGACATGGACTTTGGTATGAAATAAAAGCTTGTGTGGTGATCCACAGCAGAGTTCATAGGTGAACACAGCTGGGCTGCAATCTGCTCGTGGAACAAATGGGTTGCTCAGAGCACCAGACCTTAAGGTTGACTGCATCTGTGACTCTGATGGGGTAATGAAAGAAGCTTGCTAATTTGCAGTGTAGCTACTGCTGACTGATAAAGGGATGTGTACAGTAGTCTGTCTTATCTCTTTTGCCAGGTTTACATTGGTGTGACACCACTGAATTTAGAGAAGCAGTTCCTGATTTGCTTCAGGGCAAGGACAGAATCAGGTCTGATTTTTGCACCACAACCCATACAGATAACCCAGCATCTTGGGTATATTTAAGAATACTTCAATACATATAAGCATATTTATAGCCTTTCCCCATTTTGTGATGATATTTTGGATCTTTCTGGTACCTCTCATTATAAAATATTTCTAGGCTAAATCCAGAACAGATAAATCATGACTGGTTTCTTTTGCGAGGATAGCATGCCTGAATCACTGCCACATTCTTCCCATAGTAGTCGTTTAAAATTAATAGCACATGCAGAGGGAAAACTAAACCCTTTGACGTCACCCCTGAAATGAGGAAACATAAACAGCAAAGGCTTCACTCCACTGAGCTGACAGTGCGGACGCGGATTGGTCTGCTCTCCCGCGCCTGTGGCAGTTGACAGCACCTCCCAGCCCTGCACGGCCTTCAGCTCGCTAACAGAGGCAGGCAGACTGCAGCAAGCTCAGCTCTACCCCAGCCTTGATACTGGCAGAAAAGTGCACTCTCTTCCCGAGTCTTTTTGCTTCTTAAGGTGGTTTTATTGGCTGGGTTGGGGGACTTGTGGAGGTTTTCTTTTCTTTCTTTATTTGTTTTTCCTTTTTTTTTTTTTGTTTATTTTTGTTTGATTTTGTTACTTAATTCTATTCCTAACCCTGGATGCAGTTACTGGATTCTGCAGTGCAAGTCTTCATGAACAAGCTGCACCGCTTAGAGATTTCACGGCATTCAAAGGTCACAGAACTGCCAGTATGGTTAAATGTCTTGTTTAATGGTTGAGGTATGTAGCAAATCTAAAAGAGGCAGCATGATTATTTTTGAAGGGGAACTAAAATTGCGAGGGGGAGAGGGTGCTAATGCTATTATTTAGTGGAAAAATTTTTACTGATGATTGTTACTACAGCAACTGGTTTTTGAATTTCCTCCCTTTTTCTCTTTATTCAAACTACATGAAAATTTTAACTTATGTTGATTTAACCATTTGATGGTTAAAGAAGATTGCAGAAAGAATTCGTTACTGTACTCCCTTCTGACCCCACTGAGGAAACTGTGATTGCTTTTTCTATATGATTTCCTACTGCTCTGTGGCAGGAGAGGAGACCTGGGACTGGGCTGGCTTAGATGAATGGAGAGGAAAGCAGAAACTCATTCTTATCCTGAGGGGACTGTGAGTTTGTCTGAGAGTTAGAGCAGAGAGAGAAAGAGTTGGAAATAAACAGGTCAAGCAGAAAAGAATATCGGCCTCATTTTTAGGAGTATATGTACCACATCATTTATTTTTTTTTAATTCATGCTTAGATTGCTTTACTTGGTTTGGGTTCAGAAGTTCAAAATTAAGCAGCAGCCTGCACTTTGGCTCATAAGCATATCCTCAGTGGGAAGGAAGGAAGCTGATCATGTTATATCAGCACAAATTTTCAGATAGCTTTTGCTACTACAACAGAAAAAAGTGAGAATTTACTTGGAGGTTGAAGTAATGTAGCTTGATATCTGTTTGATAGCATGTAGATTCAATTCATATTTAAGGTACTGCTCTGCCTTGAATGAGTATTGCAGCATTACAGTGGACAGTGTGTGCTGCAGGAAATGAAAACAACTGCTAGCATAAAACTAACATTGTTTTCAGGAGTGTGATTCTAAAATATGAAAGGAGGAGTTACTTGTCAGAGCTCCTGTCTCTGTGTGTGTGTTTATGAATGGTCTTAAAAATAATTTCAACACAGCCAACTTCTATTGCTAATTGGATTACTGTACTAACAATCTTCATATTTTCCCAGTTTGTGAAATAAGACCTTTTACAGCTCTGTTTGGTATGTATTTGTGGATATAAACCCTCTGCAATTTGAAAATCTTCTAGCTTTAAAAACTATACCCAACAAATCAGTTCATGTAACAAGGAACAGAACATGAACACACTTCATGTAACGCACCTCAAAGGGTTACAAAAAATAGCTACACTGGGCTGAAGCATGCTAGCTTAAGGACTGCAAAAATATTAGCTCTGAAATGCAGAGGATGTGATATGTGCTGTGAATGGACAATTGCTATTCTGCAGTGCCTAGTGGGAAAACAAGGACTTTGTGTATTGCAAAGGCATAACTGCAGCTCCTCCATTTCCTTTGCTGTATCCTCACTGATGACTGCAGAAACAAAAAGGGCTTGTCACAGATAAACTCTTTAGTGGCCCATCTCTTTGAAGATACTTGAGGATTTTTTTTCCGTATCATCTGACAACCCAAAGTCAAGCTTCATTAGTTGAACTGTTATTCTGTAATCTCCATGCCATTCTCTCCTCCCCAGCACTCCTCAAAGTCTTATTACATGAACTGCTAGCTGTTTTCAAAAACTAAAGCACTGCTTCTCTAGCCTCAAGTTTAGAAAGGTTAATATTTGTTAGATGACTAATTAGAAATTTGTCTAAGGGGAAGCCTCAGTCTACAGGGACTATAGCTTATTCTGTAAGGAACGACCCTGTAACTACATTAAGATGTCCAAGTTTCTAAAAGACAATCTGTAAAACATTTTTTAATAATTATTTCCTAGAATTAAGTTCACTTCTTTTAATAAAAATTTTTAAGAGAAATATAGTTTTTAAGCTCTATAATCTGCATTTTGCTTTGTGTTTCGTAGCAACTATTACTGGTGATATTGATAGTACATATGCTAAGTGGACTTCAGATGAGGAAATGGCACTGTTTTTCTACTTTAGTAAGAAAAGTTTATCTGCTCTGCTTTCTCTGAGCATACTCAGTTCAGCATTGAGAACAAAATACAGCTTAAGGTTTGCCTCTCTGCAGTGGATGAAACACTGGCATTTGCAGTCAAATTGTCTCAAAAAAAAAAAATGTGTATTGCAGAAGTTTCATGTGTATGAATGGCTGCTCATTCTGAATTTATTTCTGTAGGGTGGACAAGACTTGTCATGAGAGAAGTTCTGGTGATTCCAGCAGAAAAAGGCACATGCTGCTGAGTCTGATCCAGTGTATTGCAGACCACTTTTTTAAACAGTGAAATGTTTAATTCTGCAAAATAGTATATCAATACGCCATTATAAAAGCAGTTGTTTCCTCCCCTTCTTCCTTGTTTATGCACTTTTCCTTCTGAAACCTAGCCCTCTGCTTGCCCTTACCAGACCTCTAGGTAGGTCATTGAAGCAGGCTGATTTTCCAGTGTCTTCATTGAAATTATGGGCATAATTGAGGCATTCAATCAGATGTAATTCCCTCTCATTCACCCCATGGTCCTTCTATGAATAGTTAAAGCATATTTTAATGAGGAACAGTATGAAAGTTGATATTTTATGATGGTTTTCTTGTAATTTTTCAGTCTCATAGAAAAAAAATTCTCAGGTACTGTTAATTTCCTTTATAGGGGCTGTATGAAAGAGAAATGCTAGCAATGCATTACTGCCAATAAACTTAAACGTAAGGCCTCTTTATTTAACCATAAGAAATGTTTAAGTCCTAATCTGTCCTATAATAAAGATAGGTATATGGCCAAAAACTCTTGGTGCAGTTGGGCTAACAGAAAAACAAGTAATTTGGGGCAGACAATAAGACATCCTATGTAAATGAGCATTCTTAGCACCTCACTATTGTTCATCTTTTCCCTGTTTTTATGCTTGAAATTATGACAGCTTTCCATGTGTTTGTTACAGGGTGAAAGTGAAAGGGAGAGCTGGGGTCCTACCAGCTGCCAGAACAAAATTGTTTTGTAATGAAATGATGGCTCCATATTCTTCCTCCCACATCCTTGTTGGGTGGAAGATGGGATTCTCCGTGTTGGAATTATAGCATTCATTTTTCTTGTTCCTCAGCCAGAAAGCAGGAACATCAGGTTTTACACTTTCGGTGAAATGCTGGATTTACATCTAGTGTGAAATTTGCACTTTTCAGTCACAAGCTTCAGGATTTTGAACTGACATTATTAGAGGTTGTATCCTGGGGGTATTGGGCCAGCCTAGAGTGTCCAAAAGCAGTTTAGTAGTTCTGATACTTTTTTCTTTCTCTAGCCAACACAATGTGCATTAATTTAGGCAGTTAAAGATGAACAATGTTAGCTGAAAAGCTGGGCAACAAAACTGGACGCCACATATGTAATCAAAAATCAAATGAGGGTGGATCATAACCTTTTTCTCTAGTTTTACAGTAAATGAGTGGAAATCAAATAATGTGTCTTTTGACAGTAGTAGGAATTTGTCAGTTCTGAAGTGTTAGCTTTTTGTAAATACCAGAGAGTTAGAATGTATTTGTTGTATTAAGTCAATTTAATTAGAGAAATATAAAATGCAAAGTCAATTTCTGAAATATTTGTTTGGCAAACAGAATACTTCTATATCTCACTAAAATTGTTTAGAACATTTTTTAATTTTGCTATTATTCTTACCACAATACTATTCCAGTAAAATGGCATTAAAAAACAATATTTGAACCTCTGAACTTATAATTTCTCTTTTCCTGTAACAGACTGGGGGATGTGTTTCTCGGATTCAAGATGCTCAGATCTGGACTTGTGATACCTACCTATTTTTTTTAAAACCTTTAATTAAAATTAGAAAATTAACAAATCAAAGCCAGATCAAATAGAAGAGAGAGCAGTTCCAGAAGCCAGACTTCAGCAGCAAAAAATAAGTTAAAAGTTAAGAGTTTGGATCAGAGACAATTCTCAAAAAATAAGTCAAATGATTTCAGAATTTATTTTGCACATACTTAGTAGTGTGGTAACTGTAGTCCATTGATGCTGTAATTTTGATATATGTTTTCACTTGTTCTATTCTTAGAAAGTGAAGGATCTGTAGCTATCATTTAATTATGTAGTGTTGAACTACAGATATTGAACTAATGAAAGGGCCCTATTGAGTTTGATTTTCTTATTCCATTCTTCCTCCCAGTGGAGCTGTGAGTGAGGATGGATGAGAACTCAGTTTTAGCTACTTATTTGAGCCACATAGCCTTATGGTGGTATATGATATGCTTCTGCTAGCTTACTATCCAGCCAAATAAGACATCCGGGTTGTCTGAATGGATAAACATAGCTGATGACCTCTCCCTCTTCATAGGTGTGGATGAGCAGCTAAGATTCTCCCAGTCACACAGAGACAAATTTGTTATAGTTTAGCTAAAGAAGAATTGCATGCAGATACAAACAGCAAGATCTATTTCTCTTTCAGTAGGTTATTTTAAAAGCAAGAAACAAATATTTAGAAGATGATTGGAGAGGTTGAGTTGTTTTTTTGTTTGTTTGTTTTTGGTTTTGTTTTTGGTTTTGTTTTGTTTTGTATGGTTTGGTTTGGTTTGGTTTGTTGTTGTTTTTTTTTTTTTTTTTTCCTGTAGCTGGTAGGTTTATACTACTTACCCGCAAAAATTCCTGGTATGAGAAAACTCACCAACTAACATCTCAGTATGGGGTGTGTTAATACTGGCAGTGTAAGGATTTTGAAAGTAGAGCAGAGAATATCCTGTCAAATTAAGTTTAGCTAATTGTCACAGAGGCATAAAACATGGTTATGGGCCAACTGCAGTCAGGAACTTTATACAATTTTCTACATGGTCGTTCATAGCAGTGTCTGATACTAACCCATCTGTATGTAGGAAAGACATTTTTGGAAAGAACGATCTTTACCTTTCCAAAAATGAAGTGAGGGGCAAGCATGTTCTGTCTGCATGTGCAACAACTTATCAGTGCCTCAGAAAAATATACATCTGTAAAAGTGAAAACAAGAAACCTCAACATCAACTAGAGAACTCGTGGAGGATGATATTGAGTTACCGTGTAACAACTTCCTCTCCCTTTGGAAATTTCTCTTTATTCCTTCTGAAGGAAAGGGTGTGTACTCTCATATTTTCATTGTTTTTCCTTCCCCCTACCCAACCTTTTTTCTTATACCACACTTCTTACAGTGCTTGTGAAGACTAGCTAAGGTCTGGGGCTTGTCTTAATGTGGATGGCAGAGCTACCACTAATGTGGCAGGATTATCATCCCTTGGAGAGAGAAATGATGGTTTCCAGGTGGTTGCTATGCTTTAGAAATGAAACATAGTACTTTCCCAATAATTCAGCTGCTATCCAAGGGGTGTAGCTACTTTCCCCTTTATGTGTGATGACCCTGGTATAGAACAAGAACTGGGACCTCTGCTTCAGCAGCTCAGAAGACAGTATCTGCCTAATGTTCCTGTAGAAGAGCACCAGTTTCCACAAGAAACTGAGGGTATAGCAACGCTGTGAGCTTCACTTATGTATGTAGCAGTACACTGAATTACACTAAATATGGGCAACACCTGATGTTTGGTTTTGCCTTTCCCTCAACTTACCACTTTTACTTGGCTTTAAACCTCTGAGAAGGTGAGATAGAATGGGGACTTGCTGCATACAAGGCTGCTGGAAAGGAGGCGACTTCACAGACACCGAGAGAGATGAAAGCAGATGCATGAGGTCTTCATGGAGAAATCATGTTTCTGGCCTTGTATTAACTGGCAACCATGTTGAAAAAGTTTACTGCCCCTTTCTGTTTCAAATGTTGGGATATGACTTGGCCCTGTATTACAGGCATTTCTGTTTAACGCCATAATTTGCCATAATATCCGAGTGTCTATTAATAACAATGTTCAAGTGGCATCAGAATGGACATCATATATTTAATTAGGCAGTATATCTCCAGTTTAATCAATATAGTCATTAGAAGACTGTAAGACAGCCAAGAAAACAATAATTAGTCCTGATTAATAAAGGAGAAATTGCATGCATCAGCAAAGTAGAGGAGGGAGCTTTTCCTGTTCACGACTTGGGAGACGCTTTAGCAGACTGAGGACACTGTTATTAAAGCAAAACCCAAAATTATTGAAAATGCCTTTACAATACTAAATACAGTGGAAAATAGCATACCATCGAGAACTACTGTACTTAAGGTAAATTTTCCAAATTCTGAAATTGTCAGTAAAAAATCCCCTCCATTTTCTTAAAAAACTATATATGCCAGCTGGAAAGGTAAAACAGGAATGTGTTTATTCACCAAGCAAATTCCTCAGGTGCACAGTTGCTTTGTTTTTGTAGGACTGTTTTAAAAAGCAGAATGACTGAAAGATAAAAAGACCCAAATTGAACTGATGTGTGAGAGGATAAAATGGCATGGTTCCACTGAGATTAATAGGAGTTCATCAATTTGTATCTGTGAAAGATCAGACGTGCTGAGCTTTCAGGTTCTATAAGCACTCCATCTCTTCACCAGTTAGATCAAATTTTAGGCTTATTAGCCTTTTGCCACACCTTTTTCATACCAGTTTTCCACAACTTCCTCAGCATTGTAGTACCTCGGGCTGCTTTTGATGGCTCCACAGAAGCTGCAATGCATTCTTCTTCTTTCACCACTCTCCAAACCTCCTTTCTCATAGTAAAAAAAAAAAAAAAAAAAGAAAAAGGTTTATCAGATTTCATTTGAAATCACACCCTCGCAGTTGATTTTTAGCTTATGTGCTTGCATCTGCAAAAGTGTATACATTTGTAATACAGAGGGGTCTGATCTTGCTTGTTTTCGGTATAGCCCATAATCTGTTTCAATGGCATAGCTATGTAAGTGGTAATTTCAAAGCTGAGGAATAACAGAAAAAGAGTAATTTTGTTTAGGGACCAACATGTATGAAGATAGGCTGACAAAATTGGGGCTGTTCAGCCTGCAGAAGAGAAGGCTGCGTGGAGACCTCATAGCAGCCTTCCAATACCTGAAGGGGGCCTATAGGGATGCTGGGGAGGGACTCTTCATGAGGGACTGTAGTGAGAGGACAAGGGGTAATGGGTTTAAACTTAAACAGGGGAAGTTTAGATTGGATGTGAGGAAGAAATTCTTTACTGTGAGGGTGGTGAGGCACTGGAATGGGTTGCCCAGGGAGGCTGTGGATGCTTCATCCCTGGCGGCGTTCAAGGTGGGGTTGGACATAGCCTCGGATGGCATGGTTTAGTGGGAGGTGTCCCTGCCCATGGCAGGGGGGCTGGAACTCGATGATCTTGAGGTCCTTTCCAACCCTAACTATTCTATGATTCTATGATTCTATGTACTGCACTATATCATAAAATATTTTTCATGTAGTAAGGCTGTAACATCCTGCCTCTTTGAACCATGAAACTATAATAATAATATCCACAACTAAAATATAACCTTGGTAATAGCATGGTAACAAAAACCAGTGCAACATGAAGACGTTGAATGAAGTTTGTGCTATATATCATCATCAAAGCTGATAGAATTGGTCAAGCTTTCAAAAAAGCTCAAATTTACGTCAGTCTCTAGACAAAATGACCAGATCTGAAAAATTGCTGTGTAGGAGAGCTCGCCTGGGAAATGTTTTCAGTAGCCAGCAGCCTGCAGTTAGTGGTCTCCAGAAAGTATGGGAAAAAAACATTCAAGTTCCTTCTCTGCTTGCGTGGATTGCCACTTCTGTGTCCCCCAAAAAGCTTGAACGCCCTGTTCATGGAGCGTTTTCTCCAAATTACACTTCCTCCTGAACAGCTTTTGTCCCAGCCAGTTGTTAATTTTAAGAGGAAAGCCTGGATATATTTTGAGAGGAAAAAAAATCTCACTTTTATTACAGAATTCTCACCTTGCTTGCGAGGACTGAGGAGAGTAGAGACTGTTTGCTTTAGGTGCCTGCTGGTGGGCAGAGGCGACTAAAAGTCTGGCTCCTACCTGGTGAGCGTTTTGAAAAGTCGGCTGAGATCTTGTTATTTTATAGCACCTGAATTGAAACTCGAAAGGCCTTTGAAGCCTCAGATTTTTGAATCTTTAATCAATCCTCTTCTCACTCTCCTTGCAACAGATCTAGAGCTACATTTGTTACTTGTTTTGAAAATAAGAGGGTGGAGGGGAGGGGGCGAGGAAAAAAAACGGTGCTCCACGCTTATTTATGTGGCAACTATGTAGTCCTGAAGAGGTTATTGCTTCTTGTTAACATTTCCTTGTAGTGGTTACAGTTTTTAATCTGTGTAACATGCTTGCTTTAAAAGAGGCTTGGACGCGCGCCACAGATGTATTCTTCCCATCCTCCCCCAAAATTCAGCCCTTTAGGGTTTCTCTAGCGGAGTAAAAGAGTGTGGGATTTTGCTGGCTTTTTATTTTTTACTTAAACATCATAGCAAACATTATTTTAAATCAAGTAATCTGAGAAAGGGAGGACTACAATGTTTATACATGTCAGCTGGTCAGAAAGCCTTTTGGTGCGCAGCCTCATGCTCATCTGGACCACCTAATGACTGAAGCTTGGTCTCAGTACATAAGAATTTTTAAATTGGTATTCACAGTTTAGTTTAAAACACCTCAAAGCATCACTTGGCTAATCCTTTTTTAACTATCAATCATATTCTCTACTAATGTGAACAAGCTTGACCTGACTTCTGTTGTTTCCTAAGAATTAATAAAAGCTATTTCACATTTCATAACAGAATAATGCAAAAAGCATTTAATATGTTGGGCATTGCACATTTTTATGATAGCTGGTGAAAATTAGCTTGCAAATAAGCCATTCTCTAAAGAAGTCTCAAAAGGTCCAGATATTTACAACATAGAAAACAATTAGCAGAGAGGTCTCAGTGCTATGTAACCGCTCTTTAACTGTCATCTGTTGGCAACTCTTTGACAGCTGACCTTCTGCAGTTCTGATTTTAGGAGAACTTCTAAAGCCTCTGAGCTACTTTCTCAACTTCTAGGAAACTTTTTGAAAAAATATATTGAAGGGGAATTTCTCCTTTTTGACTGTTACACTTCTTTTCTCCTAAGAACCCCTGTCTAAAAATTACCTTTTCACTACACTGACTAATATGTTCTGGCACAGGAACTAATGCTGTTTCTCCTAGTAGCAGGCAGATAATTAGTCACAATCTGATGTTAACAACTTCTTCATTACCTAAACTGTTTTACACTTTATTAAGTTCAACACAAGCAAATCTAATGCCTTTGAACCATCCAGGGGGTTCTTGTCCATGTTGCAGATACAGGAGACAATATCCAATTTATAATGTCACTATTGTAAGTCAGCCTCTGTGGCAAACTGGGATCTGAATTGTCATACCACTGAATTCTGCAGAGAAGTGCCACTTGAGTGCAGCAGAGGAAAAAAATTGGTTTACCTAATTTACATGAAAAAGTCAAATACGAATAACACTGTCAACACAGTTGCTGTTAATATTCCTGTTAGGAGATTAGATTCAACGTATTCTGCCCCCACATTTGACACACCACAGATTTGTCCGTGGTGGCAACAAATAGTCTGCACCGTAGAGATTTATAAGGAGATTCTGAGGTATAGGACACTTAGAGATTTCAGCAACAAGGAGATCAGGAAAGCTTTTGTGAAGTCAGTCCACCGCTTGATGTTTCTATCAAAATCACCAGTGGCATTGTAATTTTCAGCTGGTCCCTTAAGTTCCCCTCACTGCCTTTGACAATCAAGTACCTGCTAAGCGCACAGGTGATTTATTAATTAGTCCTTCTGCATCTTGTCCATGAACCTCAGGCAGTTTTCCAGCAGTCGCTCAGGACTGGGAAAGGAACTCATTGGAAAGTCAGGCATCTAAAAGGGAATGGCTTTGGTCTTAGCTAGTATTTTCTTTTCACAATCTTTTTTAAATTCTCCTTTTTTCTTTAGACAGTGGAAAACCAAAGACCAGCAAATTTACTTATCTTATTACTGTGTTTAGGGATAAAGAATTTTATATCTAACCATTTTTTAAAAAAGTGAAGTATCAAAGGACAGGGAATCTGCTTCTGATTGTGGATAACTACAACTACACTACCCTTCTGAACCCTGAGCAGATCCTTACAGGAACCAAATGTATCATCTTAAAGCAGACTGTAAGCAGGTTATAAGGGGAAGGTATACCCTTGGCTATCAGGAAACATCAGAAACATTTCTGATTATGATTGATAACAGAGTGAAAAGAAGGCAGTCAAGCAGAAATGGTCTCAGAGACTTTGGATCCCAAATAGGAACATGATATAGTGTTTGGACTCATAACCAGATGAAATGCTAACCTAGGAAAAATTGTATTGAGCTAAGACATTATTTAAGGCTGTTGCTCTATGCTGCAAAGTGTGTTGCAGCAGAGTACAAAAATGTTGTATGTAGCACATTAGTCAGATCAGTAAGACTCATTTAGGTATGATAACTCTATTTCCCACAGACAGAAATTCAGGAAACAAAAATATTAAAGGCTGCTTTTTGGAAATCGCTTATCTATCTGTGCATAAATCTTACAATGGCTGGGAATTCAAGCTTCTGCTACTCCAGATTTTGTAACTGGTAAAGTTGGTTGTTCTTAATTCAGAAACTATTTGGTGTTTAAATATAATATTTACGTCTTCTGTTCTCTGTGTATGGATCTAGTTATTTGACTGCAGAACAACCAAACACCTATGTAAGCAGTTACGTTGACAGAGCCTTCTGTTATGGAAATTTGCCATTTCATGAAAGAAATAATTTGTTATGGAAAATTGCTCTGTATCCTAGGGATTTGGACTTCCTAAACCAAAGATACAATGACTTTAAACATCTATTTTACTTTTTTTTTTTTTTTTTTTTTTTTTTTTTTTGTTATAAAAATTAAGGGTTCAGTTCACCTACCATACGTACACTGAGTGCAAACTGTACCTGCCTCCTGCTGAACCCGAAGCACAGACTGGTTTCAGCAGACAGGGTGAAAACCTTTCATGCCCTGGAGCTATGCTCCCTATAGCAGGGACTGCCAAATTGTCTCATCCCATGGCTCTGCTACAGTGCACCTTCGCTCAGCATCACTGACCACGTCCAAGACTGCATTACTCCAACCAGAATTTCTCTCAGAGAATCTGTCATCTCTGACCCAAAAGTCCTAGTCTGCTTTGCATTGTGTGGGCAGGGTGTAGGCAGATAGTGAGTGAAAGGGGTGAAAGGGTGGAGGAGGAAGAAAGGGTGGATACAGAGAAATTGCACTGTATCTTGCTATCTTAAATGTCTATACTAATGCGCCTTCATCTAATATTGACTATAAAATTGCTGATATAAAGTGTATTTCACCACTCTTTCTCCTTGTTTCCATCAAGTTTTTATCTTTTGACATCTAGTCTTTCTACACTGGATGCCGATTGAAATATTTAATCTGTTCAGCATCATGATAATCAGGGTCTTTTGGGTCCAGTTTAACGTAGGTCTTTATGATGGTTAACCATGCAATTCTCGTGACACAGAACAGAGGCTGTCTCCAGCACTAGGATAAGGATTGCTTGTATAGGAGACATCCCTGCAAAATTTCTAAATGAGCTGCTAAGAAGCTGAGGATTTTCATGTTCCTCAACAGTTCTCTTTCCAAATGTAAGATGTATTTCTTGCAATTTTCTCAAAGAAATCATCATGAGTTTAAAAGAGAATGATTGAAACAACAAATAATTTATAACAGGTACTGTAGTCCTACTTTATGCAGCATTGGAAAATATTCACTCTTGAAGATGAGGGATAAAATAGAAAAAAATCTGAGAAGAGTGTTGGAAACTTAAATATTTGACTTTTAGGAACAAGAAGTAATGAAAATCACTATTGATTTACTCCAGAATATTTATTAACTTTACTTGTTCACCTTGAGACATCTCATTCCATGTGAATATCTGGAATATTCACATATTCTTCAAGAATTTATTATGGCAATTTTGCTTAATAAGTGAAAGAAAAATCATTATGGTGGTACCTGCAAATACTGTGTTCCACAATAACAATAATATGGCCATGCTTTTTTTTTTCTTTTTTAATATATATATGGTGAATGGTGATTTTAAATACTCTGAATGGTTTAGATTTCTAATAATGTATTTTCTTATGTGGATAGTTTTGCATAGAGGAGTGTTTGAATACTGAGCAAATTCCAGTTTCTCTGCAGATCTTGACAATACCAGTTCAGAGTACCAGCTGTTGATTACTTGACTATTTTAACATTTTTAGACATTCTATAGAATGTTATTCAGTGGTTGCTTTGGAAAACTGAAAATTTATATGTGGATTTGAAATATTTGCATATCCTAAATATTGTAACAGTATAAAAATTATAATTATTGTCTGTGAGTTATTGAAAACAGATGTAGAAAAAATCTGGATCTAGCAGAAACTCACAGGATGGAAGATCAAATCTATGAGTGGATGTTTAACTTGTCAAGGTGTCTTTAAACACTGCACAGTACAGAAAACTTAGCTATAAAACAAATTCTTGGTTACACGTGCAAGTAGAAGTCTGCTTGGCTTTGTAGTAGTCTTCCACTGATGGTTGTATATGTTATATAAAGTAGTATTGTTTCCAGTTTTCGTATTCAGTTGATATCTGAGCATGATAACAAGAAAAATCCTGCCTTCCTGTTTTATCACTTGACCTTGCTGGTTTATGTGTTGTACGTAAGTTCTGTGTTAATATTCTGGCAACTAATCTCTACTGCACTTAATTTTGAAAAGCCAAACCATCTAAAGTTCAATTTTTTCTGAGATCTGCCTCATTCTTGATGTCTTACCTTGCTGTTTTTTATTCTGATAGAACAAGGTGAACATTGCAGTTATGTAGCCCTCACCATATTGTCCAACAAACATTTGCTCATAAATAAAAGATTTTGGCTAATTATCTCATATTATTGTCACTAACACATCAGCAAATCAGGCTAGACCCCTGTGTAGATTTCAGCTTCTTAATCATTCTGAAGAAATCAATACAAATTTAAAATAAATTTGCCTACAGGCACCTGAAATTATTGTAACTAAGGAAATAAATTCTAGAAACTGCAGCAGTTGCTTTGCAATTGTCTCTAATGAAATTCATATATTCCTCTCTCTCTGTCACTGTAGTCTTTTGGGGTTTGTACTAAATCTTTTGATATCATATTTCCCTGTAAGTGATTGCCCTTTGCATCTTCTTGGCACCAAGTTATTTTCAGCAAGCTGTATTCACAGTGCTGGCAGCTGGCCTAAGGAAGCTGCTCAGCCTTGGTGGCATTTGGTGCATGGGAATTCCAGAGTAAGGAATGGGTAAAGGTTACAATGTGTTTTACATCACTCTCAGAAATATCAAACTAGACTATTAGTGTTCGACAACAAACAATGCATGAGGCCTCTAGGCTTTGTGGTCTGTCTCATTCTTGATTTTCCCTCTTCTTGTACCTCCACTCATACCACTTTGAATTATTACCTATGAGTTATTCTTGTGATATCACCCAGAGACGTAGGAAGTCTTGACAAAAGATGCAGTTTGACACAGAATATTTTAACTGCTAGGAAACAAACCAAAAGCTCAGTAAGAGTTGGATATTTGTACTCTCAGACTTTTCCAGACATCCACTGTTCTAATATCTTTAGAGACTGATTTCAGCCAGGAATTACTCTCACTGTCTAGCTCCAAAAGCAGACAAGCAGCAGCTTTTTTTGCACAGCAAAACTTGTCATTCTTCATAAACAGAAATATCCTATCAAGAAGTAAAAAACATGCAGAATAAATGCATATCTCTTGGAAAGGAACTCAGTTTCCACAGTTTTATTTTTATAATGAAGTTCAAATTGTACTTCTGCCCGCTGGAAGTTTAGTCTGTAGACCTGTTTAGCTATGTCTTCCACAGACTTCTGAAGTCTGTTTGTGAACCAATGTGCTCCCTGATTTGTCTGCCTTCAGACCATTCCTTGATGAGAAGTCTGCCTGGCTGTGCCTCACAATATGAGTAACAAGTCATGAAGCATGCCAAGTAGTGCATTGGTGATTGTCGTTAACCCTTGATAGCTATCCCTAGGAACTGTTCTGCCCATGATATTGGTGGCTGAGGTCTTCTGATATACCAGGGTTCTTTATCATATCTTATATATTTATGCTGTTATTTATTAGCTGTGTAGCCTAATATTATTAAGAGTGTTTTGTTTGGGTTGTGGCTTTTTTTTTTTGTTTGTTTGGTTGGGTTTTTTTGTCTTTTTGTTTGTTTGTTTGTTTTTTTGTTGTTTTTTTGTTTTTTTTTTTTTTCTGATAGGATAGGTGCTCTGCTAGCGAGTTAGGATGGTCAGTTGAAGAGCACTGTTTGCTGAGTAACCTCGGAGATTAACGGTCACTAAAATGATGATGTAAAAAGGAATTAAAAAATCAAATTCCAGGGATGGATACAGAAAAACTGAAGTGGTAATCCATCTTAGAACAAATGTAGAAACATGTAGAAAATCACAGATCAAAATCTTAATAGCCCCTTCTTTAAATGAGGAAAAAAAATTATGCCGCTTTCATTTCCTGACAATATCTGAAAAGGTGTTTGTTCCCTTAAATACGAGGTTTTCTAAAAACTGTGTGGAATTATATATAAGAAGTAAATATTTAGAACAAGTATATTAATATTAAAATAGTGTAATTATAAGTGCATATATATATTCAAGTCAATACTGTGATTAGCTAAACTTAGCTTCCAGAGCTACTTAGAGATCATCTTATTTAATCTTTATAAATGGATTTGTTACTTACAGCAGAAAGATAATTTAGAATGCAAATGGGAATTTTTGCATGAATGAACTTACCAGAACTCATGTAAAAATGAGCATCACTAGGCACAGGTTGGATACTACATGAAAAATATCACTGATTCGGAACATCCTTTTCTAGTACAACATGTAGGAAGCCTAAAGTGCTGGTTTTCAAGTACAGAGTAAGAACAGCTTGCAAAAATCAGATGTATCTCTTATATCTTGTTGCCTTTGGTTTTCTGTATGCATTCTAATCACGTCAAATTAGCGTTTCTCACAGCTATTAAGGTACACTGTTTCTCTTAATTCGAATACAGCATCAGATGGCTACATGGTAGTTATCAGCAACTTGCTACAAGACCAGCCCACGGGGCCATCTATTTCAAAGCTGCAATGCTTCCCCATGGTACCTGGGTTCTGCAGAGGACATGTTGATCTTGCTTCATTTACTTCATTATCTTTAAGGTGAGGAAGCTCATCTTACTTTGAACAAAGTATTTTTTTCAATATAATGTTCTTTTAAGTGAAGGATGGACTGGAGAACTAGCAAAAAAGAGTATGAATTCCATGCAATTATCATCCAAAGACATATTTCCTACTGGAAATGAGGGAGAAGGAACCTGCAATATATTTCTGATGTTTGAAAAAGGTAAGGGTAGTATATTCACATTTGAAAGTATGAATATGTGTTCCACAGGATAAGGAAGAAATTTTTCCATCACTAGCAACATGTATGGCATTAAGATATTAGTAAGCATTTTGTATCTTTGCACGAATAAGTTAAAATTACCTATTCCTAGCAATCAGACATCTGATTTGATGTTTTCCTCATCTGGTATGGCTTCTCTTAATGCAAAATTATTTCTCTACTGGACAGCTCGATTCTAACACCTAGAATTATTGGTCAGATAAACTGATTCTGCTCCTATACCCACCAATAAAAGTCAGACCACAGAAATAATGTGATCAACATTTTTGTAGACCAGTGAGCCTTCCTACTCTTACAGAATGTATTTTTCTTTTTTTAATAACAAATTTTGTCTAAATTTTTTCATGATATCATAACAAATTCTGGCTTTCCTTTAAAATGCAAAACAAAAGGCAGACCTTGAATCATAGAATCATAGAATCATAGAATAGTTAGGATTTGAAAGGACCTTAAGATCATCTAGTTCCAGCCCCCCAGCCAGGGCAGGGACACCTCACACTAAACGATGTCACCCAAGGCTCTGTCCAACCTGGCCTTGAACACTGCCAGAGATGACACATTCACATCTTCATTGGGCAAGCCTCACCACCGTCACAGTAAAGAACTTCCTCATATCCAATCTAAACATCCCCTGTTTAAGTTTGAACCTGTTACCCCTTGTCCTGTCACTACAGTCCTCAATGAAGAGTCCTTCCACAGCATCCTTATAGGCCCCATTTAGATACTGGAAGGCTGCTATTAGGTCTCCACACAGCCTTCTCTTCTCCAGGCTGAACAGCCACAATTTTCTCAGCCTGTCTTCATATGGGATGTGCTCCAGCTCCCTGATCATCCTTGTGGCCTTCCTCTGGACTTGTTCCAACAGTACCATGTCCTTTTTTGTTGAGGACACCAGAACTGCACACAATACTCCAAGTGAGGTCTCACAAGAGCAGAGTAGAGGGGCAGGATCACCTCCCTCAACCTGCTGGTCACACTCGTTTTGATGCAGCCCAGGATACGGTTGGCTTTCTGGGCTGCAAGCAGACAAGGGAATAACAGTTTTCATTAAATATTTTTCCTATGTTTTTACTTCCCATTAATTTACTTGCATTACAGTTACGTCTGTTTTCTTCTGCCATCTCTACTGTGCTAGCTGGTGCATAATCAAAGCTACACAATACCAGAGAAAGACACTAGTTTGGTAATTTAATTTGAAACAGCCGTCAAGTGTATCAAATGAAAGAGGAAAAGCAAAGTAAGCACGCAAAAATAAGATTAAATATTTGCACGGGTTAGCTGTTGCATAAGTTATCTCACACATCTCAATTTTTGTGTGTTAAAATGACATAATGGAGTGTGGAACTTCATCAGATGTCACATTTTTATCAGTGATTTGCATGTAATCCTTTTTGCTTACTTCACAGCAAAAATGCAACTGAAATTACAGGTCTTTTTGAGGAGTTCAGACTTTACCTTCATCTTCACAAATCTTCTCAATTCATAGTCGTTAATGATAACTTCTACTGAGATCATTAGAGATTAACAGTTTATTAACAATTTGTGCTATGAAGCCACATCTGAAGCACTGCGTCCAGTTCTGGGCTCCCCAATGTAAGACAGACATGTAGTTACTGGAATGAAGCACAAAGATGAATAAGAACTTGGAAGACCTGTCATGCAAGGAGAGGCTGAGAGATTTGGGATTGTTCAGTCTGGAGAAGACAAGGCTCAACAAAGATCTTACCACTGTATATAAATCGTTAACAGAGAGGTTTAAGAATACATAGCTAAACTATGGACTAGGCAATCTCCATAGGTCCCTTCCAGCCTCAACCATGCCATGACCTTGAGCAGTAGACATGAAACATATTAGCTCAGTTGAGTACCAGACCCCACAGATGTGGTAGGACTGCCAGCAGGCACCAGCTGTAAATGTGAATGCCAATAATATAATTTAGGAAGAGGACAGGAGGAACATTCCTCTATTAACAAGTTTTCTTGTTAATAGGGAGGGCCAAGCTGACAATGCAGTTAATTTAAACTTTATTTCTGTTATGTTTCAGAATATTTTGAGGGTGTTCTGTGATATGGCTATTGCTGTTTTATTACTTGTATCAAATTCTGTTTCAGTGCATCTTATCCATTAATTGACATTCAATACAGTACCCTTTTGCTAGTGGGCATTCTAGGTTGTCTGTGCTTTGATATTTTTCTGGCACATTCATTAGTATTCTATTAGAGTTCAAAAAGAGCATGATGGCAAACATTTCAAATCTAACATATGCTTTTATTCAGTATTTATGCCTTTAGAAGATTAACATGGGCTCAATTTCTTCTGATGTTCCAAATAATTTTGCTATAGGTAATGTGAAGGCCTGACTTTGTTTTTGTGTATGCATGTGTGTTCACATGCCCAGGCATTGCTACTTGTATATCTTCCAAAAGCAGTGAAATCCGCAGGGAAACCACATTGTAATTTGCACATCATTTACCTTTACGATTTCTAATTTTTTCAACCATGTCTGCTGCTTGTGTTTGCTAGATTTATTCATAAGGGAGAATATTTCTGAACCCATTGATTAATATCTTGTACTAGAGGGACAGGGTTGTTTAAGAGACAGAAGCATCAGCTGCATGTGTTCTGCTTCAATAGCAAATTTTTTAGTAACTAATAATGAATCGTAACTTATAATTCAGAGATTTACATCCCTGAAAACTTCTAGGACTCTTAACAAACACAAATTGAAATTTGCTATGGGTAAGGCAAAAAGCCCAAATAGTTCTCAGTTTAGGAATAACCTTAGAAAACCCAGAGGATGTTTTCTCTATCAACAGATAAAGTAGAAAGCCTACATTTGAAGATGAGAAGCAACATGTAATTCTGTGAAACTAATCTCGGACAACACATTCCAGGTCCCTGGTTACAGTTATCTTTAATTAATATTTTAATTAAAGGCTATCAAATTAATGTAATGAGTTCTGTAATAAATCTCCTGTGGACTACAACAGATCCAGAATATCACAATAACCATAAGGAACCATAACAGCAATAAGAACCAAAACTCCACAGAACTTATCAAACCTCCTGACATGTGCCAGTCTGCCCTGTTTGATTAATACAATTGCCCATACGATTTATCTTGATCAAGAAAGGGAATGAAAGTTTTCAACAACATTATTTTACACTCCAGTAATGTGAAGCTCTACATCTATTATCTCAGTGTATCTGAATGAGATTTGTTCTGTTCTCAAGTAAAAATTATTTTTCTATTTAGACAATTTCTCTTTTCTAAGCTGATTGCTATACTGTGCTTAGTCCCGTTGTTAGAAATCTCTTCATTCGACTTCAGTGTGACTAGTCAGCCAAGCAAATTCTTACCAGTGTAAGAAATTGAAAATCTGCATGCAGAATTACAAATAGGTTGGTAGAAATCATCAAAATGTGGCATTATGACACATCTTTGTTGTGGCATAGTAATTTTTGGTATGTATACAATAAAAATGTAGATGATCAGAGGGCTGGAGGACTTCTATGAAGACAGGCTGAGATAGTTGGCCTTGTTCAGCCTGGAAAAGCAAAGGCTCTGGGGGGACCATATCGCAGCCTTTCAGTACCTAAAGGGGGTTTAAAAGAAATCTTGAGAGGGTTATTTTGCAAGGGCCTGAAGCGATAGGGCAAGAAGGAATGACTTTAAGATGAGAGAAGGTAGATTTACATCAGATATTGGGAAGAAGTTCTTTACTGTGAGGGTGGCGAGGCACTGGAACAGGCTGCCCAGAGAAGCTGTGGCTGACCCACCCCTGGAAGTGTTCAAGGCCATGTTGGATGGGGCTTTGAGTAACCTGATCTAGTGGAAGGTGTCCCTGACTGTGGCAGGGCGGTTGGAACTAGATGATCTTTAAGATACCTTCCAACCCAAATCATTCTGTGATTCTATGAAATAGACATACATGAAAATCTGAAGGAAATCAGACATTTAGGTGATGAACTGACTGCTTTGGTTCTTAAATTTCATTACAAGACAGATAAATTTTATTTGTCAATTCTTGGCCACCTGCTGGTAAGAATTGCCTTGGGTTTGGTGTTGGACTTGAGGAGTATTTTTTGTTTGCAGCTGATCAGAAGCTGTAAACATATTTCTTTTCTATTTAGCAATAAAAACTTGTTCAACGTTTAATATCATGGAAGCAAATGAGTATGTTTCGGTTCATGTATTATCTGCTTAAATTTTAATTTAACACAGGCACACATTGGAAACTCATGACGTTAGTATGAGCAGCAATCAAGATCTTTGTTATAAAATTATATTGTATACTTACATTTTCTCTCCAAGTTTTTACAGTATGTTTTTAGCAATTGAATATTTGAACTTCCCAACTGTGACTGCGTATTCTAATTATAAAATAATTCATAAATCACAAGGCTGTGTTGTTTGTACAAGGCTCCATGCAAATAGTGTTTCCCGAAATAGTCAATAGTTTAGTTGCATCCTGATTTTGTGAAGCATTTCAGTTTGGCAAGCTCAAAATACTTTAGATGTGTTGACAAAGCCTCTCAGTACATGTGTATGACAGAAAATTGTTTCATTTTTCATAGTGCAAATATTAGTTGTTGTAATAATATAGTAGCGCAAGCCTGTAGTCACACTAGGCTGGGCAAATTCAGTGAATGTTGATGTCAGATTTCATACTAACAGTGATAGACTTACTAGCTCTTAATGATCCAGGCTTTTAATACTGGAGCTGTAAAAAGCTTTTAAGTCCTACATAACATATTTGTGGTCCTTGCACAGCTGTGTTTGTCATCTTGAAGAATCTTTAATTATACTGCACTAGTAAGCTTTTTCTTGGCTCCTGGATAGCTCATTGACGTAGAGAAATATTATGCAATGGATGTACACTATAGCAGTATCTCCTTTGTTTACCAGAGACAGAAAAACAGTACAGTAACAATGCAATATAGTCAAAATCAATTCATAGAAAGAAAATGCATTTTGCAATTTTCAAGTTAATAATTTTAGTGCATTATTCTATGATCTTATTTCTTTAGGGTAAAGCTCTTATTCTCAGCTGCAGTGTTATTTGTAATTCAAGAGCAGACCCAAAGCGCATTAAAATATAAGGGAAATCTCCCTTTGACTGCAGTAAACTTCGGATTAACTCTCTTTTCTGAGCGTTTCTCACAGGTTCCTGGTAGGGAAAAAGTGCCTGCTCAATGTTTATTTTGCTTCTTACTAATAGTTGTCATTTGTAAATGACATGTAAATATTGTCATTTACTGTATTTGCACAATCTAGTAATAACATTTTATGCTTAGCACGCCCATTTCATTTGCCACGTGTGGTTGCATTAACACTGATGGTTGCCATGTAACATTTTATATTTCCGTGTAAGAAGTGTAAGGAGTGCCCACAAAAACCAAATGGGCTCTTTACCTATTGTTTGGGCCCGTAAGGTCTTACTGGCTATGTTATACATTCTTTCTTTGGTCATATCTCAGTATCACTGTTTATTTGAAGTAAGACATGTAGAAGGAAGGATCACTATTGCTATATCATAAGCACTTGGCAGTGTTTGAAGTTTTGCGTGTGTGTTTATATATCTTGCCTTAAATAGGAACTAAAATATTGTCTGGTAGAGGTTCATGGTCCCACATTTTATCAAAATTAATTATTTCAGCCACTTGTATTTCTCTGTTTCTATGTGCTAGGGAGTTCTTTGAGAATGTGCATATTTTCTACACATTCACTAACTACTTAATGCTAACAACAGGGCTGTCACCCTGATATGTGTCCAAACACATTCAAATATGAGCTAGTACTGTGGATTCTTATTTGGTATAACAATACTTCTACATGGCTATCAGTATGTGTCAGCTGTCCATGCCTCCATCTCCTTCATGCTTTCAATAGATACAACATTTAATAATGTACCCATTTTTTGGATTTTATGAAAGCATTCTGCCACATTTTCTCTGAGATTTCAATTTGTTGTTCAGCATTGTTACAACATATTTTGCTTGCTGGGCAGGCAAAACACCTTTGTCTTCTTGGTTCTCATAGTGAAATTGTTCTGCTACTAAGTCTCCCATTTCTTAGCCATGTAAGCAGTCAGTTTTTACTCACCTAAGCTGGCTTGTAGCTTCCTGAGACAGGTTAGGTTCAAGGGTATACTGATCAACTAATCAACAGTGTAATGCCATTTGTAAAATCCAAATCAAATCTGAATCCTTCTACTGTTCAAGAAGCATGATTTTCACAGATGACAAATTATGTTCCCTAAATTTGAGCATCCTCTAGTATGGTTTTCTCAATTTTAAATGCCTGGGACCTTAACTTCCAAATTATTTGTTTTATTTAGAAAAGTACATGTTAAAAAACAAAACAAAACAAAAACCCAAAAAAACGTGAATTTCTATTATAGGAGAAAATATTTAGATTTCTTAAATGCGGGCTTATCACCTGATTTTGGGCCCTAAGGAAGTTGTAAATATAAACTCATAACCAACTTTAAAAAATATGTTTGAGACATTTGTAAAGCTAATTTATATCCCATCTTGAAATCCGCCTTGGTGCCCATTTGCATCTTTATGAAAAAAGTAATAATCTGTTCCTAATTTAGGAAGCATAACCCAGGAATGCTGCAGGGGGAGAGAGGACCACATGATGGTTAATCGTCACTGCCGTCACTTACCTGAAAAATCAGGCAGCGGTTCGGTGGGAAAAAGACAGGAGGTTGTGAAGTTAGATTTTTCTCTGAGTACAGACTCAGGGGAGAGTGTGGTGGTTTTTAATTTTGTTTTAACTGAAGCAAGCTGACCATTGTTTTCTTCTCTTTTAAAGCGTTGGTAGTAGAGTCTAAATTTTTGTTAACAGAGAAGATATTCCTGCATTTTTAAAGAAAGAAAACAAAATTTAAGTAGCAGTATTCCTATCTGTTATGGATGTGATTCAGCAAGACAGCAATATCCAGGTTTCCAACACTGCCAATAGCATAGCTCCTCATCTTGCATGGAAATCACTTCCAGACAAAAATCGAACTAATTTTGGGAAAGCTTGTTGATAGCAGGATCAAAAATGTAAGTGGGCCTCTTAATTCCACAAAGAGAACCTGAAAGTGGAGACCTTCAGCTCATAATTCTAGTTTTACTACCTGCAGCTCACAAAGTAACAGCTGCTTCTACATTGCAAAATACCTCCCACACATACATACACACTCAGTGTTTGCACACAATACTTATTTTTTTCCTTTAATGTGTGGGAATAAATTAGAATCCAAGATCTTACTGTAACGGAAGTGTGTACTGTTTAGCTTAATGAGGTAAAGATAATACGGCTTCCATAATTTGGTCATGCATGTTGCAGATGGAAGAAAGGATACTGAAAAAAAAAACATTTCAGCAAATGCAGGTAGTGTTTTACTGAAATCATGGGGTCTACATGATTCTTTTCACAAGATTATCTTCTTTGCATGTTGCTTAGAGGTATCTATTAATTAGAAAGGAGAATGCATAATTTAAATTGGATGCTACGAGTGAGTACTAATGCTTGTGTATTATCACTGACAAATTGTACATGAAAAAAGGAGAATCTGAAAATACTTGTAACTAATTTATTATGAGCTTGGATGTATGGGATCTTGTCTGCTCTCTGTGCCATCTGAAGAACTGGTCTTGAAACTTCTCAAGGAAAGAGGGTTTTCCAATAGTACCTGATTTTTTAAGCTGGAAGCACTTTGAAAACATATGCTGACATTTTCTCATCAAATTCATTAGTATTTTTTCCAAGAATAAACCAGTATAATTCACTTTTATTTAGCTAGTTCATCCATTACTGCAATCTAAGCATGATGACTCTAGAGCATAGTTGGACTTTTCACTCTTTCTAGCTATGGTACTCATTACTGAAGTGTACTTACAAATCCAGTGAAGAATCATGTCTCACAGGGTGCTGTGCTTCCATTTCAACAGAAGAAATTGTTCTCTTCCTCAAATGTGACAGATTTTTTCTTTACAAATTTTTGTTGTAGTGGTGGGACAAAGTACGAGCAGTCTGCAATGCTTGTTGGAGAACTCCTAATAATACTTTATTAAAGCAAGTTCAGTGCTAGTAGGATGTTCCTTAAAGATCTTCCAATATGAAATTTCTGAAAAAACAAAAGAAACTCTTTAGAATGAGTGGCAGGCAATGCTTCTTCAGACACCAGAGAAAACATTTCCTTCTTGATTTATTAGTGCTGTATGTCTGTTTTAAGTAGCCTCTAAACAATGTCTGTTGTGCATTTAGACTGACTACAGCTTTAGGAACTCACCGCGTCCAAATAGCAGATCAGAGAAGGCTACTATTGATTTGCAAGATCCTGGCAAGCATAAATGATTCATATTCTGTGGTACCTGTCCCACTGTATATTGAACAAACAGAATGAAATTAACACCTTTTTAAAAGTACAAGTTAACACATCTGGCAGCTCAGGGTTGGTCAATGTGACTGGCAACCTTAAATAGATACTAAAGATACTTTGCTCTTCTCTGCTGAAGAGAATGTTGTCACTTTCTTCGTTTGTGTCAGAGTGAAGAGACTGGGTACTTGGACATAGGAATGGAAATCCAGGTACTGCAGTTTAACCACACCTCTAAGTGACACAAAGAGACTTAGTAATGAGGTAGACATAGCTCTGTGGAAAAAAAGAAGAGGTCCTGCTCTTTTAGCAGAAGAAATAACACAGAACAAGGTGGTATAATCTGGGAACACATGCATTATTCATTGTTTGACTGGGGACAAAGGCATCTTTTCCATTGAAAATCAACCAGAGATCTGGAAAAACATTCCTCTGGAAAAGATCTGGTTTATATATCACTGAAAAAGAGCTGTGTTATATAACACCACATTCTTGCTTGGAAAGCAAAATTAATTGGAAGAGGTGTTACAGAATTTTTGGTGTTTCCTAATATCTCAGACTGTAACACTTGCTACAGTTGAGAGCAATTCTGTTCTCCAAGCTTGGCCTTAGCCATGCTGACATTGATTTTCATTAATCATGCAGGAGCATGTTTACTCAAAGACAGCATCTGTACTGCCCTTCACAGTAGCTTCAGCTGCCTATGCTGTTAATAGGTACTCAATATTTTTTTGGCTAAAAGCTTGGGGGTCTTCACAACATCATAGAATTATAGAATCATTTATGTGAGAAAAGACCTTTAAGATCATTGAGTCCAACCTTTAATCCAAAGCTGCCAAGTCTACCACTAAACCATGTCTAAGTACCTCATCAGAAGTACAATTCTCTCCCTACAAACAAACAAAAGCACAGAAAACATTACCAATACCACCACCACAAAGAAAACAAACAAACAAACAAACAAACAAAACAAAACAAAAAACCAACCAACCAACCAACCCCCCCCCCCAAAAAAAAAAAAAAACAAACACCCAAAATCCCCCATCAAAACAACTTAATTACCCCATTCTTCTCTATCCACTGAGATCCTAATACACTGTTTCAGGAGAACAGTCAGGATGTAACTACAAGGAAATCATGTTCTATATACCACTCAGTCATTTTAAACTAGAAATAACTAAATATAACATGAGCCTTGCTTATTTTAACACTGAGATGCAGTGGGAAACAATACCATGAAGGTTTTGGAGAGCCTCTTTGTTCAACATAATTTTGCATCCCCATCATTTAACAATGATCTGTCATTTAATAAGGCAACAAAGATGACAGCAAGCAAATAGGTAGCTGAAATGTCAACTTCTTGCATCATACAGAAGTTGTGCACTCATATTTGGAACAGAAGTGGCATTGAATGCATTAGCAGATAAGCTTCTCCTAGGAATGATGAAAACTGAGAATCATTTCCTGAACTGACTTGACAGAAGCTCTAAATACCTTTGGTTATGAGCAGTTTCTCTATTAGAGAAGGAATGTTTCTTCTTGGCAAAATACCTTCAGGAAGTCATAATGGGATTTTTTCTTTTGTGAGGGACATTATAATATAAAATTAATCAAGGTCCACCTTGTCTGCTTTTCTGTTCAGCGTGTGCTGGGATCCTGAAGGGGGCTGTTTGAGAAGGTAGTCTAAAGTGGGAAGGGTGATATCTAACACTGTATTTCATCTTATCCAGTTTGCACCTTGATTGTTTAGCCTCGTGCTTAAGGTTTTCATGAAAACTGGCTCACTGAAGCACAGTTAAGTGAGGGTGAAGTAATGTTGGTGCAGTATATGGGGGCAGGTGCAGGCGATAAGGTGAAGCTAACATTTTCTGACTCAGTGCATTTAGTTGTTACGTATTCACAAATAAGGAATTTTGAGTCCTCACTTACTGATGCAAGTCAAAATAAAACCTTTTGCCATCTATGTATGATCAGATATTTATGACTTCACTCTTAATGCATTGATTTGATTCGTAAGACTGATATTTTATCACTCCAAGGTTACATTCTAAGGTAAATTTGAATACTGAATATAGTGCAGAAGGGTATGAATTTTATGCTTTGCCATAAATTTGCTGTGAACTTGATGTAACTTCAAATTATGTTAGCAGGATTGAATTCCTAGGTCTTCATTTTTATTTTAATTTAAACATATTGCCTCCACTGTCTACAGAATTTAAAAGAATTAAAAATTACGAATTTCAATATTGAAAATAAGTTAAATTTATACTAAGGAATTATTTTCATTCTGATTTAAGCATGAGATCTGTCTTTGGATGTTTGAAGCTTATCTGATTTTTCCAGTGATTAAGCTGGAACTTTTGGAGGCTTTCTCTATTGCACACTTTTTTTTTTCAATGGGGACCAACAATTAATTCCACTTAGCATGAGCATTCACATCCACTGAATTTAAGGAATTGCACCATAAATTTTATGATTGATATTGATGTTCAGCAGTGGCCATGCTACATCTTCAGCTATATTTAAATTAGACTTTCCAAAACTTAAATTATAAGTTTCATCGCACAATAAAATTAATTAAACTGTTAATTAAACTACTTTAAATGGATAAAAATTTATATAACTAGTTGGCATATTTCTGAAACTAAATTCTTGTGATGACAAAAGACAAAAAAAGGTCAAAAATTACATGAAAGAAATTTAAAAGATAAATGATGTTTTACTAAATGATATTAAGGTACTCTAGCTGAATTACTTGTCAACAGAGGAATTAAACACAAGTTCTGGGCATGTGCTTAGCAGCATAGTTTATGATAATTGTAACATTAATCACCACTTGTTATATTTCCTTGCAAAATCATCTTTCCTGTTCATTCATCTCTGTCATGTTGTTTTCAAGGCCAGTATCTATGCATCTGGGCTGCAAATTAACTTATGTTTATTGTGTTTTAAT
Source organism: Amazona ochrocephala (assembly GCA_039720435.1). Classification (NCBI taxonomy): domain Eukaryota; kingdom Metazoa; phylum Chordata; class Aves; order Psittaciformes; family Psittacidae; genus Amazona; species Amazona ochrocephala. Next base: position 76,936,008 of record CM077878.1, read on the forward strand.
TCCCTGATTCAGCATCATCATCGTCTACTTTCCAGCAGCTACAGGTGACTCACAATAAGATTTTTCAGGAAATGCAGGGATTTCCTCTTTTCTGATTCCTCTTTTACAATTCTCTTCTAAGAACTATGCCCTCTTTTACTTTCTTTCCTGTAGAATTTATGATAATTCTGCAGCAACCTCGAATTTACCCACATTCATCTTTCCAGTTTTCTGTGTCAAATACCAACCCTATCTATTATGTTACAGTCAATACATATTCTTGCTGTTGTATTTGGTTTTTCCTCTTTATTAGATTGTTATTCTAAAATTTAGCCAATTTCAACAGGTTTTGTGCTTAAGCTTTTGACATTGCTCCTTATATTTGTTTGGCAGCATTTGCCCTTGACACTAGTTCTTTTTCACATTTCTTCTATATCTTCACTTTTTGTACTAAATTTTGTTTCTTGATATTCTTTCATGATCTTCTTTCTCTTTTTTTTTCTGCTTTTTCATTTGACATCAGTGAGATGTCATGTCCATATATTTTGCAGTACAATAAGCTAATGCTCTGTGATTGAAGCAGAAAATGAGGAGGTTCATCTACTGCCCTTCCAGGTTTCTGCATTTGTAGTATCACGGCAGAGAGTTCCTAAAGCTTGGCATACGACAGCCTGTCTCTCAACCCCTAGTAGTGCTGTGATTAGTTCCAGGAAAACGTTTAGCTTCCACATCCATATCTACTTTAGCGTAACTTTCTTTAAAGTTGATGACAGAAACAGTTGATAACTATGCAACCCAGTTTTTTGCAACCAGAAAGAAGTGGCTTCAGGATTTGTACTTGTTGAACACCCTCTTTCCAGAAAGCACGTGTTTCACAGACATCAGTAACATAAATGAAACATGGACTGTAGCTGAGAAAGTGCTTCAGAAGTTGGTTGTACTTTTTCATATCAGGCTTAGTGATAAATGTATTTCTCTCAAGAGACTCACAAATATAACATATTTGTCTCTCTTCTGCTCTGTTGCAGCTGTGTGTTGACAGGGAGGGTGAAAGTTCTGTAAATAAACCTGGTTTATGGTGCACATGCCAGAGATGTAATGTAAATCCAAAGAGAAATATTGCTTACAGAAAATCATTTCAAGCCTATATAAATGAACTGCCATGGTAATTCCAAACAGTCAAAGCTAAAATAGAGACTTACCAGGAAGACTTCTTTTCCTCAGAATAAAAAGGGAAGAGAGTCCCCTGCCCCCAGACACCAAATTACCAGGAGTTTGTAAGTTTATGGACATTAAAAGATACTATTAAAATATAACTAAGGCTGGAATGTAGCCTTGAATTTTTAGGGGTTGTCTTCCCTGCCTTAGAATTTGGTAACATGTTAAAGAAAGAGAGGGAAAAGTAATGCTTGGTTTCCACCCAAACAATAGAGTAAAAACAAAGGTGAAGTAGAATCCAAAGGACCAAACTGCACTCCAGTACTGAAATGTGAAACCCATTCTATTTGAACTCTCCCTTGTGGAGAGAAATGGTGCTGGATGTTGGGATTCTAGTATCTCAGAGGAAAGCTCGTTAAATAACATACTCATCCTAGCCACATTCCCTATTGCCATGACAAGGTCAGGTAGCCAGTCCAACTAGAAGGCAGCTGGCCTTTTCTGGCTGCTGTAGGCTTTGCTGACCATTACTGAGTAAATGGATATGGATTCCAGTTTGGAAAAAGAGGTGGAGAGGGAGAGGAGTGATAAGTGAGAGAGCAGAGGGTTCAACAGAGATTTTAAGTTTCAAAAGTTATGGAAATTCACTAATTTTCATAACATGGGAATTAGGGAACACAAAATGAGAACATCAGACAGCAGAGTTAAGCCAAAGGGAAGTACTTTTTCATGCAATGTGTAATTAAATCGTGGAACTCATTTCCACAGGATGCTAAGGAGGCCAAAAGTACAAATGAGTTCAAAGAGGGCTGAAGCAAATTCATGCTGAATAGATCTAAATGCTGCTAAACAAGATGAGCAACCTGCTCAGGAAATCCCAGCATTACTGAATTCCTGCTTACCAGAAGAGGTTTACATTCCCTATTCTCTCTTTCTTATGGTCTTCTTGATATCTGTTGCTGGTCATTTGCTAAAAGAAGTTACAAAGCAGAAGGATCTCTAACCTGATCTCATTTGTGTTTACTTTTGTTAATGGTGAGCAGAATTTGATCCAGATACTGCTGTAATTTCAGACACAAAGATAGGCAGGATGAACTGCCATAAAGAATACTTGCAAACTTCAGGGACCCCCAAACACACCTGCCCTATTAGTTTTGTCCTAAAATCCCCTCCAAAACAGTCCTGGTACTATCGTATTCTACCTTTAGCTAAACCCAGTGTCTGAGTGAGCATGTTGGAAACAGCTGTTACTTTCCTTTCTTAAAACCTTTCCCAGCTTTTATGGAGGCAGCCCAGAGGAGTGTGATAATATTCTATGAGTATTTGCATATCTGCTTGGGTTGATACTTTACATACACAGAAATATTTTAAAAATATTCTGTGACTTTTTTTTTTAACAAAAGACAAACTCTTAAAAAAAGTCACCTTCTTTCTGTTGTTTTTTTTTTTTTTTTTGTGGTCTACATGAAGAAGGTGGATAGAAGATCCTGACAGGATCTGTGGCCCATGCATAGCATAGCCACTGCTCAGCCTAGGAGCTAAGTGATTAGCTGCTAGTTTTCAGGGCTTCATATAATGACATGCTATAGTCAGTCACGAAATGTTCTAAATCTTCATGCTTATTTCTATAGCTAAATAGAGTCATAGAATCATAGACTATTTAGGGTTGGAAAGGACCTTAAGATCATCAATTTCCAACCCCCCTGCCATGGGCAGGGACACCTCCCACTAAACCATGTCACCCAAGGTTCTGTCCAACCCGGCCTTGAACACCGGCAGGGATAAAGCATTCACAGCTTCCTTGGGCAACCCATTCCAGTGCCTCACCACCCTCACAGTAAAGAACTTCCTCTTTATACCCAATCTAAACTTCCCCTGTTAAAGTTTTAACCCGTTACCCCTTGTCCTATCACTACAGTCCTTAATAAAGAGTCCCTCCACAGCATCCTTATAGGCCCCCTTTAGATACTGGAAGGCTGCTATGAGGTCTCCACACAGCCTTCTCTTCTCCAGGCTGAACAGACCCAACTTTCTCAGCCGATCTTCATACGGGAGATGCTCCAGTTCCATGATCATCCTCGTGGCCCTCCTCTGCACTTGTTCCAACAGTTCCATGTCTTTTTTATGTTGAGGACACCAGAACTGCACACAATACTCCAAGTGAGGTCTCACGAGAGCAGAGTAAAGGGGCAGGATCACCTCCCTCGACCAGCTGGTCACATTCCTTTTGATGCAGCCCAGGATATGGTTGGCTTTCTGTCTGCGAGCACGCACTGCCAGCTCATGTTCACTTTCTCATCAACCAACACCCCCAAGTCCTTCTCTGCAGGGCTGCTCTGAATCTCGTCTCTGCCCAATCTGGAGCTGTGCCTGGCATTGCTCCCACCCAGCTGTAGGACCTTGTAATTGGCATGGTTAAATTTCATCAGGTTGGCATCAGCCCACCTCACAAGCGTGTCAAGGTCCCTCTGGTTGGCATTCCTTCCCTCCAACTTATCAACCGAACCACACAGCTTGGTGTTGTCGGCAACCTTGCTGAGGGTGCACTCAATCCCACTGTCCATGTCACCCACAAAGATGTTGAACAAGACCGGTCCCAACACCGATCCCTGGGGGACACCACTCGTTACTGGTCTCCAGCTGGACATTGAGCCATTGAGCACAACTCTTTGCGTGCAGCCATCCAGCCAGTTCTTTATTCACCAACTGGTCCACCTATCAAATTGACATCTCTCCAATTTAGAGACAAGGATGTCATGCAGGACAGTGTCAAATGCTTTGCACAAGTCCAGGTAGATGAAATCAACTGCTCTACCCCATCCATCAGTTCTGTAGCTCCATCATAGAAGGCCACTAAATTGGTCAGGCAGGATTTCCCCTTAGTGAAGCCATGCTGGCTGTCACCAAGCACCTTGTTGCTTTTCATGTGCCTTAGCATGCCTTCCAGGAGAATCTGCTCCAAGATTTTGCCAGGCACAGAGGTGAGACTGACTGGTCTGTAATTCCCCAGGTCATCCATTTTCCCCTTCTTGAAAATGGGGGTTATATTTCCCTTTTTCCAGTCATCGGGAACTTCACCTGACTGCCATGAGTTTTCAAATATGGTGGACAGTGTCTTGACAACTTCATTTGCTAGCTCCTTCAGGACCTGCAGATGGATTTCTTCAGGTCCCATGGACTCGTATGAAGATAGGCTGAGAAAATTGGGGCTGTTCAGCCTGGAGAAGAGAAGGCTGCGTAGAGACCTCATAGCAGCCTTCCAATACCTGAAGGGGGCCTATAGGGATGCTGGGGAGGGACTCTTCATTAGGGACTGTGGTGAGAGGACAAGGGGTAATGGGTTTAAACTTAAACGGGGGAAGTTTAGATTGGATGTGAGGAAGAAATTCTTTACTGTGAGGATGGTGGGGCCCTGGAATGGGTTGCCCAGGGAGGTTGTGGATGCTTCATCCCTGGCGGCGTTCAAGGTGGGGTTGGACATAGCCTTGGATGGCATGGTTTAGTGGGAGGTGTCCCTGCCCATGGCAGGGGGGTTGGAACTCGATGATCTTGAGGTCCTTTCCAACCCTTACTATTCTATGATTCTATGATTCTATGACTTATGCACATTCAGGTTCTTAAGATGATCTCAAACTAGATCTTCTCCTACAGTGAGCCTAAAGTCTTCATTCTCAAAGTCCCTGTGAGTTAACTAGTAAATAGTTAACTTTATGTAACAGGAAAAACGTTGTTGAAGGAGATTTTGATAAATATCTGTAATTTTGGCACAGCACAACCGTTCACCATTATAATTGCATGAAAAAATTTACTGGAAAGGTTCTGCTTTCTTTGACTGTTTTATTTCTCTTCATCAAAAACCAAAAAACTAAACTATCTTCCAGTACATGTGGGGACCAAATTAGTTTTGGCTTTTCTCAAAAGGGAAGCTCAGATGAGTGCTGTAATTGAATTGTCCAGAAACAGAAATCATGGCAAACTCCCACCTCTGTTTGAAGCCTGATTACTTTAGTTAATAGGAACTCTTCAGATGAAGATATATTTAGATCTGGCGTAAGTGGTTGCAAATCCTTGGAACTCCATGGAACCGCAGCTGCTTGGAGCATTTCTGAGCCGGTCAGTGTCCCCCAGCTTAGCCTACTGCTATGCCTTCCAAAACCTCAGTAACTCTTTTTTCACCAGATTTACAAGGAAAAGATCAGCTAAGTAAAATATTTGTGCAAAATAATGTATAGATATTATTTCCAGATGAGAAGAGTGAACAACTGTTAAGACATGTTATTAAGAGTAGCTAATATTTTCCAATATTTCTGTCAAAATCACGATGTTGGCCAATGATGTTTTTTATATAAGACTTGTTCTGGGCAAAAAGAAATCTTCCATTTTGGAAGAAAAAAACATTGACTGTAAGGAAGTTTTTAAATTTTCAAGACTATATTTCATTTTTGTAATCTCTCCCCTTTGCCACTTTGTTATCTGGCAAAGAGAGGAGAAACAAAGCAAAGTGTGATGATAATGGTCTTATGTTCACAGTTCTATAGGAAAAATTAGGTTTTCTGCTTGAAAGATATACAATGGCATGTCTTAAATATCTTTTTTATTATTATTAAATAAATATTTTAGTCTTTTCTCAATAAGTATTGTAACAAAAAGAGGTAATACATAAAAATGCAGAACATGTTTTGATATAAAATTACTTTCTCCTGGAAAAGAAGTCACTTCAAGACTTTAAGGGGTGAAGGAATAATTTTAATGCATTTAAAGTGTCTTCATTTTTAACTTGTTGGTGGAATAGATAAGAAAAGAATACTTTGACAAGCTCTGGATGTTAAGTTGTTAAACCAGTTTGTTTTTCTGTTTATAAATTAAATTTGAAGTATTATATTTTATTTAATTATTTTTATTTTTAGCAATTGAGCAGATTTTTATAGTGATGAGACCAAACACTTTGTGCTAGTTGTGCAGAAACAGAAAGTCAAAGTTCCAATGTAGAGAATCCAGTACCACTTTAATGTAGTCACCTATCAAAGTTTAGTGTGGCACTTTCTGATAACTAATTAAAAACCTGTAATGCTAAGAAAATCCTCGGGGTTCCACCAATCACAATTATTCACATATTAAATTAAAAAGAAGCAATAATTGTGGTTCTATCTCAATTGTATTGCTTTAAAATACTGTATTATTTTGTTTTACTTTAGAAATTTGCCATATATTGTCATATTCAAACTCACAACTGTATGTCTTGTATCTATCCAAAAAGATGGTGCGTATATGTAACATAGATACTAGCAACACATGTCTGAATATGCTACGTAAATGTGTTCATAAAAATTAGATTTCTTTGTTTGTAGGCCTAACTGGATAGCAGTCAGCTGGATTGTTTCCACCCTTTTCTGGAGTGGTTAAGTGGGGTCATTTTGCTATTTTCCTGATTAACAAAGGAATGTTGACACCAAAGAATACTGCTGTTTTGCGCAAGAGCTCCAATTGTTTCCTCTTTTAGTTTAGGTTCGGTTTTTTTTTTGTGTTTGTTGTTTTGTTTTTTTTTCCACTATTGTATTTTGTATAATATATTTTGTATTGACTTTTCTGCCACTCACTTGGAGTTTTTAAATTCCAGTGATTTGATTTAGAGAAAGGTCTCCATGTACAGATACATGCAGCAGAATTAGTTTCACAAAAACTCTTGAACAGCAAGGATTTACATGGGAGCTCTTGAATCACTTGACCTGTTACAGTTTGGATGATTTTCTCTCATGCCTGCCTAACTGTCCTTGAATATCTGGTAACAGCACCTGCAAAACCCTATCCTGGAATTCTGTTTGACTGACAGAATTTTGACAGGTCTTTTAAACGCAGAGCACTTCCTCCTGCTTTTACCCTAGTTTTCTCAGCTGCTGTAAACAGTGGGTTTCTGCACAGATCCAGTTTTCCCTGATTTCAGGGATTTGGCAGAAATCTGGTGATAAGAACTGTTTCCCTTCAATTGTGACTCCATTGCAGAAAGTAAATGTTGTTAGAGTTGTAGAACAAGCACCATTTCATGCCTCTGAAAAATAGCTATACTCAGCAGCAACATTTTGGTACACCCAAACAAGATTTTACTGTTATTATCATAAGGGATAGGCAAATACTTTACCATGCTTCATCTCTAAGAAATGGTTTTCACAGACCAACTGCCAACCAGCATGTCTGTGGTGAAATAGTGTGAGAAACTGTCTTACTTGACTGAAAAATGTTAATATCAGAAGCAACTCCAATACACGTGTTTGTTGCCACTGACTCTTGGTCAGGAAGTTCTTCACAAAGAAGGAAGGTCTATTGCACCAGACATTTAAAATGCAAAATACACTGAAGCGTGTCTTGTAGCAAACAATACAATGTTAAATGGAAAATAAACAGGTTTTTACTATTTTTTTTATACTTTTCAGAATTAACTGCACATTTTACCTTTTTTTTATCATACCAATTAGGCTGCTTGATGGCTTCGCTGTATTTTGGCATTTGCCTATTAAGATGCCTAAAAGAAATGCTTAGAAACACTTTACCAAAGTTTTATACTTAGTGGCTGTCTTGTGTAAGTATAGTGGTCTTTTTGCATGAAGTTTTACAAATTTTCATTCATCCTATGTACATTTAATAAGATTCTCCATCAATATTTTATTTTTCTGTTAAGACTTTACAGTAAACAGCCAGTTCCATGTATAAAATGTGAGTACTATACACTCACCAAGCCCTCCCCATGTTCTTACTTTAACATGGAAACACTGGCTCTCTTAGCATGCTATTTCTGCTATTAGAAGGAGGAAACAGTCTATGTCAAGGTTCATAGCTAAGCTAAAATGACAGATCAGGTTTTAAATCATATGCTATGGTTGCTTCTGCTTGAAACTAGTTTGGCTATGTCCAAGCTATACGACATTTAGGTGTGAAGTGGATATGCTGAAATATTGAACAATTTTTCTGTCAGGCTTTATACTTTCTTCTGCAAATATTTACTATAGAAACTTTTTAGAGATGAAAAAGGAAAATTGGCCATAAATAGTCCTCTGACAAGAAAACACTAGAATTAGAAAACATGAAGGATAACCATCTGTGGAAGTAGCTCTTGCAAGGCAAGACTACTAAAAGTCCATTTTGTAATGTTTTTGAAAATCACTTCCTAGCAAAAGTCTGAAAAGATTGTGAGGGCAAAACTTACCCATCTAGATCATCTTTCTGCCTCAGTCATATTTCAGCTATTACAGATCTTCATAGCAATTTATTCTCTCACCAAAAATGAAACTGCGACAAGTACTAGGGTTACCTGATACTGAATAGACATAGTATCATAATATCGTAATACAGACTGTTGGACTCTACAAACTTTTGAGATTATCTGAGCTAAGAAAAGTTTAAAATTGCACTGTATGCCTCTATTCATCTTTAAAAGGTATGTAAATGATGCAAGTTCCTTCTGTTAAGGTGCAATTTTGGAGAATGGTTCAGTTTATGAATACCAGCTGAATAAAGTAATGGTACATTTATATACTGAATATTCAGGGAGGGAGGGGAGATGATCTTCTGCAATTTGGGTTGTCAGGTATCACTGTTCTTTTTAACTGAGTGAATAGAATTTTCTTTAAATTTGATTGACAGTTCTCAATGCCTCATCACGCAAAGAGAGTTTTACTAGGAACAATGGGGAAGGTATAATCATAGGACCACATGTCAAGATTAGGACTGCTATTTTAATGAGGGGGTGTGGCAGATAAAGTATGCTGTGGTAATTAAGCCCACAGCCACATGCTGTGCAATATCCTGATGATTTCTCTTACAAAACATCACTGTGGTAACTTGGCCAGCCACATAAGGAAATCTCTGGTTCTCCTAGATGGGTGAGATCTTGCAAGAAGGAATCTGGAGCCTCTGCTAGAGATAGACTACAAGTATCAGATGTACAGTACATGTTATTTTATCTGGTGCAGGTTGTTTAAAGACAACACAAGTGATTTAACTTCACTGTGATAAAGTAAATTAATATGTTTATCTTGTAACTTTGACTAATAATTAGTGTGGTCATGATCTGAAGATGTTACACCCATAGAGCAATTTGTTCTTACAAATTATAAACAAGGCAGAGAAATATACTGCCTAGGAATACTTTGGAGGTTTCTGGAGTGGTGTCATGGGCCTCATACTGCACTGTAAAACCTAGCTTGGAGATTTGTGATGACACCGTCACAGCTGATGAGGTTGGTTTATTTTAGCAGACGATAAGAAATACCTCACTGAGGAGCACTTTTGAGGACAGAGGTGAATGGTTTGTGATTCACCAAAATCATGCCTTCTTTGGACATTGTCTACTCTCAGACAGAAATTTGATTCCCTGTCACAAAGAGCTCACTGTAAAATAGTTCAGGGAGAAGCAATACTGCATAGCAGCCTGAACAACAGCAAAAAACCCAAACAGCAAAACAAACAAAAAATCCCATAAGATTTGTAGCTAGTAAATTTACATCTAGAAGCTAGTCACTTCTGTAATCATGTCATGTGTAGTGGTTCTTTTTGATTGATCCAATATGGTGTACATTTCTTCTATATGCTGCTGCAGTAAACCATCAGTGATTTGTAACCCCTGATGATGAAGAAAATAAGGCTTTTGGAATCTACAAGTATCTTTGATGTGTTCGTGGTGTTTATATCAATAATTAATTGAGGTTGAGAACATTCTGGGAGAAGTTTCATCCAAAATATGTAGACATGAGGACAAAATTAATAGTTAGCAAAGCATCCTGCTCTAATTTAAAAGTATACACTGTACTGCCTTTGCTCTCACATGTTCTGATTATATATAAGTAGTTGCAGCTCCAGTTAACATTGCCATCAACTGTGCCCAGAAGCAACATACATGTCAATACTTCCATACGTATCTTTTTTACATTCTTCCTGTTACCATATTTTTAATTTCTATGTGTCTTTTCATGTTTTTTAAATGAGGTTACGAAGCATTTAAGTTGTAAAGGCCAAGATTCAAACTTGTTGGCAATGACAAACTTGACAAGTTTGAAAGCAATGACATTTCCCTAAAAAATAAAAAAGGATTAAGGTTGCCTTAATGCACTTCATCATGGATATGTATTGAATAGTCTTTAAAGGCATTACATGATTTTTGACACTTTTTTAGCAAAGATTTATTATATACTTTTATCTCAGCTTCTATAAAAGAAACAAAAATTGCAGCCTAAATTGGAATCTGTATGGTCTGCTGGCAGCGCTGGGACCTGTAATGAATTTGAGTAAAAGTAACACTGATGAACATTCATCATTCACACAAAATAGCCACAAAAACTGTAAGAAATATTTTGCTAAAGGTTTTTTCAGCTATTCTGCTTACATTTTATGGGTGGGTTCCAAGTCAGTGCTTGAAAGAGTATGTATTATAAAGCCTACATGCTCTTCTCTTCCGAAATTGCCTTTCAGTTCTTGACCTGCATTTGTGCCTATTGAGTACAACTTAAATAAGCTGAATCTGATTCTAAGCATTTGTTTCTTCCCTCTGTCTTTCTTCGCCCTCTTTATAATCCCTTTATAATGTCCTTGAGGTGAACATCTCTTTCACTGCCTTTTGCTAAGGAAATTGTGAATGTTGCTTGAAACTGTCAAAGAAAGCCATGGTGAAAAACTTCTATCAATCAGCAAGATATCTGCTGATCTTCATGTTGTAATAAACAGACCTGTGGTGCCAGTAGCCACAGAACAGGAGTTTTTCTAAAAAGCATTATCATAAATGGCCCACGTAACTGCCACTTTTCCATTGTCAGGATCTGATGCCAAAGAGTGGATGAAACGACCACAGCATAAGTTTGCATCCAGTTGAGAAATAATTTCAAAAGCCCCAATGATTTTCATAGAGAAAATAACAAGTGCTGACTGAGAAGCACGATTTCTAGCTAAGTCCAATTTTTTTGTGAAATCACACTGGTAACAAAATGCAGCTTGTTACTTGTTGACAGCTTGCTTGGAACTCCGAAACTTTCACTTAACTGTTACTTGTGTTCTTTCCTTTTGATCAATAAATCAGGTCAACTGATGCGGAAAGAATGAGCAAACCCTACTATGGGAATGAAACTGTTAACTGCAATTGCAGAAAAATTACATAGCAGAAGCTTGCAAAGTCTTTGTGGTTTATCCCAACAACGTAACTGCCTCATGGTTATTGGCACATATCCCAACTTCCAAGATGTTGTTAGTAACAAATAAAAGTTCAGTAGAGCTTAATTTTGTGGAGCATCTGCCATGCAAACATATTCTCATATGCTTTACGCAGTAACACATATGCAGTTTGGGAAACGCTAGTAATGTTTTAGCAATAATATTTTACTTTTATTATAAAGAGTTCCTTACAGCATCTTTCCAGAGAATTAACAGGGTTAATTTGACCAATAGGATCAGCTGCTGAATACTTCAATATATCAACATTCATAATTACTTGACAGTTGTTTTTTACAAAATTTATTTCATATGGATGGTGTTGCTTATAGTAACTGAGTGCCCATGTATTGTGCAACTGTCCTTTCCCATTATTAATAAACAAGCAAACATTCAGGGCTTTTATATTCTAGTGACCTCTTGTTTATTTCTCTCTAAATTGTGTATCTATTTGCCCCACCAAACTCTTCCCTAAACCATTTCACCAAATGGCACTGCATGAAAGTTACTAAGTAGCTGTTAAAATGCCCGTGCTGCCCACAGCTCTAATGACTACTTCTGCCTTCTCTTTACCCTATATAATGATTTTGCATCTGAATCTTCCCAGAGCATGGACTTTTAACAGAAAAATATCTGAAAGTATTTCAATATGCTAGCAAGAAGAGCTGATTCTCCTCAAATAGGGGTTGTTTGGGGTTTTTTTGAGGCTTACATAAAATGACCCAATTATGTAAACTGAGACTACAGCACTTCCAGACAGCAAATAAAGTAACAATGAAAATGTTTCTTGAACATCACCCTTTTCATAGGCTCATGTACATACTTCTGTCCAGGGTGCATAGTGCAACCCCTTTTACTTGTTATTTGATCCTGCCTCTGTTAAAAAAACATATATGAATAACCATATTTTTGCATTAGCAGTGAAAGACTTTACAACAATGTCGCTGCTATATTGCAAGCAAAGCTACACAATATAGTACTAAGGGCTTATTGCTAAGAACAGTGATTTGGTGCATGACAGACTGACACCTTGCCTGGCAAAATCTTGGAGCGGATTCTCCTGGAAGGCATGCTAAGGCACATGAAAAGCAACAAGGTGCTTGGGGACAGCCAGCATGGCTTCACTAAGGGGAAATCCTGCCTGACCAATCTGGTGACCTTCTATGAAGGGGCTACGGAACTGATGGACAGGGGCAGAGCAGTTGATGTCATCTACCTGGACTTGTGTAAAGCCTTTGACACTGTCTCACATGACATCCTTCTCTCTAAGTTGGAGAGACATCTATTTGATAGGTGGACCACTCAGTGGATAAAGAACTGGCTGGATGGCTGCACGCAAAGAGTAGTGCTCAGTGGCTCAGTGTCCAGCTGGAGACCAGTAACGAGGGGTGTCCCCCAGGGATCAGTGTTGGGACCGGTCTTGTTCAACATCTTTGTGGGTGACATGGACAGTGGGATTGAGTGCGCCCTCAGCAAGTTTGCCGATGACACCAAGCTGTGTGGTTCGGTTGATAAGTTGGAGGGAAGGAATGCCATCCAGAGGGACCTTGACACACTTGTGAGGTGGGCTGATGCCAACCTGATGAAGTTTAACCATGCTAAGTGCAAAGTCCTACACCTGGGTCGGAGCAATGCCGGGCACAGCTCCAGGTTGGGCAGAGACGAGATTCAGAGCAGCCCTGCGGAGAAGGACTTGGGGGTGTGGGTTGATGAAAAAATGAACATGAGCCGGCAGTGTGCGCTTGCAGCCCAGAAGGCCAACCGTATTCTGGGCTGCATCAAAAGGAGCGTGACCAGCAGGTCGAGGGAGGTGCTCCTGCCCCTTTACTCTGCTCTCGTGAGACCTCACTTGGAGTATTGTGTGCAGTTCTGGTGTCCTCAACATCAAAAGGACATGGAAGTGTTAGAACAAGTCCAGAGGAGGGCCACGAGGATGATCAGGGAACTGGAGCACCTCTCGTATGAAGATAGGCTGAGAAAATTGGGTCTGTTCAGCCTGGAGAAGAGAAGGCTGCGTGGAGACCTCATAGCAGCCTTCCAATACCTGAAGGGGGCCTATAGGGATGCTGGGGAGGGACTCTTCATTAGGGACTGTGGTGAGAGGACAAGGGGTAATGGGTTTAAACTTAAACGGGGGAAGTTTAGATTGGATGTGAGGAAGAAATTCTTTACTGTGAGGATGGTGGGGCCCTGGAATGGGTTGCCCAGGGAGGTTGTGGATGCTTCATCCCTGGCGGCGTTCAAGGTGGGGTTGGACATAGCCTTGGATGGCATGGTTTAGTGGGAGGTGTCCCTGCCCATGGCAGGGGGGTTGGAACTCGATGATCTTGAGGTCCTTTCCAACCCTTACTATTCTATGATTCTATGATTCTATGATTCTATGATCTTCTACCTTCCGAACCACCAGACTACATGCTGTTTGGAGTACAGATATGCTCCATATGACCTCATGAATTTGTTCTTCTTTGCCGGGTACCATTAAAGATTGAGTTGACCAGCGCCAGGAGTGAAAGTGGGCATAGTTCTCTTTCTTTGTGTTTTGGATAACAGTGTAAGGAAAGAAAACGCCAAAGGATCTGTAGTCTTTGCTCCCTGGACTGCTTATATTTATTAGTCAACAGCTATTCATTGCAAAATACAGAGCAGGGTCAGGAATCCAAACTCCAGCCTTTCATTTCCTGGGTGAGAGCACCATGAATGCCAAATGTTTGCACTTGCTCTCTCCCTATTGCAGATCAGCCCTGGAATCTTCACTTCACAATTAGTCCACTTTGGTAGTTGAACTGCCTCTGATATCCTAAGATGACCATCAGCTGTGTTAAAAGAGCAGGCACTCCCATCCTTTCATCAGCTTTTGTGACACACTAGGTAGCCACATTTGTTTTGGACAAGATATGTAGATGTGCTCCAAGCACAGATCTTTCAGGGTATGTATGGGCATATCTCTTGATAACTGAGAATGGGCCTTAGGGGCAATGAGACAGGCAGGGCTTTTCTGGTGATAGCTCCATCTAGTCCGGTAAAGCTAGCTGTTAAAATCACAGCTGATCTCTGAACAAGCAATAAGAAGTTACTTTCAGCAAGTCACCAGTGGCAGCTCACAGGAATACCTGTGTTCAAATCTAGCTCAGCAGATAACTTCTCTCCTCCTTCCCTTCCATGTTCAGACCTAGGAATCTCTTCTTTGAGGAAGATCTAAGTTCATGTCAGGTTGATGTTCATTTGTCAGCACACCCTTGTAGGCAGGCACCAAACTGCTTAGCAATAATAAGTATCCCGAGAAGTGGATCCTTAAGCAGAGAAGCAAAGTTGCTGTCAAAAAATTATGCAGCAGGGATTTTGATGATGACACAATCAAATATCTGAATTTCAGCTGATCTACCTTAGCACCTTCTGTACTTTTGTGGTCTGTTGCAGTTTCTTTAAACATAAATGCCAAGCATCAGTTTCTGGAGCAATTTGCATAAATTTATATTCAAAAATAAAGAGAAAATTCAGGTAGTGGAGATACAATGAAAACTTTAAGTGAAGGACAGGGGATGACAGTATTAGGAGAAAGTATAGGAAAATATACGCAGAGGAGACTGAAGGGAAACAACTCAACAGAAAGCTGAGAAATTTCTGCTAAGCTGTAAAAGAGTAAGAGGAATGTGGCCCTGAACAAGCACGAACATAAAACATAACACTAAATAACAGCATCATAAAAAAATAAAAATCCTAGATAAATTATAGAGGTGAAGGACCCGATTTGCCACCTCTGAATATTAAATGTATAGGTCAATTTGCAGTACCACATTTGATCTATGCACGAAATCAGCCAAGTTAGGAACAACACTAAAAATGAGAATCTTTGGGGAAAAAAATCTGGATTTTTTCAAAATGAAATATTAATTTCCCCCTGATTTTTTTCTAAAGCCTGTTATGGAAAAATTAACAAACACTGAAAATAAAATCTTTGCAGCTGAAATATTTTATGTTGGTCATTGTAAAAGTATTATGAATCAAAGCCTAAGATATTTCTTTTATACTTGAGCCCCACAAAATGGTTTCCACAAATTGCAAGTAAATTCTTCAAATTTAGTTACTTATAGTATTTCATGAAATATTTTCCATGTATTACTAGCTTAATTTACTGCAATTCTTTATAACTTAAACAGGGGAAGTTTAGATTGGATATGAGGAAGAAATTCTTTACTGTAAGGGTGGTGAGGCACTGGCATGGATTGCCCAGGGAAGTTGTGAGTGCGTCATCACTGGCGGTGTTCAAGGCTGGGTTGGACAGAACCTTGGATGACATGGCTTAGTGTGAGGTGTCCCTGCCCATGGCAGGGGGGCTGGAACTAGATGATCTTAAGGTCCTTTCCAACCCTAACTATTCTATGATTCTATGATTTAAAAATAACTGTATTCTAATGGCTTCCTACAGCATTTTCCAATATTAATTTTTTTTAGCTCTTTCCCTAGTCTTTCATTAAATGCTTATTTATGTATGGGTATAGACAACAAAATACTGTTAGCCAGAGTTTTTTCACCTCATTATCGTCTGGCACAACACGTCAAGCTCTGGATGCAGCTATTACACTATTTACTACCTAGCAGTAGAGAAATCACTACACCACCTGATTTTAGTAAATCCTGATCTGCATCCCTAACTCTTAAAGTTGGAGCTCTGCTGAGCATCTCAGAATTCCCTACGAACCATCAAAGGCTTCTACCAAGAGATTTTATTTTTTTTTTTTTTTTTTACCTTAGAGGTGCCAAATGATCCTTCTGTCAAAGAATTCTTTGTTGTTTCTGCCTCTTGGATAGGTTTCAAATGGTGTATTATGCGTAATTTTTTCACCATCAGTGATTCCACATTACCTATAGAAGACGAGCATGTCCTTGGAAATGCTCTGTTTACAATGGCTTTAAGTACTATATTTCTCCCAAATGGCCATGTTACCCCTGGAATTTTATATTGAAAAAGTCCATGAGCTTCTTGGGCTCTGACAGAATGAAAAAGGCCTATTTTGTTCTGTTGGTGCATCTTTTGAATCATTCAACACATCTTTTTCCAAGCAAAACAGAAAACACTAGCTTTTTGGCAAGAAGAAGATCATAAGAGCAACAAGACAGCAGTTCAATACAATTATAACATCCCACAAGCAGGAGGTAATGCATGAAGACAAGCCTTCAGACCTTCACCTCAGCTTTTCTATTGATTCTGAAGTTACTGACTAGTGCAGCAACTCAATTGAGATTGTCATCTTCCAGCATCAGCTAAATGTCCTCTGGCACACTGGGGATAAAGAAATTGTGTTAAATTCATCTTGCTTTGACATTCTTAAGTGCTACTATTCTTTATTTTATGTGCCATAACTTCTGCTTCTTAATGCTGAGGGTTATTATTTTAGGTTATGGTGACCACTCATCTTGGACACTCCCCATCTTTTTGAATGCATTAACAAAGCATTCCTCCTGTTTTCGTCTCTTGTTCCATCCTTTATGTGGCAGAAAAGCATGTGAGTTGACAGGAGTTTGCTTCTGCTTTAGGCCTTGGTTGCTAATGATTTACAAATAAAAATGATAACTGGAGCTCTGTGATGAGCTTCGAAAGGTGCATGTATTTTTTTTACAAGTCCCAAGTTCAGGATGCTATCACAATTCACTCCTCTCAATCAGCACATCTCAGTCTACTCTATGGATATGGTGATTTTTATATGTATTTCTGATCAACTATTACAAGAATAGTCTCATGGAGAATATGCCTCAAAGGACAGCAGCTCTGGACAAGTAACCTTCCTCTGCTCTTGTGTTTTCAGTAACAGTGAGGCATTGCCAAGATACACTATTTCTGATCCCTGCAGATACAACTTTCCTTTGTCACATGCAAGCTAAAAATGCTGGTATTTCTGTCTTCTGTAATTCAGATCTGCTCAAATCAAAAAGAAATCAACAAACAACCATCTATTAAAGCACAGATCTTTTCGTGAAATTGTAGGTTTTGTTACTCAAATATAAAGATTTTGCTGCTTTTTTCAGCGCTCTATACAGCAATGTTTCCTTTATGGTGCATGTGTTCTTCATAATACTGTTCTTATATTAAAACAAAATTCGGTTTTGAAAATAGAAATTCTGTGTATCTTTTAGTTTTAAAAATGTATGTTTTCTAAGAACAAGCTATTTTTTTCATGCTTTCAAACTTTTCACAGATATTTTATCTTTATATTCTTTACTTCCTCTCACATCATGTTCACTCTATCACGTTCCTATCTATGGACACTTCCTCCTTACTGTAAATACGAAATAGTAACATAAACATATTGTGAAAACTTTGCAGATTTCAGTAATTGCACAAACGTTTTAATGAACAGTTCACCATCTTAACTTTAAAAACTGTGATATCTATAGTCAGTAAAAATAATGAGTATTCAAGCAACCTTCATGGATTTCAGGGTAGAAGCAGGATGTACACGATGGGTGAGATGACTAATACTATAACCCAAAAACAGATAAGGAGAAAGCAAGCTGGGTAACTGAAATGGTTTCTAGAATTTTCATCAACTTTTATAGGCACTATTCTTAAAAAGTCAGACTAAATTCAAATTGATGCAATTCAGTTGATTTAGGTGTGTTAAATCCAGGGTGAATTTAGCCTCTCTTTTGTGCCACGTTAGCTACCATTAACAGCTGGCACTGTCCTAAACTCTCAAAGGAGTCATAAATCCTTCTCCTTTGAAGCACTTGGCAAAGAAGGGAGGCTTCTCTCTCTTGGTCCTTGCTGTAATCAAGTGTAATTCTGCACTGACTTCCACCTTGAAATTTGGTTATAAGATGCTACTCTCTCACCAGCTACAACCACTTAGGCTTCCATGAGTCTCTGCCAGTGGAAATGGTACAGTGGATTTAAAGAACAGGAGTCAGCCGCCTCCTGGAGAGTCACATGGCCATGCTTACAAGTCATATCAGAACAGCATGTGTAACAAAAAAAAAACACCCCAAGAAACAGAGGAGGCTGCCTGGCATGAGCAGTAATGAAATGAGGGAGGAGAGCCCAGACCTTCTGGACTGCACAGTTTCAAGTTGGATTTTGACCAGTCTTATATTCCTGTGCTAACAGCATTTTGCAATGCCAGTGACAGTCTAGCTTATTCTAAGACTAATTGAGCCAAATGGTCTGAGATATGCAGAGATTATAACTACAATCTGCCTGCTTAGACTCTCAGGATTCAAAAGCCAGAGACCATCTCTCTGCAATTCAGCTCTTTTAATGCATTTGAGCCACCATAGAGAAGGTAAAATGGGAGCTTCAAATCATAGAGTATTTTTGTTTTCTGAAGGGAATGGGTAAGGCAACAAAAATGTTGTCTCCCAGTTCCCACTGTTCCCCAGGGAGGAGCAGGGTTTGCTGCTGCTTAATAGGCATAGATTTTTCTTGCTGTCCTCTTTCAAAGCTGTCAGGCAGAAGTGTGCGGTCAGTGGACCATGATGCCCCTCTAAGACTTCCTCCCAGCTGTCTGTAACAGTAGCAATATTGTACCCTGCTTAAACAGCCACCATTCATGCTGGATGCTCTGGCTTTCCCTGTTTGCTGTAAGCCCACAGTGAATTCCTCTGCACATGTGCATAAATATCACTACAGTAATCACCAGTAAGGATTATTACAATTCAAATAACTATTATTTCCCTTAATAGAGCTGTTTTCACATACATTTCCTAAGCCATTTCCTTGGGAGCTAAAACTGTCCAGAGCGGCCACTGACCGGAAAATCCATGCCACTCTGTGTACAAATGCAGTAGCTATGACAGTACTACATGTAGTGAAAAACTGAAGCAACTTGTAAGCTGTCTGCAAACAGTAGTCTTATATAGGGGCCTTCAATACAGCTTATACTGAGAAAATAATTAATTAATTGCAAGGCTAGGCTATCTAAATGTCTGCAGCCACGGAGTGTACAGTGGTGTGAACAAAAATGAAGGAAGCCAGAGCTTGATAGCCTGTTCTGTCTCCACCTTGGTGCCTGGCTCGCCTTCCTACTTTTCACGTACCATACAGCGCTCTACAAACATTACTTTGCAAACATTATGTAGGTGGGCCTGACAACATCTCTGTGAGGTAATTAAACACAGAAACCTCACACTACAGGGAGGGAAAGGGAGGCTCAGAACTTGGCTTTCTTGACAGGCTTACAGAGAGAAGCAGTCTCACAGTATTTCAGACAGTTTCAGACATTGCTGATTACTTCTTTATCTTAGCAGTTGTGAGGACAGTGCTTATCCATGGGGTTTGATTTGATTCACAGCAGTATAACCTTCAGGTGGGCTTGGTCTTACTTGGTTTGTTGTTGTGGGCAGCTTTTAATCTGCAGAGAGATACAGAGACTTGCAGGGGACTCCATTTCATCCTTAAATGGACCCCTGAAGTATATACTGCAAACAAAACTGTCACTGAGCAATAAAACAAGACTGCAGTAACTACTCAGCTGCAGATACCTACAGTTGAGTGAAATAAACCCCTCTCTTTGGCTGCACTGATGCTAATAAAGAAAGTAATGTTAGAAAAATCCTGGGATTTGTCAAATATATCATTATATAATTAGGAATAACTGGGTGCAGTTTTGGCCAGACCTGACTAGAACTTTTCTGAAGAATTCATGGTACAATTTGAGGACTTCACACTGGCCAGCAGCATTTTAATGGCAGCCACTGTGTTGAAGGATAACAGAATTTAATATGATGGATATAGTCAGCTCTTCTTCACTGGCAAATGCTCCAACCACACCAGTCCTGGAAGGCAGATGCAGGGACTGTGAGAATGAGGATATTAGGCTCATTGTAGAAGAAGATATGGTTCAAGACAATCTTAAGAACCTGAACATGCACAAGTCCATGGGACCTGAAGAAATCCATCTGCAGGTCCTGAAGGAGCTTGTTGCTAAGACACTGTCCACATTATTTGAAAAACCATGACAGTCAGGTGAAGTTCCCGATGACTGGAAAAAGGGAAATATAACCCCCATTTTTAAGAAGGGGAAAATGGATGACCCAGGGAATTACAGACCAGTCAGTCTCACCTCTGTGCCTGGCAAAATCTTGGAGCGGATTCTCCTGGAAGGCATGCTAAGGCACATGAAAAGCAACAAGGTGCTTGGGGACAGCCAGCATGGCTTCACTAAGGGGAAATCCTGCCTGACCAATCTGGTGACCTTCTATGAAGGGGCTACGGAACTGATGGACAGGGGCAGAGCAGTTGATGTCATCTACCTGGACTTGTGTAAAGCCTTTGACACTGTCTCACATGACATCCTTCTCTCTAAGTTGGAGAGACATCTATTTGATAGGTGGACCACTCAGTGGATAAAGAACTGGCTGGATGGCTGCACGCAAAGAGTAGTGCTCAGTGGCTCAGTGTCCAGCTGGAGACCAGTAACGAGGGGTGTCCCCCAGGGATCAGTGTTGGGACCGGTCTTGTTCAACATCTTTGTGGGTGACATGGACAGTGGGATTGAGTGCGCCCTCAGCAAGTTTGCCGATGACACCAAGCTGTGTGGTTCGGTTGATAAGTTGGAGGGAAGGAATGCCATCCAGAGGGACCTTGACACACTTGTGAGGTGGGCTGATGCCAACCTGATGAAGTTTAACCATGCTAAGTGCAAAGTCCTACACCTGGGTCGGAGCAATGCCGGGCACAGCTCCAGGTTGGGCAGAGACGAGATTCAGAGCAGTCCTGCGGAGAAGGACTTGGGGGTGTGGGTTGATGAAAAAATGAACATGAGCCGGCAGTGTGCGCTTGCAGCCCAGAAGGCCAACCGTATTCTGGGCTGCATCAAAAGGAGCATGACCAGCAGGTCGAGGGAGGTGCTCCTGCCCCTTTACTCTGCTCTTGTGAGACCTCACTTGGAGTATTGTGTGCAGTTCTGGTGTCCTCAACATAAAAAGGACATGGAACTGTTAGAACAAGTGCAGAGGAGGGCCACGAGGATGATCAGGGAACTGGAGCACCTCTCGTATGAAGATAGGCTGAGAAAATTGGGTCTGTTCAGCCTGGAGAAGAGAAGGCTGCGTGGAGACCTCCTAGCAGCCTTCCAATAGCTGAAGGGGGCCTATAGGGATGCTGGGGAGGGACTCTTCATTAGGGACTGTGGTGAGAGGACAAGGGGTAATGGGTTTAAACTTAAACGGGGGAAGTTTAGATTGGATGTGAGGAAGAAATTCTTTACTGTGAGGATGGTGGGGCCCTGGAATGGGTTGCCCAGGGAGATTGTGGATGCTTCATCCCTGGCGGCGTTCAAGGTGGGGTTGGACATAGCCTTGGATGGCATGGTTTAGTGGGAGGTGTCCCTGCCCATGGCAGGGGGGTTGGAACTCGATGATCTTGAGGTCCTTTCCAACCCTTGCTATTCTATGATTCTATGATTCTATTCTATGATTCTACTGTAAGGGTGGTGAGGCACTGGAATGGGTTGCCCAGGGAAGTTGTGGATACTCCATCGCTGGCAGTGTTCAAGGCTGGATTGGACATAGCCTTGGGTGGCATGGTTTAGTGGTGGTGCCCCTGCTCATCGCAGGGGGGTTGGAACTAGATGATCTTAAGGTCCTTTCCAACTCTATCTATTCTATGATTCTATGATTCTATGATATGATTCTAAGATTCTATGATTCTATGATTCTATGATTCTAGGATTCTAGGATTCTAGGATTCTAGGATTCTAGGATTCTGTGATTCTAGGATTCTATGTTATGAACTCTTCTGTGCCAGCTAGCTTTGAAGAACAGTACCTGATACCTTTTACTTGTTAACACAGACAAAAGCTTTATGTCCAACTGGAATGTGCAGAAAATAATGATATTTTACTAAAATCTGTGCACAGAATGATTTTCTTGATGACACTTCGCTGAAAATACTGATCAGCTCCTAGAAATTGATGTAAAAAAAACTATATAGCATAGTATTAATTATTTGTAATTTTGAGAGATTTGAAAATACCTTTAACAGATCATGAATTTACAGTCCTGGTTCAGGTCTTTATTCTAAATTCTCTCCAAAGGCTGATTTGATCTGATCTGCTGTTCTTTGCTGCTGCTGTACTGCAGAGCTGGTGCTATCAATCACTTGTTTTGCTGTTCAGAAGTATGGTTACACATCGTGAACTGAAGAACTGAGGCTATAGCTTGTTCATGTGTTCATGCATAAATTTGCACTTGTTCGTATATACCCTATATACTGATCAAAATATTTTCATTTCATTTCAAATGAGGTATAATGAGGCTTGAAAATATAATAACCCTTTCTGATCTGGAAGGTCAACGTATCTGGCAACTGAAGTTACCAGATAATGGTAACTTAAAGCAGAGTCTATTGATGTGGACTGGTCAATGAGAAATGCTTCTTCAAAGGTCTGCTGATGCTCTCTCTTCTCTGGGAGTAAAGCTGCTTTCTTGTGGTGTTGAATGGGACAAAAAGTATTTCTGGCAGATTTCGAAAATACCCCTTTTTTGGTATGAAGGCTATTGATGTTCTTTTGGTTTTCTCTGCAGCAGATGAGGTAAGAGAGTTCATTTCTTTTTGCTGAGTCACAAGAATCAGGTCCCCCATATGTCAGATGTAAGATTCAGGTTGCCAGGATTCAAAAGTATGGTTAGTCAAAATTTTCAAAGACAGTTATAAAAAGCTTTAGAGCTATACTTTTTGCAACTACAGCACCGTGCCTGATCTAGTTGCAGAGGGTTAAGAACTTTTTAATAGCTATTCTTTACAGAAGCCTTGAGTTTTCACTGTGCCCTGTGCTTTTGGCAAAGATTGTTGGTGAACCTCCTAAAAGCATACGTTCATCATTAATTCTTCTTATGGGTTCTCCTAAACACACTCTTGATTTTCCCTTTAAAAATACTGTGTTAATCCTTTATGTAGCTAGATGGTGGGTAAAGACACTCATGTCCTGGACACTTGTGGTCAAGGTCAACAGAGTAGACAAAGTTGCGATATTTTCTGTTTGTTTTGTGAAAATGTTCAGGAACAAAATTGTAAAATATTTATTTTATGTATTGTTTCAAGTATTACGTAAAACCAATAAAAGTAAGTTGAAAGAAAACATCAACATTTCTGATTTTAAGTATCAAAGGACAGGAAATTCTCCATCCTTGATTTCCCATTGGGATTATAGTGATTTACAGTTTTGAAATTCCCTGCTTTAGTGTGATATAATATGTAAAGGATAAGCAGGATGACATTGAATTTCAGCTTTGTTTGGTTCCAGTCAGACCCTTCACAGTTATCACACCATTGTAAGGTGACATCCGTAAGCTTCCAAAGATATCATAGCCTTAACGCTTTTTGATAATGTATTAACATCCTTTCCATGGGAAAGACACATTTTTAATCTTTTTCCAGGCTTCTGTGTTATTACAACAGGCTATTTTAATCCCTTCTATATGGTCTCCAGATAAAAATAAATGTGTTATCAAGGAATGTCGAATCTCCGTGTTCAGAAGGGAGGAGGACTTAGGACAGAGCTTTCTCTCAAGAAGAAATGTAACTGTGGGAAAACCAATATACTTCCAAATACTAACCAGGTTGGCTCATGTCATATTTAAAGATGCTGTTGTTAGTGAGCAGCATCAAAGCAATTCAGTAGAAGCTAAACAGCTGTCCATTAGAGGGGAATAGGCAGCCTTGAATGAGGGCCTATGTCACTGATATGTGATGGCTTTGATTTTTGGTGGACATTCAGTGATGAACAGGGCCTGTTATTTAGCTTCTATGTGGTTAAAACAATAGAAGACAGTAGTTTTAGTCAGTGATGGTAGCTTAGGGCTTAGGTGTAGAGAGGAAAGCTGCCTTTTTACTCTTCATAAAGGCAGGCTTGAATCCTGCTTGGGATCTGGGTTGGTGGCTCCCACCTGATTTGTCTGTATATAGGGGATGCTGAGTGTTGTCCACATCAGTTGCCAGGACAATTACTGTCTGTGGAAGCTGGAATTTCTAAGCAAAACTAGCCCAGTGTCAGTAGACCTCCTAGTTCAGACGGAATATGATTTCCAGTGGCTAATGAGGGCTTTCTGTCTTCTGTAAATTAATTTAGCAATGGCTGGAAACTGAGCTACTCAAAGAGTCAATTTATTATATTACAGGGGTTATAATTCTGTCAAATGACAATTATTTTTTTCATTTATTGATTCTAATACTACAAAGGATGTTTCCCAATGTACTAACGAAGGGGGCTCCAGTCAGTTGTGTAATACCACACTGAACACAAGAAAAGCATTGAAAAACCCACACAATAACTTTGTTATCCACCTCTTGGATTACTGTACATCCAGACGGGAAGATTAATTTTACTTAGAGATTTTTTTAACTTGAGGAGTTTTTGTTTGGTGATTGTTTTCAAAATTAGAATTTCTTTGGTTTCAGTTTTTTGACTTTTTACCAGGTCTGATCATTCTGAAATAGGCATTTCATTAGGTTAAACCCTTCTATGTTCCACCTTCCAAGGAAGTTCTGAGAAGTCGGTATTCATCTCTATTCTCATTCACATTTTTGTACAAATCCAATTAGATTCATGTAAGATGAATGTGACGATAGTAAAATCTGAACAGACCATCTGATATGCAAAGCCAGCAGCGCTCACATTCTCCTTTAGATGTGTCCTCATGGCTCCTGTTGATGTCAATGTGTGATGCTGATACATCCAGAGGCTTCCCGATGGGGAGGGAGAAGTGGGGGTGATTCTTTTAGCTAAAGAATCGCTGTTGTACCAGCCAAGGTCTTCTCCTTCTGCAGATCAGGGACAAACAGTGCCTCTCATATGTTCACCGATGTGTTACCTGTATATGCTGCATTTACTTAAATACAGGCTCTTAAGGAAAAAACAAATGGTCAACAAGCACAAGGCTGATTTAATAACTGTGCTTTTAAGTTACTGAGGTGCCTTTCAGAAATAATATCTCTACAGTGTTTCTTATCTAATGTGACATTTGTTTACAAATTATCTCCCCTCAAAGCTGATTTTTTGGCTTAAGTTGCCTAGTTGACTTTATGAGGTGAGAGTGCTCATCAGTCTGCACTATTAGTTCCTGTATTTACTCATCCATTACTCAACAAGATAAATATAGTCATACTGTAAGAAACAGTACACAGAATTAGAGGGAACTGGAATGTTACTCCTTGCTCTTACAGTGGGTTGGAGACCTTTAGCAAGTTTCTGCAATCAGCCCTTTCCTCCATTTCCCATTTGTACAGTATCTAACTGTAAAACATAGCCTGGCTCAAGGGCAATGTTAAATAATATTGTAAAAAATAACTGACAGAAAAATGGAATGAACTAAAAAAAAAGGGGGAAAAAAATCACAGAGACACTTAATGTTTTCCACATGCAGAGACCAGTTACAAACTCATTACCTTGTTTATATCGGTCTCAGCATGAGATCCCCTATGTTCACTTCAGTGAGTAAGTCAGCATTGCATTGCCAGCATTCAAATAACAAAAATGCATCTGTGTCTATAATACAGATGTGTCTGATCAATATGAGTTTAGATCCAAATGCAAATTGAATGTTTTCGTATAAACAGGGGATATTTCAAAACCCTCTTTTAATTGGAACAGTGCACATTTCCACTGGAAAACTTGTTTGTGCTGAACATTTTCACCTGGGTTATTAGTTAGGATCACGTGACATAAAATGAACAGTACCTTTCAGTTTTAAAATCAAGTAGGCCAAAATAATTAGTTATAAATTAGTTCTTTATTTATTATGCAAATTCTGTTTCAAAACAACTTTTTTAAATGCTAGGAAATTAGGTTTAAGCAAAGTTTCCAGTTGCTGCTGTAAAATCTCCGTTGTTCTTTCTTTGCAAACTGATATGGATGTAGCACTTGCAATATGTGTGGTTTTGTCTGAGTCACATGGCTCAGGTAAAATGCAATGTATTGAAAAATATTACTTATTTGCAAATAATAGAAAGTGCCATATGTAAGTACTTCAGCCACCATAATAATGCACTAATGGTTTTTAAAGGGAATTTTAATAAGAGAAACTTTCAGATTCTGACAAGAAATGTGCTTCTGTCTCTATGAGAGAGTCACTTCTCTCCACCACTGCACTGCACAGCTTCTAAACATACCACTACTTGCCATACAGTATAATTCACTCAGCAGTCTTTAACCCCAACAAATTATAACTGTATTTTTATACTTCATTATAAGTATTACATGTTATACACAAAGGTATATATCAAAATAAAATAGGAAAATTGGAAACATTATTTTACCTACTGCTTTACAATTTCTTTAAAGCTAAGAGGAAATAACAGAATTTACCCAGAGCTTCGGAAAAGTTGTTCTGTTTACTGTGAAGAAAATGGCATGTTTTCATTTTGTTGTTTATAAGCCTCGCAGCTACACTGTGCTATTCATTTTGTATTCTTCCCAAGTGGTCAATTAGTCCTCATAACTATTACCAAAGCAGTATTAATAATATCTTCCTAATTTCTTCACAAAAAATCAATGAATCTAGAGTTGTTAAGCAGTCCATGCTGGCCTCTCTCTGTAACCAAATGTGCATATCCCAGATGTCCTGGCGTGACCATTCGCAATTCCCTCATTTCTACCCACCTGCCAGCCACCTTCCATCAAGTGGTACCTGGGAGAACATTTCTTTTGTTGTGCAAATCCATCCTCTAACATTCAGTATTAACATTGATTTTAGGGTCTAAATGTACAGCAGATGTTAATGCTTAGAGTCAGCTAAATCCTTCTCATTGAAATTGATGAAGAGTTAGACATCCAGGCTTTCTCTGTAATCAGGTGGGCTAAATCACTCTCTAGAAATTTCCATCTGTCTTCTTTTATGAACTTTTTTAAATGAAAATCTAGAGGGCAGTTCCCTCAAATGGGATACAAAAAATTCTGCTATAGTTTTAAATATGATGTAGATGTTAGTTGTGAGTTTTACAAAACGGATGTTCCTCCAAAACAGAGATTTAAAGATATAACTATGTATGACATGCAGCATCTAGACAATTCTCTGAAAATATACAGGGAGAATGATTATTCTTTAAGCTTACCATGTGAAACTGTAAATTCAATTAAAAATTTGAAAAACAATGCATTTTAGTTATTTTTCATTTCCACCTTTAACATAAATACATAATAGTCACACTTAAATAACACAAGAGAAAACCCAACACATCCAAAATTAAATATTTTTAAGAGAAAATGATACATTGTACACCCAGTTTTCCCCTGGGGGGGCCAGATAAAGAACAAGCTATATATGGCAGATATTAGTCACACTACTTAATATGCCTACTGTAACAAATTCAGACGTATGGTGATAGGATTGGTAACAGACACTGAACGGAAATGATGCCATGCAGTTTAGTCAGAATCAAATTGGTTAACATTCAAACTCAAAAGCATTGTCTGATTTTGTACAGAAGAGTAGGGGACATATAATAGAAACTGCATCAGCAATATGTTCACTGTGTTGACTTTGGCAACTTAGAGTGGAAGATATGAGCAAAACCAGGCCAAAAGGAAATGTAAGATTATTCCCATGACAACAAGAGGCTAACAGGTTAACATTCTTCTTCTACAGATGAAGTACAGTTCTCAGTTTCCCCCCAGAAAAGCAATATCTATTTGAAAAGGGAGTAGCAGGAGAAATGACCTTGCTATTTTTGCAAAGGACTTGAGTTTTACTACATACAACAGGAGGACATGTCTCTTCAAGAGGATTTATCTTCAGAAGGTAAATCCAGATGAAGGGAGGGAATCACGTTCAACCAAATCCTTTTCTAGCCTTCATTTAGTTCTCATAAATAGTAGTTGGTGTCTCTTCTTACCAATGCCTGATAGAATAGTGACTTTTTCCTTTTTCTTGTTTCTGTTACAAAGAAAGCTGGTTTAGTACAGAGACATTCTATAAAATTTGTACCCTGCTTTTTACTAAATATTATCTTCCTTATATAAATGTGCTTTACTGTATGTTGTAGTTATTTAAAGTGTGAGGTATATGATCTTTTTTCTGCTGCAAAATATAATTCTTCATAATCAAGTCTAAAATACTTCCATGTTCTATAGTGATGAAAAGAAAACAAAAAGAAAATTAAGCATGGCAAGTAAAGTGTCTTCAGTAGTGTAACTTAAGAGGTCTTTAAACCTCTGATATGCTCAGGATCTTGTTTGGAATATGCATGAAGTGAACTCTATAATAGCATTACAGACTTGTTTGAATATATGTTCACAAAACAGGATTGTGACAGCTGTGGACAGCTATGATGGCTTTATTTTCTCTAGACTGGTGATTGAGGGCTTAAGAAGATTTTGAGTGCAGATCTAGGAGACATTTTGTTCCCATTGAGTCTTTTTGCTTTTTTTTTTCCTTCCAGTTGTTTCTGTTTTTCTAAAATAAGCCTCTTTAGAATGAAATGTTTTTACAATTTCTGTATGGTGAATCAAGATGCACATCTTGATTGGCCTTGGGATGGCCTTGGGCCTGCAAGAGAAGAAGGAAGCTGCCTGGACAATTCATTCCTTGAGTAAACTCCTATGATGAGTTTTACTAGAAGTAAAAGAAACATTTGCAGGAGCTTTGTCCTTTTGTTTTAGTTTCTCAAGGATAGGCACAGATGTAGTCTTGGCTAAGAAAATATAACCAGAATCTGTTGAGAAGTGAGAGAAAAGAGCAGTTTTGTGTAGCACTTGCCAACAGTACACCTGTTTTGAAACGATGATTTCACACATTAAAAAAAAAAAAAAGGCTCTAAAAGAAAGTCTCTGCTTCTGGGAATTATTTTCAGGGAGAAAATTAGTCTTTCTAACGTTGCTCCAAAAGACTGCAACCTTGGAAAGTGTAACTAATATGTCCAAAAACCATGGATTTCACTGTACCTGAAATACATTCATGGTGATTACTGCAGCAGCCTCTAAATGTTTCCTGACGATAATGGAAGTTGTATGGCTGTAGATATGTTATTGATCCCACTTCAAAAGTTGACAAAAAGATATATGAGTATCTATGGCATTGCTTTTTAATGCAGAAGATGCTTTTCCCCAACGTCTAATATGACGATTCTTGAAAGGCAAATTTTTCCTGTCGAAACAACACTTGCTGTTTTTCAGTTCCATATGTTCTGTATGTAGAAACATGCTATATGTTGGCTGTACTTGAAGTTAAGAAAGTCATTTTTGCAGTGCTAAGATTACTTAGCTTTTTGGTTAGATTTCCATTTCTAAACTGCACTAATATAAGCAGTTTTAGTTGACAGTTATGACTATAGAAGCATGCACTAACATACAACTGTAGATGACCATTTTTACAGTATGTGTTTGGTAACATGCTGGATAGATATCCACAAAATTTTGTATCAGGCCATTGGTACAGAACAATCAAAGACAGTGCTTATGTGTTAAGGTAGCTCAGAGTGGTAAGAGTTTACAAGTTAAGTACAAGCAGGAGAGCTTTAAGAAAGACAACCAAAATCAAATTCGGGAGTAAACTCTGAGTGGTTAGGGATAAACTCAGGAGATAGTCTGAAGTGAGGATTTCATGTGACACACTGAAATCATCTGCATAGCTAACAAAAACAAGGTCTGAGGCCATTGTTTGGTTGTGTCCTGTTTACACAGCAGCTGGGCACAGGTTTCCTTAGGGCATCATGTGATGACACAGTGTTGCAGAAATAATTCTGCTCTCACAAAGTCTTATTTGATGAGTCCTTCATGGATGGCAGACATCAAACACAAAGTTATCTTTGGGAAGAGCAAGGAGAGAAAGAGAATCAGAGAAGAGAAAGGTAGAAGCCCACTTTTAGTAGAATGACCAATTCTGCAGTTGTTTCATAGCTATCCATACCATACCTTCAGGCCCAAGCAGCATCTGGTACACGAGTGAGGAACTGCCTTCTGCCTCTAAGTGCTCTATTTTCACTTCTGCTGAGGCTGTCTTTTTGACCAGACCTTCCATGTTTTAAGGTTTGTTTGATGACTTATAACTGTCTTCCAGTGTTAGTTCTGTTACCTAAGTCTGCTTTGATGCCAGAAAGTGAGTTAGAGCAGTAGGCCCTTGGACGCATTACCTAGTTGTTGGTATAGTTTTGGCATGGGTTGCTCTAACCAACTCCCACTCCTTAAAAATAAAGTCTTGGAAAGGATGAAATAGGACTGCCTTGGTGTGTGTCAATGTTTTAGGGAATGAAGAACACCCAGCTCTTGAGACACAGATGGCCACCAGTGCTTGGTATTGCTCAGAAAGGAACACAGTATTACTAGGTAGGAGGAACCCGATGCCTGTGTCAGCTTACCAGCACTCAGTCTTCTTGTCCTTCCTAAGACTGTGCTTTTTTATGCAGTATATGGTATGCAGTAGACACACACAAATAAGCAGGTGCCAAAATTCATCCCACGTTGTTCCGAACAGCCTGAGGAGACTCTTCAGGAGATTCATTCTCTCACAGGTCTCTGATTTGCTTCTTGAATGGTGTGTCAGTCAGTGCTTCTGAGGTTTTGACCGTTTCTTTGATTCAGCATATCAGTGAGAAATATGTAAGAAAAACATTTGGTTGAAGTTGAGGCCTGAATTTTCACAAATTAATCCTACATTTCCCTCCCATTAGATATTTCAATAGAAAGTAAAAGTTAAAATGTCAGCGACCATTGAAAGAAGCTAGGAAAAGAGCCCAGCTCTGCAACTCAGAGGAAGAGGAAAGAAAATTATATGGTCCAGAAAGAGAACTTTGATGTTTCACATCAGAGCAAAAATAATCAAAAAATTTGCCTTTTCCTTGGTATTGATACTTTCCTCCCATCTTTCCTCCCACTTAAAACTGCTTTTGTGGTGGTAGGATCCATTACGTAATATACAGATGGTTTACATTCTTTAAAATATAAACTACAAAATGAACTGTCATACAGATTCATACCAGGGGGGTGAAAAATCAGTCTGCTCTTCAACATTTCTTGGATAATGGAACCTCCTCAGAACATGCCTACAAATTGTGCCTTGCTGTTAATGCAAGCTCAACTGTGACTTATTGCTTATTTAAACCTAACATTTTCATTGCTTAGTAATTCTGGATTTGGCTCCCCGTGCCCATATTATAAACACTTAAAAGTAGGGATGCCATGTTGAAGCACTGACAGATTCTCAGGGTGATCAGGGCTACTGGCGCCTCCCTAATGAAGTCACACACTGTTAAACTTTTTTCCCTTAACTGAAGAAGAAAACAAAGCAGTTAAACTACTATATCCATTTTCCAGCAGCACTAATGTATTTCAAACCACTCTAAACTATAGCAAATCACAGGTTTGTAAGAAAATGAACTGCCTGAAGGTTCACCTCAGGCTACTTAGCCCACAAACAAGTTGCTGACTACTAGCAACAATGGTCGGTTGGGAATTATTGCTCAATTTAGTTGTAATTGCTTATTTTGCTGTGTCTTCTCTTCAGAGTAGCTGAGGGTCTACAACATGGTAAATTCCAGAATGAAATGCATTGCCAATGTGCTGCCGGAGATTGACACTGACAGCGTTACAAGGTTATGTGACCAATGTGTTTTAAATTCCTGGAGCGAAAAGAAATTTCCTTCACTGGGAAAGCTTGGAAAGGGAGGAACTCTCAAAACAAGTCTGCCCAGGCATAGCTATTCAACTGCAGAAAATAATACAGATAGTAACATAACCTGAATTTTCAGTTTCAGTACTCCTCAACGCTGACACTAAATAAGGAAGCTGGAAACTTTACCCATGAAATATGGTATAGGTGCAATATAATAGTTGCAGTGTAATAGCAGTAATCTGAAGAGCAACAAATGTACCATTCTGGCTGCTAATAATATATTAAAGGCAATTGTCAGTATGCTGTGATTATGCCACATTTCTAAATGAGTGAGCATACATATAACACATACTAATTCAAGGCAAGCGTACTTTCTCCCTGCCCAATTTAGTGGAGCACTTAGCTTGCCAAATGTAGGTCTAAATTTTCAGATATGTGTAAGATTTTATCTATAATCATTACAGGAACTGTCAATAGGGCCCAGAGTGGTCATATGTAAACAATCACAGTTTTTATAGATCTTGGGCAATGTCTTTAGCTGAAAGATTCTAGTGGTATTTGTTGCCAATAAGAATGTTTATATATGCAATTCTAAAGTTATATTTATTATACACATATTTTCACTTAAGAAAGGCTAAATAAAGTTCTTAAAGAACTCGGAGTTGGCAATTCAAGGCCATATGAATAGGGTGAGCTTTTTGAAATTATTCACTCCAGAGAAAAGTGTTCAAATGTGGGCCTATTAAACTAAAAATAAGGTGTGGTATAGAGAAAAGAAACTTGTCTCTAAACAAATGAAAACAATGGCTTTATTTCCTTCGCTAAGATCAACAAAGACCATGGATAAAGATTCAGCAAAATTAAGAAGTATTTGACATTTAAGAGCATCTTAAGATTACACAGGGTTTTGGTAGGGAACTTCCTTGTTTTACATAAACATTGATTTAATCACTAACAGATATCATTACAAGGCTTTCATTTTGGGGGAGGTACTTGTGAAAAGGCTGCAAGTAGGACAGATTACATATGCCCGTCTGCTCTGGTAGTTCCTGTACTTTTCTTTTGTCCCTGTCAAGAGAGGAGAGACAAAACTGGAAATACCACAAGTGTAAGAAAGAATTGGAAATCCTTCAGTTCTTACTCTGACGTTTTGTCAGCATTTGGGAGGAATCCACCTTAAGTCTCTTCCCAGACAACCTGAAGATGAAGAGCATGTGGCCTGACTCATTGTAAAATATTGTCCTTAATTTTCAGCTGTTTATGAGTGGTCAGTTCTTTTATAAAATGTTGCTAAGACTTATGAAGTAGTGTTGCTTGTCACACTGACAGACTTTACATCTTTAAATCCTTAAGCAATTAGAATGATGCTTTATGTTAGATACCAGAGGACTTTCTTGAAGTACTTTTTAAAGGTGATGGAGAAAGGAACATATGTAATAGCAAAACAGATTTATGAATAGAATAGCATTTTTTTTTTGCCTCTGAGATAAGCTGGGTTTTTTTCATAGAAGCTGCTCACTCTGCTTTAAATTCCTTTAATCAGTTCTGTCTGTGAGTATATCTTTTAACTCTGATTTCTAAAGGAAGGAGAAGTTATATCCAGTACTCTGAAGGAGAAAAAAAAAAAAGAAAAGAAAAGAAGAAAAAAAACAAACAATGCCATGTAAAATCCACTTCCTTCTACATTGGTAAGAGCAAAACATATTAACTTAAGGTTACTTTAAAAAAATTAATCAGAAAGATTCTTAAAAACTATTTGGCATGCAACAAATGTGCAATTAACACATCTATGTGGAGGTACAATAATCTCTATCACCTCCTACAAAAAGAAAATTATCCAGTCTTTATTGTCCTGTTTGGCTGATCATGTACGTCAAGTATATCACTGATTACTGCAATTTTGGAAGAGAGATGTTTGTTGAACACCATACTTGGGAAATACACAACAGAGTGAAGAGCCCTATCAGTGTGGCCCCTACTCCAGTAACCTTTTAACTGACTAAGCCAGCTTTTCAAAACTTGGTTGTGTCCAGCTTGAAAAGGTCAAAATTATGCATGTTCAAATTTCATGCCAGAAAAACTCTTATTATATTTTTAAAGTACTTACACTCTAAAATTATTATAAGTTGAATGCTAATTATATGCATTTAATAAGTAGAAAATTAACATGCCACTTATTGCAATTCTCATGACAAACTCTTTCAGATCTTTACTTAGTAAATTTTGTCATAGGTAAAAATGTAGCCCTATTCATTTCAATTACTCAATTTCTATTTCTCTTCTTAAAGCATGTAAAGCTTTCATTTACCATACAAATAGATGTTGAATATAATTATTTCAAAACCATTTTTTTCATAGATAAATTTTTCTTCACAAAGTAAATACAAAAAACCCAACAGCTAAGGGCATATTTTGTCCGGGGTATATATATACCCTGTTTATTGCTACATATTTCAAATCCTCAAATGCAGGTGCTGTGAGCCCAGGCATGCTGCAAATGGAAACCCAACCTATGAATGATCACATAATACTGGAGAAGTAATATGAGATGCATTACTGCATTAGTACAACTGACTGGGGTAGATATTCCTTCTGCTCTCTATACGAACTTTTTTTCTGCCTGTAGTGCCCTACTTTTCTGCAGTTTTACTTACACCCTTTTGGCACAGGGCTCCTTGCAGAAGACTTCCTGTTTTGCTGTTTACTCCTCGTAGGGTCTTTCAAAGACATCATCTTGCTTGAGAGCACCCTCCTCCATCAGATTCTGGTGCCTGTGACTGGTGCCTGTGTAATATAGTATTTCCCTTTTCCAACAGGTGGTACTGGGCTATCACTGCCCAGAAGGCTGGCTTCAAGCTCTCCAATTCACTTATCAAAGGAACTGAGTTCATGTCACATTTCATCTGGATATCATGTCCTTTCATCCCTATTCTCTAGCAGCAGCTCTCTCAGTCTTTTCTCCTTTTTTTTTTAAGTTCTGCTTTCAGCTGCTCTGTGATTCAGTCTCTTTTTCCATGGGGGACTTAAAAGTCGCATTCTAGTTTACTACATTTCAGCCTCTGTAACAGGCTCAGTATCATGGCATATATCTGAGCTCAAAAAAATAGAGTTGAGAGTAGATAGATTATTAAT
The DNA here is from genome assembly GCA_039720435.1 of Amazona ochrocephala. Taxonomy (NCBI): domain Eukaryota; kingdom Metazoa; phylum Chordata; class Aves; order Psittaciformes; family Psittacidae; genus Amazona; species Amazona ochrocephala. Next base: position 76,971,003 of record CM077878.1, read on the forward strand.
AATTTTCTAATAGAAACATAAATACAAATATTTTCTCATGTGTCATGAATTGCAGGCTGCTAACCCATGGTGTGAAAATACATCTATATAACTGAAAACATTATTAACTAAAAGTAATTGTATTTTCCCTTTCTCCAAAAGGAGAAAAAAACCCACAACAGGCTAGTACAGAATTCAGTGATTCAAGACATATAAAGATACAATGAAGATTCAGAATAGTAGATTTTACTTGCTTTTACCAATTTTTTTGGTTAAATCTGACCACTTCCAAACACAGCAGTGGCTTAAGATTTCAACAACAAATCCTCTCTCAGTTCAGGGACAGTGAATGTCAGTAGCATTATTTTCAGCAGGGCTGCCCCTGTGAACTCACCAGCCCAATATATAGGACTGCATATAGCACAGCCAGTCCTACCAGTGCTGTAGTAGTCTTAACCATGAAGGCCAAAACTGAGATTTAAAATACCCCAAATTCAGAGATCACTTAGATCCAAGAATACGATTTATCATATTTTTAGAGAGTCAATTTTGGAACTTTAATGAGCTTCAAATGCAAGTGAGGACTATGAATTCAACCTCATCATAGATCTCAAGAAATGAAGTTCAGAGGCAGCTTTCCTGTGAGTTCATTTCTCTTCCTAACTGGATAGTATGTTTAGTCTTTATGGCTCACAATTGATGCTCTTATATATCTAAAATAGGAACAGAGAACTTCTATCTTCATCCAGACCTGACTCCAAATAAATATGTCTCATGCTACTTATAAGCAGCAGCTTCTAGAGGCTGTTTAATCAGTCTTTAAAAGATATGTCATATTTCTCTCTCAGCTTCCCTAACAGACATATAGGGTGATCTACATGTGTGCAACAGGTCTCAGATGTACAGCAGAGATGCACGGGCTATTCTTCCTCCTCTCTCTACTTTCTGACTCATTGAAATGAAAAAGTAGAATAACCAGCATCTCATATCAAATTCCTATCCCTGCTCTCTGATGGATTCACTACTGACTCTGTAACCAATTTATAGAAGCCTTCAGAAGAGAACGAGCAGCTGTTTTGGGAATAATTTGGAAATGGATTGAGGCTGGAGAGACTCTGGGCCTCATCTCTCAGTACCAGCCCAAACATACAAGCAGGTGGAACAAACCCGAACCAGAAAAGGAAGTAAGCTGGGCCTGGAAAGGGACACAAGAAACTTATCCAGCCCTGGCAGAAATGCATAGCAGTGGTGGCAAGGTCTCAATTTAATCCTAAAGATTAAATCCTGAAGTCATTTCTTACTTCTCTTTCATGGAAAACTTTTTTAACCAGAAAAACGCTCATATGACACTATTTTTTGAATGAGCAAAATGAATCCCTGCTGCATATATGTGCCACTTTACACACCCAGAGTCCAACTAAGTCTTTTTCAGATGTTCTGAGCAGTTTGGTAGCAGCTGATTTTTCATCCCATTGATCTGTATGTATGAGCTTCTTTCGACATCAGAAATTAAATTACCACAGAAACTTTTTCTGCTGGTATTTCTCGCTGCAGTAGTAGTAGTGAAAAATCTCCTAGGCTGACTGTTGTAGCATGATTTTCAGCCAGTTCTGTGGGTTGCAGGAGTTAAGGGAGTTAAGATAAGGCTATGAACTTGTATACAGTTATCTGAATCTTACTTGCGAAATTTTCATCATAATGGATCCTGTGGGATGTCAGCAGACTCTGGAGAACATTAGCCATTTTCCCAATTTCATAACACTAGGACTGGTGAATATTGTCAGATATTGTAAGACATCATTTGCCAGCCTGAAATGTGATGTTTATATAAATAAGTCTGGAACATACAATAGCTCTGAAGGACCAAACCAAAATAACCAAATGTTTTCAAAAAGCACCATAAATTCAGGGGTGAGGTGGGAGGTGAATTTTGATGTGCTTTCTCCCATCTGTGTTTAAGTATACTTATGGTCATGAAGAAGAAGCTGGTAGATTTCTGTGAAAAGATGTCAATATCTTAATATTCTTCCTAGAGGAAAAAATTGCAAATTCCTGTGTCTCCTGACACAGAAGAGCATTTGTAAAATCAGCTTTGAAATGTTGGGTGTTGTTTTTCTTTTGCAATCTTTCAGTAGTACGTGCTCCCACCTAGGAAGGTTAATACAGGTGTCTGATTGCTTTTTTTAGATGCACGGATATCTGAAAGACTCTGTGTGGGAGATGGGCTTTGTTTGTGTTTATTTTGGTGTGAGGGAAGTGAAGGCTATTTGTAAAACAGGGAGTTGCAAATGTGTTGCTCATTTATGAAACTGTGGCTGAGTTTCATATTCTTTGAAACTATGGGTTTTTTTACTTACCTGATTCTTTGTAGGTTTTAATATTTGCTGCAAATGACACTTTCATTTGCAAAAAAAAAGGGGGGGGGAGAAAAAGGCAGTACTAACCACTTTATATTACATAAGAAAGCTATAAGGTGCTGAAAATGGAAACTGCAAAAGAAAGGGAGAGAAAGGAAAAGAAAAAAAATTGGATAGTGCTTAGTGATTTTTCCAAAATTGAGCCACTGTGCTTTTGTTCACATCTTGTCATAGATACCAAAACCACAACTATATAGATAAGAAAGTATGGACCACTTTTAGTTGTAAAATATGAGGATATCCTTAATCCCCTATCAAGAGCTTTAAGTTCAGTGATACAAAACTGAATCTTTTCTGTAGCATCTGAAGAAATCACCACTGAAGGGTTCTGTACACTGACTTTAATCAGAGCTGGATCAACTAATTAGGTTTCTCCTGGCATCTAAACTGACATGACTGTCTGCATAAAGGACTCAAAAATGATGTCTCGTCTTTGAAAACAACCAAACACTTCTGTATTCTGATCCTAACTCTAATGATGTTCCTTCACTGGGTTTGTATAAGTACAGAACATTAGCCCTGATAATATATCTGCACATGTGAATATTATTTTTTGTTAACAAAACATCTCAGCATACAGACATGAATTACTTACATCTTAAAAAAAACAATTTTACTCATAGGTGTTATGAAGAGTTCAAGTTTCACATAATGACAGCTTTGCTTAAAAATATTTAAGAGTTGTAGGTTTTGTTTAAATAAGTTAATTTTAAAGAAATACAAATTCTTGGATCAGCATAGCTGTTTACTTTGTTTTCAACTGGATCATTACACAGATCCTGCTTAGGGTGCAGCTAAATCTGTGCACTGTGACAACTAAATCAGTGAAGAGGGCTGCAATGTCTACCAGTGGTAAATGAGGCTCCTTTATAACTGGGTCTGATGGTACCAAAGAGTAACATGGACCAGGCAGTAGTTCCAACCAAATACATAAAAGTAATACCTTGAGTGTTACCTTGAGTTACCTTGCGTCCTGGTATGCAGTGTTGACCCATCCTTGCACATTAGCAATGCCTTTTCTTCCTTAAACTTTGACTACTTGAAAATCTTCTTATCTTGGTGTGTTTATAATGTGTCTTTGAGCATCTCTATTTCCAAAACATAATCAGAGGTATCAGAGGAGGACAGAGATACTGTCACAGAGTTCTTAACTTGTGAGGTGGGCTGATGCCAACCTGATGAAGTTTAACCATGCCAAGTGCAAGGTCCTCCACCTGGGTCGGAGCAATGCCAGGCACAGCTACAGGTTGGGCAGGGAAGAGATTCAGATCAGCCCTGTGGAGAAGGACTTGGGGATGTTGGTCGATGAGAAAATGAACATGAGCCGGCAGTGTGCGCTTGCAGCCCAGAAAGCCAACTGTATCCTGGGCTGCATCAAAAGGACCATGACCATCAGGTCAAAGGAGGTGCTCCTGCCCCTTTACTCTGCTCTCGTGAGACCTCACTTGGAGTATTGTGTGCAGTTCTGGTGTCCTCAACATAAAAAGGACATGGAACTGTTGGAATAAGTCCAGAGGAGGGCCACAAGGGTGATCAGGGGACTGGAGCACCTTCTGTATGAAGATAGGCTGAGCAAGTTAGGGCTGTTCAGCCTGGAGAAGAGAAGGCTGCATGGAGACCTCATAGCAGCCTTCCAATACCTGAAGGGGGCCTATAGGGATGCTGGGGAGGGACTCTTCATTAGGGACTGTGGTGAGAGGACAAGGGGTAGCAGGTTCAAACTTAAACAGGGGAAGTTTAGATTGGATCTGAGGAAGAAATTCTTTACTGTGAGGGTGGTGAGGCACTGGAATGGGTTGCCCAGGGAGGTTGTGAATGCTCCATCGCTGGTGGTGTTCAAGGTGGGGTTGGACATAGCCTTGGATGGCATGGTTCAGTGGGAGGTGTCCCTGCCCATGGCAGGGGGGTTGGAACTTGATGATCTCGAGGTCCTTTCCAACCCTGACTGTTCTATGATTCTATAAATACATCCTTTTTTTTTTTTTTTTTAATTTCAGAGGTGCGGAGAAATCTCATTTGATAGTCCTGACCAGAATGCCAAATGTGTTCGCATGCTAGGTAAGGGTGAGTCTTTTCTCCTTTTGATATAAGTGTATGGAAATACATTTAATTGGGGATTTCCTCTCAAAAGTGCATGTTGATGATGAAAATGGCCATGATGATTGACATAGTTCATCTACATGTAGTCCTCAGCCATATGTTCTTATGGTGAATTTTCTATTATTGAAGCAAAGTACATATATATCCCAGAAATACCCATCCACATGGATCAAAATATAGCTGTACCAACACCATAATTGTAACCTCTGATGTACTCAAGTCCAGAACTCATATTTGAAAGCTGAAAATCTATACTTTGGAAGAGAGTATTAATTCCACAAATATGTATCAAAAACCTCTAAGTCAGACCTTCAGATACATGCATCAGCAAAATTTCAATTGTGATTTTATAGATTTCTGCTGGTGTAACACTCCGCCTATAGTTTATAAAATTAATATTGAGTAGAAGTGTCTGTTCTTTGAAAAATAATACAAGAATGCTCTGCTATGTTTCATTCATTTCTGCGACCATTTTTATTGCATTTGCTTGTTTCATCTACAGTGGTAGTACTGAAACATTAGCAGCATGGCTAATACCACAGTGAAAGACAGGGAGTAAGTGTCTAAAAACCTAAAAGATAATGTTTAATCAGAAAAAAAATGAATTCATGGAACACTTGCAGGATTTGGCTTTAAATTCTGAAAACCTTTCACCCACCAGGGTTGAGATAAATGTATCCTGTAAATTAGAGTATTGCATCTAATAACATGAAGACTGAAATAGTCACAATTTTGAAAACTGCAATTGGCAATGTCTAGGAACTTAATTCCCATCTGGGTGCATAGCTGTGTTTTGTAATAACAGATTATGTGGCTTGTTGTTTATATTCATTAAATCCTATTGTCACAATAGACTATAATTTCTGCAGAGAAAATCTGTCATGCTTATATGCACAGATCCCAACAGATGAACTGACACAATGGGCCATAATGATCTGTTGCATCAGTGATCCATGGTTAGAGGTTCTTAATGGAACAAGCTGACAGAAAAGATACACTTGTGATCCTTTATCATGCCAATTATAATCTACAGCTTTAATACCACTGAGACTGCAATATTCAAGTTCTAAGGAAGTTATATCCATGCAAATGTTATCATTCATTTAGAGCTAAAAGGAGGGATGGGAGAGAGGTGAACAAAAAAATTTCGTAATGATTAAAGTCTTCTGCATGGGTTGGTTCATCACTTGGTTTGCCATTTTTATAACACTGTCCAAAATTGTGAGTTTGACATTATAATTTATGCAAATGTTTCTTTAGGAACAGTGAACAGAACAAGATTTTGTTTCTATTACATATATTCTTATCTATGTCGTGTACTATATGTATGTGCAAAAGTGAGAGGATATGCTGTGCTCTGTATGGAAACTGCTAGGAATGTAAAAATGATTCCAAGGGGACACACAAAAGGTGTGACTAGCTCTCAGAGGTTACATCTCTTGTACTTAAACAGATTTCACCTGCTATCATTATTCATCAGTGTCTCTAACAAATTAAGGACTGTAGTGTCATATATAATATAGGAGGTTACATTTCATCCCAAGGTATCCCAAATTATGTACGGAGCTGAGTGCAAGTGCATATTTCCACAACTGGCTCTGTAAGGGGTATGGAAAGTAGAAACTTGTATGATATGGTTGATATGAGGGGCAGATACCGGAGACAAACTCCACGGTCTTGATTTGTCACAGAAATGTGCATGGTTCTGGTAGTTCTATAAAGCCAGATGGTGTCCATTCTGGTACCTCTTCTTTCATACTGAACTCTGTGCGGGAGAGCAGGAGCCAGAAATCCTGCAAGCTGCAAGGTCTAAGAAGCTGCTGAATGCGTCATGTAGCGTCCAATTTCAGATTTTACAAAGGAATTAAATTTCCAAGGGAACAAAACACAACGTTTGTCATTAATCAATACAAAACTAACATTATAACAGCTGTGGTTGTAAGTAAGTGAACAAAGCACAATGTGACTTCAGAGAGGGACATCTTTCTTGACTGCATGGTCTTTAAGATACGCTGAAACAGTCATGCTGTCAACTACTGTAACAGTGACACAGTGCTGACAGAAATCTAAAAGGCAAGTCCCAACAACTGCAGGAGGATAATTACTTCCTAAGGAAAAAAATGCTGAAGTCTGGAGTACTGGCTGTATTTCTTCAGGGATCTTTGACATAAGACAAGCCCATGCTTGGAACTATACAGCAGTATTCTAAAGTGGCAATAGCTGGGTTGTTTGGGTTTGTTGTTTTGTTTTTTTTTCAGAAACAGTCTGTATCTGGGTTATGTTGCTGGTTCTGAGTGAGCTTCAGATTTAAAGGTTTTAGGAGTAATGCTATCCTTGCTACTGTGAGTCCACTTTCCTTGAGGTAACATGGATTATGTGGATGAGACTCTTTTTCTTTTTTCTGTATAGCTGAGGAAGAGAGGTTTGCAGTAAAAATCTTACTCTGTTCCTATCTTCCTGCTAGAAAACAGGAAATAATAGATGAAGAAATGCCTTAACACTTACAATGGCTGTAGTAAAAGTAGGTAACTTTTCAGTGGACTAACTAGATATCGCTTAACCTAAGGATAAGAGCAAAAGAATCAGTTTAATGCCTCATCTTTCAGCATTTGAGTGATGGATATTTATAACTTAAGTGTGAATAATAACTAGAACAACTAAATTAAAAGGTCACTTAGCAGTGCTTCCTGAGGATATAATAGGTAATGTGCTCTACCCAGAATGCGCTTACTATCAGTGTAATTGCATGCACTAAGATTCTTACAGAAAATTATGTTGTCTCTCTTATTCTTTATATTGTGTTTGTTTCCCTACACCTTGATATGTTATGCTAGCTGAAGGAACATGACTTTTGTAACCGTCACAGAAGAAAGTCAGTCAGTGGCTCACCTTAGCCTTTTCAAGACCAGTGTTCACAAGCTAAACTTATCAAGAATTTCTTGAGCCTGGCATTGGCTAAAGCTTTAAACATCCTTGCACATACATTGTCCTCTGAAAAATAGCAAGAGAAGCACTTTCTCACTTGTTAGGAACAAGAAGAACTAATTTCTAAGTACAATGAAAAGGTGAAGTACTATAGTAATGCAGGTCATGAAAACACCACACTGTTGATAAACATGTATTGTCACAGGTTTCCCTGGAATATCTGAGTCTCTCTGGAGGCACTTCCAGTGCAAGCTAGAAAGTCTACACTGTTCTACTTAGCCTAGATCTGTTATCAAGTTAGTGAGGCTACTCAGCTGTGGCAAAATTGCTAGATAATGCTGAACTGGATATCAAAAAGCTTTTGCTTTATGCTATATTCCAGAAGTTAGAACCCTGGTCTTCTCATGCACATTACTTATAATGATTGTGACTTAGAAAAACAATAGTTAGCACAGAAATTGAGCATATAGCAAGGTACAATGATTATTGGTGCAGATATTCATATTATGAAGGGCAGAAGAAAACTATCTTTCTCCCTACAGCACCCACTGCAGTTTTCAATGGCACAACCTGTGGTTAATTTTCCCATGTGTAGACAGACATATCCTGGACTCTGACATGACACAATGTGGTATCATGCAGAGATAATTGGGTTAGTTTGCTGTGAAAATTGCTGATTGGAGGCCTAAGCTAATTAACTCTGCTGGGAAGAATTGCATACTAGCTTGGAAGAGTCCAAAGTTAAGGCAAATTAACCAGTTCTCACACCTTAACTGGCTCATCCAAAGCTAACTCAGTAACCTCTGCATGGCAGAGCACCAAGTTTTATGAATTTATCCTGGAAAGAGTAATGCTCCCATATAAGGCTCTAGGATTATTACAGAAGGAAAAAGGTCTGCCAACTAGAAAAGAAATTTCAGTGTATAAATAACAGTGTACACAGAATAGGTATGTTTATCCACATATTATAAATATACAGCGTATTATATTTGTTGTCTAGAAATAAGGCAGCTGCACTCATCATGACACAAAAATTAAATGTTCCCACTAGTTTTAATCTGTTCAGCCTTACTGGTGACAGTGAAGTAAGTGAGATGGATAAAAGCAAATTATCTAGTTCATTACTTTAGTAACCAGATTTCCGCCACTAGATTTGGTCTTCACTCCTTACTGAAACACTGGGTAGATTTTGAACAGGTCACATCTGTTGCTGGCCAACTCTGCTGCCTGTACAGGTTCTTCCAGGGGAAATGTGAATTGCCCTCCTTAAGGAGCTAGTTAGTGAGATGAAAACACTAACCTTCCAGACACCCCATGGCAAATCACTGAGGTGCTTCCTTTTCATTACTGTAAATTTCATGCAGACAGGAATAATGCGGGTGAGTTTTGTTTCCTTTTTGGTGTAGACTTAAACCCTGTAAAAGCAGACAGATGAATCCTTTTTTGTAATAAAAGTAGTTTCCTCACTAGACATTTAAAATTCACCCATGGAAGAAAAGCAATCAAAAAAAAAAGGGATTTAGGGATGGCAGCTTTATTTTTTTGTTACCCAGACTACTAGGACATAACTTTGTAGCTTTAAGGCAAAAAACTCTTTCATATTCCAAGACAGATAGGTGCCTACCTCACTCACTCCCCCCCAAAAAAGCTGCTTTGTGGCATACTTTCACCATTTATTACCTATGGGGAGTTATGGTTAAAGGAATCGGCATTTAGCCATGAAATGAGTTTTGTGGATGCAGCTTCAGACTTGGTGGCTCTTTGCCCACAGCAGAAAACCACCGCACATTTGAACAGAGCTGGCAGCTGCAGCTTAAAAGAGACAGACATTACTGGAATAACAACTGTGTTGAAAGCCAGGACTGAGGGATGCTGGCAAGGCTCTGGCTGGCTGGCCTCTGCCTTGCATGACTGTTGAGCTCACCTTCACTGGAGAGGGGGAATCTATTAAAATTGACTTTGAGAAACTTAATCAGTTAAGTAATATATAGCTAACTGGGAAAAACAAATATTGAGGAATGGTTAAATATGTCTGTTTGCCCTGCAGTGGAGGGAGAAAAAGAAATGAGGCAGTTAGTCAAATGCCTCTGCACTGGTCAGGCTTTGCAAAGCTTTCTAGAGCCCTCACTGACATCATTGGAAATGTGACCCTGTATCTCCTGCACACACGAAACTTCCACTGAAACTGATAGGCATGCATGAGCAATGGTGTTCTAAATAGCCAAATATACGGACTATTTATATCCCAGTCATTCGAAGACTTACACGTGCACTTGACCTTTTGCAGACTAAGTATTCTATCTGTGCAAATGACATGAAAATAAGCACATGAAATCATCTTTGTAAAATTAAGCAATATGTTTATGGAGAAAAGGCCTAAAATCTACATTGACTACCGAGAAATCTACACTTGTCACTTTGCTGCCCGTCAGGACTACTCACAACTATAGCAGTGGGAGGGGGGGAGGCTTAGGATGTCTGCTGTAAAAAAGATAGGCTTCTATTCCATGAGCAGCTTTCAACACAGGATGAAGTGAAGCAGGTTTTTTCCACTATAAAGCAATGATGTGAATGCATACAGGAAGATAAACACCATGTCTCTTTTTGATATCTTGTTAATGTAGTAACTTCAAATCTAAACATATAAGCCCATGCTAGAACCTTTTCACTTACATTTCTTACTGTAACTGACAAAGAAACTCTGTCTAGCAACAATTTATTCTGATAAGAACAGTATGATGTAGATAAGATTTCTGGAACTGTATTGAGTAGACAAAGTTAGAGATTTTCAAATAGCTTCTAATATGTTTTCCTTTTTATTCCCTAAAATATCATTCATGTGTATTAACCCAATATAAAAATCAGACTTAACTCCCGATATTGCAACTGTACTTGTAATCACATTAAAAATATTGCATTTCTCTGACCTTACCACCATCAAACTAGAGGCTTACTGCTCCTTCGCGTCACTTAAGACCTCCTCCCTCAGTTGGCTGTTCCTGAAACACAATACCTTCAAAATCTCACCTGTTTTCTTCAAGAATGCTCATGATTCGTTCACAGTAGTGTACAAAGAAGGCTAAAGACTCTTTGCATAGCTGCATGTTTTATTTGGAAAGCCCCAGTTGAGATGCTAGGCTGCCTACATTTATTTGAGTGTAGCTTGGAGACAGAAAGTGGAAAAGTGGTGGGCACGAGGCAGCAACAGAGACTTCTTTGTCAAGGAGTTTACAGTGTACACGCCGTCACTGTGCCACTTCATCACTGTGTTACTATTTCATGCTAAACAAATAGGAATTCTTTGGTTTTTACTATCATGAGATTTGTACCCCAAACCACAAGTAATGTACATATCAAATCCATCTTCTAGTTTTATGACTAATTAAGTCAGTTAAGAAACTATAAAAAAAGGTAAAATAAATTGAAAATTCTGATGCCCTCAGTGTATTTTAAAGAGTAGTTCTCTGATGCCATCTTATTGTAGTGATTTTGATTTAATTACTATTTTAGGTAATTATATAGCCTTGTAGCTGAGTGACAGTGACCACCTGTTTATCCAGTTCTGTCCTGTAAATCAGGTCAGACTGAAACCACTTGTCTAGCAGTATTCTATCTTTCAGAATGGTGCAGAAGGAGACACAAACTGACATTGCATTTTGAGTAGACATATAAAACACTTTTCTAAATGCAATTTCTGGTTGCTTTTTTCATATCATTTAAACATTAATTTGAACTGTATATTGCATTATCCTATACCTGACCTTGATACAGGAAAGAAATGGGGGCATTAGGGGACTTGGAGGGAACGCAATAATGAGGATTGTAAACCATCTATATGATGTAAACACACCATGATAGCTTTCTGTAGAAAGGAGAGTTAATGTGTCATCCACAATTACAAAAGCCATTCATTGGGACCACAGGATACAGTTTGTATACCAAAGCTCAAGAGATTATTAAAAAATCCTCCTCTCCGCAACTAAAAATACACCAAGCCTCTGAGCCTCCAGCTTCTATTTCTATCAACAAGGCTTTTTGACTTGGCTGAGAATCTCACTGCATATCACATTTAGAAAAAGCACAGATTTTTAAGTCCTATCTGGCAGTTGCACTCAAAACATGGCTAGCAAATTTAATGCAGTGCAGCCAAGTGCCTCCCTTTTTGTCCAAAGCATACTGCAGATGTAAGGATTGCATTCTGCTGCCCATTTATGTAATAATCTGACGAAAGTTTAAACATTGATTTCTGTGCTTTCATCACCCTGAAGTAGTTAAAACCCACGGCATCCACTTTTTTCTTGCCTACCACACTAAAGGCAACACAGGTTGGGGTCAGGTGCTGTCTGTTCCACTAGGATCTCATACCTTATTTCATGGTAATTTGTCACATGACCTGTTGCTGATCCCCTGTTGGAAAAAAGATTTCAAGCACCTATCCAGGCACACCTTCACTCTTCCTCACAATTTGATTTAACTTGTGCCTAACCTTCTCCCTAAACATGGAGTGCATTCACATAATTTCCCATCTTCTGTGTCCAAACTATTCTGAGTGGGATGTGTTCACCCAAAATACTTGCTGTACAGAAAACTGCTGTGACTAACCATATTGCTGTAGTAATGTTCTTTCAAAAATGGGAAGGGGCGGAAAGGAGCAATTATTAGATCTAGTAACTGGACCAAATTGGAGAAGAGTTATCCACAGTTTTACAGCCAGCCATCCCTTCTTGATAGCATAAGTAAAATAAAATTCCTAGATTAAAAATTTCAAAAGTTATATTTTAATGGTTCAAATTTATATTCTCTGATTTGAGTTCATGTCTAGGAATTAATCTTTGTTTCTTTAATTATTACTTGGTGATACCTTACAATTTCACAGCCTATGAAATTTCCTACAGATAACTGTGTAACTACTCAGTAAGAGGGATTTATGTCTGAGAAAGCCATGGAATTCGTATGCTTTCGAGCACTCAGTTCCCATCTGTAAATGTTCATAAACTTCCAAGCTTAACAAACCATTTTCCTATATTCTTCTCTGCTCTGTATTGTAAAAGATGTCCCAAAGGATTGTCATAATTTCCTGGAGCGAAAAAATTTTGCTGTTCTGAAATATCGGTTGTAATTTTACCTTTAGTACAAAAAAGAAAACCCTACAAAATCAAACACCTGCTGTTCTTTGGCCTTGCTGTTAGCTAACTTTCCTTGATGGCTTTAGATTCCTTCTTTTTTTTCTTTTTTTTTTTTTTATAAATTACTATTTCTAATGATACTCTGTTGTTTTCTTGTACATCTCATGCTTCTTAAAGCACTAAGTTGATCTCTTAGATCATCCCTTCATCATTAAACTACTTAATCATGTATTTATATGTTCTCACTGAAGCCAAAATATGTGTAGGCTGAAACATGTTCCTGTGCCAGGGTCAGTCACAGTGTCTCGCACAGTGCATGCTCGAGCCCTGCTCTGATCCAAATACTTAAATCTCTGGGCTTATGAAATTATACAGTGTGACTATGAATATTGGTAGTAAAAGACAGGAACTCAACTTGGCAAAACGAAACAGAATTTCTGAATCCCAAATAGCCATTTCAAGGTATTACTGTATTTCTTACAGAAAAGTTCAGAGTGTGCTCCTACTGGATTTCCCTTATAGGACATTCATCTCACTCTGCAGACGAGACAATGCTGAAGATAGCTCGGATGCAATTCATTTGACAGAATGTTAGCAAACATCTATAAAAAAATTATTTTTTAAATCCACAGACATCATCTCATCTTCCCTCTTGTAGTTGAAAAGAGTGAGAAAAAGGTACTTCCTTCAGACTCAGATCAATGCAAAATAGACGTTTAAAACTGATCTGAGGAACACTACTAAGAGACTGCCTGTGTCTCCCTATTCACTGCAAAAAAAGCTGAAGTGTGGATGTGAGCAGCTGGAGGAGTTTAACCTTGCTCCTGGAGTACAGATATTTATTTTCAGTGTTCAAAGCTCTAAAGTTTAGGGATAATAGAAAACCCCACTAATCAACTTTATCTATAAGATCATAGAATCACAGAATAGTTAGGGTTGGAAAGGACCTCAAGATCATCGAGTTCCAACCCCCCTGCCATGGGCAGGAACACCTCCCACTAAACCATGCCATCCAAGGCTATGTCCAACCCCACCTTGAGCACCGCCAGGGATGAAGCATTCACAGCTTCCCTGGGCAACCCATGCTAGGGCCTCACCACCCTCACAGTAAAGAATTTCTTCCTCAGATCCAGTCTAAACTTCCCCTGTTTAAGTTTAAACCCATTACCCCTTGTCCTCTCACTACAGTCCCTAATGAAGAGTCCCTCCCCAGCATCCTTATAGGCCCCCTTCAGGTATTGGAAGGCTGCTATGAGGTCTCCACGCAGCCTTCTCTTCTCCAGGCTGAACAGCCACAATTTTCTCATCCTATCTTCATATGGGAGGTGCTCCTCTCCCCTGATCATCCTCGTGGACCTCCTCTGGACTTGTTCCAACAGTTCCATATCCTTTTAATGTTGAGGACACCAGAATTGCACACAATACTCCAAGTGAGGTCTCACGAGAGCAGAGCAGAGGGGCAGGATCACCTCCCTCGACCTGCTGGTCACACTCCTTTTGATGCAGCCCAGGATACGGTTGGCTTTCTGGGCTGCAAGCGCACACTGCCGGCTCATGTTCAGTTTTTCCTCAACCAGCACCCCCAAGTCCTTTTCCGCAGGGCTGCTCTGAATCTCTTCTCTGCCCAACCTGGAGCTGTGCCTGGCATTGCTCCCACCCAGGTGTAGGACCTTGCACTTGGCATGGTTAAACTTCATCAGGTTGGCATCAGCCCACCTCGCAAGGGTGTCTAGGTCCCTCTGGATGGCATCCCTTCCCTCCAGCATATCAACCAAACCACACAGCTCGGTGTCATCGGCAAACTTGCTGAGGGCGCACTCAATCCCACTGTCCATGTCACCCACAAAGATGTTGAACAAGACCTGCCCCAACACCGATCCCTGAGGGACACCACCCATTACTGGTCTCCAGCTGGCCAATGAGCCATTGAGCACTACTCTTTGCGTGCGACCATCCAGCCAGTTCTTTATCCCCCGAGTGGTCCACCTATCAAACTGATGTCTCTCCAACTTAGAGACAAGGATATTTTATTGTTTTCATATAAGTGCTATTCTTAAGTTTCCAGCTTATTTGTATTAGTGTAGATAGCACATTGTATTCATTATCTGAATTCTTTTCCTTGTTGCCTTTGTGAATTCTTAATTTTTCTCTCTCTCACCCTGTGACATAGCTGCAGGACCTTTTCTGACATCTGAATAGCTCCTCAATTTTAGTTAAATCGAGTATTTGAAAGCATCATAAAAGATTTTTCGGGCCCTTAAGCCATCCAGATTGGCCTGATGATCAAGCTGTCCTGTGGGTAGAACTATTTGGATATGAAACCCAAATTCAGCCATTAATATGTGAAGTTTGGTTTTTATTTTAATAACATTTTAAATACACATTTCATCCCATGATAAATATTTTAAGGAGGGAACGCTACAGCCTTTCCTTGTATAGACTGTGTATACATCACTGTTTTAGCTCAGATCAGGAGTGTGGTTTTGAGATGCAATCTCAAGTTCCTGCAAACTTTGCTTAAGGTTTAACTGAGGATGTGTAGAATGTAATCAATTGTAGTTTATGACAGGTTGTGTGTGTTTTCCTGGATATTGTTTGCCTATATCCAGTACATATGCCATCAATCTGTGCATCCAACCTAAAACTTTATCATGTGTTGGTCCTATATTCTGAAATGAGGACAGGTTTGTAGGAAATGGCAAAAGTGATTTATTTTAATGTGAAATATTACCCTTTTTGAAACTTGAATTAACTTTTAACTCTAGGTCAGGATTCCACACTAAATTTATAGATTAATACAGAGCAAATTTAATTTAACACTTAATTCTAAGGAATTATTAATATTCCACAGTTTTTGTTATTGACATAAAACAGTGAGATCCTAACATTTTATTCATGCATATACAAGACAAATTAATATTGTAATATCTTTTGTTTTTTAACAAAGACTGCTAATGAAAGGAACTCAGAAATACTAGCATCATATACTTCATCAGCAGAAACTTCTTAGAAGAAAGCAAGGACTAGTTGCCTAGAAATGACTTCTCCATCTGGAGACAGTGTAATAGACAATTTCTTTACCAATTGGTTTCCAGTATTTTATATTTATAGGCACGGGTCAGTGCCTGCCGTATAACAAAATCATTGTTAAACTGGCATCATTTTGCTCTGCTTTGATGGAAACATCAACCAGAGTTGCCAATGCCCCCAGCCATTCCATGAATATTCAATTAAAATCACCACAAGACTTCTCCAATTGAAGGAGTTATGAGGATGTGAAAGTAAGGTAAGTCCTAGCTTAAATTATTTGTGGCCCTGGTTAGTAGCTACCTGATGTAACAATAACAATTACTGTCAGAGCTCTGTTGGAAAGGGAAGATGACTGGCAGATGCTCCATTGTAATTTCTTGCTATCAGCAGAGAGCATAACAGGCATTCATCCACTGGTTTAAACAGAGTTAATAATATGTCCAGAGAGCTACCACTTCCAAGGCGCAAGTGCAATTGCTGTCACTATACATTTGTCCTAGAGGGCTCTTTAAGTCAAGTGCATGTCATAATATTTTAGGACCCAAAAGAATCTGAGTTCATGTGATTTTAATTATTAACATATTTCCCTTTTCTTAAAAAGAAGGAATGAAAGCGTCATAAATCATGATGTCTGATCTCATTTATTTTCTGTTGTTTGAGAACAGCACTCTGGACTTTTGATGTCTGTGTATTATTTGTTTCATGGGGAAAAATGACATTATAATAGCCCTCAAAACAGCTTAGAGAGAAAATACTGTTGGTTTTGGATATTTTCATTTTAATCCAATCCATTTTCTCTGTGCCATGAAGGAATCTGTGTTTGGTTTAGGCAGAACCATCTTAGATACCACAGTTGCTTCAAATTGTGCAGCTCATTGAGACAAAACAAAAAGTCTCTTGATAATTGATGACAGAAAAACAAAGAGGAAACTGGAGGCAGATGTGTGCTGGAAAGCTTTCTGAAATCCTAGGATGGGATGGGGGAGAGTTTGATTTTAATCAGAAGCACCACAGTTCTCTCTTCACCCTGAACATTTCCTACTTGACATTTTTTGTTCTTAATCTTTTTTGGGAGTGGGTGTCGCTGCTGTTTAATTTTAAGTGAATTTCCAGTAGTAAATCCAGAAGGGTTTTTAGGCTGGCAGCTGTGCAGCCTCAAGCCCTCCCTCTGCAGAACAGCATAAACCTATCTAAGACTGTCATGCCAGAAAGCTTCTTCCTCGACATGGAAAGTTCATCTGCAGGAATTGCTAAGCTACTAGCACCTTTGTCCATCTGTTTTTTATATTCTTGCTGAAGCTGCCTCAAGGGTAACAAGATGTGCTACAGGATTTCATATTATGGACACATTTAACTCCCTCAGTAGAAGCTATACCAGAAGTACAGATTCACATAGGCAGGGCCCATCATTCAGCTCCTGCTATTTCTCCTGCCACTATGCCTGCTTCTCTTCTGCTGAAAAACTTGCCTGAAAGTTTATTCTAACTGGTTGAAAAAGCATGAAAAAGCATGCACTTAAGCTGGCTGGAAAATAATTTCTTCAGAAATGTTTTGCAAAAATTGTCTTCCTGAAGTTAGATCCTGTAATTACGCTGTAGTGAAAGATGAAAACTTGAGACCCAAATCCAATATTTTTTAGTGAAAATCCTTTGACCAATAACAAGCATTAGATTCAGAAAAGCTGCTGCAGAGTTTTACAGGCATGGTTGTTGAAGGTCTGTGCACTTCAGTTTCTTACGTGGGATACGAATCACTGTGTCTTTCGCTGAGTTACTTCAGCATATGACAGAAGTCACTGATGACACCTCACGGCAGATTCAGCTTGGCTGAGTAACCTCAGCCTCAGAAGAAAATAGTATAATGAGACAGACACTACGGCTCACCTGAGGAATTCCCACTAGAGAAATCTCTGACTCTAGTATTTCCAGAAAGTAACTGACTTTTTTTTTTTTTTTGTAGGAGATAATGAGCATGGAATTGCTCTAACAAACAGAAACAATCCCTGTGGAATTCAGAAAATTTTGATAAAAATGTTTTGGAGCCAAAAGCCCAGTTTCTTGATTGATCTTATCCTGTGGCCTCCCTTTTGGAAAAGCAGTTATTACAGTACTCTAGAAAAGGACTTCCAGTTACAAGAATAAGTAAGCAGGTCTTTTATTCCCATTAAGTGTTGGTACAATGTGTAGCCACACATTGGTCTGAATTGGATCTAATTGGGCAAAGGATGAGACTGAAGGAGGGTTTTGGCAATTCTCCATTTTAGGTTGGCCAATGCAACACCTACTCCCGCGTTCCAGGCTGCTTTCTCCCACAAATGCTAGTGCACAAACAATTACCAGCTACTCTTTGACTTCATCAACAACAACAAAAAAAAAACACAAAAAAACCCAACAAAAATCAACCAAACAGAAAAAAAATCAACAAAAAAAATAAAGGCTTTTTAAAATCAAGTTTCCCAAAATTAGTGCATCTTTTTTGGTAGTTTTTTTGTCTACATTTTCTGTGTCTTCATAAAGCTACCCTAAAGTGTTGGCTGGTGTGTAATGTAAGGCTTTGCAGGAAGTTATTTGCATTCTCCTAGGCAAAATATCACAGCAATTTGTGTCTGAGTCTCAGAGTCCCTAAGAAGTGCAAATGTCAATTCAAAGGGGAAACTCAAATATGAATCCATTAAATAAAACAGCAACACTGGAATAGGGAATTGGCAGATTCTGTCCTCTATGGTTATTAAGTATTGAAACAGTCGCTTCAGTCCCAGTGGAGCTTTGAAAGCAGCTGGATATAGCTTATCAACCACTTAGAAAAAGAATATGAACAAACTAATGACAAACAGTCCGTGTTCACTTGAGGACTCTCACTCCTGCATTTGAGTTGGCTCACAAGCACCTGACCAACTGTTAAACCACAGAGAGCTACTATAAAGCTAGTTTAAAATTTTTTAAAAAAGGCTTATATGCAAAAGCCAAAAATAGATTAGATTTTTAAATTACAGTATAATCTGTTCCAATTAAAATCCCGCTACTGGAGAAGTGTGCCGGCTCTGTGGTCTCTGAACCAAGAGTCCCAGTGAAAGTTGTGTAACAAAATCCAAGAGCAGACTGCAAAGCACAGACAAGATCCCTGTTCTTGCTCATCCTAGGTGCATGTCATAACTGCTACACTACAAAGCCCTTTCGCATCTGCACACACATACACAACAAACTTTGAATACTTTTTTTTTGCTTACGCAGGCTGTTTGGGCTCAGCACACCTAACTCTGCAGGCAAAGCTTTCTGATGGGAGCTACAAGCTGTAGAGGAAGCGTTCCCCTCAGAAGACAAATTTAACCTGCTCCCCACACCCATATAAATGCTAAACTGTTATATAAATTCCATGCACAGTTTTATTGTTATATAAGGAAAAGGCATCTCTTTTTCTCCTGATCTTATTTTGCAATGGTCACCTGGAGCTTGCGATGAGCCACACCATGTAGCTTGTACCTTGCACATGCTGAGAATACAGACTTGAGTGAACACAAGAGAACTCCAGTAGACGAATGTTTCATATCTGGATGCAAATAGGATGGAAACACAGAAGTAGCAGTGGCTTCCGAGCTCTGTCCCCATCTGAGGTGCTTTGGAGCATGCTCACACTCAGACCTTTTAGATACCAACTGGGATTGAAGGTTAGAAAGCAAGCAAGCAAAGCCAGAAATTTGCACCAGGCATAACGTTGAAGCATTTTCAATGTCACACAAAAGCTAAGTGGGAGATTTTAGGGTCTTACCCTTGGATTTAAGCACAAAACCCCATTTAGAATTCCTAAATCCTGTTTCAGGAATATTTTTTGGTCCTAGCCCTTAGCATTTTGATGACCTATGCCATGATCTAGCATTCAGTAAGAAATAGTGACTGATAGGTCTCATCCGTAATATCCATGCATAGCAGCTTCTATTCATCAACATTCTTTAATTATTAATAAAACTTTTATTAAACCATGAGTCAAAAGCTTCTCTTTTTCTGGAAAAGGGCTGGGAAGATAATTTTTCTTTCTAACAGTAGATGTTCTTAAAGCAATAGCCCAAAATGTAAACCAGATTTAAATATATTACATGCAAATCTGCAGATAATTAGCAAAGTATATAGCTAAGTTGCTAAATACATAAAATATCAAATAGTTATTTCTATTAAAGAATACCCTTAACAATTCTGTAATGAAATTCAGGCCTTGTTTTTCTGCTTTATGGAATCATAGAATCATAGAATAGTTAGGGTTGGAAAGAATCTTAAGATCATCTAGTTCCAACTCCCCTGCCAGGGGCAGGGACACCTCTCACTAGACCATGCCACCCAAGGCTATGTCCAACCTGGCCTTGAACACTGCCAGGGATGGAGCATTCACAGCTTCCCTGGGCAACCCATTCCAGGGCCTCACCACCCTTACAGAAAAGAATTTCTTCCTCATATCCAATCTAAACTTCCCCTGTTCAAGTTTCAACCCATTACCCCTTGTCCTCTCACTACAGTCCGTCATGAAGAGTCCCTCCCCAGCACCCCTATAGGCCCCCTTCAGATATTGGAAACTGTTCTTATTCTAACACAGTACATGATGTTACTGTACAAACATCACTCATGTTACCTTTTAATCTACTTTTAGGTACCATTTTAATGATAACACCTGTTGCTCTAATAACAATTTTCAGTCTTTATTGCTTATGGG
Source organism: Amazona ochrocephala (assembly GCA_039720435.1). Taxonomy (NCBI): domain Eukaryota; kingdom Metazoa; phylum Chordata; class Aves; order Psittaciformes; family Psittacidae; genus Amazona; species Amazona ochrocephala. The sequence continues at coordinate 76,991,278 of CM077878.1, forward strand.
ATCTAAGGCTAATCAGAAATGTAACACTTCACTGTGTGCAAGAGTGATTGATCCAAGTATATAAAAGACTTTTTATTTTCACAGTGAAAGATGTTTCCGTCTTTGTACTTTGCAGCTACTGGCATTAACAAGAACTTGGAATGAGATCAGTGCAAATCAAAAATATGCACTGAAGATTTCCTATATGTATTCACTGCTTTGTCTCTCACAAGAGAGACTGCTGCTGCATTCTCCTGCTACATTATCACACACTACAAAGGAGAAAGTGCAATGAATGCAGCTGGTTTATTCCCCCCAGGAGTTCCCTCTAGTAGGGTATGTCAAAGTACTCCCAGCCGTCAGCCTGTCAGGTCTGCTCGGATGTTTTGGAAGACAGCATGCTCTGAATGGGAATGTAACAATAGCAGGCTGATTTTTCAGCAGCCAGCACTGATAACTCTGATAAACAGTCTTCTTGAGGTAAGAAGTGACGCATATCAGAGGTTCCTGCCTTGGACGCCAAGGTTATTCGTCATATAATTGGATATTGTTGGAGAAAACCATAATTATCCCAGATTTAAAGGCGTAAGGCCATCTAGTTGATAATGTGTGGTCAAAGATAATCATTCGCTGCTGAATCCACTTTAATCTTTCCTATTCATTTACTTTCAAGAGATGTAACCTAACCAGGTCTTACTTAAGCAAAGCTGTGACTTACTGGCTTCATGATTATTGTTAAATTACAGACCTGACACTCTTGGAATGTCATTGCTATGGTAGGGTAAAACTTAGACTCTCCTAACTCAGAAGTCCAGGAAGTTATCTTTTGACAAAAGCGAGGAGCACATACATCCCACAGCAGATGTGGAGGTCCCATTCTAGCTCCAGCCAGCAGAGAGCACCTGCAGTGAATACCTGCTATTGCCATCAAGTTCTGCCTACACATTGGTCTATTCCACAGTACAAGGTATAAAAATACCAGTTAATGTACAGCTGGGGTCCATGATTAACTGTGCCTGAATTTACCATTTTCAGCTGACCCTGGGCTGCCCAAATCATGGGAAACCTCACAAGACCCAGGCAGTCTGCTACTCCTGTCCTACCTCATTGTCCCTGCTTCTGCTCTCTGGCTGCTCAGCCTCCCTCTGATGAAATTGCATTAGAGCTGAGTCCTAATCGTCCTCTTGGAACTGTAATGGGAGTTTTTATCACATCACCCATTGACTGACCCAGGAGACTTTAGGAAGTATCTGGCTTGGACACCCCAGTGTGCTGAGGCAATTAGTCATCTGGTGGTCTACCTCCTGCTTCCCGGAAGTCAAGGACTATCACATCACGACACGTTTCAGCTTCTGCCCCCAGGGAAACAAGCACATGAAAGCTCACAAAGTTATACGAAACAAAGTAATTCCTCTGGCTGGGGGCAGCTGAAGATCCCAGCAGCCTTCTGGCTTACATGTCCGGTCACCAGAAAATTGATAAACCTCTTCTCCTTCAATGCTTTGCTTAATGATGTGAGAGGAAGTCAGACTCCCTTATCATGCTCGCTCTCTCTTTCATATGCTAATGCACACTTTTGTGTTTCTCATTGCAAACATCCACAAGTCATCCACATAAGCATTACAAAACCTTCATAGTATGCAAATCTTAAAAATCCTATACACCATCTTTAAAGACAGATTTTTGTTTGAACAGCCTCTTGGTTGCTCATTTGCTTTTTCATATTCCTAGCATGGCAACCATACATTACAATACTTTCTTCCCTAAAGGCTGCACAAATAAATGAGGCTTTGGCTTTTCTCCAGATATTTTCCCATTGTTAACAGGAATATCTGTTTTTAGACCCTTTCCCGTTTTTCCGTAAAGGTAGCCTTATCTTCTTGATCCATCAGTAACAGTTTGTTACTGATGTGGAACTCAGGCTCTTTGAGGTAGCCTTTCCTGTAATTACTGTTTCTGTCATTAATTGTCCCCTGAAACTTGGGCAATCTAAGTGGGATTTGATGTAATTCTTTAAGATTATATAGGCAGGGGAAAAAATCTACTGGAGTTATTTGGAGGTATTTAATTTCATTGTCTTATCATTATGGAATAGCTGTTAATGTCTGTAAGCTCTTTTCCTGTCACAGGCTGCATTAACCCTGACTGAAGGTCTAAATTGTTTCTGGTGAGTGAAGTGGGAAAAAGTTTGTAAGAGACTGGTATGAAGCCAAAGTATCAAAGATTAATATAGATCCTAGGCTTGTTTAGTCATGTTTAATGCATAGATCCAACATAATAAATTTACAAAAGAAGTTAGGGAATTTTAAAATAAAAAAAATCTAGCTCTGAAGCCTTTGACTATATTCTCTTACTCCATGAAATTACTTCTGAAGAAAGAGTTTCTTTTAGGAAAAGGAAAGAAGGCAGGAAGCAATAAGTAACAGAAAGGCATTGGAAGAAGTGGTTGAAGAATACAAACGAGGGGTTCTCAGCTCTAAGCAAGGAATTTGTATTGCACAATACTGAAAGTGGTAAATTCTTTTCACAGGTAGCACATAGTATTGCCAGGGCAGCAGTGTGCTTTCTCCTTCCCTCTTTTGTATCTTTATACGTCCACAGTAAGAATGTTTATATCTGAGGCTTCCTAACAGTCAACAGAAAAACATAGGCATTTTGAGAGCTCTTCTCAGCTCATAGTATGGGAATGTAAATACCTCAAAGGAATCAAATGAGCTGTTTCTCTTGGTTAACTAGAAGCATAACTCGCTCAAGAGTTTCCTTCTTTGTAAGGAGGGATAATAAGAAAGAGTATTAAGAGAGGGTGATAAGACTTTGTGTGTGCTTGCATGTATGAAGAATCAGACGTCCAAGGCAATTATCATTTGTCTGCCCAAAACCTCCTGATGCTCTTCTACAGAAGAGTCATGTTTAAGAAAGTCAGTTTGGATTATAGGATAATTAAGGGAATTTTAAAACACTTGATTGCTATTGCTGTCCAATCTTTTTTATATATAACAATGATCACAGGTAACTCAGCTGGAGGCATAGAGAGGCAGTCACAAATTGCCTGATAGTTATAGATTTAATTCTCAGTGATGTCCCACACATGCATGTATGGGAGTGGATATGTTTGCCTTGTCTTTCTATGCCTGCACACATACCTGCTCCACATAGGTGAGCATTTGTGAGAGTGGATATTTTCTAGAGAACATATAATACTCATTGAGCAGTACTAAGCAAATGTAAGGTACTGTATTGTATATGCAAAAGGCATTTTACGTGGTATGGTAGCGAAAAATCAGTAAACTAGACATGTTTATGTCTAGTTATATGGATGCATATAATATTCCATTACATGGGAGAATTACTCAAGCCAAGGAACATGATACCACATATTAAAAAAGAAATTTGGCTCTTTAAGGAATGATGATACCTTTTTCTCAGCTATTATATCTTTTTCATTGCAACTTAGAACCTCAGGCTATGATTTTATGATGCCAACATGCAACATATTAAAAAGATATCCTCTCAGTCAGTGATACTTATTCATTAGCTGCTGAATATCAATTCATTTGGGTGCCTCTTTATCGGTTCAGTTGGATTCAGGATGCCCAAGTCAGCAGGCCTCTTAGCAACCTGCCACTTCTAGGTTGTAAAATCTACTGATATATAAAGAGACAGGATTTAATACATTTAAATGCTTTTTAGTGTAACACAATTGGAGGAGGTTTATGTAACTAGCAAAATTTAACACTAAATGATACAAGTATCTTCTGTAACATGGAAAATGGCATATGTGAAAGAAATGCAGGGAAATTGCTTACAGATGTTCAGACAGACAACTTTCCAAATTCTATTACTGCACATCGGTTCTGCTCAAGAACGAGACGCCGTTACTTTCAGATAAGATGGAAGATCTTCTTCCCATCCATGGCCACATACAGCTAGAGTAGAAAAATCACACACAGGAATTTCTGCCTCCTTGCCTTATTGTTTCACAGTTTAGCTTATGTTGAAAGGCATAGAAGTGCTAGCTACTGTCAGAGATGCACATCCCTTGCCAGGCTACAAATGTGGGCTGCAGCATGATTCAGTTGGTCTAGCAGTCACAGTGAGGCTGAAATAAAAGATAAATCAAGTGAGCACTCCTCACAAATAATGTAGAAGATAAAGTAACTGAGGCCTTTGTTACTTGCGGCTATGAAGAAAGATTCTCAAAACTAGTCCTTATCCCACTTTTCTGACCAGAATTGATCCTTATCCCATTTTTCTGACCACAATATTGCTTTGGCCACAATGCTACTTTAAATTTTCCCTCAAAATTTATTCAAGTTTCATAGATATAAATAGCATTTATATCCAACCCATCTCAGAAGTGTTTACATTTCAGCCACAGGTGAACAGCAAAGCTCATAGCTGTTATTGTAGTTTGCAACTGCCCCCTGACTTAACAGCCCAGTTGTTACTGGAAAGACACACAAATTATAAAAGAAAAAAGCATATTCAGGTATGCATGGACAAAAAAATATCTTCTAAATACTTCCTCAGAATAAAAGCAACTGCAGATGAAAGACATTTGTTGTCAATTACAAGTAGACCATGCAATAAGATAGCTGGACTATATCTAACACCTCTTGAAGACACTGCACCTGCACAGAACTTCAGGGGTAGTCACAAGTACTCCTTCACTGCCCATGCCTGACTCAGAGAAAGGCTGCCCACATGTCCTGCAAACTGAGATGCTCAGGTCTGTAAGATAGCTGGGGAGACAGCACTTTGCAAGGTCATGCAGGGCTGCCATGCTACTTGGCATGAGTTGTAGTCATTGCGAAGTGATGAACTCCATCTCAACTCCCTGAAGTAAACGTCACCACTTCTGAACCTGGCTAACAGTGCTGCATTTCAACATGTATTTGCTATTGGTACTGTCTTGCCAATTGCACTTTTACCCTGAGGGGATCCAGATAGCTATAAATCTTGAAGGTCCAGAATAACTATGTTCCAAACAGGTCCTTAAAAATACATGTAAATATCTAAGAAGTGGTATAAGGCCTCTTTTACTACAGTATGCTAAAAGTTCATTCTTCCTAACATTAAGGTTTGCTTTCTTCCTTTGAAGAAAGGTAACACTATTCACATATTAGCTGTAAGAAAACAGTTATAGCTTTGCAACATGGCAGGTATAAGATGCTACAAGCCACTTAGTTCCGGTTTCCTTATCAACCAGCATTATCCAGTGTAGCATGGTGGTTTTTCAACTTACAACCCTAGACTACTTCCCAGAAAAATCAGGGAGCAAGACAGAAAGGAGAAGTAGGCTCCAGATCCCATCCCAGCCCTGAGCTGTCTCACATCACCAACCCTGGAACCAGAAGGAACTCCTGAGTTTAGGCAGCTTAGATATAGCTAAGTGATTAAAACTAATTTCTTAGTATCACACAGGCAATGTGACAGACCAGAGAGCAGAATTCATATTTACTCAGAAAATAAATACATTACTTTTTAAGATTATGTGTAATGTGTGACAGGTCATTTGGATACTCTTGAGGTGACATCAGTAGAGATGTAACACCATTGCAAAAGCAGAGCTCATTTTCCTTTATTTTCCCATAAGGACTGTTATAAAGAAGAGGGGAACAGAGAGAATGCCATTAATACAGTGAAACCGCATAAATAACAACAGATATTCTGAAAACTGCTGAAAACTTGCTGAAAAAAAGACTGATTTGGTTATTCTTTTAACTTGAGAGTATCCTTACAGCCATTACCATTGCTGTTTTCTCGACCTTCAAAGTCTGTATTTGCAAAATCTATACTTTTCAAGCAACACTGCTGATATATTTAAATAGGTAACAGGGAAACTTCAAAAGCTTTGGTGAAAATATTTCATTAAAAAATATATATTTAAAATTATTTTTATATATATTACATAAAATTGTTTTGTTTTTTTTTTAAATATATATTTAGTATCTTGGAATACCAGACAGAAAACCCAAGATCAGAATTTTCTCATGAGCTTCTCCTCCCTGGAAACAACTTGAAGGTAGCACCTTCCATACTGTTCTCATCTCTTCATTTCTGATCTTAGTAGAAACTGAGGCCCACAGCTAACTCCAATATTTATTGGAGCGAGGGATAAATAAACTTATTTATTAAGCAAGGGAACATTCTTGAACCACAAAACAAAAAGAAGGAAAGTTTGGTTGTTTGATTTCTGCCACAGAATTGATGAATTCTACTAAACAATTGTTAAGCAGCACTTGTTTTAATTTAGGGTGTTATAGTTTAAGTCTGAGCCAAATGCTATTCCACTGTGCATTATTCTAATTTAGGGTGCAAGTAGCTTGCCCAGACATCAGCAGAAAACTTGGCTGGTTAAATTAGCTAGTTGTTTTCCCATGGCACCTCTTTGGGTCAAGGGGAAGACACAGGCTCAGTGGTAGAGTGATTCACAGTAGAAGGCTAATTTGAGTACTCTGAATTGTACCCTTGGTTACTGTCTCATTCTCAGTTTAAGTTACTGACCAAGCTGGGTGCCTAAAGTTGGTGTTGTAAAAGTCTGCCTGTTTCTTACACTAACCTTTAAATGATAATTAGGACCTGTCTGTTTAACGCTTAGTAGAACATCGCTCTAACTGCACAGATATCTGCTACCAAATTGATTTAATCTAAATGATTTGTATTCCCACATATACATTGAGGTAAACTGACATTTAGTAATAAAGAAAAAAAAAGTAATTAGGAATTTTATATTTGGCATTGTGATGCAGGGAGGGAGGTGATCCTGCCCCTCTACTCTGCTCTCGTGAAACCTCACTTGGAGTATTGTGTGCAATTCTGGTGTCCTCAACATAAAAACGACATGGAACTGTTGGAGCAAGTCCAAAGGAGGGCCATGAGGATGATCAGGGGACTGGAGCACCTCCCATATGAAAATAGGATGAGAAAGTTGGGGCTGTTCAGCCTGGAGAAGAGAAGGCTGTGTGGAGACCTCATAGCAGCCTTCCAGTATCTGAAGGGGGCCGATAGGGATGCTGGGGAGGAACTCTTCATGAGGGACTGTAGTGAGAGGACAAGGGGTAATGGGTTCAAACTAAAGCAGGGGAAGTTTAGATTGGATATGAGAAAGAAATTCTTTACTGTAAGGGTGGTGATGCCCTGGAATGGGTTGCCCAGGGAAGCTGTGAATGCTTCATCCCTGGCGGTGCTCAAGGTGGGGTTGGACATAGCCTTGGGTGGCATGGTTTAGTGTGAGGTGTCCCTGCCCATGGCAGGGGGGCTGGAACTAGATGATCTTAAGGTCCTTTCCAACCCTAACTATTCTATGATTCTATGATTCTATGAAATGACAAAAATAATCTACAATTGATGTACATGTTATATAAAACTTCTATTTTCCTTTAAATATATAATCTACAAAGTATTTTTCATCTTAGCTAGACCTGCTTAATAAATGTCTGGTCTTTTCATTATCTTTTTGTATAATACAATTAATAAACCATAGTAAATAGCTGCTAACCAATGAACATATGGACTTCTCTTTTACCATTCATTCTATCCTGTTTAGCTATGTATATTTGAAGATTGCTGCAACAGGGAAACTTCTGCCAGTACCTCTTACCACAGGATATCACATCCCATTGGGCTCAGCCACAGGGAAGAGCATTAACTGCAGAACTGCTAAGGCTCCTTTCTACCACTGTTGGTTAAAAGCTATCTGAAGTGCTATAGAGATGCTACCAGGTCTTCCTCTCTCTTCTGTGCCACATATAAGACACCTGCAAGCCACTGGGCTCTGCCCAAATGCATCCTTATTCTTGCATTCACCTTGTCCAGCACTTGCTCTTGCTTCCACACACTTTCAGATAGAAAATGTTAAATAAGATAGCTACAGAAAGCTGATCTTCTTTTTCAGTGGAGTAATTTTGCTTCAGAAGAGGCAGTGTTGTACTTTTTTTTCCTAAAAAAAAAGAAATTATTTACATTTTTTCTATGAGAGAAAGTTGCTTCTTGTTTCTCATTTTCTTAAGAAAACAACCAGCATTAAATTTTGACCTTTTCTGGTGATTTTCGTTAACCACTGTTTTGTTAATTTTTCTAGACTTTAATATTCTAACATGTTTATGCAAATGTTATTCAAGTACCAGGTAAAATGTTATTCAAATATCAGGTTACAGGATCTGTTATTCTAACTCAATGTTTTCAAGTTGTCTCAACAAAATACTTGCTATATCAAAAAGAACAAAATATTTTCTCAGAAAGTTACTTACTGCAAATTTTTAATTTTTTCCTGATGGACATTTGCTTTTAACTTCTAAATTCTAATGAAAACAAAGTCTGACATTTTCACAAGACAAATTCTGCTTTACAACTTGCTACTGTTAGCATTATTTTTATTATGTTAGCATTGTATTCTGACCCAAAGAACTCTGCTTATTAAAAGAAAAAATAAGGAGCCAGTAGGCGGTCCTAGAAGAACATGCATTTCTGTTATGCTCTGCCTAGAAAAGGAAGCTTTTCTAGTTCATGTTTTAAGTTCAGGCAAAAATTAGTCTTAAATAAGTATCTCCTATTGGACTTACACAAGCACACGAGATGGCATAGTTGGAAACTTGAGATTTAGCCATTAAAAAAAAACAAAGCCTGATGTAGATGACAGATGTCAGCAGAGGATGCAGTTTCATCGGCGTAGGAAAGTAGTGGTTTAATAGGGTGATAGGCCTCTCCACCCTTACAGAAAAGAATTTCTTCCTCATATCCAATCTAAACTTCCCTTGTTTTAGTTTGAACCCATTACCCCTTGTCCTCTCACTACAGTCCCTAATGAAGAGTCCCTCCCCCGCATCCTTATAGGCCCCCTTCAGATATTGGAAAGCTGCTATGAGGTCTCCACGCAGCTTTCTCTTCTCCAGGCTGAACAGCCACAACTTTCTCATCCTATTTTCATACGGGAGGTGCTCCAGTCCCCTGATCATCCTCGTGGCCCTCCTTTGGACTTGCTCTAGCAGTTCCACATCTTTCTTATGTTGAGGACACCAGAATTGCACACAATACTCCAAGTGAGGTCTCACAAGAGCAAAGGGGCAGGATCACCTCCCTCGACCTGCTGGTCACACTACTTTTGATGCAGCCTAGGATAAGGTTGGCTTTCTGGGCTGCAAGCTCACACTGCCGGCTCATGTTCATTTTCTCATCAACCAACACTCCCAAGTCCTTCTCCGCAGGGCTGCTCTGAATCTCTTCTCTGCCCAACCTGTAGCTGTGCCTGGCATTGCTCCCACCCAGGTGCAGGACTTTGCATTTAGCATGGTTAAACTTCATCAGGTTGGCATCAGCCCACCTCACAAGGGTGTCAAGGTCCCTCTGGATGGCATCCTTTCCTTCCAATGTACCAACCGAACTACAGGGCTTCATCAGCATCGGCAAACTTGCTGAGGGCGCACTCAATCCCACTGTCCATGTCACCAACAAAGATGTTGAACAAGACCGGTCCCAACATCGATCCCTGGGGGACACCACTCATTACCGGTCTCCAGCTGGACGTTGAGCCATTGAGCACTACTCTTTGCGTGCAGCCATCCAGCCAGTTCTTTATCCACCAACTGCTCCATCTATCAAATTGATGTCTCTCCAATTTAGAGAGAAGGATGTCACATGAGACAGTGTCAAACGCTTTGCACAAGTCCAGGTTGATGACATCAACTGCTCTACCCCTGTCCATCAGCTTCGTAGCCCCTTCATAGAAGGCCACTAAATTGGTCAGGCAGGATTTCCCCTTAGTGAAGCCATGCTGGCTGTCATCAAGCACCTTGTTGGTTTTCATGTGCCTTAGCATGCCTTTCAGGAGAATCTGCTCCAAGATTTTGCCAGGCACAGAGGTGCGACTGACTGGTCTGTAGTTCCCCGGCTCATCCATTTTCCCCTTCTTGAAAATGGGGGTTATATTTCCCTTTTTTCAGTCATCGGGAACTTCACCTGACTGCCAGGATTTTTCAAATATGATGGACAGTGGCTTAGCAACTTCATTTGCCAGCTCCTTCAGGACCCGTGGATGGATTTCTTCAGGTCCCACGGATTTGTGTACATTCAGGTTCCTAAGATGGTCTCTAACCAGATCCTCTCCTACAGTGGGCCCAGGTCACAAAATTTGATGAAAATTACATCACTTCCTTGCATGCAAGCCACACTAAATTGTTTCCTGTGCCAATGTTCCAGCTGAAGTTGGAAATAATGGAGGATTTCTTTCCCTTTTTGAAAAGACAAAGTTAATGGTGGCTGAAACCAGTTTCATCTGGTATGACTTGAACACTGATATTATACTTTTAAAATAACAGCGAAAGTTATGTAATAGGTTTCACTGAATTGCATAAAAAGTCCCTGATCAAAATGACAGAAACCATTTTACTTCCTTGGTATATTCTAGTAATATTCTAGTGTAATATTCTAGTAAAAACAACCCAGCATTATCAAGAACATAGACTAGACCACTGTTTGGACTCTTTTTTTTTTTTTTAACTCTGATTTTGAGATACAGTAGCACACTGTAACATCTCCACTTCCCAAAGCCCTCAAGAACGTGAACCAAGTTGTATGGAAAGTGAATACAGAACTAGGGAGCACAATTATCCCTGGCAGCTCAGTGCTCCCTCAAGCACCAAAAATTTCTTTCCTTGGCTAATGAAGACATATGGTGACCACCTTCAGTCAGCTTCTCTGAGCATGATCAAAACTTTGCATACTTCAAAAGAAGGGTGAGTCTTTGCCATGCCTGTGCTTATAGAGAAAAGACAGTGCCTGTCATTCTAAGGATGTGAGCTTGGATTCTGAATTAAGCATCTTCAGACTGCAACTGTGGGTGGCAGAAAACATTAGTGGGAGCAATCACTCTTATGTTTAGCTCTCTCATCCCACCCAAAGGTGGCTGAAAACAATTTTGTTGCTGTTGCCAGAGGATCTCTGCCAGCAGAAGGCAAGCTAAAGAGAGTAACCCAAAAGTCTTAAAATTGTGAGATTAAGTAACCAGTGAAGTCTTGTAATTGACTTGGCATATAGTATTGCAGTCCTCAGAAAAACAGATCAAGCACAGGCAGGCAAAGTCCCTAGTACTGAACAGTTAGTGAAAGGGAGACAGAAATTTTGTCCTGATTATCCCACCTGAAAACTTCTGAAATTGCATTGCTATGTATGGAAAGAGATGTTTATGGATGCCAATACCATGAACAAAGCTCACGTTTTGATGTGTGGTCTGGGAAAAAAAAATCTTTGCAGTACGGTAGCTGCATGACCATCTTATCAAAATAACCTGAATGCTTTCCTATTTTGCTAAGCTTTTGATTATAGATTTGTTTTTAATGTATCTTATGATTACTGTGTACCCATATGAATATTGGTATCCTAAGAGTTGGGCAGAGCCCTGCAAAAGGATGTGCGACTGCCTGGATTAAAAAAAAAATAAAAAATAAAAAATTGTAACAGCTATCTTAGGAAGCATTGGAAAACATTTATGGTTTTACATATGGTCAGGATATCTTGGAAAGCATAATACAGATGGAACTGCATTACTGAGAGCAGCCTGCCCAGATGCATCTGAGAGAAACAGCTCTTCCAGAAAGCCTCCCATCCATCTGCAGATATAGTGGATGCCTTTAACCAGCTATAGATAGTTTTTCCTCCTAGGCTATCTAGTTGGAGTGTTTTTCTCTCTGCAGCATCATCAACAAGACTACATTTTGAATGGAAGCTGCAGTGAAGCAAAGAATCAACATGTATTTGTGTGATTATCAGTGGGGTTTGATAGCATGGTAGTAAAACGGAGCAAAGGGGAGACAGCAGAGCTCCAAAACTTCTGATCCCAGTGGAGCTGCATTTACACAAATGCATTTGTAAGAAATGCAGAGAGCTTAATTACAGTAAATATGACCTGATTTTGCACTCATGAGAAACTAGGTCAGAGGGACCCCAGTTTATCACCAGGACGTTTGCGCATCATTGTTAGACCTTTCCCATGACCTCCCAGTTGCATCTCCTGTCCATCCCCACAGAAAACTGCACTCGCTGCTGTCATGCAAGATGCAAAGAGGGAAATGAAGCCACAGAGCTACTGTGAGAGGGCAAATAACCTCAGTTCAGGGTATGCACATCATCGGAAAGATGATGTGCACACCAAATAAAGACACACAAAGTGTGGTTACAGCATGAACATAATTGTATTAATGGTATTTGAGTACCTTAGCTATTTCATGCATAGCGGTATTAATTCAGCTATAATTTAGTGGCCCAGGTATTCAACCTAACTCAAGTATCAAGCTTGTTTAGTTACTGCTAGTAATAAGTCCACAATCAGAAAGTACATGGCGTCCAATTCACAGTTACATTACATTACTCCTGCACTGCACATAGGAGTAAACTTAGGAGAGGTCTGCACAAGGCCCATCCCTAACCTATGCTATCCTAATGCTCATTATAGGGTGTGAAAGGGATTACATAGAGAGATAAATTCATGATTAATTATTGAAGTCAAAAGGACAGAACTGAAGAATAACAAGGAGTAAATACTCTTCAGTGCTACTATGTGCAGACATCAAATATCTAATAAGTTTTAAAAGTTGAGAAATATGCATTAACTGTGTTTGAAATAGTGTTTCTTCTCCTAATCAAATATTACTTCCTCTCCATTTTGAAAGCTCCAAGGAAAAACTAAGTTATCAGATCTTGTGATATCTGATTTACATACCGAGGAGCAAGCCCTATTATTCCTTTCTATTTATTATTATATTTATGCACAATTTATTCTTACTGTACTATGTTTTCATTGACGAAATTCAACCTAGATATCAGTTAATGCATGTTTCTTGGCTATGCACTTTATTATTATAATTTCAAAAGTCAGGAAAAGACAAAATAAATTGTAGTTGTAAGTCTTTTCCGTATACCGTAAGGGCCAAAGCTACCATAGGCTATACAGCCACTTATGCTGTCTCATTAAGGTAATAGGTCAGAGAAGAAACATTTCAAACATGGTACATCTCTCACCTTTTAAACTGCTGCCATAATTCTTAGATACTTATGCTCCAACTGAGAAAATATATATGCACATGTTCAGCTTTAAAAATGTCAATAATCCTTTCAAATTCGTTGAGACTATCCAGTTACTTACATATTTAAGGGATCTGTGTCTCTCATCTGGTTAGTCCCTTTTTCTACTCAGGCTTTTTTTACCTATTTACCAACAAAAGGGAATCCTGCAGGATGCAGCAGTTATTCTTGTCATAGGTTTATTGCATAAAAATGATGACTATCATTTCCACTGTCTTGTGTAACAGGTTATTATTTTCTGCTTACCTGAGCTCTACATTTTCAATTAGCTACAGTGTTCTTGACATCCCACTCCAGTACCCTACACCATTATTAAGCATCCCTTGCAAAACTGTTGCAACAAACACTGCATAACAGCTTCTTCAGGGATGGCAATGAGTTTTTCTTAAATCTCTTGACTCAACTGTGGCTCAAGTAAATGTCACATGTAAGAATTGAGGGAGGAGATAAACTAATAAGAGTTCATCAGATACACTGTGTAACACAAATATAGAGCTGTCAATTCCTTTGTTAATTCTCTTTCAGATTATCATTATAATTTTCTTATTATGGTTTATTAAGGTGAGAAGAATATTTGTCATGTGTTATTTCCTTTAAAACCACATTAGGTACTATAGGAGATTTTAAGCGTCAGACTCAGTATGCTGAACTTTTAATTTTCCAAAGCAGGCAATGGAAAAATTAGACAATCTCACTGTTTCCAATTAGTTATGGACTTCTGTTTATTCCTTTACCACAGGCATTTTTGCTTACATAGTAGTACAAATTGTTAATCATAAAAATGTGCTATCGTCTTGCATGTGCTAAGAATGAACAAGGAATTGGTTCCTTGCCCTACAGAACTCAAGCAATCCTTGCTCCTTCATTTCCAGAAACTTTTTCCAAGGAGTCTGATTGACTGATGACAACTGAAAGATTACTGTGAACTCATAGAACGCCACTGCCTGTCCTTAATATTTCCCAGTAGGTGAGACTCTCAAGGAGCGATACTGTGTGTATCTTGGGCAGTAACAAATAGTGCATCCTACCATTCCCTTAGAAATTAATTTCACTACTCTTGATAGTGAGGTGGTAGCAGATTAAAAAAATCTCCTTTAATGTACATTGAGTATGCAACAAAAAACTGTTAGTAAAGTGCTGAAAATTTCTGGCAAAAATGTTAAAATAATGTCAGGGCTTGGAAAAAAAGTTCTGAGAGAGTATTGAATTTACAATGTCCAGTGTAGAGCAAAGACATACTAACTGTTCCCAAATAAAGATAAAATTATTCATATTTAATAAAGCAATGGCAATGGTAGAGATAACTAAAGTAATTGTTTTTCTTAGTAAGAATAAAAGTAAAAATAATGAACATCTGGAATGATGAAAATGCAGGGCAAAGAATAAGAAAATTCCACTAAGATTCTTAACGCAATGAAAGAAACTTTCCAGAAGGTTATTAGAAAAACTCTTGCAAGCTCTGCATATGTTTCTTCTGCCACATTCTGCAAGCTTCTTAGGCACCTTTTTATTGTTTATTTTATGTGTAAGGACTGTGCCTCAGCATTTGCAATCTTCTCTTTTATTTTAAGCTCATATCACACCCCTGAAGCCTTCTAAAACTTGTTCCCAGTGGTGGTGTCACCACTTGGTTCTGACTTTAGGCAATGGCCTAGCCTACTGTTTCTGCAGGACACTACTCCCCTATGACAGAGGCAAAGGCATACTTCTTATAAGTGACTACTGATTTAAGATAATTCCACTGATTAGTTCCATCTAAAGACACATGCTTTACACTTTCTAAAAATCAGTACCTAACAGTCTTTGAAACTGGTCTCTACATTTCGACTACTGCTAATCAGTTAAAAAAATTGGTAGTCTCTTCCCAATTTTATTTTTTTTAATAATATGCTGTATAAATAGACAACATCAAATCTCTTCAGGTATCCATTTGGGAATGAGCTCTTAGTAAGTTGTGACTCAGTGCAGTGTTGGGGTTAGCTGAAAGAATAGACAAAGTTTACAATAGTAATGAATCTGCAACTCTACTAATTTATGAGCAGTTTTTTCAAACATCAACTAACAGAGTGAGAGAATAACAGAATGTAACTTCTCCTTTACAATGCTCTATTAATACAGAAAACCCAAGATGCCTGTACTCTAAGGAAGCTGTCAGCACAGTTGCAGGCTGAAGGTCCCAGTATCACTTACAGCACTGGCAAGCAGGAGGTCATTGCTAGGGAATGAAGCTTGGGGAGGGAAGCAAAAGGAAAAAGCTGGGGGGGGGGGTGGAGGGGGAGAATCAAGGAGCTTTCTTCACCATTCTTTTTTTACAGCTTTTGTGTGTCTGGACTGATTTGTTGTGGGAGAGCTGCTGGAGACAGTATATTTGGCACAGGACAGGGTAGCTCAAAGCCAAAAGGATGGTGCTATTGCCAGTTTAAACCATAGCTTGTCGTTTTTTTTTTGTTTTTGTTTTTTTCCCTCTTTCCCCCTTCCTCCTTTTTCTTTGAAGGAAGGAGAAGAAAAAGAAAAAAAAAAAGGAAGAAAGAGACTTGCAATGAAAACCAGAGCAGTGGGTTAACAACGGCCCTGCAGGCTTCTGTAGGCTGGCAAGATACACGAGGCACTTCCTCTACCATCTGGCATGTGATTCTGCTGCTGCTGCTCTTAGTACATATCTTTGGAGTGAATAATCAAACAAGCAAAACTTTTTAAGAGACACCAATTATGAAATACCAGCTATTAATCTGTCAGCTTACTCCCTTCCCTTTTCTCCCACCACAGTATTCCGTTCCTCAAGTCTTTTCTAGTTCTCATGTCTACATGTGAAAATATGCACTGCCTCGTCAGGTCTTCAGATGACTCTTCTTGCCTTTTTGTTTGGCACTGCTCCTCAGGATGAACGAAGGCCAGGGCTAATACATTCATATTTCTCTTACAATCACATAAGCTTCTTTGACTCTTTGATTTGGAGTAGCCATAAAGCCGTCCATCTCTGTTGAAAGATTTCCTTCAAGTCTGGCTGTGAGAATGCAAAAGAAAAGTTTTAGGTGATCTGAGCTTGGTCAAGGACCATTCAAAATGCAGTCACAAATGGCTGGGTACATTGCTGTGTATGTTATATTTTAATTCTGATGGCATTTATCAAGAGCAATGAAAAGTGTTATGTTGAGGTCACATCTTCAAGTTGGGTAAATCATCACAGCAGAGCAAAGAGAGAACTTGCAAAATCTTAGCATTTTTTTTTCTTAAAAGTCTCTGGGTGATGTTACAGCTTATTTTTGATGCAGAAAACCACATAATCAAATATGTACCTTACAGGCTTTCCTGTGAGCAGCTCTTATCTGGCTCCAGTCTCGTAACACAAAACACAAAAGGAAAGTCAGTCAGTAACAACAAAATCTTGGATGAATTAAGGATAACTAATCACTGAATTAGAGTACAACTGTGAAGCACAAGTTTAGTAAGAATAAGATGTTATTTATTTACAGACATGCCCACTAATGCCAGACAACAATTTTTACACAATTTAACTTTTTTTTTTTCACTCACAATGGCTGAAAATTGAACTGGACAGAAAGCAGGAAAAGAAAAGAAAAAAAACAAGGAAAAAAGAAATACAAAAGAAAAGCAACTCCAGGCACTCCAGACTACCCACAACCATTGCTTTCACTTGACACTAATCTTCCCAGAAAAAAATGCATACTGTCTTCTAGGTTTATTACATAGCTTCTTGAAATGCTAAAACTGCAACAACAACAGATGAGTTTCAGTCTGGTTTTTGACTGGCCTCCTGTTTTACACCTGTAGAACTGTAAGTGAAAGCAAACGTAACAATTAATGCTTCAATTCTGATCCAGATCTGCCTGATCCTATCCACAAGGCAGGCACATACACAAGTGACCCAGCTACAGGGAGCATAAAACTCGCAATTTTAGGGATATAAAAATGTAGCATGGATTTTGAAAACTCAGAATATTGCTATAGCTGCTAGCAAGAGGGTTCATGGCTAAGTTCTGGTAGGCACTTAAATATTCATGTATTCATCTAAAACTGGGCTGAGCATCTGTGAATACATTCTCTTCCCAGATAACTGATATTTTTTTGCATCCAGGGAAGCTGGAAGTGTCACCAGGATAGCCTTTGCAGTGCTCTGGCACTTCTGCTCTTTGTCCCAGCAGGGAGCAGGAAGTGCAGAGGTAAACAAAGAGGAAAAATAATGACAACTACAAAAAAGAAGTTATTGTAACTCCTTGTAGCTCAATACCAAAATTATGTAATTGGGGGGTAAAGTTTAACTTGCCCAACAGACAAGCAGCCTCCTAAATATTTTGGCCCAGTTTATCCCTCTCTAACAGGAACAACATTGCCCTAAAGAGTAATTGCACAACACACTGATATGAAAAACCTAAAACAGCACAAGAAACCATATGAACTTAAAAACAATAAAACTTGCCTTTCCACAAAATTATAAGCATTGATTGTAAGAATGTCTTAATGCTTATGCTGCCGTAGTGCACATCATCTATTTGTTTTCTTTGTCCTTAACCCCTTTGTTCAAAGAGTCAGGATATCCTGATGCTAAGGACTCTGCAAATAACAGTACAACAACAATAGTATAATACTTTGGAAGCACTTCACAATTTTCAAGACAGAGCCATCTGAAAGTGTACTGTGCTAATGGAATGGCACTAGAGCCTGCAGTCAAAACAGGGCCAGCTTTTTTAAAAGGATCAGAGTTGTCAGTTTGAGGTGGTACATGCCATTTGAGGTGGTACATGCCATTTGAGGCGGTACCATAAGCATGGTACAGCATCCTAGAACACGGGAAACAGCACACTGCTACTGCCAATGCTGACATGAGGAGAAAAGGCTGGTGCACACTGTTTTCTACATGTAAGGGTGTTTGTTAACTTTCAGTCCATGCTCTTGGCTCCCCTTCCTCCATGAAGGAAGATCCTGCTTGTTTGCCAGTTTATTTTTCCATCTGTAGAGAAGGCAGAATATCAAATGTAACCCCGAGAAGACAGAGGTATAGATGCTAGGAAATACTATAATGCCCACTAAAATCCCATTAAATACATCTCCTGTAATTCTACTGAAAACTAAGTGCTGGTTCAAGAGTCCACCTTCCTTCCATCCTTTTGCTGTATGCTCTGCAAGCTAACAGCTATAGGGCAGACCAGTAAGGACTGCAAGCTAAAAGGAACAGATTGTATAAAGGGAAAATAAAAGTTCTGAAAACCACAAGGCCCCTCCCGGGCGGGTATCCTGGGCACAGGACGGGTGCTGCTTCGAGGCCTGGCCAAAGGGGAAGCGCTCGCTCTCGTTTGGAGAGTCCCAGCACACCACCTCATTTTTGCGTGAGACAGAGCGCTCTCCAGGGCGGCTTTGCCTTGTTTTTAAATATTAGCGATGAATAATTGTCTTCTCGTCGGGAGTCGGAGAGTGATCGCTGCCACCAGGCAGTGTCCTGACGTGAACCCATTCAGGTGGACCTCTTCAGCCAAAGCGGTGAGGACTCAGGGCAGACCCTGCACCCTCCCCAGAACTGTAATTTCAACAGCTCTTTCCTCTCCGACCTGCCAAGCGCCGGCACCTTCGGCTGCCCTTCCACATGCTCTACTTGGGTACCATCTCTCGGGCTGGCGGCCGAAAGCGGCGCAGGCGGGGGCCTCCTGCCCCGCTCCCGGCCCTCGTACGGGACGTCAATCACCGCCTTTCCTCCCGGCCGAAGGGCGGCCGAGGTTACGGCCCGGTGCGACTAAGAAGCCAAAACCCCCACCGGCTCCGCAGCCAGCTCGGCGAGGAGGAAGGCGGCGGGGTGGGGACTCCTCCATGGCACCGCGGCGCGGGTGAAGTCAAACAGCCCCCTCCTTCGCGAACAGTGGGGTGCGAGGGGTGGCTGTGCCCGCCCAGCCCAGCCGGCATCAGCAGCGGCCGGAGCCCCAGCCCCCGCCCCCGGGGCTCGGCGCTCCGCCGGCATGAGCGGCGGCTCCGCGCCTGCCCGCCAACCGCTTCGCCCCGGCTGCCGGCGCCTGGCGGCGGGCTGAGAGCGCGCAGAGGGAGGGTGGCGAGAGCGGCGGCCGGAGCCCAGCTTTCCTTCCTTCTGCGCCCGCAGCTAGGGGCCGGGGCCGGGGCCGGGGCCGGAGCCGAGGTCAGGGCCCGGCAGCAGCGGGTGCGCCCCCTTCGCCGGGTGGTGGCGGTGCGCTGCCGGGCGCCCCCGCCCCGTTCTGGATGCCCATCGCGGCTGCTCGGGCCGGGGGTTGGCGGTGGCTCTCCGGCGGGGGGTGCGGGGCAGGATGCCGGTGCTGGAGCGCTTCTTCCCCGCGGTAGAGCCGGGCAGGCGGAGGAGGACGGGGGAAGAGCCCATGCCTTTTCCCATGGGCAGCCTGCCCGGTTATCAGCAGGGGACCCTGGCCTGGGATTTGCCCGAGATGATCAAGATGGTAAAGCTCGTTTGGAAGTCCAATGGGGAGCTCCGCGGGGCGAAGCACAGGGGGGGTTTGGAGAGCGAGGATGCCCTGAGCGGTTCGGAAGGTAGGTTTCCCTCGCCCTGCTGCTAGGGGGAGCTGGTAGCAATTGCGGGTGGGGGTCGGGGCTGGAGGGGGGCTGTGGCCGGAGCCGGTCCGTCCCATCGTGGGCAGTGCTGCTGAGGCTCGGGGCCGCTGCCGGGTTGGGGAGCGCAGCCCGGTGGGTTTGAAAACGTGCTTTTGGCAGCTCTCGCTCTCTCCTCCCGCGGACACGCACACACACGCGGAGTTCGTGCAGGATCTGGAAGCCAGGTCCATTTGCTGGTGGCGCTCTCCTGTGCAATCTGTTACGTGGTTTATAAAAGGGGGGATAAAAGCTCAGCTAAAAATGAGAGCAAGTAGCTCCGCGGCTTGGAGGCTGACCCTAAGCAGGGCATCAGGGCTTGGTGCCGGCGCTCGGAGCCTCTCCCCGGCCCGCAGGGAGCTCCGCAGCGGCTGCGGCCCCGCGGTCAAGCTGTCGGCGGTGCGGGGCCGGGGCCGCTGGGCAGATCGGCTGCTGCAGGAGCGGCGGTGGCTGATATCGCCCCAGCGCCCAGGGCTTTCCTGGTCATTTTCGCTGTGGCCTCTCGTCTTACGCCGCGTAAGTTCACGCTGGTCTGAGTGTGGTTGGCTCATTTCACATGATGTTCCCGTGCTTCCCGTCTGCGGAGCGACACCCTTAAGGCTTATGTGTTGTTAGCAACCAGTGTGAAAAACTTGAGACCAATTCTTGGAGTAACACTGCCGTGTCCCACTACTTTCTTTTTGAACATAGTGTATTACTGGCTAAAGAGCACATGCTTTTTAATGAACTCTATAAATCTTGCATGTCAGTTTTTACCTAATTCACTAACTGTCTTGGCACCGAATCAAATGCTTTACTGAAGTCCAGGTTGGACTTGCTGTAATTTAATTAGGTAGAAGTAAGTTGTCATGTTAGCATAGTCCTTCTTATTTCAATTAGTTGATACTGCATCTTACCCCATCCTCCACACTGCTTATGGTTCTAAACCTCTTGCTTTCTGTTGGAGGCAACCTCTTGCCTCCTGCAAAACCTTTTGACTTCTTTTGAAGTCAGGCTCACAGGCCTACGATTCTCTCTCTATGAGTTGGTAATTTTTTCACTCTCCGATCATACTATCTTGACTTAACAGACTTACTGAAACTGTGTGGCTCATTCCTTCAGAAGTCTGGATTATTTCATCTCTGCAACTTGGTCACTAAAGTCTTCCAGTGCATTCAGTTGCCAAAGATTATGCCTTCACCTTCTTTCAGTGGACCCTTTATCAAGACTTACAATTTACAGTACTTTGTACCAGAACACTTTAATTTCTAATGTAGAATAACCTACTTGCAGGTATTTCAAAGTGCATGTGTGTGCACATATGTATTCTGTGTGAATAACTGCATATATAAACGAATAGTAAACAAGTATCTGTGTATGACTTCTGGGTGCCCACCAAGTTTGACTGGTTCCTCACTGTGTGTCCATTATTTCAGATGAATAAAACTGAGAGATACATGGTTCACTTCTGGTTTCAAAAAGAGAAGATAAGTTCTCAGGCTCTGAGGAAGATGTACAACTTGGCACCCTACTCTTTGGGACTCGCTTCAGCTTGAAAGAATAACATGAGTGTTGTGGACAAAAAAGAGGAGGTCAGATTGCTCTTTAAGACTTTGAGGAAATCAGCTGGGAATGTGCCATAGCCAACCTGGGAGATTGAGGTTTGTGTGGTGAATGGTGAGTGTTCAGAGATGGACCCTAATCAAACAGAACTTAGGAAATGCTGCATTGCTTATACCTCATGTATGAGTAATAGTGGTTTTTCAGTATGCTCGTGTTATATCTGGTGAAATTAGTTTCATTAGGTAACAAATGAGATTCGCCTTCAGATTCCTGGAGGTAACTAAAAATGTGCATGAATGTACAGAGACAGATTAGTCCACTAGCAGGATATGAGTAACTTGCATTTACTCAAGCGGCTATTACTCGTATCCTGTGAAGGGACAGTCCTCTCTTCATGATGCCAGATCCTATTTCATAAACTCAGTTGACTTGCAGCAGTACAAAGCAGAGCAGAAGATGACTCTAACTCTCATCACTTTAAATACAAATTATCAGACAGTTTGAGTGAACCAGACCTGGGTTGCTGGTTTTTCCTCCTCAGCAACAGTCACCCTAGTAGTTTTCCCTCTTGTGGTTTTATTTTAGTCACTTTAAGTACATCACAGTATGTGGGAAAACCAGTAAATGCTGAAATCTACTATACTTAAATAAGTGCCAAATCAAAGAATGCAGAAATGGTAAGAAAAGGTAATCATTTGAAAGGATCAGTAGTGTGAGGTAATCAGGTATGTATTTGTATGGTGTTTTGTATGTGTTTTGTTCCTTTAAAGAAAAAACCTATATAACTTGCATCTTAGAAAAAGGCAGTATTTCAGTAGGAAATCAGGTTTTCTTCAGGTGAAGCTAAAGCAAATAGCTTCTGCACAATGTACTGCTAGCTAGGCAAACAAAGGTTGATTGTTCAGTAGTAGAGTTCACGGCACTTTCCACATCAAGGGCTTTTCATTTAAATTTGTAAGTGTTCATATGATAACTCATGTTCTGTTATCACATCTTCATGAAACTACTTTGCTTACAGTAGGAGAGGAGGAAGTATATGCAGATTCTGGAAGGAAGCTTGTCGGGATTTCTCCTTGCTTGATCATGTTAATAGAGATTTAACTAAGCAAATTCCCTTGTCCTAGCCTGAGTGATTTGACTCGGCTTTGAGCTGGCTTTCTAGAAGGGAGCAACCCCCTTAATCATAGGTAGTGAGGAGGAAGGAGAGCTGTATCTGGACATGATGTCAGTTCTGTGGATGGCAATGTCTTGAGGACCCATATAGCTGTAATTTGTACCACATTCCTCTTTCCTGAGGTAGGAGTAGAGAGCTGCTAGAGAGCAAAACTATGTCTGTGTCAAGCATTCTCAAATAAGAGCACCATCTTACTTGTTCATTGATGAGAAAAAGCTACTCAATTCCCCCCCTCCAAACAAAAAACAAAAAACAAGTGTTTGCAATACATGTAGCTTATAGGTGGGATTGATCTCATAAAGACCGCCTGTCTGGGATTTCTAATGATGATTTGTTTTCCCTCTGAAGTAGTAAAATTCACATCTTTAGCCTTCTCTTATTGTTGCACTGCTTTTTAAAGTTAGTATCAATTAAGACTGCAGACCTTTCTCCTGCTACTGGCCTGCTGTTGCTTAGTAACTCTTTTTTGCCGTTTCAATTCCTGACCAAATCAGCACAAAGCTGTGATTTGGTGAAGACGCTCTCTGGCTGTGCCAGAAGCCATTTCACATGCTCCAACTGGCCATGTGATAGTAAGAAAGTGTGAGAATGGAACATAATTAATTTGAAAAGCATTGGGTGGGAAATGAGTATAATTTAGTGTCATTCCTTACAGTGTTTCAAAGAGATCATTTGCAAGCTTATGTTTTTTACTTGAATAAAATAACAGCATGTGTTTATATTATTACAGTTGAATTATTCAAATAATTCTTAACTGAAACCATGCTGATCTCTATGAAGGAACAGAGTTCTGTTTATGACCCTGACTTTCTTATCACCCTCTTCTAGATTTCAGCAGCAGCTTTGCAGATTAAACAAACCTGACTGGGAAACTGGTACTGGTCTGCCTCCAAGAGTCTTCTTTATGAGCATTAGCAATCTCTTAAATTTACAGTGATCATCCCAGACAACTCCAGTGACACTTTCTGTACTGAATCTTACACATATGCAGACATGTAAGACTTTCAGACAAGGTACAGTAGTACTTAGAATTATCGAAGTCTGTTGAGACACTGATCTTTCTTTGTGGATTTTTTAAATAACTCTGAATGTTTTTTTTCCACCTATCTCTTTCTGTCTGTAGATGTTTTCTCAGAAATGTAGGTTCTGATTCATGCATGCCTCGCACTCATTGTGAACTGATGAGTTCCTTTGCCATGAGGAAGAAAAACAAGCAGTGCCACACATCATTCCTATTACAGTTTGTTGCTGGGAGGATCTCCCCCAGTTATTGGTGTGTCCATTTACTTCTCTTCAATCAGCTGCCTACTTTCCAACTCTGTCATCTAGTCAAACTTCTTGCCATTATCTAAACTGGCCTTGCTGCCAGGGATGGGGCAGCCACAACTTCTCTGGGCAACCTGTTTCTGATGTGTGCTCACTGAATCGTGTTTAATTGTGATGTTCTGAAACTCTTGCATGCTTTCATAGTCCCACTGCAATAATTAATAATCACAAAATGTTTAAAATCTGAACCCCTGAATTACGGAGAACCAAATACAGGGTTGGCCAATAGTTTAGACATCTCATCATTTTGTGTAGTTGTTGTTGAGCTTGTAGGTGCCCCAGATGTAGAACCCAGCAATAAATGAAACACAGAGCTATCAAATGGCATTGCCTTTGCATCTGACAGTCTCTTGCATTATTTCTTGGGTTGAAAACAGCTTGCTTTATGTCTTACTGCACAGCAGGCAGAAGGGCAGCTTGCTGTGTCTGTCTGAGTTTAGGTTTTTGTTTTGGTTTTCATTAGTTTTTTTTTTTAAGGTTTATGTTGAGACTTGTTAAATCTGTTACGCTTACTATGGACAAAGAATGTGAATTTGATGGAATCAAGGCTACCTGTGGCAACTTTGATTACTATGTGACTGTTGTGTTGGAACTCCAGTCCCTGTGAGCAGGAAATATGCTCTTCTATATTCTTGTGAGGAGCTGGTTAAATCATTGGAACTGTGTGTGATGGTCTCATCAAGAACAGTGCAATTACACAGTATACAGTACTTCTTCTATACTGTGTGCATGTAAACCAACCAATAAAAGACTCAGAATTCAGACTACATCTGTAGGTACTGCTGTTCAAAACATAACTCTTCAGTTTACTGGCTGAACATAGGTTAGTTATACATGTGATTTCGAGTTATTTTTTTCCAAGATACTAATTTGAGAATCACCTTCAAAGATCAAAAAATACTTTGAGATATTAAATCATGATTGCTGTTCAAATTCTGGTCCTTTTTAGCACTTAACTCTTTATTTCAGAAATATTTTTAAAAAGTAGTGTAGACTGAGAAGTTGAACTAATAGTAGAAGACTTTGGTTTTGAAAATGTCAAAATGAGCTGATGTATTTGTCAACCAGCTGTTTATTTGGGGGGGGGAGGGTGATAATTTTCACTCCAGTGAAATTTTCACTCAAGTGCTTAAAGTGCTTAACTTGACTTGAAGCACTTTAAGTACTTAACTACTCTCTCCTACTTCATTATTATGTAAATTTGCTGTTGTGGATTTGTTAGGGTTTGGGGATATTCAGAATCATAGAGTCTTTTAGTTGGAAAAGACCTTTTAAGATTATTGAGTCCAATCTGTCCACCAAAATAAGAACTACACCAGGGGTGAACACTAGAGAAGAAATAATCTGAAAATCTCAACAATTTCTGAATGGTCTTTCAGTTCAGCCTTGCTGGCATGTTTTTTGTTTGCATTATTGTGAATGTTGGAAAACAATTTGCAGAAATACTTGGAGAAGCTCTTTCAGCAGCTGTTCAAGTATGTACAGCCACAACAGAAAGAAAGAGATTACAATATAGAGTTCAGGGTAAAGTTAGCAGATAGCATGTAACTACCCATGTTGGGTGATGACCAGCATGCAGAAGGTAATGCTGCTGGTGTGCTAGAAAAGTCACAGGGGCTTTATTGATGTGTTGACTCAGAGATAAATCAGTAGTTTGGTAAAAATTATAAGCAGAAATCGAGCAAATTTCAGTGAGCTGTAAAATGGTGGCGAGATCTGTTGCTTTCAGTGAAGCTCTTCTAAATATCAGGAGCCAAGGATGTGGCTTTGTATATAAAAGTAGGTTTGTAAAGGACAAGCTACTGCACTATAATACAAACAGGCTTTTTGATGGTGGGGTTGTTTGGTTTGGGGTTTTTTTCTCTGCTAGTTTGCTTCATCAGGATTAAAGCTGATAGTTTTCTCTTTGGTAAATTGACTCATAAGTGCTTTATACTCTGTGAAAAATTAAACTGATAGATGGCTACAAATAAAAAGCAGTAGTGACACTAGCCATGCCTGCCTAGTGGTTGTAATTTTATGTATTGCTTAAATGTTTTGAGAGAAGCATTTAAAATGCACTGTGGGAGGCTTAATACAGCATCTAACTTCCAGTGCTTCTAAAGTAGTAGAGCATCGTATGCAATGTGTGTGCTATTTCAGTGCTCCTTCATAACAAACTTACAACTTGTGGTCTGTAATACTTCTTAAAACTCTTTGCTTGGAGACATGCATCCCAAACACATTTCTGTAGTCCTGCTTTATGAAGTGTGAGTTTGGCTTTCCAGTCAACACGAAGATCCACTATGATCTATGCTGACCTCCTCCTCCTCCTCAGAGCTCTGCATTCAGAATATTCTAAACTCTACTACTTGTGATTGCTCACATGCTGCTTAATGCTGTCACATTTCCAGAGGGCATCTTTACAAATGGCCAGGCTTGTCTTAATTGGAGTTGTACTGCAGGAACACCCCAGTGTCAGCTTCTTAAGGTTGAGTGAAAAAACTTGGCTGACCTCAGTCTGTTTCTTCACAGCAATCATGCAGCCGGTTCTGGCCACGATTACTGTAAAACATGCTAATCTTCCCTCCTGTCTTCCCCTGGTCTGCTCGAAAGAGTGCAAATGCTTAAATGAAACCCTCTTGAAACTTCCAGCTTGAAACATGCTTTGATCATGAAAGTTTCTTGTCTTAACCTGTCACCTCCTAGGAAGTGGCATCATCCTTTGAAATCTCCCAATGGTGAAAGCTGAACATAGTGTGGTCTAAGGTTTGTACCAAGAGGAAGGTCAAACACAACAAGGGTTTCTCACAGGCTCATCATCCAGAGTATTGCTGTCCAATCTTCTCCTTCTTACAGGAGCAATAAAAGGGGCAAAACCCTTCCATTGCTCTTGCAAGAGAAGATCTTGAATTCAGGTATCCTTCAAAGTTCTCTGAGAAAATGGAAGTTTTAAAATCAGTCAGCGAGGTTGCTGGCAATCCTTGTGAGTGATTCCCTGTGGGAGTGCTCCCCAATCCAGGGGGCTGAGGACCTGATTCAGATTGTGCTGAAGCCAGAGAGTCTTTTCATGGACATGGATGGGCTTTGTTCTAAACTGGGATGTTCAGTTGTACTTCTAGGTGAAACTCTGTGGGAGGTTTTCTCTTAAGTGTCTCTTTATACACAAGAGACTACTTGGAGGAACTGCTGAAAACTTCCTCAGCTCTGATTCCTTTTTGAGAAGGAGTGCTTCCCTTGGGAGAGTATGAAATCCTTTCCTCTGTAGCCAGCTCTGGCTTGCATGAAGGTAATGCCCTTCAAATATTGTTATCTTGGTGTTCTTGTGCTATCCCTGACCTAAGATAAGGGCAGAGTATTAACTCTGAGGCCTAGTTAAAAGATGCTCTGTGCAGGTGCAATTAGAAATGAAGCAGTATCGTGGAGGGTTTTCAGAACACCCTGTGCTATGGCAGGCATTGCTTCGTTATCCATTGCTTAAGCACCACCTGAGATTGTTTTGTTTTCAGCTGCTGGAATTACAGATCAGCCAGAATAACTAAACTAAGTACTACACAGTAGTGCCTGAACACTGCTGTTTAAAGTTAAATTGTAAAGTAGGTTCATCTAAGTGGAAGGAATTAGTTTTAAGCTTGATGGAGCTATGCTCCAAAACAGTCAAAAACTATTGTGTAGCACTGATGTGCCAGGTGAATATTTGATTAAAACTCATACAGAATAGTTGGAAAATATAGACACAGAACATTTCTTAAGCCATCAAAATTATGACAGGTGCAGGACTACACAGTCCACTAGCCTGGTTTTCATAGCTGTTGGCTAAGTTCTTCCTTGTCTAGTAAGAAGCTCTTTGGACAAGCTTTCTGTCAATTAAGGTTAGCAACAGGGAGTCCTTGGGGAGTTATCTGTGCATATATCTTAATTATCAGCAGAGCTGGTTCAGTGAAGCACCCAGGTGCTTATCCAAATAGCTGTGTGTTCCAACCTTTGCTTATCCAAACATCTTCCAAACAGTTCATGCGTGAAGAACTTAAGCCAGAAATCTTGTAATTACAGGCTTTCATGGAAGATTTTTTTATTTCCTGCTTCCAGCCTGAGTGGATATTCTGCAGGAACAGCTGCCTTCACAGTAATTCGGAACTGCACTTCTAATTCCAAATGGAACTGGGAGAATAAAGGGATGAGGGAGATTGGGCTCTTCTGTGAAATGCCGAAAAGAGTGATTTGATCCAGCTTGGGTTTTGCATGCAGGTTTGTCTCATTAAAAGAAGGGTGGGAGGGAGAATACTGTATGTCCTGCTTACAGATTACGATAATAACTCAGATGATGCTCAAGCACAGTAGCAGCAAGAAACAGAAAACCACGTGTGAAAGATTCTGAATTTTATACATGCTGCATAGCTATTACAGTTGCTTTCTCTTTCTGGAAGCACTAGTGAGCGTACATTTCATGCACTCATTTGGGAACTACAGCTAACTGAATAAATTAATACTGGCAATAGCTCAGGGCCTTTCTTGAACTCCAGTTCAGTGTGTGTAGAAGAGGTGTGTTACTTTCCATGACCACTGGAAAAGAGACTAAGCAGAGAATAATTTACTGCACAGCTGAGAACTACAAACAGCCCTAAAATGGCAGAGGAGTGAGTCTTTTAGGTGAGGCAGTGTCAGCAGCTTCAAAACAAGGTCAGTGAGAACATCCTACTTAGACTGAGCAAGCTGGAACTTCTGAAGAAAACAGAGCAGGGAGGAAAAGCGGGCACTTAAAGGAGACTAGCAATGGCTAGGAGTTGGAAGGAGAGAAGACGGATTTCTTCAGTGCTGTTCAGTTCACTAGCATGTCTCACTGAATTCCAAGTTCCCTCTTTGTCAGTCATGAATAAGGCAGTCATCATTGCTATATACCAGTACTGGCAGAGATTTTTCTTCACTTTCTTTCTCTCAAGTAGTCATGCCCTCTTACTGGAAACCATGATTGCATCCGTGGATCAAGGGCATAGTGATACAGATAATACAGGCTTGATGCAGTTGTGCATTAACTCTCAGAGACTTTTTTTTTTCTTTTAAGGAGCACCTCATGAGTTGTGAATTATCAGCTTTTATAGCTTTGTGCATCTCAACCAAAGTGACAGAAAATAGTAGGGAAAGCAATTCAGAGTTACAGCAGTGTGGGGGCTCATGCTGAAGACATGCTGCTGGCATGGGGATAGAGGAGCTGTTACAGGCCTACAGTAGCTCAGCTTTATGAGTAAGCAGAAGGTTTCGGCATGATGTCTTCTGTTTCTTTCTCGATGCTAGTTAACTTACCTGTGGTAGAAGTGAAAGAGATAGTAGGACATAACTGACAAGTGCAGATAAAATACTGCATGCAAGGTGAAGTACAGCAAATAATATTAAGTAGCCTAAGACAGAAGTGTGCTTAAAGACCCCATTTTGCCTGGGGAAAATGTAAGATACTCATGAGGAAGGGATTTTCCTGTCCTAAATAGAATGGGTTTCGTTCACTGAATCATAATCATATAATCAGCTATGTTAGAAAAGACCTTAAAGATCATCAAGTCCAACTACTAACCCAGCACTGCCAAATCCACCACTAAGCCATGTCACTAAGTGCTACATATACCGCGTAGTCTGCATAGCTTACCTGTGTGGCATACTCATGAGACATGTGTGATCTTTGACAAGATGTCACAGATCCTTGGTAGGACCTGGATGCTCAGATCCTCGCTAATAATCTGTCTGAAGTTTTGGTTCATTAAGATAGAAGTCTGACTCTCACATGTCTAAGAAGCTACCTGATTATTGTAAAATAAATGCTTAAGCTACCTAAAGAATACAATTTTCTGGTTTTCTGAGTTGTAAGATGCGATCTGTAAAATGTGATCATCTGTTGAAGATGCATAGCTGTTGAATCATAATTACATTCTAGAGATGGGATTCAGAATAAAGTTACAACCTCAAACTAGGCAGACTCTGCAAGCTCATGTGATTTCTCACTGAAATAGCAGAATAGATGTTCTGCTTTGCCAGCAATGCACATCATTAAATATGTACTCAGTAGCTGGCAAAACAGACTAAAACTTAAACTAACTTTGCTAATAGTGGACTGGAATTCTCATAATGAAAATGCAAGGTACCTTATTTAAGTGTTGGCCTCTTGACAGAATCTGCAACACAAGCCTCACAAGACTGTAGTAGGTGCCCTTTAGCCAATGATGTGCAGATGTCTGGCTTTGCACAGACTGGAGACTTGGGAGATTATATGTTTTGAATAGGATCTAATGACTAGAAGGGGAGAGCACTCTATACTTACTTGTCTTGTCATACAGACAGAAAAATGTTTTGCATGTGACCTTGTTAACAGCGTGAGTTAACAACACTACAAAGTAGGGGCAGAGCTACTGAAGCTTACATCATAATTGAGAATTGGTCATCTGCTTAAGTCCTCCCTTCTGCCCCCCATTTTTCCATTTACACTTTGTGACTTCAATTTTCATGCTGACTCTAGATGAGATGGAGAGATGAGAGTGGGAAAAAGTAAGACAGCTATAAGTTATAGTTTCATGGTCTGGTTCTCCTCAATGTTATAAAGGCAGAGCACCAGTTTGATATAGGATTTCATTTTCCACCATCACCGTCAAGTCCTCGCTTTCTCTCAACAGTCATTTGTTCTGCTTTCATACTGCAAAGTCTGTCCTTTTGTACTCCTCAGCCACCTTGCCTTTGAGTGTCTTTCAAAATTACTGTGACCATGCTGACTAACTACCTCACTACAAATCAGTTCTCTTTCTGTTGCAATACACACCTCTGTCTTCCAACTTAACTGACTCCTGCACCTGCAGTCTTGTTTCTTTCTTCTCTATTTTAGATAGCTTTTGAAATCTTCCTCCCTTGCAGCCTTCATCTGTCTGCACAGCAGGTTTTTGCTGATGCTTCTTTCAATGTAAGATCGACATCTGCTGTCCTCCTCCATCTTTCTCCTTGTTGCAGGCAGAATTTTATTTATTGCTCCTTTCTTTTACCAAAGGACAGCACACGGTAGAGAAGACTGTGTCCTGTTGAAGTCTGCAGACTGTTCATGTCCCCTACAAACACAGCTTTCACTGTCAAGGTATAAATGGCTTGTGAAATGCCTCATAAATATCTAGGCCCTATCTGAAGTCAGCAGAACTCCTATTTTCCCTGAAATACCACCCCACACCTCCTTCTAGCTAGGGTAGAGGAAGCTACTGGGACAACTGTCACCATGCAAAGGCACGTATGCTACTAACCAGAAATTATTCAAGTTACATGTCTCAGCCAGGAGGTATATATTCTTTGCCTTGGAGGAGCTTCTCTTTCACCTTTGTTCAGAAGTAGACAGCAGGTACCGAAACTTAATTTTCTATTAAAACTTCATTACGTACCAGGTCTCAAACACTGCAACCACCAAAACTGTTTGGCATGTAGGAGTCAGAAGCTTTCCCAGGTGAACTAGTAAGGTGCTGCCAGTAGAAGCTTATTTGGCTATAATATTGTTGCTCAAAAGTTCTGTTCCTGTTCCCAGAAGCATCTTTTTATCAAGAGAAGGGCCTCAGTGTCTTATAAGTGAGCACAAGCAGGAAAAGCAAAACTTTGTATCTGTCCCACGTTGCTCTTACAGTTGGAGGCTGATAAAATAACACAGGACTGTCTGAGCCACACACAGAGGCAGAAGTGGAAGGAGCAGAGATCAAATAATACGAAGCAGCATGATAGTAAAAAGAGAAGGATGTAAAAATATGAATGCCAGACAGATGGCTTGGGAGGGGAGTGCAACTAATCCATGGGAAATTAGAACAGTTGGATGACTTTTGAAAATTCTTTGAAAGGGGGAAAAAAGCAATTTAACAGGTCTGGATAAGGAGAGAGCAGAAATTAGCCGCCACTAAATGAGGAAAGAATGGCTTCTTAGACATTACTTATGTAGTGCTACAGAATGTTACAAAGCTATGTAGCCCATCTTGAGTGGTGTGTAAGTCAAAAAAATTTTGAAAGCAAGGGTGTATTATCACCTCCACTGCAGGCTTTTATCCTCAAAGATGAAATAAGAAAATGCCTTCCATAAGTCGTGGTATGGATGAACAGATGTCTTTGGATGAACTTCTTATAGAAACAGGGGCTGGTGGAATGGGGCCAGTGAACAGGAGGCAGCAATGCACAACGGAGGTGGCGTTCTGTCCCCTTTGGGGACAAGCGTGCTTGTTTTTTAGAGAGGAGAGGGAGGTGGAACTATTAAAACTGTTTTTTTCTGTTACTTCTCTCCCTGTGCCATCAAATATAAAATCTGCAAACACAGAAGTTACAATGGAACCAGGGAAGAGCTGGGCAAATATTTAATTTTGCTGTCTCTGGTTACAGGATGTTTCCACAAATTAAGAAACATGGGGGAAATTGTGAAAAGAAAAAAAAATAATAATAACAGGCACTGCCTGCCAGCTCCTGTTTTCATGCCTCCAGTGGTATATCTTCCTGCTTGCTTTGGGTGGAAAGCCATACCTGAAAGCTTTGATGTGACCAGCTGAGAAAGGTGAGAAGTCCAGCTGGTGGAGCTGCAGCTTGTGGTTATCCTAAATCGCCAGTGACAGGTTCTGAAAATGAAACCTGTGGTTACCACAGGAGATGGTTTTTCAGAGTGGTCTTCAGTGCTTGAAAAGATGCCTAGAGAGGCAGGAGGAGGATGGGCGACTACTGTGATGCACTTTCTGTATGAGTCTAAGATGGTGGGGGAGAGAGTTGGCTTTCTTCTATTTCCTTTTTAGCTACTGAAGGCATGAACTGGTTTACAGGAAAGGTGCTAGGGCTTTTTCCTTTGGGGGTATGTGTGTGTGTGTGTAATAAAGACTCTGTGTGTAACTTAGTGCCTTCTGGGGGAAGTTGGCTAGCATTTAGAGCTGTTAGATTCATTCCAGTGTGCAATAGATCAGAAATAAACTTGGAGCTTCAGTGTCAAAATACTCACCGAAACCACTTTAACGAAGCATGAATTATGCGTGAGGCTCTTGGAAGCTGCTCAGGGATAAGTGTTGACATGTCACAGGTGATCTGCGCGTGGGATCAGCGGTGGTCTGGTGCTGTGTGTCTTGCTGTGTGGCATGGAGTTTTGTTTCCAGGGGTGCAGGAGGACGTGGAGATTGAAAGCAGACCTGCACCTCTGGCTCTGGCTGCGTGGCACATCAAGAATATAATTGTACAGAGCTAAGCAGGGCCACAAATTGCGAATCAAAAGGAACAGTCTTCTTTCCATGCAGATGCAGACCTCTTTGTACAGCAGAGTTAAGCAACTTCAGGCAGGAGAGATTCTGAGCTGCTGTGGCACCTTTCCAGGAGCTAATAAGAACTTGAAACAGAGCCCAAGCCCTAAATGCACTTTATTTAGGCTCAGAGTGGCAGCTTTTCTTACTGCTGTAATTCAACAAGAATAAGCTTATAATCTTATGTTTCAGTTTCTTGCTTTTATACTGGATAGGCTTGGAGAGCCTTCATGGTAGCTAACAGGTAATGTGAGGGCCAAACCCTCTTCTCATTCTGGATTTACTTTGCCGTCAGGGCTGATCTTTGGTAGAGATTATCATGCCTACTGGCAAGATGAAAACAAGAGTTTGTTTCAGTGCCCTATGCAGTTCACCTTTTAAAACCAGTGTGCATGCAGCATATGGGTACAGATGGATAATAACTTTGGAAACCTGGGTGGTAGGTTCAAGTTACTGCCCCACAAGTTCATTAGTCAGGTTAAATAGCTTATTTTGCATTGGGGGAAGCTAGGGGTGTTTGCATACTCCTCTAACATTTCAGAGCTAGAGGGATGGTACCTTCAGCAGCATGGCAATTACTTCATAAGCCAAAATACACTATGAGTACCATCACTTAATCCTCTTTATACTTGAAGAAGGTCAGCGGCTGCCTGGAAGACTTTGCACTGTTGAAAGCAGTGGCCTTTTGGCAAAAGCCGCTACCAGTATGGTTGTTGTAGCAGAAAAGTTGGGCCCCATATTTTGTAACTGAATCGACCCTTCCCGGTTTCTTAGACTGAACCACAGTGAACCAGAAGGGACCATCTGACCCAATTTTGGCTGCTTGAGAACCAGTAAGTCATAAGGTAAAGCCAACGTTATAAGAGTCACTCAGCTGAAGCTCTGATCCTTCCTCAGAAACATTTAAATTATTGATTTATAGCTTTCACTTTTTAAAATACATTTTTCCCTTTTGCAAATTTTGCAACAAGGAAGAGTAAAATGGCATTTGGCCAGCAAAGCTGACTTCTTGGGTAAACCAACACAAAAATCAGTTTTGACATGCTATTGAAGGAATTAAATGATACTCATCCCCACAACCTCATATGTTTGATTCAACCAGTCAGTTTTTATTTACGCTATGTATAGACTGCTGATCTGCTTCTAGAGATGCACGTTATTCTATGCGTTTAGAAAAAAATGATCGAAGTTTAAGGTACACGTTCCCTTTGTGTTTATTCTGATGCTAATTAAAATCTTTCTTTGACTTGTGACTGTAACAAAGCTTTCTCCCTTCTGTTCCTCAGTGCAAGTAAGGCCCACTATGCCTCAATTTATGCTGGCAAATGAATGGGAGAGAGGCGTTGAGCCTGCCAGGGCCTCTTGGAGTTTCATGAGGAGCTGGGGCATGATGAGAAACTGGAAAAAGGAGATCAGGAACTTTTATGTGTCAGTGAGAAAGGATGAGAGTTTTAGAAAATGAGTGTAGAATGTGAGCCAAAAAAAAGGTTTTTAAACTTTTGGAGATCTAGCTTCTGTTCCTAGACATGATAGAAATAAAGACCTAGTTGAGCAATAAAGCATGCTTATTGGAGTTGGCTAGGCTGTGATCACTTGCAAAGGGTTACTAACAGGATGAGGTTTTTTTCCTCTGCATGGAATAGAAATTAAGGAACATAAAATACACGCATAATATAGTCGTGAGCATTTGAAATGCACATACATATCTTTTAGCTTCCTTCTGACTTGCGCGTTCATAAAACATTTCTGTAGTTCTGGTGAGAAAGGGAGGAATAGAACCTCAGCACTGTGAATGAGCAGTACCTTCACTATCACTTGCGTGCGTCAGCGCTGCTTTGGGTATTTTAAATCTGTGGGGTCTTGATGAAGTGTGAGTAAGCTGAGTCAGGCAGGGTGTTCTGCTCAGTGATAGTCTTGATAACTCCCAAAATAAACAGCACTCCCCATCCCTTACTGTTCATACTGCTGTAAAATCTAATGCTACATGTTGCCTTATTGTGCAGCCTAGGTACCTATGCTGTTATGTTGGCATTGTTCTGGTGAAAAAAAAAATCCCATTATTAATAGATTCCAGGAAACTGAAAAGAAAATCTGAATAATGTAAACAAATGTAATGACGGATATGTTTGGAATTGGTCTTAGATAATGGCTCCTATTTGTAAGACTAACTATTTTCC
This sequence comes from Amazona ochrocephala, assembly GCA_039720435.1. Taxonomy (NCBI): domain Eukaryota; kingdom Metazoa; phylum Chordata; class Aves; order Psittaciformes; family Psittacidae; genus Amazona; species Amazona ochrocephala. Next base: position 77,026,377 of record CM077878.1, read on the forward strand.
TCAGTAGTAAGTAGTTGTGGAACTGATTTTAAGGACAGACTGAAGGAAACCAAATTGCTTGACTGCCACAGATATCCTGCTCTTTTCCTGTAAGAGAATGTAAACCAACAACTACTGGGAAAAAAAAGAAGTTTTATTAACTGTTGGAGGAATTATTTCTATCAGCGTTTCTCAGTAACATTGAAGGGACTTAATTCCCAAACTTTCTTTCAAAAAAGGAGTTTTTTCAGGCTGTTGGAAGTTGGCCACTAAATGTGTCTGTAACACATTAGGCACTGTTTTTCAAAACACCTTGTGGACTGCTAATTGGGGTTTGCATAATACCGCAAAATTACAGGCATTCCTTTGAAATAAGTAGGAATGAAAACTGCTTTTCTGGAGTAAAAGAAAAAGGAATTTTTGTTTTTAACAAAAAGCCCTAACAAAAATCCTTTGTTAGAATATGTTATAATTATTGCTTGCTTTTTTCCCCTGAAGAAATTAGAATCATTTGAGGAAAAGTTTCTAGGTAGTTTTGAGTTACACACTTTCAAGGGGGCCTTGGACATACAGTACTACCGTTCAGGCCAAGAGGTAAACAATTATGAAATGCCTTCAAAATACAGGGTTGGTGAGGCTTTTCAAGGTTATGTATTTTGTCACTGAACACAACAGTAAGTTGTTGGGAGCAGCAGTGAGTGATACTTATGTACAGATGAGAAAATGAAAGTTATGAAATTTAACGGCTCAGGGTCCTAATTCTTAGTTATAACACCCTGTTGTTAATCTGACTTACCCTATGGAGATGAGGCAGAGTAAAATTCTTTTTTTTTGTTTAATTAGTGTATTTACACTTGATTGGTCAACATTCAGACCTATTCTGTTCTTTGACTGATGAGTCCATATCTGTTTCGGGTCTGTCCATTCTGCAGATCTGGGGCTGTACTGGGCTTGGGCCCTGAAGGTATTTTTAGGATAGAACAGGATCAAACCATGGCTGGCATAGAGAAGCCTTAGGCTGCATTCTTTATTTCTGTCCCAGCAAGATGATTTTGGTTGTTTCTGAAGTGTCCAACAACTTACCATGACTGGCTGCAGGTAGCAACTCTTAAGAAGGAAAAGCCACAGAAAGCCAGTTTCAGAGCATCTCCAAAGTATGCCTGGGTGCATGAGAGAGCCAGTCTGATCCAATTAACTCTTATTTCTGTCCTGAAATGCTGAGAGTGCAGTTGTAACATCTCATCATGCTCTGGGTGATATACCCAGCCTGAAAACATGAACATTATATTTCTAAATCTGTTTCACCTCACTGCATGATTCCGTGTTTAATGAAAACTGCAAAAGGAAATCTTTTAGGCAAGCAGATGTGCTGGATGCTAATAAGAGTTGGAAGCTTACACTGTATTTACCAACGAGAACAGTCTTTCATGGTCAGAATCTCAGTACAGCAAATAATATGGTAGTTTGTAGAACAGAGAAGTGATAGATAAAGGAGAACTTTTTGTTTCGAGTGTCAGGTTTGACAGTACTTTTGTTTATATCTAATAAATATCTAATGCTTCAATCTAAGACATGGTATTTCAGACTTGTATAAAGAAGGCTTTAAATGAAAAGTACAAGTCTTTCACATTAATAAATTACACAAAAATAAGGAGAGAAAATGACCTCTTATTGTATTTGAAGCACAGGAGGAGGCGGCAAGGGCAGATTAGCAGGGCTTTGTGCAGCAGTGCCTCTGTATGAAATAAACAACTTTTGACAGGAAGATTACAAAAACTGAAATCATGAAGAAAGAAAAGCTGTTGCTAAATGGGAAGCATGAATTTGCTGTATTTACCCACCATTTTCCTTCTGCTTAAAGAGAGGCACAATCCAGGGTCTTGGTGATTTTAGTCATCCCTGAGCTGCCAAAAACTTTGTCACCTGTGCAGTAAGCACATGTTTACACAGCTTGTTGGCTGGGAGAAGCCTCTCATGCAGTACCCCATGGGCTCCAGCATGCTGCTAATACTGGGGTGCAGAGTTCATGCACAACAGTGGCTGGCAGCACTAAATGAACTGCAGAAAGAAGGAATGCTGGTGCTGTATATTTTTAACTTCATACATCTTCCTTGAAAAGACAAGCGGGTGAATGAAGGAAATACAGGAGGCCATAAGTGGAAAAACATCCTGATGAGGGGAAATCCTACTTCTAATGACGCGTTTTGTCACTGAGCCACGAACTTCAGAAAATAATGATGAGTGGTCATAGGTATCTTCTGAGTGTAGAATTTGCTTTAGATTGAAAACAAAAGCAGAAAGAGTAAAAACATCTCTCCAGAAGAGCACAGCATGCACTCATATCTCTTTTCAGCAGTGATGAGCATATCCTCATCCTTTCCATAGAGTTCTTGAAAGTGTAAAGCTGAGAGTCACAGAAAATTGTCAAACAACTCAAGCTTTCCTTCCTTACAGTTGTGTCTTATTTTCTCTTGTCTTGGTAGAACAATGTAGAGAATGAAATATGTGATAAAAATACTCATGAGTTAAAGTACTTTCTTTCATTCACTTACTAGTTCCAAAGAAATTTATTGATTCAGAATTACAAATAGCAGAGATGCTAGGGATTGTAATCAACTGGAGATGATATGTCCATATGTCAGCACTTTGTAAAAACTGGCTTTTCTGTTGCAGACATTCAGAAAAATGTAGAAAAGTAGAGTAATACAATTGTTTGCTGTCACAAGAGCTGCTTGTGCAAAATTTGCATTGAAATCTACTTTCCTGTTGCAGGTGCACCCATGGCTCAGATATCTTCTGTCCCTGTGTTTCTTATTTTAGACCCACTTCTTAGAAATTGCAGGGGAGGATACCCCGAAAGGCAGATAGATAAACCACACGTTGAGAACAGTGTCTTCTGAGACTTGGAAGATAGTTTTCTTTGGGGTTTGTTTTTTTTCTAGCACTTATTTCCCCTACGTTTTCCAGGTTTGCCCCACGCAAGTTGAAATGTATGCTTACGCAAAAGCCTGCAAAGAAGTGTTATCTCAATATTATTTTGAGGACATAAAGGCTGTGAATCATACAAGGCCTGTTTGTGTGATTATTGACAGGATTTGGACCAAAATCAGTGGTCTGCCCTAGCAGTCAACCTTACATATGTGGAGTAGTCAAAGCCATAGATGTTAATTTGTGTGCTCGCAGGGAAATGTCTTCAAGTAATTATACTCCTGTCCTGAAAATGGTAGGTTTGTTTCATTTTATCATAGCCCATTGAAGTTCTTTGTCAAAAATCCAGTGGAAACTGAAAAGAAATACTGTTATTCCCTTAGTATTTCCAATCCAGCCAAAATGTGATTTAACTTTCTTTGTAACCCTTTGCCGAGACCAAAAATGTTGCCTTTCCATTAGGCTACTTCACCTGAAGGCAAGAAATTAAAGGAAAACCGTACCTCCAGCAGTGAAAGCTTCTCATTCTTGCACTAATTCAATTAAACAAGAACTTCATCTATATATGAAAATGCACTGAACATCAACTAGGCAGTCATAGCATTCCCCAGTTAGCTGAGTAAACTGTCATATTGACTCAGACTGCGCTTTCTCCCCACTCACATTTCAAAAATCCTTTTTTTACTTCCTCACTGTTGAAAATCCTCATTTTCTGTTGCATATAGCTGCTGTGCGGATGCAGTGAAACAGGAGTATGAGAGACTTCACAGCAGTGATTTTTATGTTTACATTGTGGGACTGAATTCGGAAAGATAAGAGGAGCCTTTTAATTACTTACTTGCTAGCTTCAGGTAGCAAAGATTTATAGATTTAGGCAAGTTGGCAAAGGATGTTTCCCTGTCTTGCAGGGGGTTTGTACAGCCTGAAAGCATCTAACATGCTGCATATGAGATGGTGGTTAATGAACTGTGGTAAGCTGTAAGTTAGTAAATATTCAGATATGAGCACCGTACTGTGTAGCTCAATGAATCTGACCACAATTATTATATAATTACTGTGGTCATGACTGGTTTCTGAGTTTTGACTTCACAAAGCATAGTTGTATACTGTTAGTAGTTGGTTGCTAGGGGTTTAGTGTAATTAGTTGAGTTTAAACATACCGTGCTGTGAAAAGCGAATGTTTTAGTACGAATTTTTAATTTTCCTGAATTTTTAGTATGAATTTAGTTTTCCAGAATTAAGACTGGGAAAGTATGAATTTACAATGAGAAAGCATAGTGAAAGCTAGAGGGTTCTTGGGGAATAGCCAGAAAATCAGTTTCTGCTGAAAACTAATTTAAACGTCTTTTTTTCCCTTGGTACTGTTGAACTAGTAACTTTTAAATCCGGTTAGCTTTGTGTCAGGTAGCATTTGAAAATATTTCATTGCATCACTTCCACAGAAAATAAGGTGAATCTAATAGGATTTCCCATGTTATTCTAACTGTTCCCAGCATTTAACGTAGTTATCACCTTTCTATACAGCTTGTCATGGAGTTTTAGTCCTTTTAGGGAATTTTATTCTTGGTCACTAGGGGTCAGTGATTCAGCTCCAAGTTAAGGCACTTCAAGATATTGAAATTAGGTACCAAAGCTCCAGCTGTAGCCAGTGGAAACTGAGGCAATACTTCTCTAGGCTACACCGCCTGATGGCTTTGAGTGCAACGGGAGCTGAGACAGGTAGTTCACATGCAAATGCTTTTAAGTATTTGAAATAGGGAAATAACTTTCTTTCAGCCTTTAGGTTCTGCTACACTCAGTGATGTTAGTCGGATCTAGAGCCAGCTCAGGGTTTCTTGATGGAGAAAGCAAAACTGGATTTGGACACTCCAGGAGCAAAGACACAGGGATACATATTCTGTCCTTGCCTTTGGTGGCAGCAGAGATAGGACAAAGAAGGCTCAGAAAGGCTGTTGAGACTTGTCAGGCCATGTAGAGGGGTGGAATTCTGGGAGAAGCAGATGGACATGCGGAGAAACAGGCTGGGAGAGCACAGAGTAATGTAGGGGCTGTGACTGGAAGTTTCTCTGTTCCCCAAATTGACATCCTCAGAGGTTTTACTGGAAAGCTGGGATGGGTCCATGGGGGCTTTCACCTCAGTGGCTATACAAGGCATGAATCAGATGCACAAGACCAACCTACCTCTTAGCTTCTAAGTCCACTCCCTTCCCAAAACTGCCTTTATTTCTTACATTGTCAGAGTAAGAGCAGCCTGGAACATTCTTGTACCCCCAGATGAAACGTGCATGGCAGGCCTGGCCCTCAGCCTGCCCTCCTGCCCCACTGCCAGTGCGCAGCAGCTCTGAAATCATAAATAAACCATGCAGTGGCCAAGCCAATACAGCTTGTGCTGCTTACCCCAATCCCTCCCCATTGCAGTTGCAAGGAAAGGGAACAGTCCTCCTCACTCCTTCATCCTTCTCCTACCCGAGTCCCGGAAAAGAAGTTGGTGAAGCAGGACTCAACACTCAGTGGGATCCAACTCACTACATAGCTAGTGTTCCTGGATGGGCCTTGAGTGACTTGCCCCACTTCTGCCTTGGAGTTTACAAAGTGTGTTTTTTTAAAGGATTTTGGCCAAAATAATTTTGGTAAAGCTCACAGGATCTGAAGGTTTGCTGATTAGCCAATGCTTTTATCTCTTGACCTGTGCAACTGTCCTTCCTTGGGTGTGATGTTAAAAAATAAGAATAGGAGAAAATAGAAGAAAGAACAAAATGAAATTTCCTCTCACCAGAATTATGTCTGTCTATCACTTAGCTTCTCAGGAAGTAATTGTTAGCAATTCAAATATGATTGTGATGTCTCTCCTAAATACTTAATGTATGTAATCATTGACCACAATTTTGGATATTTCCCCAAACCTGGATAAATAATGTTCTCCTCCCATGTGCTAAAACATTAAGGAAACGTCCCTACCAAGTTGGTGGTTTATGGTTTTTATTTTTTGTGGGATGGGGGGAGTGTGTTTAAAAATAAACAAATAAAAAGTCTGTAATGACTTACAGCTTAAAACAATTCTAGCCTTCTACTTCTCTCTTGGTCTCTGTCCTCTTCACAGAATAGTATCACAGTATTTTCCACACTTACTTTGGTTATGAGGAAAGAACAAAGTTTGATGAAGTTTGAAATCTCCAAGAACTGCTTCTTTATTTCTATTGGGAAAATTGTTACTTGACAGATAATTATTTTTTCCAAGTAGGATGTGCTATTCTAGATAGGTCATTATGGACAGCATGCAGCCGTTAGGAGTGAATTGCTCTGTTCAGTCACAGCATGGTCAGTGGTGGATGCAGCTGTTCCCTTTTAGCTGTGTCTGTGTGACTCTGTCCTCATCCACAGTCAAATACTCAGGAATAACAGATAGCATCATTCTCTGGGCCAGCAGAGCCCACGAAACTCCCTCCTAATCTCCCTCAGAAGTTCCCCCAACAGCTCAAATGTTAGCGGTTGTTTTACAACATGAAGAAGGGAAGGCATACCAACTTATTCTTAATTACCTTTTAAAGGAAAGCAGATTTCCTCCATAGTGATAATCAATGGGTCTTGTGTTAGGAAGAAAGATGGATTGTACAAAATGAAACCAAATCTGCCCAGGGCAAATTTCCAGTGGATCTTACTCCTTTTTAAGTTCACTTATGCTTTCAGAAGTAGTTCCTGAATAATCTTTAGTAAGTGTAAATTAAAGAACCACCCATACTAAAAAAATCAGCCAAGGTATAAATTTGCTTTAGGAGCAATTTTAAAAGCAGTGGTCCGGTTGTGTCAGCCAATACATCCTTCCTGCCTTTTATGATTTTCCAAACTGTTCAGTTTCCATATCTAAATGGCATTATACAGCACTGTCCTGTGTATTTCTTTCAGAATCTTAATCTTCCTCATTAGAAGCCAGTGCTCTCTTTTGACTACATTTGTTAATAAGAAATGCAGAACATAACTTGGGTCTCTAGGGTTTAAGAAGACGCTCTTAACAAATCTTGCAAACACTACCATAATCAACTGTATCAGTCATAGAGTCATAGAATCATAGAATAGTTAGAGTTGGAAAGGACCTCAAGATCATCGAGTTCCAACCCCCCTGCCATGGGCAGGGACACCTCCCACTAAACCATGCCATCCAAGGCTATGTCCAACCCCACCTTGAACGCCACCAGGGACGAAGCATTCACAACTTCCTTGGGCAACCCATTCCAGTGCCTCACCACCCTCACAGTAAAGAATTTCTTCCTCATATCCAATCTAAACTTCCCCTGTTTAAGTTTAAACCCATTACCCCTTGTCCTCTCACCACAGTCCCTAATGAAGAGTCCCTCCCCAGCATCCCTATAGGCCCCCTTCAGGTACTGGAAGGCTGCTATGAGGTCTCCACGCAGCCTTCTCTTCTGCAGGCTGAACAGCCCCAACTTTCTCAGCCTATCTTCATATGGGAGGTGCTCCAGTCCCCTGATCATCCTCGTGGACCTCCTCTGCACTTGTTCTAACAGTACCATGTCCTTTTTATGTTGAGGACACCAGAACTGCACACAATACTCCAAGTGAGGTCTCATGAGAGCAGAGTAAAGGGGCAGGATCACCTCCCTCGACCTGCTGGTCACACTCCTTTTGATGCAGCCCAGGATACCCATCAAGAAGCTGTACCTGCAGCTCAGGTACTTGTACCCACCAAGTTCAGGTCTATCCCATGTAATCTAGAACAGTTTGCCTTTTGTGAGAGAATGCTTATTCTACACCTTTTTTGGGTCTGGTGTCTCACAGGCATGTGTACAGCCAGGATGTTATAGCTCCATCCTGCTCTGCCAGCTTACCATGTCAGGGATCAGCGTGCCTCACTCACCTGACAGCAGGACTGGTGTGGGAGGCAGCCTACATACTTTTCCAGTGCCTGCTTCTTCTCCAGGCTTGCAGCTGGGAATTTGAGGTAACTTATGGCCTATTCTTTTTCTGGCATTTTTTCAGGTCTGCAGAACTTACAGCCAGTTTTGGCATGTAATCCTCAGAAGTGCCTTTTATGAAAATAAACTTGGGATTTTTGAGAAGCACTGAAGCCACTTGAGTTAAAAACATAGCATAACTGACTTTCCAAGTGGAGTGACAGATTGTACTACCCAGTCCTGGTGCCACTGTCAGACAAGAAAATTGAATTCTTCACTCCTCACAATGTTTCCTTGGGTGCAAAAAGAAATGTAAAGTCTTCATAGCTAGAACTGATTAATGTCAATTCTGTAATGACAAGATATTTCAAAATTACTGTCTCATGTCCTTCTCTTCAGCATTCTGTTAGAATGTGTTTACAGTAGGTACTCTTTTAAACTTGAATTTCTAAAAGGACTCAAAGAAAGAAAACTGGGAAATTACCTTGACATTCAGCGACAGCTGTAATATCATATAAATCATTACTAATGGAGAACAATTATGGAGGCTCAGAGTCGACTAATAGATTTTTCTCACAAAGCAGGAAGGATCTTGGACCTACTGCAGAGCTGTGAAGAAGTAATTACTTATCATCTTTCGTACCTAACAAATGAGTTATTTTCAAAGATGTCACACTAGCTATGACATGCTCGAGAACATCATGTTCTAGGCAGCGGGGTGTTCTGTTTGCATTTACATCTTTTAGAGCAGCCATCTGTACTGCAGCAATTTTATGCCTGCTATGTATTTTGGATATGCATGTACACTTTCATTTTACACAGTTGTTGGTAACTTTGTGCTGTATGTACTGACTGCTGTCTGTTGTCTTGCCTCAGCCAACATGCAAGTTCTTTTTTGAAGTGACTTCTTACTTAGCAATGTGACTTCCTCAGGACTAATACCTCCCTAACAGAGGAAAGCCATCCTATTTCTACAGTGGTATTTATGCTGAGGCCTGAGAAGGTTTAGTGAATTTTAGTAATTTGAGGTTCAAAATGCTTATGAAGATGGAATAGATGCTATTTGAATGCTCTCTTGCTTCAAGGACATAACACCATTTCCTTCTGTCTGTTCTGTTAATTTTCATCTGATTTTTCAGTTCTCTGTATCAGCACTTACTTCCCTTAGTTATGAGTGGGTTTCATTTAATGCCACTAGCCTCCTGTCTCTACCTTACAGATTGTGAAAAATAACTGTAGGGTAGTGTGCATTGACCTGATAGATGGAAAGCTTCAATTGCACTTGCAATTAGACTCACCTTTCGTAGCATCTAAGTGGGAAAAGAAAGTGGCACTAGGCAGTTACTCTGCCCTTTTGTGGACTGGAGCCCAGAACCAGGAGCAGCTCATGCCTTAGAAAAAAACCCCAAACTCAGGTCCAGCACTGCAATTTGCTCTGTTTGTTATAGTGACATTTTGTGGCATGGAAACTCAGAGTTACGTTGTAGGGTCACTACTGACCTGAGTATAAATACAAGGCCTTTTTCAATTTCAGTATTAATTTATTTTAAAACAAATCACATTTGGGGCTCATGATGATTTTCGTTTGTTCGTCTGTTGCAATCGCCCGGACACATCAGTTATCTGCTTGTTGCAGGGATGATAGACATGGAGAACCTGAAGTGCTGTCCTATTCTTCACTTTTGTCCCCAAGTGCAGAAGTCTCAAGATCAAAACATTTTAGTTAAAACTCAATCTTCTAATTAATATATAGATAAAGGATGAGCAATATTTGACATGAAGGACTTTGGACTTGGTGGTTTAAAAACCTTGGATTCTCAGTAGTCAGTTTCAGTTTCCAGAATCAGTTTCCCATCTGTGAAATAGATTTTATATTTAACAGCTACATGAGAATGAACTAAGCATAGATTACATTCATGCCCTGCTTGCATTAAATGGAAAAGGCTGGCTTCATCCTGTATTCAGGACTGGCTAGGATCCATCTCACCATTTGTAGAAGGCTCTGTGAAGGAAAACAAACCCTAACAATACTAGTTGAAAAAAGTACATATTTTATGATCTTAATCACCACTCACATAAAAATTCTTCAGTGTTTCTTGAAGACATAACAGGGTCACAGCATGTGCTTTCTTTCAGTTTTTCCTCAAACGTCTGTTTTCCAAGTGAATAAAAGTGTAAATGAGAGTGAGAGGACAGTTTATTTTCTGGATTTCAATCTTTTTTTCATCTCAGAATCACACTGTAAAATAAAATTTGGGGAAAGGGGCATGTTCCTGAAATATTTGCAATGTTTAAAACTTTGTTTCTCTTGATAAAAAAATTTACACTGAAACTATTTTGACTACCTCATCAGTTCTCTGTTAGGAGGCACCACATCTTAAAAATCTTTAAAATGTGTTAAAATATATATTTATATACTTAAACACGGGGTCTTTTTAAATGTGCATAAATACATATTGCATTTAATTTCTCTTTGGGCTTTGCTTTTTTTCCCATTGTTCAGGTACCTGGCTGAATGGTATACCAGTGCTATACCAGTCTGATTTAATTCCTGGGAAACTTTGCTGCTTGTTGCTTTGCTAATATAGCCTTTAGAGAATTCATGGATCATTGCCGTGCGTTGATAGTTTTCCATTAGAATCATAGAATCATAGAATCATAGAATAGTTAGGGTTGGAAAGGACCTCAAGATCATCGAGTTCCAACCCCCCTGCCATGGGCAGGGACACCTCCCACTAAACCATGCCATCCAAGGCTATGTCCAACCCCACCTTGAATGCCGCCAGGGATGAAGCATTCACAACCTCCCTGGGCAACCCATTCCAGGGCCTCACCACCCTCACAGTAAAGAATTTCTTCCTCAGATCCAACCTAAACTTCCCCTGTTTAAGTTTAAACCCATTACCCCTTGTCCTCTCACCACAGTCCCTAATGAAGAGTCCCTCCCCAGCATCCCTATAGGCCCCCTTCAGGTATTGGAAGGCTGCTATGAGGTCTCCACGCAGCCTTCTCTTCTCCAGGCTGAACAGCCCCAATTTTCTCAGCCTATCTTCATACGAGAGGTGCTCCAGTCCCCTGATCATCTTCGTGGCCCTCCTCTGCACTTGTTCTAACAGTTCCATGTCCTTTTTATGTTGAGGACACCAGAACTGCACACAATACTCCAAGTGAGGTCTCACGAGAGCAGAGTAAAGGGGCAGGAGCACCTCCCTCGACCTGCTGGTCACGCTCCTTTTGATGCAGCCCAGGATACGGTTGGCCTTCTGGGCTGCAAGCGCACACTGCCGGCTCATGTTCATTTTTTCATCAACCCACACCCCCAAGTCCTTCTCCGCAGGGCTGCTCTGAATCTCCTCCCCGCCCAATCTGTAGCTGTGCCTGGCATTGCCCCAACCCAGGTGGAGGACTTTGCATTCAGCATGGTTAAACTTCATCAGGTTGGCATCAGCCCACCTCACAAGCGTGTCAAGGTCCCTCTGGATGGCATTCCTTCCCTCCAATGTATCAACTGAACCACACAGCTTGGTGTCATCGGCAAACTTGCTAAGGGCGCGCTCAATCCCACTGTCCATGTCACCCACAAAGATGTTGAACAAGACCGCTCCCAACACCGATCCCTGGGGGACACCACTCGTTACTGGTCTCTAGCTGGACACTGAGCCACTGAGCACTACTCTTTGCGTGCAGCCATCCAGCCAGTTCTTTATCCACCGAGTGGTCCACCTATCAAATTGACGTCTCTCCAACTTAGAGAGAAGGATGTCATGTGAGACAGTGTCAAAGGCTTTACACAAGTCCAGGTAGATGACATCAACCGCTCTGCCCCTGTCCATCAGTTCCGTAGCCCCTTCATAGAAGGCCACCAGATTGGTCAGGCAGGACTTCCCCTTAGTGAAGCCATGCTGGGTGTCACCAAGCACCTTGTTGCTTTTCATGTGCCTCAGCATGCCTTCCAGGAGAATCCGCTCCAAGATTTTGCCAGGCACAGAGGTGAGACTGACTGGTCTGTAATTCCCTGGCTCATCCATTTTCCCCTTCTTAAAAATGAGGGTTATATTTCCCTTTTTCCAGTCACCGGGAACTTCACCTGACTGCCATGATTTTTCAAATATGATGGACAGTGGCTTAGCAACTTCATTTGCCAGCTCCTTCAGGACCCGTGGATGGATTTCATCCGGTCCCATGGACTTGTATACATTCAGGTTCCTAAGGTGGTCCCGAACAAGATCCTCCCCCACAGTGGGCCCAGGGTCCCCACCCTCACCGTCCCCGCGTCTGCCTTGCAAGACTTGGGTGGTGTGGTCAGAGCATTTGCCCGTAAAGACTGAGGCAAAGAAGTCATTAAGAACCTCAGCCTTCTCCAAATCCAGGGTAGCCAGTTCTCCCGATAGCTTCTGGAGAGGGCCCACGGTGTCCCTAATCTGTCTTTTATTGGCAATGTACCTATAAAATCCCTTCCTGTTATCCTTAACATCCCTAGCCAAGTTTAATTCTAAGTGGGCCTTAGCTTTCCTAACCTGGTCCCTAGCTTCCCGGACAACATCCTTGTATTCTTCCCAGAATGCCTGACCTTGCTTCCACCTTTTATAAGCCTCTTTTTTCTTTCGAATTTTGCTCAGCAGCTCCTTATCCATCCAAGGAGGTCTCCTGGCCCTCCTGCTGAATTTCCTTCTAGTTGGGATGCATCGCTCCTGAGCTTGCAGCAGGTGAGCCTTGAATATCAACCAACAGTCTTGGGCCCCCCTGCCCTCTAGGGCTGTATCCCATGGAACCTTACTGAGCAGGTTCCTGAAGAGGCCAAAGTCTGCTCTCTTGAAGTCCAGGGCAGTGAGCTTGCTGCACGCTCTTCTCACTGTCCTGAGGATCTCAAACTCAGCCATCTCATGATCGCTGCAATCAAGGCTGCCCTGGAGCGTTACATTCCCAACCAGCCCTTCCCTGTTGGTGAGGACGAGGTCAAGCATGGCACCTCTCCTTGTCGGCTCCTCTGTTACTTGCAGAAGGAAGTTGTCTTCCACACAATCGAGGAACCTTCTGGATTGCTTGTGCCGGGCCGTACCATCCCTCCAACAGATATCAGGGTGGTTGAAGTCTCCCATGAGAACGAGGGCCTGCAAGCGTGAGGCTGCTCCTATCTGCCTATGGAGCGCTTCGTCCAGCAAGTCCCCTTGGTCAGGCGGTCTGTAACAGATCCCCACAATAATGTCACCCATCACTGTTCTCCCTTTAACCCTGACCCACAAACTCTCTGTCGACTGCTCACCTGTCCCCAGACAGAGTTCCATACTCTCTAGCCTATCCCTAACATGCCGGGCCTGTCTTTCCTAAAGAGCCGGTAACCTTCCATTCCAACACACCAGTCATAGGAGCCATCCCACCATGTTTCTGTGATGCCTATGATATCATACCCCCGTAGATGTGCACACATCTCTAATTCCTCTTGTTTGTTCCCCATACTACGGGCATTTGTGTAGAGGCATTTGAGCCGAGATCCAATTGAAGCCGGCTCATTGGCTAGAGCAGCTGGAATATCCCTACATTGCTCCGAACGTTTACTATAGGTGCTACCAACCGACTGGGTGTGTTGGGATGGAATGCTGCCCCCCTCCCCCAACACATCTAGTTTAAAGCATCCTTGACCAGCCTGGCAAGCCTCCTACCAAATCCACTCTTCCCCTTCTTTGTCAGACCAGCTCCACCAGCCCCCAGTAGACCTGGCCTACTATATTGAGTCCCATGTTCAAGGTACCCAAACCCCTGACTATAGCACCACCCTTCTAACCATTTATTAACCTGCCCAATCCTCCTAGCCTTTTCAGGGTCCTGCCCTGTATCCTGGAGAATTGACAAAAAGACAATCTGAGCTCCAGAGCCCCTAACCACCTCTCCCAGAGCCCTGTAGTCCTTCTTTATGGTCCCCGGGCTACTGCTATCTATATCAGTAGCACCCACATGTATTACCAGGAGTGGGTAATAGTCAGTGGGACTGACTAGAGCAGGCAGCTTCTCGGCCACATCCCTGATCTGAGCCCCTGGTAGGCAACACACCTCCCTTGAGGCTGGGTCAGGCCGGCAGATGGGTGCCTCTGTGCCTTTCAGATTAGAGTCCCCTACTACTACGACCCGCCGCTTTTTCCTGGCAGCACCAGTAGTGACCTTCTTTACCAGTGCACCAGCTGGTTGCGCCTGGTGGGAGCGCTGTTGCTCATCAGTCCCCAGCAGGATAGCAGAGCGCTGTTGCTCATCAGCCCCCTGCAGGACAGCAAAGCGGTTCTGGGTGGGGACAACAGACGTAGGAGGAAGCCCCCTGCTTTTAATTACCCCCTTCCTCCTTTTTTTGTTGTTTTTTTCTGTTACCTTTTCCCAGCTTCCTGGGTTAGCAGCCTCCTTTCCTGGGTTAGCAGCCTCCTTTCCTGGGTTAGCAGCCTCCTTTCCTGGGTTAGCAGCCTCCTTTCCTGCATGGGCAACAGTAGACACTCGAGGCCCCGGAACAGTTTGGTCCCGGAGCAAGCAGTGCTGCTCCCCCTCAGCTTCCCTGACACCTTTCAGCCTGGTAACAGCTTCCTGCAGTTCAGCCACCTGCTGCAGGAGGACCTCCACCAGGGAGCGCAGAGTGCAGCCCTGCCCATTGCTCACCCTTCCCTTAGGATACCCCGAGCTCTGCGCTACAGCCTCCCTTCCCGTCGGCTCCGTCTGGGTGCCTACACTGGCCACCACCGGCGCGGCCAGAGCAGAGCTCCCAGAATGCCTTAGCCAAACTGAGTAAAATACATAATAGTTCAGTACCATTCTCTCCAGCTGCTACCTGGAATTGTCTGACTTGTAGCTTATGATGAGACTAATGTGCTTGTCTTTCTGGTCTTACTATTGGATATATCACATGTATTATCTATTTCAGGGTTTTAAAGCATTTATTTTTAACTGTGGGAGTTAAAAAAAAAATAGATCATGTGCTCTAAAGCAATTGCATTCTAAAAATCACTCAATGCATGGGAAACTTCACAGATCAAAGCATGGTATAATGTCTTATGATGGCATGTTGTCTGAAAGATGCCAAATACCCGAATGGAACCTGAGAATGTCATATTTTCCAAACTCTTATAAATTACTGGCATAAATCTGAGTAGCTGAATAGCTCCAGCTACAGAGTATTGATCTGGTGTCATGCAACTGAGAAGAGGGAGTAGGAGAAGGAACTTTTCTCACAAGATTTGAATTATTTTTGTGAACATATGTAGTAAATTTCAGTAGCTGTGTTGGTTAAGGAAACTGCTGCTCAAAACTTTGTTCTGCTGGTGACTAGTTGCTCTTTTGGTGAGAGAGATCTGGGAAACAAGATATATGCATCCTATATAGCAAGATTTTACATGTGCCTCAGCAGTTTAATGAGAGCAGGCTGTGGGAAAGTTACTACAAAATCAAAACATAAATAAAATCCAAATAATTAGAGAGCAACAGGGGCTGAAGCTTGGAACACCACCACCCACCACCTGCATGTTGTTGAAGGCCTAACACCTCACAGAGCCAATAAAAATGTTCATTGGCTTGGCGAATGTGAGGCTAAATTGTGGTGTGAAATGTGTTCCCAAATCTAGCAATTACAGAACTTCACATAATGTCTTCTAGATGAGAAGATAGGGTTTTAATAACAACCATATTCTCATCAGAAATTTGGCAGCCTAACCGTTCAATGGCTCTGAACAGAGGTTAACATTCAAGTGAGATTTCTAGCAGGGCTTCTGGCCTATCCCATTCCTGTTGCAAATGGATCAATATTGAAGTGGCATTTTTCGGTACTGTCTGAACCCGGAGTGTACAAGGAAGGATCAGCAAGCAAACAAATGAACAGTGGTGGAGGATAAGAGGGGTGTTGACTGTTGAGAAGAGCAATGACAGATCACACATGGCTGCCTGAACTCAGACCTCCACTGGATCAGATGGGGCCCAGTGGTGTGCCTGCCTTGGCTGTCTTCAACCTGCAGACAGCCTGTGCTGCCCCTGCATGTGGAATGACAACCAGAGGAGGATGGGACAGTTTGAAAAGCAGCTTCACCAAAAGAAATTCAGGGAGCAGAATATGGTCTTACAGCAGGAGATATTTGTAATGTACAAGATGTCATTCTGCTTCCTGACAAAGCAAAGATGAAAATTAAATCAACATTGCTACCAGAGATTGTCTTGATAGGTTAATCTCAGAAATGAACTCTCTTGAAAGCTTCAGCAGAAATGAGATTTGGTGGGATCAATGTGAGGTAGAAAGAATGATTAGCAGGGCCGCTGACCTGCAGGATGTGGATGAGCGATGGGACCAGGACTCTCAGAGAATATGGAAGATATACAAATGCATGAAAGAAAGTAATAGTTTTTAAACCCCCCAAAGTGAAGAAGGAAGAGCCTGTTAAATGTTTAAAGCAAGACATTTTTTCCTTTCCAGAAGCAGGAACAGCTGCAGTGGTAAAGAGTCACACAGAGCTGCCTGCAACTCTGCCATCCTCTGCTGTCAGACAATCCCAGAGGTGCAACTTAGAGTTAAAATAACGAGAACCGCACATGTTTCTCCAAGCAGGCTCAGCTGTGAGCTCAGACTGAGTTGCTCAGGGCATTACCCAGCCAGGTCTTAGGAACCTCTGAGGATGGAGACTGCACAGCCTCAGTGGACATCCTCTTCTTGAATTCAAGCTGGAGTCTTCTGACCTGTGTGGGAGGACATAAGAGTGTTTCAGGCATTGTCCCAGGCTACATCAGTGAAAAGTAGTCTCTGGCAAGTATAGTACAATGGTGGGCTCTCAAAGCCATCTGAAAAGGGGACCACCGGTTGGATGAGGAGAGGTGAAACATAGAATCATAGAATCATAGAATAGTTAGGGTTGGAAAGGACCTCAAGATCATCGAGTTCCAACCCCCCCGCCATGGGCAGGGACACCTCCCACTAAACCATGCCATCCAAGGCTATGTCCAACCCCACCTTGAACGCCGCCAGGGATGAAGCATCCACAACCTCCCTGGGCAACCCATCCCAGGGCCTCACCACCCTCACAGTAAAGAATTTCTTCCTCATCTCCAATCTAAACTTCCCCTGTTTAAGTTTAAACCCATTACCCCTTGTCCTCTCACCACAGTCCCTAATGAAGAGTCCCTCCCCAGCATCCCTATAGGCCCCCTTCAGGTATTGGAAGGCTGCTATGAGGTCTCCACGCAGCCTTCTCTTCTCCAGGCTGAACAGCCCCAATTTTCTCAGCCTGTCTTCATATGGAAGGTGCTCCAGTCCCCTGATCATCTTCGTGGCCCTCCTCTGCACTTGTTCTAACAGTTCCATGTCCTTTTTATGTTGAGGACACCAGAACTGCACGCAATACTCCAAGTGAGGTCTCACGAGAGCAGAGTAAAGGGGCAGGAGCACCTCCCTCGACCTGCTGGTCACGCTCCTTTTGATGCAGCCCAGAATACGGTTGGCCTTCTGGGCTGCGAGCGCACACTGCTGGCTCATGTTCATTTTTTCATCAACCCACACCCCCAAGTCCTTCTCCGCAGGGCTGCTCTCAATCTCCTCCCCACCCAATCTGTAGCTGTACCTGGCATTGCTCCGACCCAGGTGGAGGACTTTGCATTTAGCATGGTTAAACTTCATTAGGTTGGCATCAGCCCACCTCACAAGTGTGTCAAGGTCCCTCTGGATGGCATTCCTTCCCTCCAACTTATCAACCGAACCACACAGCTTGGTGTCATCGGCAAACTTGCTGAGGGCGCACTCAATCCCACTGTCCATGTCACCCACAAAGATGTTGAACAAGACCGGTCCCAACACCGATCCCTGGGGGACACCACTCGTTACTGGTCTCCAGCTGGACATTGAGCCACTGAGCACTACTCTTTGCGTGCGGCCATCCAGCCAGTTCTTTATCCACCGAGTGGTCCACCTATCAAATTGATGTCTCTCCAACTTAGAGAGAAGGATGTCACATCTTTGTCACCAAGCTAGGCTGAATTTCCACATACCAGAAAAAGAGTGAGAAAAAAAAAAAAAAAAGAAGGGATAATGTGGATGGCATGTATAACTGAGTGGTTAATAAAGTTGGGAGCTGACCGGGCCTTCCTAGCTGTAGTATATTTAGGGCAAAATCATAAAGGAGAGACAGAAGATGAGGCGTTATTAAAGATACTGGAAAAATAATCTGAGTGATGAGTTCCTCTTCAAGCAGAGAAATAAAAGCAGTTTTCACCAATGAACTTGCTACTACAGTTGGTAGTACGTAACAGATTTATAGAACCATTGGATGGATTTGCGTTTATGAGAGGAGTGGATTTATGTCCTGAAGACACTGAAGAGAATAAAAGAGTAGGGGCGTGGTAAATTATTGTGGAAAAGACTTGCCAATAAAAAATGTTTCAGTGACTGTTAAAGGGATGAAAAGTACTTCTTTATATAAAGCAAAACCAGACAGATAGATGTATTGTTGTGCCAGTATAAGTCTTGCATTTTAGAGAGGACTGAAGGAGGTATCTGAGAACATGAGGACTGCTGCTGCATGTGGTTCCATCTGCCAGTGATACTGAGGGAAATATTTCCTGAGGAGTCTGGACTGGGGGAAAAAGCAGGAGGAAAGTGTATCAAGATGACTGATAGCTTCACGGAGTAGCATACAGAGAAGTTAAAAACTCATTGCAAAGCTTGTTTAACCAGTGCTCTTAAAGGGTAGAAAATTCTTCCTCCTGGAAGATAGCAAAGGTATTTGTAATACTATTAAAAGTATATTCAAGCAAATTGACTAGCTCTCACTAGTGTGGACACACTAGTAACATGTTAGGTATGTATACCCAGAGCAGTATGGATTCATGGTAGGGTGACAAATTAACGTAATAATCGGAAAGCTCTACTATGAGTTGTACAATGTAGAATAATAACAGGCAAGTTGTCTGGGGGTCTCCTGACAAAGAAAATGTCACTTAGCAGCTAGAAGGGATATTAAGAAACATTGCATTTAGGAAAATGTGGCTTTGGAGGTAAAGTGAGACCTTGTGTTTCTGCTGTGTATAAGGGTTTTTTGACTTTTGAATTAGGGAAAGGAACATCTTTAAGCCGGTTAACATGGCAGGAGCCCCTGTGGTGTCTACAGCTACAGCAGGAGAACATCTGTGTGCAGCAATTAGGCAGGAACTTCCAAACTAAAGGACTGCTCACAGATGGAGCAGATAGCTTGCCAGGCAGATGATGTAGGGCTGTTTATATAAACTCACTTTTCCTCTTAAAAGCAATAGAATAGCAAACACGTCATTATCAGTCTTTAGGTATAAAATTAATTATGATAAATCTGAAATGTTAAGTGCCTGCTATTTTGCAAAAAAATTACACTGGGAGAGGAAAACCCCCTCATATTCATTGAGTAAGAATTCATATTAATGTGACGGAAAATTACAAGGTTTTATTGAAAGTTTATTGTACTATTTAAATAATAAAAGCCTCTGAAGAATGGGTAGAGATGAAGCTTTCTTGGATGTGCAGAATAGCTTTCAGTAAAATGAATATATTTCACACCTGTCCTATTTATTGCTGTTGTTAAGATTAGAGAATAAGATTGTTAAAGAATCTCTTCTCAGAATCTATCAAATGTGTAAGCCTGTTTTGGTCAGAGACAATATTGCCCTGCAAGGAATAGGATGTGAAATCATCTGAAGATATTTGAAGATACCCTTTAGTGTAGGAGGGGGTTTTCAGTATGTTTATTTTTGCTGAATATAATGTTAATATTTATAGGAAAGTTCTCATAACACTACGTGCTCCACTATTGATTAGGTGACATTTCATGACAGCTAAAATCTATTTGATTTCAACAGAAAATATGGTAAGGATTAACACATAAAATCTCAAAGAAAAAAATCAAGTTTGAACTAAGTGCAAAAAGCTGTAGAATAGTTGCCTTTGATCTCCCCTCACTCTGTCAACACTCTCCTAAATGTAGTGTAAAGAAAACATTTGTACTCTATGGCTACTATTTCTCTTTATGACATACATATTTTCTGATGATGGTAAGTAGTGGTACAGAGATTGTTGGCAAAGTTGCTTCTTTTCCAGTACCTTTTTCCAGTACTTGTGAAGAAACTCAAGTAAGAGCCTCTGCGCTAGTCTGGTGTACCTACCTATGCTTTAAGAAGCTTATTTTGTACAGAAAGAAAATCCAATATCATACCTTTTACAACAGCTAGACTAAGCACTACTCAAAACAATGATTTTCTACCCTACCAAAGTCTGTGATTTTCTAAAATATGGTTCAGTTTCTCCATCATGTGTCTCATCAGACTAGTCCTACAAAGACAAAAAAAGGGGGGGGGGGGGATCCATATCTGAAGGACAAGCATTCTGTAGCCGGAATCTGCTGAATCCCAATAGGTATAAGTGTATAACACACTATTTTTCCTTCGCATGTGTCATTGTGCTGAGGGTGGATACAAGGCTTACATTTTACTAATGGTTGCGTATGTTCCATTTTAGAAATTCAATATTAACCGCATTCCTGTTTCTGCAGAGTTGAAATTATTTTCTCCTTTCATCTACGAATGGAATGTCAGGTCAGGAAAATGAGATTTGTCTTTTCAGGTGAAAAAGCAGGACAGGCTCTTCAGCTGTGTTGTGGGG
Organism: Amazona ochrocephala; assembly: GCA_039720435.1. Taxonomy (NCBI): domain Eukaryota; kingdom Metazoa; phylum Chordata; class Aves; order Psittaciformes; family Psittacidae; genus Amazona; species Amazona ochrocephala. Next base: position 77,046,825 of record CM077878.1, read on the forward strand.
AGTAACGGCTTGTAAGCACTTCCACCAGCCCTTGTCACGTGAGATCTCCCTGCCCAGCAGCCATCTGCATCTGAGGCTGCTAAGACACCTGGAGATGGGACAGTAGATCTCAGAGCAACTGTATGAGCCAACACAAGGACTGAATGCACCAGTGCCTGATAGCTGAGATCTAGGAAAAACTGTTCTTCATTTTATTTCATTTCATAAAAATGGAGAGAATAGGAGCATCTCATGCTGAAATGTCAGACTTGAAGTATGAGCTCACAGCTGCAGTATACTTGCCACACAGATAGAACTGTGCTGGATGAAGTGATTTATTTTTCTCTGTAATAATCCGTTCTTTCTGCAGTGAACCCTGTTGCATTCTGGAGAGATAATTACTCTGCCGTTAGGTTTTGGGGAGGAATAAAGCAGGAAGCTTACTTTAAGGTGAACTGGAATATACATCCTTTGTTAGGATGTCAAGCAAGCTTCTGTTTGCTGTTAGAATTTTAATCCATGTTTTTCTCCCTGTAGTTGATCTAGGATCTGTGTTTGACTATCCATGAATGCAGTTTAGATTATGCTACACTTGTGCGGGAACTAACAGAGTATGCAGCATTTTGCCCAGTTATATCTGTCTGGTATTAAAACCTGGTTCAAACCATTAGTCAGTTTTGCAACCACAGACAGAATTTTATGATGCTTTTCAGTAATGTGATAATGATGAGCTGATGCTTACAAATCCTCATGGACTTTCTCTTCAGTCTAGAACCAAATCAAAATTTAACTGTTTCAAAATTTTCAGGGGTTTAGGTAAGTGTTTCACTGGTCCAGTGAGACCCCGCCAAATATTTGGGGGTAGAAGGTTCTTGAGAGTTTTCTAGCAGAGTTTCTGAATTGTTTTTGTGTAATAAATTCAAAAGCTAATTTGCAGAACCTTTGGTTTAGATAACATTTTTTAAGTAAAGTCTGAATAGTTAAGGTTATTTTTCATAGAGTTCTTGATTTGTCTTTGGCAACCAGCTACTGAATACACTGTTAAGGTAGAATCCAGGAAAAACACAGGTTTATTCTGGAGGTTACTTTAAGATACACTCAGTGTTTATTCAAGCTAATCTGTTTTGAAGAGAAAGGCAGCAGTCTTACTGCTGTTCCTGTGTTATGTCTTGCAATTCCCAGAACAAACACACACACAAAAAAAAAAAAAAAAAAAAAAAGAAAAGAAAATCCCTGCTTAGGATGAATTGTATAAGAATATGATGAGTCAAGAAATACTTTTTATATGCCTTCACATGCACATGCCAAAAAATGTCTGCCAGAGTTACTCTCTATTGGAATTTACAGGGGGTTGTGAAGATCAAATACTGAAGCACTGTCCTGCTCTTTCTCCTTCAAAGTACTATTTGAGGGGGAGCCTGAGGGGCTGGATTGCTCAGAAAAGCATTTGTTCAATGAATATTTAAGACAAAACTCTCGGGTTGTTAAGCTTTTTAAAGGTAAATTTTGAAACAAACCAAGATTAAATTTGTAGAGTTTATTGTTCCTTTGGGATTTATAAAATCATCAACAGTATTACATTGCCTCCACCCAAAAAAGTCTGTTTGTTTGTTGTAGCAGAAGTTTTAAATTGCAGTTTCTTCCTCTTTTTGAAATATTTTAGCAATTATTTGAATTCCCTAAGAACATGTTAAAGCACAGGAGACAAAAGCAACAGCTTCTGTTTCCAGCCCTGGTTGTGGAGAAAGGCAGCATTGCAGCATACACTGTCAGTGAGAGGACCAGACACTTCTCATGTAAAATAGTTTGAAATAGTCATACTATTTTTGGTGCTGGTTTGTTGTTTTCTATATTAACAAAAAACAGGATAAAATGCACAGGGCTTTTAGTTACCTTCAAATATAATGTAGGTAGCACCATTAAATATGTTTACTAGTGACATATCATAACTGATGAAGTAATTGGAAGACATTAAATGGGAAGTTCTGATAGGGCATCTTGGCCTCTGGAAGGGGTATGATGGGTATGATGCCAGCATGCTCTGGACTGGCAGCATCCCTGGGAAGCTGCCTCTCTCGATCCCTTATGCGCGGGGTGCCTGCACATGCTCCCCAGGAGTGTTCTTGACACTGGCACAGTAGATACAGCTTTGGCAAGGTTTATGCCAGTGGTGGGTCTGAATTGCAGACCTGGCTTTTAGGTGTAGCTCCAGAGTAGTGGTTCATAAGTTGAGACTTCTGGATTAAGCCGGTTAGCAGATTAATCAGTAGTATGATTTTTACAATGTCGAATCATGTTTCTGTGCATTCATGGTGGTTTTGGAAGATTGTTAAACAAACACATATTGATGCAAGGGCTGAGCAACAAGTAGTTCACTCTGAAATCCTGGGGTTTTTCCTACTTCTTGTGGAAGGGTGTAGAGAGTAGGAGGAAGGAGAAAAACTCTTTCCCTCCCCTCTCTGTCCATTCCCTTCAATGACGGCTCAGGCATGATCCACTTCTGTTTACAGGGCAAGACAGGGTTTTCCTTCCTTCAGGTATGTCTGGCCTTTGCTCCCAAATGGTAGCGTTTGGTGCAGGTGCCTTGTGTGACACTGCTATTTGTAACTTAAGTGTCAAAGGGAAATCAAGACTAAGTGTACATAATTATGGGATGAGGAAAGAAGATGGTGATGTCAAGTGTCATTGAAAGGTGCTCTGGTTACAGTGAGCTGCACTTAACCCTCTCTGCATATGTTGCTAACTGCTCTCCATTTCAGTTATTAAGGTTTTGCAGTTTCTGGAATAAGGAGCTGGGATAGAACCCCACATTCACCGAACAAGGCTACCTGGCAGCAGCTTACACATTTGATGGTCTCAGCGAAGCCATGGCTGCCAGCACATTTTCTGGGGAAGAAGCTCGAGTGCCAGCTGCTTCTGCTGCTGCTCAGCATTCTGGTCAGGGCTCAGCCATCTCAGCTGAGGGGAAGCATAAACCCAGGTTCTGGAGAAATGCCAGTCTTTGCCAATGACAAACAGCTGATCAAATGTGTTTATCAACTGTTTTGTAACTGCAGAAATATGTAGCTATTTATTTTTCATGGTGCCAGCTCACGCTTACCTGTCTAAAGACTGTGCCGTGAATGAAGAAGGTAAACTGCTATTTCATTGTACTTCAGACAGTAAATATTTAAAGGAACTGAGCCATGATGGTAAACTGGGCAGAGAGGAGGCTAGTGTTTGAGTAACATGAGAGTGGTCCAGAACTTTCTCTTATGCCACCTTTTCCTAAAGCTTTAGATTTTAAATGCATAGTACACAGCAAAGATGGTCCAGATCACTTGTTGGAATGTTTCTTGTTGAGAGTGGACATGTGAGCAATCCAACCTTTGACTTAGCCTCACTCGAGTAGTGAGTGGAGGGCTTCATAGGCTACTGAAAGGGTTAACAAAGGACGCCTTCTTGCTGGATCAGTTTACCACAAAGCAAACCTGCTTGCTAGGCTGCAACCAGTCATTAAGCTGTTGCTAACAGTTGGCTAAGAGGTGTTAACCAATCAGATGTTATTGACTGTTCCAGTACTTTGCGACTTTTCTATAAAAGGTGGTGCTTGCGTTTAATAAATTGTCAACACTTGATCGCATTGGTCGTTGCTGCGTTGTCCTTGATCTCCTGCCGCAATCACTGATCTAAGTGCAAGAAGTAGTATATTTGCTAAAGTCAAGCCAGATTAGGGATCTGGATTTGATGGTTTATCTTTTCTTTTTTTTTTTTTTTCCTAAGACCCAATGTATTGTTTGAAAAATACAGTGTAAAAAATCAGGAAGAGAAAAATATTTTCCAAGTGGTAGAACAGTCAAGCTCAGCTTCCACTTTACGCACCTTTATTCCTGTGTCTAGCATCAAAATGAAAAATGTTCCTATCCAAATGTTTATATTACCTATATACACTATTTTTTTTGTCTAAACAGACAAAAATAAACAAAAAACCCCAAAATAAACAAAAAATTTGTTTTTATCAAAATAGTATTTTCTATTGAAAAACTGAGAATGCATGAATTAAATAATCATATAATACAGGAATGAAATTTCTTCACTTTCTAAATGAAAAATGAAGAAATATACATGATCAGATGTGGGCTAGTTCAGGAAATACTTATCTTGAATAAGCAAATAATGCTAAAGTTACCTGTGCTTATTTTGGACAAAGTTCTCTTGCCTCATTGTTCAAAAATTCACTGATTTATGGAAGTATTTGAAAGTTCCATAGAGAAACTAAATTAAATTTAAAACCAATAAGAAAGAGGGTTTCCAGCTATTTGCCACAGACACTGCTTTTGAATACAAGAAGGAATTTATTGCAATATACGACATACAAGCAAAAGTCAGATCATTAATCTCAAACATCTGTGCCTTCAGTCTCATATGTAGATGAAGCTCTTCATCAGAGCAAAGCTTCAGTCGGAGAGTAAAGTGTTCTCCTGACAGATACTACAGGCACTTTCTTGTGCCTGCTGAGGCAACACCCAGCACTTCCTTCTCCTCCTTCCCCCTTCCACTGCTTACTCCCAGCAATGAAGACCCCTGGAGCAGCCCCATTGGGAAGAGTAAGCGGCCAACATCGCTGGGTTTGCTGCTACAAAGCCACTCAGTACTCTAGTCTCAGGAGAAGACAGTGAGTAGAAGGGAAGCTGAATTGCTAGTGAGCCAAAGAAAAGGGATGAAGAAGGGTCACACCCTATTTAGGAATATATACATATAGATATATATATATATATGGTAAGGAAGGGAGTTGGAAAAGAGGTGAAGAATGTGCAGAAACTGATGAGGAAGGATTTTCCAGTGGTTAGTGCACACAAGATTAAGGCTAATTTACTTTATCATGTCTCACTTAGCTCTGAAGTTGACTCTGTACAGACATACCTTAAAGGGTTTTGTGAGCACCATGTGATCTCTAGACAGAAGTGCTAGATATGGAGAGACAGACCGAATCAGCAGAGAATGAATCTCCTTGTGTGAGGTGAATGGCAGCCATACAATTCTAGCACAAAATGGGAAGGGAGCAAATACCAACAGTCTTGCACTTTTCCTACTCAGCTCCTCCACTGGCAGAATTGCTGTTCTGTAAAAACTATTGACAGACTTTAGGGTCTGGCTGATGTTAATCGTTGCAGAAGTGGGCAATGTGTTGCTATAATGGCAGTTGCTATATTGCTACTTACAGTTTTGAGCCCATATCTTTTGTAGTTCTGTTGCAAAGGGAGGATGTAGAAATCTCATGAGCAAAGCAATGGAAATAGAGGGAAATTTTCTTAAATGTCCTGTTAAGAGCTGAAAGCAGATTTTGGTTTGAATGCAAGAGTAAGACCCTCTGCATTCATTTTCTTTGAATGTTGTCTAACTTAAACTATTGCTGGTTTGAAAAGCAGAGATAATTAATGTTTGAATTGTGGCGATGTAGAAACCATGACCAGGACTGCAGGTAGAAAATGCTGTTTAACTGCTGAGGCTCTGTATTAGAGAACTCTCTGTCTACATAGAACAAACAAAACACAGAAGTGGAAAACTGAGGCATGGAAAGGAAACAATTTTTTTCCATAAGAAACCAGGAAATGAGCTCAGGGCTTATGATTGCCATCCTGTATTTTAAATCCAAGAATGCCCTCTCTTTCTCTCCAGAAATAAAAAAATGTTAAACTCAAGTTATTTAACATTTCCCCAAAACAAGCTCCTGTTATTCTATGCCACTTTGGAATTGTCAGCATTTTTATTAATATTTAAGTCATTACAGCAGTTGTTTTTTACAAAAATGAAGTTTTTATAATATATCAAATTTGAATCAGTGGCTATATTAGTTACTCATGGATTGTATTATCAACCAGTTCCTGCTTGTCTATGTAAGACTGCCTTAGCAGAAAATGAGAATGATGCCTTGTAGCTCAGGTAACTCGTCAGTGCAACCCATAAAATGCATACACTTGCAAACAATGGTTCTTGAGGAAATAGAAGAATGAAAAAATTAAAGTTAAATAAAAAGATTACTTAACAAATATTATAGGAAGGTGAGAAATGAGAATGTAGACAGTAAAGCAAACTTGATTGAATAAGTTCTTGGCAAGTAACTCAACTTTCTGCAGAAGAATCTATTCTTCAACTGCGAAACCCTCACCACTGAATTCAAGTCCAGTTGTGTCCTCACAGTAGAAGTATTTAAAGCTTTGATAATGCATAAATCAGAAATCCATGTAATCGAATAAGATGTAGACATTTGAGATAATTCATTTTGAAATTGTAATACATAGGCAGATGCAAATGGGTCTGTGAAAGAGTAGCTGTATCTAGAATGTTATTAGAGTTAAGAAGTTGTAATTTATGGTTCGGATAACTTAGGGTCTGGGTGTAATTATGAGAGAAGAAAATCCATATCTTTTGGGCTCTGGCAATAGGACTAGGTTGGCCTAACATACTATGCATAGAGATCTGAATTCTATACCTCTTTTTGCCATTTGTCTTGGACAAATCACAGATCTGTTGTGCTTTTTCTTTTACACAAAATGAATTTCATTTTATTAAACCTATTTTGGAAACCTTTGTATCGGGAATTGGAAGCATACAAGTCTTAGAAATTTGTTATTAAATATGTGTTTATTTTAATAGTTTGGAGTCTAGCAGAAGACGAGAATCCAAAAAGTACTATTTGAATAACTAATAATATGGGTTTTATTTATGCTGTAATTTATTTGGGAGATTGATGGGAGTAGCATGACAGTAAGATATTATCTTCAAAGTTGCCATGGTAATGCAACCTATTACCTGTTGCTAAGAACATGCTGTAGCTGTTATTACTTTTATTGCAGCTCTTAACATTTCAGGATGCATCCTTTAGTTTTTAAAGTGTTATTTGAGATTCAATTTCATACATAAGAAAACCACTAAGTTTTGCCACTTTCCAACAGGGCTGTAGAGCAATAGTAATGATAGCAATGCAAGAACCTTGTTCTGCTAACATAGCTCCCATCCTCTAATGCAGAGTAATTTACAAGCTATCTAACCAGTTAGGAAGACAAGAATTATCAAGTGCCCTATATATATTCATATCTGCTTTCCCTGGAAAGTCAGTGATCAGAATTTGGAGATGGAAAAGCCTAAAGGCCAAACAATAATGTGGTATAAAAACTTCAAAATACAGACAGGTGGTTCTTAGCGCTAGCACTAGACAGGTGGTTCTTGGCACTAGCACTAGAAATGGTAATATCCAGTTTACTAAGAGGATCCTGTCCACTGCAAGTCTGATTTCCTGATCCAGCAAAGTGCCCTGGGACCCCTTTTACTATCCTGAGCCCTGCTGGGCAGCAGCAGTAAGATAAGCCCCAAGTCAGCCAAAGTGCTACCCATTCATTATCATAGCAGCAGTGGGACACTTAATATAGCAGCCTTTCTATATTTGAAGGAGGCCTACAAGGATACCGGACTTTTCATCAGGGACTGTAGTGTACAACAGGTAATGGGTTTAAACTGAAGGAGGCCTACAAGGATACCGGACTTTTCATCAGGGACTGTAGTGTACAACGGGTAATGGGTTTAAACTTAAACAGGTGAAGTTCAAGTTAGGTATAAGGAACAAGTTCTTTACTGTGAGGATGGTGAGGCAGTGGAACAGGTTGCCCAAAGAAGTGGTTTGGTGTGGTCTCAGCTTTCTGAATATGATCCTCACTGGCGAGGTCTCCGATTTTTCCCCTGGGTAGGCTGTGCTCATAATGATGGCAGCTAAATTAGGAACAGAAGTGTCTTAGACTCCATCTGCAGTCAAAGTCAAAAACATGCAACTCTGAAAGACAATTCAGTCCCTTTAAGGGTTAGTCACTGGGTGGAGGCACACCACTTGTCTTCACTGACTTACACGTACAAGTACATGAAATACATATGACCTTAAAGCATTATCAAGCTCAGAAACAACTGAAGGCATTTTCAGTGCAATATAATGCACTGACATTTTGGAAAGCTGCCTTCTTTGGCACATGCAGGATGATCTATACGAATTGACTCTGACCATTTTTTCAGTCGGAGATAGCTACTTGGTTTTGCAGGCTCTGCATTTGCTCATGCAAGAACAAACAGGTCTGCAAAGAGGGCAGTGCACGTGCTGCTTCAGTATCTGAATTTCTGATAACTGCTGTTACCTGTTTCTCTATGGAATTTTTCTCATGCTCCTGGATTTCAGTGGTCTGCAAAACACTTTTTCCAAAGTCTGCATGTTGAAATAGCTTTTCCTCCAGATATTTCAGTCCAGAATCTTTGCACCAGAGTTACTGATGTGATCTGCTATGGTTTAAGGATGACTTTCAAGAGGGTCTGTAAATTATTCATCTAACTTTACTCTAGGTAATCACTTCTCAGAATAGACCAGCTGTTAAAGGCACGCCTGTGGATCCTAGGGTCTTCCTCTGCATGTCCAGATAGGCTATGCATCAGTGCAAAAGCAAACTTACCAGGAGACTTTTAGCATTGACAGTGTTTCATGAACAGATTTTCAGCTTCTCTTTCTTGTGTTTTATTGATTGGAAGAAGCAGTGGTGATAATATTGTTTGAGAGATTGATATGCAGCAGTTATACGGATTTAGGTAGGTAAAGGAGAGCAGGAATTAAATTACAGTTGGTGGGTACAGTCAGGCAGTGCCGCAAGCTTATGCTGAGCATAAGAACCACCATTCACTCTGAAATACAGTTTTGCAAGAAAACAAAGGATGAGTGAAATGTTTCATCTACAACTGCTTCTGGTCTGGAGATGGAATTTTGAGAGCTGAAATTCAAGTAATTGCTGGGTAAAAAAAAAAATTAAAATAATTCATTCATGGGGTAGGACCACTGCAGGGGAAATGAAATTATTTTCTGTGTAAAACTCCCCTCAAAACCAAATTATGGTTTGTGCACCGTTGTTTTTTTTTGTAAAAAGGGAGTACCAACAGTTACCTTCCTTTGCAGAGCATTGTGGAATGGAACTGCTAAACACACTGGATGAAATGACCACTTAATGGATCCTTAGGACTCTTCTCAGAAATAATAGAACCGTGCGTCGTATGGCACAAAAAACCTCATGTTTGAGAATATTTACATGATTAAAAATTTAGTGCTTACAAATAGATGAAGTGAGGTGGCTGTCTCATTTTTTCCTGCTGGAAAGGAGAGTCATCCTGCCTCTATAACCTCTAACATCAGTCTCGCCACATCTGTTCAGAGGAAGTGTTCACTGAAGATCTCATGCACATGAGGATATCTGCATAAAATGCTTTCCTGAAGACAAGAATTTACAGTAACTTTTATAACACTTATACAACATAATGAAAATAATCCAAACAAGCACAAATCTCCATGAACAAACATTTTAAAAATAATTCCAGTAATTGTGCTACTTGGTTTTAACCTAACTTTTCATCTGAGTTTGATAACTTTTACACAGCAACCCTTTTCTCTTTTTGAAAGCTTTCTGCCAAAACCAGAATGATGCTTAAAACATCAGCAACTTATCTTCCTTCATCTCAGAAATCCCAAGCCTTTTCATAACTGAAGCAGTGAAGGAGCCAGGGACCACTGCAGTATGCGTCCTAAAAAGGTCATCTTAAGAATTATTTGGATGAAAACTGCAAAGCTTGAACAGAATAAATACTTGTAGCCTCCTGTGAATTTGCTCTGGTATTACTGGCTTATCACATGGAGTTGTGTACTAAATAAAATCAACAATTTGGTGGCTGGTCCTGACTTCTGCTGCATGAAGCTGCTCTGTCGTTTTGTCCCAGCTATGGCCCTGTTTTCTCTTCTAATTTGTTGTGCTTTCTCAGTGAAATTGAATCCCACAAAGTCTTGGAGAAGTTGTTTTCCTCGGTGCAGATGGCCCTTTCCTCCAGACGTGACAGGCAGCTAAGAGCTGCCTTTTCTTTTTAACCTTTCTGCTCATCTTGAAATCACGCTGAGGCTATGGCCACAGCAGTGCCATGGTTCTTGCCCTATATCTGATTTTCCTGTGTATAGGCTGTCATGCATGTCAGTCACAGCATGACACAGTTACCTAATGTGGGTTGCTTTGGTTTGCTGGGTTTGGTTTTTTTGTCTGTTTTAACAAGGACAAAAAGGCCTTTTAGTGGCCCCTGGGACGTGTCCCTTCTGAAAGCTCTCATGGCAAGTTGGCTCTGGCAGGGGTGCAGCCCTTCGTGCTTGTGGCTGCAAAATGTTCCAGCTCTGCATCTTCAGCCCAGAGAAGCAAAGGAGAACCTACCCTTGCCATTTCCCTTCACCCTGCTTGTTTCACTTGGGAACACAATGAGCTGTCAAAATTTCCTGCCCTGTTTCCACAGAATCCTTCCTTTCACTCCAAAAAGGATTATTTATCTAAAACTGCTAATTGCCTAAATTGTCAGGACAATTGTTCAGCTTAATTTTAAGGTGGAGAGCAAGGAGATGTAAAGGTCTGGTGGACTGATCAAAGTTGGCCTCGAAGTCCTCTGTCAAGCCAAAAAAGAAAGTCTGGTATGTTGCCAGGAACGGCCCTTGCCTTTCAGAAATTAAAAGTCATGCAGTATGGTGTACATCTGGTGCGATCCCTATATTTAGTATCTTTGTTGAGTGCACTTAGGGGTAATTAAAAGTAATAAGGAAGAATATAAATGTTCTCCAAGTAAAAGCCAAGAAAACATGGAGGGCAGGTGTGGTTGATTTAGCCCACCACTACTTCCTAACTAATCTTTTTCTACTGATGTAGAAAGAGACTAGGTGGCACCTGGCGAAGGATTTTGAAATAACAGATTCATGAGGTAGAGCTACTTGATAACATCTTTGACTCATCAGAAACTTGCCTTCCCTGAAGGTAAAATTAATAATCCTTGAATATAAGGATTTTAGAGGCTTTTACTAAGGCAGTAGGGATGCAGATTTATTGTGCATATAGTTTCTCATAGTGCTAGAGACAGCCCAAAATGTTATTATCTGTAAAAAATGTGAAATAACACAAATAGCCAGTCAGAATCATCAGTAATTTTCTATGACATCAAGTCCTTGGTTTTGCTGGTTTAATAAAACTCAGTCACATTTTCTGAGTTTGGAGAACATAGAGCTGGTAGCAAGTTTAGCAGTTGTCATGCATAGTCCTTAACTATTTTAGGCCATTTTTCTGTGTGTATAAAGCCCATTCCATCAGCTGCTTCAACTGTTTTTATCTCCTCCTTCAGAATCATATTCTTCTCATCACCTTAATGGTTCTTTCCCCATTCTGCTCCTTATCAATGGTGGGCATTACTCCAGGTTGATTATCCTTTTATGACATGGCTCTTTAGTGCTCTGATCATCTTTCTAGAGGTCCTTCTCTTCGCTTTTTCCAGGAGGAATTCAGCTTTCTCAGAGGCAGTATTTCAGCTGAACTTACACGAAGTGTTTTGACTAATGGCGTCAATACCTCCCTTACTTCCCCTCTGGAATTATTTTACCTGAATAATGTACATACCCGTCTGAGTTGGCTAGTCTTTAGTTCTGTAGGAGACATCAGCAGCACCACGAGAGGAAGCTAGACTGACAGTAAAATGAAAGTGGAAGCTGCACATAGCAGCAAATAGCCGCACTGGCCGTAGAGCAGTTGAGACAGAGAAGGGGACAGCAGCAGTGAACTTTATTTAAAATAGCTGTAGCTGCATATACCTGGTATCTCCAGCTTTGTCTCACTTGTGCTCTCCTAATTCTGTGTCAAGATCATCAATAAAAAATTTAAGACCATTCCCAATATCAGTCTTCTAAAGATCATGCAGTAACTGTTACCAAGCAAGGTTTCCTTTCAATGTACCATGTTATCTTCTTACTTACAGTCTTTTCCCACTTCAGTTTTTGTGCTTGTCTCTTGCCTTATATGTTTAATAAAGCCCCTATGATTGAAATGCACTACACTATTGATTTTTTTGCTGTTGTCTAATCGTTAGCTACTTTATTCGAGGTAAATAAGTATCAAGTTTTATCTTGCATGGTCTACTTTTGGTAAGCTCACATTGTGTTTTCCTCTGTGTTGCAGTTGTCTACCTATCTTTAGCGTTCTCTCCCTCAAAATTTGGGGTCATGTTATAAAGATCAGAGTTGGGCATTACTTTTATATGTAACTTTGTATCATTTTGTTGTTCTGTAATGCTATGGTACTTTTCTTGATCTGATAGTTACATTATTTCATGTCCAGAAAGAAAATCAATCTTTCCAGGTTTACAGTATCTTATGTCCTGGGGGGAGGGGTGGGGTGGGGGAGTGTGTGTCAGATTTTTGGAAATTTGAATTTCTCTCTTTTTTGTGAAGGATCTGTTGATTTAGTCACGAGTGACCTGTTGATCAGTGAGATTACTTGCAAGGGAGTGCTTTCAGATTCCTGTTAATTCGTTGGTGCATGCAGAAAGACAAAAGCCTTCACCAAAGCATGCTCTTGAATTTACACCCGTTCTTAATTTGCTGGTGCTTGTATTAGTGACAGGCTCAAGCCTGTCTGATTTTTTGGAGTTTATATAACGCGTACCGTATACTTGCCATTCTTACTCTTTCTGCACGAGTCAGCCAATCTGATGGTGTACCTGTGGCAGAGAGCAATGCTTTTAAGTCCAGGTGCTGCCTTATGAGCTCTGACTCATGGGTGCTGATGAATCTTGCTTCGGTGTTTTACAAACTCTCCAGCTGTTTGCTCCACCCTTCTGCCCTTCAACAGAAGGAGTGTGGGGGAATAGGTGTATATACCACCGTTGCCACAAGTTGCACGTGATTTTAAGCTCCTGATGAAGGCAGACCCACACTATTACCTTACCTTTGAACTGGAACAGCTGAAGAGCAGGCAGAGGTTTGCACCTCCTGCCCCTGCTATCAGGAGGGGTAAGTGGGGTCAACAACAGCTTGAGTTCTTTCTGGCTGGTTCCTTAGAGCAAGCAATTAGCAAGCAGGAGCAGAGTAAAGGAAACACGTATTCAAAGTAACAAAGCAAAAGTAAGGATGAGAGAAAATAGATTGATATTTATAATCAAAAGCGACAGTGTTTGAAATATTCTTAATTGGAGTGCACGCTCCTGTGTCTTTCGTACCTCTAAGGACACCTAGAGGGCGCAGAAGTTTTTCTTGAATATTTAACTTAATAGTTCTACTTGGCTTTCTTCCCTTAAACATAATTGTAAGCGCATCTTAAGTGAACGTTAGACAGAAAAAAAGAACAGCATCTAACTAGGTCCTTCTTTGGCACTTCAAGATGTTTTCTTGTTTTTAAACACAAGCAGCAAGAGTTAGCACTAGCAGCCAAATTCTTAAATTGTCTTTGTTTAGATTAGTCAGATGCTATATTCATATCCCAGAGGAAGCACAATTGAAGCTAACTAATAATTCGTAATTTTATTGCAAATTTTGACAGTCCTACAGTGTGAGCTGTCTGAGGAAGTGCAGTGGGTATGCTTTCAACACTATGGCCCATGTTTCTGTAGAAGAGGAATTGGTATTGTGAAGAACTAGAGTACTCAAATCTGAACCTATAAAATCTTATTTTAGAAATTTTAATATTTTGGTTTTGTTATTTGCTTGTAAAGAAACTATTACATTATAGTACAAGATATTTAAGGTTATGGAAATGTAAAAATTGCATCTGCTTCCCACTACTTCCTATCTACTTGGGGATAGATTTTTTAACTCCTACTCATCCTGAGTAGCATTTTTCTCCTGAAACAAATTTTGCCTATTTCATCAATATTACATGTTAATTTAGGAAGTAATCCATGTGAATAACACAGTGATATTCTTGGTATTACATTGCCCTTTTATCATATTTAAATATAAATCCTAAAGCACTGGAGTAATGCTTATCTGAGAACATCAGGTTTTACTTACATAAAGAAGCTTTGGTGTTTGAGATGGCTGATGTTTTCCAGAGTGCTCAAAGAGTAGAAAGTAAAACAAATGCAAACAGTCAAAAAAGCACAAACAAAACACCATCTTAAAAAAAAAAAATCATCTTTTCTTTTTGAATTTTTCTTCAACTCATGATTTTAAGACCAGCCCCGCAGCTTAGGAAGTCAGTTGTGCAGTGAGCCTTTTGTGAGTAATGCCATGACAGTCAGACTCCAAATGGTCTTATCTGGGCAGAAAAACAGACCTCTGTGCTACTCCTGCATGTCTACTTACTGGGCAAGAAGCTGTGAAATAAGATAAAAGTGGGGAGGGGGATTGTACTTTTGTTCTGATAAGAGGATCAGCTATACTGCTTTACCCAATTACCCAGGGATGTCATGGGAGATGATTTTTTGGACCTTAGTTTTCCCACTGGAGGAGCATAATGTCATCACTTTGAATAGAGAATAGATCTAGATCTAAACAGCAGAGAAAAGCAGCTGCCCCTTCTAACGTCTCTGGGGATTTTGTGTTTTGCAGGAGATGCACGGGTGAGAGGTCAGACAGGGGTTCTCTCCGAGCGTCGTGGCTCCTACCCGTTTATAGACTTCCGTCTTCTTAACAGTAAGTGCAACCCTTCCTTCAGCTCTGTATTAAAAATAAAGTGAAATAAATATATTGAAAGTATATGAACTAAAGTATCTTGCCTCATAAATATCTGTAGTTCAGCTGCCTTCACATAGTCAGCATTAATAATTCGATTATTCCCATTCAGTGTTTGACTGTGAAATGGTTTGGTTGTAAGAATACTGTCCATAATGCTGAGTCTGTCAAGCAAATACAGTGGTGCCATGGGGTTTGCTGGGGGAACAGGGGGTGCTTCAGAATTAAAAAGATAAACCTCTGTGTCCCTTAGCCTCTAAGCCAACAGTTGGAACAGATTTATGTGAATCTGTTATCCGGTCATATAGAATTGGCACAGAAGGAGAGCATGTGACAGCACTGACCAGTGGTTTACAATAACATTAATTTTTCCAACAATTAGAACCCAATCCAAAGCCCCATGGAGTCTTCTCATTGACGTCAATGGATTTTGGGTCAGGCCAGCAGTGAACATCTGTTAAAAATAATCTTAACCTCATTTTGATTGAAGTTATTTTGCCACTGTTGTAAATAAAGGAGGGCAAATATAAAAGGAAAAAAAACATGGGATCCTGTTGTTTGGGGTTGTTTTCACCTGATTGATAGATTTTTTTATACTGATGCAGAGCCATTAGCCAGTGTGTAAACAATAAAATAAAAGAAAAACCAGAGAACACTTAGACTTGGGCCCTGTCGCGTTCAGTGTGGACGCTGTGTTAACTGCAGTGCTCAGACACAGGGAGCTCTCAATGTGTCCTTGTGTACTGCACAAACTACGCCATGTAGCATTTGAAACAAAATTTATTCACTGTCTTCATCAAAACAGAATGAAGGTCTGACAGTTTGTTTAGTGATGACGCTTTTAAGTTTCTAGTGATAATGTTTTCCATTAAGAAGCAATTGTCAAGGCAAAGTTTTACATCTCCCATTTGTAACTGCTTATAACTTGCCGGAGAGCCTGAGGAAGGAGAAAGGAGGTAGGTGGCAGGGAGGGAGGAAGGAGCCCATCTGCAAAGTGCTGGGAGTCGGGAGAAAAGAGGTGCTAATAGGAAGGGGAGGTCTTGGGATCTGATAAAAGGAATAACATACTGGTTTGAGTAGAGCTCTAATTTAGACTGGCTTGTAATGAAAAATTTGAAAAAAAAAAACAAAACACCTGGTTTAGGCTAGTTGGAAATATTACTGTTGATGCCCTTATAAAGACTGGGAGAAAATAAATCACTTCATTCCTGAAGTAGATGTGAATATATATTCACATTTAAGTGTGGCTAATTACCTTTTTATCTTGAATACATAGAATCATAGAATCATAGAATCATAGAATAGCTAGGGTTGAAAAGGACCTGAAGATCATCTAGTTCCCCCCCCTGCCATGGGCAAGGACACCAATACTTACAATTCTCATCCTATCTTCTTTCCTCTTCCTGGTTAAAGAAACCAGAAACTTCTCAGATCTTTTTTTCTGGCAATAAGGCTTTTGCTTTTACCCCTCTAGTTGAATCCTGCTGGCTTCTGGGAAGTGCTGGTGCTGTCCGTGGGCTGTCTAGGGTGAGATCCATGGGAAGGAACATACTGTGAATGCTCAGACTTTGATCATACAAGGAGCAGGGCACTCCTCATAACCCATCTCGTGTAATGCTGAACTTAAAAGCAATGCCTCCCTCTGCATGCATGTCCAATCCCATGGATGTGAGGCACCCTGGAGACCTCTGGTATTCTTTCTTTTTACTGCTTTTCTGTAATCTGAAGGAAGTTGTTACGGCTGGTCATGGTCTCTGTGTAAGGAAAAGCAGTGATTTTGATTTTTGATTTCCCATTGTTTTCATGGTTTTTTGTATTTATTGCTTTCTGCCTCGGGAGTGGATTGGCTTCATTTTTTAGTGCAAAATGAAGTGAGATTTCTAGGCATTTAACTGCTAATTTTGTAGATAGCAAGTACGCTGGGCCTGGCTCACTTGATGACCTACAGGTAAATGAAGATGCTGTGTGTCAGAACACACAGACATGTGTTTTTCCAATAAGTAAACAGATGTATATGAACAAATAATATAAATGTTTATCTGTCAAATTCTTTTCTGTTGTACATACTATATAAGCAGCAAAAAAGCATAGTGCTGCACATCCTATTAGAAAGAAACGTATTAATGTCACTACTGCACACTTTTTTGGAAAGTGCATAGCTAACACTTGCAGTAATATTTTGGCAACACGCTGTATTTGTTTGGGGCAATAGCTGACAGGGAGCAACTGCATACTGGAAGCTGTTACAGTAAGGGACAGATGAGGCAGAGAATATTTTATGGTAAATATCCTCAGAAGTTATAAAGAAATGTAGCATAAACATTACTCCACTTCTCACTAATTCAGAAAAACTGAGCTTAAATAGTGATTGTTCCTTATTCCAAATAACAGTACCACCCTTGTTTTAAAGTAAGGGAAAACACTGAAGCTCATTCTTCAACAGAGTTCACATTCATTTTAAAAGTTGATGTTTAAAAAAAATGAGGACATTGCTATTTAATGTCAGACTAAAGGTTACTTTTTTAACTTTGTTACAGACTGGTGGATTTCAGTCAAACTGGTGGATTTTTACCTACTCTGGCTATTAAGGGTTAACACTGAGTAGACCATATCTTTTATTTTTTCTGGAATCCTGCAGTAAAGTCACTATGTAATTTAAGACACCATTTAAGTCTTTTTGGGTAGGAAAACTTCCTGCGCTCTGAAAAGGGGATCTTCTGTAGCTCTAATCAAAGCCAACTGGATTAATGTTGGCTTCTTGCTGTTTGAGCTAATGTCTGTGATGCCATCTACACATTCCTCTGGTGCCTCTCTGCAACATATAGAAAGTTAGTGAGTGTTATTTCACCTTGTCAGCGCCAGTCTGTCAGGGCAGTGAGGATTTTGCAGGATCCTGCCTGGAGGAGATGCAAGGCTTTAACATCTTCCTCTTTTCTCTGCCCAGTTGTAAACTTTCCTTGAGGCATAGTTGCAGTGGTGGTTTTTGGGACTCTGAAGATGATTCTGGAATACAAAATTGAATGTAAAATATCCCAGTGTCACCAAGAACTCCTTGGTTCTGCAGTACAAGGAATATATTTACCTTAGCCTCTTGAGTCAGTCCGTGCAACTTGTGGAGACCTGCATGACCAACCAGATCCTTGTTTGCATTGATGGTTTTGAGCCAGAAGCTTGAGGGAAAGCTACACAGCAGCTTTGCTTCGCAGGGAAGCTTCAGCAGCCGATGCTTGTTAGCCAGCCTGGTGTGAAGACCTTGCAGGACGCAAGCTACCCATCTCTTTTTCCGTCTGTCATGGTAAGACAGGGGACCACCTGCACCTGATAGCAACAGATATACCCCAGGAAAACAAAACAAAACAAAACAAAACAAAACAAAACAAAACAAAACAAAACAACAAAAAGCTGGACATTGCAGACTCGAGACTCCGTGTTCACGAGGGTACTTACAGGCAAATATTCAGACTTGACAAGCTCAGTAGAAGATACAAGTTTTGCACAGCCCTGTATGTTTATAGGAAAATGGGGAGTGAGTTTTCTCTTCATACAGATAACACATTCCTCGAAATGGGAGCAGTAGAAGAAAAGAAGGCTTAGTGTTCAGAACTTACTTTCCACAAGGAGTAATGGGATGTAATAGGGAACTGTTAGGTGCCATCAAGTTGCTAAGTACAATCTATAAATGATGCAAGATTGATTCCAAAGCAAACATCACAAATTTTAGGAAAGTTTGACTCTGAACTGAGTAGCTTGTAACTGTACCCAAAGCAGGTTGAAATTAATGGTGGCAGATTGTTGGCAGTTCTGCATTTCTGTGAATTAAATGAGCCTTTTTGTGTTCACAGGACAGAAAATGATTTACACTGAATATTTGCAGGGTAATAATTAAGCATTTGAGACACTTCTGCAGTGAAAATTAACTTGATCCAATTTTCCTTTTAGCGAAGCATAGTTTGGGTTTGAGAAATAAAGGACCGTAGGCAGCAGTAATTTAGTTCTCTGATTGACGGAGTTGCTCAGTGAGTCACTGAACCAGATCCCACCAGTGACTAATACGCATTTATTAAAATAGTATCTCATGATGAGTTCTGCTGGTGACTGTTATGGTATGGTTCTTTATTGCATCAACCAAAAGTTTGAGGGAATTCCTTGTGATACATCTAGAATTGTAGGTGAGCATACAGCTGTAACCAAGAAGACCTCACCCTGCTCTATTTATGCTAGATACTTTGTTTTATTGCCAGGTGAAATTAAATTGGGTAACAAAATAACATAATTCATATCTGAGATGAGTAATTTTTTATTTACAAATTTACTTGTCAAGCTTTAAATCAGAAGACAAGGAGATTCTTAAGACTTCAACAGTGATTCTCCAGTTCCCATCTTGTTTATACTAAGCTTTTCTCTGGATTGAATGTTTGCATGCAAATTACAAAATTATTAGCCTCTAACTGACCGTATTTAGTGTTTTCTTCTGTGGAGTAATATAATTAAGATCTTTTTGCTTGCATTTTTAACTTTCCAGAAAAATCCCTCAGTAGGGGCACTTTGATTTTGTCACAGCATTAGTCATACCATTGCTTTCATTATCTTGTACCCACTTGTTTTCAGTGAGCCATCCACGTTAGACCAATATCTGACAGAATTCACTTCTTTGTATATTGATGCAGGAGGGATAACAAGGAAAGGGAAAGCATGTAGTATGTGACCTGCAAAACGGAGTCTTTCTATCAAAATGGAGTTACTAAGGAGATTTATGTTTCCTTACACCTTCCACAACAGGAACACACAGTGGGATCTGAAAATATCTAAAAGGTCAAAATGTATCTGTAGACACTAGAAAGGCAATCTATATATTACGTAGGATCTTGGTATTGTTATGCAGGCAGAAACTGAGTCCAAAACAACAGCATCTGCTTGAAGCTAAGATTAGTAAATAAAGTTAGTATAGCTGATATGCATTTAGTACCAGATAGATAGTGATAAACAGTGATATTAGGTACCATTCAGCCTCTGTCCTTGATTTGCTGCCTGATTTGAGTCAAGCAAAATAGTCTGGTTTTCAGTTTGCTTGCAAATAAAGTGATGCTTAGCAGGCATGTGATGAATTAGGTACTACAGAAATGAAAAGTGCTGTCAGGGTTAGTAAGGGAAGATATGAACTCACAAAAAAGTCTCCATCTCAAAGAACCAAAGTCTGTGGACATAGGCATCTGTGGTTCTGCCTGTCTACAGAAGGGTCCATTTGCAAAATTTACATTCATTTTTGGTTTTGGATTTTGAACACACCAGGGCTTTCAGGTAGGGCCCATCTCCAGGGAAAATAAAACCTAACCACAGCCACCAACCCCAAACTGAACCATCAAGTAACCTGAACCCAAATGAGTGAGGTTGAAAAGAGTTTGGTTAACTGTCTTGTTTTGTTGCCTTTGGCTAGAAAAAGAAGTGGGAGTGAGAGATGCCTTTTTAGATATTTCTGACTCAGGTTAAATTAGGACACTAAGAGTCTTGTGAGGAAGTTTCAAGGGCTGATTGGATTACTTGGATCCCAAGACAGCCTGTGGAGATGAGTCCAAAGTTCCAGATGGTTATTAAATTAGGAAGGGAGAGATCTTACAAGGTCTGCATCATTTATACATAATACCTCCCTTAGTTCCTCAAGGATAAGCATGTCCAAAACATCAACATCCTGAAGACACATGGGTTTCTTAATCTGGTTAGCTTGTGTCTGCTTTGAATGGGAAGAACATTTCCAGAACTGAAGTCAGCGTATGGGCCTTACTTTCAATTTCCTACTCAAGGAAGAGGAATTGGGATTCTTTTAATACTGTTTCAGCACAAAGATTGTTCTGTTTTCTAGTAACACTATATTCAGAAATTCTTCCTGTGACTGGAAGTCTGGTCCCATGTTTTCTTCAAGTAATAGAAATTTTTTTGTTGCTTGGGGTGTTGTTTCCATTGTTAAGTGTTTTTAAGAGTTGTTAACTGCAAAATTTAATAACCAGGTAGATTGAAAAGTATATTCTATTATTTCGTGCCATTCGTTCTCCTTGCTTAACTTTTACACTACATTTGTAGAAAATGAAAGCCAGAATGTAAAACAGATTGATGCATGTGCCCTCATATGCTAAGAAAATGCAGTAGTTTGGGTTATGAGTGCTTCAGAACTCATGAGAGCAAACAAAAAACTAAATGTGGTTCACAGAAAAAGTTTTAGTGTGAAGACTACTCACTGTAATAACTGACCTGATTATACAAGTTTGTGACTTATTTTTTTAATACAGATTTGGGATTCAGTTCAACTGAGAATGTCCCTTTAAAAGTTTCCAAATGATGTGTGACCCATTCTGCCACCCCACCTTCTTCTCCCTGATTAGAAAAGGGAAAGGGCGTACTGGAGATAACACTGAGGATACTTTCCAAATGACCAGAGGAAAAGAAAGAACAAGGAGAAAGGATCATTAAGATGATAAATGAAAGTTTGGTTCGCTGTTATTACAGGTTATGTTGCTTTTTCTCAAGGGGAGTGAAGGAGGGGGGATGTACCATTTCCTGTTGGGGAAACTATAATCAGCTATAGAACATTTGCAGTTTTAGGAAGAAAAGTTCCTGGCTGTGCTACTGTATGAAGATTGAAGTGGCAAAGTGAAGGTTCATATTGAAATTATAATGACTTTGTGGCAAAATAGAACACAACATGCCATTTCCTGCGAACTTGTAGGAGGCTTAATAAAAGAGGCCAAGATGTTTGTTTGCATAAAGATGATGATGACCCCAATAGAGGCTGCAAATCATGAGGAAAAACACATCTAAATTCATCTTAAATTGTGATTTAATCTATTCCTCTTCCTGTTATTAATATTCTGTTACCTAACTGGTCATTGAAACCCTAGTTTCTCTCTAGTTTGTGTAATGGGATAATTTAGTATATAAACAGGATAATCTGCATGATCCTTAAGTTCTGTTCTGTAGTCTCTTTCAAACAGTATCAAAAGGAATATATATTGGGATTGGGGAGGAAACTACAGAACTGGCGTTCTTCAATATGCCAACAATTGTGCAGGGGCTTTATGATTCGGAAACTGAGCTGTTACAAGCACCATCACCTCAAGTGGTGTTCAGAGAAAAGGAAAACCCACAGCAAGATGACCTAGAAAGCTGGTGTCCCAGAATCTCTCACATTTCATTAACTATATTAGCCAAAGAAGCATATGAGCACCTCTTCTGTAAACAGAGCTCTGCACTGATTTTTGTGCACTTGTGCAGGTGGTTGAAGAATGGACTCCTGACTTGAAGTGGAAAATTTTAAAGAGCTTCTGGTTTACTCCTGATTTTCTGCTTTTCTCTGATGTGTTCAGAGCGCCCCTCTTTCTCACAGCCTTGTCTTAACTGAAAAAATATGTTTACCTATTTAAAGAGAAATAATACAGTTGCAACCCATATGAGCAATAGAGCTAACAGAAAGCAATTGATCTCCAACATTGGATTTTATCAGAAGTCAAGGAACAAATCATGTTTAGACATTAGAGAAGCAAGTAAAAACAAAATGTTTATAACACAGACTTTTTTGATTCCCATATAGTTTGAGGAAGTCTCATGAGGATTTCTACATCTGCAAGATTTCATTCAGTACAACACTTATTTATCTATAGATATGATATAGTGCAAGGTGTTCATCTCTTGTCTTCTTTGTTGCAGTGACCAGTGTATATCATGTGATAAAAGTAACACAATATTACTATTTTTTGATCAAACTTATATGTCAGTTTCTCACAGCAGCCACAGATGATTCAGAAGTACAACTGGGATGTTCATCTCCTTGATCCTTCTACACTGGTGTTGTGGTTTAACTAGACTGAAAGCTTTCAAGTGACAACACTTTTACATAGGTTTCTGGTGTTTTGTGCTTTTTCTCAGGCCCTGCTTCAAAATTGCAGTGTTGCCTTTTCAAAAGGTTATTGTACTGCAAGGTACGAGGTAACAGGAAAGCCTAGATGGTGAAGAGAGAAGAGGTTATCTGTTCTTCTGGTTTACCAGCTCCTTCTCCAAAACTCAAATTTGAAATACTAAGTTTGGAATTAATTTTCAGATTACCTGTGCTAGTTCTGTTATCCCTACTCATGCTCTTGTTGTCTTTTGGGTAATATGACAAATCTACATTGTAAAAAGATATTAAGAAGGCACAGCAGTTTTATTCTACCATCAGTGCTATATGCACTCTTCTTTATAAGAAAAGGTTAGCAACCAAGTCATGCAATGAGTACGCCTAACAGGACTTCAGTAAAGGTGATCTAAATGCCTGGCATGATTTGACACAAAAAATTGGACAAACACCAGTTATTCCTCGTAAGTCACGTACATACCTCTTGGGCTTTCAAGTAAAGGCATTATAATCAGCTGTCAAGGCAGGAACCCATGCAGGAAATTACCTCTGTAATGCATAGGACTTGAGACAAATTGTTTCCCACAGCTCTCTGCAGACTGTCTGGAGAGTAGATTGCAGGAGTGATCCTCTTACCTTGGCTTCCAGATATTCCAGCACTTTTCTACCAATCCTGCCTGACTCTTCAGGCACACAGTTGTAGAGCAGCAGCTGAGTACAGAATGTCTTGGCATCCTTGGAGTAGGGAAAAGAGTGTTATGAACCATATGAGTCAAAGGCAAGTGCTCAAGTACCTGATTTCTTCTTCATCCTTTTGGAAAGAAGAGGAAAAAACTTTTTCTGCTTCTGAATTGGTTGGCTTTTGAAAATTAATAAACCTGTTGTTACCCACTCAGCAGCTGGGTGACCTGTTTTTATTGTACTCTGCTGCGCAGTAAAATGAAAAAAGGTGATACTGTGAAGGAAAACTCAAAGCCTTATTTGAATGCATAACCAAGTTTGTTTACTTTGACAGAACAATAACAATGTGATGAATGTCTGCTGCAGTGCTAAGTACATCCTTGTCAAAATTTGATTTATGTGATCGTTTCTGGATGTTAACCATTGTTAACATAACCTCCGTCATTTTTATATTCATATTGCCTGTGGGCATGCACTAGTCCAGCACTGTAAAAGAAATCTGAAAGAAAACTGGTAGCAGTTCCTATTTCCCTGAAATAACAGATTTTGGGGTATAGTGTGCCATAGATCATGCTAAGGTGAGCAGATCTGTGTAACTGGAGGAACTCTGTTAGAAGAGAGAAAGCAACCATTGATCCCTGTAGCTTATTAATCTCTTGAGGGCCATGTGCCGTATCCAGACATCATCCATGTCCTGATAGTATGTATACGCGTATCAAATTACCTAAAGAAAAATGCAGCCACTTTTGCTGCCTGCTAAACACACCAGAAGATATGCTGTGAGCTCAGGCTGCCTTGTGTGTCTGGAGGTAGAAGCTAAGCTTTGTGAGGAATGTTTACACAGATGCTTCTGTAAATGTGTATTTAATTCATACAATATGTGTATGTATTTCATACAATAAATTTGTTCAGTATACAAAGAAGGGTTTCTCCAACCGCTGCGCTAGGCAGGAACTCCACAGGATATGAGAATGGGCATCTTTGAAAAGATACACGTGATGCTTTTTTTAGGTAAACAAAAAAGTCAGAACTTGTCACAATGATTAAACACAGTTCTCAAGGGAAGTTTTATGGCTATAAGCAAAAGACATTTTTGTTTGTCTTTCATGTTCATTTAAAAATTGAACATAATTACTAAGTCTTTCCTATTTGAGCCTTGCAGCTTGTGTTCTTTAACTAGATCATACAGCATAAGTTTTAGTATCCATAGTTCCATAACACAAGTTCAAGTGATATCTGCAATAATATTTTTATTCATTTACTTGCAATACAATTTAACCTAATCAGAAGTAGCTATCAATAACTCTTTATGTTTCAAAGTCACTGTATGACTTACATCAGGTGTTGCCATTGAAGTTTTGTATCTACAATTGAAACTGACATTTACAGTTGTCAGTAAGGGTGTGTTCAGTGTATTATTATAAGTCATTCACATAAGCCCTCAATTTCATCTTAGAAATGCATCCTGAGTTGGTGTCAGCTGGTAGATCACGTTAGGAATGGCTCTTGGCTGCTGGGAGATTCAGGTGTGACTGCTGAACTGAGGACAGAATTTGAGCATGCATATTCAGCTGCTTCACCTTTTGCTCCTCTTTTTAACCATCCTTTTTCTCTCAACTTCATATGGCTGTACTTTTCTTTTCTGTTTAACACTGATTTTGGGAGGGGAAAGAGAAAATGCCAATGAGATTATGATAGTCTGGAGTGTGCTGTGCTCAGAGGGGGGCAGTTTTATGCAAGACACCATCATAATAAGGTTCATTATTGTGGATGTCATAATAATCTGTTATGAGTCATAGCAATCATCTGACAAGCCCTGTGATTCATAGACAAATCAGTTATTACTGAAATGACCCAAAGAATTCCATTTTAACATGATACCCTTTAAGTCAACATCCAGAGTTTGCATGTGAATAGTCTGCTGTGCAGGATTTAGGCTGTTCTGTCAGGAGCCCAATATTGAAAATATGTCTCCTTCCATTCTTTATCAGTATAATGAACTTCTTCTCTTATGAATGAAAATACAAAAGAGAAAATACAGAAAAGAAGACTATTGTGAATAATCTTTTTGCATGATATATTGTAATACAGTGCTCAACTGAAGCAGGAAGTCATGTTTCAGAGGCACTGTCTGATGATGTTTAGGGTTGAGACCCATGACAACCTTACTGAGCACTGTGAGAAAGAAGTGGCAACAAGTTTGATGGTTCAATTCAGAAAATAACGTTTCAAAATCAGCAAGTATTTACTTCAACCTGATGTGTTAGTGGTTTGGTAAGCATTTGTGCAACCGAGATAGTCTGGTAATCAAAAGGATAAAATGACCACTTCTTCATAATCCAACACACAGCTGCTTGTTGGGATTCAGGCCAAACCTTCACCTTCAGATCACCCCACAGCAACGCTTGCATGTGAGTTTTAAAGAGAGTATAGTGGAGTGTAGCCCTCTGTCTTTAACTGAAAAAAAAACAAATATTAACTTAGATAAAAATCAGTTGGAGCAACTGTTCATTTTTAACGTACAAAAGGGAAGTTTTCCGTACTTTAAAATTTAAACTTGTTACCTGAAAGTAGTGATGGTTTGGGGGCAAAGATGGAATTAGGAAAATTGGAAAGTCGAGAAACAGCTGACACAAGCTTTAAAAGTTAATTCATTTTAAGAGTGTTTTGTTACCCAGGAATTAAGCTGAATGCTAGCCATCTCTTAGCAGCACTATGTAAATGCAAAGAAATGTGAAAACAAGCCTATCAGTTCCTCCACATGACACTGTCACTGGGTAACTGTTAGCACCTATGTTAGTTACTCCTTCAATGGGCCATGAAATTGTTCCAGCTTTTAAAATGTGTGAGAGAATTAAGGCAGGTGCTGGCACATCATAAATGAAACTCTAACCTTCAGGCTGGTACAGTAGTGACATTGTTACTGTTCGCATTCTTGAAAACACATGGCTTATCAAACTGCAGTAAAATTATTTTGTGCTTTTACATTATTAAAACTCAGTGGCGTCTTTGGGCTGCCCACGAAAGGTATGAGACTTGCAGGCGTAAAAAGATACATTAATTATTGATACTTGGTATGTATTTTTTTTGTTGTTGTTACTGAGATTGTGTTGCTCAGTAACTGTTGGATTACCTAAGGAAGAGATTTGCTACAGAAGGTACTCACATCTGCCATTGGAGAACTCAAATACCGATCCAAAAAAACCCTTAATGACTTCTTTGAAAAATCTCTCAGAATAATAACACTCATAAAGCCAGCATAAAAAGTCAAGCCTGATTTCACAGCAGAACAAAGGTTCAGCATTTTCTCATAAAAGGGAACAGCAGAATATAAAGAGTCATCTGAAGTCTGTGGGTGTTTTTCCTGAGCTCTTAAACCTTTCTTTAAACCTTAAATCCAGCAAATTGCTATGCAGCTTCTTACCTCACAGAATCACAGAATAGTAAGGGCTGGAAAGGACCTCAAGATCATCGAGTTCCAACCCCCCCGCCATGGGCAGGGACACTTCCCACTAAACCATGCCATCCAAGGCTATGTCCAACCCCACCTTGAACGCCTCCAGGGATGAAGCATTCACAACTTCCCTGGGCAACCCATTCCAGGGCCCCATCACCCTCACAGTAAAGAATTTCTTCCTCAGATCCAATCTAAACCTCCCCTGTTTAAGTTTAAACCCATTACCCCTTGTCCTCTCACCACAGTCCCTAATGAAGAGTCCCTCCCCAGCATCCCTGTAGGCCCCCTTCAGGTATTGGAAGGCTGCTATGAGGTCTCCACGCAGCCTTCTCTTCTCCAGGCTAAACAGCCCCAATTTTCTCAGCCTATCTTCATACGAGAGGTGCTCCAGTCCCCTGATCATCCTCGTGGCCCTCCTCTGGACTTGTTCTAGCACTTCCATGTCCTTTTTATGTTGAGGACACCAGAACTGCACACAATACTCCAAGTGAGGTCTCACGAGAGCAGAGTAGAGGGGCAGGATCACCTCCCTCGACCTGCTGGTCACACTCCTTTTGATGCAGCCCAGGATACGGTTGGCCTTCTGGGCTGCGAGCGCACACTGCCGGCTCATGTTCATTTTTTCATCAACCCACACCCCCAAGTCCTTCTCTGCCGGGCTGCTCTCAATCTCCTCCCCGCCCAACCTGTAGCTGTGCCTGGCATTGCTCCGACCCAGGTGTAGGACTTTGCATTTAGCATGGTTGAACTTCATCAGGTTGGCATCAGCCCACCTCACAAGCGTGTCAAGGTCCCTCTGGATGGCATTCCTTCCCTCCAATGTATCAACCGAACCACACAGCTTGGTGTCATCGGCAAACTTGCTGAGGGCGCACTCAATCCCACTGTCCATGTCACCCACAAAGATGTTGAACAAGACCGGTCCCAACACCGATCCCTGGGGGACACCACTCGTTACCGGTCTCCAGCTGGACACTGAG
Source organism: Amazona ochrocephala (assembly GCA_039720435.1). NCBI lineage: Eukaryota > Metazoa > Chordata > Aves > Psittaciformes > Psittacidae > Amazona > Amazona ochrocephala. The sequence goes on from CM077878.1 coordinate 77,074,319, forward strand.
CCACTAAGCACTACTCTTTGCGTGCGGCCATCCAGCCAGTTCTTTATCCACCGAGTGGTCCACCTATCAAATTGATGTCTCTCCAACTTAGAGAGAAGGATGTCATGGGAGACAGTGTCAAAGGCTTTACACAAGTCCAGGTAGATGACATCAACTGCTCTGCCCCTGTCCATCAGTTCCGTAGCCCCTTCATAGAAGGCCACCAGATTGGTTAGGCAGGATTTCCCCTTAGTGAAGCCATGCTGGCTGTCACCAAGCACCTTGTTGGTTTTCCTGTGCCTCAGCATGGCTTCCAGGATAATCCGCTCCAAGATTTTGCCAGGCACAGAGGTGAGACTGACTGGTCTGTAATTCCCTGGCTCATCCATTTTTCCCTTCTTAAAAATGGGGGTTATATTTCCCTTTTTCCAGTCATCGGGAACTTCACCTGACTGCCATGATTTTTCAAATATGATGGACAGTGGCCTAGCAACTTCATTTGCCAGCTCCTTCAGAACCCTTGGATGGATTTCATCCGGTCCCATGGACTTGTATACATTCAGGTTCCTAAGGTGGTCCCGAACAAGATCCTCCCCCACAGTGGGCCCAGGGTCCCCACCCTCACCGTCCCCGCGTCTGCCTTCCATGACTTGGGTGGTGTGGACAGAGCATTTGCCCGTAAAGACTGAGGCAAAGAAGTCATTAAGAACCTCAGCCTTCTCCAAATCCAGGGTAGCCAGTTCTCCCGATAGCTTCTGGAGGGGGCCCACGGTGTCCCTAACCTGTCTCTTATCGGCAATGTACCTATAAAATCCCTTCCTGTTATCCTTAACATCCCTAGCCAAGTTTAATTCTAAGTGGGCCTTAGCTTTCCTAACCTGGTCCCTAGCTTCCCGGACAACATCCCTGTATTCTCCCCAGGCCGCCTGACCTTGCTTCCACCTTCTATAAGCCTCTTTTTTCTTTTGAATTTTGCTCAGCAGCTCCTTATCCATCCAAGGAGGTCTCCTGGCCCTCCTGCAGCACTTCCTTCTGGTTGGGACGCACCGCTCCTGAGCTTGCAGCAGGTGATCCTTGAATATCAACCAACAGTCTTGGGCCCCCCTGCCCTCTAGGGCTGTATCCCATGGAACCTTACTGAGCAGGTTCCTGAAGAGGCCAAAGTCTGCTCTCTTGAAGTCCAGGGCAGTGAGCTTGCTGCACGCTCTTCTCACTGTCCTGAGGATCTCAAACTCAACCATCTCATGATCGCTGCAATCAAGGCTGCCCTGGAGCGTTACATTCCCAACCAGCCCTTCCCTGTTGGTGAGGACAAGGTCAAGCATGGCACCTCTCCTTGTTGGCTCCTCTATTACTTGCAGAAGGAAGTTGTCTTCCACGCAATCGAGGAACCTTCTGGATTGCTTGTGCCGGGCCATACCATCCCTCCAACAGATATCAGGGTGGTTGAAGTCTCCCATGAGAACAAGGGCCTGCAAGCGTGAGGCTGCTCCTATCTGCCTATGGAGCGCTTCGTCCAGCAAGTCCCCTTGGTCAGGCGGTCTGTAACAGATCCCCACAATAATGTCACCCATCGCTGTTCTCCCTTTAACCCTGACCCACAAACTCTCTGTCAACTGCTCACCTGTCCCCAGACAGAGTTCCATACTCTCTAGCCTATCCCTAACATAAATAGCAACTCCCCCTCCCCGTCTGCCAGGCCTGTCTTTCCTAAAGAGCCGGTAACCTTCCATTCCAACACACCAGTCATAGGTGCCATCCCACCATGTTTCTGTGATGCCTATGATATCATACCCCCGTAGATGTGCACACATCTCTAATTCCTCTTGTTTGTTCCCCATACTACGGGCATTTGTGTAGAGGCATTTGAGCCGAGATCCATTTGAAGCTGGCTCATTGGCTGGAGCAGCTGGAATATCCGTACATTGCTCCGAACGTTTACTATAGGTGCTACTAACCGACTGGGTGTGTTGGGATGGAATGATGCCCCCCTCCCCCAACACATCTAGTTTAAAGCATCCTTGACCAGCCTGGCAAGCCTCCTACCAAATCCCCTCTTCCCCTTCTTTGTCAGACCAGTTCCACCAGCCCCCAGTAGACCTGGCCTACTATATTGAGTCCCATGGTCAAGGTACCCAAACCCCTGACTACAGCACCACCCTTCTAACCATTTATTAACCTGCCCAATCCTCCTAGCCTTTTCAAGGTCCTGCCCTGTATCCTGGAGAATTGACGAAAAGACAATTTGAGCTCCAGAGCCCCATACCACCTCTCCCAGAGCCCTGTAGTCCTTCTTTATAGTCTCCAGGCTACTGCTATCTATATCAGTAGCACCCACATGTATTACCAGGAGTGGGTAATAGTCAGTGGGACCGACTAGAGCAGGCAGCTTCTCGGCCACATCCCTGATCCGAGCCCCTGGTAGGCAACACACCTCCCTTGAGGCTGGGTCAGGCCGGCAGATGGGTGCCTCTGTGCCTTTCAGATTAGAGTCCCCGACTACTACTACCCGCCGCTTTTTCCTGGCAGCACCAGTAGTGACCTTCTTTACCAGGGCACTAGCTGGTTGCGCCTGGTGGGAGCGCTGTTGCTCATCAGTCCCCTGCAGGATAGCAGAGCGCTGTTGCTCATCAGCCCCCTGCAGGACAGCAAAGCGGTTCTGGGTGGGGACAACAGACGTAGGAGGAAGCCCCCCGCCCTTAATTACCCCCTTCCTCCTTTTTTTGTTGTTTTTTTCTGTTACCTTTTCCCAGCTTCCTGGGTTAGCAGCCTCCTTTCCTGCACGGGCAACAGTAGACACTCGAGGCCCCGGAACAGTTTGGTCCCGGAGCAAGCAGTGCTGCTCCCCCTCAGCTTCCCTGACACCTTTCATCCTGGTAACAGCTTCCTGCAGTTCAGCCACCTGCTGCAGGAGGACCTCCACCAGGGAACGCAGAGTGTTGTTCTCTCAAAGACGCACTTAATCTTCAGTTTCTTATAAGGTTCCTCTTACAGATGAAACTGTGTTGACTCCTACTACCTTCAAACAACCGTCCAGTTTCTGTCCTTCCGTTTTTCAAAGCTTGTACCAGGCTGTAAAATGAAAACATCACAACTGTATGTGAGGTTCTGTTAAAAGTTCAGATGAATTTATCTAAATTTATTGTCATTTTTAGGAAACCTATGTATTTTTCTTACTAGCAGTAAGGTTATTTAATTACTCTAATTACTGAATTAATCACTGTATAAAAACTGCCTTTGTTTTTGTGCCACGTTTAGTCCCATATGAAAATCTCTTAATACGGCATTAGGGAATTAGAATTGTCCTCGTACTGAGTAAAAGGTACATACTCTCTTGTGTAATCAGAAATGCATGTATTGCCTGAATATGCTTGTTTTCCTAATTGTAGAACTAAAATATTTCCTTCATTTATAATTTGCCTTTATATGTAGCAAGGGCACCAGACAATACAATAGGATTATTAGCCTGTTCTTCTTCTTTCTCTCCATTTTCTCATTTTCCTAAAGTGGGTCTTACATCTGTGCTTTCAAACTGTATTCTGATGTCTCTTCTGGTGTCACTTTTTTGATTTTATATTGAAGACCACCTGGTATGCTAGCACTATGCAATTTCAATATGTTCCAGTGACAGTCCTGGGAGGTGGCAAGGTAATGCTACTTTCAATTGTATAGCTAGGGAACAGAGGCACAGAAGAGTAGGAGCAGCTTTTCCATACCTGACTCTGCCTAGTCATTTAGGCTCCCTGTAGACAGCTAGAGTTAGGTGATATATCACCCCCCAGTGACATAGCCTAGATCTCATTAAAGTCCGTGACAGGCAGTGTACTGAATTCAGATCTTCCAAGGCCCATTTTAGTACTTCTTTTTATTGGAACATATTTCCTTTCTGAAACAAACATGCATATTATGCTGAAATACAGGGACTTGAGCACTGCTTCTTCAGGTAGATTGGCAAGAGGCATGAACTTTACAATTTTTGCTATTTTGAAGATTTTGGTATTTCTCCAATGAAAATGTCATCCTTCATCTTGGGTTTTCATGGTTTTGGTACTGCTTGATTTTCACAGATTCTACACTCTCAGGGGAAATTGGCACCAAGAAAAAAGTGAAAAGACTGTTAAGTTTCCAGAGGTATTTCCATGCATCCCGGTTACTGCGTGGAATTGTACCACAAGCCTCTCTGTACCTACTGGATGAGGACTACCTTGGGCAAGCAAGGGTAAGACAGGTTTCCACACCTCCATTTCTCCAGAGAGTGTTGAGTTTGTTTCAGTCTTCAGATAAACAAATGTATGGCTGATCTTTCTTAAATGACCCACGTTACTTGCCTGCCTCACAGCAACAGGCTGTCAATTCCTCTTTTACAGTTGCAGCTTTAAAGGCTTAGTATCATAGAATCATAGAATCATAGAATAGTTAGGGTTGGAAAGGACCTTAAGATCATCTAGTTCCAACCCCCCTGCCATGAGCAGGGGCACCTCCCACTAAACCATCAAAGCAACAAGAAAATGTCTAAATCTATTCAGCATTTTCATATTCTGTCAACTGAAATTATAATCTGGATTTATTAAAGGGTGAAGGATCCCTGGCTAAGTTACCAATATAAGTAAGGGCAGCCTAGACACAGTATTTAGTTCACCCACTTGAAACAAGACAACTCTCTCTCAGCTGGTATTGAGCAGCTATTAGGCAACCCAGAATAGCTCTCCATAATGGCAAAGGCTAGGAAACAAGAAACATTCACTGTAAAGAACTTCACAATTATCAAAATACTGTTCTCTTATTTTACAGCTTTCATACTTGCTTTGGATGGTATTTTCTAACAAAACTTGGACAATTGATGCCATTGGGATTGTGAGCCTAGGCAATTCTTATTCTCTGCAAGAGAAGATTGCATGTCAGGTGTTAAAAAGTAATTAAGAATCCAGAACTGTTTTGAATATAGATTAAGCTATGGGAGTGAACACACATTTCATTCACACATATGGCATTGTAGGTAGGTCATACAGTTAGTCCAGACTCATTCTCGTGACTGAACTGAATTAGCTGCAAAAACACTGTATATGGTGATAATGATAGATTCTTATGCATGTCTGAGTGGGCTTCACAGAAGCACTTTATCTTAGTTTACAAAAGCTATTCCTCTGTATTGGTTTGTTTAGCAAAATGTAATTCATATTCACTGTGAGAGCTAAGATTGTGTTTTACTGTAATAAAAACCTAAGAGAATTTGTACTTAATTGATTTGGGGACATGAAAGAATAAGAAAAATGTTGTGCAGTAAAAGGGAATATTTTCATAATATTTTGGTTTATATTATTCCATGTTTTAAGCTCCATTTAGAAGGTATTTTTAGTGTCAAGTTCAAAACCTCCTCAGAAGTGCAAACAATATAGGTTTTTATGCAGTAGAGGTAAACTTGTTTCCCAATGCCTGATATTTCAAATACATCTCTATAGCTTTCCCAAACGAAACCTGAAAGCAACAGCAATCAATCCTGTGATTGATGGATCACAGAATCATAGAATCATAGAATAGTTAGGGTTGGAAAGGACCTTAAGATCATCTAGTTCCAGCCCCCCTGCCATGGGCACGGACACCTCCCACTAAACCATGCCACCCAAGGCTATGTCCAACCCAGCCTTGAACACCGCCAGGGGTGGAGCACTCGTAACTTCCCTGGGCAACCCATTCCAGTGCCTCACCACCCTTACAGTAAAGAATTTCTTCCTTATATCATGTAGAATAATAATTTAAATCTGCTTTACAGTTTGACATACCAGTCATTTGCCTTTTCATATTTGTTTTTTCTAGCATATGCTGTCCAAAGTGGGAATGTGGGATTTTGACATTTTCTTGTTTGACCGCTTGACAAATGGTAAGTAATTTTCAAAAATGTTTCATTTTAGCATCTTTCACATATGACTGCTCCAAAAATCCCTAATTAATTAATTGTTGAACATTTCCAGTTTAGATTACTAAAGAGAAATTACACACAATCAACTTCTTTTCAAATCATATCCTTGAACATTTTCAGGCTTTTCCTGAACAATAGGGTAATGTTTAAAGTGTGGTTTTGTATTTATCTGATCTCCTGCATTTGTTATAGTCTCCTTTTCAAGGAGGAGTTTCTGTTTCCTTACCTGGGAAATTTCAAAAGTGCTTTAAATATACCTGTTGAATACATTGGTCAATAATTCCAGATGTCCATAATCAGTCAATTTCTATCAGCATGAAATACCTTTAACTGAAGATACTCTTGCTTCTGTTCAGCAGCAAAAATTAGAAAATCTATTAAGAAAGTAAAAATCTGTGAAATGTTTTGTCTAAATATATGCCTGTAGCACTACACACCCCTCGATGTCTAGGCAATACCTCTTGATCTGGTAACTGACTGAAGAGGCCATGATCACACATTTCTCCTTTCTGTATTGCTCTTAGGAAGGAGATTTCTCATTCCGCCCCCCCAATCTAATTAGATTTGGAAGGGGCAGAAGGTGTAGAAAAAGGTTGTTTTAGAGGGTAATTCAACTGAGTGACTGGCAGTGAAGAATAGATGGGATTGCAAATGGCAAGGGAAGCAAAAGCATAATTCTTTTAAACTACCTTTCTGCACCCCTGTTTAGTAGTTAAGGCCAAGTAAGCTTCCATGTCCTCTTCATGCACCTCTTTATTTTCTTTCCTGAGTTACATTAAATAAGAAAAGACTCCCTTCAAACATTGTTTATATGTTTTATATCCTAGTTGGTTTGGGTGTTTTTTTCTAACATTTCTGGAAGCATTGCTGCTGAATTTTGCAGTGCAAACTTTTTAAAATACCCTATATATGTGTAGTTGATCATATAATACTAGTTAGGCACAATTTTGCCAGTGTCCCCAGTATTGGGTTCACAATAAGGACAGAGTTAACACTACAGTGGAACTGGAGACCGGAACTGCTGCATCTCATATTTCCTGTCTGCATCATCCTTATGAGATGCAATTGTAATTGAGCTACAAACTGCTGATTTCTCAGTAATTAATTATTAAAATATAGCAAACTAAAGTGGCAGAAAAGCCATTCTCCTTTCTGTGGTTTCTAGAGGTAGACCTGCCTTATGAAGGTGATGTGGTTCTCAAACAAGCCTGTCAGAAGTTTTCCAGTTAAAACCATGTCAGTTTGCCTTCGGCATCAAGTTGAAACAGCAAATGTGACCTTATGCCATCTACAGACAAGAATGGCACTCCACCACTACAGCTGTACCATCGAATCTTGTTTATATACAGGGGTAATTTATATAAGATACTTTTGAGTAGCTTTATAGTGACACTTTTGAGTGTGTTATCACTAAGATGGTAGGAGCTGGCTAATAACAAATTACCAAGATCATGGAATCATAGAATCATAGAATAGTTAGGGCTGGAAAGGACCTTAATATCATCTAGTTCCAACCCCCCTGCCAGGGGCAGGGATACCTCCCACTAAACCATGCCATCCAAGGCTATGTCCAACCCCGCCTTGAACGCCGCCAGCGATGGAGCATTCATAACTTCCCTGGGCAACCCATTCCAGTGCCTTACCCATTACAGTAAAGAATTTCTTCCTCATATCCAGTCTAAACTTCCCCTGTTTAAGTTTGAACCCATTACCCTTTGTTCTATCACTACAGTCCCTAATGAAGAGTCCCTCCCCAGCATCCTTATAGGCCCCCTTCAGATACTGGATTTTAGTCTTGCTTGTTTTGTAGCTACATGTTGAGGGAATCTAACAGTTGTTCCTTTCTGCTTTTAGGAAACAGTCTTGTAACACTACTTTGTCACCTCTTCAATGTGCATGGACTTATTCACCATTTCCAGTTAGACATGGTTACATTACACAGGTTTTTAGGTAAGTGCTCACCTCAAAGCCATGTTTAAATGCAGTTTACAGCTTAAGTAGGGCATCAAAGCAGGCACAGGCTTGGTCTCCGTGTCTGTGTAAAATCATTATGTTGTTGCAAATGTTTCAGTAAAACATTTGCGTGACGTATATTAATACACAATTTACAGGCACTCAGGTACTTGATTCAGTACCTATTAACTCAATGGAGGAACTTCAAAAGGCTCTGCATTGGGCTGAAGCATCCCTGCACCACAATTGCCCTGGTGTTTTAAAAAAAAAAGTATGCCATGCAGAGATGTGGCCAGCCAAGTAGGGCCACACAGACAGACAGACAGACAGGCATTGCAGAACCCACCCGTGCACAGTATAATTGTGATGCAGTGTAATTATGTAAGTGACTAATAGACCACTGAGACCCAGGGCAGTTAAAAGCTTATGTGCAAAATTTAACAAATTATATCAAGCTGTCTGCACTGAATAGTGTTGATGAAAACCCCTGCTGCTGTTACTGCCAACCGAAACATTAGCCCCATGCTGTCAGTGAACCAAAAGAAGAAATTAGCCAAAATCAATTGCATTTTGCATCATGTTTTGAATGCTGCTGAATGCCAGTTTGCTAGGCTGTGAGGTGAAGTTTCCAAGGCAGGGTCTCTTCTTTAAGACTGCCTAATTGTCGCTTTTGGAAAGCGTTCCTCCGGTGTGGAGACAGGCAGAATCTCCCTGCTGTTTGTCACTCCTGTGGGCAGCCATGAAGTGGACACTCAGGTAGTTAGAGATAGTGCTACTCAGGGTTTAAAGGGTTACCCACTGTAACTTCAGATGTCTGTGGAGCTGGAAACAAACTGAAGGCTGTGACTTTCTTTGGCTTTCCCCTTGCTGGTGATGAGTGCCATGGGAAATTTGCCCATTACCTTTCTCTTTTATTAATTTGATGGTGTCTAGGAGAGTGCTTTGGGCAAGATAACTTGCAGCTTCCAGTATTCATATGCTCTTGCGCTGAGACCACCTAATGGTGCAGGTACTGTCTTGAGGGACAAATGAGTGTGAAGCACACACCTCGATGATTTTCTATACAAGTGAAAGGTGAGAGTTAAAAAATTGGTGCTTCTGGTCTAGCTGGACGAGTTCCAGCACTGCAAACCAAGATATGAGTGAGTGGTGTTTTAAAATGAACACATATGTGACTAAAATTATCACAGAATTTTGCTCCAAATACTCCAAAGCTGTATCTTTTGATTCTCTGCCTGGAGGATGTAGGAATGCCTTTGACTGTAGTTAGTCACTCAAATAACAAATGATGCCAGGATATCAGGGCCTCACCTCCTGCTGCCGTAAAATAGGTGGTACTGCCTTAGTGACATATTGCTCCTTTATGACACCAGCCTAAATAATTACACTTCGTTGTGAATGAATTTGCCTCTCTTCTTTATTTATTTTACTCCTGAATGAGAGCCTTCACTAAGGTAAGAAAGAGCTGATTTATTAACTAGACCCAGTATATCCCCTTGGGCCTCACAAATCCTTTCATGCATTTTTTCTCTAAAGGTGTCCCAATAAGAGCACCAGTCTAAGTAAGCTACAGCTATTTGCAGAAACTCCTTAGGCAGTTGACTGCAAAACCTCAAATTGTATTTTAAATCCAGTTCCCACTTGTGGCCGTGGTATTCAGAGACAAAAGCATCTTTGTTTTCTGTTTTGGTTCTCAGTTATGGTTCAAGAAGATTACCATAGCCAAAACCCATACCACAATGCTGTCCACGCTGCTGATGTCACCCAAGCTATGCACTGCTATCTGAGGGAGCCCAAGGTAATGACAACCTTTCACACTTATGTTGCTTTCAGATAATTCTCAAATTTTTTCCCCAGGATTGAAAAAAAAAAATAAATAAAAGCAGCTATTTTTAGATGGAAGAAAATGTTTGCGGGCTTGAAGTCAGCAACCAGTCAATAGCAGAGTCAGCTACAGAATGCAGACATTTCAGACAAGATACTAGAGTCACTTCACATCATGCAGGTGATGTATTAAACTGATGCCGAATGAGCTGCCATGACCATGTGTGCCAGCCCCCCACCAGTGGCTGCAGTCCTTCCATCAGAGCCAGCAGAAGGCAACAGATGCCCGTGGCTCAGGGCATAAGCCTCTCACATCAGTATTTGAAAATAACAAATCACGCAGGGCAGCACCAGAAAAGGGGACAGCAGTCCCTTCGACTGTGTCTGTTGCAAGGGTATTCTCTGCGTGAGTGAACAGCAGCTTCAGCAAGCCCTCACAACATGAGGGTGTGACATTCATTTATGTGTTCCTGGAAGGCACTATAATACTGTAATGCTGAGACGCAGTATAAGCATATAGCTAATAGCTCCTGGCTTAAGTGAAAGGAAGTTCTGATAGAATAAGCAAATTGTTAGGCCAGAATATAGTAATGGTAAGTGAGGACAGGAGCAGGCTCCAGCTTTCTTGTATTTGTATCTCCTGCAAGATCTGTGAGTGCCTTCTGTCAAGAAGTGTGGAGGGCAGCCAGCATCCAGAATCTGTACCACACCGCTTTTCATTTCTCACCTCAGAATGCTGTACTCTGTACAGACTCATCAGGCTGGTAATAACTGCATCATCATGAGAAGCAGAAAATGCCAAAACTTCTTTTTTATTTTCTTCCTCCCCAGTGATAACAAAATTTGCTTCTGAATGATAAGGGGTATAGAAGAAAAAAATCATAGAATCATAGAATAGTTAGGGTTGGAAAGGACCTCAAGATCATCGAGTTCCAATCCACCTGCCATGGACAGGGACACCTCCCACTAAACCATGCCACCCAAGGCTCTGTCCAACCTGTCCTCGAACACCGCCAGGGATGAAGCATTCACAACTTCCCTGGGCAACCCATTCCAGGGCCTCACCACCCTAACAGTAAAAAATTTCTTCCTTATATCCAATCTAAACTTCCCCTGCTTAAGTTTGAACCCATTACCCCTTGTTATATCACTACAGTCCCTAATGAATAGTCCATCCCCAGCATCCCTATAGCCCCCCTTCAGATATTGGAAGGCTGCTATGAGGTCTCCACGCAGCCTCCTCTTCTCCAGGCTGAACAGCCCCAACTTTCTCAGCCTGTCTTCATATCGGAGGTGCTCCAGTCCCCTGATCATCCTTGTGGCCCTCCTCTGGACTTGTTCCAACAGTTCCATGTCCTTTTTATGTAGAGGACACCAGAATTGTACACAATACTCCAAGTGAGGTCTCACAAGAGCAGAGTAGAGGGGCAGGATCACCTCCCTCGACCTGCTGGTCATGCTTCTTTTGATGCAGCCCAGGATACGGTTGGCTTTCTGGGCTGCGAGCGCACACTGGCGGCTCATGTTCATTTTTTCATCGATCAACACCCCGAAGTCCTTCTCCACAGGGCTGCTCTGAATCTCTTCTCTGCCCAACCTGGAGCTGTGCCTGGCACTGCTTCCACCCAGGTGTAGGACCTTGCACTTGGCATGGTTAAACTTCATCAGGTTGGCATCAGCCCACCTCACAAGCGTGTCAAGGTCCCTCTGGATGACATTCCTTCCCTCCAGTATATCAACTGAGCCACACAGCTTGGTGTCATCGGCAAACTTGCTGAGGGCACACTCAATCTCACTGTCCATGTCACTGACAAAGATGTTGAACAAGACCAGTCCCAACACCAATCCCTAAGGGGCACCACTCATTACTGGTCTCCAGCTGGATATTAAGCCATTGATCACAACCCTTTGCGTGCAGCCATCCAGCCAGTTCTTTATCCACCCAGTGGTCTACCTATCAAATTGATGTCTCTCCAATTTAGAGAGAAGGATGTCGTGCGGGACAGTGTCGAACGCTTTGCACAAGTCCAGGTAGATGACAACAACTGCTCTACCCCTGTCCATCAGTTCTGTAACCCCATCACTGAAGGCCACCAAATTGGTCAGGCAGGATTTCCGCTTAGTGAAGCCATGCTGGCTGTCACCAAGCACCTTGTTGGTTTTCATGTGCCTCAGCATGCCTTTCAGGAGAATCCGCTCCAAGATTTTGCCAGGCACAGAGGTGAGACTGACTGGTCTGTAATTCCCCGGCTCATCCATTTTCACCTTCTTAAAAATGGGGGTTATATTTCTCTTTTTCCAGTCGTCGGGAACTTCACCTGACTGCCATGATTTTTCAAATATGATGGACAGTGGCTTAGCAACTTCATTTGCCAGCTCCTTCAGGACCCGCGGATTGATTTCATCCGGTCCCATGGATTTGTATACATTCAGGTTCCTAAGATGGTCTCGAACCAGATACTCTTCTACAGTGGGTCCAAGGTCTTCATTCTCACAGTCCCTGCATCTGCCTTCCAAGACTTGGGTGGTGTTGTCAGAGCATTTGCCAGTGAAGACTGAGGCAAAGAAATCATTAAGAACCTCAGCCTTCTCCAAATCCAGGGTAGCCAGTTCTCCCAGTAGCTTCCGGAGGGGGTCTGTATTGTCCCTTCCTGTTATCTTTTACATCCCTAGCCAGGTTTCATTCTAACTGGGCCTTAGCTTTCCTAACCTGGTCTCTAGCTTCCCAAACAACATCCCTGTATTCTTCCCAGAATGCCTGTCCTTGCTTCCACCTTTTATAAGCCTCTTTTTCCTTCGAATTTTGCTCAGCAGCTCCTTATCCATCCAAGGAGGTCTCCTGACCCTCCTGCAGCACTTCCTTCTAGTTGGGATGCAACACTCCTGAGCTTGTAGTAGGTGATCCTTGAATATCAACCAACAGTCTTGGGCTCCCCTGCCCTCTAGGGCTGTATCCCATGGAACCTTACTGAGCATGTTCCTGAAGAGGCCAAAGTCTGCTCTCTTGAAGTCCAGGGCAGTGAGCTTGCTGCACGCTATTCTCACTGTCCTGAGGATCTCAAATTCAACCATCTCGTGATCGCTGCAACCAAGGCTGCCCTGGAGCATCACATTTCCAACCAGCCCTTCCCTGTTGGTGAGGACGAGGTCAAGCATGGCACCTTTCCTTGTTGGCTCCTCTATTACTTGCAGAAGGAAGTTGTCTTCCACACAATCGAGGAACCTCCTGGATTGCTTGTGCCGGGCCGTACCATCCCTCCAGCAGATATCAGGGTGATTGAAGTCCCCCATGAGAACAATGGCCTGCAAGCCTGAGGCTGTTCCTATCCGTCTATAGGGTGCTTCATCCACAGAGTCCTCCTGATCAAGCAGTCTGTAACAGATCCCCACAATAATGTATCCTATTGCTGCTCTTCTTTTAACCCTGACCCACAAACTCTCTATTGACTGCTCATCTGTCCCCAGACAGAGTTCCATACTCTCCAGCCTATCCCTAACATAAATAGCAACTCCCCCTCCCCACCTAACAGGCCTGTCTTTCCTAAAGAGCCTGTAACCTTCCATTCCAACACACCAGTCATAGGAGCCATCCCACCATGTTTCTGTGATGCCTATTATATCATACCCCCATAGATGTGCACACATCTCTAATTCTTCTTGTTTGTTCCCCATGCTATGGGCGTTTGTATAGAGGCATCTGAGCTGAGCTCCAGTTGAAGCCAGCTTCTTGGCTGGAGTGGCTGAAATATCTCTACATTGCTCCGAGCACTTATTAGAGGTGCTGGCAAGTGACTGGGTGTGTTGGGATGGAATGCTGCCCCCCTCCCCCAACACATCTAGTTTAAAGCATCCTTGACCAGTCTGGCAAGCCTCCTACCAAAACCACTCTTCCCCTTCATTGTCAGACCAGCTCCACCAGCCCCCGGTAGACCTGGCATACTAAATTGAGTCCCATGTTCTAGATACCCAAACCCCTGACTATGGCACCAAATCTGGGCAGGTTTCCAAATGTGGATGTCTGCAGCTAGAAAATTAAATTATATTCCAGTAAAGTACTTATATTTGAACTGAAGTTGCTAACAGCCAAGTTTGAAATTTCAGAAGTTTACAAACTCTGCATTTTACAACACAGTGCTGCACTAGAAAAATGAAGCCTGATGTATTGTTGCTATTACTAAAGACTGTGTGAAACAGAGCTCTAATCAGGTATGCTAACGTACGCCAATCTGCTAGAATACTTTTTTAAACTGAAGCTTTTAGACTATGCTCAAGCACTGTTTATAACAACAATCCCTATAATGCCATGAATGATGAGGAGATACGAAAAACTGTAATAAAATATGAGTAATATAGTCTGATACCTTTATAGATGTTTGTTCAACAGTCACCTGTTAAATATCGTTCACGAAATTTATTAAATAGTTGACATTTGTGTACAAAAGCCTACAAAACCGAGCAATGCCATGATATCAGCTGATTGGCTAATTTGACAAAAGGGAAAAAAAAGTATTTGCTGTTCATGTTCTTGTTGTGATTCATGTGCATGATTCAGCTTGCCAACTTCCTCACCCCATCGGACATCATGCTCGGACTGCTGGCTGCTGCAGCCCATGACGTGGATCATCCGGGGGTCAACCAGCCTTTTCTGATTAAAACTAAACACCACCTTGCCAGCCTTTACCAGGTAAAACTGCTCATCAAGTTGATAATATGTAAAATGATGTCAAGGAGAGTTTAAGCAATTTGCAATGAACTTTAATGCCAAAATCTGGTGGCAGGGGGATGTTGATCAAATCATCCTGCACTTCAGAGCCTGGACAATCTCAGTTAAATTCCTCACTGGGTGTCCTTAACAGCAGAGCTGATACACATGATAAGAAAGGTGGAAATGCCAGATTTTGTTGAGGATGTTTAAGCCAAGTTGATTGCCTGGGTTATTTCTGCTGTGGATCATCTGAGGTAAGGGACTGTGGGTAAGAGATTTAAAATCATAGCGAGACAATTTGTATTTCTTCTTCCTTCAGTGAGCAAGTAAGCAGCAGGCATGTTGTAAAGCGGCACTGCATCAAAAGAAACTTGCTTCATGTGGTTCTAGTAAAATTAAACACTTAATGAATACTGCAATTTAAAAAAAAAAAAAAGGGAAAAAGAAGATAGAGGAAATCGAAGGAAAAATTGTAGCTATTGACACTAATGTGCCTGGAGATACAAAGAAAGAACTTAAAAAAAGACACTAAGTCACACCACAGGCTGTCTAGACCATTATTCTCTCTCTAACAGCAGTCAGTAAAAGGTCTCGGAGAGAAACATGGGCCTGGGATAAGTATAGATTGGTCCTTCACCTAGTATATATCCTCCCAGCTCTGGCAAACATGAGTAGAAGACTTCCTGAAATAAAAACAGATACCCTCTTAACCAGTAACTACCAAGGAACCCATCCTGCCCTGATTTTTGTGGTCCTTTTTGAGTATATTTGTAGTTCTGGCCTATGGCAATCACTGTAGCTCTGAATTTTACCTACACCTGTCCTACATGTATAAACTTTGCATGCATGTATATATTACTATGTATGCACATTTCTATTCTGTACATTATACTTACATATACGTGCTGGAGCAATGCCATAAATCATTTTGGTTGCACTGATTGTAATTCATTGCTAAAATATGAAGGTGGTATTGATTTCTAGCCTTTGGAAGAGTCAGCTTTATCCTTTGTAACAGAGTGTCAGAAACAGAGTATCCCAAGTTTAGATGAATCTAACTGAAGATTCACTAATAGTTATGTATCTTTTTACACGTACTTAGGAAATGGAGAGTTTGCTGTGATGTGCTTTCTGCTTGAAGAGATTCTCTCTTGGTTTTCCCTACTCAAGCAGTGTTTGAGTTTTCCTATAAGAAATGCAGCTATGCTGCCCTGAGATAAGGGAGTAGGCTGTACAATGGGAGCCCCACTCAGGGCACAATGGTGCTTAGACACTTAAAACTTTGTGACTCGTCACAAGCTGATGCAGCTTATGAGTTCATACCCACATACCGGTGCATTTTGCTCCAGTCTTTTCTAAGTGTCAGGCCAGCTGAGTGGGGAGGGAGAAAAGCCAGGGACTCAGCCAGGGGACTTTGGCAAGGTTATGTTAAGGGTCCTTGGAAAAGGAGTGGGTAGAGCCATTCCACAAAAACCCTGGTCCTCTGAAAATGCATAAACAACTCCTCTCAAATTCGTAGTGGGAAACAGTAATACATGATTAGGATGAAAATTCAGACTATTGTGAAAGAAATGTGGCTAAAATATTAGTATCTTGGAAAGGTGGTTTCTGCTCAGCTAACTGGGCTTGAATATACTTTCAAATGTTGGTTAGAAAGGCAGTGACAATACAGAAAATGCAACCTTTCAACAGAAAATGCGACTGATAAGTATCCTATTTAGGGACATTCAGTGGTAAGTTTGACTTAGTTTATCTGAAACTGATCCCAGATTGTTTCTGAAGATTTTAGTAGAATGCAGTAAATGGATGCCAGTAAAAATAACAATGCTGGAAAAAGTTTGGCTGAAAATATTTCCAGTTTAAGATTCAGATTCAGTGAGTAGTCTTTAAAACAGTTAAGTTAAATTCTTCTCCATATTAGTGCTTTAACATGTGCTTGAAAAAGAAACAACAAAGTTCTAGTATTTTTTGTTTTTAAGTAGCAGAGCCACAGAAGTGCTGGGACTAATCAGAAAAATAAACATAGCTGTCAGACTTCTGTCACTGAGACAGTAGTAACTGAGGCTAAGGGTTATCTGTTTATGGTGTCTCTTTGCATGTGATTGTTTGTGTATTTAAATTAGAACTTTACATGTACATCTGGGAGAAAAGATTTTGCAAAATGAGGTGTCATGGTTTAAGCCCAGTTGGTAACTCAGCACCACGCAGCCTCTCACTCAGCCCCATCTTGTCCCCCCGCCACCAGGAAGGATGAGGAGGAGAATAGAAGGAATGTAGACCTCACAGGTCGAGATAAGAACAGTCCAATAAATAAAGTATAATATAAAACTACTGCTACTACTACTAATGTAAATAACAAGGGGAGAGAATATGAAACTAAAAAGGGAAGGGAAAAAAAAACAATAAATACAAGTGATGCACAAT
Organism: Amazona ochrocephala; assembly: GCA_039720435.1. NCBI lineage: Eukaryota > Metazoa > Chordata > Aves > Psittaciformes > Psittacidae > Amazona > Amazona ochrocephala. The sequence continues at coordinate 77,091,121 of CM077878.1, forward strand.
ACAGTTGCTCACCAGCCGCTGACTGTTACCCAGCCCAACCTGAGCAGCAATCTGCGACTTCAGGATGCCTCCCCCCAGTTTACATACTGGGCATGACGTGCTGTGGTATGGAATACCCCTTTGGCTAGTTTGGGGCAGGTGTCCTGTCTCTTCCTCCTGGCTTCGTGTGCCCCTCCTCCCTGGCAGAGCATGAGACTCAGAAGTCCTTGATCAGACTAAGCATTACTAAGCAGCAACTAAAAACATTGGTGTGTTATCAGTATTATCCTCAGACTAAAGCCAAAACACAGCACTGCACCAGGTACTAGGAAGGAGTTGGAAACCTTCTGAAGTGCTTTATGAAGAGAATCGTGTTTCAGGAACCAAGGAGTTCAGAACTTTCAATATTTATTTTCAAACTAACAGACATTTTCTTGAATAGGGCAATTTTCACAGGAGTCCATTGTATGTGAGGTACCATAATTTTCCACAGAAATAAGAGTGCCTTATTCAAGTCTCCAGCATTACAAAGACTGTTGAGAGTTTAGTAGTAGGTGACAATAGGGATCTGGAAGTCACTTATTTCTCCTGTGAGAAACACAACAGCATTCCATGATATGGGATGCAGACTTTGCTTCTGACTTTCTTTGGCCAGGGTAGGAAGATAGTAGGTAGGTAGGGCTTGGGGTGACTGCTGGGAGCAGGATTCAGCCCCTTCATTCAGGGGAAATAAAAGAAGCAAAAAATCTGTTATGTCCTATTACATTCTCTTATTTTTCTTGGTCAGAGTTTAGGGTTGCAAAAGTCCATCCTGATGTACTTAGGCAAAACAAGAGAAGGGATATTTAAGTTGGCTGGTGAACAAAATTCCTGTCAAAAGTAATTTAGATATTGGACAGCTGATCCTGAGTTCTGAGTCTGTCAGCTCTTCCAAGGAAAAGGATTTAATCTTTGCATGTTTGGAAAGTTTTGAGATTGTTGTTTTTTTTTTTTCCCCAGTATCCATGATTTCTGCTAGGGAAACAAACAAAACCAAACAAACAAAACCCAAACCCACACACACAAAGGCAACATATCAGTGCTTGTATGAAATCAAAAGCAACAGAACGTACTGCAGAAAATACCGTAATAAGGAATCAATCCAGTTTATGCTCTCACCGTGGTCTCTCCTTCGCACTAATTTTGAGCATGAAATTTCAAGAAAAATACTGACAAGATGATCAAAACCTGGATTGGATCTTTGTTGCTGGCAGTGTTTAGTGTTCCAACAGTCACCAGATCTGACCGAATTACAAAGCAGGATGGGAAAGCCTTAAGGAGAAAATACTGTTCAGACCTTCTTGGAGAAGTAAGTGGAAGCTGTGTGTCACATCCAACAGGAAACGCAGTACTACCACAGCTACGCTGCAGCTCTGTGGGACTCTGCAGAAGGGAGCCAGACATTAACAGTGGCCAGAGGGAGGGATTCTGACTCTAGTTTCCCAGCTGGCAGTGACAGGGTGGAGTCCTTCCTCTGCTACCTGCCCAAAAGGTTTGATGGTGTCTGGGGTTTTTTAATCCAGTGCTTATCTACTGCAAAAGCCATCAACTGCCCAAAGCAGGGATCAGATGCCACAACTCCCCTGAAGGTATCCTTGTTGTTAGGTGACAGTTGTCTCACTCACGCTGGGCACACTGTGGATATGTGAGGACCCTGCCATTCACTGGAGTGGTGTTCCATGGGGCTACTTCTCTGCAGCAAGCAGATGCTTTTGTGAATTACAGTTGTGTTAGGAGTTTTGGAACAAGTGATGTTTCTGAGGCGTTCAGTGGTAGAAAGTATTCTGTGAATTAAATGTGTGATGACTGGCAAATGCGTTGTGTGTTAGGATAGTAACATAAAGTCATCAGACACGAGATACCCAATTTGTTGTAATTTGCAGACAACCTAGAAAGCTGGGTCTCTGTTCCCTAGGAATTTTTTCTGACCTAACTTTGATTCCACTTAGTTGGAGGCGGACAAACAAAAAGGACTCAAAATTTATTGCAAACTAAGCTGCCGAAGCCTGCAGATGCTCAGTTATACTGATACTCATCTTGCTTTCACGGAGCAGCTGCAGACGGCTTCCAGTTCCTTTATTCCAAGGGAAATTTGGCAGTTTATTTTTCTTTTTTTTTTTTCCTCCACTCTACATTCAAACTCTAGAAGCTGAGAAGTCAGTCTGGGATCAGTAGGAGGTAAAAATATGATTTTGCACTTTAATCAGTTTGTTAATGAATCTGTTAGAATGCAAGGTACCTCCCACTCAGATGAGATTAGCTCGTCTCTTCACAGCAGGACTCAAAAACTGGACTCTAGGGCTGACCTTAGCTAGGAAACACGGAAGCACAAGGTTCTTAACTATAGAAATCCAGACCAGTTCCTCAAGTCCAAACATGTGCTAAAAAGCACAAATTTAGGCTCATGTTCAGCACTTCCAACTTGCTCTAGGCATTGGGTGATGCAGCAAATCTGTGTCTGTACCATGGATACCTGCCTAATCCTTGAATTTATTTCTTTTACTCCTCTATAGAATGTTTCAGTGCTAGAAAATCATCACTGGCGGTCAATGATAGGCATGCTTCGAGAGTCACGGCTCCTCGCCCATCTGCCCAAGGAGGTGACGTAAGTGCCCACTGGAAGAATTGCATCACTGAAACTAGCCTGTGGCTTCCTTTACTCTTCTTAGAAAGACAATGGCAGAGGCCGAAGCTTCAGAGTAGGCCGAACTTACTGCCCTCTCTTTGTGCCAGTAAGAAATCCTGAGACAAGGTTATACAGCAGCACTATTTTCTAAGACCTTGCCACTTCTGCAGCACAGGAATTGCCACTGTCAGGGTGAGGAACACTGGGAGTCACAGTAGGAATGGACCTTTTCAGGCCCATTGTTGGTATTTTTCATTTTACATAGCACCAACCAATTACAGAAAGATCTAGGTAATAAGAAACTTGAAATAGAAAAATAAAGCAGTTGGTCAAGTAGCATGGGGACTGCTCAGGACTTTCACACCTGACTGAGGAGGTGTGGTTCAGTCTTCACCATCTTTTCAAGTGAAGCAAAAAAAAAAAAGCAGCAACGTGCACCTTGGCCAGATTGATGCTAACTTTTTACCTGCTGGTTTTGTGCAGTGTTAGAGTAGAGATTGAGCCAGTGAACAGCCTGCAATACTAAATTTTAATCACAGGTGACCTTATTGAGAATATAAGCAAGAAATAAGCTCCATATCCCTCCAGAAATCCTTTGCACCAGACCAATAACTTCAGTCGTACTTTAAAGGACTTCAGTCGTACTTTAAAGGACTTCAGTCTAGTCCTTCACAACTTCAACTGCAAATTCAAAGCTGCAGTATTCACCACCTAGCTCTGAGCAGCTAAGATGTGACCATTTTTCTGGATGCATTATGCTGTTTTTTGGGGTTTGTTTGTTTTGGTTTCTTTTTGTGGTTTGGATTTGTTTGAGTTTTTTTACACTTTCCTAGCACTTTTCAGAAGCTTTCAGAACCAGCTATGCCAACGGGCATTTTTCTTCTACATTACCTATTCCTTTCTGAACCCATTTAGGCAGTTAGATCAGTCGTGCCCCTCAAACCCCAACAGCGACTGACCAAAGAGATCAGATTGGATCCATAGAGAAAGATAAGCTTTATGGTAGCTCTGATTTGTAGCCGATTGTTTTGAGCTAGTGGTTTCGTGATTGAAGGGGATTATTTTCCTTAATTGTAGACAGGACATCGAGCAGCAGTTGGGCTCCCTGATCTTGGCAACAGACATCAACAGGCAGAATGAGTTTCTGATCCGTCTGAAATCTCACCTCGACAACCAGGATTTGAGGCTGGAGGATGCTCAAGACAGACATTTTATGCTTCAGGTAACATCAAAAAAATATTTTTCCACTCTCATTTTCTATTAATTTATGGAGTCACAGTAGCTCCTAGTATATGTTAGAATAGTAATACGATAGCGCATCTGGACGTCATCATCTCCTTACCTATTATCATAAACACTTTTCTTCTGCCACCCGATGTGTCAGGCAAGCATAAAGCACCTCCAGTACTTCCTTATGTAATTTCCTTCAGTTAAAAAGCTGTGCATGCACAGATAGTGGACAGTGTCAATTGCTGGGAAACGAAGATAAGCTATTTCTTATTTTATTTCCAGACCACTGTTTCTCTTGCCAGATAATACTTCAGTCATATTCTCTCTTCTGCGGACACTACCTCACTGGTGTTATTTGCTGGCACTGTGCAGGAGAGCCGCCTCGTCTGTGTTCTTTCCAAGCCAGCCTGACACCACATGCCCAACCTTGTTCCTGGGATGGATGCTTGGAAGCTGCCTCTGCAGAGACAGCTGTTGCCATGGCAGCAGGTGCTTCTCCAGTGGAGCTACTCAGCTAATGAAGAAACCATGCTTTACTCAGAAATCAAATAGATTTAGGCTGGTTCTTCCAGTTATGCTGTGCTCATTAACGGGCTCTGCAGAATAAATCTCTACCTATTAAAGCATTATTTTGACTAAAATAGCTGCATATACCTGCTTCTCTGAAGAAAAAACATTGATTTCGCTCTTGAATACATGAAGGAGTTTAAGTAATCATTATCATCTATAAAACAAAAATCTACACATTACAAATTTGTCAAGGTTACAGGAAAGGTGCCAATTGCAAGGAAAGAAGTACTACTGGTTTGTTAATTCTTCCACCGCCAGCAGCGTGGGAAATGTAGTAATCTACTCTCCTGTCCTCCATCCAACACAGTCTTCTGTCAGATTTCTGAATGGACTATGCAGGGCAGGATAATGGGCATATAATATTTCTGGACAGATCAGGCAAGAAAGCTGTGCAAATGCCAAATGCAGAGGGATTACAGATCTCAAGTATGGCAGAAAGTTTCTTATGTGTTTTCTTGAAGATAGGAGCTAGGGCACAGACATGGTGAGATTCACTTATTTAGTGGATTAGTTGTGGAAGAAGAAAAGAAAAAAAATCAAAAAATGTTGATTGTTCAGGATAAATTAAAGTGTGTTTGAAAGGTCCTTGTGGCAGTAAAGGTCCTAGTGACAGTAACATTAAGGCTAATCAATTTAATCCAGGGGAAAAAGTGACTTGGAGACTTCCCTCCTCTGGTTTTCAGGTCTGAATTTATACAGGAGATATTTCTTATGTTTTCCTCTCAGGTGCCAGAATGATTTCTGACCTCTCTCAGGGTAAGCAGCTGTGTTCAGTGAAGAAATGAGGCACATGACATCTTGTTCTTAGGCAGTAAGATGGACTATTACACGGTTTACTTTTCTGAAGCAGTTACTTGATTTTAAAAACCTCTTGCCCTCCTGTGCTCATTCTCCTGCAAAGCACTTAAAAGTACTAGTTAACTAAGTGAAACCAAGCCAGGGGCAGTACAGAGAGCCCTGTGCTTCGTTTTGTAAACAGAAATATGCAGACATTAAGATGAAGTGTAATTGAAGTGAGATACAAGGCCACTCACAGAGACCACAGAGAAATGATGCCCAAACCAGTCTGGCTCTTCCCTTCCTTGTCATCAGCCATAGGTACTGCGCCAGGCAGCCAGCAGGAGCCAGCCTGAGGCTTTTGTTGGCTTGCTCCTTGCGAGAAATAGCCAAAACACTTTGCAGCCTTGGAATTTGTCCCTCCTCTTGTTCTCACTACAGTAAAGGAGAGGGCTGAATGAAAGTCTTAATTGCAGCTTAAATAAATGCTTTTTCCTCACGAGGCGTATTTGGGTGAGGCTGTCTCTCTAAAAGGTGATCTTAACCCTTCCCAACATCGCTGCTGAGGCCTGGGAGTTTAATGACTGCAGACTGACTGCTGAAGCACTGCTGAAGCACTGCTGGACAGTTACATCTTTCCGCACCACTAATCTGTCTTCTTCGCTTTCAGATTGCACTCAAGTGCGCTGACATTTGCAACCCTTGCCGGCTCTGGGATCTGAGCAAACAGTGGAGCGAACGGGTCTGCGAAGAGTTTTACCGGCAAGGTCAGCCCCTTCACATGTGGCAGTCCCCTTTCTCCTCGGCCTGCCAGGCCTTTTGTCTGGCAAGGCAGATGCAGCATTCAGCTTACCCAGTTTGCCTTCAGGTGTCCCTCAAGAGCAAGCTGTTGAAGAGAAATTCTGTCTCCTTTTAGAAGTGAGAAGAGGTAGAAGAGCAGCAAGTATTTCTTTGCTCTCACTGCTCCTGTAGCAGCGTCAGGCGGGAGGGAAGGCTCTGCTGTGCCTCAGCACTTGAATTCAGCCAGAGAGCCCACGGCTGGATTCTTCTCTGAGAACCCTCCAGTCACCATTAGTGTTTCTGAGCTGAAACAGCGCCAGGGCTACACTGCACCAAAATCCTGCTGCTTTTTATCCTGTTTTATCTTGCTTTTCATGCTCCCGCCACAGCTCTGATGGGAGCCTTACCCTCGCTGTTTCCCAAATATGACACATTCTTCTGCCTACAAATGCAGAGAGAGGGTTCAAACGCGTTTCCCAGCGCGCTGTTGAAAGAGCTGAAGCAGACAAGCCAAAGCTCAGCTAGGACCTATTGCAAATGTTTTCAAACCCCTGCAGAGAGCGCAGTCAGGCAGGGAGTTTTTTGAAACACAGTAATTGCACCATTTGGCACTATGTGCATATGCAAAGTCATGCTGTGCTACAACACAGGGTGCAGCAGAGTTTAATCACTGATAAATTCTTTGTTTGGAGCGTCCTGAGTGCCAACGGCAAGTGGTACAAACACTGGAAGAGCACACAGTGAAGTTCTCAGTTCGTTTAAAATTCTGCAGTACACAATTAAGCCACATGAGAGCTGGTACCTGGTACAGTTAGTCCATAACAAGGACTAATAGGTCAGTAAGTTCATGTTCAGTCAGTTTAGGCTGGTGAAATGTCTTTGCCTTTGATGCTTTTGAAGTGACATAAGCGATTTGCCAGGTGCAGATTTATTTATTCAGATGTATAATCAATATCCAGCTCATGAGGACAAAGCCCCAGCTGTGCAATACCTCACCTTAAGTGTATTGAGGGACCATTCTGAGAAAGGCAGCACTCCCAACTCTTACAAAAAGTTTTCCCCCAGGACTCAAGATTTATTGGTATAATATCGAAAATATATCTCCTAAAGGGGACACTGGAGCATATGAGTACAGTTAGAGTCATAACAGGGAGAAAAAGCATTAATGTGGGAGAATATACAGAAACTGTGGTCTGACAGTCACTGGTGGCTGGACAATCCTGGTAAGTGACACAAAACCAGTATTAACTAGTATGTATTTAGATACCACTTCAAAATGTTATTGTAGACCTCTCTACCCCCTTACAAACAATGCTGGGCTTTTTGTCATCAAGTTAAAGATTTTAAAACTATAGCACTTATGTTTTATCTATGGATGGGCAGGTAATACCACAATTAGCGCCTTGTTAAATCTTCCCTCTGGAAGGCATACAAAGTTTTAACATCTTTTGTATCAAACATTTCTAATGCCATTTTAATAGAGACTCAGATCCTGATCTTCCAGTCATCTAGTGCGTCTACACTACCTCTATTAGCAAATAAAATACACAACTGAGGTACATTCCAGGGAGCACCTGATGCCTACAGCAGCTCCTAACACACACTTTTCCTAGAAAAATACTTTGGCTTGTTCTCAGATGTCTTAACAGTCAATTAGGAATATGAGGTAAGTAACGCAACTCAGTTTGTTTATATAAAATTGGAACTGGTGAGAAACAATTCAAGATTGAGTCAAGAAAATGGCTAATGTCTAAGCAACTTTAATGATCAGTTCCTCTGGTGAGGATTTAAAATTGCTTGGAAGGCTTTCCCCAGCATGAAAGTTCTCAGCAACAGATTCATGCAGTTACTTTTATAGCAACTTGAAGCATAAGAAAATTGACCATCATTTAAGTTCTTACCCTGCAAAGGAAAAACCTTACTCCTGTCAATTAAATTACTTATCAAAGACAAGAATGTATTGATGCACTTTGAGCCAGACAGGTCAACCATTTTCAACTCAGAATACCTATAGAGGGGTCATCGATGGAGTTATGTGTCCACTGGAGTGGCGACACTCTTTTTTTCAATCAAATATTTTTATGGGATAAAAGGAACATTTGGAAATATAACAAACTGTTATTTTGTCTGTTTTGCTGAATTGTTGCTTTTGATTGTTTGGGAAGCCAGAAGTGTTTCCCTGATATTTTCTAAATACCTAATTGAAAATATTCCCCTCACATTTTAGAAGAAATTCCATGCTGCAGAGAGAGGAAAGGAAAGGCTTAAAAGCGCACATGGTATTTTATACGGGGCCATAGAACCTGAGTAAGAACACTAGCATTTAATTCAAAACTATGCAATAGCATAGGCACAGCCCTGATACCCAGGTACACCACAGTAATAAATCAAACTTCTAATTTCAGCCTTCTTCTACACATGTAACTTGAATTCCATAGTTCTTGACATATAAACACAAGTTGCCTAACCCCATGTTCTGGCCCTTATTTGTTAGTGCGCACACACAGCTGTGGACTGCCAGCAGTGGATTCAATGTTCATTCAAAAGTCATCTTTTCTTAGAAAACTTTTTCTTTGTATGGATATTCAGTTTCTCTGAGACCTAAAAAGAAAAAGTAAAAAAATAATAATAAAAAAAAAAAAAGGTATTTAGACATTTAATGTGGTTGTTATTGGTGGAAGATTCCAGCTGATCAAATCCACACAGTTGCAGTCACTGTAAATATCTGGTATAGGTATGGAGAAGAGATGAAAGTGGCATAAATTTACCTTCCCTTCTTTTTTCTTGCAGGTGACCTGGAACAAAAATTTGAACTGGAAATAAGCCCTCTTTGTAATCAACAGAAGGATACAATACCAAGCATACAGATAGGTAAGTATTAGCTCCATTCTTTTCTCTCCATGTCTACCTCATCTCAGTATGGCACAAGCTCAAAGAGAAACTTCCCCCCATCTAGTTGTTTTAACAATAAGAACTGCAGGTATCATAAGAGTCACAATTCACATTCTAAATAAAATATTAAAAAATAAACCTTACCCAAGCTAAATATGCAATTGAAAGACAAAGGAGGCATTGTATAGGCAAAAAGGGGCTATTCTAATATCTGTGGAGAAAAACTGCAGCCAGTGTGTGATTAAGTACTGGTTGCTTCCTAGTCTGAAATCTCCTCAGAGAAGGATGCTGTCTCTCACAGACTGTATTGTTACACATACACATAGAGCCACATTTTGTCATATGGGCTCGTCAAAAGCTGTGCATCTCAAAAGGAACTGATGACTGCTTGCAGCTTTATTGTTACTTCTAGTCAGGGCTTTTGCCACTTACATTGCTGTATCCTCTTGAGACATTCTGTGGGGCAATGCACTCATGGGATGAATTTGTTCCTCACCTGCTGTCCTTTGCGTGTTTCCCCAGGGTTCATGACATACATTGTAGAGCCGCTCTTTGAAAGGTGGGCCCAGTTTACAGGCGATACTCCCCTATCTGAAAACATGCTAAACCATCTCAGGAGGAACAAGGCCAAGTGGAGGAGTTTGCTCCACAAGCAACACAGCAGTAGTAGAAGCAATGACCACTCAGGTCAAGTGACTGGCAGCCAAGAACAGACTTTGAATGAAGAAGAGACTCCTTAGTGGCAGCTTTGCACTTTTCTTCATAGCACTGCTATCTCCGTCTTGATCACAGCAGCAAACAAAATCCTGGGGAGCTAGAAGCCTGTTGTCAAGACCATGGAAAGGGAAGAAATGGCAAAGCAAAAGCTGTGAGGGTCATTGAGAACAAGCCCGCGGTTCTGCTGGGTTCACTTCTGGATCTCCTTCATGTTCCTCTCCCCTCTCTTCATTCTGTGCATGCCTGATGCCATTCATCACTTCTGATCATGAACTGCCTGGATGCAGAGTCCCAGTCAGCGGTACTGAAGCCGGGCTGGTTATGGCTGCCATGAAGCAGGGAAGATTTCTGAGAGAACAGGGGAGCTAGAGGCACTCTTGGTTATGTAGTCATTTACCACGAGTCATACTGTGACATATGTATATAGGCCCAGAGCACTGTATGCTTTCCAAGATGGCAGCTGGGCTGCACATTAAACCACCAGCATCTTCAGCATCCAGAGGACACTGGCTGAGTGAGACAGCGCTCACAGAGGGCAGAGAGAGTCTGGTTATTTTAGTAATTAAAACAAAAACCTTTTTAACTTTTGTATTCTGTGCACTAAACAAGATCTATAAACCTTGGACTGAAGTTACTCTCCATATATACAACTCCAGTGTAACAAGGCTCATTTTGGTAATCATTTTTATGCCACTTTGGATAAAAGGCATCTTCTCATTGCAAGGAACAGTATTCCCTCGCAACCAAAAGGGAAGGTGTTGTACAGTATAAACCTTTGAAACACAAACAGATCTATCTTTTGAGTACTGTTTCAAGTAACATGTTTATATTCATATATGTACATTTTCTGTAAATACAAAGCGCTACTGATTCCCATGCCAAAATACTGGAGTACTGTGGGATTGCTACCTGTAAAAACATTGGCACTGTGAACAGAATACTGTTAGTTTTAATACAAGAAAAGGATTTGTAAATATGGTATAGAATTTATTAATATACACCATTGTTTGTGGATAAAAGCCTTAACTTTTAGCACCCTTCATCTTCTGATAGCTGCCGAAATCATATGATCACAAAATATGATCCTGAACTGCCTTTCCACTACCCAAGGTGTATCAAAGGTCATTAAGGAATGAAGTCTGGCAGGATAACTTCTTGAAAACTTCAAACACATTCCATATGGGTCAGTGTTTTAATCCATGGCACCTTGCACATTTGGCCTAGGCGAAAGCTCCACAGAGCCTGAAGTTTTAAGTTAGAAACAAAACAAAACAAAACAAAACCCGACAATACCACCACACACTTTAACAGTTTGACCTGATGATCATTTATTCAAGAGCGTGATTTTTGTTAAATAGCTTAGTGATCTACAAAGCGTGGCAGTCTAATACTCCTGGAGTCCAATTGTTTTCTCGAAAGATGTTTCCCCACATTCCCTCCTTAGATAGCCAGCATCAAAATGCATTTGTATTTTTCTTTTCATTAAAAAAATACTTCAACTGACTTTTAGATCAGTCTCAATGAAGGAAAAAAATGTGTTGTAGTGTGAGTATCAAGAAAAACCCTCTTAACGATCATAGTAACTGAGGAATTTTCTATAGTCTTGTGCTTGTGAAAGATCCATTGCCTTATCTATGCCATGAACAGCCTCAGCTGGGATAGTCTTTATAAAACTTTACTTAAGCTTCCATCATTTCAATGAGATTGTATTCTCAGACACTACTGGATTCCACCAAAGCAATTGTCCCCTTCTCCTCTGCCCCCAGAAAAATTAATTAGATTCAGGTAAAGTATGGTGGTGTTGTAAAGCCCCAGTATATCAAACCTGTATAGCTGTTTTCCAAAAGAATTAGCAGATACGGCCATATAGTCACATCTGGATGTGAATACCTGGTACAGGCCAACAAAGAAAGAGCTATTTAAGTTGGTGTTTGAGAAAAATAGTATTTACTCATAGGCATGCAAGGGGAAACAATATAATTTTTCTCAGTTACAGGGAATATTGACTTGATCAGACAAAGTGCTTTTAAGGTGACTAATATGTTTAAAGGAAAATAAAAAGCATAAGTAAGTTTCAGTAAAGGATGTTTTACTCTACTAATTCATTGGTCATGTATCTTTAGAGAAAGAGACTGAAATCCAGTGAAGCAGGAAGACAGAAGTTACTGTGAGAACACAAAGTATCCCAACAACAATCTTTTTTTCTCTACTATTCTGTAAGCTATCAGCAGTAGAAAACATTCTTCTTCCTCCCTCTTCTAAATGGGACTCACATATTAGAAGTACCATACCAAGCAGGGACAGAGTTGTAGTAGAATAAAATTATTTCTAACTACAGGGCATAAATGTCTTTTTAACCACCTAATGGGGGGGGTGTGTGTGTGTGTGTGTGTGTGTGTGTGTGGAAGCATCACCACTTTGAAGCTTTTTATGTGTATTTTTCCTTCTCCTGACAGATTTAGGACAATTATTAGGATGATATCCAAGCAGTGTAAAATGCTGCTTAGAAGCACTTAAGTACATATGACAGGATGTAATTTCCCTTGTTTTGTCTTTTTACTAAAAAATGGAAGCCATTTTCTTTTTTAAACCTTCTGAAGTTAAACAAACCCAGTGTCTAGCAGCATAAAAAAGCTCTTAACAGATGTTAAGCTGTTTTTGAGAAGCTTCCAGAAAATAGGCCCAACAGAAAAGCTTAGGTAGAAATGCAGTTCTGTTACAGCTACAATAAAACCAAGACCTGTAATTAGAGCCTACAGGACCCACTGCACTTCTGCGCTTACCAAGTTAAAACTTCCCAACTTTGAAAAGCTTCTCTTGAAATAAGCAGGTTGTGGGGTTTTTTGGTGCACTGAACACACTTGCTAGATTTCAATCACCCTGTCTAAGGAAGCAATGCTTGAAATAGGTTCAGCATGGCTCCAGAATGCTTCTCTACTTGTAAGCCAAACCCATTACTCAAGTTTGGGTCTGGGCCAGTTTGCATCAGGTGCACTGGAAAGTTAGGCACTGGCAGCAGATGCCTGGCAGCCAGGTTCACCGGGGTCTGTAATACAGAACGCTACCACCTGATTTCCCACAAAAGCCAAACTGTACCCGATACAGCCAACCCAACAACACCAGTGCTCAGTATATACAGTCATGGTGCAAATTTGGTAGTCTCTAGTTTGGAGAACATGTGTGTACTGGGATTTCTTCCCAGGTTGCCAACAGAATACTAGAGCCACATAACAGAAAAACACCTATGTAGATAATACAGATTTCTGTCTTGCTAGCCCTATTAGTCACTCTACGTAAAGACCTTGTAAATTATTTTTCTTTCTTATTGGGACAGTGCAGCTAAAATATTCTGAAGTTTTAAAACCTGGGTAGGTTTTACATATCAGGAAAGAAGCAGAAAACTGCTAAAAGCAGGAGCTTGAAATGCTTGCCCTGTGCAAGTAATTTGATTAAAACCTAGTTACTTAAAATGCAGATTTCACACTATCAAAGAGGCAAATTCTGTATAAATAACAATAAAAATAATAATAATAAATTGGTGATAAGTTAAACTTTAGGCTGGTTAAATTAATGCATGCATATGTATTTTTGCTAAAGATTTTACCAGCCTTTGGGTCTTTAAGAGCCAATGTTCCAACCACCAGATAAAAGCAGGGGGGTTGGAAAGAACTACTGGGAATGCGTACCTTTGAAATACAGAAATGGAGAGAAAAGTAGCTGAGATTAAATAGAGTCTATGGAGGAAAAAAAAACAATCACAAACAAACAAACCACATGATCTGCAGTTGTATCTACCAAATCTACAACACGGGTCAATTATTTTTGTATAAATACTGATTTTCATGAAGAAAATAAGTCTCCAAAAATGATCAGTGAGAAGGCTGCTACCACAGTAAATGAGATGAGCCTGTTTCACACTGCATAGCTATCTCACCAGATTTGCCAGTCTGCTGTTGAAATTGCTATGAAAAGTTTCCAACAAAACAGACAGAATGCATACCAGCTCTTCCAAATGGTCTCTCCTCAGAAACGATAGACACTCAAGTAGTTATAATCTTCAGGTTTATAGCCTTATATTTTGAGTCACTCATCTGAGTTGTCCATAAAGTACACCTATTCACCTCTTGACACCACAATCCCCCACTCATGGCCCATAAAAATCAATTAAAATTGAATTAAGATCTTCAAATCCAAAAAAGCCACTCCAAAATACAAACCCAAGGCAAGCTTCATGCCGTAAATATGTATCCAAATTACTTCGATTGGTGCAAAGTATTATACTATTATTTGTTTCTATAATCCATACAATATTTTAGGTACATAAAGTACAGAGCATAAGTTTGACTTGGATGTAAAATATATTCTGCTTATCTTGGAATTCAAGATTGTATATGTCATGTTTATTGTAAAGCATTTTATATATACATATTCACATACCTTATACAACTCTATGGGCCACAAACTGGTCCCACCAACTTCACTGGGACCAAGAAGCAGCCCCCATATGTGCGTATATATGCCATATGCATCATTCTAAAAGGAAGCACTAGATTGTGTGAAAATGCTGTGACTGCTATGCAGTGATGCCAAGAGACTTAACTGTATCTTTTTTAACATACTGCTGTAAGTATTCATCATGTTGAAGAATGACAACTAATAAAAACAAAACAGAAAAAAAGAAGAATGAAGTGTCCAGAGTTCTTTGGTAGAAGCAGTTGATTGAAAGAATCTCCTTAGTTTGCAGAAGACATTCTGGTTTGATGATGCAGCAAAAGTCCTGCTGCATCCATCTTCCCATTGTTGCTCCTTCATACCAGCAAGGTAATCACTTTTCTAGTGCACTGTTTCCCAGAATTTTTCTCAAGATTTATACCCTTAGCCTTGCTGTAGGAATTTAAATGGAGTTCCCAGTCAGGAAAGTATTTCCATGTATTTCTCCATATGCATGTAGTAGAAGGATTTTAAAACCCCAGGGAAAATGTTTCTCTGTTGAAGTATTTAAAGAAAAGGCAGTTCTATTTTACTATTATTTCAGTTCTGGTAACTAGTTCTTCTTAATATCATAGATCAGTTTTAATCTCCATTTTCTTATTTCTCAGTTCTAGATCATGTTATATACATGTACAACATGACAGAAACTGGTAAAATTGAAATAAAATTTTGGGAAGAATTGCCATTCTAAACTGGTAAGTATTTTGGATTTCTAAACGAGAAACAGTTGTCGTTGCTGATGGAAGATTGGCACTGCAGGGACACTTCTTCACTTTGATACATTTCTAAAGCCAGAATATTTTTGTACCTCAAATTATTCAGTAACAACACTCATATATTTTGTGTAGTAAAGATAATAGAATTGAACAGAATATGGGAGCTGGAAATACATTTTGTTTCAGTGTTACTTAGCCAACATATTAAATTTACTTCCTTAAAACCACTCTTCAGAATCAGAGTAAAAACTGGGTTTTGTGTGTCCACTGGACGCAAGCTCCATTGCAGAATGGATCCCAGAAGGAAGGTCTTCAGAGATCTGCCCTAGGAACGGAGGAAGTTGTGATGGCTTTTCCAGGAGTTTTACATACTCATCATTGGAAAAACATCCACAATTTTCAACAACCGAGTCAGGATTATTTTTGAGTACACCTGAGTAATTTAGATGAGGAGGGGACAGGAGATGACTCGAAAAACTGATTCAAAGGGCGGGGCGCCAGGAGAGGCTGTGGCAGATCCAAAACACTCATTCTTAGCCACAAACTGTCATTTCCAGGGTTTAGCAGCTCGAGAGAGGAGCCTCCGAACCCGGAGCGAGGGGAAACCCTGCGTCCAGGAGCCTCAGTTCTGAGTGGCGACAGCCACCGTGGGAACCTCGAGCCAGTGCAGAGCTCGGGGTGTAGAGAGTGCCTGCACTGGTCTGGTGAGGCGAGGGTGCACAATGGGCAGGGCTGCACTCGAGGCGCCCTGGTGGAGGTGCTCCTGCAGCAGGTGATGAGCTGCGGGATGCTGTCAGTAGCTGAAAGATGTCAGGGAAGCTGACAGGGAGCTGGGCTGCTTGCTCCAGGCCCGAGCTGTGCAGGGGGCATGAGTGTCCACCATAGCGCATACAGAAAAGAAGGAGGGTGTTAACCCAGGAAGCTGGGAGCCAGTAACAAGAAAAAAACACCAACCCAACAAAAACAAGGAGGAAGAGGCGGTTGTCGTGCTGGAATCAGTGCTGGTGCAGGCTCACCTTGAGTACCTAGTTGCCACCATTTAAGAAGAACATGAAGGCCCTTGAATGCCTCCAGAGGAGGGCAACAAAGCTGAGGACAAGGCTGGAAGGCACGTCCTGTGAGGAGCGGCTGAGGACTCTGTCTAGTTCAGAAAAAAGGAGACTGAGGGTTGACCTCATTGCTTTCTACAGCTCTTCCCAAGGAGCAGAAATGGAGAGGGAGGTGCGGATCTTCTCTCACTGGGATCCATCGATAGGACATGTGGGAATGGTTTAAAGCTGCACCCAGGGCAGTTCAACTAGACTTTAGGAAGCATTTCTTTACCTAGAAGGTAGCCAAAAACTGGAACAAGCTTCTTAAAGAGGTGACCAGTGCCCTATGCCCACCAGTGTTTCTGTGGCATTTGAACAACACCCTCGATAAGATGCTTCAGCTTTTGGCCAGCCCTAAAGTGGTCAAGCAGTTGGACTTGGGGATCGTTCGAGGTCTCTTCCAGCTTCCAGGTTTTTTTCTGCCTACTTCCTTCTTTGCCTAACAGTACATGCTGAGAAAGTACTGGATGATGCTTCTTCCCAGCCCTGCACTAGCGGGAGAGATTGAATGGGTATCATGTCCCATCACAGGCATTGGCTCTGTCACTTTGTGGGAAGGAGGCCTGTGCTCTCTGATGGGAGTGAAAGATGTAGATTGTCTGTGGATCATTTGAGCATCTGAACAGATTTGCAACAGATGCGTGCGAACCGGTGTTTGAAACTCTTCTGTGTTCATCCGGTTTATTTGGGTTTGCACAGGAGAGCAAAAGATGGCATCTCTGACATCAGTGAGGCTCAAAGACCAAGCCCTCAGCCTGAAGCAGGACGTGCTCCAGAACTGAATGGCTGTCAACGTTTATTAGGTGGGCAATACCTGCTCATTTCCTTGTGATGCCCACCCACTGCAAACCCCACCCTTTCCTCAAATACTGCTTTTTAAAAATGCCAGAGTTGGCTCTTTTGGAGTAGCAAAACACGAGAGCCTGAGAACAACAACACTCCATCAGGAGCCTGCCTGGCCCAATCCTCTCTCTATAGGGGCACCCCATACATGTCTAAAGGAGAGTATACGAGGAGTGCAGGTCTGCTTCGGTCAGGGTCCAGAGGGTGTTCACAGGCCTACACGCCAGGGATTGGCCTCCTTTGGGACCTGCACTGTAGACAGCCCCTCAGACCTACGTCAGAGCTTGTCATGCAGAACTATGTGCGTAACACGTAATAGATGTTCGGTTCTGTTGCGTTCCATTATGTTCCATACTCTTCCATTCCATTCCATTCCATTCCATTCCATTCCATTCCATTCCATTCCATTCCATTCCATTCCAATCCATTCCATTCCATTCCATTCCATTCCATTCTCTTCCGCTCCATTCCATTCCATTCCTTCCCGTTCCATTCCCTTTCATTCCAGTCCCTGCACTAGCAATGATTTGCATAATGGTGAGACCGTTATTTACCTGAAATGCCAAGGGGTTCTCAGCACCAAAAACACTTTCAAAGACACAAATGAGAAAGGTTACAGGTGGAAAGAGTATTTTATTTATTCAGAAATAAAACTAAAATAAAGATAATAATAGAAGCAAAATAGAAAAATATTTGAAGTTAAAATAATATAAATAAAAAAAATAAAATAATGACTAAATAAAATTAAATTTAGTTCTAAACAAAGTTATTTCCCTTAGCTTAGGTGAGGTTAGGTTAGCTCAGCTTAGTTAATTTTAGTCTAGTTTAGTTTAGGTTATATTTTTCTAAATCTTTCCGAGCAGTGCCATGGTGGTGCGAGAGCAGTGCAAGAAGCCAGCCAGAATGGGCTGGGGAAGACCTGACAAGGGGTGGTGCTCAATGCTACAGAGGACAGCAGCGAGTCCCGGGGCCATGCTGGGGCCACCCTGGGAGTGCAGAAGGCTGCCTCTCCCCGGATGCGGGGCACGAGGGCCAGCTGCGTGGAGCACAAGCCGCTGCCTTTGGGCCACAATAGCCCAAAGGAGCCCCGTGAAGGGGCTGTGCTCGGCTGCGGAGGAAGGCAAAAAACCCAGGGGACACTTGCTGGTCCACCTGGGGGGAAAAAAGCTCTTCCCCCCCCAGCTGCAGGACACGAGGGCCACCTTCGTGGAGCATGAGCACCAGGCAATAACCCAGAGCACCAGGACCACAGGAGCCCTGCCAAGTGGTCATGCTCAGTGCTCAGAGGAAGGCAAAAAACCCCCGGGGACCAATGCCAATCTGCCCCGGGGGAAAATTCCTTCCTGACCCCAGCACTGGCGATCGGCTACTCCCTGAGCATGTGAGCAAGACCGGCTCCTGCTCCACGGGCTGGTTATGCCTCCAAGGGGACAAGGGGACACTGGCACTATCTTTTCTGCCTCCACCTGGAGCCATCTGAGGGGCTTCCCAGAAGAGCAAAATGCCGCTGGGCTGATCAAGCCTGGGGCCAAGAACCCTTCCTGTGCCTGGCAATGGGAGCTCCAAAGCACTGGGGGAGGGCACTGGGCCATCTGTGGATCCTCTTTCTTATGGCTACTACCACTATCTCCCCAGAAGATGAGGAAGGTGAGCCCCCCCGAAGACTGAAGCAGGATTTCCATCCCTCCGATGAGCTGTGACCGTGCCCCTCTAGTAGCTGCAATTGCAACAGAGAGCCTCCAGCAGCTTCGGGAAGTCTTCCCCCCTCTGCCCCTCCAAGTAATTCCACTGGTGCCTCAAGGAATTCCTGTCGGATGCCTTCAGGCTGACAGCTCTGTCCTGGTGGCAAAACTGGGCACTCTGGCGGTGGCACACGGGATGATGCTGCCTTATACTGCACCAGAGCATTGTGATGCGGTTCTGATGGGTGCTGGCACTATGACACGGGGGTGACGGGGCCCACACAGCCCTGCCCACTGCAGCCCTGCTGCTGCCCCTTCGCCCAGCATGCCTTGGAGAAAGGCCTTTGGGGTGCTGGCTCTGAGGCAGTGCCTGTGCCCAGGATGCCCGGGGCATCTCTCTGCCCATGGGGGTCCCACACTGGGCACCGCTGTGAGGTCTCCCTCTAGATTAATCCCTACATTCACTCTGTGTCAATAAAGGCTTTTACACCATGGACTGCCATTTGACTGTGGCAATACGCATGTGATGAACAATTATTCAGGTGAAAGATAACTTCTTTTCCCACAGGTGAGGAAAGCAGGGTCTCTCCAGCATCCAACAGTCTAATCCTCTCAGAGCTAACATGGGTGTAGTTACAAATTACAGTGGCTTTAAGAGACAAAGCAGGTTTATGGTACCCCACTCCTACACCACTTGATTTTTCAGTGATCTTGTGTACAGTACAGTGCCATCTGAAACAGCTATTTATAGACTAGCAGAAAATGAACCACAGGATAGAGAAGAAAGGGCTTGAATTGGCTCTGTCACTAAAAACAATGGATCACCTTACCTTAGCATGAGCTCATTTGGGCCTCAGGCAGAGTTTGACTAAGCATCATGCAAATAGCTCCATATGTGACAACTGAATTTTGCTACCAGCAGCACCACTTCCTGAAAGCTACCTTGGGTGTCTATGCAGAGCGACATAGACCTAAACACACAAGGAACCGAGTATCACCACATCAGATGAATTTCATGCCAGATAATTTTACGGTAATGCACTTCAGGGAGAAGAGTTGACTCCCCTATACACTACAGGGCTCATAACTATACTGTCCTACATTAGGAAGGGGACCTGGGTATCATAAGAAGTTGTAACTAAAATGGAGTATTAGAACTCATTATCTTCACCTCTCCTTCCACTCAGAGATAAATTCTGTGCCATTTTTTTTAGACTAATCACTCCTCTCTAGAAAGTGCAAGTACAAGAGTGTGAAGTCTGAAGAAGGGTGGCAAAAAGCAATTTGAATCATGAAAAAGCTTCCAGAAAGGAGACACAAGAGGTGAAGGCTGTAGCTTTATTAGTGCCCCTATGAAAAAGATTTGGGCAGATTGAGAGCTTATGGTTTTCACAAATGAAAACATGGGTAAAACAAAGTAAAGCAATACAAGTGGAAGTTGCTGCTAAGAGACTACCTTAACCTTTAACCACATAGCAAAACTTAAAAGAAGATTGAACATTTATATGAACAAATAGAAAATTCACAGGTACAAATAAATATTACTGAACTCATGGTATTGGATAAAAAACACTTTAAGGCTTAAATCAACAATGACCTACTTGTGCAGGTCAGCAGCTGTTAAATTCCAAATCTAGAATTTTCATTTGTACGTGCAGAGGATTCCAATGTGCTTATCCCCTACATAAGCATATTTATGACAGAAGCATAGCTACCAGAAAGAAAAATCTAGAGCTACACCTGCACATGTGCTCATGTTTGCACCTGCATGCACATGTACATGATGCTCAGCCTTATCTCTATAGGAGGACCTACTAACATCTGGAGACAAACTCTTGGCTAGTCACTTAAGGTAATCAAAATCCAAAGAAAACAAAAAGTACTAAAACGTATGGTAGATTCAGAGACAGATTCAACAAGAAAAAATGTTGTCTTCCTTTTTATGTTCTGTCTTCTCTGTTCATTTCTGAGTCCACCTGTGTTAAAACTACGGAGGTTTTATTGTAATAAAAAAGGTAAGCTTCAGTTTCTGTCACCCTGTTTATTAAACACATTTTCCAATGGTATGAAACTTAAGTTGTGTTTTGGTTTTTTTCAAGACTTACTGGATACACTTCAGTTTCACAGTTTTAAAGATTCATAGTTAAAAATATTACCATTGATGTTTGCTTAGGAAGGCATGTAGGAAAAGTGCCAGGTCTTCATCTGCCTTTCACCAAATCCTCCATCTGCTCAAGACCCAAACATATCACAATATAACCTCATATTACCAACAGCTTTCATTTTCTTCTGAATAGTTCCACAACTTAGGCCTACGTGTTTGCAGGTTTTGAAATATAAACCACGAACAACATGATGTGGCGTTTTGACTGTTACAGCTCAATAGTCACATTGTATGGGAAATGCTAGATAAAGGTGGAATTCATTTATTTATTTGCACCGTGGTTACACTTTGAAGAGTTCTAGTTACAGATCAGGACACCACAAGGGACATCAATCCTGCTCCTACCACAAGTCTTCAAAATAATCTAATAACATATTCATGCTACTTCAAAGCTCCAGAAGAAAACCACCACAGATGCTACAGACAGCTAGATGGGAAAGGACAGCATTTATTTTCCTGATAAAGCAGCTAAACTTCTGTGGTTGTGTGGAAAAAGTTAATTGATCAACTTTAAGTACCTACAAAAAGTACATTTTGCTGGCTTTTTTCTGAGGAAAAATTTCACTCCTTCACAAATACAAATACAGTTCTTTCGGTACCTCAGCATCATTGATTTAAAAGGAGAATTTACAGTATCACTCTTGAGTTACTTGACAACTTCATGTTTTGCCTGTGGATGTTATATTGCTCTCAGGGACATCTTATATAATAATGCAGATGTCATTTTTCAGCTGGCACAACCTATCTATAAGCTTAAATTTTACTGAGATCCATGATAGTATGGAGACATCTTAAAGCTCTGAGTATCAGCAAGGAGTTTGCACATTCAAGAGCAACACAGGCTCCTCCCTCTGTGAAACTAAAAGTACTTTCGAAATGCAAAACAAATGCCTTTAGCAAGAGCTAAATTCTTTGTAAGAAAACCTATGGCAAATACATTAGAAAATAAACATACTTCAAAACCTCTCTGCAGAAAATAAAGTAAGGGGGGATAGAAGGAAGGCACTGTTGTCAAAAGGTGAATCTGACAACAAAAATCTCCTAGAAAATTCACCCAGTTGATGTGTCTGAGACCTGAGCTTTTACAGCTAATAAGCATTGATCACCTAGATATCAGAAGCCATAAGGGATTTTTTGTTGGCTTTGCACTACCCTGCTGTTGTTGGTTCACTAGAACTAGCTTTGGGTTCTACTACAGAGAAGAAATGACGAAGAGTCACCACTTCCCGCTGTGGATGTCATGCTCATTATTGAAATGCACTCTCATTTAAATTATGCTAGCTTTTACTTCCTGCTACTGGTTAGCATTATGTTTCCATCTGAGAAAGAGGCTTTTAGGTCTTTTTTCCCACCTCTTCATGCATTCACAGACAAATCAGGTCACTGCAAACAGATGTGCTGTTTCTGAAAGAATAGAGAGGCAAAACCTATAAATTTGAACAAGACTCCTTTATAGCTTTCCAACTGACTGTACTAGAGCATACTCTCTTTCTGAAAACCCAACCTACTATAGCATCATTATGGCTTTGTGCCATCATTCCCATCTTCATTATTTCTTTTTCTCTCAATGTAATTTCTGCTTTTAATTATCCACAAATTTTACCACTTATTTAATTACTAAAACCATGAAACTGCATTAACCTAGAAGCATTCTCTATAAACCTAGTAGAAATACTCCCTTTTGATGATTACTCTTATGTGCCTACAGTTCTACATCCATTTGATGTCTACTTTGTGGATAATATGAATGTTATATTTTAATTTACACTATAACAGCTATACAAAGATTATTTAAAAGATCTATTTTTCAATAAAGTTACATGAGATCACTCCTGCTATCTAAGTATTTTCAAAACCACAATAGGATCCCATCATACAGATTTTTTGCCTAGAATATATATTAATTGACCTGGTTTACCTCACTTTTCTTAAAAAGAGAACTTAGATGGTACCACAGTTTTCTGAATTTCTTTATTACTCTGAGGTTTATTCAAAGTGAACATCAGAGACCAGTTATGTCCTTCAGCCAGATTCAAGTTGCTTCACCAACCACAGTTTAAAGACTTTTTTTTTTCTAGCAAGCAGAGTTTAACTTATGCCTCCAGTAGAAAATAATTTTAGTAGTAATTAGTGATCCTGCTTTCCTTGAAGTAAATACTTTACACTTTTCCTGAAGTCTATGCAATTCATGAGTCTGATTCTTGTTTAAGTGATGGAATGGTAACAACTTCAAAATGGAAGTGCCAGGTGTGATGTTCATGATCTGCAACTCATATCAGGTTAGCTATTCACAATTGATGTGCTCAGTCAAGATCTGTCTACATACCATTTTTTTCCAAAGCTGTTGGCTCTTTACTGTAAGGGAGACCTGTATGCTGGAGAATGAGAAAGGACTTGGTCCTATGCTCAAGACACAACAACCTTTCTCCATAGCTTTTATTACTCGACAAAGGAGGAAGAGGGGAGTACAGGGAAGAAAAAGATTGTGGGTTTGCACAGATGTGTAGAAATAGCACAAGTTTCTGTGGGTTCCCCAGGCAACTACTAGCTTAGAGGACTGTTAACATGCTCTTCTCCTAGCAACAGCACCAAAAGCTTACAAAGCACAAGCATGATATCCCGAATCCTGTTTATTTTGCTAAGCTTACGTTAATATTTCTGTCCTTCATTTGTGACCTCAAAATTCTAACTCAACATCAAAAAACATGGTATCAGTGACAAGCTAGGTTATGGAACAGATTATTCAGCAGAGATCAGTCTCACTGACAGCCTCATTGTTCTAAATACAAAGCACTCTTCAAATCTTAAAACAAAGACTATGCCACTACTGAGAAAAAAAAATGAAGCTGCCGAAGATTTGCTTAAGTTCTTGCTTGTTTTTTTTTTAAAAATAACCTTGCAGAAACATAACAAGTAAAACCTTAACATAATTCATATACATGCAGACGGCATATTATGAGAGAAATAGAAGATATAAGAAGCAAACGCAACCAGATAATACAAATATTTGAATGGTCAAAAAGGTAGATAAGGAACAAGAGTTGTTGATACACCCCACATTTCGCCTGAGTCAAATCAAAGGACAACTTCAAACCAGTTATTTTTACTATCACAAAATACTGACTTTCAGATTACCTTCCCACTGTACATGCTGGTAAGGCAGCTCCTTACTTCGCAAATTAAAAACAAGAACATTGAGCTTGACCTCTATTCAGAAACACTTCCTCACAAGCAAGGAGAGAACATAACAAAGCCAGCCTGGCTTGTCAAGCCCAGCCCAGTAGATGACAGTCAAACATGGTATGCATGTAAGCAATATATCTACTAGAAAAAGCGTAATGGAAAAAGATGACTAAAGTACCAAGCAGACAAAATTAAGTACTAAACCACAGAATTCATGCAGAAAAAAAAAAAAACAACCCAAACCCAAAAGTATTCTAAAGGACAAAAACCTCCTCGTTTCAGTAGTAGAATCCAAAACCATACTCACAGCTGCAGGCTGAGAGGTGACCATGCATCGAAAAGTCATAAGGCAACAATAACATGAAGAAAATAAAATTAATCTTACTTTGAATTTCTTCCTATTTTTCCTTCACATAGCAACAGCTGTCACACAGTGGAAACTGCCTCGCAGCAAATACAGCTGCTGTCTTATGTGTCCAGGAAGCTAGGGACCAGGTTAGGAAAGCTAAGGCCCAGTAGGAATTAAACTTGGCCAGGGATGTTAAAGATAACAGGAAGGGATTCCATAGGTACATAGTGAATAATAGACAGACGAGGGACAACGTGGACCCCCTCCAGAAGCTATCAGAACTGGCTACCATGGATTTGGAGAAGGCTGAGGTTCTTAATGATTTCTTTGCCTCAGTCTTCACCTGCAAATGCTCTGACCACACCACCCAAGTCTTGGAAGGCAGACGCAGACACAGTGAGAATGAAGACCCCACTGTAGGAGAGGATCTGGCTCTAGACCATCTTAGGAACCGGAATGTACACAAGTCCATGGGATCGAAATCCATCCACGGGCTCTGAAGGAGCTGGCAAATGAAGTTGCTAAACCACTGTCCATCATATTTGAAAAATCATGGCAGTCAGGTGAAGTTCCCGATGACTGGAAAAAGAGAAATATAACCCCCATTTTCAAGAAGGGGAAAATGGATGAGCCGGGGAATCACAGACCAGTCAGTCTCACCTCTGTGCCTGGCAGAATCCTGAAGCACATTCTCCCGGAAGGCATGCTGAGGCACATGAAAAACAACAAGGTGCTTGGTGAGAGCCAACACGGCTTCACTAAGGGGAAATCCTGCCTGACCAATTTAGTGGCCTTCTGTGATGGGGCTACAGAACTGATGGACAGGGATAGAGCAGTTGTTGTCATGTACCTGGACTTGTGCAAAGCGCCCGACACTGTCCCACACAACGTCCTTGTCTCTAAATTGGAGAGACATCAATTTGATAGGTGGACCACTCGGTGGATAAAGAACTGGCTGGATGGCCGCACGCAAAGAGCTGTGGTCAATGGCTCAATGTCCACCTGAAGATCAGTAAGGAGTGGTGTTCCTCAGGGATCGGTATTGGGACCGGTCTTGTTCAACATCTTTGTCGGTGACATGGACAGCAGGATTGAGTGCGCCCTCAGCAAGTTTGCCGATGACACTAAGCTGTGTGGCTCGGTTGATATGTTAGAGGGAAGGAATGCCATCCAGAGGGACCTTGACACGCTTGTGAGGTGGGTGATGTCAACCTGATGAAGTTTAACCATGCCAAGTGCAAGGTCCTACACCTGGGTGGGAGCAATGCCAGGCACAGTTACAGGTTGGGCAGAGAAGAGATTCAGAGCAGCCCTGCAGAGAAGGACTTGGGGGTGTTGGTCGATGAAAAAATGAACATGAGCCGGCAGTGTGCGCTTGCAGCCCAGAAAGCCAACCGTATTCTGGGCTGCATCAAAAGGAAGGAGTGTGACCAGCAGGTCAAGGGAGGTGATCCTGCCCCTTTACTCTGCTCTTGTGAGACCTCACTTGGAGTATTGTGTGCAGTTCTGGTGTCCTCAACATAAGAAGGACATGGAACTGTTGGAATAAGTCCAGAGGAGGGCCACGATGATGATCAGGGGACTGGAGCACCTCCAGTATGAAGACAGGCTGAGAAAGTTGGGGCTGTTCAGCCTGGAGAAGAGAAGGCTGCGTGGAGACCTCATAGCAGCCTTCCAATACCTGAAGGGGGCCTATAGGGATGCTGAGGAAGGACTCTTCATTAGGTGGTGTTCAAGGCCAGGTTGGACATAGCCTTGGATGGCATGGTTTAGTGGGTGGTGTCCCTGCCCATGGCAGGGGGTTGGAACTAGATGATCTTGAGGTCCTTTCCAACCCTAACTATTCTATTATTCTATGGTGTAAGAACTAAAAAGTAAAACAGAGAAGTGGGAACAATCAATCTAGTTTAGCTTTCTCCATTAAGTAAAATGCAGAGTACTAAAGAGGCAGCACAGATGGCAAGAATAGAGGTCCTAAATATACAAGTTCTGCACTGTTCAAGGTGATAGGATGGGTAAGATATTCCTTATTTAAAAATATGTAGCTAAATACTGCCTTTTCTCCCACTAATAACCCTAATAAAGTCAACAGCAATGCAGAAGCATTACTGAAGGATGAACCTTGCCCGGCCCTGCAAACATACACTTACTCAGTTTTTTGAAGGCACCTAAACTCATTCAAATCATTGTTTACATGTGACAAGCAAAGAATGTCCACGCTTACAGGAGCAAAGTATAATCTTCCATCTGAAAGAAAAATGTGTAATTTTATGCCACATGTTCACCTTAACTGTTATTCAGTAAGTAGCAGCATATTTTCGGTTGTGTAACCTGAAATTTAATTACCCAAATCCCTGGAGTTCCATGGCCATGCTCATTACATGTGTGTTGCACCACAAACAGCGATTTTCTCCAAAGGCCATTTTATGTGGGATATGAAAGGACATTTCTTCAGGAAAAGACTACTGCTGGAAGAAGCTCTTCTCTAACTCACCACATAAAATCTGCCTTTTCTCCTAGAAAACGTAGTAGGTTTATTTTGGGAATAAGAGAATAAACTGGCCTGGTGTTGACTTTTTACTAATCAGATATAGTTCATCATAACACTAGTAAGTTAGAAGCTTGTACCTCTGCAATTTCGTGAATAGCACTAAGAAGGGAAAAAACGTAAAGGCGCTAAAATTTTGCTGTTCGACCTAATGGCAACAAAGCAGAAAGACTTCTGAATGTCAGATTCGCAACCTAGAGCTGGTACAACACTGCTCTCTTGTGGTTGAATACACGCAGTTCATCCGCAGCGCGTATCAACTGTTTACATTGTTGGGTTTTTTTTGTTCTGTTTCCAAAATTTTCAAACATTTTAATCTAAGCCATTTTTTGCTGATCAAGGGTTTACCTCAGCCAGTGCCACCTCCACCTCTGCACACTGTACTACTATCTCTCTTTTAACCTAAAAGGGAATTTAGGCTTCTGCTTTTTCTCTGGCCCATTGAAATTAAATGCTTAAACTAGCCTGAAATGAAAGGTATAAATACTTCCATCAAAATGAGAATCAAAATAAGTTTGAACACTCTTGCTCACATACATAAACAACCTGCTTGTAAAGCCTCTTCCAGCCTTCTAGGCAAATAGCTTGAAGGAAAACATAAGCAGGAATTAAAATGTGAAGATTACTAGAAACACAGCTGAGCAAAAACATCACATTGTTCTTCTTTCAACATTAAAAAAAAAAAAAAAGGCAAATTCCCACTGCAGAAGGAGGTATCCTGCTGACAGGATGATTGGGGAAAATAATGAAAAGACAGGCCTTTTGATTATTATAGAATCATAGAATCATAGAATAGTTAGGGTTGGAAAGGACCTCAAGATCATTGAGTTCCAACCCCCCTGCCATGGGCAGGGACACCTCCCACTAAACCATGCCATCCAAGGCTATGTCCAACCCCACCTTGAACGCTGCCAGGGATAAAGCATTCACAACTTCCTTGGGCAACCCATTCCAGGGCCTCACCACCCTCACAGTAAAGAATTTCTTCCTCACATCCAATCTAAACTTCCCCTGTTTAAGTTTGAACCCATTACTCCTTGTCCTCTCACCACAGTCCCTAATGAAGAGTCCCTCCCCAGCATCCCTATAGGCCCACTTCAGGTATTGGAAGGCTGCTATGAGGTCTCCACGCAGCCTTCTCTTTTCCAGGCTGAACAGCCCCAACTTTCTCAGCCTGTCTTCATACGAGAGGTGCTCCAGTCCCCTGATCATTCTCGTGGCCCTCCTCTGCACTTGTTCTAACAGTTCCATGTCCTTTTTATGTTGAGGACACCAGAACTGCACACAATACTCCAAGTGAGGTCTCACGAGTGCAGAGTAAAGGGGCAGGATCACCTCCCTCGACCTGCTGGTCACACTCCTTTTGATGCAGCCCAGGATACAGTTGGCTTTCTGGGCTGCAAGCGTACACTGCCGGCTCATGTTCATTTTTTCATCAACCCACACCCCCAAGTCCTTCTCTGCAGGGCTGCTCTGAATCTCTTCTCTGCCCAACCTGGAGCTGTGCCTTGGATTGCTCCGACCCAGATGTAGGACCTTGCACTTGGCATGGTTAAACTTCATCAGGTTGGCATCATTATAAGTTATTTGAACTAATTCCCTTGATAAGTAATATGGTGGAAAGAAATGTCTAGCATAATCGAAAATCTCTCTTCACTAAACAGCTAAATTATAGCCAGATAAAGCAGAGGAGAGTTACTATATTGCTAATGAAACTGCTATTTCAATTCTGCTACTACAAAATATGACATTGAATTTAAACAAAAAGATCCCTTTAGTAACACAGGAGGTTTTAGAATCTTCATATTTTGCTAGAATGGCAAGTTCAAATACCAGCTGTAGGTGCTTCCATGTGCATTGGAATGAATTAGGATTCATATTCACAATTAAGTGATTTTCAGTCATTTATTTCTAGTTTTGTTAAACACAGGCCAAGATCATTTATTTGTAACTTAAGTTTGATACGTCTTTATATAAATTAAATAAGACAGATGTTTTGGTTAATAACAGTTTTCTTACAGAAGATAGCTATTTTATTAGCATGCCCACAGGTGGACAAGCAAAACATTTCCTTGACAAATAATTAGAGATAAAAAAATAATTAATTGAAAACTGATAATACATAGAAATTATTTTGGCCAGTGACTGCTATTAAACACAGAACATATTTCTAAAGCACAATAATTTGTAAATAATCTGGGCCAGTAATACTGAAATGGACAAAATATTCCCCATGTTGAAGGACAGCTGTCTTCTTTAGCCTCTACCCACAGCAAGAAAAAACATGCATCTCCACCACTGCAATCTCTACTTGCAAAATGGGTACAGAAATAGTATTAATAACACTGCTATACCTCAGCAAAATCAATCAGCTCCACTCAGATTTCTTCAAAAATCATAATGGTCTCTAAGTCGATACCTACAACTTTTTTGTTACTGATCCTCACTCTCTTAAACCTTCCAGGATGAAAAGAAATCTTTCTTTATAGAGCCATTTCTGTCTAAGTAGGTGAGAGGAAGTGTTTCCACCTGAATATTATTTAAATTGTTACTTTAAAATAAGTTACTAGTAAATGCATGGTTTTCTTCAATGTAATATATATATATTTATAAAAGACATAGAATTAATATAATCTCAATGTCTAATTAAACAAAAGAATTATCAAGTTATTCTTCACAAATGGCAGTCAAACTATATATGACTGACCTTTTACACAGGAGTGAGAGACCTCATTGTGTGGAGACCTCATAGCAGCCTTCTATCTGAAGGGGGCCTATAAGGATGCTGGGGAAGGACTCTTCATTAGGGACTGTAGTGATAGGACAAGGGGTAATGGGTTCAAACTTACACAGAGGAAGTTTAGACTGGATATAAGGAAGAAATTCTTTACTGTAAGGGTGGTGAGGCACTGGAATGGGTTGCTCAGGGAAGTTGTGAATGCTCCATCCCTGGCGGTATTCAAGGCCAGGTTGGACAGAGCCTTTGGTAGCATGGTTTAGAAGGAGGTGGCCCTGCCCATGGCAGGGGGGTTGGAACTAGATGATCTTAAGGTCCTTTCCAACCCTAACTATTCTATGATTCTATGATTCTAGGAGTATATTCACAATGCCAAATTTGTTAAATATGATGAATGTACATGGCTGAGAAAAAAATATGTCCATCCCAATATTGAGGACAATGCTGTTCAGAAGAAAACCTTCATTTTCATGCTTACAATGATAACTCTACGGACTTGTATCTTAAAACAACTGAAAGTTATTAAATGAAATCATGCCATTAACTGAGGGCAATATAAATGTCAAATTTTCAGTTGTGCCTCTCATTGCAGTGGCCTGATTCCATTTTGACCACTGGAAAACTTGATGAAGGCTTCATTTTTTCCTGTGTCTTTCAGCCAAGTTTTTACCCAGTGAACAGTACACCTGTCCAAGCCATGCACAGCCAGTTTCTCCATGAGAGTGCTGTAAGAAATTGTCAAAACCTCTACTAAGTCCAGGTAGGCAACATCCATAGCCTTTTGCTTGTCCACTAAGTGGGTCACCTTGTCATAGGAGGAGATCAGATTAGTCAAGCAACACCTGCCTTTCATAAACCCATGCTGACCAGGCCTGATATCTCCTGGTTGTCCGGTACATGCACACTAGATGTTCTACTCCATAGCCTTCCCCAGAAACTCCTTCCAGCCCTTCCTGGAGATGGGTGTCACATTTGCTAACTTCCACTCGTTGGGACTTCCTGATTAGCCAGGACTGCAAGTAAATGATTGGAAGTGGCTCAGTGAGCACTCCCACCAGCTCCCTCAGTACTCTTGGGTGGGTCCTGTTTAGCTCCATAGACTTATATGTGTCCAAATGTAACAGGTCTCAGACCATTTATCCTTAGATTATGAGGTCTTCATTCTGCTCCCTGCCCATCTTCCAGCTCGGGGTACTGCATACCCTAACAACAACTGTTCTTATTATTAAAGACTGAGGCAAAGATGGTGTTAAGCACCTAAGCCTTGCCCTCATCCTTTCTCACTGTATTTCTCCCCCATATCCAATAAAGAATTGAGATTCTTAGCCTGCCTTTTGTTGCTAATGGATTATAGAAACATTTTCTATTGTCTTGTACAGCAGTAGCCAAATTAAGTTCTAGCTGGGCTTTGGCCCTTCTAATTTTGTCCCTGCATAACCTCACAACATCCTCGTTGCTCTGAGTGGCCTGCCCCTTCTTCCACAGGTCATAAACTCTACTTTCTCTCCCCGAGTTCCAGCCAGATCTCTCTGTTCATCCAGGCTGGTCTTCCCCACCAGCTCATCTTTCAGCATATGGGGATGGCTTGCTCGCTCCTACACCTTTAAGATTTACTTCTTGAATAATGCCCAGTCTTCCTGGATTCCTTGCACCTTCAGGGCTGCCTCCCAAGGGACTTGTCAACCAGGCCAGTCTCTTTAACCTTTTCATTACTAAACATCACTCAGTTTTGCAACTTCTTAGTACTGAAAACTGTCAGATGTTACCAGATACCACCCACAGACTTCTCAAGTTATACAAAGGCTCAAAGCCTAACCTGATTTACATATGGAACTACTTAGAACAAAGAATCTGTTCTCATAACATGTGTAGGTGGTACATAGTTAAAAGAAAAAAATAATAATAATAAAAAAATAAATCCCATGGCCCATGACTTACTCTTTTCCTGAACGAAGTGGATCAGCTGCATAAACATTACTGCACAATTCACATCAGACTGACACCAAAATCAGAGGTATCAACAACCTGAAGGGCTGCACAGCTCCCTGAAATTTACAGATACTTCTGAAGTCTTACACTAGATCCTTTGTTTAAGGGGGATTAAGAAATTTCTGAGAGAATTCCCTTTCAAAATGAAAAGACATATTCAAATTCAAAATTCCCACTACAAAATGCTTCTATAAGCCAAACTTGCAGTTAAATGATGAACTCTGAAGAGGACAGAAAAAAAACATACAAAGGACGTCCAAAACAATAGTTCTTCCTGAAGAGAAGAATCTGCTGGTCACATAAAGCAATTGGAGAGAAGACTACTGTATTCAGGGCTTTGCAGAGTCATCCATTTTCTCACAGTAAGATTTCCACCTTCGCTTTTGTCATTCACAACAGAACAAGCACAAACCCCAAGATCCCCTTCATCTCTGAATGTTGATATAACACAGGAGATAAGTTATTCCGCCACTCACAACACAGATACTGAGCAAAATGATGATTCGTAGGCTTTACGCTCTCCAGGACTCACCTGCCTTCCATATCCTCTTCCACAGGCACTGGACTCTCTTCGTTGTTGCTCCCTGCTGCCATAGTGCATCAGGGATAACAGCAGCAGACAAAAGGTGATTGGGAGCTTTGATAGAAAAGGGTAAGATTACCAAGTATGGGGTCAAGATGACTATTCTTACAGATTTCATAGCAGATGTCAAGTTTAGGTAGAGAATGTGGTAAACGTATACTTTGAAAGTGGAAAGAAAGGGAAGGTCAACAGTCACAGACTGAGAGGGTAAAGGAAGAATGTGATAAATACCAGTAATTACTAAATTCAGAAAAATATCCAGAAGACAGTTTTAGAAGCATAAAATAGCAAGACACTTAAGCTCCAGTTTTAGTCAAAAGATACCTTAATAAACAGAATTACAGGATTTGCACCATAATTTCTTACAACTGTGCAAATAAGACTCAGCAGTAAGAGGAAATCCAACTGCCAGTCTACTCCATGTGAGCAGGAAAGTAGAAGCTACACAGGGACACATTCTAAAGTCTGATTGGTAGGATTTTTGTTTTACACATCAGGATCATTAAAGGACTAAGTGAAGGCAGCTATTGTAAGCAGTGGATTGTAATAAATTTGTAAATAAAGGACTCCAAGTACTCTCACAGGAAAAATGTAAGCTCTATTTTAATTTCAGATAACAGAGTTTATTTAAGAAGTTTTCTAATATGGTCAGTGCTTAAGATACAAAAAAGTTAGTCTGCAACACAAAATGCCATTATCAAACACACCTAAGACATAAAGGAAGTTTCACTTCATAAACTCCTGTTGTTGAATAAAACAGACTAGATATGAAGAAGCCAAGGAGTGAGTTCATGTTTATTTACATATGGAATTTAGGCTATTTGCTAGCAGATCTGTCTGCAAAGTCTTTATCTCAGAACACAACTCCCCCATAGTATAGGCATTTGACAGCCTACAGTTAACTTACATCACAGTTTCAGAAACATAGAAGTTCTGCTGATCCCAAATAAATTAGAATACACTTTACACATCAAATACAGAGCTGCATAAGCAAACAGGAAAGAAAACTGAGGTAACCAATTCTAAAGAAACAGTATTAGCTGCCATTATACACAGTCAAGTTATATACAACACACCAATAAGGAGGTTACACTTCACTTACACTGGAGTGTAAACAGAGCACACCTCAGCTGCCACACCAGTAATTACTTTCCTTTCACACACACTTCCTTTCTGCATTTCCCAGGTTTCAAACACACTGCTCCATAGCAATAAAAACCTTTTGGTTCTGTGCTTCTCATAAAAGCATCACATTCACAAGTTTGGCTGCTGGGAAACTAAGAAGGAAAAGACAATTTAACAAACCCTATGACACCCGAACTTCAGTAGCATAAAGAGACATGTTCTAGAACACTTTACAGCACCTTAATAGCAGTTTCAAAGTAGAACTGCTACTTACACATACTACGAAGTTTCCTCAGAAGTCTCCATCAATTAAATATGAGCTCCCACTTTCCACGTTGGTACCTGTTTAACTTCATCACTTCTTAAAAGGCTAGATTTTGCATTTGGCTTCACACTGCAATGTCCAACCTGAGGAGCAGGGATGGAGTTAAACAAAATTATACCCAAGACAACTGAAGGAGATGATGCTTACAACAAAGACATTTTGGAGTAGTAGTTGCACTTCTCCTAACATAGGAAAAACAAAATAGTAAGCCCATGCAATTGCTTTGAGTACTTTTATTCTTACAAACATTCAAGGGTAAATTATTAGAGGCTTGAATACAAACTCATAAGATTACTCTGCTTGAACCAGAAAAAGCCCATCTTTCTGTATCTACTTCTGAATATGCTGGCCTTAGAGCGGTCTCTCTTCCAGGACTTTGTAATTCAGCTCTGCTAGATCCTGGAATGAAAGCTATTCCATAAACAAACTGTTCCAGGATCGAACTTTGATCTTTGTATCTAGAACCAGGTATGTCAACTATGCAATGGTCTGCAGCATCCAAAATACAAGCTTTGCTATTTTGAAGAAGTTTCTAATTTCTCCCTGTGGGGTGTCAACAGGGATAGTAAGACTATACCAGAGCTGTTCACTCACTACAGTCTGCAAAATGAATGCTACATTTTGCTTGTGAAATCCTTGTGGCAGCTGAAATTTAAAATATAAACAAATCATTGTAGCTAGAAAAACACACACCTTAGTTTTACTCTAAGTTTTCAGCCAAGCAGGTAGCCACGCATATAAGTGGTGGCCTTCAAAGAACGTCTGGATTTCCACAATACATTTTGTATTATTATTTCCCTCCATTAGGCTTACAAATGCCCCAGCCTAAATCCTTACTTCAGTTTTAAGATAAAAAGACAGAACTGCTAAGCAGAGAGATGTAGTTTAAATTACTGCCACATCTAAGCAGTTCTGAGCTTTGTGGAAGTCTCTAACAAATAACCAACAGTACTGGACTGTTTAAGTTAAAGTAGCTTGCACAGGCTGCTCTACAGAAACCAGAGCTCAGAATCACTTTTGTCCAATGGTTTCATCTAGAACACTTTTCCTGTTCATAACCAAAACCTGTATTTTGTGTATGCTTTGCAACAGCATTCAGTATCATATCTCCTTCTGGATAAAGGTGCAAACTGTGTGGAAATTATGCTACCTCAAAGAAAAATATTACAGCCAAATCTTTCATTTTTATTTTTTAACATAGCATGTGTTGGTCCTCTCTGTATCTTCCTAGCATCTTTATTTGTAAAATCAGTCAATAAGTAGTTAGTAGTGTTACTAACTAGACACACAGTTTCTATGCATGGGTACCTGCCTGTTACCATCAAGCAAATGTCCACAGTTCAGTCAACATGAAGTCAGTCTTGTGTGTTTTTCCTCTTGGCACATCTAGAAGTACATTTATCGGTCTAAATCCAGCCAAAATAATCTTTGAGATTCTCTGCCTTGGTTATATCTGAAAAAAGCAACTACCTAGGCTGGTGGCTTAAAAACCTTGTAGTGAAGTCGTAGACTTGTGAAAACCCTGCAACTATCCACAAAACCAACAGTCACTTCAAGAACATAAAAATACATTCTTATATAAGCACATACCAGTGGGCTCTCTGGACTAGAAAGTAGGGAGCTGTCAAAAGACTGATTTTCTTTGTCCAAGGAATCATCATCATCATCATCTTTATGTGCAAATTTCTGCTTCAGTGCACGAGTTAGTATATCAACTGGATCCCAATCTGAACTTGGTCTCCTTTTGGATCTAGGAAGAGGAGTACCTCCAGGGGACCTACAAAAAGTAAGAAAGAAAATTATTGTCTCCTACCCCTAATCCTGTGCAGCAGTGAATCAAAACAAAATATTTAAATATTGCAAATAAATCATAAGAAAAAGAAAAACAAAAAAAAAAAAAAAAGCAAAATGTGCAGTTTTCACAGAAGGCCTCATTTGTAAGTTACATTATGGTATGTTAGTGAGTGTCTCCCACTAACATATATCATAGCCATTTGAACACAATTTTGATTTAAACATCATTAAAGTTCAGAACAGTGTGCCTTTCCATGGTCTTACAAGAAAGAGTAAACTCACAAAATTCCTCCAAGCAACTGTATTTAAAGGAAACAAATGCTTCGTTTAAGTCAAATATGTAGCCAAGTGACCATAAAGCCCCACTTAACTCAAGTTTCATTATAAAAAGAAAAAAAAAAAAATCATTGTTAGATTTGGCACACAAAGGCTTCAAAGACAGCTTTTCCATCCAAGTGAGCACCTGAGCATCCAAATACTAAAATTGTATAGGCAAAAATTAAAAAGTAGAGTTTACACTTGAATTTAGAAATTCTTATATCAACTTTAAAATCAAAACACAGCAAAGAGACACAAGATCAAAGCAGCACTCACACCCCAAAAACCTAACATAAATGTGGAAGTTAGCAATTAGGTCAAGAAAATAAACCATAGAAAAGCTTCCTAACCATTGAGGTATTTGAAAAACAATTAGAGGTATTCGGACCTCTGCTAGTAAAGTGCTATCTCCAGGACAATGAAATGTACCTATTAATGCAGACTGACAGCACTGAGTTCAAAGTCTGGCAGTTACAGTAGATGTCATTTAACATGAAACCTAAAAGGATTGAGTTTACCCTTGCTATAAAATCAAGCTGTCAGAGGTCTTGCCCAACATGTAAGCTGGTACTCGTGTGGTAGCAACTGGAATCTTCAGGCTCTCAACTTCTGAGAACAGAGGTCTTCCCCCTGCAGTGCACACACTGAACTGCCAGACTGCTGCCTGAAAGATCATAGCAATTTTGATCATCATTACTCCCTCCAACAATATATACCGTTACGTTCTACCTTCAGAATACAGGTAGGTGCCTAAATCCAGAAAGCACTTTGGAGGGGTACCTATCACTTCCAATTAATTATGCATCTGCTCAGCATGACAGTTGTTAAAACTGTCAACCTTAACATTTTGCTTTCTTCACTTACTATAAATAGAATTATAGTGCACTTCATATTTCCTTTATTTATTGTGAAAATATTATCAAAAGTGTAAAGATGTGTTTTAAACTTGCATATAGATAATCTCCTCAAGACTTGTGCTAGTTATTTGCAGGGATAAAGCTCAGAGTTAAGAAAATGGTGAAATAAGAATTCATTAAGCTTTGGTAAATTACATTCTTCCCACATGAGAAGCTCCAAATGTTCATTATAGACTCTGTTGTTCTTACATAATTTTTCAATTCAAGAAGTTCAGAAAAAACATCTCAACTTCTGTTACACTTAGCATACTGACTTGAAGATGTATCGCAGTCATTTTTGCAATATGTCAACTGTGCTTACAACCAAAACAGTAGACCATTGAAAATATTTATGATCCAACTGCACTACTGAAATACAAATTTACAAAACATTTTCAATAAAAGATATAGCATGTATTTTCTGTAACACTTCAAAGCCAGGACCAGGATACTTCGGGTACGTTAACTGTAGTTTTCCAATGTTCCCCAAGGGTCTGTCCTTTCACAGTGAATCAAAAAAGTTTGTTTGTTCAGATCCATTTCTTACGACTGTGTATGTGACTTTGTAAGTGATCTACAGATATAGCAACACACCCACATCCCCCACACCAACCTGAGATTATACTAAAGCAACAGACTAGTTCTAAATGCTGTGATAGTCAGCATGTTTTAAATGCATCTAAAAGCCGTGTCACAAGTATCTTACATTCCAAGCTGTGAACTTAGAAGTTGCCAGTGTAAGTTTGTCAGCAGTAGCTGCTCACTAAATATTTCACATTGGTGTTCTCCCGTGCTATTTAAGCGCTGTGGTGCTGACATAGTCCTGGTTTACTCAGATCCATGTTCAATTCAACCTACCTCTCAGTAGCTCTCAACTGAACTTTGTTGAGGTCTTTTAAAACATCCATCATACTAGGAATGTTCTTTGTCCTCTGGTGACCAGCACTCTCAGCTGCAGTTGGACCATGGTTTCTTGCAGCAAGACGTTGTTTTATAAGTTCAACTGCTGAATTACCAGCAGCAACACCAGATGGTACACCAGAAGGAAGCGGAGGAGGCGAGGGAATTACAAAGTGACTGTGAGAGACGGACAGTGGCGTAGAAGTCATGGCTGGCACTGGGTAAGATCCATCTGGAGTGCTGGATGTTTTAAAGGCTTCTGGGTGCGGTTATCAAAGAAAAATAAGGATTTTATTTTTAGTCAGCAAATCCTCATAATTGACATTATTAAGCAACACCTAGGATGACTCAGTTTTCAGTAAAGACAAGACAGCTCTCTTACAGCACTTTCTTACACACCTCATACATGATATCACAGATTATATTTAAAACAAAGAACATTTTTTATTTCAAAACCAAACATTCAGAATGCATGCAATTATGAATCTGAGGTATCTTTTGCTGCTCTGAAGACACAAATGGAGAAAATCAATCTAAACACGAGATAAATCAACAAAGCAGCCTGCTACTACATACAACTCATTCTCAGCAGTCTAAAGGCTACAATAACCACATAAGGCAAAAGCAAAGAGAACCAGAAGACACATAAAATAGACTATAATACTGAGTGCAATGAAGAAGAGACAGAAGAATTGCGAACAGAACAGCTAACTGAATCACAAAAGTGATCAATCAAAACTAAGTACCTCACACCAGCCCAAGTATTTCAACAGCCACAGTGGGGTGAGTGTGCAAATAAGACAACCAAGACCTCAAAACTTTTGGGGGTGGGGGGTGGGGAAGAGTCACAAACGAGATAGAAGTTCATGTTGGAGACCAGCTTTGATATTCTAGTGGCACATCTATGTGCAGCATTTGTTTTTGATTTAAGAATGAACCTGACTGACTGTGAATACTTTTTCTATCCATTATTCCAACAACTTGACAGAAACAGTACAAAACCCAAAAAGGATAATTAATAGACTGTAACTGTTTTAAACAGTAATTGGTAGCCTATGAATAGCGTTGTTACTAAGCTTCTTCATAAACATGGGGAAGAGTACTAGGATAACTTAATATCAACTGCATTGAAAATTGGCAAAGATACTGCAAAATAGAAGGGGGTAAGAGCAGCACCAAATGCTAAAAAGAAAAGCAAAATACAGCATTCTGTAAATTTAGTTGGTGTAACTAAATTTAGTTAGAAAAAGTTAGAAATTGGGATTGAGGTCTTCAGTTAGAATTAGAGATGTTAAAAAACTGGCTGGATGGCCACACACAGAATTGTGGTCAATGGCTCAATGTCCAGCTGGTGACCAGCAATGAGTGGTGTCCCCCAGGGATTCGTGTTGGGACCGGTCTTGTTCAACATCTTTGTCAGTGACATGGACAGTGGGATTGACTGCGCCCTCAGCAAGTTTGCCGATGACACTAAGTTACATGGTTCAGTTGATACGTTGGAGGGATGGGATGATGTCCAGAGGAACCTTGACACACTTGTGAGGTGGGCTGATGCCAACCTGATGAAGTTTTAACCATGACAAGTGCAAGGTGCTACACCTGGGTGGGAGCAATCCCAGGCACAGCTACAGGTTGGGCAGAGGAGAGATTCAGAGCAGCCCTGCAGAGAAGGGCTTGGGGGTGTTGGTTGATGAGAAACTGAACATGAGCCGGCAGTGTGGGCTCGCAGCCCAGAAAGCCAACCGTATCCTAGGCTGCATCAAAGGGAACATGACCAGCAAGTCAAAGGATACAATCCTGCCCCTCTACTCTGCTCTTGTGAGATCTCACTTGGAGTATTGTGTGCAGTTCTGGTGTCCTCAACATAAGAAGGACATGGAACTGTTGGTATAAGTCCAGAGGAGGGCCACAACAACGATAAGGGGACTGGAGCACCTCCCATATGAAGACAGGCTGAGAAAGTTGGGGCTGTTCAGCCTGGAGAAGAGAAGGCTGCGTGGAGACCTCATAGCAGCCTTCCAGTGTCTGAAGGGAAGCTACAGGGATGCTGGGGAGGGACTCCTCATTAGGGACTGCAGTGATAGGACAAGGGGTAATGGGTTAAGACTTAAACAGAGGAAGTTTAGATTGGATATAAGGAAGAAGTTCTTTACTGTGAGGGTGGTGAGGCACTGGAATGGTTTGCCCAAGGAAGCTGTGAACGCTCCATCCCTGGCAGTGTTCAAGGCCAGGTTGCACAGAGCCTTGGGTGACATGGTTTAGCAGAAGGTGTCCCTGACCATGGCAGAGGGGTTGGAACAAGATGATCTTAAGGTCCTTTACAACCCTAACTATTCTATGATTCTATGCTCTCCATTAATACCAAGACACAACAAGCTGTGAACAGGCTCTCTAAAACAATGAAAGGCAAACTAGTTTACTTCAATCAAGAAGGGCTTACGTGAAGGGATGCTTTCCAGTGTCTGTGCAGAAACAATTGCAGCAATCTGAGCACGAAGAAAGGTTAGCTCATTTTCAAGTGCAGAAATTTTCTGGAGTGCTGCTCTATCAACAAGGTCACCTTTTTGTGTACTGGTTTTTGGACCATTTTGTATTGAATCTACAGATGTACATTGGTCACGATGAGCTGTACCACCTTTTTTTTCCCTCCAGAAGTCAGTCCTAGAAAGGAACAAAAGACATAGCTTCAAAAGGTTCAGCCAACACGGGGAATCTCAAAATTTACTCACTGTCTGTTCAAAGAAGTTATCATTCAGCAAGCTGTAAATTTGCAAACTAAGAAAACTTTGCACTTCTAACTACTCATAACCTTAAAAATCCTTTGAAATCTTCCTCTGCTCAAGTACAATGCAGATCCTTGGAAAGTCATCATAAAAAAGGTCAGATATCAGCAACAGATCATACATCATAAAGATATATTGTGGGAGTGGGCTATTATTATTCCATAACTCTTTGACACCATAAAGGTGTCTCTCCCTCCTCCCTACCTGAAACAGTAGATACGAGAGGCAGAAAAGCCAAATAATAATGATCTTTCAATTAGGCTTCACAAATTTTAGTCATTTATCAAATTCTGCAAGATGAACACAGCAAGCAGCAAAGAAGTTGCAATCTTACAGAAAGATCTTGGAGAACAATGGATTTTAATACACGCAGAATAAGAACCTCATCCTCTGTAAGCTACATATGAACACAGACTGCGTTAGAAAATTGTGCTACAAGTCTCAGGTTATAATTTTAAAAACAGTTTTGAGTCTGTGCCTGCAGAAATAACTTCAAAAATAACTTTAAAATAACTTTCAAATACCAAATGAGTGTCAACAAAAACTACCAGAATTTCATTATGAAACAAAGAAAGAAATTAATTTAGTCAAGATGCATTAAGTTTTGATTGAAACCAAACTAGACCTTTTCCTTTATGTTAGTCATTCTTTTAGTTTAAATCAGACCTGCAGCACTGTTTTCTGATTTGCCCAAACCCCTGCTATTCACATTGGCTCAGAAGGGTAAGGTGTCAATTAGAGCATTTGTTCTCAAAAAACATCCCCACAGACCAAGGAAAGGAGGAGGAAGAAACAGAAACAACAAAAGAATGAACTTTCATGGATCTGTGAATCAGATCCGCTAAAAGACATCATAAGCAAGACATAATAGACCACAGTTCCTTTTAACAATATTCCTACTCTTCCATCATCTTACAACTGTTGAAGAAAAACTTTAATAATTCAACAGTAACATCTCAGGATCACAAGATGAAACATAACTTCATCAACACCTCTCTGATAAAAAGGGTATCATTTGAATTAATCAATTTACTGTAGTTTCATTACCAGCAAGAAGCACAAAGATCAAAAACACAGAATCATAGAATAGTTAGGGTTGGAAAGGACCTTAAGATCATCGAGTTCCAACCCCCCTGCCATGGGCAGGGACACCTCACACTAAACCATGCCATCCAAGGCTATGTCCAACCCCACCTTGAACGCCGCCAGGGATGAAGCATCCACAACCTCCCTGGGCAACCCATTCCAGGGCCTCACCACCCTTACAGTAAAGAATTTCTTCCTCAGATCCAATCTAAACTTCCCCTGTTTAAGTTTGAACCCGTTACCCCTTGTCCTCTCACTACAGTCCCTAATGAAGAGTCCCTCCCCAGCATCCCTATAGGCCCCCTTCAGATATTGGAATGCTGCTATGAGGTCTCCACACCAGAATGAAGTTGAATTGCATTGTCCAGTTCAAATGTAGCACAAGACAATACAAGAGCCCAAATTTTAATCTTATTTCTGTCTCCATGACTCATCTTCTGATTTTGAATAGAACCTTTACAGGAACAGTAAAACAACTTTCTGTCTTCTCTAGTGGGCAGAGGGGGTGGGGAGAAGGCAAGACTTGTATATTCTTTCTGTCTGCAAATTCACAGAACCATAGAATAATTAGAGTTGTAAAGGACCTTAAGATCATCTACTTCAAAACCCAATGCCAAGGACAGGCACATCACCCACTAAACCATGCCACACAAGGCTCTGCCCAACCTGGACTTAAGCACCGCCAGGAATGGAGCATTCACAGCTTCCCTGGGCAACCCATGCTAGGGCCTCACCACCCACACAGTAAAGAATTTCTTCCTCAGATCCAATCTAAACTTCCCCTGTTTAAGTTTGAACCCATTACCCCTTGTCCTATCACTACAGTCCCTAATGAAGAGTCCATCCCCAGCATCCCTATAGCCTCCCTTCAGATACTGAAAGGCTCCTATGAGGTCTCCACACAGTCTTGTCATCTGCAGGCTGAACAGCCCCAACTTTCTCAGCCTGTCTTCATATCGGAGGTGCTCCAGTCCCCTGATCATCCTCGTGGACCTCCTCTGGACTTATTCCAACAGTTCCATGTCCTTCTTATGTTGAGGACACCAGAACTGCACACAATACTCCAAGTGAGGTCTCACAAGAGCAGAGTAGAGGGGCAGGATCACATCCTTTGACTTGCTGGTCATGCTCCTTTTGATGCAGCCTAGGATACGGTTGGCTTTCTGGGCTGCAAGTGCACACTGCCGGCTCATGTTCAGTTTCTCATCAACCCACACCCCCAAGCCCTTCTCTGCAGGGCTGCTCTGAATCTCTCCTCTGCCCAACCTGTAGCTGTGCCTGGGATTGCTCCCACCCAGGTGTAGCACCTTGCACTTGTC
The DNA here is from genome assembly GCA_039720435.1 of Amazona ochrocephala. NCBI lineage: Eukaryota > Metazoa > Chordata > Aves > Psittaciformes > Psittacidae > Amazona > Amazona ochrocephala. Next base: position 77,133,653 of record CM077878.1, read on the forward strand.
ATGGTTAAACTTCATCAGGTTGGCATCAGCCCACCTCACAAGTGTGTCAAGGTTCCTCTGGACATCATCCCATCCCTCCAACGTATCAACTGAACCATGTAACTTAGTGTCATCGGCAAACTTGCTGAGGGCGCAGTCAATCCCACTGTCCATGTCACTGACAAAGATGTTGAACAAGACCAGTCCTAACCTCGATCCCTGACCAGTAACCACTCATTATTGGTCTCCAGCTGGACATTGAGCCATTGAGCACAACTCTTTGTGTGCAGCCAGACAGCCAGTTCTTTATCCACCAGGTGTTCTACCTATCAAATTGATGTCTCTCCAACTTAGAGACAAGGATGTTGTGTGGGACAGTGTCAAACACTTTGCCCAAATCCAGGTAGATGACATCAACTGCTCTACCCCTGTCCATCAGTTCCATAGCCCCATCATAGAAGTCACCAAATTGGTCAGGCAGGATTTGCCCTCAGTGAAGCCATTCTGGCTGTCACCAACCGCCTCATTGTTTTTCATGTGCCTTAGCATGCCTTCCTCGAGAATCTGCTCCAAGATTTTGCCAGGCACAGAGGTGAGGATGACTGGTCTGTAATTCCCCAGGTCATCCATTTTCCCCTTCTTGAAAATGGGGGTTATATTTCTCTTTTTCCAATTCCTGGATAATTTGTCATTTCACAGTACTAGCAATAATTTATAATTGTAAAACTATTCTCCTTTAGCACTCTTTAAAATCTAGAAAGGATTATATAAACTATAGTCAAGGTAAATTTTTTAAATCCAGAAATTATGTTTTTCTTTCCAGCAACCATCATACATAGCACTGTAGCAACCACACTCAAAAGGAGACATATTTTTTTCTTCTTTTTGCCCTTTTACAAAGTTTATCTAAATGATTGTAAACTAAAAGGATAAAAATAGGAATAATCTTACAGTATGCTGCAATACCGAAGTTTCATTAAACTCCCTCTCTCACTGTCAAAATACTTTGTGAGTACATATAAAATACCAGTAATGCCTTAAACATGCTATTATGAAGAGAAAAGAAGGGACTCAATTTAAGAAATCTTTCATATAAGAATACTCTAGGTGGTAAGAATTTCCAGGTAAGCAGGAACTGCTCCCAGAAAAACCTAAAATTGCAGGGTTGGTTTAGCTGAAACCCTGGAAGGGCTAAGAAAAAAACAACCAACCAAATCACCAAAACAAACCCCAAAGAAAAGAAGATCTAAGTTACTCCCATTACTCCTTTTTAGACTTTTACTTACTTAAGTCTAGTAAATGCCTGTCCCTCATCATTTGCCTCCCACAGGACATCAGCAAGTGATGGAGCTACAGGAGGTGGAACGGTGCTTTGTTCATCATAATCCAATGGACCTGGGTCTTGAACAAGCTAAAAACAAACAAAAAATGTATGAAGAGAAACTGGATCCAGCAGATACTGAAAATTCTGCCTCACCAAAAGGAATCGTTAAACAGTGCTATAGGCAAATTGAAAACAGCAAGAATAAGGAACGCAACATAGTTACAGAAGCTAAAAAGAACAGGAAATCTATCAATTAAAAGAACAGAAAATTAAAACAGTTGAAGCATACGTATGAAATAAATTGCTTACTCGAAAATAAGGTCTTGGGTAAGGCTCTATGGAAAGAATTGTCCCAAGTCTACGGACAACACTTCGAGTAGGTCCATATTCCTTCTTTTGGCAAACAGATATGACCTAAAAATCAGAATACCTTTTAATGTGAGAAACAAAATCAAAGCCCTCAGTTCTTACAAAGTTATTAAATAATTAAATGTTACATGCAATTAAAGACAACGCAGCTAAGTTCACCTTACTTTTCAATGCTCCTCTCAAGCCTGAAGTCCAAAGAGGCCAATGCTGGCTTTAATAGACTGCTTCCAAAACGCTGCCAAGATACAGCCTACACCCAGAGTATTTTAGAGTGGCACAAAGGCCACCAAGGAGCATAGCAGCTACATCATGTAGCTAATAATATCCTGAGCTAACTGACAAAAGAAAAAGTGCACAATTAAGTAACAATACGCATCTGTGTAAGTCTTGGAAAATAAATTAAAAAAAGGGGTAAGGAAATGAAAGAAATTTGATGTACCTTGACCTGATACCTCCTCATGACTGCATATAACTGCTGGAAATGCCTTCTTGACGAGCCTGCTGAAGGAAGGCACGTTCTGATTGTACGACCAATGCTGCTGGCGAACATGCGCATTTCCAAAAATACGGCCTGTGGGAAGAAATAAGAACTCCTGACAGCGAATCCAGAAGACAACTGGGACAGCTCCCTCAAACTAGTGCCGCTAGAGACACTTCAGCAGTTTCATACAAATAAACCAAGCATTTCCTCAGAACTATGATTGCAGCAGTGCCTCACTATTGACACCCACCGGGAAAGCTGCCCATAAACTCACACTCTAACATCTGTCCCCGACACCGCATTAACCTTCTCCCCTCAGTACTTTTCCGAGGTCTCTGACAACACAGGATTAACTGCTATTTGGGAATCACTACGTAGCCTTTCATTTAAAATAGCAAAATCTGAACAGCTGATGTTACTTGCTTCCCCCCCCCCGTTCAGGCACTACTCGAATGGCTGTACCAGACCAGTGACCGTGTACGGTGCGGGCAGCCTGCCTAACCACGCCAACAGGGCGCTCCCATGCCGACGGACCCAACCGCACGCCGAAGCCGAGTCCGTCCTGCCACAGGCGTACGGTGGCCTGAGGTGACAGCCTTTTTGCCCCCTGGCCACAGCGGCTGCATGCAGAACGCCCGGCAGTAGTGGGCTCCATGCATGGAGTGGCAGGAACCGGCCGCCCCTCCGCGTCCCAGCTCGGGGTCTCACCTGATCGAGCGGCCAGCCAAAGTACTCCAGCACTCTCCTTAGGAGACCCAGCACCAGCGCCATGGCAGCCGCGCCCGCTACAGGGCTGGACAAAGAGGTCGCCGCTCCCCACAGGCGGGGACACCGCGCCGAGCGGCGGCCGGGCTCCGTCTCACTCCCACCTCTCCGCAGTAACCGGTGACCTCCGGACCGACAACAGACACACTACATACCCCAGCCTGCTCCACAACCCAGCCGGGCTGGCACCACCAATGGGGACTAGGGGGCGGGGCGAAAAGGAAATCACGCCAATAGAAAGTAAGCAATAATGAGAGTAGAGCCAATAAAGGACGAGGGCGGCCGCGTTCGCGGTGCGTGTCGGGAGAACGGGTTTGAACGCCGCGGGAAGGGCGGCTCCGCCAGGCAGCATGCGTGTGCGCGGCTGGCTGCCCCGCGGGCTCTAGCGAGGGCCATCAGCGAGCGCTATTGTACCAGGGCAGCTCCACGTGCCTGGCTGATGCGGAGTATCCTACTCCAAGGAAAACGCAATTCAGCATGTGCAGCACATCAAAAACGTGGTGTAACTGGAAGCATCTTAATGAGCTAAACTGAAATCTGATGGTTTAGGTCCTCTATCTCTTAAGACTTTTAACTGGTTCATTTAGAGAACTAAATTTAACAAGGCAGAAGCAGTGTTTCAATGCACAAAGTATCCTCAAAACACTGTGACAGCATACTGAGCTCGTGTCAAAGTAAGAAATCCATCTTTGGATACTGTATTTGCTCTTTCATCAAGACTTCCACTGTTTTGCTTAAGAAACTGAAAATATCGAGAAAGCCAGTAATGTAGCACAGTAGGACAATGCTTCTACTCAGAGAAGAAATGTAGGGATCTTCCTGCTCCAGCTGTGCAGTTGTTACCTGCTCGTAATCTCTCAAAGACCTAATCGTACTGTTCCTAGCAGCACTAATTGCACCAAAGCTTTCTAGAAATAAGCTGGTTAGACATTTTCTTTATTCACATTTACAGGGGTGTCTCAGCAACAGCTCCCAAACACAACCCTCGAACTGCAGCACTGTTGCAATGCAACGGCCTTTGCTTGTAGTTACTATTATCCACAGCTTGTCATGTGGATTGATTTTCAAAGACCAAACAAAAAGCAACAGTACAGGTAACACAAGCTGTAATAATAACATACAGCTATTCTAGCGGACAAGGAGGGTTTAAACTTGAAGAGAGGAAAGGCAGGACTTTTTTAATGGGTATTTTGAAAAACTGTACTGCGTTCTTGCCTTGAAAAAAAATGTACTTTCTGCCTACTAATCCAACATCTTCTGCTCACTAAGAAAGGGAAAGATTGGCACAACTGGATGGGAACAACTGGACACAGTTCCACCACGAAGTTGCAAAGAAGCAAGGTCTCAAAAGCAACCCCAAACTGAGGCAGTTCAGTTTGACTGCACCATTATCAGTAACAAGCTGCTTTCAAACCGGTACCGGGCAAGCCAGCTGGGAACTCACACAAAAGCGCTTCAAGTCACTGTGCAGGAGGACTTTGAGCAGCACAGATGTCTTGTGCCAGATCTCCTTAACAAAAGCATTTTGTTAAAGGCAAGCTTTAAGAAAGGAGGACAACTGATACAGGACTTAGGATTTAGCTTTGCAGACTTTACCTCTGGAGGCAAATCAAAGCTTGGTAACTGCTCTGCTTTTGAAGCACCAGCACAGCAAAACTAATGCAGGAAAGCTTTAATCATACATAGCTGCCCACTGTTACAGTAATGCTACTAATAGTTCCTAGGAAGGAGGAGGATATGAGATTTCATTCCAGACCAAGAAACTGAGTGCACAGTCTAGACCAACAGTGTAGCTATTGTATTCAGGGTGGAGAGGTGGTGCGTGTCTGTGTGTCTCCTTTTTTCCGTTTGGGTCAGTGAAATGAATGTCTGATTTTCCCTGAACTGCAGGGACAGCTTCAAACTTCTTAAGCACATCATGCAGAGATGAAGCGGATTCAGCAGCTGCTTCACCACTGGAGAAAACTGAGTCAGAACAAATTAATGAACTCAAAATGTAGCTGAATATTTTATACCAGTAGAATGCTTATCAGATTATTTTTTTTCCCTGCAGATCCATTGATTAGGGTCTTTACCGTCTCACAAGAGAAAGGCAGAATGCACTGAACTTCCATCCACAAGCCATGCTACTTCAGTAGCACCAAACCATGTTTTTTTCTTATCACAACAGTGAAAATTCATTATTCATGTGTAAGTAGTAAGAAGTGCTGAAGCATTAATTTTGGATTATAAAAAATAATCTCAACTCCCACTTTTTTCTTGTAGATCTCTTGACAGACTGCAACTTGCACCTTTGCTTAAATTATCTTAACTCAGGCAGTTTTTAAATGTATTTATGGCTGTCACCATGTGTTCTGTAATCAACAAAAGACATTTTTAATGAACTGCACTGAAATTCAGGATAACAAAGATTTTTACGATCTAAGCTACAGACCAGTCTGTAAGATTAAATGCCGTTGTCAAAGCAATCTCCGCCAGATTTCCTTGGACATTCAACTCCAGTGGAAAACTTCAATCTGCCTCATCATGCTGGAACTGTATTGCCTTATGACAAACAGACCACAGCAATACACCTTCAATTTGACCTAGATGATACAGATTATCTGTCCTAAGGTTATGATATTTCAAATGTATCTTGGTCCTCTCTGTCAAGTTTCAAACTTGTGTTAAATTTCACTTCATTAGGCCAAACTTTGACACTGCTGCCAAGTTTTTGTTCCTTTTCTTGCTTATTCTGATTTAACATACACAAACCCTGTGTGAGCTTTGCTAAAGCGAAGGAATAATAAATTTTACTCTTCAAACAGCTATTAAAAGATACAGTGTATATGTAAAAGCAAGTTCTGCAACAACAGTAGTTTGCCTATACCTCCAAAAACATGAGGCAGGAATGAGCCTTTAGTAAGTACTACTGGAGGTCAAGTATTACTCCTATTTCCCCTTCTACACAGATGCTGGCAAACTAGTATGATCTGAAATAGTTTTCTCAACTAGCTAGGATAAGTGAGAGTACTACATTTTTCTACCTTTTAGTATTTAATTTGGATAGGGCAGCTGGTTAACTACTCCCTAACAGTAAAGCCACAAGAGGGCATACATATATATACATACTCAACACAAACACCTCTACCAAAGGTTTTCCTCCCCACCTCCCCTCCCTTTTTTCAAGGGCAGTATGCTATTCCAAGGGGCAAACTAAGAACAATTATACTTTTAGCTCCATGTAATATCAGATTTGCTGTATCTATAGCAGACTGAGAAAGAAAAACTTAAGTAGCCTTGTATCAGAATGTCCTTGTTCTGGTAATTCAAGTGGGTTACTGTCATCCTTAACATTCGGTAGGTTAAAAGTGTACCTACCACTAAACTAAGTTTGTGGGCTTGTTGCTTTTGCTTAAAAAGCCAACCAACCAAAACAACTGTAGGTTTCTTCTGTACTTTGGCTATAAAAGTATTAGAAGCACACCTATTTAAAAATCAGCGTTGAAGAAAGTGTCACTTCTCACACCTTTTGCTAACTTGAGTTTTAGCATGTGCAAATTTGAAGTTACAGCTCAGTGGTATCAAATGGAATACCAAAGAAAAGTATTCCATTCCAGGGCACTGTAATGGAGCTAACACTTTACAGAACTGTTTAGTATATCTGAAGTATCTTTACTGATTCAGGTTTTAATTTAGCTTGTTTCACCTTTCCAAGAGATTTTTGTGGTGGGTATTTTTAGCTTTTTTTTGCACAACTGTCTGTACTTATGCTATGACTGGATGACTACCCTTAAATACGCTACTTACAAAGAGGCAACACAGAAGTAGTAATCAGTTTATAAAAAATGATGCTCCAAGATTTCAGGTGTGCAGAGCTGTAAGTTTACTTCAGAATAAAACACAGACATAGGAGAGAATCAAAACTTTTAGAGTTGTACTTGACCATGTATTTGGACAAAGCAGAATTACACTGCATATAACAAACAGTAAAATTTCTTAAAAGTTGTTACAAATATTTTACTTTCTACCTGTACGATCATTAACATAGTTTACTATATCAAGATTTTTTTTCTAAAGGCTTAAAACAAAAACAATCCCTCTAAACTACTTTCCAACAGTAAAATTTAAGTAAAACGCTTACATTCATTTGACAACAAAAAAAAAAAAAAACCAAAACAAAAAAAAAAAAAAACAACATATTAAAAATGTTGGGTGGGTGGTGCAAGAGCTTGCTTTCAGCTACAACTTTCTTCCAGGGTTATTCCTGTTGAAAGAAAGAAAAGAGTCTCGTAAAATATTAATAACTCAAACTCCAAAACCTTTTAACATGATCCCAGGCACAGCTCCAGGTTGGGCAGAGAAGAGATTCAGAGCAGCCCTGCGGAGAAGGACTTCGGGGTGTTGGTCGATGAAAAAATGAACATGAACCGGCTGCAGTGTGCGCTCACAGCCCAGAAAGCCAACTGTATCCTGGGCTGCATCAAAAGGAGCGTGACCAGCAGGTCGAGGGAGGTAATTCTGCCTCTCTGCTCTGCTCTTGTGAGACCTCACTTGGAGTATTGCGTGCAGTTCTGGTGTCCTCAACATAAAAAGGACATGGAACTGCTGGAAAAAGTCCAGAGGAGGGCCACAAGGATGATCAGGGGACTGGAGCACCTCCCGTATGAGGACAGGCTGAGAAAGTTGGGGCTGTTCAGCCTGCAGAAGAGAGGGCTGCGTGGAGACCTCATAGCAGCCTTCCAGTATCTGAAGGGGGCCTACAAGGATGCTGGGAAGGGACCCTTCATTAGGGATTGTAGTGATAGAAGAATGGGTAATGGGTTCAAACTCACACAGAGGAAGTTTAGATTGGATATGAGGAAGAAATTCTTTACTGTAAGGGTGGTGAGGCACTGAAATGGGTTGCCCAGGGAAGCTGTGAATGCTCCATCGCTGGTGGCGTTCAAGGCGGGGTTGGACAGGGCCTTGTGTGGCATGGTTTAGTGTGAGGTGTCCCTGCCCATGGCAGGGGGGTTGGAACCAGATGATCTTAAGGTCCTTTCCAACCCTAACTATTCTATGATCCACCCCCCCAACACACACAATTACCTGAGATACTGCAAGATAAACTGTCTAATCTGCAATTCACTGCACTGTTTACCTTTTCCTCTTTGCGTCTGTCCTTTTCTTCATTATTCTCAATTGTTTCTTCTTCATCTTCCACAATTCCATCCCCTTGGTATTTGTCATGTGTCCACTTCGGACTGCTACCTGACTTTTTGAAGTTAAAACGCCCTCTGCCACGCTGGAAAGTACCACGGCCTCTTCCTCTTTTGGCCCAATAATCCACACCATCGTCTCTGTCATCATGCTACAACAATATCAGACAAAGAACAAAGTTAGAATGCCTCTTAAATGTACACCTTAAATGTTAGTACTCTATTATTAAATTTATACTATACATAGAAAACAAAAACAAACAAAAAACAAATTCAGAGAACTTTTTTTAACAGTTCAGATCATAATAAATTGTTTAAGAGCCCTTATTAGCTGTGGACCTACTCCAATGTTCGTGAGTACCAAATCAGCTATCTGTCACTTCAGTCAGAATAAAGTAACTAGCTTTGAGAATAATGTATTTGTGATTTTAAAGAAGAAAGCTCTAGGAATGTGCTAAGATTTCTTATTTTTACTTCAAAGCAGAGATAGAATTCTTTATACTTATTAAGGGAGGGTAACCGAAGGCAGTTTTCAGAAACCCTGCTTCACCTGCGCAACACAGGGAAAATGAAGTTTAAACTGTTCAAATCTGACATTAACAACAGTTGAGTTTCTTTCGTTCATTAGCTTAAATTTTGCTATCTTGTTACCAAATATAAGCTTACATAGTTTGGTTAATCTTCTGACAATCATCACATGCACTGCATGAACATTACATACAATTATTTCATATGAAAAAGGTTTATATTTAGAAGAGTGAGGTACACTTGCTTTGACATCTGCTCTTTTGACTTGTGATTTGGAAAGAAATCTGAACTATTAAACACATACCACACCTACATAAAGCAGTTTATTAATAATTACGTGTTAAGAATAGTTAATGTGTGGCTTTTTTTATTAAGACCACATTTTTAGGTATAAGAAAAATTTTAATAGCTACAATTACTTGTTCTAGCTATCACAGAATTTCTGAATTAACAGATTATCAGATCTTTTTAGTTACAGATCAGAAATGTTTATATAAATGTGGGGAGATGGAAGAGAACTCTTTGTACAAACACCCAAATTGTGACTGCATTATTTCTTGGATTAACTGTTACTATATGTGAGAAGCTATAATGCTTTAGTAAAAGGTCTAATCTTCTTCGCTTAACTTTTTTCCACAGTGAAACAGTATCCTTAGAAATTTGCATTGTTAAGGAAATCACTGGAACAGAAGCTACCTGTTCAGCAATACTACACTACTTACTGAGTGGTCACATCAACAGTCCTTCTTTCATAATCCAGATGGGGGAAAATGCAAAACAAGGTGATTTTATGGCTATCACATTACTCAGTAACAGAAGGACTGCTAATAACAGAGTCAGCCTACATACACCCACAAATATTATCAGCTTTTCCTGATCTTCCACTACGGCAGACTTCCAGACAAAGGAAAAACTTGAATGCTATATAAACATAAATCCAGAAAAACACAGCACAAGTCTTTTCCCTTCAAAATTAAGTTCAGTAATTTTAGTCTGAGTCTGCCTTCTTCCCCAGTCACTGATGGAGGTTTTGAACATGAATTCTGTGTCAGGCCTCAGTTACTGCCACAGCCTGCTGTGAAACAACACAAAAGCTGCAGAACCAGGCACTCCCAACAACCCTGCTATCCTCACATTTATGTAACTGAAGTCCCTGTCTGTACATGCATGCTACTTCTACACTTGTAGAAAGTCTGAAAAAAAAAAAAAGCATGCATAAGGTATCGAGTTCTCCACACCCACCAAGAAGTATTTCTTGCTTTTTGGGGTATATTCAGGATCCCATTCCTCTTCCTTCGGTCTCTTCTGAAAAGTAGTATTTGAGTTGCTGGGACCAGTATTTGTTCCAGCAAAGACTCCTCTGGCTCTTCCTCTGCCCCTAATTCGAAACTGATTAACCAAGACGTCATTTAATCCATTTACATAAAACCACAATGAAGAGTTCATGTTCTCTATTACTGAAAATAGCTTTCTGTGCTTAATTACAGTAACTGCTAGTGTAAAACCATTTTCAACTTGATATGTTACCTTAATCTATTCAAGCATTCACTTTGAAATAATGATTCTATTCAACTTAATTGAAACACATTGAGTTCTTGACATAAATTGACCCACAACCACCAAAATGAAATTTCCTTTGACTGCTGGTAAACCAGCGTGTTGCAACAAAGGGTCAGAAGAAGCTTCTGAAGCTGTTCACAGACAAAAACAAACATAAAAACTAGATTGAAAAAGGGAGAATACTGTCAGGGGGAAAAGTAATATAATTTATGGAGTCAGTTATGTTGGTTATGAGGAAGTGATTTTAGAATGCATACAAACAACGCAGTTTTCAAATAAATATATCCACTTTGTGTGACTCATTTTCAACATTCAGAAATGTAAGTTAGGCAAATAATATTTCAAATGAACAATTTATTACAATCAACAGTATGTACTATAAAGAGCAGAAATGCTTGAAGTGAAAAATACTGTCCTAACCTTTATAATGAGGACTTCAAAATGATACGTTGAAAAGTCAACAGCAACAAATACTCAACTCAGAATACACCAAGCAACATATACATTTCCCTCAGCATGCAAATTTTTAGCTTGTAGGAAACGTTAACTGAGAGTTTATATCCTCCATTCAAGGAGAAAACAAAGGTTAGGTTGGGAAGATAGACAGCTAAAACCTGCAGTTCCTACAGAACACGATTTCTATATACATCACTGTTAGAACTGGGGCTTTAGAGTAACTTTACAAAAATATGACTGGAAATTAACTTCATTTATTAAAAATAAGTAGTTCCATAATGCTCCAGCACTTCCACTGCTGAATTTATGCTAGACAGTTTTAAAAGTACTCTGAAATCAAAGAGGCTAAAAAACCATCTGTAAAAGGCTCGTAAGACCTATCAAAAATGGGGGGTGGGGAGGGTGGTAGAGGGGATGTGTGTAAGAAATAAAACACCCAAAACCCTGCTTTAGAAAATCAGCTGGAAAGTGGCAGACTATCACCAAAAAGAAAAAGCCACCTGTGCAAGAGAGGAAATGTCACATGCTTTATTTCTAACAGCTTTGGAACCTCTACAAATTAGGGCACAACAAGAAGTTATCATACCGGGGAAGAAAAAAAAAAGATGTAGAGATGAAATTGGCAGGATTTTAAAAAAAGGAGAGATGAGCATTTCCTGGTGTTAGGTCCTCAGACCCAATTCCCTTCAAGGAAAATACCTACAGCTTCCTTCAACACTCTGTTGACACACTCCTCCCCACCAGGGCATGCTTCAGGCAAAGAACTACAGCATGTGAAGTCTACTATGGTGTTATATTTATGTGCTTACTTACTGCAAAGACCATCACAAAAAAAAAGTCTACTTTATATAAGAAAACTCCTTTTATACAGGAAACAGAATTCTTTAGGAGCTGGATACTAATGACAGTGCCATTAGAAGATTCTACTTACCCTTATTTCTGTGTTCCTACTTTGAAACTATTTATGTTTTATGTATAAGAAACCTAGAATAAAATACTATAAATCTAGCCACAAGTGTTAGTGCAAAAATCTTTGCTGATTTAACATGAAATTGACGGCTTAGCTTAAAGTCTCCTCCACATACCAATCTATCCCTCAAGTATACCAAGCCTTTCTGCTTTGGGAAGGATTCACAACCAGAACATTTTATCTACTCCAAAGGCAACGCAGTATTTACTGGAATGCAGCCACTCTTAGCCTAAACTACAAACAAACTCCTACACCAGCTAGTCTGTATATTTCAACACTACCCAGCCTGTATGCCTGAAGAGAACATCCAAGTAACTCAACAGACTGGCCTACTTAAGATTCTCCTGTCCACTGTTTGTTCAATAAGCTTATGTGTGACCATGTAATTCCCCATCACGGAACATCAACCAGTTATTGCATAGTCAGAACTGGCAGTCACCGCTAGTTAAATTAGAACGCTATTAAATTTCCAATTCACATCTACTTAAATTTCATGTAAAGTAGCACCTTTTTCACAATGCATACAATCTGGTTTTCACAAAGCAGTAAGGCTTCCACCAATTGTGAATTTTCTGACAAGAGAGGGGTTTTAAGCTCTACATTGTTTAACTCAGTGCCACTAGCTCATATACCTACAGGCTATGCTGATATTGTCCTATTTGATGCCTACACCATGCAAGGATTTATACATTTATGCCACACAGATGCTCCTTAACATAATTATATTGAAAAAAAATTAACAAGACAGGACGCAATACTGCAATTTTCATGTTAGAAATTTTGAATGCTTAATTTTCTTCCAAGTAGCTAAAGCTTTCTAGCTGGAAGATTCAAACCTAACTTAAGCACTGTACACCCCACATGCATTTCAGAAACCCTCATGTGTAGTTCAAAAGTTTTTACACTACTACAAACAATTCAATGTATATTTATAGCTGTCAATGCCTTTTAGCATTATTTAGTGTTAATTACAGGCTACATGAAGGAAATATTATGAAAGTATAAAATTACTCCTACCCATTATATAAGTCTATTTGTCAGATTTCCCACCACCCAAATATACTGAACTTTTTTCTTTTCCCCCAATTTGTTTAGGTTTTCTACAGGCTTTTATTTCTTGCGTGTGTGAGTTATTTCGCATGTGTGTTTTGGTTTGGGGTTGGCTGGGGTTTTTTTTGGTGTGGGTTTGGTATTTTTAAGTTGGGTTGGTTTTTTGTTTTGTTAAGTGTTCCTTACATTTTCAATGCCTCCTTTCTTGAATCCTAGTCTTCCCTAGGACTTCTACATTTCTCAGTTAAATATCAGTAATTACATTAATATGGAAGTTTTTATGTTAAGATTTTTCTCAAGACTGTGTGGTCAACGTGTTACTTTCCAAATCACAATGCTAAAACACATTCCAGAGCTAAATTAATGAGCTTTCATGCTCACTGTGGCTACTCCAGACCAAAGAAACACTGGAAAAAAAAAAAAAAAAAACCAACCCACAAGTATACCGCCTCCTCTCCTCAATACAGCTGTTTGCTGATGTACATTTTTAAATATGTACCCTTCTCTACTTAACAGGCTGCAGGCATCACAGACAAAGGAGGGCAAAACCAAACAGTGACATGGAAAGTGACAGAAGCTGCACAGAGTTAAGAGATAACAGATCATATGATTTCATATTTACAGACAGGTAATTTTTCAGATCCTGTTAGGGAAACAAAATAATTACTAAAGAGCAAGGAAGAAGCAAGAAATAATTTTTCCACCCTTAGCTAGGGTCTCTAGCAGCATGCTAATGTATTTGCACACCAATTAACTGCTATTGGGCAGGGATGTGGGAAAAAACAAACAAACAAACAACTTTCCAGGGGTTTGGTATAGCACATAAAGAATTCAAGAATCACTGCTATGGAATCAGCCTAGCCTAGGTAAGAATAAGAGAGCAACTTACAAAGGTGCCTCTTGGCCTGTTAACTCCTGCAAAACCAGAGTATTCTTTTTGTTCGTGGTGGGTTTTGAACTCTTCATCCCTTTCTTTCTTGCAATCCTTCTCTTCTCGAGAGCTGGATGAGGAAGAAGATGGGGAGGAAGATGGGGAGGACCGAGCACGGTCTTGATCTCTTTTTTGTTTACTGAAAAATAAAAAGATACACTGTGTGCTATTTTAAAAGTACTAGGTAGCCTGTAACATGCTATACTAAAACAGGTCTCTTTTATGAAAAACTATCCCCCTTCTGGTTATAAAATCATATATATGTTACATACTTCAGGCATTAAGCTGCAGTATAGTTCCACTTTCCAGCCTCCTCTTAACACATTCAAATGCACTAAATGTATCTTATTGCTAGTGAGTTGGAAAGCAGCAGTCTGCAAATTGCAAATACAGCTTTTCTAGGTTTTGATGCCATGGAAAGATTATGTTACTTTTAAGATTTGCCTTTCTTCTGAGGCAAAAAAACAGAAGTTGAAGGCAGTCTTACAGTAACTTTATATAGTTCAGTTTGCACAATTGAGAAGATATGGTGTGGGCTTCCCTACACAGATGGCTGTAGGGAATTAGCCAGTGGAAGATAATGTGGATACCAAAGTCACAAAGTAAATGGGAAACAGAAAGCATAAGTAAAAATCCATTGTATATTCAGTACAAAGCAGGGGAAAACATTCCTACAGCAAGACTTTTACTAACCCCATAGTAGTACTAATTTGACCCGAATTACAAGATTTTAATATTCTATCCAAAAGAAGGTCATACCTGAAATAACTCTTACCACTGCTACACAGTATCCACTGAGATAGGCTAACGTTTTTTTCTTAAGAAGAGCCCACTGGCTTTAGATAAAAATAACAATTCCCCTTCTCACCCATATTAAAACTTAAGTATCAGTAAGATTCTCATACTCTGGGTGTTATGAGTTGAAAAAGTGCGGAATCAAGCATAACGAACCAAAGTTCTTACACAAACTGTTTATAGAAATGTACTGCATTGAAGTCCAACCTCCTGATGTAGCCTGGATAATAGGACAGATTAATTTGTCATTTTTTTTTCAGTGTTAGCTTGCTATTCCAAAGTTTTTGTCCTCATCCACCATAAGCCGTGTAAAAGACAGATAATACATATTTGCTGTAAAACAAATAATTTTAATTGTTTAAATTTAAATATTCCATTATACATTGAAAATTGAAAGCAATTAAGCTTACAATTACAAAAGGCTAATTAGAAGCTCAAAACCTATAAACAGACTTCAAATATTTACCTGTCATCTTTGTAAGATTTGTAATCCTTGTAATCTTTGGGAGTTTTCTCCTGCTTTCTTGACCCACTGGATTCCCTGGAACCCTTTGAGTCTCCTCGTTCTTTACTTCGCTCTTTTCTACGTCGGTCAATGTCATGCCGAAGATCAGCAGAATCGCACCTTAATTTTTTATCTCCCTGTAAACAAATATGTATTTTGGAACAAAATTTTGAAATAAAACATCCAGAAGAGGAGCTGAACGAAAAGGCAACTTGTGCAACTATTTTCAAAAAAGCAGGACAGAATTAACCTATTTTTCAACAAACTCTTCAGCAAACAAACTGACTTTAAGTAAACGCTTTTTACATGCTATGGCTAGATCTAAAAAAAGAATAGCTAAGAATTTCAGTTTCAAACAAGCATTCCCATCAAGCCAACAGGATATCTGTTTTTTCATGCAGACAGACCATAATACATGGTTTAAGGGAATGTTCGAGTATTCCTTTCTTCTGGTGAATTGATTTTACAGAGTACAAGTGCCTTTGTAATTCAACCATACTACATCAGCATCTCAGTGCTTCCCCCCCAGCCCTTTCTAGACTTTGTTCTTTGGCAGCTTAGTGCCACAAAAATGGTCAAGTTATGCTCAGGAAGAAAGGTGGAAGAAGACTTGACCTTACATACCACATTATCAATATAGCAAAATCATGCATAAACTGGCTTCTTGGTAACATGTTCTACTCAAAAGAAAAAAAACTGTTCTAAATGCAAGACAATAAAGACAATAAATAAAAATTATTTTTGCATTCTTATACACGAACACCAAGATGAAGTTCAGATTAAAAGGGAAACGAAATACACTAAGTTTAGAAATACAGATGGGACTTCTACTTTGAACCTACTTTTTGACTTTCTTCTTTAAAGACTCTCTCTTCACCTGTTAAACGGGTATGCTTCCTCAGGGTACTTGGAGAGATGTCAATCCTCCTAAATGCAAAATAAAAACAGAGTCTTGCCATGTGTGTATGTGACTGTTAATGGCCTCAGACATTTCTTTTCCACAGAAAACTGAGAAACAAGACGTTTTTGCAGAACAAACTTTCTGCATATAAAGATCCACCATCAGAATAAAAAAAGACTAAAAACTAAAAACCTTGGTTCTGCTTTGTGTAAAATATGCTAAACACACAAACAGGCAGTTTGATTTGTCACATCTTAAGTACAGCTTTGAAGATGCAAGTAACGTCTAATCAGTTATCTCAAAAGATCAGTGTATGCAGCCAGTTGAGACTCCCATGGCTGACATCAACATTATAACTTGCTGTAAAGTCAAAAATACTTAGCCATTAAGGAAAATTGTGAAGTTGGATACTGAATATGGAGATAATATATCCTCACATGCAACACAAATGTAGTACACTGCATCATAAAGCTACAGCACATGTTCAGAAACTACACCTGCATGCCTACCTTCTTATCTTTCAGGCTCTCAAGTTTTCAAAAAAACTACTGTAAATTAACACAGAAAAAACCCTAAAGTAGTATGAGATGGAACATTTCACACTGAAGAATGAAAGATGCATGTACAGAGCTTCTTTTCGCTGTCAAGAAATATGCCCCTCAATTTGAGCACTGCATGTAAGAAAAGTAAATATATCCCGAATGAGATACACAGGTAGAGAACACATCTGCTACAAAGCCACAGATGAAGCCAGACTTGGCTAATGCAAGTTCTCTTTTATGGAAGGGGTGTTGGTGAGATTTTCTGATATTTGTGTTTACACAGAAATTGACACATTACTCCATAAGGATTAGAAAAATTATTTTGGGTTCCCCAAAGAAATAATAGCAGACATTATCTGAAACACAAAGCATCTACATACGGAGTTAACATATACCTATGTATTTCTGGGCTCTTTTGCCGGGTGCAGTGTTCTTCAGTAGCTTTTTGATATGCAGTGAACCTCTCATTTAGGGTCATTCCAGCTGACTTGAAGTATTGCTCTGTTGGTTACAATAGAAACAACACTGTTTCATTAGTTTAATTCAACTGACATGTGTTTCACTCCTGACAAAGGCAAGTAGCAGGCAAGAAACAAAGTATTTTCAGTAAATTTATCAGGACAAGCAAATGTGGTGTTTTCCCTATTTCTACACATTCTGGAACCCAAACAAAGTAACAGTGCACAGCACCACTGCAAGTCTACTTATAACTATGCTATGACTGTATCACATCTAATTCAGGATAATTTACAGATTAAACTTTCATTTTCAATAACACTTTTCTCTAATGATAGAGAAAGGAGCAATTTCTTAACAGTAATACTTTGTCCATAAGAGAAAATGAAGTTATTTTGAGTCATGAATACTTGCAGTAAGTATATTTTACTATTCATCCCATCTTTAACTGAAGTGTTTTCTCTCAATTAATGCTTAAGTAATATATGCTTCAATAACTACACGAATGACCTAACAATTCATTTCTTATAGGAATACAACTTCTTAATTTGAAGATGTGATGATAAACAATCCAAAACAATTAACACACCTATATGTAAATAAATTCATCTAAGCATCTGGCATCTTGGCAAACTTGACAACTCCTGACAAATTTTCTCTTTCCTTCAGAGACAGTTAAATTAGCAACAGCAAAACTCAATTTCTAAACCAGCTCAACAAATGTGTTTAAATGTAATATAGAAATACATAAAGTCATGAGCTATGAAATGTTACATATGAAGCAAGCTATCTGCTTAACAGGTCAACATACATCTGTATCAACTTACCGCCCGGCATCCAGTATTTTCTCATAACCAACCATTAAAACTTGAAACGGCCACTACAAGGGTAGTGCCTCAATCATAATTCCACCAAACACAGGAATTTGAGCTAGCAACTCTGTTTTTATGCCATTTTTGCCAGGAAGACAGAAGGTTCAACTTTGCCTGTTTGGCATCTGTATCTTTCAACAGCTATTTTACTTTTGTAACATGGATTTTGCCATTTCAAAACACATTCCAGGACCTAGTTACAATGAAAAAGAAAACATCACTGGGCATTTTCAGCTCTACATTAATAAAGAGCTGTTCAGACTGGTTGCATCACACCAACAACGAACATTACTTCCATTTGTCAAGAGTTACTAAAATCTGATCATAGACCACAGTAAATTTGAAACTTAAAGAGAAGTTCTGCCTTCAAAAACAACTGTAACTGTACATATTCTAATAACTTTGACCAGATAGGCTGTTAAGCTGTTACATTTACCAGGTATTTAACATATAAGAGTTTACAGAAAAACAGTCTGTACTGTGATCAGCATGTATGAGTTTCAGGAAAATTACTTCACCTACAGCCTACATATGTACCATATAAGCAAAAACTTACAGAAACTCTTATTGGATTGAGCCTTAAATCTCTTTACATCAGTAAAATAGATGCTTTCAAAACAAACTCTAAACAGGTGTTCCAGTAAGACTTTTTTTTTATTCCATCTAATACCTTATCTATTATTGCTGACTATTACTTTCTTCTTTATAAGTAATTCAAAATGCAGGAGATCATGTGACCTTAGTAATCTAAACTTTGCCAACAAAATGAGGCTTTCATTGGAATCTTAGCATGCAAATCTTTGTGATTTTGAAAGCTAAAGCATCTTAAAAAACAATGCTTAGAGACAGATATGCTGAAACTGGTCACTTAAATAAGTCTTTTCACATTCCCTCTTTGTATGATGATACGGCAAAATTATTTTCACCATCAAGTCCTTCCGTTATTATCCCAGTACATTAAACACAAGAACAAGACAAACAGCCCAGTGAAATACAGTAACTACTGTGGGGGAAAAAAGCATTTAAGGAACTCTCCAAACACCCTCACTGGATTTTAAGAAATTATCAGTTTCTCCCATCAGAAAACTTTGACAAAATACGGGACCTAAAGGAAACTGATCCACTTTGATGGTCTGGGTTTTGGGGTTAGGGTTGGGGTTTTTTTGGTGATGGTGGTGGTTGGCTGAGGGTTTGAGTTGCTTACACTAAGCAGCAGCCACTACTGATAAATCACAAATTAATTAGTGTGTAATTCGTTTTACGGAGGTTTATTTAGCCACCGCCAAGTTCCTGTAAGTGAAATTCCTGGCTCCAGCACTACAATATTGCCAAAAAGGAATAAAATTAAACGTCACACTGTATTTTAGTATCATTTAGAGTACAACTTTCCTTAAATCTGACTGAGACAAAAAATCTGTTCTAGTAAGAACCTGGAAATGAGCTCTAGAGCGCTTCAAAAGGAATGCCATTGTACTGACAGTGCAAAAGACACCTGGCAATACACACTAAACCACTTAATATAAAGTTGTATGTAGAGCCACTAAAATAAAACTACATAAGACTGACATAGTATGTTTAAAACACACTGCAAATATTCAAACTTTGCTCAGAAACTTATCCAGAAATACAGTATAACTGCAATAATGCATCTACACAGCTTGTTGTGTTTTGTTGGAGAGTTTTAATACTAGCTTCTGTGGCTATTATTTTTCTAATTATTTTTACGTGTACCTCAAAAGGAAGAAAATCTGACTACATCAACATTAAAAGACTACTGAAATCTTCCTGTACTAGAGACACCAAACAGGCTTAAAATGAAGTTGTCAGACACATATTTGGTACAACAAACTGAACACATACCTTTGACATGATGAACCAACGACACAATGTGCTGAATAAATGACTCTGACGTGCTTTTGCTGGCCTGTTGCAACTTAATGTGGTCAAAGATGGATCGGAACTCTTGCTCCTTCTTGACGGAATGGACAAGTGTGCTAGCAAGCAGCCTGTCTTTAGTCAAGGAAGCAGGTCTAAATGCATCAAGAAGAGATAAACATACAAAAAGAAACCGCTAGTTTAAATAAAGATGAATGACACTGCAGGCAGGTGGAGAACCACACTGTAGAGCGGAATAATTTACCTATTGGAATCATCAAGAGGTACCGGTGCCATTTTGAGTTTAACTTCAGGACGATGGGAATCACTGGCTATCATTTTGATCCTAAGTGGGCTCTCCTCTCTGAAGGTGGATTTTTCTCTCGCATCCAGATTCTTGTGTAGAGGGGGACTGTAATCAAAGAGTTCTTTGAGCTTTTCAGACTTTACCTGCTCAGGTGACTGAGTTTCTTTCTTCATCATTTGTCTCTCAAAACTCTTGTCTTCTTCCTTGTGCTTATCTTTTGTTGTGCTAGGCCTTTCCACTACATAGCCAGTCTCCTTAGGCTTATAATTTTTCTCATCTCTAAATCCATCGTTCTCTCTATTGCCCTTGATTGGTATTTTAGATTTGTATTTGGCTCCTTCCTCCTCAGCATTCCGGTGAGATGCAGTAGGAAAATTTTTACCCTGATCTGCCAGGACAGACTTTCTGAACTGTCTGTAATCCTCTGTCTCCTCAGTGTCCTCCCCTTCAGAGTCATTAAACTTTTCTTTCCCAGGCTCTTTATCAATGAAAAAATCTAAAGTCTCCTGTTCCTCCCATTCCCTTTCTCCCTCTGTCCTCCCTTTTTCTGATCCTCTTTCCTTCTGGGCCTCCTTCTCCCTGGTATTACCCCTATCAAGCAGGTATACTCTAGACTCTTCATCTGTGTACCTGTGGATAGCAAAGAAGAGACTGGTAACTCTGGATTGCATTCATTCCAGTTCACGTGCATTCCTCTTTTGTTTCAATCCCACACCAAGAAGAAGAAAATACATTCCTCTGAGCAATTCAATTTCAGCATGCAACACTTTGCACACCGCTAACACTGTGCCCAGTGTCATCTATGTACTTCTGGGGGCATCTGAAGAATATAACACCTTTTTGCAGAGCACGCAGAAATCCTCTGCTTGAGTTAATAAAAAAAGCAAGCTAGTAGTTGGTTCTTTCTTAATCATTTTCTCTTACAGCAGTTATTTTTTTCCATCAAATTCACATGAAATGTGGTAATTTAGACTGTAATTCTTTTTGTACTTCTTTTAGTGCAAAAGTTAAAGGAATACCATTTTTAAAACAATGAATTATTTTCAAGATCCTGCACATTTCTAAAACAATTCCAAAGTCTGACAGAGGCTTAATGCATTCACTATATTGTGCATAAGCAAGGAATCCTTAGAAGGCAGCTCTCCTAAGCACAGAAACACACCAATTAATCAGTTCAGCCACTATACACTATTTTCACGTATGTCTTAATACATTCACTGACTCCAGCACATCTGAGAGGAAGCAGTATTTTTGATCTTCTAAGCAATATATTTTTACATAATAAATCACTGGACAAATTCATTTAAAAACTTACAATCAAATCTATATAGCACAGTCACAGCTTTGCTCTGTAATTCATTTTATGAGAAATCCACTGAGGTACATGTCACATTAGAAAGGAACTGTAACGTCAGTAAGATTCTTACAACTTTTAAAGATTACTACTGTATCAAACATTTTAAGAGCAAGTTGAAGAATTTTATGGTAACTGGAAAATATACACTGAATTTTAAATATGTCATTCTTTCACATCAGTGGTATTCTTGGAATATAATTCTAAGACCTACCCTTTTCCATAAGCAATACAAGTCAAGGCATCAAAGTTGCACCACACAATTAGCAATCAATGCTGCTTATGTTAACAAAGAAATCATTGTACCACATCTGCATTTTCAGACTTCCAAAAAATGTGCACTTCAAACTACACAAAGCAATAAAATTTTAAAATACTTGAACAGAATTCTTGATCAAACAATCAAGTCTGATGCACACACTATTCCAATTCAGATTTTTCCTAACAGTAAATGGAGCGTAAGAACACCATAAAGGAGAAGCACAAACCAATTTTTCCTCAACAATACATGTCCCTATCTCCACTAGCTGACAGCCAAGAATTTGAAGCATCTTCTGAGGAAAAGGCATGTTTCTAGCTAAATTCCAGCCAGACTAAAATTAGTAATATTTATTCCACAGTATTCCTTCCATATTGTTTTCCAAGGCACAGTGATGATTTTGCCTAAACTCTACGACAGGGAGCATTTTAAAAGGCAACATTAGGCTTATAATTTAATTCTTACCTTTTCATAAACTTTCCACCTTTTGCAGTTTCCTGATCACCACCCTCAGGATAAAATGACCGTGCTCGAGCCTCCTCACGTGGAGCACTCTGTGATGGGATTGTCTTTGCAGGGCTTCTCCTCGAAGGGATATGATGCAGTGGGCTATTCTGAGAAGGACTATAACGGCTAGAACCATTTCCAAGAGAACCAGAGCCAGACCTCTCAGGACTATGTTGAATGGAATGGGAATGTTGAGGTGTGTCCTTTGCTGAGTGGGCTGTACTAAGCAAAGGGGCATCAGAGCAAGATGAACTCTGACTAGGTGGGGTGGCAATTGAAGGACTATGGGGTGACCTTGGACTGTTATCATATGCTGAAAGGCCAGGCCAAATGTCGCCAGAAGCTGCTGATGATTTGTTAAAATCGTCAAGAGACTCTGATGGGTCATGTTCAAATGTATCTTTCTGTTCATCTTGTGATTTATTTTTCAAGGGGCTATCTTGCAAAGGAGCCCCTTCAGTTTTCTTTGCCTGCTTTTCCAGAGACGCACGTCTTTTGGAAGAGACAGGTGATTTGCTGTATGGGGATGAAGAACGAGATGAAGAGGACCTTGGGGACCTGGAAGATCTGTAAGATCGACGAGATCTGCTCCGGGATCTCTGAGAAGACACAGACCTTCGTTTTGGGCTTCTGGAACGTGAACGGCCACGCCTAGGACTTCGGGAGTGTCTTCGGTTCCAGACAGGCCTATAACCTCCACGATGGTATCTACCACCTCCTCCTTGATAATACCCTCTACCTCTTCCTCTGTAACCATAGGGACGTCTCATTCCTCTAGTATTTCGGTAATCTCTGCGATAATCTCTAGAATAAACACGATCCCTGCTGCGAGATCGTGAATATGTCCTTGACCGAGACCTAGAACTAAAATTGAAAAGCAAACATTAATATCTGACAATTGAAGAGTTAAAAAAGAAGAAGCGCCTTGACACTAAATGCTACATTTCTCAAATGCAAACAGAACTGTAAAGGAAGTGGACTAACAGTCTGAAGGTAACTTCTACAATCTATTTATTATTTCTGTCTCAAAGGATTATAATAAATGAATAAATATATCTATACTCCTAAGGACTGTGAAACGTAGACTTCAGCAACACACAAGACATTATTAGCCTCGGCGGCCTGCTCTGCCATTTTATCAGAGATTTTCATCACTCTGGAGCATGGCATTCAGTTCCTCAGCCACCACAATTCACAGCCTGGAACATGAAGTTACATGACCCCCTGTTTAATATGTCAGACTGTGAACGGCAGATGAGGCAGCAGTAAACATTCAATTCAGCCACTTCTTTTACGGAAGATGATAATGCCCACTAGTAAGAAAGATGAGGAAAAGGCTGGAGGCAACTGAGAAGAAAAGATACAGCAAAGTTTATCTGCTGAAGCCTTAAGTTCTCCAGATCTGCAAAGCTGCATGAAAAGTACACAGCAAATCAAGTGAAAGATACTAGAGAAAGAAAACAGGAAGTAAGGGAGAACCAAACAAGCCACAAATCATGAAGACACGTCGCGTTCTGAAATTATCTTGAGATACAGGAAAAGAGAATAAACAGCCAAGTATTAAACAAAGTAATTGAAGTTACATTCAAAGCAGAATTTATCTACTGCCTAAAATGAAGTAAAATCCGAGGCTCACTTTTGCCACAGTGTCATGCAAATGAAAAATAATTTCCAGACAACTAATACACTAAACCATTTTTCCATGCAGCAAGACATCAACTTACCTGTATCTCTTTTTTCTAGAATGCGATCTGGATCTTGACCTAGAGCTGGAATGAGATCTGGACTTTGATCTTGAAGAATGTGATCTAGAGTTAGATCGACCCATTTTTCCCGGTAGATATACTCCTTATCCAAAAAAAAAAAAAAAGCAATGAGGGAAGGGGGTGGAAAAAGTGAAGCAACTATTTACAGTCCATGTAAACCACAAATGAACAAAATTTTTATATCCTAAAATGAGGTTAGAAAGAGATGTAACATTTCCTAAACCAAAGAACTTTGAAGACAATATGAGTACATGGAAAACTCAACCACATTTTAAACAATTTAACATAGCTACAGTCTATGCGGTTTGTTTGAAAAGATAAAAGTACAACAGTAAAAGGTTTTCTAGATTTAATTGCAAACTGATCCTGTAGGAGAGGAAGCAAAACAAAAACCCCAACATTTCTGCAAATTGAGGCAAGTCTGGACAATTACACATTTTCATATATTTTAGACAAAATCCTTGCTGTTTGCATGGTTTATAGTTTCCTTGCATTTCCAATGCATCAACAATCTTTCTAAGAGAGGACTTTACAATCCTCTAAAATGTACCTTTTACATAAGGGAAAAAAAAAATAAAGCCCTGAAATATTCTGTACAGCAGTTGCTGGTTTGAGCCAGGGGTATTATTTCTCTTAACCACACATACTAAAGCTAATCACTCTGATCCGATTTTCCACCGGTCAATATGCCCACCGTGCATCTTTCTAGGTTAACTTTGCTTTTTAAACTACATGTAAAATGAAGTTTTTAACAGCTACTTCAATAACATGGTTTGCAACAGAACTCAACACTTTTCAGCTCAAATTAAGCTATAAAAACTACAACTGATAATAAAGCAATGAGTCTTACAAGAAAATAAACTTGTAATTACTCTTACGTACGTTCATAAAGTATTTAAATTAGTGCTAACCATGAAAACATACAAACCTTTCCCTTTTCAGATCAGTGATTAAAAATGCCTGATTTAATGAATAAAAATCTTTGACCCATTACAATTTTCTTTTGAAACTGCCCAGCTTAAAAAGGCAAATAAAAAAAGCAGGCACATTAGACAACCTGAATATAAACTGTGAATAAGTAACTACATAATTTCAGGCCTTTGCATGCTTAGCACTTCTAATCATCATAATTTCGTAATAATTAAAAATGGGAAAACCAAACATTCAGCTTTTGTATTGCAAACAGGCATGAAAGCCTAAAATCACTGTGTTCAGCTTGTATTTTCAATGCAACAAGCACTTTTTGTCAGAAGGTACTTTATATGATTGAAATATCACCCAGGTAACAGGGAAATATTATATAAAGACAAAGAAACAGCACTGGAGCTTAATTTGAAGTTAAAAAAAAAACCCTGAGATTTTAGAAACCTATAAGAGAACCCAAAAGCAAGCAGATCAAACTGTCCCCTATCAACTGGTCCCTCCTGCCCCAGATGACTTCCTCCACCACAGTAGCACAAGAGTTTGCATAGACCCAAAAAGATGTAGCCTCATCTGAAACTAACCCAGCAAAAAAATCAATTTTAAGCTAAATTATCTTTCCATTTAACTAAGAAAAAAAAAATATTTACCTCAGAGAAGAGTAAGATGTTGAACGTTGTCTTTTACTGGCTTCTTCTATTAAAAAGCAAATTTGCACAACCTATACTCAGAAGATGGTTTCTAATTCATTGTGTTCAATTAAACTCACAGAAGACAGCTTATAATCTCTTACACTTATCTACTCATAGGCAAGATAAATGTAAAGGCTTTAAATTGTTGTAAGACATGAGCATATCAATTTTCCAAGAGTGATACGAGAAACAGGTTTTTTGCTACTACAAGTAATTTTCAGGCCAAACTTCAGACGCACAGTGAGTTTATAATACAAGCCAATCTTTAATGGAAAATTGTCTGATTTTCCTTGTATTGAACAATATTTATACATTTGCATTCTACGTTCGACAAATACATACATACTGTAATAGCTGCACTTTGCAAGAGATAAGCTTATTTCAGAAAGTTTTACATACTGTAGTGCCTTACTGCAAGCATAGATTTTAAGAAAACAAAATCAATTCTCATTTTAAATTGTTGGGTACAATCAGAACATTTCAAGATACAATCAAGTTAACCTTACCTCAAACCGCTGGTGCCAATGAAGCAATTATTTCAAAACTCTCTATTTGTGCTTTCAGCAATATTGATCCCTATAGAACATAAAAAAAAAAGAGACTGTCAAAGACATGAATTTTTACTAAAGGACAGGTACTACCTTTTGCTTACATGGGTTAATCTGTTTATCATTAAAAGACAGCACATGAATTCGCAAATTTACTCTTGGACTCAGCGAAGCTCCTTGTTAAGACTATAGAGCAGTTCAAGAACTAGCCACTGCCAAGGGGCAAATCCTCCTCCCCTTCCACATATGATCACTCCTCCTTCAGCCTTGCTTACAGGGCTCTATTACACATTATCCTCACCTCCACAACAGCCCTGACACCTTCAGGTACTTCAGTGAGCAGGCTCTTGACACCCAAAAATCACTATCATATGGCTAAGTTACAGAACTGGCGTAATGAAGGGCCAAACAAGTGCCAGATTACAGGGGAAAGAACAGCACACAGCCAGCAGGAGGGCGCAGAAAGGACAGTGGCAAACTGTTAGAGCAGTTGGAACTCTAACATCCAGCTTCACAATAACTGGAGCTATTTTTTTTGTGGGAGGAAAGAAAAAAAAAAAAATGAAAAAAAGGGATCAGGACTTAGGACAACAGTGCAAGCTTTATCTTTAGGTTTATACCTTCTTGTGTGAAATGTGTACTTAAATAACCAACAACTCCTTTAAAAAGAAGTTATTTTACTGGTATACAAAAACAGAGCATAACTCTAATAATGAAGCTAGTCTCAAATGCACAAACTTTTCACTAGCCTCAACTTTTAATTACCTCAAAGCCTTAAGACTATGCATACATTTGTAGCCTCACTCAGCATAAAGCTTTCCAATTCCAGTAAAGCAACTCAGAATTTTGTCCCAGTTCAATACAGATGAGAAGGATCTCCCAGAAATGCTTCAAGTCAACAATTTATTCATTAAAGCCAAAGCTGCAAGGCATCCACTGCTCCTAAATGACACTTTCACACTTGCTCACAGATGCTTTCAATGTTTTCTTAATCTAAAAGAAGAAACATAGCACTTGTGTTCATAAACACTGCTTTCAAAAGTCCACTTACCGTGCACTAGTAGAGACCAAGATATTTCCAATTTCTACAAAACATATGCCTTAATAAGATTAAGTTTTACTTCTCATCATCAGCAAGCATGAGTCTCTGAAGGAGCACAGTAGTGTATCGGACCATTTCAGATCTTGTCTAGACAAAAGGTGAGATGGTATTAGCTAGCAAAG
Source organism: Amazona ochrocephala (assembly GCA_039720435.1). Lineage (NCBI taxonomy): Eukaryota > Metazoa > Chordata > Aves > Psittaciformes > Psittacidae > Amazona > Amazona ochrocephala. Next base: position 77,160,770 of record CM077878.1, read on the forward strand.
GTTAATTATGGCATTCAGAGTCTAGTACAGAAAAAGTAACAAACTTCAGCTAAATAGTAGAAGTTCAGTCTAAGATTTTAAATCAGTATTTACATCATCTCTACTTCTGACTTTTAAAAACAACCTGTTGGTGTTAGCTGAAATCTAAAATCCTAATTTAGACAAGTCTTTAGATCTTGGGGATCTATAACAAGATAGTTACTTCACTTCTAAAACCTCTACACAAAAAGACAGGATCTTAAACTACCACAGCTTAATCTCAGCCAGTCAGTTCCACAGTTTCAGGAATCTTTTCCATCAACTGGCAAAGGCAAGAAGTAGCCGCACTTTTGCTGTGGGGTTTTCTTCCCTTCAACATCACGTCCAACACCGGCAGCTAGAATATAATCGTCACCCTTCTCACTAATTTTCTTCCCCCCCCCCCTTATAGAAAAGTACGGATATAACGTAAAAAAAAAAAAAAAAGAGCAGCTTTGAATAGAAAACATTAAGTATTGAATAAAAAATGCAAGTAGTTGCAGCTTTTGTTTCCATTTAACTGAAATAGGTAAAAGCTTGACACACAAAACCACCTTTTCCAAACTCATATTTAGGAATAAAAATGAAAAGAGTACACAGCTGCTTTTCAAATAAAGGTTTGTCTGCGTAAATGTTCTCACAACACACAAAACCCTAAAATTTTGTTAACCTCTATTAAAACTGATTTAGAAAATAATGGTACACATAAATACATAGGGATACAGCTCCTTTATAACAGTAGTTTCTACATCCTTCACTGTAAAAAAAAAAACAAAAAACAAAAACAAAAAACAAACACATTCCTTTGAAAGCATCACAACTACAAAATACTGTTTCATGGTGTCAAACAAATGACCTACAGCCTCCTCCTGTAGGCTCTCATGCTCACTGTCCATCTGTAGTGGCTACACCATGTCAAGTAAGGGTGCTAGTGGTAAAGGGCAATGAAAAAAAAGATGACGCCAGTACCACGGAGTATTTTTGAAAGAGGACCATGACCTCCAGGAACATGGTCTATGTCTGAAATACCACATGCTTTTCTGCGACTCAAGCTTCTTTTCCCTGTGCTTTCTGCTCTAAGTATGGGAAAGGCTCTTCCTATATTTAGGGCTTGGCTGTCAAGCACTTCACTCCTGTGTTAGAAAATCTGGGTATTATAAAGGAAGCTGCTGTAGCTCCATATTACTTTAAACCAGAATAAGATGGCACTGCTAGTTTAAATTAATAATCCCATCTGTCCTGGCCTTTGTTTCCTCCCATCCCTGATTATGATCTCCCTTATGCCAGGGCAAGTATTTCTGCAGCCACACAGTGCATTAGAAAAACACATGGACCACCTGGATTAGCTTCAATCCAAATGATTTTTCTGATATAGTTTACGATACAGTCCCAGAAAAGTTTGGGCCAACACAGGGAATCTGCAATAGCATCCAGACAGGACTGCTTCTTTTGCTAGCACTGCAGTCTTAGCTTCCGTGAAACTAGCCTGGTCAAACCATCAGCAGCAACAAACTTTGAAAATAAGCTTTTTATCAGTACGTACAAGTATCTTAAAAACAAAACAAAAACCCAAGAACAAAAAACCCACTACACACACCCCCTGCTCCCTGTGCCCAAAGAACCAAACCTTAACATGGAAACCTAGACTTTATTTAGAAATTCGTAGTCCACTACCTGTCAGACAGTGAATCACATCATGACCAAAGAGAGTCAAGATAAGTTTCTTAATGACGCAATATCAAAATCTTTGGGTGCCTTTAATAAGGCTCAGACAACAAGTGTAACAAAAACCAAAACCAGCAAACAAAATGCACAACAGAATAACACTTATCCCATCACAAGCAACACAATAATGAGAAAGCAAATGTCACTGTTAGCATTTGCTATGTTCAAAAGAAAAATGAAGACAAAGAAAACTTTCAAATTCCTTTTAAACATTATTTTTAAGAGTCTTTTTTACACCACTAATGCTAAAGTTTTCTCCGAGTACACAGACCGCAGATGCAATTTATCTGTTAAGCCATTTTTGAAGTTCTGCAACACATGGAAGTTTCTGAAGACATTTCAGCACAGTTGCACCCATTTACACTAGCAAAACACTGCTTCCTCTTAGCTTTATTATTTTAGCTATCCCTCATAGTTATTTAGTAGTCTACATTACTCTTGCTTAAGCATTACTTGAAAGCTGTCAGAATGATTTAAATTAAAATCTTGTTAAAGTAATTCACAAGCTGCTGCCAAAATGCATTTTCATTCAAAGATTCAGGCTTCAAAAGCAACAAGGATTATACAATCAAGACAAAAGGGGACAGAATAGTCTTCACGAAATCCCCACAAAATTTGAATATTATCTCATAATACACCTATGGAATTAAAGAAAGCCAGTCTGACTGCAACAGCAGTGTAACGCTTCCATTGAGTGCTTGTACATCTATATTTTTTCGTTCACCCTTTATCTCCCCCCACTTTTTTTAAAACATTACAAACTTAACGGTGGCATATCATAAATAGAATACAATGCATTTCGTTAGTGACTGCAAACCCATGCTATTCAGATCATCAATAACTGAGAAACCCACAGATACTAAAATGCCATAGCAAATATGCCCAAACTATCTCAGAATCTACAAGTAAGAGCTGGGAAGTGTATTTCCTCCCTATTTTATATTCCTGCTATTTATTATCTTCATAATACCCACACAGTTACAAAGACAAACCAGACCCATTTAAGAATTACAGCATGAAAAGCCAACTGGAACAGTAAAATATACAAAGGCCTTTTTTCCCCAATTCAGTTATTTCTTTATAGAAAACAATATAAAATATTTGCAAATTAAGTCAAAACCCAGAATCTTGGTAGCAGTGAAATCAGCTCTGCAAAACCATCATATGATTGTTATGCTCTTTTATGTAATACCACTGACAAACAAAAGCACATTTCTCCTCTAACTAGAACCACAGAAATCAAAGTCACTATTTCTTAGGATTTTGTCAATACAAAAAAAGGAGTTAGCATGCTTTTGGATACACATTGTTTTGGGTTGCCATTCTTGTAATTTTTTGTTTTAAACAGTGTTTTCAACTGCCCTTCACACGCAGTTTCCACAATCTCTTCGCAACAAACTATGAGCATGCTGCAGAAAAGGCTATCTTTCCTCTCTCATCTGTTCCAAGACCAACAGTCATACAGGTGTTGGTGAGCTGGGGCAGTCAACTGACCCAGAAGAAAATTACTCTCACTACTCTGGACAAAAAGACAAAGCTGACTCTTCAGCCACATCACATCCCATATCCCATTTACCACAAGGCTGCATGGAGGGCAGTGCCAGCACAAAGAACAAGACAGCAATGCACTTTTTCAGAATACCTTTGGGAGAAACACGCACACAGATAAACTGAACACAGTTGTAACTCAAAGGCTTACTTTCTTCAGTAGTTTCCTTCACCTATCTCTGCTATTTGTAAACAAACCCCAAATGTTCTCTGGCATTCCTCAAAACCCTATGCCACAATCTCTCCTTGATAACCAGCCTGAACCTAATCCATCCAAATACATACACCAGAGCTTCAAAGAACAGCTCCATGCTGACCCTTCCTAAATTCCTACAATCACTCCAAGTTTTCTGTGTCCCCAATGGCAACAGGCCCTCCCCCAGGGTACATGCTTCCCCGTACTTCCCCCAGTAAAGATTCCCTCAACCACAGCCTTCACCTGAGGAACTGTTCCACGCAGTCAGGCCCACTAAAGCCTTGCTCAAGCCATGGGCCCAGTACGCAGAAGAGAGGCAGTCCCACCCCAGGTACTGATACATGTAACACGTTAAACCTCTTCCCGCCATTCAGCACAGCCTGTCACTCCACATCAAAAGGGATGAGTGGGAAGAAGCAATTCCTTCTCTCCCTTCCACAACAAACTGCATGGAGTGCAACCTGGAGCCAGAGCCTTTACCCCTTCATATTTCCCCCACTTTTGTCTAAAGCTATGAGATTATCAGAGAGGAGAAAGATGAGGAAGGAGAAAGACAACAGCTAGACAGCATTTTCCTGGAACCCCACACTCTTTGATCAAGCCTTCCCACACTGAGAACAACTACTCTGAGACATTTTCATATACTTGTAATAAACCAAACATTACTCAAGCAGTAACTACTTGCAGCATCAAGAACTCCTTTGTTTTGTATGCCTCCGGGTCCTTTTACTGCAGGTAAAATTCAACTGCTAGTGTTGTTGTATCTCCTTATCTCCGAGATAAATGACAAGTTGTACTGACTCGGTAAAGGATCACCATGACACACAAAAAGAGAATCTGATTTTTAAAAGAAAATTAGAGGCAAAAAAGTAGAGGGTTTACAAAGCAGACGAAAAATAAAAGACAAGATCCTGCAAAGGTTGTAACTACAGCATGCTCAACACCGGGAACACAATAGCCCCTTTCGGCAAGGAGCATAAAACCCGTTCCAGCTCCAGCCCCTCACCGTCTATGCAGGCATTTCCAAACAGGAAGGCTAAGGCGCAGGGAGGCAACCCGAAGCACATCATTAAAGGCACAAGCGCCTGAACCGCAGTCATGCCCGAAGGGAAGTTCCTGCACCGAGCGTATAAAGGCTGATCCAGCACTGGGAAGCATCCTTTCACCCCAGAGCCGTTTCCCTCCCGGAGTCACACCCGCGAGCATAACGGGGAGGTTTTGGTCCCATAACCATGGCCGCACAGCGATCTCCTAAGGGCTGTCTCCCACAGCGAGGGCGGAAAGGTTGCCGGGCCAGGCCGCACCTTTCACCTCCCCCCTCCAGCGCAGGGCTTCCAGAAGCCGCGAACCAGCCCCACGGCTGAGTCCCGCCGCCCCTTCCCTCTCTACCTTCGCTCACCAGGGCGCCGTCCAGGCCGAGGGAGAAGCGACGCCGGCTCGGCCCGACTCCCGCAGGAGGCGGCAGCGGCAGCCGCGTTAGGGCGGTATCGGCGGCCGCAAGGCCCCTCCCCGGGGCAGCGGTTGTGCCCGTCGCCCCGGGGACTGGCGCAGCCACCACACGGGAAGGAATAGGGGGGTAGGGGAACAGGACGCCAAAGATAATGGCTGCGGAGCGCCGAGGTCACGCGGCGGGGAAGGGCGGGACGGCGCGCAGGCACCGCGCGGCACGGGGGGAGGGGAGACGGGAGGCGCGGCCGCGCGACAGGGGGGTGGGGGGACTGCTCCCCTCACCATCTCTGCCCGGCTCGGCCGCGGCTACGCACACCTCCGTCCCGCAAAACCTCCCCGCGGCCCCGTCACCTCTGCCCCTTCCTCACCTGTCGGACGGAACTGCCGGCGGCCCCGCTCCCTTATCGCGGCTGGGCGGCCATTTCCCGTCTCGCCGGAGGAAAAGACGCGGGGCCCAAAGGGAAAAAGAAAAAAACACCATAGAGAGCGGGAGGTGGGCTGCCGCCGCGGGGCCGTCACTTCCGCCCTGGGCGGGAAAACACCGGCACCCCTCACAGACCCAGCGCCATCTTGGTTTTGGGTAGCTGTCCCCAAGGAAGATGGCGGCACGCCGTGCTGATACTAGATGGCAGGTAGCCCCCCCACACACACCCCAGGCCCGTGTCCCAGGGTGAGCGCTGGGGCCTTGCCCTACGTTCCACCCCGCGGCTGCGCGCTCCGTGCCCCGCCGGCTGCAGCTCGACTACTGCCGCAGCGCCACGACTAAAGCTGTCGTCTTTTACTTTCTACCTCCCCCATCAAAGAGTGATCCGAGGGGTCTGGCCCCCTGCCCCAGCCAGTTACCTGTGGGTTGGGATGCGCGTCCATCCACGAGAGCTGCTTGGGCGGGTTTCTCTGCACGGCGGGGCGCAGCGGGCGAACAACCGTCCAGCGGCATTGGCGCCAGGTGCTCCCGCGCAGCAGGAAGGAGAGCCCGTAGCTGCGGCGCTTTACTGCAGCCGGTTTTGCGGCAGATGTGCGTGAATCGCCCGAACAGCGCAGCAGCCGGGAACAGCGCGGTCGGGGTTGCTGTTGTACGGAGGAAGTGCAGCGGAGGGCTGTGGTCCGTCAGATGCACAAAGGTGTGTCAGCTGAGAAGTACGACACTCAAGCTAGGGCTTGAGTAACCCTGAGTAACGCTGCTCAAATTTTATACAGTGATTTATTTTTTAAAGGCTATTGCATAGTATTTCTGAGACAAGTATAAAAACTATAAAAGAAAAAAGAGCGAGGAAAGATGCATGTGCACAATTTTAACTGAACTTTTAAGTTCAGGGGGTAATGACTCCAAGGTGTTCAAAAGCAACTGATGGAGGATAAAGGCACTTGAGATGGGAAGCAGACATAACCCCCAAATGCTGGTTTGCTGTTACCTGAGTAGGGAAAGTAATGCACTGGTTCTTTAAGCATGGCCTTCTACCTTCTGCATAGACAGCAAGCAGTTAAGTGGCTGTGGCTGAAACAGTGAGGTTTTAGTTCTGACCACTTGTGATTACCCGATGAACAGCATGGCCTAGGCAAACGCACAATTCCCTCTGTCTTTTTTTTTATGCCTTTTCGCTTATGCAGGGGTAGGGGTAAGTAACCTATACCTCAAGTGCCACACATGTGCCTCAACTTCTGCTGTAACCAACAAAAAGACACTATCAATGTGGAGGCTACTTGATAATGGACTCATGGGAAGAAGCCATCTTCCTAGGGAGCGTAAGGTTTCCAGAGCTGTTGTGGAATTTGGGTGCACACGAACTACACACACACATTTCCTAATGGTTCTGAAGGCCTGTGAGATGCTCATGTTGTTTCCTTTCAGTGATGGAGAGCTTTCCTGTATTTTCTGAGCTATAAGGGATATATTTAATTAGGACAGAAAGGCTGGACACTTCTACTTTTTCAATTCTTCATTGTATTTAAGACTACATGCTAGAGGCCCAGAATACAAAAAAAAAAAAAAAAAAAAACAGGACACACTTCCCCAAAAAACCCACACACCGCCAAAAAAAAAAAAATAAACCAAGCTATACTGTGAAACTTTTTGAAAGCATATTTTAATTCTTTCACATATATTTGCATAATGACAAATAGTGTAAGTTGTTTCAAGTTTTGTTCACTCCTTGTTTTATCAAAGAAATTGACATTTGAGCTATGGGTTCTGTGATTCTTCAGTGCAGCCCCTTGTTAGCAAAAACATCAGGATGTGCACCTGAAGCACACCAAACCAGTGGTTTTCTAAGGGTATTGATATGAAACACAACCGAAAGGTCTTTCGTCTCTGTCCTGCAAGCTGTTATACTTCTTCAAATCCTTTGGGTGGTAATTTACCTTGTAAAATTACAGGTGTTTTTTTATACACCTTGTTTAAACTTCTAAGGTATGTGGGCACATCTGATCTACCTTCGATGTTTTAGAGGCACTCTTTTGCTATAAAGTAAAAAAAAAAAAAAAAAAAAAAAAAAAAACACACAAAACACCCAAAACAAAACAAAAAATGGAAAAAAAAAAGTTTATTATTATCATAGGAGATAGTAGCTCTGGCCATGACACAAAGTGCTGCTTTATTGGAATACAGCAACAGTCTGGAAAATTTGCAGTCAAGTACAAAGTTCAAAGCAATGGAATGATACATGAAGACAAAGCACCATAGTATTATCATAGTGCCATCACTCGCCCCAGCCAAACTCTTGCTAACTGCTAGCAGATGTCTTCACTATCCAGTGAGTCAGCTGAGTACTTGTACATCTTCTCAGCAGTAATGTAGAAAGGGAAAATGAGTAGCAAAGTCCATCGTTAATAGCAGTGAAATCGGATTATCCCATCAGGTAATAAGTGTTACAAGACAATAATGTAACCTCAATTCCAAAGATTTATTAAGAATGAGGAAACTCAGAGTGAGGCTGGTTTTAATCTCTTCATAAAACTGGATCATACGCTTGCTCAAGTCAGTTGTGTTACCATCTGTGGGCTGGTCCTTTACATGCTGCTTTTACTTTGCAGTAGAGATTCACATCTAAAGCAGCTTCTTTTCCTGTTAAATCCTTGTTCAGTTTTACAGCCCCCTTGGGCAGATTTTATCGATCCATGAGTGGGACAAGGCTCAAGGGAGCTGTGTAATGGGGATGCTTCAGTAGATGGCACTCTCCCTCTGAGCGAGGATGAGCAAATACCTCAGCCAAGAAATTCGATGCAGTGAGAGCAACTTCTTTTATACTTTACAGTGCAATGAGTGCAAACAAAGGTCTGCCTCGCTATGCCATGAAGTGACCCCTGACAGTTTTTCATAAATCTGGATAGTTCAAGTCCTCACATATGCTTTCCTCCCTGCTTAAATGACTGCGGTCTGCCTTGGTTCAGTTCAGACTTCTTCCTGAAATCTTAATGGTGAATGTATACATCACATATAATTATACACACACACATGTATACATTTAAAAGATATATTTTTGTTATATATTTAAGAGCTCAGTAGTCATGTAAGTTGCACACATAGGACTCAGGGTTTAGAACTATTCTGCTTCCTCAACCATTTTTTTCTAATTCCTTATTTTATTTTACTATTTTGTCAATGGTAGATCCAGTTTTTAAACTTCAGACCTTTGGTTTGTTGCTTATTTTTTGTTGTTATTTTGAAGCCACAAATGTCATAGATCTTATTTAAAGAGCTGTTGCACTGATTTAATAATACAAGGGAGGAGGCCTTAACTGCAGGAGTGGGGATAATAAAGACCTGCTATACATCAGGGGAGCTATCATCTTTTAAATTAGATTTGTTGTTAACCAAGCAGTAATGTACAGCCATCATTTTACAGCTTTCTAAACTGAACAGAAGGGTGAAAGAAGAGAGTGAAGGAAAGGTGTATAAGACAAAGATTGCAAAAATAAAATTACGTGGGACAAATTCATAAAATGCAAATTTAGTTAGTTCCTTTTTTGCTGTTTTAAATTCTTGAATAATGTAAGTATATTCTTTCAATTTACTGCTTTTTAAGCATTCCTTTATTTTCTTATTTGACTGACACACAGGTCAAGTAAGTCTCCATGCATTCTCAATCTCTGCCTCACTCCTACGCTCCCCAGAAATCCTTTTTTCCACTCATTAAAATCGCAGTGTTAACAGTATTTCTGAAATCTGGAACCTGGAGCTATAATTTTTTTCTTTTAAGACAGAAGCATTTGCTACTGTAGCTCAGAAAAAGCTGTTGACCTGTTTTTTCCAATATACATGTCAGACCCTGAGGCTTTTTTTGGCCTGTTAGAATGAAGAGGCCCTAGGTAATATATGAAAGAGGACTATAAAGAGCATTTGTATACATCTCTCCAGTGCCAGTCAACTTTCGAGAAAACAAAATCAAGAAGTATGTACCATTGCAAATGAGATAAAGGAATTTCTGTTTCCAGAAGTGGTTCAAGCAGTTGCATGCTGCGCGTGTGAAATAGCAAATTAATTTAGTAACGAATAAATGTATTTTTAGATTTTCTGTTCTTAATTCAGAACAAAACAAACCTGCTGCCAGTGTCAGATGCTTAAGGGACTGTGCCCAAAAGCAATATGTTCTGTCCTTGGCAGAGAAACTGCAGAGCAGATAAAATGCTGGACCAGTGGAAGCTCTCTATTTAAAAGTACCATTTAGCTACAGCATTCCTCTGTTATTTGGCAAATAGATCAAACCTTCCAAGTGCATTTTATACAGAATTCCAAGTAGTTTTCATGCAGTAAGGTTACTGCTTGGAAATCTCTTTTGCACGCAGCTGAATGGAAATGGTTTGGAGAGGTTTTTTCTAACACTTTATGAAGGAACTGATTTTTTTCCTCTATGGGAAAAAAAAAATCATGGTGTGGGGTATGGGGCTTCTACTATTTGGAATGTGTTCTTTGGAAGAATGAAAGCAAAATGGTTTAACTCTATTAGAGTGCTACTAATTTTTTCCCCTTCTGTAGTCTTGGGCTGATATTTTATTCAGTCATGTAAGGAAATGTGTCTAAGTCATGAAACTAATCAAAAGCATTGGGTTTATGGTTGCAGCCTTTACCTTTGTAGCATCTATTGTGAATTCAGAAGAGGTTGGAAGACCCATAAATCAGCTTTCTACACTGCCTTTCAAGTAGTGGTTTCAAATAAAAGACACTGACTGAATCATCAAACCAGGCATTGGGAAACCTGAATTTTATGCCTTCAGGCAAGTTATAGCCTGATTTTCAGTTGTGCATTTATTTAATTCCTATTTATTACAAACGGAGTTATACGAGCGCAGCACCCCTGAAACTTGCTTTTAAACTGTTTGGGAGTATCTTCATTGCAGATACATTGGAAAGCTACTTCAATGTCTGTAATACATTTTTAAATGCTTGGAATATGTTACAGAAAGGCAGTCATTACTAACAAGTGTCTCATTGAAACAGTCCTGTTTTTTTTTTCCTCATCTCAGTGCAGTACAGTTCAAATTACCTTAAAATAAGATCTCAAACAATTAAACCTTAAGAGTTCTGTAGACCGGACAGAGCAAGAGACAGAAAGAACATGTGATGGATTCCTATGATCTTCCACCTTACTGCTTTTTGGATGGAAGCTGAAGGATGGAAGATCATGCGCAAAAGGTGGAAAGCAAGCAGTGGTAGAAGCAGGACCTGACAATCACACCGGTTCCCTATACTTTAGAAGATCTCTATTAGAAAGATAAGAAAATAGGAATATTAGACTCGCTTTTGGTAATATTAAGAAGCCAGACAGAGATCAGAACTCAATGGTTTTGCAGACTGGTCTAAGAAGTAGAAAGCAAAATCAAAGTGTTGATGCTTTGTAATGGATTGCATTGTGTAATAGAGGTCTCATACCTTTTGGTTTACAGGTCTAGGTGGGTTTATTTGTGCCACATAGTATTTGTGTCTCGGGAAATGACATGTTAAGAAATAGCAGTAGCTGGACAGACCAGTGAAATTTGGGTGAGCCTGTTCATGAGTCTTTAGAGATAGGTGCAGAACAAAGAGTTGATTTTCAAACACGATTTATTTAGAAACTTAAGATCCATTAAAGGACAGTGAGGCTAAAACTTGGCAATAAATATATCACATGCAATAGTTAAAATAAATCCATCAAATCCATGGATAAAGAGAAGTTAATAAAAGTGATCAACACTCAGCAGACCTGTACCTACTGGTTCCCTAAAGGGTGATCTTGAATCAAACCAGATTTTACTGTAAACCTCAAGAATATTACAAATGACGCTTCATGCTACACTAATTAGGCCAAGTTCATTTGTAAAACTGTTCAACAAAGGGTGAGCACATGCACCAGACTGGTGAATTAGGCAAGCGGATGGAGCAAAAGTGGAACTGCTCTTTTTCCTTCTGCTACTTTTTTCTGCATGAAAACTGCAGATGATTTTTGCATCCTCCCATTGCTGGCTTATCCAGCCCACTCTGCAGGATTGGACTGACAGGAGGAAAACATACTTCTAAATTATTTGGTCACTATATTAATTTTTTTTTTGTTTTCTCTTCTTGCTGATTTTCGAAGTCTCAGTTGGCTGGGTGCTGGGCTATGAGCTGTTTGTCCAACAGGGCCTTTGTTCTGGTCTGTGCTCCAGCAAAAACTGGAAAAACCTGTTCACATGCTCCTTTTTTTTTGTTTTGATCTTCCTCTCCCATTGGCAGTTGCAGCCTATACACATGCAAACAAGGTGGTGCCTACCTTTCATGTGGAAAGCTGCTGTACAAAAACTGAGGTAGCTTTTTCCATTATCCCAGAGCTTTTCTAGCCTCATGAAGGCTTTGGTGAATGCTCCAGGAGTTAAACTCTGTTTGTTCTCCACAAATGTGCTTAGGTCATAATTTTCTTTTTCTTCAAGCAAGGGGAGGGTGTTTGAGTGTGGCTCCAGCCCAGCCTTTTAAATAATGTTTTGTAGACTGGGAGATCTGCAAAAGCCAGGGTTATTGTGCAATGTAGCTTTTTGGATGCAGAAGTTTGTTTGCTTTACAACAGCTGCTCATGGTGTGGCGTTAACATCTGTAAGACGAGACAAACACTAAGACAGTAAGTTAGTGCAAGAAGTGGACAAGTTGAGAAGAAGCTCTTCTTTCTATCATCTCCTTCCTTTTCCTCTTGCTTTGTGCTGTTGGTGGAGCCAGAATGGGTCAACTGTGTGGACGATGCATGCAGCTGCTGCGGGACTTCATGGCCTTTGTTCAGAGGATGTCTTCAGACCTGGTGCAGGGCATCAAGGAATGCTTAACTCTGATAAGCAAATGCTTCTGCTTAAAACAAAACAGCTCTAAAGCCAGTCAGTTGTACAAACCCATCCTGCAGCCTCACGAGAGGGTGACAGCACAGGAGTTTCTGCAGCATATTGAAACAGGTAAGAGGGCTTGTTTTTTCCAAAAGGGTTGTGAAAGAACAAGGAGGTTCGTTTTGTGGGTTGAAAACAGATTGTCGGCTGAACTGCTTTGGCATGGCACAGAGCAGCTTGATGATGATGTAGGAAAGCCAGAGCTATAGAGCATTTTCTTTGTGTAGAGGACACCAACGGCTCAAGTGATGTGACAGTTGTATCTAGGTAGAAATGGTCAGTCAGAAATGGTCAGTCACTTTCTTGCTCTGCCACCACTGTTACTACATAACCCAGGTAAACGTTTCATGAAACTGTATCCTTTTAGTAGCTGAAGTTTAATTTTGAAGTCAGTCACTGAAGTCACAGAGCTAGAAGCAAGCCATACCAGCCATGGATGTTACATGAATGCCAAGCTGTGAGCAGGCAAATCACTGTCTGGTCCTTGCTCAGTTGTGCACATCTGTGTCAGCTGGACTTGCGCTGAAGGTGTCTGCAATGTATGCATGGGGAGGTTGCCCTGGGACAAGCACCACTGGGCTCACAGAATTCCAAGCAACTGGTCTGCCTAGGTGCTTTTGTGCAAACATTTTAAACACAAGGCTTGAACGCAATCATATGATTCCACTTGAATCAAAAGTAGATCCATAACTCTTCCCCTGCTTTATAGACTACCTGCCTAATTCCCCTGTAGATCCATTTGTGATATTCTCTCTATCCTGTCCTAGGACACAATAATATCAATAGGAAAACTGTTTTTATTTCACTCCTGCAGTCACAGAGTATCACCTTGAATTAGTGTGTTTTGTCAGTTGTCCAACCTAAAAACATTCCTTGTCTCAAGCTTAGGCGGGGCCACTGCTTGTTTGGTTTTGCTTTGGCTCACAGCTTATTGGGTATATTGCTGTAACAACTTTGGGCTAAAGCTACTATACAAAATTGCGTAGCCTTCTACTTTTATTTGTGTGAAGGGTGTGGAACACAAAGTACTATTTCTTTACTTGCCTTTCCAGGGAGATAAAACTATCTTGTGAGGGGGATCAGAAGAGATGTTTTTTTCCCTGGTGTGACAGTTAATGCTGTTTGAAATGCTCTGTCATGGAACAACCTTTGGAATAATTGCTGTGATGCTGGTTGCATTCATTAGCCTCAGCTGGTATTAGTTGGAGTCATTACCCTATGAATGTGGGGGGTCTTGTGCTGCTGATATGGTTCGCTAATTATTGCACATTAAGCACTATCTAAATCCTAAAGTCCATATCCAGATCTTTCATCTTGATGGACAATGGAGATCTTCCAGGGCTGAACTTTTTCTCCTAAAGGCTAGATTACTCCTGACTGTATAAAGAAACTGTCTTGGCAGTTCCCCAGATAGGATGGATCAGGAGCAGTGAAGAGGCGATCTGGAAAAAAATTGTGAGGCCTGAATGACCCTTTACAGCACTCACTGGTGCTTCCTGAAAAGACTAAGTGTATGTTTCCTTGAAAATCTTTTAGTCTCTGAGATGGGTCTTGAAAAGGCTGCTTTGTGTTGGGTACTCAGGAGCTGGGGTACAGCAGCAGGGAGCCTAGCGCTTCTGTGACAGCACTACACAGATGGCAGTATGTGCTCTTAGGGAGATCCCAACGTCCATGATAGGACATACACAGCGCCCAGGAAGAAGAACCAAGGTTAATTCTCTGAGTGACCAAATCCTGTTGCCAGGACAGATGGAGGCAGGGAAGCTTCACAAAGAGAAACAAGACACTTGCCTCTTGCCTTGGCACTCACCCGTGTAGTTTATTCCAACGTGGATCAAACCCATCCTCAATTCTGAACAAATTATAATAAGCAGAGAGCCAACATTTTGACAACTTGGGTGCAAGGATAGATTTCATGGTTGATCATCATATTCAGCTGTTAGCTAGGGCATCAACTACTTGATATTATAGCAAGTGAAGATTTTAACTGGTTTCTGCTTTATCTCTCTCCCAAACAAAAATGCACAGATAGGAGGGAGATTCAGATAGTTGGTGTGTAAGGAACAGAATTAAACCACATGAACAGATTTTGTTGGTTTGCTTTTCTCCAAAACCTTAGGCACACTGGCTAGTCCTTCCCTCTGTGTGTACTGTTAATTATTAAACAAAATTGACCTCCATATGAAGCAGTTCTATGAAGCCCACTTACCTAATCCTGAGAGTAGTTTACTACTCTTGACATGTCAGCAGCTTCTAATGGCTTGAGATACTGGCTGAATTTTGCAGTGAGGCATGAAAGCTCACACCCCTCGCATCTCTCTTATCTCTTTATCCCATAAGAGGTAAAGTAGCTAGATATTGTTCACAGAGATATTTTAATCTTTAATGCACTGCTTTAATCTGTTGTCTGAAAATATATCTTACAGTTGTGTGCTCTACCAGTCAATTTATACTTCATTACCTTTCAAACAGTTTATACTATTGAGCAGTGATTCAGTGGCTCATATTTTTTTCCTCTCTGCTGCTCCATTCCACACATTATAAGGACATTATATAGTGACTTACAGAAGTCATGCACGACTGCTATTGCTTGATGGCTGCTGCTGAACATCTGGTTTATTCATAGGGGAGCTATCATACTCAAGAACACGTAGACTCATTTTACAAATCTGAGCCTGAGGCAAGCCCATTTGCAAACCATGTTGCTATTCCCTGAAATCCTTTATTGCAATATCCAGGACAGGAAACATGGTGAACTTAAAATGTAGTAAATTAGAAATATGTACTCTTTTTATATCTAAGAGCACTGTGTTCAGTAAATATATTTTAACAAAGATTTTCTGTGATTCAGGAAGAGATAAAGACTTTTATGGAGAACAAGAACACCTGCATTTGTATTGTAGGGCATAAAAGTGTCTAAAGGTTATAATTTATCTTGCTTCCAATCACTAGCTTTGTGAGCTTCACAAGAGGCATTTGCAAGGACAGGTTATTCCAGGTTCATTTACTGCTGTTGCTCATTGAAACATGAATAAGGATAGACGGGCTCTATGGAGTTGTTGCAGTGTTAAAATCTTTATGTGTTTAGGTGGCTGTAAATTTTAACTTCTTTTGGTAAACTAACCCTTTACAGGTGTGATTGAGTCTGTGCTGTCATTGTACCTCTTTAGGTTTTGAAATGTCAGCCCTTGGAAGGGACTCTCTGGAAGCCCTGAGGACCTTAGCCTTTTCAGAAAACCCAGGTTTACAGCAGTCTGCTGCCCTCTATTACTTGCATATGAGTCAGCACAGTAAGTTATCTCAGTGCACTAGAAAATTTTCATGTAATTATAAACAAAAGTATTATTTCAAACTGAAACTCCCTTTGATTCATTAATCATATTTCTTTTTACTTTGAAAATGCCATCATGTCCATGTGGGCAGAATCATTCCAGAGTTTGCTATGAGGAGATCTCTGTCATGATTGTAAAAGATTGTAATTTATGTCATTGTAATACTTCCGTAAGACTCAGCAGAACCCAAAATAGTTAGAGTCGGTATACACCGAATCTCCTGAGAACAGCACAGTCAAAATATGGTGGAAGGAAATGGACGTAATGGAACATATATGGTTTTATGTAATTTTTGGAAGAGGACATAGCTGTAGAGGCCAGATTGTAGTGGATATTTATGAAGCAGATGTTCTTTGTCCCGACTATGGCATGGGAGCACTTGGCTTCTGAAGTAATTTGTAAACAGTTGAAAGTCAGCCTAGATAAGCCAAACAAACTTCTAGCAAGATTTTGGGTCCTACAAAAAGGTAAGAATCCCAGCAACAAGCAGGCTATAATTTATTTATTTATTTTGTTTTACATTTACATCAAGGAAAGTATTCTGACACTTGGCTTGATAGCTTTATACCGTGGCTTTTTTGCTGGATAGAAAGTGCAGATAACCACAAGATGAGGAGCTGCTGTGGGGTGGAATGACTTGTTTGGCAGCAAGGCAAATTGCTTCCCTTCCCGTGATGTTTTTTAAGTACTTGATTATTCAAATCCTTTTCAGGAAACTTGCCCTGTTTTGCTAGTAGCAGTGGATTTAAATGAAGGGGAATACCTCTCAGCCTATATATGGGAGCACCTGAGGCTTAAGACCAACAAGAGATAAATGTGACTACAGTGAACAATGAGATTCCTAAATATTTCCTCTCATTCCCCCAGTGAACATCTCCCTGCCTGTGGAGCATCTGGAACCCTTCTATGCGTTACTAAGGTCTGCTGACCTGGAGGTGCAGCAGATGTCTTCTTTGTCCCTTGTAAACTTCTTGCTGGAAGGAAATAGTGAGTAATTAACACATGCTCTCTTCAGGTGAAAAAGTATCTCTTCAGCCAATCAGGCAGAAGGAGAGCACATCTACATAGCCAGGTCTACACAAATCCAAATTCCTTTTTTGTGTTCCTGATAGGAAACATGCGAGTCTCTATCTGCAGAGCACATAGATTCTAGTGGCACCAGGATGTACCACGTAGAATTGTAGAATCATAGAATAGCTAGGAATGGAAAGGACCTTAAGATCACCTAGTTCCAGCCCCCCTACCATGATAAGGGGCACCTTACACTAAATCATGTCACCAAAGGCTCTGTCCAACCTGGCCTTGAACACTGCCAGTGACAGAGCATTCACAACTTTTTTGGGCAGCCCATTTCAGTGCCTTACCACCCTTAAAGTAAAGAACTTCTTCCTTACATCTAATCTAAACTTCCCCTGTTTAAGTTTGAATCCATTACCCCTTGTCCTCTCACTACAGTCCCTAATGAAGAGTCCCTCCCCAGCATCCTTGTAGGCCCCCTTCAGATACTGGAAGGCTGCTATGAGGTCTCCACACAGCCTTCTCTTCTCCAGGCTGAACAGCCCCAACTTTCTCAGCCTGTCTTCATACAGGAGGTGCTCCAGCCCCCCTATCATTCTCATGGCCCTCCTCTTGACATGCTGCAACAGTTCCATGTCCTTCTTATGTTGAGGACACCAGACCTGCACACAGTATTCCAAGTGAGGTCTCATGACAGCAGAGTAGAGGGGCAGGATCACATCCCTTGACCTGCTGGTCCCGCTCCTTTCAATGCAGCCCAGGATATAGTTGGCTTTCTGCACTGTGAACGCACACTGCCAGCTCATGTCATCCGTTCAACTAGATTAGATCATGTGGCAAGAGATCTTGGATCTGTGTTCAAAGGCTGATAAATTATTCCCAAAGTTGTGGGAACGGCTATGCAATTTTCATTCTTGGATCAAGAGCCCACAACTTAGCCTTTCAAGCAACAGATACAGCTCTTTTAAATACATTCTGCCTATGAGACAGAGCTTATTTTCTTGTTGTTTATTAACTGGACCTTGGTCTTAAATTGCTTGCAAATTTAAAAAAAAAAAAAAGATTGTGTTATAGAATTCACTTCTGTAGCTAATAGGGCAAATGTTATTAATGTAGGAACTGGGAGCTGCAGATGAAAAACTTCCCAGTAAAGTTCATGTTGATAGACAGGATGTGTCCCCACACCATCAACTACTGTGCTCCCTAGCACCTGGGCCAGACCAGATATGCCATTACACTAGCCTGCAACTGCAGAAGACAAGGTCAGTCTCCAATAAAGCTAGCTTTTTTTTTTTTTTTAAAAGGATGTTGCTGCAAATGTCATGCCATTATTTACAAGTAAAAAATAGCGCTGCAGCTGCACTTTTCAAAATGAACCTTATGTTTGAAACCAGAATTGCTACCAGAAATGTTTGGGATTTTCTGAAATAGAACCACTTGCACTTTTTCACAAGTCTGAAGAGGAATCAAGCAAACCAAGCTAGGGAATGTGAGTGCCATTCAAGTTGTTTCCATCTTTGGCCTATGTTGCATAATCATAGCATAGATCCCCAAAGCCATCAAAGGAAAGTATATTATTTTCACAAAGGCATTAACTGTTTATTGTTTGTCCATTTTTCTTGAATTTATGAATAGTTGACAAGGAATTAGTTGTCCAAATGGGTTTACTTGAGCCAATTCTGGATCTGCTTGAGTCAGAGGATGCCACTGTCCAGTGTAATTCCTGTGCCTGCACCATGACTTTGGCTGTTTCAGGTGAGTGTGCCGTGCTTTCCCTTTATCCTCTGCAGTGATTTCATTAAACTTTTGCCTCATATTTCAACGTGAAACAACCTATTTGTGATTGGCGTAAGAGTCATAAGATGCAGCAACAAATTTTGATATTCCCACATCCTAAATTCAACCTCTTGAGATTCCAGTCAAGATCTTTTTTCTCAGTGTTTCTGACCTTCACTCTCTTATGATTACAAACCTTTTTCTGATTTCCAACCTAAATATATTCATGATCAGCTTATCTTATTTAGCATCTACACTGGCTTTTGCTTCAGCAGTTCTGCCTTTCTGACGTCTATGCTGATGAGGCTCCTTCATTTTACTAGACTGAAAAAGCCAAGTTCATTTAAGACTGCTCCTGTAAGTGGGGCTCTCCGTTCATCTTCATAGTCCTTCTGGGTGTCAACTGTATATTCCAGAAAAAGAACATAGAATTGCATCTGCTGTTTTGTGATACCACAGAGCTCAGGCACTGTTACAATCTTAAGATGTACATAAATGGTGCAGGAGTTCCACTTTTCATTTATCTCTCTGAAAGAGAGGTCACCAGAAATGTGCAGTATTTCAGCTCAGGTCTCACCTGTGTCTTCTATTGTGGCATCCAGGGAAATATGTTTTATAGTATGTCTCTTAATAACACTTGTTTTTCTTGTGATTGCATCACAGTGATATTGTCATGCTGCAGCTGTAAATCAGCTTAGTCTTTCTCCTCCTCTGCTGCTGTTTCCAGCGGACACTAATTAATTAAGGGTCTGTAACAAATGTTTCCAAGTACATTTGCCTGCATTTATCCTGTAAGGTTTCATTCTGGTTTTGTTGCTTCAGTCTTCTAACTCGTCTGTTATTTGTAAAATATTCTAGTCATCCACTGCATTGACAGTGCTGCACTCACACCTTTGTATAAACTTTCTGATTCAAAGCCAACCACAGACCAGTCCTTGTGGAATTCCACATATATCCTCCTTTCAGGCTATATGTGGAATTTCCATTTTTCAAAATTTGCTGCCAGCTTGCTTTCAGTCAGTTCCTTATCCATCATGTACTTGCATTTGTCACCAACTTCTCTTACTTAACTATGCATATTTCGTATCATGATATAGATATTTTCCTGGCATCCAGACAGATAAACCACAGTTACCAAAAGAAAGGTTATCAGGTCAGTCTGGCTTATTCTACCTTTTGAAAACTGTATAATTCTACTGTACAGATTGTGTAAAGGCATGTATGACAGCTATGAATAACATTTGTTTCCCTTCCTGTAGTGCTTATTCCACCAGCTTCTCTCTCCAGCCTGGGAAGTTGCAGTCAGATCTCTCAGAAGGCTGAGAGAAGCATGGTACAAGTGTTTTTTTCCGATTTGAGTATTTATGTTGCCAAGGGGAGTGGATAAGCAGGATCCAACCACATGAAAGTGCTGATTTGCATTTTATTCTTGTATGATTATTTGCCATTTTTTAAAGACTTTTCCCTTTGAAACTTATTTTCAAGCATTGCATATTGTTACGGTCAGGTTAAGAACTCTGTATGCTACATTACTTTGTGTGGACAGCAAATTGCTTCATTGAAATGCCTAAATTAGGCATGGCATCACTAAAGTTTTAGGTACCTGGCACTAGGATGCCTTTATGTATGGTCAGTGAAGTTATCCTGAAGATCTGCAGAGAGATACCCCTTCACCTGTTTTAAGCAGCCCACGGAGAAAGCGACTTGTTCGGGGATGTAAGAACATTCCTTGGTCCCGAAGGCACTATCACCCTTCTAGATGTCTCAGTCTTTAACCCAGAGTACAGGGAACCCTCGGCCACTCCAGATTCAATCCAACTTCATTCTCTGGAGAGGATGTTCACCTCATACCTTTGCACACTCTCTTAAGTGTACTTCTGTGCACAAGTAGTTCGAATTAAGCAGTCAAAGAGCTTTCAAACTAGATAGGAGGGCATCTGCTGAACATAGAATAGAGGTAGGCAGTCCTGCAAGTGCATAGGCTGGGTTGCTGCCTGAGATTTGATCAGTGTCGAGGATTTCTGTTCCAGTTTAGGATTTAGATGGATTAGATCCATTTATATCTTTTTCAGACTGTATTTAGGTACCACAGCAATGAGACTAAAACAAGAGGCAATTCTTTAGTGTTCATTTGAACTCCAGACTCTGGTATCCTAAGGGGTCTGCTTGAGAAAAGTATCCTGGTCAGTCATGTCCTTTAACTAAGTCATTCATGCTTCAGAGTAGTTTAAAAAGTATATATATGGAAACACAACCAAATTAAGTGGCTTCTTAGATAGCTTTAAGGTGACTAAAACTCTAAATCCAAGAACAGTAATGTGATGTGTCTTAATTCTGCTGCAATGAGCATGCAAGACTGTACAGAGTGAAGCTGTTTAGGAATGTGACTGCAAATTTTACATAAGATGGGTTGTCTCGTACTTATCTGCTGCAATAGGTAGCCAAAAAATAAAAGCAGCAAACAAACCTATTCATATGAACGGGATTTGAAGGTCAGTTTGTTCCAACACTAGCATTTGCCCACACAGCAAAAGGACACAGGCACATTCTCAATTATCTGCATCTTTTCAGTCTTCTGAGTAAAAGTAATCAGTTCTGAGGTAAGAACTCTTCTAAGACTATATAGGAACAGAGCTAAACATTCACAGCAAGAGCTTAGGGAGGCCTAAACATCTGCATTATGCTAAACAAGGAGGATGCACTGGGTGTAGAACACATTCAAAGTTGTACCAACAGGAGAACTTTCAAGCCCACAAGTGGCAGAGAATGGATAGAAATAATTTGCAAATACAGGTTTCAAGGTGAGTTATTAAAACCCAGCTTGAGTAGATGTTACTGATTTTCCCACTTCAGAGTAGCATTTGAATATATGATTCCCTTCTAAAAAGACTTTCTTGAGCATAAAATATTCATATGAAGGCAGAAAGGACTTGTCCTGGACTAAATTAATACTGGCTAAAGTATACTTGAATATCCTGGATTATCTGTGTCTGTCAGTTCCCCATTATAGACAGGCTCCACTTACAAAAATAATGACTTTTTTCTCTTAACTCTGTAAGTTAGTTGGCAACCGAAAAGTTGAGCTCATCCATTCATATTTCTTGTTTTTTATTGCTTCATGTTTCTCTCGGCAAACTTCCAGAGACTGACCATTGTCTAAACTGTCTAGAAATGTACAAAAATGAAGCAGTGCTCAACTAAAACTTCTGTGGTCTTCAGTGGCAGTTTGGCTCGTCTAAACAATGGAAGCTGTTGACTATGGACTTTGCTTTTTCCTTGTATAAAATAATCTGAAAAATATTATATTAAAAGATCTCTTCATTGGTCTAATTCTCATTTAAATTACATTAACTTCAAAGAACGCCAGTGCCAACACCACGTTATTTCCAAAACTGTGCCACCAAAATGCTTATAAGATACAAATATCAATAATCTATAGATATAAATAAGACAGTAAAGGGGACAGGACCATAGCTGTCTCAGTGTGGCAGTAGGTTATTTGTTTTGATGGTAGAGGGGCAGGGAAGAGAATAACAGAAGGATTCTCTTCTATACAACACAGCTGAGGCTACCTTCGGTATGCCCAAAACAAAAGGAGTAAAACTAAAAGAAGGGTTTTTTTTCTAAATCATATTTTATTGCATAGAATAGCATAACATTATCATATGTAATATACTTATATACAATGTATACATGGTATATAAATGTTATATAGTATTTTATAGTATATAGTTCATTTTATAGTATTAAGTATTAAGGTTTCCCCCCCCAGTTTTTTATTCAAGTGTCTCAAGGGACTGCAGATACTTTTTTGGATTCTCCTTGTACTCCAGAATTTAGGTACAACTGTACAGCTTAATACACTGCCATGCAAGGAAGCATCACCACTTCAGAAGAAGAACCATCATTTCAAATTCCGGTGGTTAAATCAAATTCTGTCTGTGGAAACCTCTGAATTGTTTGTAGCTGTCAAAGGAGTGACAGAGGCAGATTCAAAGAGAGAAACTGGCCCTGAATATACTCTGCTAAATTAATTCAGCCTTCCCTGCAGTTGTTTATGTAGTTTTTGGTTGGCACACTGAACAACTTGATCAGACATACCAGAGGTACAAGGCAAAGTATGACACCTTGCTAACCTGTTTAAGGGGACTTATGGTCCTTTTACGTTAATCATCCCAGTCACAAAAGCATTGAATCAGCTGTGATCTATCACTAATAGAGAATTCATGAATTAGTTTCTTTCCCATTGGGCTCTTGGAATTTTTAAGTTTCTTTTGAGCATGCAGAGAAATTTTGATATATACTAAAGATTCAAAGAAGTTAAAAGAAATCTAGTCCTTCCAGTTGTCCTGCTCCTGGCTCACAGTAAAATGGAAATGTCTTCTTTCTTTCTCTGATTCTCTTCTCCAGAGTCCAACCGAGAGGCTATAGGTGCTGCTCAAGGAGTTACACCCTTACTGTCTCTTGCCAATTCCTATGATCCCAGAGTCCAACAAAATGCAGTTGGTGCTATTCTCAACCTCACACAATCAGGTACTTTCTGACTAATGGTTTATCTAAAGTTGCCAAAAGAAAATTTCTCACTGATAGAAAGTAATCGAAAAGGATTAAGGCGAGAATAAAGGCATATCTGAGCAACACATTATGTCCTTTGTATATGACATTCATGTTGATACCATAGACTGATGATTTAAGTTTGGCCTCTCTTTAGCTAACACAGACCCTTTTTTGCCTAGTACCAAAACAGAAAGGCTTGATTTTTTTAATCCCAAGGGATTTGTTAAAGAAATAACTTGGTCTGAAGAGTTAGCAGCACATTTGGTGGTACTTTGAAACAATCTCAGCAGCTCATCCAACAAGCTCAAGGTCTAGGAACATTTAACTTTAATCCCTAACTTGATGTTAGAAGATGTAAAATATAACTATTATGGGCCAGACATTAAAAGCTCTTGGGATATCTGCAAACAGCTTTAGCAAAAGCAGTTTTTCGTCCTCCACAATAATATGTGCACACCATACATAAACTCTGAAACAAACCAACATTAACTCTCACCTGTCTAGATGATACCATTATCCCACACAGCTAAATGGTACAGTTATGAGTAATGTCTCTTATTTTTATATGAGGGAAAGAAACAGATGGCCATTATACTTACATTATTGTTAAAAAAATTTAAAGAATTTGATTTTTAAATGTGAAATTATGGTCAGTATCATACCCAAGGCTTCTCAGATTCTTCAGCAATTCAGAATCTCAGAACAGTCTTTAGCATGCAGCCAGCAAAGGCTTAATCGCTCAGATAGCCTGCTAGTCATTTTGCTGAAATGTCTGCATACTCCTATATTGGCACAAGCTCTAAATTACATAGTCTTCAGTTACACTGGCTGGCATATATTTGGACAGCATCGGCACTCTAGAATTCAGTGGTTGTGCATATCCCTTTTGAATGGTGCCTCCAGATGAGAGGGAAGGAAGGGGAAAGACACTAACAGCACTTCTTTTTTTCCCCCAACCCACTTTTTTATGGCAGAGAAAATCCAACAGGTCCTATGCAAGGAAGGAGCCCTACCAGTTCTTGCCTTGCTGCTGGAATCTCCTGACTCAGAAGTGCAGGTACGGCTCAAACAGGTCAGATTTTTAAACAGTAACAGCATGACCGTAAGGAGAGCACAAACCACAGCACGCAGAAATGAGAAGACGGAGAGGAGGGAAGGTTCTCACACCTGTGAGAACATCCTGGTGAAACTCAGTGCAGTCAAGTAATATATATTCAAAAGCACTCAATTTGTCCAGCTTCACAAGAGAAAGGTTATGATGCAGAAGTGCATCTGCCACCACAGTAACACATACACAGAGTAGATATGTGGTTGCCTTCTTGTGTGTTTCAGATCATCAGAGAAGTTGCAGGTAGGCCTCTTCCTCTGCTGTTTTTTTTTTCATCCTAACTCTGATTTTCCACTCCAAGCAATTTTACCAAGTGATCTGAGAAGGCTTAACTTGTAAAGATTTTTTTCTTATTATTGTAAATATTTGGGAAATCTTCCTATTTTATGCCTACCATAGACACCTCTTTATGATTCTGTACATTTAACAGAGTGCTAGTCTTAGTTCAGAAGTATGTGGATGAAAAACTATGAATCAGAGCTATAAACCTTAAAATCCACTAGTTCATTCATTCAGTCCTCCAAGTAGCACTTGAAGTAGTAATAGGATTGTTTCCTCTATTGGTTTTGTTTTCTCTGTTCAGAGTTCTTTTAAATGTCTGAAGCTTCTGGAATTCCTTTCTGCAAACTGCTTCAGCATTGTCAGCTTTGTCTGAGATTCATGTTAACATTTTCTTTGATGCAGCTCAACCTGCTTCTTCTAATTATACCTCCTTAGTGATACATACTCATATATATACAACTCTTCCTAGCATTAATGTTTAAATCATTTGAAAATGTCTTGGCACGCTAGGGCAATGACTACATCCACTTTGAGTAAAGAAAGGTGAACATGCAATACAAGAAGATGCAGATGACCTAACTTAGGTGCCAGCAGCAGTGCCCTTGCAGCAGCATGGTACATTCCCAAATACCCAGAGTCTTAATGAGCTTGTACAACATGCAATTGCCACAGCATGACTGCTGTCATAGCTACAGCAGATTGCATTGCTTTTCCTGGAGGAAGCGCACTGAGGCTGTTAATACATCTACACAATAAAACACCTTAAGATGGGTGTTTTATATTTTCATCAGGTCTAAGTGTGAGCATTTCTCCAATTTATTTTTATCATCCTTAACGTGCCACCAATGGGACCTCCTCTCTCCCCTTTGTTCTCTGCAGTATTACAGCTGTGCTGCTCTGAGCAATGTGGCAGCCAACGTTCAGTACCATGAAGCTATGCTGAGACCCAGCAACAGGTTCCTGTTGCGGACACTTATCTCCCTCCTGTCCTCTTCCGTGGACAAGGTAAAGCTGTAGCTTTCTCTTTGTGGAAAACTTAGTATCAGAATAGGGCTATAAACTTGGGCTTCCCATTCTAGTCTTGCACAATTCTGCTCATCTGCTGTACAGGCACCTACGCGGCATCTTTCCCATGAGAAAAGACACATATATTAGAATATACATAGGTTGTACAGGGTAAATGTATGGAAAAAGAGACAGGAAGTCACTAAAGTTGTTCTACAGCCCTGGACACTTCCTTCAGACTAGAATGACCTGTATTCCTTAAACTCAGAACTACATGTTTGAAGTGCTCTGTCCAGGTTCTCAACAATCTTTGATTATTGTATCTGTGACAGAAGGTGTCTGAAGCATCTATTACGCTACCTTTTTTCCTTTTTGCTATCTTTAACTTTCATATGGCTTCAGAGAATAGCATCTTGAAAATTCTGCTTTGTTGGAGCCGCATCAAAGAAATTTCAATAAGTCACTGTTCAGGATTTAAGGGTGGAACCTTAAATTCTATGTAGGAGGAAGGTGAAAAAACCACAAAGCAAATGAGACAAATTCATTCAATTTTCCTCTAACTTATCTGACATTTTAAAGTAAACCAACATCTGAACCCCATTGGCTGTTCCCCACCAACAACAGGATGACTGATACACATGCAGGTTAAAAAAAGTTTATCAAAACTTTGAAAAAATAAAAGAAAAAATAATTTCCCCAAATTTGTTCTCTGAAGATAATGTAATAGCTTGCTAGTGTTGTCGTGTTTTTTTTTATGTACAATACGCAAGAACGTGCATTACTGAAAATGCTTCTTTTTTTCTTCACTCATTCTTTTTTTCTTTTTTTACTCTTTGGCACAAGCAGGTTTCAAGCCAGGCATGTGTTTGCCTGCGGAATTTGGCTACTAGTGGTAAGCAATATCTTGGAGATAAACAAAGCATGCTGTTTTTCATTCTCTCTCTGCATTTCAGAGAGAGCACAGTGGGCTGGGAACCTTTTGTATTAGAAGAGAGACTCTCTTTTCTACGCTTTGTTGGATGTTTAGGGAAAAGGGAGGTGCAGTGCATACACTAAATAAATCTGCCTCAGAGCTGCCAGGTAGCAAGGGGAAGTATTTGGACAAGGTGAAAGAGACAGCAGAGTTCTTCTTTTGCACAGAGCCTTTGCAACTTCAGTTTTTCTCCCTGCTGTGTTTCGAAAGCATTAAACCTGATCAGGACAGAACATCTCCTGAAATTGCTACTGGAGTGGGGACCTGCCTTCTCCCAGGGCTTGAATCTGTCTATAATTTTCTCCCAAGCATTTGTCATTGTCTTACAAAAATCCTATTAATACCCAAGATCCTTTTCTATGGCATACTCAGGGGATGAAAGCAGAGGAGTGGCAAACTCAGCACTATAGCTCTAGGGTCCAGGGGAAGAATTATTCATCTAGAAAATGTAGAGGTGCTTAATTTTCAAGCAATTATAATGGAGCAGGGAGTGAAGGAACAGCTGTGCTAGTCCTTGGTGTGGTTGAAAATCCTTGATCTGCTTGGCCTTTTAGGACTGCTGCTCCATCTGCTGGCTGCTCTGGCGTTGCCTTTTAGTGCCCAAAAGTCTTTGAGTTTGCAGGGACAAGTGGGGTGTAAGGATTCATCTGGGACGGCTGACCTCTCCCTTAGCTAACTCTGCAAGACACTCTGCAAGATACGTGGTGCTTGGGGAAGTCTTTCTGTCTGTGCAGCAGAAGCTGCCACCTTCTTACTGGGCCTTATGTCAGTGAAGGATTCAGAAAATTCCCCCAATTTCTTTTTACTGATATTCAGATGCAAACTGAAGGGTGCCCAAACCCACATTCTGCTCTCAAGCCTGTACTAATCCTTTGGCAAAAGGAGCCACAACAAATGAGGGCTTATTTTTGTAATCAAACAGCCAGTGTTGTCCCATCCCATGGAGGTTGGGTAAACCCCTCAAATTTTATCACTGAAGTACAGTCAGATGTTTGTGTCAGGGCCCAAATGCCTCACAGTGCTCTGAAGCTCACTGACCTCAGTCATTTTCCCAAATCAGTGAACATCCAGGCAGAGATGGTTGCTGAGGATGTCCTACCCAAGCTGTGTGCTCTCCTGGCTTCTGGCAGCGAGGATGTGCGTCGAGCTTCCATCGCTCTGCTCTGGATACTGTCCGAACACCCACGCAACCAGGTAGGGGAGGTCATTTCCGAAGACCAGTGGGGAAAGAGTAGTTCTGGCCACCACCTGGGGTAACACTCAGTTATGGCAAAAACTGCCTATGAAATGCATTCTGGGAATGACCAGTAAGCTCTGCGAGACTTCTCAATCCCCCTCTCTCCCACCCAAAATAACGAGGTTTTGTCTGCTACATCTTCACTGTCACTCACAAGGAGTCTACCTGTTGTGGTGAGTGGGATCTAAAGGATCCTGTAATCAGAATTCCTGTAAGGTGACCAAGGAGAGGGCGGGGTGTGTGTGTGTGTCAGATTCCTTGGATGTGTGGATACTGCCCTGCAAAGGTCCCCTTTGTCCCCAGACTGTAGGTCTCCAGATGGGTGTACAAGGAGCAGGATAAATGCATAGCACCATGAAAGACTGCAGCCATGGAGGCAGCTGAGGAAGTTATTCCGTGGCTACAGAGCATCCTCACACACTGAAAGCAGAGAAACTAATTTAGAGCGTGCATTTAAAGTAGCATCAGTGCAAAAAAAAGTGCAAAAATGTATCACTTCCCTATATGGAGAGTTACTCAAAAATGCATTTGCATAAATTTAACATCTTTTGAATTAGGATCAAGACAGGAGAGCTAATAGAACTTGAAATCTTTTGATAATTCACAAGGACTTTCCTGTGTCTCCTCATGTTAAGTTACAGACCAGTTGGTAAACACCAACTATTTACAATGGTAAATACCATTAGGAATGCAACACTATGCAAATACATGAAGAAGTCTGTTGAGAAATAAACTACAGCAAATAAGAAAAGCAGACAGTCCTGCTCTACTTTCATCATCCACATAAAACAGCAAAAACAATAAGTAGCAGCTGACCAATTATTATTATTTTTAAATGTGCTTTTCTGTTACAGTAATTAGACATCTGTAGGAACATTGATGTGAAAGGATTTTGAGAGGTGTCTTAAGCTAACGACAACCTTTTAAGAGAGGCAGAGTTTGGGTAGATAAAGCAAAAAAACAAAAGCGAGAACCTCTCCTGCCACATTTCTTTAAGCAGTAATGACAGACAGTATGACTAATCACAGCTGGGCTTATGTGCTTCTCCTGGCTGAAATACACTCAATATGATTTGAAATTTCGCTGGATATTGGAAGCCTGTTGTTATCCACCACAGTTGCTCATACCCAGCAAGGTACAAACCAAATTGCACCTCCTCTGACTCTGGGACATGATGTAAAAAAATGGGTAAACACAATGCCTGGGAAGCAGCAACTAGAGAACAGAGCTTTTCAAAGACACTGTGGCTTCCTAGGTTTTGTGCTTGCTGCATTAGCACTAAACGTCCTCTTCACCTGTCAAACTGCCTCATGCAATCAAAACACAATTTTCTCTCAACAAGCTTACAACTGAAATACATTTAAGTTAGTTGGAGGCTATTTGCACTGTGAAAATGTTCCTCAGTATGAGGCATTATGCTGGAATACTGTCCTCACTCATTCGCCTTTCTTGATCCCAAACATCATTTGCACTTTTTGTTCTCCCAGCAAAAAGTACCCACAAATCCTTTCCTCCGTGATCCCGAACCATGTCTTTACCAGTGTTTCAAACCCCCAGCAACAAAGGATGCCACGTCAGTAGGAACAAAGGCACTTGGAGCTCAGCCTTGTCACGCCAGCAGTGAGATATCCTGTTCTTCATGGGGGAAAAGGGTCAGCAGCAGGAGGCTGGAAAGCAAAACATTACCCTGGAGGGTTTATTCTCCAGCAAGAAGTAGCTACATCTCGAAATTTGTTTTAGTGAGTAAACACGGCTGTCCCTGACTAGGGAATGTTGCTGCTTTGTGCGTGCAAGCCCTGGGCACTCTGAGAAGAGGCTGACCTCTCCTTACTCATATCCTGCCTCCCCACCTCCATGCCTTTTCTGGCCTGTTTTTCAAACCTTTTAAAGGTTTCTTTCTCTAATTCAGGCTGAATTCTCATGAGTGAAAGAAGGACTTCTCCATGGGAACAGCTGTTGGAAAACAAGCCACTGAACAAAGCTAACCTTTACAACCAAGTCAAGTGATGCTTGAATTATTACAAATACTACCCAGGATACAATAGGGCAGAATTCATCTGCCCTTTCGTTACCATGAAGCAAACCCCCAGGAATGCTTCACAGGAGCTCCTCTCTCTGCTTTAACTCCTTTTTTTCAATCCCCTCGCCAGGCTGTTGACAGTAATTCTCAGCAAGCACTGGAAAATTTCCCTCTTGCAGGGGAGTTTTTTTCAGTCCTCTCAAGGACAGCCTAACCCTGAAATACGAGAGAGAGAGTCAGGCTTTTTGAGAAAACAACCTTTAAAATCATATTCTTTTGAGCAAAGACCTGGAAGTCAGGATGGCAGGGGTCTGTCTACTCCAGATGATGCCCCTGCTTTCCCACTGCAGGTACAAAATAACTTTGCCTTCCCATCTTGCTACCTGGAAAAGGGAGGATAATACTTACCTTGGCAAGAAATCCCTGGATAAGGGGTGCAAGTGCAGCATTACAACTGTAAGCACAGTGCTGCTGGAATGCTTTTACTAGCTTTTATTTTTTAATCTTGGGAGAAGTTAGGTCAGTATCCATCTGAACCAGCCAGTCCATTTTTACTTCAAGAGTTTTCCTGTGATTCTCTCATGCTGTGCAGGATTGAGCCATGAAACAAAATCTGGATCCCAGCCATACACCAGTCAAAAAAGAGGTTCAGCAAAATTTGAACTACTGTCACTTACTAATGTAGGTCCTAAATAAACAGAAGTGCTTGTCAGGGGAGTCATTATATATTCGAAAGTTCATTTGTAGTCTGTAGAAAATTTCCTTCTCTTAGGCTGTAGCGAATCAAATTAGGGTGCTGTGGTTGATGGGATTACATAGAAAAGAGGACACTTTGCCCAAAAGGACAGAAAACAGTCATCAATGGTAATTTAACTGGATTATCTAAGATTATGTTATTTCTGCCTTTGAAGAGAAGGAAAAATAAAACCAGGGAAAATTTACAGGCATGTCTGCATTAAATTCCCTGAGTTTAGGCATAGCACCGCCCTTTCCACCTATTTTCATGTTTTATTTGAGGATTGCTGGTTGTGACAGTGCTTAAAATGAATGTAAGTGAAGATGTCAGCTGATATTACAAGAAAATAAGATCCACTTTTGCAATTTAACCTAAGTAAAAAACTGATGCAACTTCAACTAATTTTTAAAGACATCTGCTTTTCAGCACAGCTTCAGTGATTCTGACATTTCACAGGTTTCATATGTGATTTTTCTCAGCTATATATAGGACCAATGATTTGTTTTACACTGAACACTCTTGCTAATGTGTTTCAATTTCTAAGTAGCACAAATAATATAGTTCAGTGATAAGAAACATAAGAACTGCATAAAGAGCTCAAATTCCTCAGGGAAAGAGACTGAAATTAAAAATGCTCCCAAGAGGAAATCTTTTGCTTTTAACTCTGTACCTAACCCAATGCCAGCTGAGGTCACTTTCTCTTATAAACAGCAGTGCCCCCTTAATCCATACTGTTATTGAAGGAACTACCTGGACAGTAAGCCAAACTCAGAAAGTTAATATTAGTGGCAATTGGAAGATGACAACATTCAGAGAGAGGACTCAATAAGTCCCTCCCTCTAAAATACCTATCAGAGCAGAGAAGCGTGTATAAACTCAAGCAGATGCTGTTCAGAACATGTTACTAAAGTGGTGTCAGATCACAAACTGATCTAAACATACAGTCCATTATTGTAGGTGAGGTTCATTGCTGAGGTACTCAAGGACACACTGCTGCTGCTACTTCATCACATACTTTCACTTTTCACACCTATTCTGACCACTTCTTCCAGTCAGGATCACACGTCCTTCCTTTAGCTACCAGCAATCTCTGGGAAGTGCTTGATGCGAACAAAAATAAACTACTGAACCTTAAAGACTCCAGTTTTCGACGGCAAGTGCTCTGTAGATCAGTAGCAGTCAGTAGACCATATTTGGAGAGAAAAAGCACTGGACCCAGCCAAATCACTGTTGGTTTAAATGAACTAAGTAATGTTTTTATTTCAGAGCTAAAATCTATCTATCTTTAGCGTGCTGCAAAGTTGCAGTGTGTTGTCCATACTGGATGTAACTGAGATACTGGTTGCTCTTCTCAGGACACTCTGGCATGTGCGGAGCTACTACAGAGCCTGGGGATGTTACTACTGGCACATAAAACAGACCCTGTGATTGTTGGCCATACTGCGTGTATCATCAAAAACCTAAGCGTTTCCAAAAACAGACAGGTATCAGTATTATAAAATACCAGTATTATAAAATCCCAGTATTTTTCACTGAACTGTACCATGGGAGGTTGCTAATATGGTTGTATCAAATCAGAATTACCCACAGAAAGATAATATAATGAAACATGCACCAGGGATACTCTACACAAAATTGTGTGAATAGAAGGACCTGATGCATCATAATGAAAGGAGGGTTTATTCATATTTTTTCAATGCAATACAGAAAATGCTAATGAAAATAAGAAATACCCGAATTTTTCCTGTGACTGGTTACCTAATTTGAATGACTGCATCGTAGGTATAAAACATATTCTAGCAAAGATATTTCATACTCATTAAAAAGAACCATCGAGGAAAACTGAGGTTTGTTATAAACTGAATCCTTCTTTCCTAACTCTTACTCTTCATCAGCCCTTGGTTATCCACTTCTGGTGTTCAAACAGTGATCTAATTTCAATCACAGTTTGTTAAATATAACCCCAGTTATTGATGTACATTTTGCTTGTTTGGCAAGATACTACTTGTGCTAAGATGCTATAAGGATTTCTGTTGCTGATTCTGCTTCTAATGAAATCTTCTAATGAGATTTATAGAGGCACTTCCTTTCTCCTTGCCTTTTAAGAGTACCTTGATCAAACAGTGCCACTAGTAAATGGGGGGGGACACGGACATCCCACCCAAATCCTTGTTTCTGCTTTGCCACACTTTCTTGTACACTTTTTTTTACATTCTTCTTTTTTTCTTTGTTCATGACCCACTTACCAGTAGTCACAGAGATTTAAGCTAACCAAAAGGAAAACTATTTCCAATTTTTTTTAACTTTTACTAACATAAAAATTATATGAAATTTTGATAGTTATGAAATCTGTTTTTGCAGGGAAATAGCTTCCCTCAAACTCAAAGCTCAATCCTTTCAAATTTTGCCTTAAAATAATTACTGTATTTGTCACATATTCTGTTATCAAGAGGGAGCTTCCTAAAGCTTTATAACATACAGAGTATCTAGCTCTTGGTGCACAAGTGAACCCACAGACATGAGTGGGAATGCCAGGTTTCCAGGGTCAATTCTAAGGAACCATCCCTCAAACATGTAAAAGCCCTTGGCACAGGAGGAAAAAAAGTGGCGTTTTTATGCCAGCAGGACACTAAGAGACTGTGGGACTTTAAAAGGCAAGTCTTAAATCCAGCTACAACCTCTAAGCAACAAATTAAAACCCTGCAACATAAAACGAGCCCACACACAGAGAAGAGATACTCCCTTTTGTTGATAAATACCTGACCTCCCTCATGGAGGTGTGAGCAGCTTCCGTTTTTAGGACTTCCCAGAGAGCTGATGACTTTGTGATTCAGCTTCAATAGCAACCAGTCACCGCCAGGTGACTCATTCAGGACTCATTCTCAAATGCTTTTAATCTAGGTCAGCACAGGCTAAGTCCCCTATCTGTTTTCAGATCAGTCTCTAAAACACATATCCCAGCACAGAGACATGCTGTCCAACAGTTTTGGCAGAGAGCAGAATCAATCTAAAACACAAGGGATACACAGAAATGTTTAATTCATAACATTTCTCTCCAGAAACGGAACTCAAATTTGCTAATGAGAGGTCATCTCGTATTTCTGCAGATCAGAGCATTTCAGCACCAGAAAGCTTTCAAAGCCCTGGAGGCAAATAAGAGAAACTGAAAAACTTCCATATTTCCCAGTGCTTTGCCCTGGAGCACTCAGCTTATTCGCTTCTGCAGCAAGACTTGAGCAAATGACAGCTTAATACTAACATAACAGCCTTGCACAGCAGCAACAGGTCAGGAAATTCTCTGAGCTCAGAGTGATCTGCCTTCAGCCTGCATGCCTTGTGCAGATGCATAGCATTTGGCTCCCCAGGACCTTAATGCTGATTAGGTCCCCTGGGAACAACTGCAGCTCCTCTACAACCCACAGGTTATAAGGGGGAGCAGAGATGTGCAAAGGTAGTGCAGAAAAAAACCATGTGGCTCTGTAGCCTGATCTGCAAGGCTTTGCCTGTGTGGAAGAACTGCTGAGGTATAAAAGTGTAACCAGCCAGGACAAATGTTTGTACAAAACTGGATCCCTCTGTGATTATCCAGTGGCATACTGAATTTCACTTTGGTAAAGTGACTTGAAAATCCTGGGGTAACAGTTGAACTTTATGATCTTAGAGGTCTTTTCCAACCTAGTTGATTCTATGAGAACATCCCACTGACAGAGCAAGCCCTGGGAAACACCTAAAATCAGGTGATCTCTGAACCATCCAGGGTGTTTGTCAGCCTGTTGGGGTAGATCTGGAAGGAGACATGTCCATTTTTGACGTTTCACCCCTCAATATTGCTAAGAGCTATTTAGTACATCTGAAGTCCCCAGTCACCACTAAAACATAATGGAAATGCTGAACATTAATCTCTTTTTTGTTGCAGAGAATTATTGAGAGCCCTTGTGTTGAAGGTCTCCTGCAGACCATGCTTTCTACCAATACTGAAGAAGACTCTCTTCATTATGTGACATCTTGCCTTGCCGAGCTAGCAAAGGAAGGTAGGGAAGCAGCTCTACCATAAATGGCTTAATCTGAGAAGTGCACATACCCTTTATTAATCCTAATAAGAGATGAAACATAGGTGGATGTACAGCCCAGATCTTTCACTTTAAATTCACTGGGGTTTTTGCCATAAGCTTCAAGAGCAGCAGGATCCAACTCGCTGGCAGGACACATGGGCTCTGATAGTTGCACTTTTTTCTGTTGAATTGCTTAATTATATTTTTTGTACTCAAAATTCTTTGTGCTGACCTTCACTGCTGTATGTGGCCTGTCTAGTTCATTTGTAATGAAGCCCAGTTTCTCTGGCTGAATTAATTTCACAATAGCAAAAAACAATATGAAAGAAAGACTAAAATACAAAGTGGCTCTTTCAATTTTTTGCACATGGATTTTATTCACACCCATGGAAGGTACAGCACTCCTCATGGCGAGAGGATCAGTGTTAATTTTCCAGCCTGTGCCAGCGCTGGGTATTGTCTGTCAAATATTTCCTCTTGCATCTGATGTAACTGCCATGCAACTGGCAACATGTCACATTTAATTTTTCAAGAGATGGACAGACTAAGCCCACTAGGCAAGAGTGTATCTTGTACGTGAAGTGATCCATTCTTTCAGAACACAAACACAACAAAAAAAAATCCACCAGCCTTTCTGTGAATCAAATACATTACCCTGCCTTACTGAGACCATAACCTCAGGACATGGACCCTTTCTTTACAACCTAAACATACTTATAGTGTAAGTTCAGCACTTGCTTCACTTCTGCAGCTGCATGAAGGATTTCCTATTGAGGCAGTATGGTTTCTGGCAGACCTCTCACCTTCATTTCTTCAACACTGGAGTTTCTGTTTATAGCCTACTCTCTCATCTTTCTGTCTTCCAGGAGCCGCATTACATATGGTCCAATGGATGGATGAACCCTTGACAAAGTGCTTGGTCAGACTGGCTGGCCAACTGGAACATACTGAGCCATCTTTTCAAGCTGCCTCTATCATCCAGCACATGATAGGTCACGGTAACTGTCACACGGCATTAACTGCACTTTCAGAGATTTATGGCTGGATGGAGTGAAATGAGCATTTTTTTAAAGAAACAAAAATCTTGTTAGGCACCAAACAACCTATAACATTCATATATAGCATCCTCTGTGTGGTCTCTGCAAAAAGCACCTACAGTCACCCTTGAAATAGACATACACCAGGGCTGTAGTAAATGAGAAAGCCCAGGGATGAAAATGGGCCATAGATACAGATCTGATACAGGTGCTGGCTGACATCTTCAAACACTATCATGCTGCAAGGCTAGTCTGTAGCCACTTCTGAGGTCCTTAAAAACAATTTGAGTAGGAAAGCGGGAGAGCGTAAAATACTCCTTACCAAAGGAAGACCTTGTATGTTTCTGTTTAACCCTCCTTCTCAGTACATAGAACATGATGGCATTCCCCATAGATAGGAGCAGAGATTGCTAGAGAAAATTATGATGAGACAGTTGTGTTCCAAAATTTTATATCAACTCTGCTGCCTGACCAACAGGAGGAAAGCATGTTACTGAACCAAATACTGCTGTTGTAATTCTCGACTAGATTAGCAGGAGCAGTGAAATAGCTTTTAAGAATGCAGCCTGTATTTTTTTAAGTTGCAGTGAGAGAGAATGAAAACAACATTATTTTTACCTGCAGAAAACAAAAAGCTATATGCTTAATATACTTGTCCCCCACGGCTGAGAGCCTTTACGACTTGCAAGAAAAAGGCATTTGGATTTTTGCCACATTCTCTAGAAAGGCTTAGTTAGATTTTAATCCTTAGATGTGAGAGAAACTGAAGTCCATAATGAGTCTCCAATAAGGGAAATCACAAACCTGCTTCAGTTCTATCACTGAGGATTTGCAACAGAGCAGACTCTCAAGTAGTGAACAGAATCCAACAGCATAATCACTCCTGGGTGGGTTCATGGCAGGTTGATCAGCCTGTAAATCAGCAATTACCTCACACAAGAACCAGCTGCCCACTCAGTGTTTTATTTACCTGAAGTATCAGCAGTACCTTTAAAGGCTGTGCTACATGGAAGTAATTTGCTGATCTTTGCAGTAGCATTGGTTGTAGCTGGGTAGATGGGTCATTAACAATCTTAAATAGTTACAAAAATCAGTTTTTGAAGTGTTTTAAAGGTTCTTGTGTAATTCTCTCATTTATGCAGAAAAAATGATGCTTTTGTTGAAGCGGCATATCAGAGATATTCAGGCCTACCTCAAGAATTTTCTTACCCATCGAGAGATCCGCTTTCAGCAGCTGGGCATCTCCACATTCAGCAGACTGCGAGAAGGTATGTCCTTCCTGCTGGGCTGAGCACCTGGAGCACTGCCAGTTGCTGCCTGCTCCTCTTAGTGGCAAACAGGCATGGCTGTGTCACAGAAACGACAGTGCCGGACAGCTTCGTCTGGGGACTACTCTGCTTACTCCAAGCAAACAGAATAATCCCCAGGGTAGCTGTTACTTTACCTGGTTTTTAAGTTACTAAGAGTATCTTCTTATAAGGGCAGGGAATTTTGTGTTGTTTAACAGGTACAGCTGTTTTTATCCAATATAAGAATGTTTGGCACTAGATGCAACCTAAAAGCTTTCCAAATATGATTTTAGTTTATTCTGATAAAGCACACAAACAAGGAAATTGTGTGATTAGCTGCTATTAAAGCTGGGAAGTCTCACATATTTTTCGTGCTTGAAATTCTGTTCCTTGAGATTTTGTGCCATTTTTGGTGAAGTTTTTTTTTGTTTGGATAGAAGTTGAGTACAGATGAGTTATAGCACCATAATAAATATGTATCTCTCCACATATTTAGAGCCAGAGCTAAGACCCTGCTATGTTTTGATATGCTTCTATTGTATAAGGCTGAATTTGGCAACTGAGCTTTAGATATCTGGATTAGGAGAATTAAGCAGCAAACAATCTTGAGTAAGGCTGAAATCTGGATTTGTATCTACCTTGTGTGGTAGAAGGATATTGTTTTGCCTTATTCAAACTTTACACTGTAATAAGAACTATTAACTGTGTCTAACCTGAAATAGAAGCTTTTAAGCATCTGCATTAAAATACAGGGGAAAATGGCAGTTTGCCTAACACTTGTTTTTTCTCTTCAGATCCAGAATTTTTGTTAGAATTCAGAGAAAGCCAAATGGACAAACTCCTTGAGCAACTCCGCCAACAAACAGAAGAAACTCAAGAGCTCCTAAGGGCAGCTATTTGCCGTGAAGATAGTTAATATTTAAGCCAGATAGCTTATGAGCACTTACCAAAGCCTTCAGAACTTTCAGAGAAGACAACTCCTTTCATTGCTTCCTATAGTTTAAGGTTTCCTGCTACTTGCAATTTCATCATACAAAGAGATGTTCTGATAACAAAAACCCAAGCAGGTCAAAGGACAAACCCTTGTACACTTCGGCTGGCTGTTGAAATTTGCTTGAGGACTATGCCTACATTCCTTCCAAAGGGTTTGGAAAACACACGTTATGCTTGGGTAATCTTCCATGGTTTGTTTTTTGTTTCCTCACCCCCACCTCGAAAACAACAGCGCTGTATTCATGAGGTTTTATTAACATAACAGGTGGATTCTTCTCAAGAGGCATCTCTCAAGTACACAGGTTACTCTGCATTCATCTTTATTTTGTTTCTGTTCCATGTCCTTTGTCTCAGAGCACACTCCAGGGTCTTGACTTTAGAAGATAATTGAATTAACATACAATATAAAGGTAGCAAACTACTAACAGGTTACTACAGAGAATAACTGCTGAAGGACAACTCAGCAATTGAAAGAAATTTATAAGAAACAAGAATAGGGCAAGCCTTAGGGCTGATCCTTACCTACACTGTAGGCACTAAACTCCAGAAGAGCAAAGGCACACTGAGGCAGGTCAATGTTGCATAAAGCATGTTCATAATATAGCAGCTACCATTGATTTGGGTGAGATGTGTTTGAATACAGAAATCTGTGTCCTGCAAATGGTAAACTATTTCCAAATGTACTTGCAACCAGGAAAAAGTGAACATATTTGGTAAAATTAGAAATTGATCTCATATATTCTATCTTTCATCAATACCTTTTTTTTAAAATATAAAAGCCCTCCTGGAGCTTCATGTTGAACTGAGTGGAATGCTGAAATTCTGGAACCACTCTTACAGCAAACATCTGCTTCCAGGTAGCATTTTCTTATTAAAACATTTCAGAAGAGTTGACTGACTGTTGTGGTTTAACCCCAGCCAGCAGCCACTTGCTCACTCTCCCCCAGTGGGATAGGGGAGAGAATCAGAAGGGTAAAAGTAAGAAATTCATGGGTTGAGATAAAGACAGTTTCACGAGTAAAGCAAAACCTGTGCCATGTAAGCAAAGCAAAACAAGGCATTCATTCACCACTCCCATGGGCAGGTGGGTGTTCAGCTGTCCCCAGAACAGCAGGGCTCCATCGCACAAAACAGTTACTTGGGAAGATAAACTCCATCACTCTGAAGATTCTCTTCTCTTCCTTCTTCTTCCCCCAGCTTTATGTGCTGAGCATAATATCATATGGTATGGAATATCCCTTGGGTCAGTTGGGGCCAGTTGTGTCCCTTCCCAACTTCTTGTGCATCACCAGCCCCCTTGCTGGTAGGGTGAGGCGCGAGGCAGAAAAGGACTTGAGGCTGTGTAAGCGCTGCTCAGTAATAACAAAAACATCCCTGTCTTAGCAGCAGTGTTCCCAGCACAAAACCAGAACACAGCCTTATAGGAGCTCTACCCTGGCCAAAACCAGCATAATGATCTTTCAAGGTACTTCTGACCATGGTAAAACTCTTATATGCGTGTAGAGCCTTAGAGCATCTGCTACTGGCTACATGAAATAAAACATGGTATAAAAGCGAGATTAGAAATAATAATAAAATATAATTCTGTTAACTAAGTGTTAAACATTGCATTTAGTGTGGCCCAAATTGCTAAATTTAGCTTAGATGCTTGGGGGAGGCATTTCTGTCAATTATCCCTTTTAATAACTGCAAGTTTTCTCCAATAGTACCAGGTTTTGGCTGGGTTTTTTGTTGGTTTGGTTTTCTTTGTTTGTTTTTTGGTTTTGTTTCTGTTGTTTTTATTAACCACAACCAAAACCACATTCGAAAGCTTCTCTGCAGTGCAGTAAAAAGACCTGGGAAAGAGCGGGGCAGACTTCAGATAAAGCAGTATGGTATTTTCAGTATTCATGTGTGACACGAATTTTGTTTTGAAAGCTCACGTAAAAGACCCATGTGCTCAGCTGTGGGCATCTGGGCTTGTTAAAACAGGACTACAGAGAGCTGAATGACACAGCTAGGAATTAAATCAGAAAGTCTCAACCTGAAGATCATTTTCCAAACAGAAAATCAGTGCAATCTGTCCTGTATCTGTATTCTTAAGTATTTAACTGCAAATTTATTTCAAGGTCCTGGAAAGAAAGAAAATAATGAAGCATTCTTCATCAGAATGAGAAGATAAGAGACATGTGAAACAAGCAAAGCTAATGGTGAACCACCCAGTAGCTGTAATGTCATCCCTGCAAGCATTTATGTTGCACTGTTAAGAAGAGAGCAAGGAGCCAAGTCTTTCCAAAGCACACAGCCTAGCTGCTGTGAAAGGGTGCTGCTCCTTACCTTCCCAATAGCTGTCTGGACCGCCACAATTGCTAGTTCTACTATAATTGCTAGTTCTAGTCACTGACTAATTGAGTGTTACCTGTGATAGTACCAACAACAAAAACATTTGGAATAGCAGGCAAAGGAGCTAGCCTTCATTTGATACCGTGTTTTTTTTCTCCAGGACAACCTTCTACAGGAAAGAAATTGTTTTTCCCTATGTTGAAAGAATGGGCCTTAATCAAAGACTTAAAATTTCCATCATTTTCATAGTGGTTTGGGGTTTTTTTGATTCCTACACCTGGTTCTACTCCAAATTCCCTAGCTTTTACTTTGTATGTCAGGCCCTTGAAATGGAGGAAATTCTCCCTCTTACGTGAAGCAAATCTGGAATGAATATAATTATATTTTACTGCAGTCCTGTTCCTAAAAGTCTCACAAACCTAGATCCACGTAATTGATACCTCAGCCTAAACAGATTCAAGATCAACATAATTTAAACCTGAGTCTCAGTGAATCCTCAGACTTAAAACTGAAGTTAAATCTTACTATTTCTTTGCTGTTTCTAGCTGCAAGTGAGTCTGCACTGATTTTCTTGTAAGAGATTAGAGGAAATCTGAAAAAAAGTTTTAAGCAGACCAGGAGTAGCAGAAAGAGTTTTCCGTCACAGATTGACTCCTGCTCCAACTATGCAAGAAAATGAACATATAAATAGAATTAGTTCAAACAAGTTTTATTTGGTACTTACATGCTATATATAAGTTTGAAGAAAACTACACATTTTGGACACTTCAAAATATTGTGGCTATGTACATGGAAAACTAAAGAAAGCAAGAAAGGAACCCAGTTTGTTTTACTGTGTCACAAGCTACTATTGAAAGCATTCTGACTGAATGGCTATTTTTTCCCTTCCACATACATTCTTGCAGGTGAAGTCTCTTTCATTGCATTCCCATTGTTTTTATCCCATCTCCTGTATAAAAGAACACTTGCCAGCAGCAGAAAATAACTTCTTCAAAAATTCTTCAGCTTTTGTCTCAGAGGATTTCCTCTACTAACACAGACTTTCTGCACAGCTTCCTAGAGGCCAAGATCAGTGCTCACTAAAGGCAAGTGCAGGAATCTTGAGACGTTCTCTGGGAGCATGAACTGAGACCCCATAAACCTCCATTTCCCCTAGCCAAGGATCTCCTCACTGACTTCAGCCAGCAGCATGTCAAGTCCTGGTTGGTGCTTCACGCTCAAATAGCTAGATTGAACTCTACCTACTATCTGTAGCAATGTTGTTTATCAAAGCACAAGAAGGCGCAAGACTTTACAGTTCTGCCAATAGCAACCAAAAGCAAGGGGTGGAATAATGAGGGTAGAAATCAGCATCAAGTTAAGGACAGAGCAACCTGCACTGCTGCTCTTATCACTCAAACTGTGCTACTTTATAAAAATCACATGACAAGAAGCACAATAACCATTTTCCATATGCTCTGAAACGAGCAAAACCACAAATACCCTGAAACAAACCTGCTTCATTATCCAAAAATCAAATATTTCAGGTTTCCCACAGGCTTCAGTAGTCTGATAAGGCAAAGGAAAAGTCTTCCACCATTAGGAACAGCAGTAATTTGCAGAACTTGGAACAAGGTATTTCCTTGTGTGTGCACCTATGCATACACATCTTTTATAGTACTGAGAAGATGGATGTAACTAAAAAAATCAAGTTTGCAGTATCATTTTGCCACATTTTTCTAATTTATTCAGTTAAATGATTTATTTCTTTACTGAACAAAATTCATAAATACATCATCTAGGAGAACAATAGGTTTTCCTCTTGTCCATGAAAAAATAATGCTTTCAAATTTTCACATTTTAAAACCTGCCTTGTTTTGTGTTTTTAGAGAAAATGCAAGATCATAGTGACATCTCAATTTACAGAATGTCCCTGTAGGAATTACATTTACAAGAACCAGATACAGAAGCCTATAGTTTGCCCCCATAATTAGAGTTCTCTGCAATAATATTTAAACCAACAGGTTTAAATAGAACACCCCATTAACTCTACTTGTAGAGCAATGAGGTATTTATTTTTCAAGTATTAGAACCACAAAGTGTGAAAGATTCTTTGCCAATTTTACAATTATGCCTTTTAAACCAATACCACCTTTTTAAAAAAAGAATCAGACCCACCACCCAAATCAGCCCATTGCTTTCAGATTCCAGTGTCCTGTGTCTCAAGGAATGTAGAAATACCCATGTACTAACAGAAGAAGCTTGCTGGAAAAAGCCATATTAAGTAATGCATGTGAAGCATGATTTTTTTCTAGTGGTGAAAGCTATTAAAAAGGTGATCCAAGTCTATTCCCATCGTTTCTTCTGCTGGTTTTACTAAAGTCCTTCCAAAAAAGATATTCAAGAAATCTTTAAAAAACTGGAGAGAAAAAATAAAACGCTCCTTCATAGTTTAGAAGAAACTCCACTGACTGCAGAGATGCTCCTATCACCTTTGGTTCTTCAGAAGAAACAATCAGATCACTTCTACAACAGAAGGTATCAAGAAATGACAGATCAGTAAGAGGGAAAATGCTTACTTCAAAATGCTAGGCTTTTATGCACTTACATTACTGTAAGATGATTTTCCTTACATTTTTAACCAGAGAAGACAATGCTACCTCAATTTAATTTGCTGTATTAGTTTTTGTTTATCTAACATCCCTTAAAAAGTTGTGATGTAATTCAGAAAAATCTAGTGTGCTGCAAACAATCCCTCAATATTAATATCAGCAAGAACTTGAGGAGGGAAGTACAGGATTTTACACAGAAGGTAGATACCCCCTCCCCTTCTGCCTTCTCCCCTTATGCCCTTCTGACATATCTGGGTATGTCAGATATTACACCTGCAGAACATGGAACAGCAGTTGTCTCTTATCATTTCTGTTTGAAAGCACAGGGCAGGCATTTCCAAGCAACTTCCAACGGCAGAAAGTGTAACCAAGCAGCCCCTCCTCAAAGAAAAAATGAAGCCCCACCATAATTAGCACAGCATCTGTATGTACTTAGTATGCATAGTTTTACAAAGAGGAAACATGCTCCTTTCATCAAATAATATGGGGTTTAAAAATGCTTAAATTAATCAACTTGTATCAAGAGCTCCAGGTCCTCTGTCAGTTATAATACATTATAAGTATTAATGAACT
Source organism: Amazona ochrocephala (assembly GCA_039720435.1). Lineage (NCBI taxonomy): Eukaryota > Metazoa > Chordata > Aves > Psittaciformes > Psittacidae > Amazona > Amazona ochrocephala. Next base: position 77,203,923 of record CM077878.1, read on the forward strand.
AAGGTGAACCCACCTGCTGTTTGATGTGTTTGAACACTATCTACCTGAGGCAAAAGAGTCCCCTGATCTTCAAAAGCTAGAATTGGATTCAAAGGAATTTGAGGACTGTTGCTTCCATCATTGTTCATGGCATCCAGCCGCGATGGCTTAGAACCAATAGGCAGGTTTATGATCTCTTCAAAGTTATCATTCTGCACAGACATTCCATTTTCATTTGCATTTTTCTCTGGATTGAGATTGCTGAAAGAGAAAGACAGGTATTCCCTCATGCACTTCATCTACAACATAAATTCAGTCCTCCTCAAAGCAATATTATAAATATCAGCAGTCTGCATTAATCCCGAGCATTCTTTTAGCCAGTAAAAATGAAACCATGCTTTTACCACAACAGAAAACCTGGTTTTGCAGTGAAGTACTAGATAATCTTTCCACAAACACAAAGGATTGTTGTTATGTTTGGCTTCACGATCCCCAGAGCCAAAGGGCACTTCATGGACTGCAGTTCTGAGAAGTGGCTGCAATGGCAGGCAGCAAGATCACCCCTGCAGCACCACCACTATGTGAGCCACCCACTTACAGCCTCTAGCATCTTTTTCAGCTCTCATAACCGTTGTCATACTCCTCCTCTTTCTGCAAATCAATGTAATTGCCCTCAGATAAGATCACTATCATTTTTGTTAGTTCTTGGTCACCTCCTGCCTCCAGTTTTGGAGCACCCTCCTCTACCTGCCACTTATCCAGACATAAAACTCCCTTCCCAATGCAGTGCTCTTTTCAGTCCCTCCTCCCCCTACAAATCCTTAGGGTTTATTTCCAAGCCACTCTGCACTCCTCCCATTGATCATCCCCAAACCAAAAGAAATACCTCCCAGCGTCCCTCATGTTAATCTGCACTGCCTTTTTTCATCTCCCACTGGGCAGAGATGCTTTATGAGCAAGCTCTTGCTCATCTTCCCCAGTCAGGAGCAGTACACGCACAGACACACTCTAGTTGCACACACTCTCCTGTGAAGATACATGATCACGTCTCAGAGTCTTGCCCCTTCCTTTCCAGACCCTCTTATTAGGCACTGTATTGTCAAATCCTGCTGTCTTTGCAGATGACACCCGCTATCTTGCCAGAGGGGAGAAACTAGGGTGCTAATTTAGCAAACAGGATGACAGTAATAGGACTATAAGCTTCTTGAGAAAGCACAAGTACTCAACTGACACTCAAAAAATGTGTGATCTTTCACAGGTGCTTATTAAGGCCCTCAACAGTTGTGTTCTGACAGTCTTGGGTACCTATTCCCTATTCAGACCACATCACAACTGTTCAGGTTGTTTGGAAATGCTTCAGCCACAAAAGCTCAGATGTAACTTTCCTAGATTGAAATTAGGCTATCCATTTCCTCCAGACATTTCTGAGCAGGCAGCTTGGCTTCATTGGCTACTTTTCTCCTGACAGTACATTTACTAGGCTTAAAAAACCTGCCTGTAATTGACATACAGTTTATTTTCATTTGCTGTCTTCTTCAGGTGTCCAACTCTTCCCAAACAATTTCAGAATTGTTTTACAGTACTTCCCAAGAGAAAGAAGATAATCATTGCTCTTTTCAAAGTGGCAGGGCTTTATCCAAAGCCCAGATTTCCTGTGAGAACAACATGCTGGTTTTCATACCAAGCTTTTCCCAGTTTTAAAGCCATCGCTGGTTCTTTTTCAGAAAGGCCCTCCCCTTTTTCCCCTCTGTAGACATGCTGAGCAAATTTCAAAGTGAAAAATATGTTTCACTGCACTGAGTTTAAGAGCAGGCACAACAGCTCTTCTGGTTGCCTGGGAGAAGTCACAAGTCAGATATCACCCTTCCATGATAGAGATCATCATCTGCAAGATGAGGAGCAGAATCTTTGAAATGCTTTAGGACTAATAAAGCCAGCTGTATAATGTACAGTTACTAGGTTACTATTAAGTGTACGGTATCCTATTACTTATTTCATCCCCATCCAATAACCTCACCTAGGATAACACCAGAGCTGGGATAACACAACAGGTTTGATGGAAGGGGTAAGAAAGAGGTGGGAAGAGAGCAACTGCTCATTCACAGAAAATTAAACAGCACAACACTTCAACAAGTACTGGTACAATGAAGAAGACTCTTTGCTTCTGCAAACATTCATTTTTCTACCCTTCAACTGACTTCATACACAACCAGTTCTTCATATTTATTTACCATTGTGTTGCCAGTATTACACACTGAGTTAGACCAGGATTCACAGACTTGACTGATGTCTTTTGACACAGAGGAGTCTATACAGTCACAAAGGTGGTACAGAAAAGGAAATCATGACTATGGAACTTCTGAATTTTATGCTATAAAATCTTTACTATTTTAAGCTATTTGCTCTACCAAATTACAAGGGGAGCAAATTTAGAAGAAACAAGGGGAAAATGGAACTATAGAATTAATTTCCACTGGACATTTTAGAGGCCATAAACTCCAAAGGAGATTAGACAAATTCCCAGGAGATTGGTATGCCCTCCGGCTTCTGGTAATTAACAGTTTAGGGACTACTTGAGCCTATGGGTGCATTTGGACCACAATGTTTAGTAATCCTTCACTGGCCAGAGGATCTCCTGGTCCTTTTTCCCTTTTACACTAGCTCCCTAAGTGACTGCTACAGGCCATTCAAGTGAAGAATACAAGTAATAGATTTTTAACCTGCTAAAGCTGTTTGCACTGTCTTATGTCACATTCAACACAATGGCTCAGTGTCCAATGCAGCATTGGGAATACCCTTTTTAATATATCTTATTTTCAAATGACTGTTTCGAATTAATTTTTCCACTGTTGGAAAAAAACAGCAAAACCTTGGATGGCATGGTTTAGTGGGAGGTGTCCCTGCCCATGGCAGGGGGGTTGGAACTCGATGATCTTGAGGTCCTTTCCAACCCTAACTATTCTATGATTCTATTCTATGATTCTATGCCATTAATAATATTGTAGTATCCAAGAACCACCAGCTTTCTTGATAACTCTAGATACTTTAGTATCTTACTGGAAAATTTCTATGGTACGCTCCATTTTAAAATATATTTTGTGTTACCTTTTCCATTGTAAATTGCACCTGATTGAGAAATATCTTCATTTAAGTTCAATTGCGAGTCTTCTCACCACAGACATTTAGGACAGATATAAGGTCACCCCCTGGCTCCCTCCCCAGTAATAATCATAGAATAGTTAGGGTTGGAAAGGACCTTAAGATCATCTAGTTCCAAGCCTCCTGCCATGGGCAGGGACACCTCCCACTAAACCATGTCACCCAAGGCTCTGTCCAACCCAGCCTTGAACACTGCCAGCGATGGAGCATCCACAACTTCCTTGGGCAACCCATTCCAGTGCCTCACCACCCTTACAGTAAAGAATTTCTTCCTTATATCCAATCTAAACTTCCTCTGTGTAAGTTTGAACCCATTACCCCTTGTCCTATCACTCCCTCCCCAGCATTCCTATAGGCCCCCTTCAGGTACTGGAAGGCTGCTATGAGGTCTCCACGCAGCCTTCTCTTCTCCAGGCTGAACAGCCCCAACTTTCTCAGCCCGCCTTCATATGGGAGGTGCTCCAGTCCCCTGATCATCCTCGTGGCCCTCCTCTGCACTTGCTCCAACAGTTCCATGTCCTTTTTATGTTGAGGACACCAGAACTGCACACAATACTCCAAGTGAGGTCTCACGAGAGCAGAGTAGAGGGGCAGGATCACCTCCCTCGACCTGCTGGTCACACTCCTTTTGATGCAGCCAAGGATACGGTTGGCCTTCTGGGCTACAAGCGCACACTGCAGCCGGCTCATGTTCATTTTTTCATCAACCAACACCCGCAAGTCCTTCTCTGCAGGGCTGCTCTGAATCTCTTCTCTGCTCAACCTGGAGCTATGCCTGGGATTGCTCCCACCCACGTGTAGGACCATGCACTTGGCATGGTTAAACTTCATTAGGTTGGCATCAGCCCACCTCACAAGCGTGTCAAGGTCCCTCTGGATGGCATCCCTTCCCTCCAATGTATCAACCGAACCACACAGCTTGGTGTCATCGGCAAACTTGCTGAGGGCGCACTCAATCCCACTGTCCATGTCACCCACAAAGATGTTGAACAAGACTGGTCCCAACACCGATCCCTGAGGAACACCACTCGTTACTGGTCTCCAGCTGGACATTGAGCCATTGAGCACTACTCTTTGTGTGCAGCCATCCAGCCAGCTCCTTATCCACCGAGTGGTCCACCTATCAAATTGATGTCTCTCCAACTTAGAGACAAGGATGTCATGTGAGACAGCGTCAAACACTTTGCACAAGTCCAGGTAATTCACTATTGTTCATTAGCATTTGAGCATTAAATTATTTAACTGAATTTACTTGCGAAGAAGACCCTCAGAGCAAGCATAAATGGCAAAATTGGAACCCTTACAGCATCACTTAAAACTGCCTACCACAAAAATCATGTTCACTTTCAGACACATAATTTTAACTCAGACAACTATGAAAAAAGAAATTGTTTCTAAGAACCAAGAATTGTTGTAACATCTATTTGAAAACCCCGAGTGCTACCATGAGCAAACAGGTCAATTCACAAGCAAGTGTATATGTCTTTTCTCTTTCATGATGCAAAGTGAAGAAGCTTTAAGGAAAGCTGACTGATGTTCATTTGTTTAAAACACAGGAGCAGGAATACTAATAAAAACTTTGGCAAACTATTAAGTGGGATAGATGATTGCACCAATCTATCATCTGCAATAAAAGCTTATTAATAATATTTGTTGATAACAGATATACAGTAAATAATGCAGCAAATCACAGCATTTTCATTAAGGTTTATGAAGATCAATTGTCTTGGAAAGCTAATGAAGTTCCAGTACAAGAGGATTGCTGATCAAAAGCAGGAACAGAGGATGGTGAAGTATTTACCCCCTCCTTTTGCCCATACAAAGCACTGGCCTGTGCTTTGCCCCCCAGGAAAGTCTTTTTAAGTTTTGGACAGGAATTTGAGCAATCTTGCCTTTAGGACAAGCTCAAGTCCTTTCCAGACAAAAGCCAAATCTGTCTTGGGGCTGGAGTGAGGTGCTCACACAACAGACCATCTCCACCTGTTGCTGTGTGTGTGTTACAAGAACAGCTATACCTAGATGCCACACAACCACAGCACATGAGATATGCTAGTAGTGATGTTGACACCTGTGACTCTTAACATAGGATAAAAATCTATGCTGCGGTGTATTCCTTATAACAGTTTTTCAAGCTAGCTGGGCTAAGCTTACACCAGCATGCTATCAAATGCTTCAGCCTTTACCTTCCCACTCAACATAGATGTACCTCTAGAGAGTCCCTCCACACTCCAACCTGGCATACCAGCTTCCCCTTCCACAGCCTGATACACACTTCCACTTGTGTCACTGTTCCTCAATCTCATTTATTCATTCTTCCCTTTTGGCCATTCTGAGGTTCCCTCCCTGGATTATAATGCTATGGAACAGCATTTATTAGTGTGGCACTTTTATATTACAAACATCAAGGTACATGTAAGGCGGGGAGTGATTAACATTTAATAGCTGCCCGAGACAATTATGAGGTGGCTCTGTGCAGCTTATCCAATGCAGCTCAGTGCTCAGTGTCACTGACAGAACTTCTGTCAGCAGGAGCATCCCTGTCAGCCTGACAGCATGCTAAGATCCCCCAGGCACACTGAGAGAGCAAGAGAGGGCAAATTCCTCCTTCAATTAGTGCCAATCACACCCTAAAGCATACTGTCCATTACAGACTGTGAGATGGCTTCTCACATTCAAGTTTTAACATGCATATTCTGGCACTACCTGCATAAAACATGAAAGGACTAAGGGATTATTTGGCTTTCTGCATTACTAGAATTGAAATAACTGACAGCTCATGCTTATGCAACAGATTTCGCTCAGTTCACCATTGAAGTTTCAAGCATTTCAACAATTTCTCAAAGTCTGAGTGACTTGCTTCACGGCTACAGAGAGGTCCTGATGTTAAATGTTTGCTCCTAAATTCCCCTTACAGAGGACAAAGGGGTTTTTTAAAGGTAAATCCAATATGAGTAGTTCTGTATCTCACATGAGGGACTTCTGCTCAGTAAGCAAAACTTGCTAATATTTCAAGCAGTTCAGAAATTGAAACATCTAGGCTGAAAGTACAATGTTCATTATTCCAATCAAGACAAACAGCACTGCAAATACAGAGTTTTTATGACGCTTAATTCATGGAAAGGAACAGAAAAAATGTGCCTTTTCCATTAAGTTTGAATTTACGTAATAATTGCTGGCAAACACGTTTTTCCAGATGCCCATTGCAAAGAATGTGCTGTATTGTCACAAAACTCTTCCCTATCAGTTGGCGAAAATAGAGGCTACTGTTAAGTGAAAGATGATAAAGGTCTCTTCTATGTTCAGAAAAAGATAAACAGGAAACAAGGCAGATTGAACAGCTGTCTCATTTACTTAATGAATATAGGTATCTCAAAAGAATTTATCACTTCAGTAACCCTCATGCTCTAGTCATCCTCCAAAACTTCGCAGTGTTCTTACCTGTCCATATTTACAGAGCGTTGATGTGAGACGATCACACGTGTGCAAGTGACTGGTTTCCCACTGTGGGGAGATGTCATTACATGCTGAAGCTGAGGACCTCCTGCAGGTTCCGAGGGAGATGCAGGACTTGTTATGACTAGAGAAAGAACACCATCATTTACCTGCAGTTTAGGCTAAAACACTTCCTACAGAAGATAGCCCAGTCAAGGCAAGCTATGGATTAAAAATAGAGTTCTCGTGCCTCTCCCTCTCCCACCCCGCCTCCTTTGTCAAGTTTTTTGGCACACATGACCTCTTTCAGGTCCTAAGTAAATGCCACAGATTTCAAAGCTATAGCTTAACAGACAAGGATAAACATTTTACAACGATACAATTCCAACACATAAGCCAGTGGTCAAAACAGATTTATATCTGACAGTGTATCATGCTGGCACTTTTCAAGCAGCAATAGAAAATAGAACACTGGGACACCACCAGTTCCATAACTCTGGTATTTCTTGGTTCCCGTGTTGATCTCTGACTGTAGCCCGAAAGGAAATCAAGAGGAAATAAAATCTCCATGGAAAGGATACTTGTTTCAACAAGTACCAAATCAGTACTATACAATGTTGTAGAGACTAACGTAAAATTAGACTATCCTTGTGCCTCATAGAGACACCACATGACAGATGTTACTGGCTTGCCTCAGGATGTTCTTTTGAAGTACTACTACAGCCTTCTGCATTGTATATAATTGGGTACAGCCACACTAATTCACATGCAAGTCAGTGAAAGGAAGCAATTGCACCCCATCCATACTAGCACCTGTTACAATAGTTGCAAGGACAATTTAATATTCACAGGCTTAGACACATTTAAGCTGGTTATCCAAAACCTCCTCTGGTAAACCACTTCTTCAGCTGCTCTGCTTTGCTATGCTTTAAAATCTTGGGCTCAAATCTTCTATACCCAATGTTTTAGTCTGATCTTTGGCAAGTTTTTGTAAGAAGAATATTAGAAATACAGGGTTCGGCGCTTCTACAGTGTAATAAGAAAAAAATACATTGGAATTTACATTAAAAAAAAAGGCAGAAGATAAACTTGCTCTGCTTTGGAAATGCAGAGCTAGCTCTTGTTTTAAAGCAGAGGCCAAACAAATGACAAAAAGTTGATGGGTTTTGTTTCATTGTGCAATTCAGCCATTCATGTAAAGGCCTCTTCAGGTTTTGCCAAACAGTAGGGCTAAAACCATACTTTTTTTGGGGAAAAAAAAAAAAAAATCATCACCATTTTTTGTATGGTCAGAAGTCTGTTAGCGCATAGTGTGGAAAGTTAATTGGCAGAAATATCTCTATTAATTCCTACCTTTGAATCAATAGCATATCTAGATAAAGCAAAGCCAAACAGTAGAGCAGCCCTGAGGGTGAGGGCAGTTTTCTCTTTATTCAGTCATTTAAGGACTCCAGCTTTCCCTCAGGCCTGGGGAAATGGAGGTCCAAACTCTCCTATGCCTTAAGAAACTGATTACTTGTCTACTACTTCTGGAGGGAAAACATTAGCCACAGGCTATAGAGCCACGTATAGCTTCAGGGAAGACTTAAATGGCTTATAGCACCTTCTCTCCCTCAGTTCCCTATCCTTCACAAAATAATATGCAAACAAATAACTTCCAAACACACATAATGAAATCTGTGTCAAAATGTTTCCTGGCAGTGCTAAATACAGCATTCACTTCTAACATCTAGAAAAAAGTTGTACTTCAGCCAGTGCTGTTATTTGTCTTCCCTGTTACTCAACTCAAAGAAGAATAATGTCATTTAATATGTTATGGTACAACAGGATAAGCCATTTGATAGCTTGACTTCAGTACCTCAAATAGTGCTAACTCATACTTGGTAACTGTTGAATATGAGCTACATTTTTTTTCCTCTATTGTAAATGTTAAAGTCTTACAAAAAACTTTACCTAAAATGACCAGGGAAAAAGAGATGGAACAGAAGGAAAGACTAAGAATGCAAGTGTGACAGAAAGACTAAGCTTTTGTAGGAGCTGAATTTGGGGAAGTGGAGGTTGGGAATAAATTAAGACCAAGTGAGTAAGGCAGCAGGAATGGACAAAAGTCACAGGGAGATGTTTAGAATAATGAACAATTTGTTTTGATGACTGAGATGAAATAATCCTTTAAGAAAATTGAATAAGTCTGCAACAACTACATGTGTAGCACTGTCCAACTGTTCAGTGATCAAAACCAGAAGATAATTTTTTTCTTTTCACTTCATAAACAAACTTGGTAGGCAACTTACTCTTGTTAAACACCGATGTGACAAAGTTGTTAAAACACCTGACTCATTTAGTAAAGGCTAACTACCCATACGGAAAGGCTAAATGATGTTCGTGAAGATTTCATTTCTAGTCCTCTCAGTTTTCTTTTCTGCAATTACTGTGACAAGCTTCAGAACTATATCTCAAATCTTTGTGCTTAGAGGCATTTATTCCCTGTTGTGCCCAGGGCACAGTTAAATGCAATACCTGTTTCTCCAGTAATATTTGCCTTTGATATATGTCCATTTTGGTGGTCACTGGTTTTCTACAAAGGAAGCACAGTTTTGCAAATTAAAAATGGCATTGGGGAAAAGAAGTGGAATGTGTCCAATACTTACATGTGTTAAGTAGCAGCACTGACCTTATCTACTGCTTCTACACGCCTAGTTCTCTTCATGATCTCCTCAAGCCTCTACAATGAAATGTAAAGGGGTAAAATTATGTTCATTGTCATTAATTTAGAAATCTCTCTCCCAAACCACAACTGCTTGTCATTTAACAGTTGCATCTGTTTATTGCAAAAAAGATAAATTATGTATTTATGTTGGTGATACTTCATTCCCATTCACATCAGACTATGCAGATAACGACTGTAGCTTTTCTAACAGCACATTTCTATCATGGATAACTTTCCACAGCTGAGGTGGAAATAAACTCCTAAGGCAAAACAAATTACAGTTTCTCTGCATGTACTGAGTTACCTTCTTCCTTTCCAAGCGCTCTTGCTCTTCTCTTTGGAAATGCTTTTCACGTTCTAATCGAATCCGCTCTGCCTCTTCCCGTAGGCGAGCTTCCTCTTCTTTCTGAGTTGATGCGGAAAGAAAAAGTAGTAAGGAATAATTCATTATTTAAGGACAGATTTATACTGATATCTGCTTAACTTGCACTTCTACAACCCCCTGAAAAGACACTTTTGGGGTTTAGAAGTCACCAACAATCTTTTCAGCCTGAACTGATTAATTTTCATATTTTGCATAGCATTAAGAGATGCATAACTAAACAATGGACATCATATTTGATTCTGTGCCTGTTCTAGGGCACGTGCATGAAATCACACCAAATGACAAATAAGGAATATATTTCTAACTTTCAGCATCAAAACATAGGACAGGAAAGTATTAGAGAGATTCATATTTTGAGTGCTGGATGTTTTTGAGAGTCAAACAAAAGCAATAGAATGTTTTATTTGACCAATAGAGTCATCATTTAATGACACAAAGGACTAACAGTCACAGAAACATTAGCACAAGCTTTCCATTCCTGCTCTTCTGAATGAAATGCAAAACTTGTCTGGAATATACTGTAGGGAGGCCTTGCTCCCTACAGTAACAGTGGTGTATGATGGGACTACTGCAACAGTTCATTTGTTTTGGCTGTAACACGGAGAAAACTTGCCCATACACTATTTCCGAGTGCTAAACCATGGATGTAAGTCAGTTTAGCATTTCAAAGAAAGCAGCATACATCTGAAAAAGTGAACAGCAGTTTCTAAGTTATAATCACTAACACAATTATTTAAACATTTATTTTCAGAAGTATACATTTAATGATATGCCATAAGAAAAACATAATGTTTATGAGGCAGACTGAAGTGCTGAATTTGGGGGGGGGGGAGAAAGCACACACAAAAAGTAAAGACGCATACAAAAAAAGAATCCTATCTGGAATGCTTACCGCAGACTCTCCTGAAGTTGGTAAACCAACATTATGCCCATCAAAACTGAGAGTACTCAAAAAATTGTATTTTGATTTGTTTACTCGCATGCCTGTTGAGTAGCGACTTCGATTTCAGGAGGACTCTGGGAGCCTTGATTAAAGTGATCAAAACCTATCCCTTCCCCAACATTCTAAATAGTCATCTTGGCATCTGGACTTCCTATAACCGTATGGACAAATTGTTCTCTGGTATAACGCCATTCATTAAAATCCCCTGATACAACTCCATTGATTTATTCATCACAATTTATCAGGAATTGGATAGGATTTTTTTGTAAGTAAATAAATTCTACAAGGGGAAAAAAAAAAAAAAAAAAAAAACAAACCAAATAACCCACCATCAAAATAACAAAAAGAAACACAACAAACAAAACCAACACAAAACCAAACAGAACCAAAACCATAAAATGAAACCAAAACAAAACAAAACCAACAAAACCACAAAACACAAACAAAAACCAAAACAACAGAAACCCCAACACCATCAAAACAAAAACTCAACTTCCTACCATATGATTTTGTCAAGAAGAAATATCTCTACTCTTTGAATGACTCTATGGAATGAACTCTGCCCCAACACTATACACTTTGTACATAGCATTTAAATTTTAGATAATGCTCTAATCTAGGTGCTGCATAAGAGGTGTTGCCTCATCCACTTCGCTGCCAACCAGACTGGCAGGGAAGTTCCAGGAAGTAAGCATACTTGTTTCTGAAAGCGCTCCATCTCTTCTCTCTCCTTCTGTTCTCTCTCTTCTGCCTGTCGGCGCAGCCGTTCTTCCTTTTCCCGTTCCTCTTCTGCATCCCTCCGTTTCTTTTCTGCTTCCTGTCTGCGAGCTTCTTCCTCTTCTCGGCGAGCTCTCTCTTCTGCTATCCTCTGTGACAGCTCCTCCTTCTTTTGCCTGCAATTGTGAAACAAGCATAAGAAAATTAAGTAAAAAAGGAGGGAAAACCCCCAAACCACCAGATTCCTAACCCAAGACAACAGCACTGCAAACAGCTGTATGAAGGTTCATACTGTGAACTCATCTGTCTCATTCATAAGCTGGCTGCTCTGCTTCCAGAAGGGGCCAAAACTGAACCCCTATGGAACATAAAAAACTTTGTAAGGCAATACCAATACTTCAGCACATGCTTCCACTAATCTATGACTCACATACTCTGAATCAGAATCAGTATTGTCAACTTTAATACATATTGCAAAGCACTTAAGCACTAAGAATAAGATACGTCTGAAACTCTGCTTTATCTCACCAAAGACGAGCAGTATCTCATTGGCCACAACTTCCTTCAAGTTCACTTATGAAGGCACTGCAAAGAGACCGAAAACTCCTTTCCCTGTAAAAGCTGATTATTCTTTACCTTTGGGTTTCCATCTTTCAGTCTAAGTATTTACTCACCACATTACTCTTATGCAGCTTGTTTTCTTTAAAAACCTTTTTGAGAGGGACCATGTTGTGAATCTTTCGGAAAGCCAGGCTATCTAAACTGGCTCTGCCTTGTTCCTATGTTCATCAATGCTGTTGTTAAAGAACACAAATAAATTCCAGATGCATGGCATCCCTCTAAAAAGGCACTCGACTTGTGTCACAGCCACAACCATAAGCATACAAATGAGCTACTCATTTCCTAGTAGAAAGTGAGCCACGACATCTATTACCCTCCAAAACTGTTAGGGGGATGTCTTGATTTTAAATGAGAAAAAAAAAAGAGGTTTAAAGAGACAGCTGTTGGACACCAAAACACCCCCCACAGAGGAGATCTTACAATTCAAATTAAGAGATATTGTGCCAATAACAAAACTGGAAACAGCTGCGCAGAGTTCTCTAGCTGTAATAGACAAGTACAGCTTTGCTAACCTCTGAGGAAACAATCACTACAGCAAGGATCTGCTTTCTCCTCCTGTCCTATTTTAGAGCAGTATTTGGGATAAGTTTTAACCTCACAGATCTGCTTAGCTATATATATTGCATCTATAAAAAATCCCAACAAGAAAATTCATTTCCAGGGAGGAACTCATGCCTCCTGCACTTCAATACTGTGCTTCATATATCACAGAATAACAACAGAATATACACAAGAAGCTGCTGGGAGGCTGCTAAAAACAGATCTTCTCCGCTGCAGAGGTCTATAATCACCTTTCAAGCTCCTCTCTCTCCCTCCTCTCTTGCTCCTCCCGTTCCCGCTGCTCACGGGCAAGGCGCCTCTTCTCAGTCAGCAGCCTTGTTGCTTCTTCAGGGTCAGTTGTACCTGCAGAGGTCTTTGTGAGGGCTGGGGGTGGAGAAAGAGCTGGTGGAGCAGGAGGGAGGGATGGGCTGGCTGCTGAAACAGATGGGAAGGAAAACTAGTTTGTGCAGACACAATAAACAAGATGACACCCACTTGAAAGGAAGAGAAAATAGGTTCAAATATTTTGCAAGGTATTTCCAAGCTTATGTGTTTTTATAAATAATTCAGAGGTGGAAGCCATTTCTAGGTGCTAAGGATTTATATTCCTTAAGGGAATTTTGGTTTACAGGATATGAGAAAGCTGCTGCAGTTGAATGGTTAAGCCAACTTTTCTGTCAGAAGAATGAATGTTGATGGACACTCATCGGCAGTTCTGACTCAGCAAGTCCCTACGATCACATGCCTTAGGTTTGCCCAAAACTATTTACAAAGCAGAAATGAAACACTGTGGTATCATGTTTTCTTCTGCCTGCTAGTCTATATCTGAAGAGCATAGACAGACTTTTTGGCGGTAGGCCAGTCGCTTTTGGAGATTTGGTGATCTCAAATATCAGCTGTCTAAAGTGATCTGCAATAAGGGTAGGACACAAGCTATCACCAATTCAGCCATTACCTACCAGAGGCAACTTGTGGGACCAGAACACAGCTTCTCAACAGGCTTTGCCACTACTGGTGAACTACGGCTTATGTTCAGATCTCAATAGTGTCTTCAGATAAATTCTGTACCAAGGAGTAGCTTTGGCCACCTGGTAGAGAAGGTGTTACAGGCTTTTTCTCAAGTAAAACAATAGTTCATGTTTCTGGAAGTTTGCCTGGCATTCCCTAGCGCAGCTAGAGCGTGCCCCAGCTGCACTTTTTCTCTAGAGGCCAAGGTTCATTACCAACCCACAAGCTAACTGAAGGAAGCATTCCCAGGGTAATCACATCTGGTAACAGATAAACATGGATAGGAAGACTTTGAGCTGCCAATGGAATCAGATTCCAGTCCTGGGAAGATACATGTAGAATAAGTCCTCAGGAACAGCCAGGAGATTATTTAAATCTCCATTTCTAATCAACCTTTGGCATGTTACAGTATTTTCTTCACCTCACTGAACTTCCAAGAGGGGTTTCATCCCCAGTTTCCCGCTCCTACACCTTGTGGTGTATGCAAACACAAATTCAACTGCTTTCTCTGTGCTGAATGCTCACACCTGCTGATCTCTCTACTCTCTTCTTCTGCCAGCTAAAAACTATGCGGGTCTTTCTATAACTGCTTCAGGGCTTTCATCTTGAATTCAAGTAATACATGTACACCAGTAATCAAAAGAGTTAGAGCTGTTCTGTAGCCCTGAGGTGAGCTGGCACAGTTTCGCCTCAGCCAGTGCACTACTCTCTCACATTACCAAAACAGGTATTCAGTCCACCCCTAGGGAACAGTTCAGACCTGGGCTAACCTCCAAGATGTAGCTAGGAACTCAGAAAATTCTGGCATGGTCAAATATAAAAAGGTAGGTAATTTGATCACTTTAAAACCAGGAACCCCTTTAGAGCCTATGCTCTTAGTAGCCCTGGGGACAGAAGGTAAGAAAATGTGGGGCTTTAATTACAGCCTCAATCAGAAACATACCAGACAGCCTTTGTAATAGTTAAATAGTATAAATGACAGAGCTCCTGTACCTTGGTCCTTTGTAATTTGCTAACATGGGCCAAGGTAAGGCTGTCTCTCCTGAAGGGAGCACAGCTTGTGCTGCTTAGGGCTCATTTCTTGCCTCAGGTGGTGAAGCTGGCAGCGTAACAAGCAGCCCATTTAATGCACCCCTGCCCTGCTTTCAAGAAAAGATGACAACAGCTTGCACAGGCACACCCAAAATACCTTTAAAACTTCATTGTCATCAGAAAAATCATGTGATATTTGCCTGCAGAAGTCTGAACAGCTCCGTCAGTGATCGACGCCTTCTGACCTCCGGGCTTCTGTGACTATATAGCTAGCAGGTAGCTGAGCTAGGCAGGCTAAAGACCAGTGCAGGTAATCCGCAGAAATCACCTATATTCACCTGCAGCACAGACCGAGGAGTACCAGCAGTATCTGTCCAGCCCCAGATGCTGCACTTGCCCCTCTCTAGATTCTTACATTCAACCAGTGGCTATGTTTTGGCAGTTTGGGCCTCCATCTGCAGTACAAAGCCCGTCCCCTCTAACCTCACATGTAAAAGGCTTAGCCTGAGGTCTCAGTCATTGGTCCCAAGCATCACTTCCTCCAGCTGTGGCAAAAGGCACCCAATTTGAAGTGCTGCACACCATTTTTACTATAGTATCCTTCTCTTTTGGCCCTCTCCACTGCTTGTTTATTTCGTTGCTGTTTTTTTTTTTTGCTGTGGATACAAACTACACTTTTGAGTATCTTTATCACACATAACCTACTTCCATACTAAGTGATCTTGTCAGAAACTCAAATATTGACTGACTGCAAAAAAGTCAAGCCTCTCTTCCTCCTGAGCTAAGCTGTCAAACAAGCGTGACTGTGTTTTTCTGTTCTGCACTTCATAGTTCCTTGGCGACCTACAACTTGTAGACATTTGCAAAGCTATCTCAGTGGTATCCCTGAAATCCTTTTCAAAAAGAAGCTTTCTCCTTAGAAAGAAACAGGCCAAAAATTATCAGCGGAGCAGTGAAACCCCATGCTAATATGGCAATTATATCTTCTTTACATGCCATGCCCATGACTAACAGATGCATCAATTTATTATTGTAAATCTCGTAGCTTCATGTGGGATTGCACCTTACATGGCAGGATTTGGGTATCAGACTGGAACTACAGTAACAGAACTTGTTAGAACAAAAAAAATACAACTGCATCCGGTCTTCCTGCAGAGGAACAACCCCCAACTACAAATCATGCAGTTAAATGCAGAATTACTAATGCTTGAAACTGTTTTCTTAAGGACAATAACAGGGGAATCTATGAATTTCAAATTCAGAATCTTAAGTAAACCATCCTGGGAATCCCAGTGGTCACAATGGTCATTCTATCTCACCTGCAAGACAGACGGTTTATGTTGTATTTACAATGGGTTAAGATGTGTGCTAGAACAAACCAACACTTTTCATTTTCATATGTACCTTTTGCCCTTCCTACACTTTAGAAGTGTTATTTTATTTTGCGTGCACATCCCCTTCTGCCTTGCTGCTTTCCAGGGTTGGTGTGGGCTTCTTTTGTGTGTCCGTTCCTTAACAACTCATTTTCTCTGAAAAATTCTGCTTGTTCTCTACTTTTCCTCTTGGTACCTACCCCTCTGCATTCCACTTTATCCTGCTAACCTGTCCCATGGTGTGGTACTCTTGAAATATTACAGGTAAGATGGTGGTGTTATCAGTACAACTGCACTGAGTGTCTAGCACAGGTGGACATTTTCACTGCCCACACTATGTTATGGCTTCTTGCCTTCAGATCACTATTATTCTACTTCAATGGTTTGAAGACAAGTAGTGTCATGATATGAGGGACAAAATCCCAGTCCAAAAAGGCAGAGAAGAGGGCTGTGAAGTCACACTGCACATGTTGTTTTGACTTTTACAAACAGGAGAGCTTCAACCTGTTTACAGATTTCTCAGTGAATATACATCTGTTGGAATATTCTGTAGAATTTAGATTAATTTTTGATAGAAAACTACTGATAGCTACATTATTTCAGAGAAAGGAAGGGAAGAACAGAATAGACTCTAGATGCTCCTTAACCTAAAGGAGGATCTATTCTTACCTTGAGGGAGCTCTGCCTGGACAGCAAGTTCTTCTCGACTTGCAGCTTCTCCAGTACCCGCTGAAGCTCCTTTACTCTCTTCTGTCCTCTCCTCACTGGCCTTTTCAGCCTCCTTTTCTGATCTTTTCTTCTCAATCTCTGGTTTGACCTCTTTTTTGACTGGCCGGATGTTGCCAGGAGAAGGAGGACGTGCCTGAGCAGAGGAAACTTTGGAGGAACCAGGTGGGGAATTTATCTGCTTGGGTGTGCCAGGCAAAAAAGGCAAAGACTTTGATGCATGCCTGTGTAACCAAAGAGCAATAATCACTATCGCGCATGCTCTGCTGGACACCACCTACGCATCCCTTCTAGAACTACAATGGCTAAAAATAGGACAGTGTCTCTATTTCTTTGCTATCAAGCAGGACTCCTGGAGAATCTCACTCCTTTCATGCAAAATGCTTCTCTTTGCAACTCTCCGTATGTGTGAGCACCAAGCCCAGCCAAGAGGGAAGAAACCAGCATCTTCCTCCTCCTTCTCTTTCCTCAGAGCAGTATTAATATTGGTCTAAAAGCAGAGCTCTTTCCTTTGTTGCAGAGAGAAAACACCTACATCACCAAATAAGTTTGCACTATTTCACATTTAATTAATAGAACAAAAGAATAAGTTGCCTATAGCTCAACCTCCAGCTAAGCATGTACTTGGCTTACCAGACTGGAGAGGGAGCTGGTGATCTAGCTTTGGGGTTGGAAGAAAAATGACCTCCTTTAAAGCTTGCTGAGAAGCTGGATGACAAATGGTCTCTCTCTTTTTCTTTTTTGTCAGTCTATAGTTCAGCAAACAAAAAGACAAAAGTCAAGCCAGAGTTCACATGGCTAAAGAAAGCAAAGCAAGCTCAGTTAAGGATGAGGAGATGGGGGACTGAGAAAAAGTAGTGCTGAGTCAGTAGTTTCTACAGCCTGTTTAACAAGTTCATTAATACAGACCCTGTAATCTATCACCATCTTTAACAGTAAATATGCATTTGACAACAAGAATCCTTAATCATGTTCTCTACTGTCCTAAGGCATAATAGCTAATTTGCAGAGGCTTATTTTCTAACAGGCAAAAAATTACCTTTTAAGGTTTGATCTTTGCTGATTGCCACAGAGTACCTTCCACAACTTCCCATAATCCCAGGATTTCACTTGAAGAAAAACACCCCCACACACACCCCCAGGCTCACACTTAGTCACAGTCCATATATAGCACAAGGTTTCTGCTTTCATACTCCTATGTGAACGCTACTGACTCAAAGCCCTCAAACACAGAATCATAGAATAGTTAGATGGTACAACACTTATCCTATTATTTTTCTTCTTGGATGATTTCATACCACATACTTTTCTTGCCATTGATTCTTATACATGGTAGCAATTTCCTCATTTTCCATCTTAGGATTTTTATATATATATTTCTGTTTTGTATTAATAGAACTATTGGTTTAAAGTAATATATCAGAATTTAGGCATCCATATACTTTCTATATTGGAACTATAGATGAAAAACTTGAGGTTTTTGGAATAATGAGCTCAGATTCCAGGAGTCTGAAGAGTGGGAATACCGGAGAGGTCACTGAGTTGCGAGTCAGCCAACATGATGCAGAGCGGCTGCTGGTCACCACCTTGGCTGGGCCTTAAGCACAACCCCTGCAGCATGTGCACCAGACTGCTTTAGAGCCTCACTAGCTGAGAGCTCTGCCATGCTCATCTCCTGAACTGAAAACCAGGTTATCAACTGGAAAAGAAGGACTGAAAAAAACTTCACGAGTGTATGCATGCTTGGTTTATAGTCCTCAATCCAAGAGGGTTTTTGACCATCATATTTACAATTAAAGTTGCCAAAAACACAGCTTAGCATTAGCAATAGATGGTCTCAATCCTGTATTCATTACTCAAGCCAGCTCTTTGGCAGTACAATTTACCACATATCTACTGATTCATATGATAATCGTTTGAGTTGTAAAAGCATACATAACAAGAACAAATGCATTAAAATGAACATGAATTTTGGCTCACTAGCAATAACTCTCTATACTGGGTCTACTTTATTAGTCTCAAAACAGAGCATCAGAATTTTATTCTTAACATCAATAAAGTAAAAAACTGAATTTCTACAGAAGTTTATGGAATAAAATATTCTCCACACCATGCAGGCTACTGAAAACAGCACTTAACTCAGTCCCTTTGTATTAACATTTTTATAGTGCATCCTCCACCAAAATGTACTAACCTTTCTTCTTTAAAAACAAAACAAAAAAACCCCACAAAACAAAGCAAAAAACCCTCACCACACAACACAAAACTCAAGCCACTTGCAAAGAGAAAGAGCCAAGAGGTGTTAAACTGATAGCTGTGGAGATTGCAATGCACTATACGCATCGCATGTATACTACAAGATTTCTCTACAGATACATCCCGATGCTGTCCCTTAACTTAAAACTTCAATACAATATCACCTACCTGAAAGATTAAGTACTGGCTATGATTCATGTGACTTTCATTAACATTGTTTCCATCAAGGATGTCAATAGCAAAACTGCCTCTTTACATTTTGCCCACCAGGCTAAACAAAAACGCAAGCACTTCTGTCATTTGCAGAGACGACTTCACTCTTCTCACACACTAAACAAACTTAGGCCATAGGGTACAAGGGAAAATATAACTTCTCAGGTTCAGCAAATGAACTGGAGAGGACTGCATCTTTTTGGCTTGGAGCACAGTCAACATGTATTCCGCCTGTCTGTATCACACTGTTACAACTTCCCCTGCAAGCACAGATCAGCCACAGTACTGCTACCAAATCATTCAGAATGAACAGGTGATCTGTAGGAAGCCTTGTTTACAAACTAACCTCTTCCTTCTCAATGAGGAAAACTTTACTAGGCTAGTCTCCTAAGAAAGTAAAGAGGAAATGAGAGTGCTATATGTGCTTATATACATCAGTGCATGCCTTCCCCCCTTTGTCCCAGAAGCTCAGCTGAATTTGCTATCAGAAGACAGGAAATGCTACAGGCTTTGAAAAAACGGGTTGCTGGGAAAAACAGGTGGCACTGAGGGAAATGTTGCAACACCAGCTCAGGCCTTAAAAGGCAGCAAAGAATCCACCTGAGAAAAGGGCACACACACTGCGACTGCCTCTGTGCTTTACGAGATGCTTTCTGCAAACATGGTTGTCTGGAAAACACAGGTAGTTTTCTACGTGGATTCTCTGGTGCATAATCAGGCCACATCACCACATAATGTACTATATTTCACTTAAAATCTAGCCAACTATGAAACAAATTGGAGGGGGTGGGGACAGCACAGAGGGGACGATCAGACTTCGTCAAGTATCTTTGCAACTATTCCTGCCCTAACAAGCAATGCAATCAGGGGGTCATGGCATGAGACACTCACATCTGGCATGCTTACCCCTGCAAGATGCGTTGTTCTCCTACGTCCAACAGCATCAGTAGAGGCATAAAGTTTTGTTCGGTCTCCTGGATTCCTACAGTTCATGGCCTTGTAGGACAGAGGACTGATGGGGCTGCAAGATGCTGAACGGGGACAAATGGGGATAACTACGGTGTTGGTTGGTTTTGTTATTTATTAATTTTAATTACAGAGCAGCATTGGAGAATTGACAGAGGAAAGCCAGCAGGAACAGAAACAACCGAGAAAGACAGAAAAGAAAGAACGTATTAATACATAGAGGAATGACTAATTTTCAAGTCAGAACCATCATTTGATACACTAGCTTGGCCACACATACAGTAATAATGCAATTTCAATAGACACTCATGGACTTTTCCATTTGGAAACTAAATAATTTGAATACATCAAGAACTATGCCACATAGTAGTAGAAAGTAATGATGATTTTCTGTTAAGTTTTTATAAAACTGGTGAAAAAGCAGTGGACAAAATGACTGGTCTGAGTGGCTTAGTATATACATTGACATGAGTTTCAATTGCATTCAGAATAGAAAACAATCAAACTAAAATCAGAATGCCTATTAATTGATCTTGAAAGTGGAGGAAAGTAAAAGGAGACACACACAAAAATTAAAACACATTAACAATACAAAACAGATTCACCTAGGAAATCAATGAAACTGCTGTCAACAATTTTTAGCAAGTAATGTATTTTCTTTTTGAAGGCTTCTATTTGAAACCCACCCATTTAAGAACTTTCAATATTCCTTGATAACCCAGAATAACAGTAGACTGAAATACATTCTTGAGAGCAAACTACTTTACACATCACAAAAAGCAGGCTAACAACAACAAATCAACTTAGAAATTAATATTTGAGTAACCAGGACAGCAGTTTTCATTGGTTTGCACAAGGACAAAAGACTATTACTAAAATATCTCCTGCCAATGGCAGATTATCAGATACGCAGTGTTCCAATTATACATTCAAAGAGAATTGTAACAATGCAAGATACATCATAGGGAACTTCTTGCAGCAAAGTAGTCTTGGACTTTCTCTTGATTTTACTGAAGGAGGAGACTAGGAAAAACTATATTGTTACTGCTGAGATTTATTTGTCTGCTCCTGTTTGTCCTTCCTGGTCATTTAATACAGTCTTCGCACTATTATTATTCAGCATGTTACTGGAAGGAAAAGCAGAGCACCTGTATGGTATCTCCCCTCTCCCCCTTTAAATAGGAGAAAAAAAAAAAAAGGGTCAAGAGAATCACATCCTCAGTTTTCTTGGGAAGCACTCCCAAAATTTCTTGCCTGTAGATCCCTCTCTAAGTGCACTTCAAAGAACACAGTTCCACATACAGTTAATTCTTCTAGTTTTACAATGGTACAGCTGCTGCATTCTTACAGGAAGAGCTCATAGACTTAACAGTACTAACATTGCAACTTCTCCTGTACCAAGAGATTAACATTATGAATAGAGTCTCATGTAAGTGTAACAGCAACAGCACTCATACTTGCCTTATCATTTATAGGGATTTCTGTTTAATGAGATATTATAAAATGACTTACTTATAAGAATAAATAAAAATCAAGAAACAAGAAAAGAGGAGCTTTTGTTTGTGGGGATTTTTTTTTTTTTTGGTTGAGTGTATCTAAACCAGATAGGAGGCAGTGGCACAACATATGTCTTAAAACACCTTATAATTTATGTGGTTCCTACATCTGTGAATCAACTCTCTCTCTGCACCCTGATTATCTGAAGTTACCACCAAGGATGATATCGTAAGTATTAAGAGACAAGCGGGTCATTTTCATTTATGATGTTACCAACCAATGCTTTAGGAAGCACTCCCAGGGAATGCTGTACCAACAGGATTACATCTGCTCAGAGGAGCTTGTGGGGAGTTATTTAAAAAACACCTTGGTTTTGGAGGGTTATTTTAAAAAAGAGCCAGACATACTCTTATGTTGGACGTCCCTAACAGCTCACTTAAAATTTAAGGGCATGAATCCATATTTAATTTGATTTTTTTTGCATCATAATTTATCTTTACAGCCAAAGGGCAGAGTAATTTTCTAGGGAATAATGACAGGCTGGGATGAGTTCAGCGCTTAGAGCACAGCTGTGAGCCATTACCACCACCTGATCATTAATCTCCAGGAAGCATCCTGCATGAAGGGACTGCAGTTATTGCTCCTAGAGAATAATACCTGGAAAACAATGAGCAGATGGTTTATTCTTCCGGGTGATACAGTTCCTGTAAGCATAGGGAAGGCATTTCAGGGAATTACCTCATACTGGTAACTGACAAGTGAGTCACTCCCGCAGTATTTGCAATAGTCTACTCAGTTTAGAGTTTATGGCACAGAATCAACAATAGCAGTCAGAAAAGAAAATCTTCATGCTTGCTTCAGTAAAGTAACCACTTACAAAACTAAGACAATGCTTTTCCTAAAAAAAAAAAAAGAGCTGAATTTCCAATATCCTGCCTGGTAAATGACATTAACTATTTATTTTATCAGCTGTTGTTTGTGAGGAGTTGAAAGGAATTCTGTACATGTCTATTCCACTAATTGCAGAATATCATCTATGTTTTTGCTCCTACAGCACTACTCCTGTGGAAATGTACTGCAGTCTCATTACTTATAAGAGCTCTTAAGTGAAAGTGTCTTTAAAAGTAATCTTACCAGATCTCTATTCCTTCTTATGTTCTGTGACCTTTAATCAGAATAAAAATCCTGTCCTATCAGACAAGAAAGACCTGCCTAGAGTTAAGCATTCAGCATGTGCAGCAACACACTATTGTAATCATCAAGTCCCCAGTGCATGATCATAAAACATACCACGATAAAAGAAGAAGCAGCTGTCACCTGCCTAAAATACATGATAAGCAAGTATGCCCAGGTTGTCTTTGGAATACCATTTTTCCTGGGCTTTAAGTTACCACCTAGCAATATTTTTACATTTCTGCATGTTAATTTTCACCTCAGTAAGTATATCAAGAGACCTGTTCTGGGGCTGGCAGAGAACTTTATAATTATTATAACCTCACTAAACCTGCATGTTTAAATTCACATGTATTAAATCCATGGCAATCAGGGCCCATCTTTCTACAAGCATAACTTGCTCCATGTGGGAAGCGCCCTTATTGAGAGTGAAACTATCCTTTGCAGCAAGCAGCTCACAGCCTTAGCAGTGGGTGTGCTGAATGAGCTCTTCATAACATTGTGCGCATTTCCTTAGATAGCCACGGACAAGGTGACACTGCTGCCCTGTGTGTGTTGTATTCATTTATTGCATTGATGAAGAGGCAAAAGAAATTAAGAAAGAGATGTTGGGAGACAGAGAAAGAGGCATAGCAAACAACTGTACAAGCAGGCTTTCATGCTGTCAAGCAATGTAATCATGGACATTCAAGCTCATTCTGGGATGCTACCGTACACTCATAATTAAATCAATAACCACAACCTCCCACAGGTAATGTGGAAGAATAAGTGTCTCTGACATGAAGCCTCTGTTCCTGTGGGTTTACCTGCATCTCCAGACAGTGCAGCGGTGCTTTTACTTCGGGCCAGGAACGAGTGAGTGGGCATCAGGAGCCTGTTAACAATGCTGCTCTCCCATGGACTGAGCTGTAGGCGGCGAGCTGAACATGCACCATACAAGCAACATGTTAGATCAAACGCTTCACAGACAAATACATGCTGTAGAAGTATTAGTATTAGCTCATCACTACTGAGTACCATGAAAACCTTGAACCTGTCCTGCAAGACCCAAAACATACAGTCATTCAGTACTTTGCATTTTATTCTTACTCTGTTTGAGTAACAGAATTCTCACAGGAACATGTATCTGAACATTTAGTTTGTGTTACTGCCTGTAGCATTATGGCAAACTGTTATACAAATTAATACTGATGCATTGCACACATGATATTCCCTATCAGGGATTATGGGACAACTTCTGTACTAAGAGAGCAGTTGCCACTCCTAAATATAGAATTTGACAGAGATGTTATGTCCCAAACTCTTTCTACACATAGATAGTTTCGAAAAAGACCAGTTACTAAAACACCTTCCAAAGTCTGCCAGCTGAGCTAGAAAAAGAAGGACGCTTAATACTATACAGAGAATTGCGTCAAAGAAAGAGGTTTTTATCAAAACAACACAAAAGGATACAATGCGTCTCAACTGCAGATATCAAGCTCAGCAGCTACAGTTCTCAGTAATACACTAAGTCACAGAATAGAGTAAGTACATTCCATCATTAATTCTCTGACAAGAAAAAAACCCTGCTAATGTTAATGTTCAATTTAGAACAGTAGCAAAAGTCAACTTTTCGCATTGTCAGTTTTGAAAACACACTACATATTGACCTGGCTGCAATCACCCCTTTGCCTTGCTTTTCCCCAACATTGCTTAATGCAAATTTAGCTTGTCAATATATTGTTTTTACATTTTAAATTTCTTTACTTTTTTTAAAAATACTATTGAAACATAGATCACAGTGAAGTAGCAACCAAAAGAGCCCTCTAAGTTATTTTTTATATTGAAGCAGGTATTTCTTTGATACTTTGATGCAACAGATAGTATTATAATGAGCATCACAAAAAAAAAAAAAAAAAAACATTCAACCAGTTCCCATACTAGTTCATTATAATAAGTCTACATTATAACAATAACCTTAATGTTGCAAGGGAAATCAGGTGCTCTTATGTCTCAGCATTCATTTGCCTTAGTTTGGTGTTTACAGCAACAAAAAAACCTGCAGCTTGAATTTATGAGGCTCAGCCTCTAATACATTTGATGTGGCTGGCTGTAATAAACTTGATATAAATTTGCATTTTTAAAGGCAGAGGTTCACCACTTTCAATAGCCATAAACTCTGAATCTGTCTTTAATCTACTCCATGCTGAGCCTCCATGAACAGAGGGGCCGATCTCAATCTCATCCTATGAAAATCTAATTGCCTAATTTGCCCTCAGCGCTGTTTTTCACTTCTCAAATTGCTCCCCTAAATTCTGCTTACTCAATAATGGGAATTACTATAGAAATATAGGACCCTCAAACACAGCAGGCTCTCTGGATAAGAGCCCTTACAAAGTGTACTGCTGCCAGAGCTCTTTGTGATTAATAGTTCCATTCTGCATTGGTACAGAGTCTACAGACACACAAAACAGCCTACAGAGACACAGCTCACACATTATCATAAAGCTTGTAATTTAATAATGAAGGGAAAAAAAGAATTAAAAAAATCACAGAACTACCATTAAACTGATGCAATAATGGCAAAATCTTTGCTTGCTTTCTTCTCCAGGCACCACGCTCAGTATGATCACTGTTTAAAACTACTGTTAAAAAACAGATTCTTTGTTGTGGTCTCATGCTTTATTAGGTGAGGCTCACAAGCATGAGTATGGAGAAACTCTTTGACTATAGTTTAACACAAAGATCACACAACTTCAGAAGGCAACCCCCGAAATTTCAGGCCAATAAATCAGTATCATGTATCCCATCAATTTTGCAGAGTTCATCTGTACAGCTGAAAATTGCTGATAAGTAAATGTCACAATGCAATATGGCTCTGTGGGTCAGCATAAACCCTATATGAGGCCCCAGAGATGAAGTAGTTTCACGAGGACACAGCTAAGAGACTGATGAGTTAGAACACTAAATTGTCATGTCTCACCTATCCCATTTGTTAGTGAGGTGAGCATGGTTTAAACCTCTTGTCTTTGTCCCTAACACAGAGGAGCTTATACCCACATTACCTACTGGAAGCAACTGTGTGCCCACAGCATCCAACTATCAGCACTACTATCAGCACTAAGGCAGTGTTTGGGAGTGAGCTACCCGATACGCACCAAACAGTGAGCAAAGAGAGACCAAGAAAAACTCCTCCATATAAGCAATGGGCCTGATTCAGAGATGTCAAAATACTTTTAGCCATCTCCCTAGATGCCCCAAATTGGTTTCAATCAGAGTTCATTTAAATACACCTCAGCTTTGTGGATCAAGGTCATCACATACTGACTACTCCAGATGCTCCCTAAAAGTATCATATTTGACATTTTAAACATATATTCCCAGTCATTAGCATCACCATTAGCCTAGAAGAGACAAATTTTTGCCCACTGGGTTATAGGAGTATTAACACCTAAATGCATTGAACAGCTTAACTTTGGTGTCCAATTCACACTGAAGCAAATGGAATACAAAACAAAGAGCATCCAAACCAATAAGATGAACTTAAAGGCAATGAAGTCAGTTGATGGCTTTTTTCTTGCCTTTTTTAACACCTTGGGGGTGTGGGGGGGGGGGGGGGGTGGAGTCAGTGTTCTCAAGATTCAGTTCTTCAGACTGACAGACAAAGGGAAATAATATTTTTTATTCTCATGCTGTGTTAGGCTTTCACTCTTAGGGCTGCTTGCTCCTTGTTTCCATGCAGGAAGCCCATTCATTATAGGGTTGCCAGTTCAAGCAAGTACCCCTGGCCACAGCTACAAGCAGATTAGTTTAAACAGATTAAATATCTTTATAGCTTAATTTGTAATTGAAAAAACACACAAAGTCCCAGGGAGCTGGCAACAGTGAATTGATTACAATCATCTGTATTTGTCTTCAGGATATACAAACTGAACACTGTAAATTTAGCAGCAGCACAATAAATTGCAAGTAAGCAAAGAGCAGCATCTGATTAATCCTAGAAACAGATGGGGGACAGGGATTGAACAGGCCTCCTGATGAGCACCACAAAGGGGAGACCAGTGATAACAGTGGTGGTTGCTCATACAGAGCCACAAACATGGTAAAAAGTAGATGGGCAAAACTACTCTATGCTCAGATTCTCCTTCAACAGAAAACAATTTCTGGAGTCCCTGAATTTCTTCCATGAAGGTGGCAAAGAACGGTGATGCAATGTTTGAGACCTTCACCTATTTGAAAGGAATAGCACCGTAGAGAATAAGAACACAACTGTAGTGCAAATTTTGCTTTTCAAAGCTAAAAGTGTGTAACTCATACCTCATCTAAAATATTATCCACTTTCTGAGCTTTCCTTAAAGAGCACAGTCACCAAAATCTATTGGTCAACAACCTTAATATGTGTGTTCATGTTTTCTTACAGTTTCAACTACTCAGACCTGTACCACTAACATAAAAGCACGATGTGAAGCTGCCCGATTGTAAAATTCTGGTAAAGAGCTACGCAGCAACACTATATTTGAAAAGGAATTAACCATTCTTTAGGCAATTAGTTAATGAAAACTTTGGTCTTTTGCTGGGAAAAACAAAAAGTAATAAAAAATTCCTGTCCTTCAAATCATAAAAAGGTGCTGCTTAACGGAAGACATTCTTGATGCTTGATGACAGCTCTAAGCCACTTAGGGTAAGCTTATCGTCCTCATCTCCAAGTCACTGTTTTGCACACAGGAGCATGCATTACACTCAAAGTGTGATTGAGTGCACTTTGGAAGGTGAACTGGAGAGCAGACAGAGCCTTCCTTTAAGCATTTGCCTGAAGATGGTGAGACCACTGGAGAGACTGCTGGCACTACTCCAGATACACACTCAACTAGATTTAGGCATGACTTCACACAAGAAAGCAGGCACTTACAGCGCTTGGATTTGCTTTCTGTCTTGGAGTCCTGAAAGACATAAAGGACTCCTTAAGAGTTCTGTGCAGTTCCAATAGAAATGCCAAGCAAGAAATTGAAGTTTTTGACATATGGCCATCACTTCTTCCATGTTCCTTTCCTTTCCCCACTGCTATGCTGCCTAGTATTCAGTCTAACTTCTCCTGAATTTGAATGGGTGGCAGAAACTATAACACAATGAGTTATGGTCCACAAGAGACTACAATATTTAATGTCTGCTGCTGTTCTTTCACCCTGCTAAGATCTTTCCTCAAAGAAACATCCGCTGGCAAAGAACAGAAACCATCTGCAAAAAAGCTAATAGAAATTGAAATTACTGGATTTCAATGTTTACAGCAAAAAATTATTGGAGTTTTGGAATAAATTATTTCCCAATGTAATGCTGTATTTTTTGCAAGTTACCAGACTCTTAAACTAGATTAGCCCACTCAGATTAACATGGCTCATCAAATCAACCAGGCACACACATACAAACATACACATAAACATGACCCTCAGTTAAGGCACACAAATAATGACATATCAATCAGTTTTGCAACTCAACTAAAATTCCATTCTAGAAACTGTTTTTTAAAACATGTATTTATCTGGATTGAAATGGAACAGAACTTCTCATTCTCTGTAGAAGACAATTCCTATCGAACACTTTTCGGTAAAGCTCTCTGCACACACTGTACAAGAGATTCTTTCACAAAATTCTTTTAAGATCAGTCTTTCAATCTCATAAATCCTCAGAACAGAGGTAGCAATTAGTACACATTAATTTCCAAATGCTTGATGGTTTATAATTTGTGCAGACTTGTAAACACCAGAAACATACACTGAAATAAAATAATACTTGAAGAGTAATGACGTAAAAAGTCAATAAACAGACCATATGAAAACCACACATGCTTCTTCAAAAAAATAATCAGAAATGGTAATAAAATAACTGCTTGAAAGCTTCATGCAATGTGTTCTTAGATATTCAAAAACTACTACCAAGGAACAAAGGAAAACAAAATCATGACAAAATGGCCTAATGCAAAGAAAAGGTCACACATGATTACATGCACTATGGAGCAATGTATTCTTTCAATAGTTGTACCTCATTTACTAAAAACCTGACAGAAGCACTGCTTTTATCATTTGCTAAAGTAAGATTGTTCAGTAAGTTCTTGCTTTAAAGAACAAGAAATATATATTACTTCTCATAAGAAAAAATGTTCAACCATTTTACTTTTCACATTTGAAGTCTTTTTACTCCCACTTAGATGAAGTACAGAAGATTACTTCAGAAGCCTGGTTTATGTGCAAAGTAATACATCAATATAGAACATTCTTTCTAGCTTTCCTTTTGTTTTTTTGTTGTTGTTTTTTTTTGTTTGTTTGTTTTGGTTTTTTTGAAACTGTACCTCTGTCTGGAGAATTTAGTAATGTTGCAGATGAGGAGGAGAGCCGCTTGTTAATGACTGGATCAACATGTTTCGAAAGGTTCATTGTTGAAACAGACCGCCTGTTTGGATCTAAAACAAATGGAGATAATGCTAATTGACAGCCCACATGCAGTAGTGCAAGTTCCTAACTCACTAGTAAGAGGAGAAAAACATGACTAGGTCATTCCTGCTCTACCACAAGTACTTTCAAACCAGTGGACTTCTCGGCAGACACTGTATAGGTGACTCAAAGACTGGGCACAAAACCATTTACATTTCACATCTAAAATATTCTGTTCAGTGATTATCATTCAGTCAGGTTGCAATCCAAGGACTTCATGTAGGATCTAAAGTAGATACTGTAGACAAGATGCAATTGTTTATCTATGACAAGTACAACAGCATTGTATTTATCTGTTCTGACCTAGTGGATTAAACTATACCCACTGTGTACAAAAAATTTCCGTAGTGTATAGAACCAGCAAAGTGGGTTCTGGAAGGGGGATAAAACTCAGAAATGGGTTTTAGAGGAGAAATCTATATGTTATAGTTAAGACAGGCCTCTGTAGGCTGGCAACAATATCCCACAATGATCTACATGGTGTACTGAGAGTACAGTGTGCAAATCAGTATTGGAGACGGGATACTCAGGCTCCACATGTCACAGGTCTTTGTCAGAACAATATCTGTGGGAATAGGATGGAGATTTTGATCTCTTATATCTAATCTATAGCTGAGAAAATGCATCGCATATCAGTGCAGCCAAGAAGTTTCTACATTTGGCATAAAGGATATATTGCACAAAGCAGCTTTCTGAAGAGGAAAATGACAATATGAAAAAAATCACCTTCTGTATTTTGGCAAGCCAACTATTCTCTTGTGTCAATGAACATTACTTAAATGAATGAAATTTAGCACGAGGATTTGTGTGTAGGTGTTGGCAATATGAACCCTATAAATGTAGAGCAGGGCAAATGCAATCCACTACCTAGAAGCTGCTGGTTTCTCTGTTCTAAAAAAAAAAAGAATGAAAATATCCATGAGCAACACATCCGCCAATGCAGCTGGTTGTATGTCTGTGTTCATGTGTAAAATAATTTTAGACCCTGTATATATGTAGTACGCCAAAAAGGGTTTTAGAATAGACCAAAATATTCAAATTGCATCTCCTTGAATTCCAGAAGACAGAATATTATGCTTCACTTCAGTGATTTGTGCCAAATCTTTAGAGTCAGCCAGTAGTAACTCTCCACAGTAAAAACAAATAATAATGAGAAAATCTGCTACTAACAACAGTTCTAATCTATCAGCATGATGTTAAGCATGCATTGCAACTACATGAGGGTGGTTTAGTTACTGATGATCTTATTTCCTGAGAACTAGCTACGGGTAAAGGAATCAACAAACCACAGCAGTTATGTACCAGGTTTTCTAGCACCACCCAGAGATCTGAAGTGGTGCTCCAGGCCTGCTAAATCGAGAAAGGTGAATGATGATTCAAAAAAATAACCTAGGGACAGAATGCAAGACAATGATTTTTCACAGTAAAGGAAAAAAAAAAATCAAATAAGTCATATAGAGTTAAGCAAAAAATGTAACCTTCTACGAGAAATAACTGTTTATTGAACAGATGAATATGACAGATTTCAGAGCATTCTTTCCTCAATCTTTTTTGCCCTCTTTGATGAAAGGTTGGACACCTTGAAATGTATACATTAGAGTAGGAAGCGAAGAATTCTAAGTACCATTTTCTGGTGAAAGAAATAAAGGACGAATTCTCTTTTGGGGTTCAAGTCATATTTGCCAGGGCATACACACATTCATGATTTGCAGATTAAATTACAGAAGATAACTGGGGAAAAAAAGCATGTAGTTAAAATTCACTTAATTTACCCATCTTTAAGTTTTTATAGGGGACAAAAGGAATTTCTATCTCCCAGAATGTCTGTACAAAATACAGATAGCTTATTACAAAGAATATTTTTTCTTCCTTGTGTCTGTTTTGATCTTAGTATTTGCTTATTTCCACCAGACCTATTTCTTAAGCCATGATACTTAGCATTTGCACACAACAGCTCATATCACAAGACTGACACAGCACAAGCACACCCACACATACACAGACACCACCAAAGCAGCAGAAGCGAGAAGCGGTAGTAAGAGAATTAGTCAACTCCTGAAACGAGCTTCAACTTTTGTTCAGACTTCTCTGTATTACTTTTTTGTTACACAAGAATGCCAGAAACATGCCATTGCTAGCAATACGATGATCAAGAGCAAAGAATTTAAACCAGCAAACACCAAATCATCCCTCATTTTAACAGAAGTGCATAAACTCCAGTTAACTGGCAGGGCAGGGAAACTGGCTAGCAAACCGGGCTTCCCTCTTTACCTGTGTTATTAATGCGGTTATGTAGTGCTCCTCCCCAGGACCACCTGTTTTGCTTTTGTTTTGGCTTCTGGCTTCTTTCAATTGTGCGACGTACAACAGCTTCATGTCGTTCCTTAAGTACAACAGGATAATACATTTGGATACTATTGGGTTGTTAACTTCATCTTCTCTTCAAACCCGCTACCCTCAACATGGACAAAACCTCACAGGCATCTTGGACTTACGTTCAAGCTTATGTGCTGCCTACTAAGACACACACTGGAACAGCATTAAGCAGCAATTAAACCATAAGTTAAACCATTAACCACAACTTTGGAAAGGTAAAATCTGGTTGAGACCTTCAGAACTGCAGAGAGAAAGCAGTGGCCTTTTTACGGCGGTCATTACACAAACACATTCTGGTGCCAGTTCTTACTCTGTGTCTCCCACCTACTAAATACTAGAACAGTGGCAGAGATAGGAAACAAAAAAAGCCCCATCCAAAACAAAACACAAGAATAATCTGACTTATGTAGGATCGCACTGCATGCAGTTCCCAGCTTAAGTGAGGCAAATCAGTCATGAGCATATTTTATTACACACTCACTTTCCTAAAGGTTTTATTAGGGCAACTAATATTTAGCTACCTTTATACTAAATGACTAAGATTAACAGATAACCATACAAAACTGACAAAAAAATACATTTATCTGTATGAGTTTGTGCAGTGCCACATAATGAAACTCAGAGATGCTCATCTTAGCTTCATTCAATTCACAAAGGGCACTTCAAGAAGCAGTATCTGTGCAAGTAAGGTTTAAAACCCTCTTGCATGCTCTCTTATATTGACCATGGCTTATGTTGTATTCTTTCCATCAGCTCTCAGAGAAAAAGTTTAATAGTACTGTACCTTATGGTAAAAGAGTTTTCATGACATTCATTCTTACCTTATCTTCTTCTAATCTCTGCCTTCGCTTTTCCTCTACGGCAGCTCGCCTTCTCTCTTCCTTTAATCTTTGTTCTTCTAGCTTCTTTCTGCGTTCCTCTAAGTGTTTTTCATAATGTTGCCGGGCTCTCTCTTCTCTTTCTAACCAGACCGATTCCCTTGCAGCTGTGATAAAAATCAGAAATAAGAATATTAACATACTATATAGGATGAAGTCATTAATATTATCTGAATAATGAAGCTAAATGAAAAAACTTTTGAACTAGTTTTCTTAAGACAACATGGGTAATATCCCATCTCTCTTCATGTATTAAAACATTGTGTACCCTCCTCACACGTTCATTTCATCTCAATTTACTTACTATGAATTATCACCAGAAATAGTTAAATTAGTTGAGCATATAGCTTCTATCCAAAATAAAGGAATTTTTGTTAGTTTAAAATACCTAAATGCATAAGTCGGATGTATGTAAACACACTTCTGTTGTACAAACCATGATAATTCTCCATAATCTTTTACCGTAAAAAGAAAGCTAATAAGCAGAAAAATAAAACTAATTACCACCTCTACAAGATCTCTTGCGACAGAAGTGTCTGTAATGCCAATTCCAGCACCTGGATTGTTAGCCGAACTAGCAGCTGGGAAATCATGCTTATTATTCATGAGGATGCAAAAGGAAGGAAATAGACACTCAGAGCTTGAGGTTATGGGACTGAATAGGTAAAATATTTTACTTCATAAAACCAAATCTGAACAGAACTTAACTAATAATATACTGTGAACAACACAATTCTGTTAATCATTTTTCCCAATTCAACATTAGGTTTTTCTCTTCTTCTTTTTCCTCAAATAATAATTCATTAGTGCTGGACTGCAGTAACATCAAATAACTGACAAGTGCCATTCCTGGAGGGTATGGTATTACTCTTTCCTTCTGTACTTTCTGTATAATTAACTTCCTGTGAAGCTCTTCCTGCTAGTTTTCATCTTCACAGTTGTTTCCTATTTGAGTCTACTGTTATGTTTCAACTCTGACACAGAAATGTTCAGAGGGTTTGTTTCACTTTTGCAGACAGCATAGCACAGATATGTACAGACATAGAGCTTGTAATGTTTTAACTTTTAAAGAAAACCAAACACCGAGGAACAGTGCACCCACTCTATTCTCTTTAATGCATAATAGACTGTGAACACACTAAGTAACCCAAGCAATGTAGTTCAAAACTGGTATTCAGTCATAGCATTCTACAGAAGTTTTCAAACATACATTCACTTTGAAAAAGCTAAGAGCACCTAAGGAGTTTAGTAGCACGTATTTAATGAAAGTCCATTGAGCTGCAGCATGTTTATGGTCTCTAATGATTATATTGAGACAAGCCATTACTGTGACCTAAAAGACTTTTACAGATCCCGAGATCAACTTTTGTGTCTGGAATCTGCTTACAACAGCAACCCAGCATGAAAAAGTGCTTTGGTTCTCTACTGAAAATAAAGTGCTCTTGAAGGACACAAGAAATTATGAAAAGCAAAGAATCAAAACACAGTAATTTTAACTGATGTGGATATGAATTTGCTTATAAAAGACAAGGAGATTGATCTTTCTGTCATTAATGTAAATGGTTACACTTTCTTGGCGTGTTATTTGTGGTGATTTCCACAGGCTTCAGCCTGTCCTGTTGTTTAAAAAAAGTAATGAAAATAGTATATTTGAAGATTTATGACTAAATTCAGGAAGAGAGAAGCTGAAAACATTTAAATGTTTTAGTATGTTAGAGAGTTAACTTTCACATGCACTCTCACTTCTGGGAAGTGCTAAACCTCTAGACGGAACACTAATACTGAGCTTTCTGCTCCTCAAAGGAGAGACTATAAAATCATACATCTGTGTCGTGGTTTAAGCTCAGTCAGCCAGAAACTCAGAACCATGCAGCCGTTCCCTCACTCCCCCCACTTCCTTCCGCTGCTTCTGGAGGGATGGGGAGGAGAATCGAAAGAATGTAATCTCACGGGTTGAGATAAGAACAGTCCAGTAACTAAGGTATAACACAAACCGCTACTGCTACCACCAATAACAATGATAAGGGAAATAACAAGGGAAGAGAATACAACCGCTCACCACCTGCCGACTGATACCCAGACCAACCCCAGCAGTGACCTCACCCTTCCGGCTAACTGCCCCCAGTTTACATACTGGGCATGACGTGCTGTGGTATGGAATACCTCTTTGGTTAGTTGGGGTCAGGTGTCCTATCTCTGTTTCCTCCCAGCTTCCCCTCCTCCCTGGCAGAGCATGAGACTCAGGAAGTCCTTGGTCAGACTAAACATTACTTAGCAACAACTAAAAACATCGGTGTTATCAGCGCTGTTCCCAGGCTGAAAGTCAAAAACACAGCACTGCACCAGCTACTAAGAAGAAGAAAAATGACTGCTGCTGCTGAACCCAGGACAATCTATGATAA
The DNA here is from genome assembly GCA_039720435.1 of Amazona ochrocephala. Lineage (NCBI taxonomy): Eukaryota > Metazoa > Chordata > Aves > Psittaciformes > Psittacidae > Amazona > Amazona ochrocephala. The sequence goes on from CM077878.1 coordinate 77,238,770, forward strand.
GGAAAGACAGCTCAATAACAGAAACACACATTAGTGATGGATTAACCAAGGCAAACGGAAGTGCTAATTGAAATAAATTTTAACAAAAGAAATAGATCTGACTTCAAACAAATATAAAAGCTACCTCTCTCTATCATCTTTAAGTTACAGGCAAAAAAGCAGTAGAAAATATCCACCCATCTGTTAACATGAGGAAGCTATTAATTTTATGCTTGGACCAAGTATTTAACGTTAAAGTACATAAAAGCACGATTTATGATACATCTGTTTTCTGAGAAAAAGTATAATACATGTTTTCATTAATTTACCTTTTTCCACAGATAGGGAAATAATCTTTCCTGCTTCCCATTTTTTTTCAATGATTACTTCCTAGATTTTCTTCTATTAAAACATCGGTGGAGAATATCTGCTTTGTTTTCATTGCTTCCTATATGCACTATTGAAATTCTTGCACGAACTTAAGGGCTCAGCTTTTCCCATCTAAAAGGTAGGTATACACAACGACATAAGCCAGTGCCCTTATATATGATGATATCTTCAAGAAAAATAAAAATACTTACATACCATTTTTATTTCATTCTCATGTCCCTATTTATGCTTTTGCAGAAACTTTTTTCCATGCCTTTATGGTAAAAAGCCTGAAGTTTACTCAAGGGTTAAAAAAGCCTACTCTAAAGTAAAAATTAGGGAAATTAAGCTCTATTCTGAATACACAGGTGTGCTTCTAGAAGCACAGCAAGCTGTATTAAGAGCATTAAGAGCAACACATATTATAAAATGCTTTGCTGATAGAAGGAACCAGCAGAGAAGCCTACAGGAAACCAAAGATCCTTCTAAAAAGTCCAGTCAGCTTTGAAGAGCAAGCAATTTGCAGGATATGCAAGGAGAAAATACCCAGGTTTATGGTTCCTCCAGAAGCTATGGTAATACCTATACCTGGTGCTGAGCCAATGTTGGATGCCAGTACAGGTACAGTGCAATAAAATGCTTTATCTTGGGGCTGAGCCTTAACAACTCTGTGATACTTCTCTCCCTGCAAATAATATAAATTGTCTGACAAAATGCAAGAAGCATTCAAAGAAAGCTTGGTCATGGTTCAAATAGCACCTGCATGCTGAAAGCTTAAATGGCATAGGAACATTTACATTAAAGCTGGAAAATACAAAGAAAAGTCACAGCCTGATCCTTGTTCTATTTCACTACTTAGTACGATCTACAAATTTGAACACAAACATGTGATGTAAGGACACAAAATTAGAGCATAAACCCAAGATTAATACCTTGTGCTTATTTGCAAGCTAGTAATGCAGGATTAGATTTAAAAGCAACATAATTAAGACTATATGTCTGACCCTGCTGAAGCGAATAACAGAGCAAAAGAAGACAAGGTCAATCAAGAAAGAATCATTCCAATATTAAGAGACACGTAAGACTTGAAAACAAGCAATCTTACACTAGAATTAACTCATTTAATGTGGGAGATATGACCTGCAAATCATGCACATTTCTTTTGCGGAAATAATTTTGTAGTTCCTTTCTCTAATCATGCACACACACAGAGCACCATTCTTTGCAGGGGTTTTAGGCTATGAGGGAAGGGGGAGCATGCATTAAGTGTCAAAGTCTCTATTTTCTATTTATCCATGGGAAGCAAGGGATGTCCCCCCCAGCTCCTATTTTGCCATCCCTTCTGCTGTCTCTTCACTTTAGTCCTTCTTCATCTGTTTTTTTGCCTATATAAAGGCAGATGAGTCTACCACCGTGCTTTCTCAGTCTTTCTTTTGCCTCAGCTTACCTGAATAAAGATCCTACAGTCGCTGTCAATCTTCGCAGCTTTTATCTTTTCTGACTTTACAGCACTGACCTCAGCAATAGCTTTCTCCTCTGACCGTTGTTTCACCTTTCCTCACTGCCAGCTCTGTACTGTCTGAGACTGTGATTGTCTCCTTGCTGCATTAGCAGAAAGACGGATCAGTGATGCTTAACCATACCTAGAAGTGGGGATGTTCCACAGCAATGGCTGACTGGATGAATTAGAAGGTGAACTTCAGAGCTGTAATTAAAGCTGAAGTTATTGTTAGATTGTCTAAGCCAACCCTTCCCCAGTAACCATGCTCTGAGGGACATTCAGCACCTTAAAAATTGTTTTCTTGTCATATAAACCCTTCTGACACTCAAGTCCTCTAAGGACATCCCAAAATAATTAATATACTAGGGTCACTGATTCACAGCTTCTGACTGTGGAAATGTTAGATAGATCAAGTTCTATCCCCAGTAAGCCAGAAGGAATTCACTGACAGGAAAAATTAATAATTTTTATTAATGTGATATTTTGTTGATGATCACTTTCAAATGGGAGAGGAATATGTATCATAATGTGATCTCTGAAATAATATTTTAATGCTTATGGATGGTGAGTATTAACAATTTAATGAAGCTAGCCAACCTGAAACTCTGACATATTCTAAAAACTAAGATTAATTACACATTTCCTTAAACAAAGAGTTAAGTCAGATGGCAGGATTACCATCTTTTGTTCCCACTGTCAGAAACTAAATGAGGCATGTGTCCTTGTCAGGATCATAATGGTGATAAAAAAGGTCATTCTTCAAGCAGGATTAGTGTAGATAAAGCCTGCACAGATATGAGACTTAAAATGTTTTTCTCAAGAATCAGGGACTGAGATGCTGTCAAGTAAAACCAAGAAATCCCCAATGCCCAACTCTCTCTCTTGCTACCTAAGACTACCAGAACAAAACCCCATGTAAAATCCCAGGAACTTTCCCTGTTGAAAAAACATATTTTGATTTTTCCTTGCAGTTACAGAGAACCAGGTCTATGCTAATAGACAGAACATGCCCAAATGAGACCAAATGGCATAGAACAACTTTCACCTGTACTATTAAACTTCTACCCTCCAAAACGATGACAGTAGTCAATCAACACATGAGGAAAAGCCCATGGGCTACCCCTGTCAATTCCCAAACCTTGTCTGGGAATCAACAAAGAGACAGCTAGTTAGGTGGAGCCAATTCCCTGCCAGCATCCATCAGAACAGTTTAATAGCAAGAAAATTGAGTTTCAGCATCAGAGAATGCTCTTAGCACTGTTTAATTTGACAGTACTGACAAAACCAATATAGCAGAGTTAAGGGTGAAGCCCCACTACTGATCAAGCAGTAGCTTTTATTCAACTTTTCCAGTTTGACCAGGCCATCTACCATGTTTGCCTTCACAAACTACTCAGTTCTGACATACACATCTCCAGCGCCAAACACAACCATTCAGCCTGACACATGCAAAGGAGCCATAGTGCCAAGCTGAGCCAGGAAAACTGTGACAGCTCCATTCACTTTGTCCTCCAAGAACAGCCCTGTTTGACAGCTACCACCCTCACCTAGCACTGCCCCTCCTGGGATTCTTCTCTTGCAAAACCCAAGAGGGTTGGTGTCACACAGAGAGATCTGATATTCATATTTTAAAAGGACAGATGTTAACTTCATGCATAGACACTGTGGGAAGGAGTTCTAGCACAGACAGTACAAACTGAAAACATGATTGCTAAAGAGCAAGTGACACACTGGAAGCATTATTAAGTAAAGATTACCCTAATAATCCTTTAAAGGTCTGAATGCACATTTCAACAAGTAATACACACATTACCAAATGGTCAGGGGAATAAGAAACTTAAAGCATAGCTGCTAAGCAATTCCTTTATTTCTGCCCATGTGAAAAGGCAAGTCGAAGAATAAAAGGTAAAACCCCTAAATTGATACAACTTCTTAGTTATGGAAAACATGAATCGCACAGGAAAAAACCCAAAGAATTAATCTTTCGGAAGTGCTGGGATGGCATTTTGAAAATAATGCCTTTTCTACAGAGAAGGAACTAAAAAGTTCTCCTTTCTGGATGGGGTGATTAGCTGAAATAGCACACATGTCCCTGCGTGCTTTCTGCATTTTGTAGCAAAAATCCCAAAACTAGACATGAATATACTACAGTGAAATTTTTTGTAGAAGCTTTTTCGATTATTCTTTTCAATTCTTTTCAATTAGGTAGCATAACATGATCCTCAAGAAACACAGACATTGACAGTCCCACTACACATATGCTATATGTATCCAGACAACCAAAATGACAGCACTCATCTTCCCTGCTCTCTAAACTCTCATTAAAAGGAGCTAGACACCCAAGCGTGGTAAGTAGAATAAGACTACTAGAATACCACTGTGAGGTGCAAGCAAATCCTCAAGAGTACAGAGCACATACTGACCCATCATACCACAGTGCACGTACATCTATCTTAGCAAGTGGAACTTGAAAAAAAAATAAAGCTTAAGAGTAAACAAAAAGGTGATCAGGTGGGAAATAGGTCTCAAATTAACCCTCCCATAACATCAGAAATATTGACAGATAAACATAGTTGTTATTCAACTGGCAGTCCACATGATCTCAACAGAAGGGTTGAACAATTTAATTTTCATTAAAAGATGGATAACATGACCTCATGTAGTTCAAGCAGCTGAAAGTACCAAGAATTGTTAAAGATTACTGCCAGCTCTACACTCACAGAACTGAACGCTGCTTTTTTCTAGTGGGAGAAAGGGAGAATAATTTCACTTGAGGTATGTCTGAAATTCTCAACTTCTGCTTAAAAAGAAGCCTTTGCTAAACTTGACACATCCCCTGAATCGAAAGGAGAGGAATTAAGTTTAAATCCAACTCAGTTCTATTAAAAAAAAAAAAAAGAAAAAGAAAAAAGAAAAAACCCCTTCCTTCAATTGCTTTACTGTTGCACAGCTGATGTCCCAGTATTAACAAAATCCAACTCTAATTTTCAGCAAGGCACATTTATGTAACAACATTATACAACTTCATGTTTAAGATAGGCAGCTGAAGCATTTTTTTTGCTACAGTTCACATGACATGAGTGACTGATTATCTATACTCTACATTAAAAAAAAAAAAATGAAGCTTGCATGCCATTGCAAAAATCATTGCTTTGCTGTACTGGAACAAAAAAATCTCAGGAGGCAGCTCCTAAATCATAATGTTAGCAGACAAATACGTAGATAAAAGTACAACAGGGCTTTCAATTTTCTTGTTTGTTCAAAATAATTCTTCATGCAAGAACACACAATACACTCGTGCATCATGGGGACATGCAGAACTCTCCCATTTCAGAATGAAGGATTCCCTGTCAAGTTAAAAAAACCCTACAGTTTGATATTGCCTTTAAAACATCACACAAAATGACATATTTCTCAACAGAAGCCACGTCCTTCCAGTCACAGATGTTCATTTATCAACAGCTAGAATAATTAGAGTTCAGAAAACTTAAGGAAAGCACCCCTCTCTACACTTGAGTAAAACATTGTTACTACACAAGGATTGAACCTGAAAAGAGAATAATTTCAAGACATGGAAACATCACCTGTGACAAACTAATCAGAATAAGCCAATAATTGCTGTGGAACTTGAAGAAACTAAGCTTACACATACCATTAGCCTCAACTCCAGGAGCAGCTTTTCAGGGATTGGCAAATATCAAAGGCATGTTATCCCCTGGAGCAACTGAAAACCGTATCTTTCCTTTACTCCTCCAAAACAACCTTAGTGACTCATGCATGGTTAGTACAATGTTATAAGGTGCTGGATATCAATGCTTTTAATAAATCATGGATCGCCAGGTTAGAAAAAGCAATATAACTCTGGCTGGAGTTATGAAATAGTTCTATAAACTTACAGAAGCTACAAAATGGAAGCAAAGAACATCTGTTTCTGATGCCATAAGACCAACACAGCATGCAAAGAAATCAGGGTGAATGTGTAAAGAAAAAAAAAAAAAAAAAAAAGAGGAAATAGTTGGCTTCCCGACCTCCCAGTTGCCACAGACTGTTGTTGGAACCAAACATGCTTTTCAGAAAGCCATCAATTTTGCTTTACATAATTCTATAGTTCTCCCACCACCACACTCTGTATAGTGCCCATCACTAGCCACTGGTTATGTAACCTTCACTATTCACTTGAACACTGTGGGGGAGGATCTTGTTCGGGACCACCTTAGGAACCTGAATGTATACAAGTCCATGGGACCGGATGAAATCCATCCAAGGGTTCTGAAGGAGCTGGCAAATGAAGTTGCTAAGCCACTGTCCATCATATTTGAAAAATCATGGCAGTCAGGTGAAGTTCCCGATGACTGGAAAAAGGGAAATATAACCCTCATTTTTAAGAAGGGAAAAATGGATGACCCAGGGAATTACAGACCAGTCAGTCTCACCTCTGTGCCTGGCAAAATCTTGGAGCGGATTCTCCTGGAAGGCATACTAAGGCACATGAAAACCAACAAGGTGCTTGGTGACAGCCAGCATGGCTTCACTAAGGGGAAATCACAGAATCACAGAATCACAGAATAGTAAGGGCTGGAAAGGACCTCAAGATCATCGAGTTCCAACCCCCCCGCCATGGGCAGGGACACCTCCCACTAAACCATGCCATCCAAGGCTATGTCCAACCCCACCTTGAACGCCGCCAGGGATGAAGCATTCACAACTTCCCTGGGCAACCCATTCCAGGTCCCCACCACCCTCACAGTAAAGAATTTCTTCCTCAGATCCAATAAATCCTGCCTAACCAATCTGGTGACCTTCTATGAAGGGGCTACGGAACTGATGGACAGGGGCAGAGCAGTTGATGTCATCTACCTGGACTTGTGTAAAGCGTTTGACACTGTCTCCCATGACATCCTTCTCTCTAAGTTGGAGAGACATCAATTTGATAGGTGGACCACTCAGTGGATAAAGAACTGGCTGGATGGCCGCACGCAAAGAGTTGTGCTCAGTGGCTCAGTGTCCAGCTGGAGACCGGTAATGAGTGGTGTCCCCCAGGGATCAGTGTTGGGAGCGGTCTTGTTCAACATCTTTGTGGGTGACATGCACAGTGGGATTGAGGGCGCCCTCAGCAAGTTTGCCGATGACACCAAGCTGTGTGGTTCGGTTGATACATTGGAGGGAAGGAATGCCATCCAGAGGGACCTTGACACGCTTGTGAGGTGGGCTGATGCCAACCTGATGAAGTTTAACCATGCTAAATGCAAAGTCCTCCACCTGGGTGGGAGCAATGCCAGGCACAGCTACAGGTTGGGCGGGGAGGAGATTGAGAGCAGCCCTGCGGAGAAGGACTTGGGGGTGTTGGTTGATGAAAAAATGAACATGAGCCGGCAGTGTGCGCTTGCAGCCCAGAAGGCCAACCGTATCCTGGGCTGCATCAAAAGCAGTGTGACCAGCAGGTCGAGGGAGGTGATCCTGCCCCTCTACTCTGCTCTCGTGAGACCTCACTTGGAGTATTGCGTGCAGTTCTGGTGTCCTCAACATAAAAAGGACATGGAAGTGTTAGAACAAGTCCAGAGGAGGGCCACGAGAATGATCAGGGGACTGGAGCACCTCTCGTATGAAGATAGGCTGAGAAAGTTGGGGCTGTTCAGCCTGGAGAAGAGAAGGCTGCGTGGAGACCTCATAGCAGCCTTCCAATACCTGAAGGGGTCCTATAGGGATGCTGGGGAGGGACTCTTCATTAGGGACTGTGGTGAGAGGACAAGGGGTAATGGGTTTAAACTTAAACAGGGGAGGTTTAGATTGGATGTGAGGAAGAAATTCTTTACTGTGAGGGTGGTGGGGACCTGGAATGGGTTGCCCAGGGAAGTTGTGAATGCTTCATCCCTGGCGGCGTTCAAGGTGGGGTTGGACATAGCCTTGGATGGCATGGTTTAGTGGGAGGTGTCCCTGCCCATGGCAGGGGGGGTTGGAACTCGATGATCTTGAGGTCCTTTCCAGCCCTTACTATTCTGTGATTCTGTGATTCTGTGAACAGTGTTATACATGCTTATGCGCAGGTAACGTAAGATATTGAGCACAACTATTTGACTCCTACCAAAGGTTTTACAGTTAGTAAAAACTCAAGCTTATACAGAAATATTCAAACCATACATTGGCAACATGCTCTGCAAATCTATTGTATGGCAATACAGGATGCATTCAACATATTAAGTAGTCTAATTTTAATTGGCAAAATATTCTAAAACTTCAAACTTCCATCTACAACAATGACACTTCCTTGCATTATTTCAGAAATCAGCCAGTTTTTCATTTAGAATCACAAAAGTAATAGGAATATGACAGGTATAGCAACGATTAATCCCAAGATGTGCATGAATTGAAAAAGATCTACTTTAAAGATGCAATAGTGTGTCTAGAATGACATTACTGCATATCTTGCACTATCAGTTTGATGAATGCTCTTAAAAGTAAACTGGAAAACACACTGCATGCAAACGATAGTCCATTAAAAAACCTAAACAATAAAAAAACCCAAAACAATAGGCCTTACCTAGCTGTTTTTCTCGTTCTTCTCTCCGTTCTCTAGCAAGCCGCTGCCTGTCATCAACCTTTAGTATTGTTGGATGATCTACAAATGGAGGGAGGGGGAAAATATTAGGCATATAGCATAAAATCAAATAGTACCATAAACAAGTTTTTAAGGAAGTGACCATTAAACAACTCTAGTTATCCTGCTTTCAAAACAGATTATTTTCATAAATCCATCTTATAAAAAAAAAAAAAAATAAAAAAAATGTGAGTGCATTCTAATTATCAAGATGTAAAATGCTCCCAAAAAATGAAGTAAGTCGTAACTCTGAATTCCTTTCAAGACTATTGCCTGTGAAAACCCAGAAAAAAAGTTTTGGTTTGTTTCCAAGCCTGTAACACTTTGGTAGCTTGAGAGCATTCTGAAACTACTGTATCTGAAAATACCATCTATTACCCTATAATCTCTCTCCAAAATGCTTCCACAGGAAATTCTATTATAATGCAGCACCCTCTTTCCAGCCATATTGCCTCGAAAACCCACTAAGCCCTATTTCACAAGCCTGAAGAAGCAAAATAGGCTGGATCAAAACACTGTAGGAGTTCCAGTTGAGCTTCTGAAAAGAGCAAGATACTGATCTCAGATGTTTGCATTCATGTGAATTAAAAGTTCTGGCAAAAACATTATGACATGCATGGACTGGTATAATTCCAACAAAGAAAGATGACAGTTTCCTCAACTATCCTTTGTAGACTGAAAGTTAGCTATGCTATTTCCTTAAAAATATCTGCAACTGGCCACTTGCATCCCAGCAATAAGACTAAGGATAATATGAAAAAACAAAAACAAAAACATTCGTGTCAGAGCCCAGGCTTGGCTGTAAAAGTTCAGTCTTGGTTGGGAAAACACCACTTGCTCAGTGAGTTCCCTGGAAGACAACAAAATGCTGATTAGCTAGGATCCTGCTTCCAGCCTTAGAGTGGAGCTGTTCCAGGCAACAAGGGAACAAAATCCAAGATACTTACTCATCTCAGCATGCTGCCAAAACTAATTTCCTGCTTATCTTTAGCCTGTCCTTTAAACCTGGAAAGCTGTTAATTTTAAGCTTTTTCCACAAGTACTTAAAAAGTTTGCTTTGAATAAAAACACAAGTAAACAAAAAAACACACAGAAAAATCAAAAATATTTGCAGGCATAAAGAAATTACCAGATGTATTCTCATATTGAGGGGAACTCAGTTTTTAAGTATTTTCAGATAAAGAACTACCTAGAATACTGTCACCATGGAAATGCACATAAAAACAAGACAACAAATCCTTGTCACAATTCAGTGCTAATACACAAGTAAGCAGTTTGGGAAAACATGTAAAGTCAGCCTATGTGTGTCTGGACTACACACCTATGAAAAAGTTAACGGCAAAACAATACAATGGGGCATAAAAATGAAGTTAAAGATATCTACAAAAATAAATTCCTGAAGTGAGGATGTGCTAGGCAGATTTTGAAGTTATTTAAATTAGACAAAATTCAGTAATGAGCATTTCATACTCCAACAGAAGCTTCTGCATCAAGATGACAGGACTTCTAGGACAGACAAGTTCACGGATGACTAGGTTCAATTTACTTAGTCTTGAACTCCCATTTGTGAAGAACTATCCTCTCAACAATGGTCAGAGACTACAGCCCAAATTAATGGTGCTAACAGCAATGCAAAGAAAGAGTGGCAAGGAGAAACCCCATTGCATAGTTAGCAGAACATTTGAACATGATAATCCCAAACGAAGATGCAACAAGAGAACTAGTCACCAGCGAAGACAAATGTAATCCATCATTCAATTACAAATCAAACCCCTAACATTGGTTGAATAGCACATACTGCTGCTGTTTATGAAACTACGGCTAGTCATATTGTTGCATAGGTTTGTCCAATGTATGGTGTAGATCAACATTTGGCTGATGTCAAGAAGCATGCTGACTCGCACGCAGTCACTTGAGCATGCAGACACAGGTCAAAAGGGTAATAATATTCCTTCTCTCTTATGGTTGGCACACAAGATTCACTAAAGATGAATTTCTGTGGCATGAGTAACTACTGCTATTGGAAAAATTCACATCTAATATGAATTCCCCTGGAAAACAAGGATTACCTTCAAGGGCTGTCAGCAAAGTCAATGTAACATTGACTTTGTAACACTGACTCTGTAACACCGAGTTGACAGAGAATGATGAGGCACTGGGGAATAACATAAAATATAAAATTCTGCTTCTTTTAAAATGCACTATTCTTCTTCCAGGTTTCAGTGTGTGGTTTTTTTTTTTTGCTTTTTCTTGAGAGGAGAGATTTCCCTATTGGGGAGAAGCAGCAATTCTTCAAAGATGCAGGATGGTTACACGGACAGGCAAACCGAAAAGGTATCCCTTAAGAATTCCTAATTATAAGCAATGGAAGGAATAAAATAAATTTTTAAAGCTGCCCTCTGCCATTCTGTATTCTGCCATGTTTGAAGATATCCAATTATTTTTTTCTATATCACACGCCCGGCAGTTCACACACACACACACACACACACACACACACGCACACACAGAAGCCCCTCTCCCAGCACCCCAGGATGTTAGAACAGTCCTAAAGAATTCACAATAACTTGCAGGTTATGCAGAGAGTAAGAGGATGTCTTCAGTAACAAGCTATTTTGCATACTTGTGGGATCACAAAGAGCTAAATCAATATTAGTACAAAGACAGGGATAACACCTTGGTAGCAGACCAGCATTGCCTTTGCTCTACTAGGATCTGGAGCACACATTACTGGTGCAAATCTTACCGTTAATTAAAATGTCTTTTCTAACCCTTGAAAATGATCCTTTGGCTACAAGCCCAATGTCCTACACCTGCATTCTGAACCCCCTCGATTACGGACACCTCCAGTACATAGCTTCAAGAACTTCAAACTGGCAAACCAGGAGAGTTCAACAGGCCTGCTCCACATTTTATTTCTCATGTCTCTGCTCATTAACAACCCACCAGTCAAATACCTGGGGGACTGGTATTTCTTCTTATTCTGTAGGAATACAAGGACAAACACACAAGGTACTTTGTACTCTTGTCTTGCTCACATTTGTCATTGGGCAATAGCTATAAGTCACAACACATCATTTGCAACAAATCCTGCAAGAATTCCTCAATTCTTATAGAAATAATTGATAACTGGGCATATGCAAAGCCTTACAGAGAACAGTTCAGAAAGTCCCACATGCCGCTGTAGAAGTTTCAATCTGGTTATCATTCAATGCATGTGAACTCATGTCATTGTAGTGAAATAGCTTGCTGAGCATAACATACAAATGTTTAATTTTATGCCTATTATGTTTGGAGATTAAATAAACCATATTAGTTCTACAGAAGGGAAATTAATTTTGTACCTACTTCTGGAAATTAAACCTGCTGTATTTTTTCATAAACTTACAACACTTACTGTGAGTCCAAAATTATTTTAAAAATTACTATTTCATTAAAAAGAGCTTAGAAGCCATGAACAGTATTTTGCAGAAATTCAGCACTGAAATATCAGTCATTTTTTGTCTCTTATTATACTAATAAACGAAAAACAAAAACCAAAAAAACACCCAAAATAAAAAAAAAGAACACTCAAATTTTTCAAATCTTCTATATAATTAGTACTCAATGAACTCTCAAGCACAGTTGACATTTCTAGAAATTAGGTTGTAATTTTGCTAAATTAGTAACTGATGTACGTACTTACTACATATGGCCAGTTTCTGTGGCGCAGGCACCTACCATCTGCACTCAGTGTGACTTCAAAAGTTAGACTACTACTATTCTTCATTTCCATCTATAATCCTCTCAATCTCTTTTCACAAATGCCCTTCTGCCCTCAACCCCTAGGGAGCTAATTTCTTATGCTGAAGAAATTAAAAGGGATATCAGGTGGCAAACAACAGCTAGTTTGTACATTAGTTCACAGGGGTGGTGGGGGAAAAAGAAAGGTAAGCCAGCATTATTTGAAAAAGATGCACTGCTTGGATTTCAAACTGTCTTTCCTTTGTCCAGTCCCTTTGCACTGCTGTGCATATACTCAGAGTTGCCTTGGACTCGTAATATTTGTTCAGCCTGTAGACACTTTCCAGGCAATAATGTCGTTGTTTATAGTGACAGCTGTCCCTCCTGCTGCAGACTTTTCAGTTGGTTTTTAACCAAAACCATTTGACATGAAATTCACGTGCAGTGTAAAGAAAAACAAACAACAAACAAAGAAAAACAAACAACAAACAAAGAAAAACAAACCACCATCCCTGAGAAGCATTCTCTCCAACAGAGACTCTCACCAGCTGGGTGCAGAGCTAAACCCTGCACACATGTCTGTGCCCCCTCTCTCTCCAACCCAAGGAATTTTGTATTCCTTTCGGTACACCAGCACAGAAGGAAGGAGCACAGGAGGAGGTAGGACGCTGTCCTGAGAACTGAAAACTGGGATTAAACTACTGCAGGATAAAGTGGATGCTGAACACTGTCCATCACCAAGAGTTCTGGCTTGCCATGGAAGCGGGTAATGATACCTTTATTCTCTTCCCCCCCCCCATCGCCTTTCTGATTGAGAACAGCTGTGAATGTGGTGCTTTGTGCTGGACCCAGCATTGCCTGACAGAGACGAGATCTGAACACAGACAGCACTGGGATTGCTTTCCTCTGGGGACATGGGCTGAAGTACCCAGTCTGGGGACAGAGAGGAGCCTGTCAACACAAAACAGCCACTGAGCTGCCAAGCTGTCAAGGAGTTGAGAAGGGAGTACTTACAGTGTGCCTCATACTCAGCAACACAAGTACCTATGCTATTTCAGGCACCTAAACAAGATCAATATTAACTGCATATTTCAAACTTGCATACCTGAACTGCAATACAGGCAGAATTTAGATACCTAATCTTGCTACCTAATTTTAATGCTACATTAAGCATTAAGGACTACATTAAACATTTTAGTACGTACACTTTTAAGTGTGTAAGTGAATAGTGAATTAAATCCACACAGTGTACTAATCAGGCGTGGTGAAGCAATGTCAAACATCTGCCTACTGCATAGAGTATATTACAGAATACAGCATGCTTTGTGGTAAATGAAGAAATGTCTGAACAGAAGTGCATTTATATAAAAGATGAAAATCTTTGCCTACAACAGATAATCCTCATGCAAGCACAGATGCAGGTATAATGGCTTCTCTTGCCTTATCTCTCTTCCCAACCCTCACTCCTAAACTGTACTAAAAGTTGTGTTTTGTTTTCTTTTTTTCCCAGTCTCGCTCCTTTGCAAAAACTCAGAAATTCCAGCCTAAGTGAATGCAGTCAATGATACCAGTTTTGACTGAAACAGTAAGAGCTATAAGAGCATCAAGCATTTTAAAAGTTCCTAAGACTTCAGCTGATTTCCATACACCATTGAGGCAGACAACATTATAAAATGAAGCATGTGGAATGTTGTACCTGGTTTAGCTCCGGTGTTGCTTTGTCCTGAAGTGCCTTTCTTGTCTTGTATTTTGGAACCTTCAGCTGCTAAAATAAGGAAGAAAATGAGAGATTAATTAATCATATCACTAAACAATAGCTCAACCATTATAATAATACAACTTAGACATCACCAAATTCCCTTTAAAACCAGATCATTTTAAAATAGCAATTTAATGTCATTTTGCATAGAAAAAGCCCTGAAGGCTACACAGACAACACAGACGCCACAATACAAGCTCCCCATTCAAGTTGAGGAAAAGTGCAATAAGAATATTCCATTTTAACAAAGCTGTTTTTAATAAGGCATATGACTTCCCCCCCCTTCATCCTATGCTAATGCTATACAAACAGATAATTTTTAATCTTTCTTATTGGAGATGCTTTGGAAACCACTACTTCCAAACAACAGCAGCCTTTAATTGTTTAGATTTAATGTCCCTTTCAGGAAGCTTTATTAATCACACTGACAAAAGCAAGTTAGTGGGAATAACAGAATGAATAACGGTCTGTAGACTTCGAGGAAAAAAACGTCAAACATGTTGCAATGTTTGGATGCAATGGGGAAGAAACTGTGTTGTTAAAGGTGACTTGCAGAGCCCAGGTTTCTAAAGGTACAGTACAAGATACTGGTCAAAGCTTTGTAGACTCTTTACAAATTATTAACACAGCCATTACACAGAATTGAACAGGACAATCTCTGACCTGAATGAATTCTTAACAGAGATATTCCCATCATTTTAACAGATTTTTGATTATGCCCTGGCAGAAAAGAGACTGAGATAATCCTGGGGCTCTGAATGCCCTTTCAACAATCCTTTATAAAGAAAACCCAAGAGATCAGTTATTATACTTCAAATGTCAGCCATATCCTTGGTTCAGCATCTATTTATGATTAAAAGTCAAGCCAGGAAATCAGATGCCATGATTTTCTCAGCTTACTACTCATCTTTGTAGCCAGCAGCTCTACTATAAGGGTGTTTGAGTCCAGAACTCAGCAATTTGAGGAGCGCGGCAAACAGAGCAGGTCGAGGCAGTTTGTGTGGGCAGGTGAGCGGGATGCTGAGCACCCATCTTATGATCAGGGCCCGATCTGGGAGCTCTGCTCTGGCTGCCCCGGCGGTGGCCAGTGTAGGCACCCAGACAGAGCTGATGAGAGGGGAGGCTGCAGTGCAGAGCTCGGGGTGTAGAGAGCGGCTGCACTGCTCTCCTGAGGGGAGGGTGCGAAATGGGCAGGGCTATACTCAGCAATCACTGGCGCAGGTCCTCCTGCAGCAGGTGGCTGAGCTGCAGGATGCTGTCAATAGGCTGAAGGATGTCAGGGAAGCTGAGAGGAAGCAGCACTGCTTGCTCCAGGACCAGTCTGTGCAGGGGCCTCAAGCGACTGCTGTCGCTCATGCAGGACAGGAGGCAGCTAACCCAGGAAGCTGGGAAACAGTAATAGAAGAAAACAACAGAAAAAGGAGGAAGAGGGTAATTAAAAGCAAGGGGCTTCCTCCTAAATCTGTTGTCCCCACCCAGAACCGCTTTGCTGTCCTGCAGGAGGCTGATGAGGAAACACACTTGCACCAGGAACAACTGGCTGATGCACTGGTAAAGAAGATCACTACTGGTGCTGCCAGGAAAAAGCGGCGGGCCACAGTTGTAGGGGACTCTACTTTGAAAGGAACAGAGGCATCCATCTGTTGGCCTGACCCAGTCTCAAGAGAGGTGTGCTGCTTTCCAGAGGCTCGGATCAGGGATGCTGCAAAGAGGCTCCCTGCTCTAGTCGGTCCCACTGACTATTACCCACTTCTAGCGATATAGAAGGCAGTAGCCTGGAGAACATAAAGAAGGACTACAGGGCTCTGGGAGAGGTGGTTAGGGGCTCTGGAGCTCAGATTGTCTTTTTGTCAATTCTCCAGGATACAGGGCAGGACCTTAAAAAGGCTAGGAGGATTGGGCAGGTTAACAAATGGTTAGAAGGGTGGTGCTATAGTCAGGGGTTTGGGTACCTTGACCACGGGATTCAATTTAGTAGGCCAGGCCCACTGGGGGCTGGTGGAGCGGGTCTGACAAAGAAAGGGAAGAGTGGATTTGATAGGAGGCTTGCCAGACTGGTCAAGGATGCTTTAAACTAGATGTGTTGGGGGAGGGGGCATCATTCCATCCCAGCACACACAGTCAGTTGCCAGGACCTATAATAAATGCTCAGAGCAACGTAGAGATATCACAGCACTCCAGCCAATGAGCCGGCTTCATTTGGAGTTTGGCTCAGATGCCTCGATACAAACGCCTGTACCATGGGGAATAAACAAGAGGAATTAGAGATGTGTGCACGTTTACGGGAGTATGATATCATAGGCATCACAGAAACATGGTGGGATGGCACCTATGACTGGTGTGTTGGAATGGAAGGTTACTGGCTCTTAGGAAAGACAGGCCTGGTAGGCAGGGAGGGGGAGTTGCTATTTATGTTGGGGATAGGCTGGAGAGTATAGAGCTCTGTCTGGGGACAGGTGAGCAGTCAACAGAGAGTTTGTGGGTCAGGGTTAAAGGGAGAACAGCGATGGGTGACATTATTGTGGGGATCTGTTACAGACCGCCTGACCAAGGGGAGCTGGTGGATGAAGCGCTCCATAGACAGATAGGAACAGCCTCATGCTTGCAGGCCCTTGTTCTCATGGGAGACTTCAACCACCCTGATATCTGTTGGAGGGATGGTACAGCCCGGAACAAGCAATCCAGAAGGTTCCTTGATTGTGTGGAAGACAACTTCCTTCTGCAAGTAATAGAGGAGCCGACAAGGAGAGGTGCCATGCTTGACCTCGTCCTCACCAACAGGGAAGGCCTGGTTGGGAATGTAACGCTCCAGGGCAGCCTTGATTGCAGCGATCATGAGATGGTTGAGTTTGAGATCCTCAGGACAGTGAGAAGAGCATGCAGCAAGCTCACTGCCCTGGACTTCAAGAGAGCAGACTTTGGCCTCTTCAGGACCCTGCTCAGTAAGGTTCCATGGGATACAGTCCTAGAGGGCAGGGGGGCCCAAGACTGTTGGTTGATATTCAAGGATCACCTGCTGCAAGCTCAGGAGCGATGCATCCCAAATAGAAGGAAGTTTAGCAGGAGGGCCAGGAGACCTCCTTGGATGGATAAGGAGCTGCTGAGCAAAATTCGAAGGAAAGAAAGGCTTATAAAAGGTGGAAGCAAGGTCAGGTGACCTGGGAAGCATACAGGGATGTTGTCCGGGAAGCTAGGGACCAGCTTAGGAAAGCTAAGGCCCACTTAGAATTAAACTTGGCTAGGGATGTTAAGGATAACAGGAAGGGATTTTATAGGTATATTGCCAATAAGAGACAGGTTAGGGACAATGTGGGTCCTCTCCAGAAGCTATCAGGAGAACTGGCTACCCTGGACTTAGAGAAGGCTGAGGTTCTTAATGACTTCTTTGCCTCAGTCTTCACCGGCAAATGCTCTGACCACACCACCCAAGTCTTGGAAGGCAGACGCGGGGACGGTGAGAATGAAGACCCTGGGCCCACTGTAGGAGAGGATCTTGTTCGGGACCACCTTAGGAACCTGAATGTATACAAGTCCATGGGACCGGATGAAATCCATCCACGGGTCCTGAAGGAGCTGGCAAATGAAGTTGCTAAGCCACTGTCCATCATATTTGAAAAATCATGGCAGTCAGGTGAAGTTCCCGATGACTGGAAAAAGGGAAATATAACCCCCATTTTTAAGAAGGGGAAAATGGATGACCCAGGGAATTACAGACCAGTCAGTCTCACCTCTGTGCCTGGCAAAATCTTGGAGCAAATTCTCCTGGAAGGCATGCTGAGGCACATGAAAACCAACAAGGTGCTTGGTGACAGCCAGCATGGCTTCACTAAGGGGAAATCCTGCCTGACCAATCTGGTGACCTTCTATGAAGGGGCTACGGAACTGATGGACAGGGGTAGAGCAGTTGATGTCATCTACCTGGACTTGTGTAAAGCCTTTGACACTGTCTCCCATGACATCCTTCTCTCTAAGTTGGAGAGACATCAATTTGATAGGTGGACCACTTGGTGGATAAGGAGCTGGCTGGATGGCTGCACGCAAAGAGTAGTGCTCAATGGCTCAATGTCCAGCTGGAGACCAGTAATGAGTGGTGCTCCCCAGGGATCGGTATTGGGGCCGGTCTTGTTCAACATCTTTGTGGGTGACATGCACAGTGGGATTGAGGGCGCCCTCAGCAAGTTTGCCAATGACACCAAGCTGTGTGGTTCAGTTGATAAGTTGGAGGGAAGGAATGCCATCCAGAGGGACCTTGACACGCTTGTGAGGTGGGCTGATGCCAACCTGATGAAGTTTAACCATGCCAAGTGCAAGGTCCTACACCTGGGTGGGAGCAATGCCAGGCACAGCTACAGGTTGGGCAGAGGAGAGATTCAGAGCAGCCCTGCGGAAAAAGACTTGGGGGTGTTGGTCGATGAGAAAACGAACATGAGCCGGCAGTGTGAGCTTGCAGCCCAGAAAGCCAACCATATCCTGGGCTGCATCAAAAGAAGCGTGACCAGCAGGTCGAGGGAGGTGCTCCTGCCCCTCTACTCTGCTCTCGTGAGACCTCACTTGGAGTACTGTGTGCAGTTCTGGTGTCCTCAACATAAAAAGGACATGGAACTGTTAGAACAAGTCCAGAGGAGGGCCACGAGAATGATCAGGGGACTGGAGCACCTCCCATATGAAGACAGGCTGAGAAAATTGGGGCTGTTCAGCCTGGAGAAGAGAAGGCTGCGTGGAGACCTCATAGCAGCCTTCCAATACCTGAAGGGGGCCTATAGGGATGCTGGGGAGGGACTCTTCATTAGGGACTGTGGTGAGAGGACAAGGGGTAATGGGTTTAAACTTAAGCAGGGGAAGTTTAGATTGGATCTGAGGAAGAAATTCTTTACTGTGAGGGTGGTGAGGCACTGGAATGGGTTGCCCAGGGAAGTTGTGAATGCGTCATCCCTGGTGGCGTGCAAGGTGGGGTTGGACATAGCCTTGGATGGCATGGTTTAGTGGGATGTGTCCCTGCCCATGGCAGGGGGGTTGGAACTCGATGATCTTGAGGTCCTTTCCAATCCTAACTATTCTATGATTCTATGATTCTATGATTATTTTCTTCAAGCATTATGCCATGGGATTACATAATGCTCCATTGACACCAAAAGAATGGTGTAAAAGCTATCCAGATAATACATTTGTAACAGAGCCTCAGTACATAGAATAATATTGTTTCCATATTTCCTCCTCTGACATTTCCTTGGAATGTTTTGTAACACAGTTTGAGTGCACATTCATATGACCACTCATATGACAAGTGATGAAGCAAAGAACAGATGGCACAACCACAAGTTTTAACGATGCTGGATATCAAATAAGAATTGGCACAAGTATTTAGTAACTAGTGTAGGTGTGCTCCCACATACAATACCTCTTGCTCTAAGATACAAACAGATTAATCAGACAACTAAACATCTAAAATCCAAACCTAAATATTGACAACATAGGCTCCACCAAGACTCACTAACGTAACTCCTGCCAGGAGAGACACAATTCAACTACCTAATGCTTGCTCTGTTGCTTATCTTGAACCACTACCTTTACATGGAGGGAATTAATGTTCTATAAAGAAGTGTCAGAAGTAAGAGGATATTTTTCTCAAAGCATTCTTGAAACTTAAAGGGCTGAAGACTGACAAAGGGTCTGGATCAAAAGGCTGGAGCACCTCTCCTATGAAGTCAGGCTGAGACAGTTGGGTTCGTTCAGCCTGCAGAAGAGAAGGCTTGGGGAGGACCTTAGAGCAGCCTTCCACTCCATTAAGGGGACCTACAATAATGCTAGAGAAGGACTTTTTACAAGGGCATGTAGGGATAGGCTATGGGGTAATAGCTTCAAACTGAGCGCAGATTTAGATTAGATATAAGGAAGAAATTCTTTACTATGAGGGTGGTGAGACACTGTCACAGGCTGTCCAGAGAAGCTGTGGATGCCACATCCTTTCATTGTTCAAGGACAAGCTGGACAGGGCTTTGAGCAACCTGGTCTAGTGGAAGGTGTCCCTGTCCATGGCAGGGGGTGGAACTAGATGAGCTTTAGGGGCCCTTCCAACCCAAACCGTTCTGTGATTCTGTGATCTGTCTTGTCAATGTGTGCACAAAGAGGAGTCTATCATTTATTCGACCCTATAGGGTATTTTCTGACACATGGTTCCTCTGGCATGTATTTTTTACTTTCTAGTGTTTTTGATGATAAACCAAAACACTAAGCGATTTTCCCACTGCCACAAAAGAACACCATTGCCCCCCCACCCCAACTGAAGGGGACATCATATGGGAAAATACTCCACCCAAACTCCCACTGATCAGAAAAGTTGTAAAGACCTGCACCATGCCACCTTCACTTTGCAACGACCTGTTTCAATGAACAGACTTCCAACAGCCACTCACAAATGAACTCTCTAAGCCAGGATGCTCTGGTCAGCTATTAAACTTTTCTCTTTGGCCTCCCTCCCCAGGGGAGATGTTACATAACATCTGTCCTCATGGATAATACTTCCAGATAAGAAAGTCAGATGAAAAGCTTTGTCTAAGCAGGGCTTAAAAATATGTGACTTCACCTACCCATCCAGGGCACGGATTTCAGGGACTGCACAGAAATCATCCACAGAGCGAAGTGCTGGCAGAATCAAAACCTTGTTTTCTTTCTAAACACATCAGTGCAACACTATATTACTGTGTTTGGAAACTCCCCCCCTTTAAAGGTAAAAGCATATATTGTAAAGTAATTTTAAAATTGAGCTGTATTATCCATTTTACTTCAGCTATTCCTGTTAAGGGGTCAGTAACTGGGTAGCAACTGATGGAAGTAGAGCACTGGCCTGGCATAAGGGTTGCTCTGAACTTACAAATGTTATTGACTAAAGCAATATCCCTACTACTATATAACTACAACTTTATGCTCAACATTATCTAACATGTCATCCAAAAATCACTGACGTAAAAACCTGCAGTAGGTCCGTGCAGGTTAGTGAAACTCCAACTGGCCATGAGATGAGCTTTGACAAAGCTGCTCCGAACTTGTGGAATAATCTGCTCCAGCTGCCAGAAATACAGACTCCTGAAAGTAGTCACATAGTTGCTCAATTTTCCATGAGTTTTCCCTCCCTCCTTTCATCACATGCTTCTCCTCTAGTGTTACATAAGCCTGCATGAAATGCCTAATTGTAAGTACGCAAATGTAAATTTTACAAAGAAATAAAAGCCCAGACATATTAAAAATGCACATCTATCAGATTATTTTAAGGTATGTGCTACTGATAATAGCTTAAAAAAATAGGATAGAAGAGTATAGAACTTCTATTTTAAGGCAGCTTTGGGGGATTAAAACGCAAGTGTGAACCAATACTGTGAACAACATATTCTTCTGGCAATATAAATTAAATACCTGAGTTAAAATGTTGCCTATATATACATATATATGAGTATATCCTTGACATCAAGTAACTAACTTGATAACAGAAAACAATGGAAATAATCCAAACTAAGTTTTCATAGCTTCATTTTGCAGTAGCAGAGAAAGAAATGTCACATTTGAAATTTTATTCCTTTAAGTCATATATTCCTGTGAATCCAGAACAAGTTACATTTGTAAAATAAACTGGAGGACATACTCACCAAAGCAACATAAAAAGATTCTGCTGCCATATTGATAAGTGATCACTGTATTTTGGCCTTTTAAGGACGTAGCATGGTCTATTAGACCCTGAGTGGAATCACAGGACACTTAGCAAGTCTTTCTCAGCTCTGCCATTACTATCTGGCATAGTATGAAATGAAAAACTAGGCTTCAGTTTCCCTATCTGCAAAAGGGATTGCAGAAGAGAGATGTACTGCTACTGAATACATACACATTTAAACACTGAACTCTGAAGTAAAACCAGTTTGCAGCACAGAATTTCGCATTTAAACATTTCAAAGGCTGAAAAGCGGATGCATAAAGGCGACCAGTACTAGGAAGGATATCTGTAGGTTCAGCATTTAGTTTTACCTTGAACCAAGTTGAAGAAGATCAGCCGCAGGACATGGGCAGCTGTACTGATGGGTCTCTACTTTCAGAAACAGAATCTCCAACAGATGAAATGCAGTGAGAAGGGGCACTTGGGGACCATAAGCAAGAGATGGTGTCACAGAACTGTGTCAGGGGCAGGACATGCACAGCAGTCCCCACAGAACTGCACCCTAGAAAGATTCTGAAAAGAGGAACTGTATGAGAGCTGCACAGCCATGGATGAGAGCACAAGCACAGGTAAGCCTGAGGCATGCCAACAGCTATGTGTGTCTGACAGCTCAGATACAGGTAAAGGGTGCAGTGAGCAGCAAAGATGAGATACCACCCTCCAGTTTCTTGCTCTAATTCCACAAGTGAAGAGAAAAGTACTGAAAAACAGCCAGGAGAAAAAAAGAAATAGCTAGAACAGAGGAGGGGGGACTAAAGGGAAAAAAAGAAAAAAAATCTAGTTATTCTAATTCCTGTGTTTGACTGAACAGGTACTTAACTGTCAAAAGAGTGCCAGGATGTATGCTAGGAAATAGAGAAGGCATCAGAAGTGACAACTGGAACAAACTAGCACCTCATTCAAAAAGTGTTGCCAATACGTAGCAGAGGAAATACAGCTTATTCCACCTCCAGCTATTCCCTTATGAACATTGCCAAAAAAAAAAAACAAACAAAAAAAACCAACAAAAAAACAGAAAATCCCCACTCTTTCGTTCATATACATATACAGTGTTTTATGCCTAATATGCACAGTGTAAAACTGCATAGCTTGAAGTAATCAGAATTAAGCAGAAACCAGGGCTTCCTAGGACTGCATAAGCAAGAATGAAGTAAGGTTACTGGAGGAAGTTTTATCTAGCAGGTGCGAGCAGCAGTTTGTTAGAGGTATCGCTGCGCTGGGTGGAGTGCGTTGAAAGTGCAGACACAGGGTCAGAGCTGACAGTGTTTATAAGCTTAAATGCCGAGCTGCATTAAGTCTGAAATCCTGAATACCTGACTTGGATAAGAATCTGAGCATTCAGCAGCTAGCTGTTCTATGCTAAAGGCACACCACTGAATTTTAAGACTAACAAGTTCACTTTATTGGCAAAACTGGAGTGTTTATCCTACTAACAAATTCACGTGAGCCATGACCCAGGGGCTGGGTACAGGAAAAACAAAGTTCAATGTGAATAAAAGCTTTACCAATTCCTGTGACTCCTGCTTTTTCTTACATCCACAGCTTATGGACAATACTTTGGTAATATGTACACATGTAAAAGCTGCTCTCCATATTTTCAGAAAAATATATCATGCAAGCCTTATTCTTTGTATTATCAAGCATCTATATATATATACACTTAGATAAACAGCATACTAAGTAATATTTTAGTGTCATTTATTGCTCTAGAGTTAAGTACTGTATTCATTCCATACTTGTACTCCATACTTTTCTATTTGTACTTTAAAATTAGAAGCTTGGGAACAAAGGACAGTGATCTCTCCAGAGATAAATAGGCCTGAAAGTCCTATGGCTGGCCAAAATTTACCAAGATAAATGCAGCTCAGCGGGCAGATACAAACATAAAACCCAAGCAGACGGATATCTAACACTGAAATCTTCAGCATAAGTCAGGATAAAGTTATGATCTGCTCTCCTTTTCAGAAATGTAGGAGACAGTAGGTCTTCAAAAATACACAAGAAAAAACTCACATATGCACTTGTTAAAAAACTATAGCTTTCACAAAACCCACTTGTCAATAACAACTCTGACACTACCCACAAGAAGAGCTTGGGGAGAAGTGGCCTGGCAATCTGTTCCAGCACAGCTGGAGACATTTTCATGTATTGTACTGTATTGGAAGTTGGACTGACCTTGGACAGATCAACTTCCTTGTGCTGCTGCTTCCACCAGCTGTGTCTGAGCTGAACACTGAGCCAAGGCTACTCCTTGCTTTCATTTATTCACTGTGTAAGCACACTCTGAAGCCCCAGTCTTGTCCAGGACCTGATGTGCTTTTTCGTAAGATAATTATTAAACAGTACTTTGACTGTACCAAAATTACACTACAATGAGCACTAGCTTTGCTTTTGTAAGCTCTCACATACACATACATAACAGTTATCAAAGTGTTTCAAAACAAGACCACAAGAAAATTCTTACTTTCAACTAACACATGCTACAACACAACCCTGCTGAGAAGCATGGAGATGGACCAAGCAGAGATGCAAACACAAAAGACTGAACATAAAACCAAAATGCCATCTTTTTTCATCACTGAAATCTATTTGTACATACTGTTCAGAACACCTCCATCCAAGGTGTTTACTCTGACACTTGAACTGCGTAGGAACCAAGCATCGGCATTTTATTCTTGTAAAACATCTCCTCCTTTTCTCCTCCTCTGCAACAACTTATAACTTCCCTTTCCTGCAGGAAGTAATAAATGGTGGCTCATGGGTTGCTGTTGGCCTCCGAAGTAGTCTGCCAGTAGTCAGCTCCTATCCACAAGACCATTCTGAAGCAAACTTCATCCTTTAAAACTCTTACTTCAGAGCCCTTCCTATGAAGCCAATGTACTGTCCTGGTAGCCAGAAGACTCTCCCTGAACAGTTGTTGAAGGCAGGACAAACAAGCAGGGTAAGAACTCCCTGCTCTGAGTCACTATGTACAAACTGCTTCCAGGTGTTACCAGAGGCCAGTTCAGCTGGGAGGTTCAGGGGAATGCTAGGGTTGAGCTCAGAAATCAAGATTTTTTTAGCAGAACAGGATGGAAATGCAAGGGAACTGCCTGGGGATGGGAGGTCTGTATGGCTGAGCAATAGGTTGTAGGAGGGACAAGAAGAGAATCAGAGGATTCCCATAGAAAGAGAGGCCTGAGTGACATTAATGTGCATTTTGCAGCAGCTTGATCACAAGAGCTGTGATCTTTTCAGGAAAGAGGGAAATCACTTTCTTACACTGGCTTTCTTTCAGGTTAAAATCCTTTGGGGAAGAGGATACACATAGGAACAGAATCAAAGTGTCAGGATGGAAAGTCTACACTCTACACACTTACTGTCAAGCCCCCTCCACTCCACCCAAAAAAACCCAAGCCCTCGCAAAAGCCCTGGTATAGATGGTTCATAAGGAGACACTAGAGAGATTTCCCTATGTGGCATTTTGCTGCCCTCTCTCCTCCCTGCCACTTGAGCCATAACTACCAGCAGGTGTAGTAATGGCTGCATCTGGCTTACTCTGGACTTTGGGGAACAAATGGCAACATGGTAGTCAAGGAGAGTCTGGAACAGCGACACAGATGTGTTGCTGATATGCAAATCTGACTATAAATCAATCATCTTACTTTATAAATAGTGACAGGCCAGGGCCCACTGAGCAATCCTTCATGGCAATGGGCTGCACAACAGGATCTCCCTTCGAGTAGGGACACCTCTCAAGGTTACTCCTTGAGGTTAAGATATTCCTTGCCTGAACAGATTCTTGGTAAGTGATTAATAGCATGCTAAGCTTTGAAATCCTAGCTATGAGATATAGAGGACTGATTGCACATACATAATCCTTCAGACAGACTATCGACCAAGACTGTGAGTAAGTCTGGATCCAGCCATACCTAGACTCCTCTCAGAGAAGGAGTTTAGAAAGCCAGGGGGTCCTTTCCAAACCCCATGACCCAATGGGAGGGTCTCCTTGACAGTTCTTTCTGACCCTTTCCTCTATGCAGTAAATATCAAGTGTACATTGCCATTTTGAATCTCATTAAACCACTGTCATACTTACTATCAACCCTTGTTAAATGACTGCTTTAAGGTAATAACTATATTGCTACTGCTGAGTGAAGCACATCATTCCATCCACAGCACCCTAACAGAGCTATCACTTCAGGAGAGAAACAGAAACACATCCAAACCAGCATCCTCAGGCTTCTTAATTCAAATGCTCCAGAAAACCATTACCATAATGAGCATGGTTATATGATAGAGCTCCAATCAAAACCCTTTTGTAACAAAACATTCCAACTAGTAACACTGATAAAATTATTTTACAAAGATGTACAAGTTTCTGCCCATTACTATACCAGTGAGGCAGTAAGAACTGCATATTTCTAGAAGGCTTAGATCTAATGCGCTTCAATGATTTGAAACTGAGATCTAGACTTCTGTTTTGAAAGAAGAGGTATGCCTAATTTCGGTTAGATGTCAACTCTTGTTAAGGGAAGTAGGTCAAAGGAACGGTTGAGGAAACTAGGGTGAAGCAAAAAGTACTTGCAGCCTGTAGACCAGCTTGCTATTTTTAGTACAGGTAATACAAGTCTTCACAATTTCAAATGTAATCTTTTTGAATTTCCACCATTAGCAAATATAAAATGCCTATTCTTTTAAAGTTTAAACAGTAGTACTTACAGAGTACATTTGCAAGCTAGGGGTTTGACTCAGAATATATTTAATTTCTTCTTGCTGAAACAGTAAAGCAAAGCAAAGTTCATGCCTTATTGAAACACACCTAGGAATTAATTTCGTATTAAAATATTTCCAGTTTTTAGAATTTTGAAGCTGAAGTACATATTTTCATGCTTCCAATACTGTGGAGCTTAATGGTCTGGTTTGCAAATATAAATAATTTATAAAGACACCAAGCTGCAGTGATCATCCCAGTTCTTTTTGCTCTGGCATTTGTCACAGAAGTCTACCATCAGTTTCCATACAAAGCAGCATTACTAACGGTCGTTATCTCTGGTGTCCTTGCTAAATAGAAATGAAAACTCATCAGCATTAGTGTTTGCTACTCATGGAATAGTACAGAAGTTGCCATTGTTTTCATATTGTAGACTAGGAAGATAAACAGATGATTTTGAACTGTCACAGCTAATTCAGCACTGAACTGCAAAACATAAATAGGTTTCTTTGCAAACAATCCACAGACATAAAACTGGATTACACAAATAACTACAGTGAAAGGGATACACAATTTTAATCTTAAAAAAACTAACTGCCCTATGGGAGATGCATATTTATAAAAGATTACCTTTGGCTGACTATGTTGGCTTAAAAAGCATTGCATTCTAAAATATCAAATAAAGCAGGAGAGCATACCAAACAATGCCTTTGTAGGAGGAGAGCCGTTATGCCACTTAGAGTCTCATAAAGATAAAAGAAACACAATAACTGTAACGGCACTTACAAAGAAGCTGATACATTATTTCTTCTGGATAATCATACTGCATCATCTTATTGCAATAAGATGCAACTGTATTAACATAGAGACTGGAAAAAAGTCCCTGTTATCTGCTGAAAATGTTTGTGCTGTGAAGCAGTGGCTCTGCAGCTGACCAGAAGGCTGGCAAGCCCAGCCAGATACAGATGAGATACACAAAGGGAAGCTTTTTAAGTACACATCCCCAAAATAAAAGCTGAAATGCCACCACCTGAAGGCATGCAGGGCAACCTCAGTTCCAGACACCCAGCATTTTTTGCTGCTCAGCATGTCTTCGGCCATGTGCTCTACAAATGCCAAGACTGGGCAATATGCAACCTGCAGTGATTTATTCGTGACCATGTTGCTTAAAAGCAAAACAATTTCAGCAAAGTCGCAAGTGCACCAGCTCCCTCTCCTCCCCAGATTTCTGACTGCTGCAGGCAGCATTTGCTACCAGAACATCAGAGAGATGCCTACATCCAGGACCTGCGTCGGTGTACTGTAGTAGTTGTACATGGAAAGTTAACTCAGAGATTATGAAATGGAGCACTTGTATGTTCTTCTAAATGAAAAACTTTTCTGGACTTCAACTGGACAGCTTGCTCCAAACTATGAAGTAATTCCTGTGAGTATTTCCAAGTCACTCTGAAGCTGACACCTGCCGCTGAGAACTGAAGAACTAGGCACAGAGTAGCCTGCTTTCAGTATCACACTGATCCCAAGGTCAGATGCTGAATCTGGGGAGAGCAACTTGAGTATTCAGTATTTGATATTCTTTTTCAGAAGGTACAAGGATCAAAGCACATTGCAGCCTTTGAGTTCTACAGATAGCAACTGCAGTACAGTGAAGTGAACAAGGGGATAGAAAGATGGGGAAAACACATACTTTGCTATACGTTATTAAGCAATTTGAGTTTGAAATCTAAACATTTTTAAAAACAATGCAATGTCTTTGGTCTCAGCTTTCCAACAGGAGATGGTAATGATTTCCCTCCACAAAAATAAATCAAATAAAACATTCTTTGGATGAAATATGCATTTTAACTAAAATGAGCATATCACCAAATGAACAATACCTACTGATTAATTCAGGAGACTCCCACAAGCTCCAAAAGTGACACAGTGCTTTCTTCTCGCCAGCCCACTGACATACACAAGCCATCACATCCCTACTGAACTCACTGCATATCACGCTTTTCTCTATGCTTTCAACTCTTCCCAAATTTGTTCAGGCCACACTAGTCTGACAGGATTTAAGGCCATGTGCACAGAGGTTCATAGCTACCATTCCAGTGACTTCATGTTTAAGATACAGAGCAGACCTGTAACGGTAGTACTTCTGCCATGGCAACATACTGAACATTCAAAAAAGCAAGGCACAACTGTTTATCTGTCTCGAAGTAATTAATCCCTTTCTACAGTAACAGAGTGAATCTGCTGCCATATGGGGACATCTCCACATACATATAATACATTCAGGTGCAGGTTGCATATGCCTTTTGTAAGAACAAATCCTTCAGTGACATCTCAGACTGTTGAGCTTTGCTCTTGACAGGCAAGGCTCAGACCATGGAAGCAAGGTGAGGTTTTAGAACTGCCTTTTTTTTTTTTTTTTTCTTTCTATAAAAAATTCAGAGCAAATTCAGAGAGGTACTGTTTTTCTGGACATAATGTAGAAAAGACAGATTTCAGCAGCTTATTTTTCTGCTTTAATGATCCCCCTTTGCTGTGTAACTGTAGGCACACTCTAACGATTAGAGTGCTTCTACATACACACACCCAAATAAGGGCTTCAAGTGTTTTAAAGAGGCATAAAACACCGCAAAAGATAGCTACACTGCTCCTGGTACCTAATTATCTTCACACAGCACCACATAAGGCCACTTAGGTTTATGCCTGGAACATTTGCTGGGAATCCTCTTCCAGAGCCAGATAAATTCTAGACCACCTGCAAGTTAGTAGTAATGTAACAAGTAACACAGGTAACCATTTCACTGCTGCTGGGTTTCCCAGGCAAAGCTCTGCAGCTCACACATTTTGCAGAGATGTTCAGAGTCCTCCTTCCAGCCTTAGAGAAATAAAACATGACTAATGCTTGTCAGTTGCTATAGCAACAGCTACCTCTCAACTCCAGACAGTAGGAAAATTCACAGAATCTGGGCTTTATATAACCCCCATTAGAAGGGGAAAATGGATGACCCAGGGAATTACAGACCAGTCAGTCTCACCTCTGTGCCTAGCAAAATCTTGGAGCAAATTCTCCTGGAAGGCATGCTGAGGCACATGAAAACCAACAAGGTGCTTGGTGACAGCCAGCATGGCTTCACTAAGGGGAAATCCTGCCTGACCAATCTGGTGACCTTCTATGAAGGGGCTATGGAACTGATGGACAGGGGTAGAGCAGTTGATGTCATCTACCTGGACTTGTGTAAAGCCTTTGACACTGTCCCATATGACATCCTTATCTCTAAACTGGAGAGACATAAATTTGATAGGTGGACCACTCGGTGGATAAAGAACTGGGTGGATGGCCACATGCAGAGTTGTGCTCAATGGCTCAATGTCCAGTTGGAGACCAGTAACGAGTGGTGTCCCTCAGAGGTCGGTGTTGGACTGATCCCATGATCCCATTCAACATCTTTGCTGGTAACATGGACAGTGGGATTGAATGTGCCCTCAGCAAGTTTGTTGATGATACCAAGCTGTGTGGTTCGGTTACCTCATCCTTTAAAAGCCATAGCCTTATATACATAGGGAGTCTGAATATCCACCAAATCAGAGGGTGATATTAAAAAAAAAAAATAAAAATAAAAAAAAAAAAGTAGTAGTATTATCATTGTGTTTGGGGCCTTAGTTACCTGGGGAAAATCCACCATGGTGCCTGTTTGATTGTGTCTAACAGAACAAAGAATAGGATGTGTGGAACTTGTTGCTTTGTTCTTCACATCTAGTTTTCTATTGTTTATACGAATGGCACGACAGAATAATGTAAAACATTGAAGCAATGCATCATGCTGTAATCAAAAGAAATCTATTTAACACTGTTTTAAGTATTCGAGAACAAAAAAAAAAAAAACAAAAACCCAGAACTTACTTGAAACCAAAACCCTCAAGTGTTTAGTATTTTGCAACAGATATCTCATTCTTGATACTGTGACTTGCACAGATCTTTTTTGACTAATATTTCTACTAACTAAACTACAAGCTGTTTCAAATCCTAGATTAAGACACTGATATAGAAAAATGTTGCAATGAAGTTTCCATTAAGCTGTGCCTTCACAAATGTAGGTGTGCAGTACAGCTGAGAGAGATCAAAGCCTGACTTCATTCACAGTTGTTTAGCCTTACTGATGAGAGGGCTATTAACTTCCAAGAGCACAATTACATGCTTAATTATTTGATACTATGTACATGCATAAGTTATATGAAACCTAGCTGCATGGGCAAGTTTCACTCCAAAACTTCCTAACTCTTCAGTGCTTGAATTTGGAACCTTAAAAGTTAACAAGAAGCTTGCATTATGTGCCGAGATACCTGAAATTAAAAACATACAAGCATAAAAAATAGGTAACTTTACAACCACCACCACTCCCTACTCCCCCAGTTACCAAATCAGTTTAGGAAATCTTGCCACTGTACCGTCTGGGATAACACAAACTGATTTGGCAGACTTACCACCCTACCACTAGATGGGGAGAACAACACATTTTGCCACTATTTTCCATTCCTTTCCACCCCTTGTGCCCTGCCTTTCTACTTTTTATCCTTGTAGTTTTCAGGCTAGCATTGTTACAACCCAAACACCCCACCTCTCTGTAGTGGCATCAGATCACTTTTCCTGCACACCCAGCAACAGGTATCTGGGCAGCACAGGAGGAGAGCAAGCCCTTATTCTTGTAGTCAGTGAGGCTGGTGCCAAAGTGGTATGCCAAGGTTGGAAGCAGTCAGGAAAAGAAAGTCCCACTCAGTCCCAGGAGCTCTAAGGAGGAGCATGCTCACTCATTCCATGGGACTGGTGAATTATGCAAGCCTTGATGAGCCCAAACCATCTGAGAAGAAAGGCTTTTTGGCTGCCTCAGTTCAGACAAAAAGCCTGGACAAAAATATACCACTCAAATACTAAATGCATCTCAATCAGGCATGAGCTAACTGTGACTTTTTATGTGGCTAATTTGGGTGTCTTTTCATAGGGACAGCAGGAGGAGTAGCTCTAAAACCAAATTAGTACTGTTCCCAGTTTCAAATCTCTCCTTTAAAGCAGTGTGGCCTTAAGCCATCCCTCTGAGACTGGTGGGTTTTTTTTTCAAGAGGCAAAAGTCCCCATTACTTTGCCATGTCTCATTCTTCAGCAATTGATCCATTTGCTCAATATAAACAAAATAAAACAAGAAGGGAGAGAGCCTGGCAAAAGAGAAACAGAGGCCAAACCATTTAAATCTAGCAAAGTTACAAAGAGACTGAAACAAGGCTCATTTAATGGGAAATGTTATGCAACCTTAATTATTTGCTATCTGCCTTGCAAAATTCAAATCAAGCATAAGAAGGATAAAATTCTCACTTCGGGTTATTTTATTATGCAAAATCTCTTGGCTTTACAACATCACTGAAATGCTTCATGGAATTACTGCTCTAATTCACAGTGCTTCCTCTTTATTGTGGATGCAGAAAACAAAGAATTCAGACCTCTAAGACATATACTTCATTGCAGCAGCCTAGCCATGACAGGCTGGTACCAACAAAAGTGAAACAAATACCGCTTTTTCTGATAGTGGAGCTAAACCTTTAATTTCATGAAGAGTGTTTGAATTTGTCCCCATAAACAATGAGAACATTAGCAATGTTTTACATAGGGGTTGTATCCCTGCCTTTAAAGATGACATGTTTTACAACAATAGCTGGACTATATAACAGTGCACCATGTATACCTCTAGAACTTCCTATAGAACATGTTCTTGGTGCCAATTCATTAGTTTTGTCAACCAAATAGAGTAAAAAAGCCAGACTGTCAAATAAGAGTGTTTGCTGTAAGTGACTTAAATTATCCCACCACGATACTTCAAAATCCCATCTACTGCTCTGTAATGTACATTAAACATTCCAATTCAGCACAGAAAAACAACATTTGCATTACATAAATAGTGTTAAAAAAATAAAAGGATGGGCAACATAATGCTGAAGTCATAGTATATGACTCCACACAGCAATGCACCATTCACCATGTTTCAGTCATATCTCTGAAAACCCAGGCAGCCTGTGCCAGTGCCTGATAGCCAGCAGTAACAGGTCCAGTAACTTCAGACAGGGCTTCCCCTCTTTGCCCTCAGCTGGGGATGGTGGGATGGAAAAGTGCTCAGGACTGCTTCACCTTCAGGCAAGTCACTCAAGCACTGTCCTCCAGCTCTTCCCTTTGCTCACCAAGACAGTGGTTGAGAGGCTGGTTCCTAGAGCCACTAAGTTTTCTTGTGTACAACCACTGAACGGAACTGGTTCCATTCCAACAATGCAATGGCTCTCACAAATTGCCTTCAGTATTCCCACACAGACAATTTCCTGGCTTGACTGAATACTGTGAAGTTTTTGGTTATGTGGGAGAAACTTGGCACCACGTAGATCAGTTACATCAGGGCTGGTACTGGCTGCTTCCCAGGCTCCCTGTATTGCAGTGGTGATTATTTTAAAAGGATGAAAATGGCCTTACCTACAAGGCTATTCTTTGAGCTTTGCCCTCATGAATGCCATTCCACAGGGAGACAGGGACTCATCAAGCCTACTTCAATCCTTCATAAAAGTATTTGTCATCACAAAGGACTATAATACAGACTCAAAATTACCAACTCTGAGATTAAACACTAGCAGACTCCCACTAAAATCTCAGACAAAGCTTTTGTAATTAATGGAGCCTCACCAATTGCAAACAGCTCCAGACCAGGGCATTAGTGCTTTCCATCATTCTGCCAGTCTTCAGTGAACCAAGGCTAGAATAATTTTCTATGCAGAGTTTCACTTGAGAGCAGAGCATTACTTCATCACAGCCATGCTCCATAAGTCTACTTATTCAGTCCTTGTCTTCCTGTTAATCAGGTGACCATCAGGTTGGAGTTGCTCATATCACGTACCTGCCTATCTTTCAGTTAAACTCCTATTTCTATATGCATAACTGTTAGTGCAACCAGGCTCAGACACTTCTGCAGTGAGTACAAAATTATTTCTTCCAGAGCGGACACGGTAAGTTACCACTTCATCTCAGGACACCCAATCTTGGTGAACTCATGTCTCATCCTTTTTATCTAGGAGAGTATTTTCCATAGGTCCAGGCAGTCAAGTAGCTCACCACTAGTGAGGTTCCAGGCTAAAAAAAAATAAAACTCTATGGAATGTGACTAAAATAATCTAATGCACATCCACCTTATTGATTTGTCTTCATTCACACAATGGAAGTTTCAAAGTCAGTCACTGTGAAACAGTCACACAGGGTGCTGCTTTGTAAGGAAGATCACCTTGCTCCACAGCCCTTGATCAGCACAGCCAGGTGTCTCCAGAACACTACTGTCCTTGCTCTGAACAGTTAGGATTCATATTACATCTATCCATAAAGGACACAATGTACTCTATTTCTGTCCAAGAAACTTTAAAACATCAGTTCAAAAACTGGAGTGCCAGCCAACTTACTTTCATTAGTGCTTACCTATTGCTGTGCCAGCTTTGCAATTAAAAAAACAAACACCACAACAAACTCGTCAGCACATTTTACTTCCAACAAGCATTTCTCTTGCTTTTAATAGAACACCAGTACCAGAAGCTGATGCAACTAGAGACAAAACACTGCAAAAGCAAGGTTTGCAAGACAGCAGTTTAAAGGTGCCCTCAACATGTATATCATCCACCAGTTCTCATCTGTGAGTAGCAGGTCCAGCAGAGCATGTCCCCTAGCCAGTTCACTGATCACTTGCATCAAGAATTGCTCTGGAATGTATTGAACTCATCTCCTAATTTCCAGCATCCAGCTGCATTGCCCTTCCAGGAAAGTGGTTAAGAGACACCCTGGAATACTACAAGCCTGTAACTGATTCTCCAGCTGACTAAAGGCAGCACAATCAGCTCCCTCTTCTTAATCAGAGGTCTGCAGCAGACATTGACTACACCACTATCTGTGCTCCTTACACACAAGATCTCTACTCACCCCCCCAAAGACAAAGCTCCAATCATTCAAGCAATTATATAGAGCACAACCTCTCCTCTTCACCTGTCTACCCTATTTTTTCCTCTTTTCACCCAGTAAATTTAGGCCTAAAATGCCTCTCAGTGCTCTTTGGCTGACAAGCCCCATGCTATGCATGGCTTGATGAACAGGTATAGGGGGGGATTCCCTCCCAGGCTGGATGTTTACTCTGCTGTCCATACTCAGCTTCACAAGTCCAGATCATCACAAATGAATGGGAAAACTGGTATGTCATTCAATTTAAATAGCTTTATTTTGGGGTAGGTTAGGAAGGGATAAGGAAGAGTTTTATTTCAGGGCCTAGAAAGCAGAAAAATAGATTCTTAAAAGAATAAAGCAACAAATAATGCAAGGTCTCCTGACTTCTTGGTCTAAAATTACTGTAAAGCTGAATATGAACTGTTAACATTAAAAAGTAGCCTTGTGATCTTCATTGAGGTCTTGGGAAACAAGTGACTGAGGAACTGGCTGTTGCCATCACAGTAAGATAAAGTAGGGGCCTTCCTTGCTGAATTACAATTCTTTTTGGTGCTCTCACATAATGCAGACTGGAATTATGCTGCCTGTAAAAAATATCAAGTATCCTACCCACCACAGCTCTCCAGCACACTGATTTTTAAATTATTTATCAAGAGAAACACAATCATTTGCAAATTGTTCAATGTTCACACAGCTTTAAAAGCTTTTAGATCTTTGGACACAGAAATCTTTGCCTGGTACTCCTATACTGCCTTGAACAACAGTGCCCAATTCCACATAGGGAGACATCAGTGCCACCATGCTAAATTACCCTCCATTTTTGAAGCTCCAAAAGTCACTAACAGAAAACAACCCCGAACCCATGCATTTTCAAACTACACGTAGTTCACAGTAATTAACGTCACAGTGAACCGATACTCATACCTGCTCAATTAGCAGTAGGAAGTCCTAGCAGTCATCTCCTAACCTCCTACAAATTAGAGCAGTTTAAATTTAGCTATACCAGTTAAACCTCCTGCTATTGCTACATC
Source organism: Amazona ochrocephala (assembly GCA_039720435.1). Taxonomy (NCBI): domain Eukaryota; kingdom Metazoa; phylum Chordata; class Aves; order Psittaciformes; family Psittacidae; genus Amazona; species Amazona ochrocephala. Next base: position 77,274,121 of record CM077878.1, read on the forward strand.
TAGATTAGGAAGCAACTATAAGCAATATTAACTTTATTTGAGATTGTATGGAGACAACCGATTAATTTGCACACTATATACAAAATTCATTTTGTCTACATTTGAATTTATTTTCAAGACACTAACAGTCTCACAAACAAATGAGATTTGATCCTGAATAGGAGTTAATTTTGACACCTCTTTTCCTGAATAAAGGCCCCCCCGATTTCTGTTGCTAAGTAATGTGAAATAATAAGAATTAAGGCAGTCCAGCTTTTTTTACAGGTCTACCAGAAATTGGTAAGATTTTCATTTTGGTAGAAGACCAGACCTATGCAATTAGACCTTGCTAAACTCAAGCAACTTGTTTCTACTTGCAGGATGTTCATCACGTCATTCTTCTCCCCATAGCTGTGCCCAATGTATAAGGGAATAAAGCAATATATTTTTAAGAGTAAACCAATATCATGCAACCTCAAAAGAACGGAAGTGCTAGTGAAAAAGGCAGAGCACTTGTCAATTCCCTGTTTCAGTTATTCAGGTAGTGTGCTGAGTTACACATGCCAGTAAATGATTATTTGAGAAGTTTGGTAATATTGTAAAACAAAACAAAACAAAAAAAAAAAGCAACCCCCCAACCCCCCCCCCCCAAAAAAATAACAAACCAAAAAACACCTCCACAAACAAAACAAAAAAACAAAAACAAAACCAAACAAAACCCCAAAAAACCCTAACCCCTCAAAACAAAAAAAAACAACAAACAAAACTAAAAAAGAGAAGCCTCAAATAAGCCCCCCAGAAACTACAACCAAAATGTTTAGAGGTTTACATGATCTTCCCCTTAGAAGAATTAATTTTATATTTAGATGAGTTTGCCTGTGATGCTCTCAGATGTGCTAGGACAATAACCCTCTATGGATGTTCCAAGGAAATCTCTTAAGGATGTGCTACTGAGTCATTTGGTCAGGAGCTAATTAACACTATGACTGGTTTTGGAAACTGTTCTTCTTCATCACCATCTAATCTGGGATTAGATATTGTAATGATTAAGAGACTGTGAGCAACCTGGGAAAAGGACACTGTACTTCAAGTAGCCACACAGTGCTAGTGTAAGTCAGTCTATACGTCATATTTAATAGGAAGCTAAATAGCTTATATGTTTGCACACGTTCAAAACTTCTCTGCATAATACCAGCAATCAAAGCTCCTGCCCTGCAAGCACTTTCTCCTATACACAAGCTTAGATCTGTAGCCTTCTTGAAGCCAAGAGGCCCCTATGCATAAACGCAAGCACATTCAGACTTCATCCGAACTGGATCTGAACTGACCGCGGAAATCTGTAACTGCTACAGAACAGACTTATTTTAGGTCTGTCTGACAAAACAGGAAAGTAAGGTAAAACAGAATAGGTAACAACAATGGCCTCCTCTGAGCTACCTACAAATCAGAAAGAACTGTAGCAGTTGAAGAGGCATTTTATTTCCATTCAGTTTCAAAAATGTCAATCAGAAAGTCTTGACTATATCCCAGATTCACTAGTGTCTAAGTGCTACCATGGGATCAGTTACCATTTTCCCACAGAATTTTTTTAAAACAAGTCTTAGGAGAGCTTAGTTCTCTAAGCACGTGAAACCCTGAACAAATAATCAGCTATAGCCTTTTTCCTCTTTATTTATATAAGAACTTTCAGAAGTACCCTGTATTGTTTTTAACAGATACTTCTATGCCTGATGAGATCTGAAGCTCACTGCATTCCATGGATCATTAATTATTAACAATTCCTACCACAAAACATTCTGGAACAAAGAAGTGTCCAAGATATTCCATCTCATCCCTAGCTCAGGATGCCTCTAGTCCTGCCATGAAGATATGACATCCTCTCCCACAGCTACAGCAGCCAGAGGCGGCTCTGTCTGCTCCTACCAAGCAGTGGCCAGACAGTCAACTGCATTCAACACCACCAAAAGGCAATGCACCACCAAAACTCACTGGAACACAGCAGGCAGCCCAGGTTGTCATGCTTCATCATACCCTTAAAAGCAAATGCTTGAGAATATTTGCATTTATATTCCTCTTCCTCCTTTTGTCTAAGCCATGCAAGTGACCTGAAATAATAAGCAGTCTGATTAATTGCTGTATGTGTTCCCTTCTGCACAGCTGAAAGGTCAGTTGGGGTAAAAGCAAAGGGTGACATGATATACAATACTAAACACTCTTGGTTTTAAGCAGGCACCTTGTTCAATGAACCACACACAAAACCAAGAAAGAGTTCTTTTCGCTACATGTGCTCAGGCTTAAATGGACCAGCTGAGAAACAGTTGCAGAACTATTAACTCTGAAAATGGAGAAAAGCCTTACGTGGGCCTCCCTCGCCAAGGCTAAGCGCTTAATGGCGTATTAAAAATGTAGACATCTTAGTGCAGATTTCTAAGGATTTCTCTACATTTACATAACATTTGGCAGCTCTCATCTGTGGTTGGGGTTTTCATTCGAGTTGATTTTTTTTCCTTGGTCTTCATAAAACCATCTGCAGCAGTGTACTTGCCTTTATAACTTTGTTTCTGGAGAATAAAGGTCCAACTGCACCTTCTCTTAACTGCCACAGATGCTGTTAGTACACTGGGCATGAGGCTAGAGATATAACAAATAGCAGCAATCATCCTAAAATGGTTTAATCTGAGATGACATTTTAGAAACACAATTTCAATTATTTCTATGATGATTTTGTTACATTACTGCTGTATTTGTTTAGTATTGAAACACAGGCAAACATACAGTGGATGTTTTCTGAAAGCACTTCATGTTATGCTGATTCTGGACTAGTTGAAGATGAAACCCAGTGAGAATAAAGCAACACCGAGTTAAATCAGGAAATGTAAAACTGTCATGCACCAAACAAGAAATATTTCTGTCTCCTACTCAAAAGTGATCCTCCTCATTTCTGCAAGGTAGAGAAAATTTAACGTGAAGAGGTTTCAGCTCCAGCTATCTCTAACAGAGTCCTCAAAATCCCAAAAGCTAGCGCTGAATGCATTCCTAGTTTTTCCTTCAATAAGACCATATTCTGTCTTTCCACAAAAGAAATTAGAGAATGAGTAAGAGAGCTTTGAATCAAGCAAGATGATTATACAAATGAGTTTTTTCAAGGTATATAATTATCAAATTCTTAAGTCACTCATTTCAGAGGCTGAAACAAGAGAAGGCATGCAGGCAGGCAGAGCTGTGTAGATTAGGCAATGTAAATGTTAATTAAGAGATCTGGAGAAGGGAAAGAAAATAATGCAACCCCTATACATTAGCATATGGAGCTCTGGGCCTAGTCACTGAATGGTGAGGGAAAGCCTTTCTAAGGCAAAAAGAAGTAGAAAGCAGAGCTCAGGCTTGGAAAGGCAAAAAGAGGAGGGAGTCAAATTTCTTTGTGCTGCTTCCTGTCCTCACCCTTTCTACATCCATCTCCATGGCCAGTTGACAGGAGTAGCAGTCTTTAACAACAACAGGGCAGATGTTGATGCTAATACACACTCTACACTAAACCAGCCCTCAGAGACTCTGTGGACATTGTATCAGCCAGCTGCAAGGCTGAAGCAGTGGGGAAAGCTCACAATAAATACAACCTCTATTTCCTTGTTTTGGTTTTTATTTTGCAGATACTTCTACTATTGCAAATACACACTTCATCATGACTAAACAGAATAGCTAAGATGGTTCTTGCCAGAAAAAATGAACAGGCTTCATAAGTCATGGGTACACTGCTGACTCCAGGCTGACAAACCGAATGAGGTCACACTAGCACACTCTACAACATGCACAGATTTTTAAGCCTCTTGGAGTCTGGGGGCACAGATTCATTAAGCAAAAAGAGTTTGCTAACAATGGCTGCAAGGCCTGAGGGCCTAGGTGTCACTTGGCCACTGTACGAAACCTGTAGAAAGTATAGAAAAGGCCTGAGACTCATTGACCACTTGGAGTTTCACAGCCTTATTTACATGTCATGTTTATGTATACCATTTTGGTCTGCTGTGGTCCTATGGAATATCATCTTTGCTTCCAATGTATGCATTCACATTATTAAAGTCTGCAGATAAAGCTGTATTTCATACAGCTGAAAAGACTTACTTGTGATTTAATTAGGCACAGTTGCTTGAGTGCCTCTCCAAATCTGGCCTTATAAAACTACTATTATCTCCTCCGCCTCTGTATAAATATAGATTAAAGTAGCAGAGATGTTGTATTTATCATGGTACAAAACAATAGCACACTTTAGCACAAATACACTGTATTTTCCTCAGCTAAAAACCCACAAATAATCTGTGGCTGCAACAGTATCAAGTTATTTCATAATAACCTAGTTTCTGAACTACTCATCTGGCAGGCCCAGCAGCAATACTTCTTGTTCAGGACATTCCTAATGGATGTAACACATTCAAACCTCCTGCTCCCTTTCCCAATATCCCTTTTAATGCGCTCTTTGCTTGCTCTGCAGTTCGATGCAGTAGTCTAGCTGAAGCAGCATTAAGAAATAGAGAATAGGAGCATGTCACCAAGCTGAAAAGCTCTCTCAATAAAGTGAGTAGAGTTGGGTGAAAAATCTGACTGTGTCACATCACTAGCTTTTTAAAGATTAAATCTAGCATGTGCCAACATGCCTAAGAGCAACCTGCCACTGAAGTTCAGAGAAACTCAGCTTCTCAAGTGACTGCATCTAAAAGATCAGGCTCCCCTCCTATATGCACTCTTAAGAATTGCCCAGAGTTACCCTAAATTTTATCAGGCAGCTGAAACACTCCCCAAATACTGAGACATTCATGTGTGTATAGTCTCTCTAAGGAGACGCTGAAGTTTAATGTGTCATCAGAAAAGCTAGTTATTTATATGCTTGCTCTTCTCAAAGTGCTGTTTGCAAACATTAGAGCAATAAAGTAAGAACACTAAAGTAGGCTTTGCAATAAGAGCCTTAGAAACACCAGATATTGTGAGCTACCAGCTTGACAGACTTCAGCTTTCAGTGAAGAATCTCTGTCATCTCTTGAAAATCTTCTACATTCCGGCATACATTTTGTCCTTCTACTTGTTAGGCAAGGCAAGTTCTTAGTTAGAAAGGAGTTACGATAGCTAGGGAAGCACAACAAAGTTTGGAATGCATCTCAAGACACCACATTAAAATTTCATGTCTAAACCCCAAAATCCTACAGCCACCGCACTACAGTTCAGGTCCGTTTTTTAACTGCTACCAAGCTCTTGAAGTTTTCTCTGTCTGTTGGTACACAATTTCAGCAAATTGAGTGCTGCAGTTGGTAACAATACTAAGTGAGAAGGCAGGCGCAAGTGCTTGAGTACTGCAGAGAACCGACAGCAGAGAGCAACAGTGGTGCATGTGCATCCTCAAGAGTAGCTGGGCAATACCCATTGAGGCCATACTTGTGCTGTGCTCTTCCCGTCATTCCCTTGAAGTGTATGTATTTTATAAATGGGTAGTAGAAGAGCCAGAACAAGATTTTTGTATTTGCTAAATTAAAATACATTTTGGTGCAATTCAGATATTAACCTGGGGAAAGACTGTTGTTTCTGTGTCTAGTTGCCTCAAACTAATCTCTGGTTAACTGCTGGAATGCAGCAGGGATAAATTTTAGCTACTAAGTGACTTAACTGTAAAAACTTGAATGTGTGTCAACACATTAACCTTCCACTCATTTGCCTCCTTTTACCATCAAAAAAGCACAGGCAACAAGCGCACTAAGATAATAAGTGTTTCTTCCATTAATCACCAGCTGTATTAAATTATTTCCAGTTATCTGGACAAGAACACCAATGCTCTGTCACCATCTCTAGAGACACCATTGTAGGTCTATAGATAAGAGCCAGCTGTCCTGCTAAAAAGAAGAAAAAGAAAAAAGAAAAAGCAAGCTTTGGTTCTCGGAAAGACAAATACCAACATCTTCCTCCTCACCTCAACCCTGCCCCCCAAAGTGTTCCTGGGTTATCCTCACATACAGTTCAAACAAAAGCTTCAGTTTGTACCCTGCCACCAGCTAGGCAGCTCAAGTATTCACAGCATTTGAAGAAGAGTCTAGCTTCCTATCTTTCTTCACTTATAGAAGAAAAGTTTGGGAACAGTAACTTAACACCAACTTCAACATTCTAATATAGCCTGGAACAAGGTATGATACAACACAAACTAAAAACTATCGAGACAACCCAAAATCCAGAGGAATTCCACAGCTCCCTGCAGCATTTTTTTTTAACCCCCAAACACTTCAAAAAATTTTAAGTAGGTTTTCACCTTCAGATTCTGTGATGCATCCCTGTGTCATAACACTGGTTTCAGCACCAGGTAAAGCCCAAATCCTAGCGCAGGATTTTGACTCACTGTAGCTATCTGCTTCAAGAGGATTACATGGATTTTTTTAAAGTGCTAGACACATTAAAAATAGCAGAGAGTGTTTTCAGATGCTTTTTCAGCTACCTTGTTTTAAAAATATCACCTAAGCTTGAAAGTCAAAGCTAGATGACCCTGTAAGTTCACCATGCTTATTGATGTCCCCAGACAGAAAAACTCAAATCATTACTGTAAGAGTAGAATTACAAGTAACAGACATTTATTAACACCTCCACTTTTTTTTTTTCCCATGGCTAAAGGAGGCACTCGCTATGTCTCAGCTATTATTAGGCTTTAATAGCATAATTATAATTTCAAAAATGGTACACCTTAAAACACTGTTTCTTTTGTCTGACTACATAATGTTGAAGTTTTCCAAGGAACATCTGTTACCAAATCCAAAGGCCTCATTTAATTCATTAATTTACCGCAGGTTTTCAAAGAACAAGCAGCTGCATACTTATATCATGCAGGTGAATAAATGTCTTTTTCCCAGATGTTCAGTTGCTGGGCAAGATGTGTATGTAAAAACCTTTTACTGCTTAGAAAAAAACAAGACTGTAATCTTGGTTCTTTTGCTTCAGATACCTAAACCAGATCTGCTTTCTGTCTGAGCTGGGACTTGCTCTGCATACACAAGAAGGAATTGCTTCCATCCTACCTCTGTGGGCAGAGCAAGCAGCAATTCGGTGACTACTCCATCCATCCTCTGACCTATAGATTTTTTTTTTTTTTTTTTTTTTTGGCTTTTTCACCAAGGAATCTGTACACCTTTTTGTAGGCAAAAAAACCAGAACCAAACCACCACACAAACCACAGGAAAAAAAACATTATCATTCCTATTTAATCAAATAGGTCATTCCTTTATTGGAGACAAACGATGGGCTTCTCAATCTAGTAATATCACATCTTCCTAACAACAAGTGAAGGACACAAGCGAAAATACACTTCATTACATGACCCCTAGTTTTGAAAAGTCACGACAAACAGCCAAACCTTCTACTTCCTAGGAACAGCACCTTCAGGTGCCCCTATTCAATGCCATCTTTCTGTTAATACAGATCTGCCTCGCAACTAGGCCGGGGGGAAGGGAAGACAAGTACTTAGGAAACGCATATAGAAATGTGCCTGTGAATACAAAAGCTATTCCAAGCCACCTCCCCCATCATCTTTCATCATTTTATACAGCCTTTCCCTCTGCTTTTGTTTCTGATTAACAAGTGTTGGTTACTGTGCATACATTTTAAAAGCTGTAGCTGCTCTGATTCCATAACACTGTTTACAAGTACATCACAGCACCGGATAATAGCAAGAGAAGTCTAAAAAAGCTCACTTTGTAGTATTTTTTCATTGTAAGTACTGAATTTGATAGCAGCTGTATGTTTTTCTTGTATGCTAAAATAGCCCCAAAATATAGGAATTTCCTGTTTAATGTGGTAATTCTATCATTATGTTTGTTTGTTTTTAAAAATAACCAGTTAAAGATATAGAGGCATAACAGCATAAAGGTCTGCCTTATTTTCTATCAATTCATGCCATCATGACCTTGTAATAAAATGCTGCCTCTGTTCAGATCTTCCAATAATGTTTTTCTTAATATATTACACTTCCATTTCTAATTTACAACATTATCTGATAGATGCAGAGTTCCACTACTTTTTCACCAATATTAGTATTTCAGATTAATTCAATTCCTAAAGATTTTGTCAGTGATACAACAAAGCATAAGCCTTTCACATCTGAAGTTCGCAATTGTGTTTAAATTAAAGTGAAGTAGGTGGTCTCAACTTACTTCCATTGCTTGTTCCCCACACAGTTACTCGACACCTCAGCATCCCCTTCTTTCCCCTCCCCAAATCCTCCACTATCTCAGAGACACAGCCTGCAATCTAAGATCAAGAATAAAAAAAGGGAGAAATTCTTGTAGCCATCAGGGAAAATGTACAATAGTAAGCCATCAGACAGTGCTAGCAATCCTTTATTTCCAGGAACACTAAGTTTTGCTTGCCCCACTTAACATACCGAAAAAACCTCCAGATAATTCGTTCTCCTAACTTCACAACATGATTTGGAGACTAAAGAACTTTCCACTCAATTTACTTTCAGCTGCAATTTAAGTGAATGGAAGATGCAGACATCATAACAGGCAACATCTACTAGGACCCCTAATTGTGCAATGAGAACACATGCAACCTGTGCTGGGTCTGTGCTCTCTGAAATTAGACCGCATGATGGGCAAGCACTTACCAATCGCTGCTGTGCATCAGGGCAAGCACCACAACATAAGGCAACATCTCGAGGTGCCAACCCCTCAGTTTGCAGGATACATGTTGGCTTCCACTCCTCTACATTAGCTCTGCAGTCCAATGTGCCAGACACCAGTTACCAAAAGAATAGAAAGCCTGCTGCAGCTAGCACCTGGGATACAGAAGATGAAAAGCCGCATCCGTACAGGGACTGTGAGCTGCCAACACCATAAAGGGAGAGAACGCTCAGGTGAGGGTATTGCGCCTAGAAAGCATGATAGCATCAATCTACTATTCAGTATCAGGCTAATTCCAGGTATGTTAGGTAGCATTTATAGCAAGGGAAAAAAACAGTTCATTTATTATTTCAGAGATCAGTCAGTCATAGCAAACAAAAAGGACAACCACATGGCATAACTCAAAATTTACAGCGTGCACACAGCAGGCAACTACTAAAGAGGAAAACAGACATGCTGAATGACAAAATGAGACAGCAAAAAAGCATCTTCATCGGAAAGATTTTTTTTTCTTTTTTAAACTATTTTTGCTGGTTTATTCACCAGAAAATAAACTGTGTGGAGGTAGAGGAGAAAACAAAAAATACTACTCTTGTTTTCATGCTCTGCATGTACAAACTTGAAGAACTAAAGAGATTAATAGTTACAAAACACCCAGTTAATTCCCCATTCATGGAAGAACTCCTTAAGTGGAACTTCACACCACGGAACATCTTTCTCCAGTTGTCTGGCCTAGGGTGGATAAAGGAAAGATACATTCTCACACCAAAGTTGCTACTACTTTTAGAATTGGGATGTTGCTTCACTGCTGTTTTAGCTACTGCAGTCCCTAGATTACGTAAAAGACTATTACAGACACATAAGGCCCCTTCCTGTTCTGCATGTTGTCACCCAGTCTTGCAGTTTCCATCAGTCTTACAAGTTTGAAGTTAAAACTAATTAGACTGAATGATGTTGTGAGCAAGTAGATAACTACTCTATATATCAAGTGTATGGGTACTTACAACCAAGGAGACAACTTAAATAAGCAACCTGGTATTTGGGAAAACACTCAAGAGTGAATTACTTGCTTGTTAACAGCAGATACTGAAGAAAAATAAAACCTTCAATTTGATAATGTACCTTAAAAATCAAATCATAAGGTCAGTGTATTCACAGATTACTCTTCTGCAACACCTTGCATCACATTAGACTCCTTATAGTTAATTAGACAGTAACAGTACAAAAGAAAAACACTACAACTAGAGGTGAAGGTGTTTTCCATTTACAAATTTAAATTGGGAAACCATTTAAAAGGATTATTTCTGGAAATATGAAGAGCAAGGTGCTTACCTATTTCATCCATTATATTCAGTGCTGTATGCTCACTTGCACTGCAGAGGTCTACTGCGAATCCACTGCATGATCCATATCACCACACATACATGACTTCAGCCTCCCATCTTACGTTTAAAAAATTCAGGCCACCAATTATGCAAACCCAGAGTAGAAAGGAGGAGGTGTCACAGATGGAAAAGGTGCAGCTTCAGAAAGTGTCCAAAAGGCATGCCATCGAGATATCCTTTTGAGGTCACATCTGACCTGCTCTCACCATTTCTGGCCCAACATCTGATCAAAATGGAGTTTGTCACATCCACAGCATCACAAGATTATATGCAACGACAGGGAGGGGGAAGAAGTCTGCCGAGCACTTCTCTGGGCTCTGCGTCAATAGATTTGGGCTTAGCCTCTGTTAAGCAGCTCAAGCCACCAGTTATTGGTGCTGGCAGCTGTCTACCACACTGCCCCACTTCCTATTTCAAAACACAGTGCCTGGGAGGGAGGCCTTGGTCAGTCAGCTCCAACCTGCCTCCAAATAAAATGGAGAGTGACGACAGTGGAGCCTCCATGTTGGCCTTGAACAGTCCTTCGACAGTTTAAAATACCCCCTTTCCTTTTCAAAAAGGATCAGTTACAGCAATACTAAAAAAAAAAAACAACACAATATGCATTTCAAGACAAAAAATTAAATTAAGATAGGACCTTAGTTCTAGTGAAGGATTTTTGCACAAGCACGGATTGTTTTCTTAGGTTACTGGGTATACTATTAGGCATTTTAGCATTTCATGGCCTTTAAGTAACCCTTGATATGCTTCTATTGGCTTGATAACAAATGAGCCTCTTCAAAAAGCACAGTAGAGCCATTAACGTCAACATTTTGCCCAATACTATGACAAATTAGTTGCTAGCAGCTTAGCAGAAACTGCTATATTACTTCCCCTATCCTCAGAAAAAGGGCTAATAGTGGATTCAATCCAGATTTTAAGTACCTGTGCTACTGTCATGTTTTATCTTGCACTGCAAGATCTATGTAATATGACCAAACAGAATTTGCCTCTAAATTCCCCTTATTATAAAAATTTTGTTACAAAATTATTAAAATTGGATTTGTCACTCCAACAAGATCATGCCATTGTTAGACCTCCCATTTCAAGACTAAGAGCTTATAAACACTCTGGTTCTACAATAATCACTTGCTTAGCCATAACAGTTACTGTACTCATGTGGGGCACAAGAGCATCTCCCATCCACTCCACATGCTGGCCAACTCATGTGAGCTTTAAAAGGCCCACAGAAGTCAATGCTCTGTCCTATCACCACTGACAAACCTGGGCTGCAACATGAAAAGCAGCCTTATGGCTATGATACAGTCAGGGAGCTTGGGAGAATGGGATTGCACATCTGGTCCTGTCAGAGCCTTATAAACCCAGGACTGCTAACATCACTTAGCCTCTCACAACTTGGATCTATATCTTCTGATGAAAACATTTCCATTCCCCACTCTTTACAGCATCACATTTATTCAAATTATTGGTTCTGATGCAAACATTCTCATTTGGCCCCACAACTGGACCCAAATTTCTACTGGGGAACCTGGTTACCCTGGGGCAGAAACAATAACTAAAGGCTCTAGAGCTCTTCCTGTGAAATTGTGAGCCTGAAACAACTAGATTTTATGGAATGTTAGAGAGGTAAATTGCTAAACACTGTGTAGTTTGAGCCGCAAACTCAAAACAGTGCAAACATTAATTATCTTTCATTATGAATACTAAAAATCAATTATCATTAATTTTATCATCCTTGTTCAGATGATGAGCATGCAACCTGCTCTGCAAGTGGTCCCCTCGAGCTACAGCACAGAGTATGGAAAACACACAAATAAAAACAAACCCAAGCTCATTCAAAGCATGCCCAAAAACATCCTGGTACTGACTGTAAAAGAGAATATAAACCCTTAGGAGAGAACAGGTTGAACTAGTGTCCACCCTACTAAAATGGTTCTAAAAATAAAAGCAGTGTTTGTGTATTCTGATGCATTCACATTGTAGTTCAGATCACATGGCCCAAGGAGGTAAAAGCTATTTCATCACAGATATATAGGGTAAATTAACTTGCCAATTCCCTTTCTAATGCATAGCCCACCGAGCATATAATTAAATAAAAAAGGAAAATGAAAACTCATGCAGCTGAGCATATTCAATTTGTATGGGTTTAACATTATACAGAGCTTTTTAAAAAATACTTATAAATACATACACTCTTTTTTTTTTTTTTTTGTAACCAAACCACATCATTCACCCTTAATTCAGTCACATGCACAGCACTGAGCATATGCCATCCTTCCCCAGCACTGCCAGACAAAAGCTACATCACCAAAAATAGCCACACAGTGGGCTAGAGCTGCTGCAGAATGCCCTAGATACATTTAGGTCATAAGGATTGAGCAGCTCTGCTGCAAGGAAGAGATAGGCACTAACCTTCATAATAGGCTGTGGCTGAAAAGAAGGAGGAAGATGAATTTCCATATTTGAAGTTAATTTTTAATAAACATTATTTAGCTGAGTTTAAAATAGCATCTAAACGTTATTTCCATGCAGAGCTGGAATGAACGTGTGTATATATGTACACAGAGAACATAACAGGGAAAGGGTGTATTAAAACACTTGGTACAGGCTTTCTACGAAAAAGTCAGGTAAAGAAAAAGGTGCTTAAAAAAAACAACTACCCAGAAATATAAAGAGTTGTCTCTATAAGAATACAGTCCCAGACTGATGTTTCCCCTGTTTGGTTTCTCTATAAGTGTGGTTTCTTCCTATTCTCTTTCTGCAAACATTAGGAAAAGCTAAGAGTTGATGCTTTTTCTAGATCAGGTAAAATACAATGAGCTGGAAGAGCTAACAAATTAAAGATCAGTGTGCTAAGTGTTCAGAGGAATCACAGACTGACTACAGCTTAGCATGACAGACAGAACCCATCAAATCCTAGTCAAATGTCAGGGTAATTCACAATTTAGCCTTCTCTGTCATCTCAGTACTCCATTCAACACGTTAAAAGGCACCATCTTGAACCAAATGAGTGTTACAGCCTTGTGATAACAAACAAAACACACTTATCCATGATAAAGTAGGTAGCAGTAGGTAATGTGTTAAATGAACTATCAAGCTAGAAACATCTCAGAGTCATCTTCACCTATTTCAACAGATAAGTGTGTGTTTCTCAGTAAAATACTGAGTTGTGATCAAAGCAAACACATTTTAATCTCATCAGTGGGGAGGACAGTGGTCTGTCTTCCTAACAGTACCCTCCAAGTTACCCTTGAGGAAGAAATCTCAGTCTGAGTGAAGAGATCATTGCCTGTATCAACTGACCGATACAAAATGGATTTCCTCAGATTAGCAGAGGATTGCCCCACAGCGGCAGGCAAGGCTTCACCTTTAGATGAACTGTAGAAAAACAAGAGCTATCTTCACTGGTACACTGCACCCCTAACTGGCTTGACTCTCCAAGTGGGTTTTGTTATGTTGCTGCTGAGCCACCAGGCATAAAAAAAGCCAGAGGTATCACACATACTACCAGCTTGTTCTTACCACTCAACACTGCCTTTATTTTCTCTGAAATCCCCATGATGGGAAGCAGAAGGGAGACTTTTCTTTAGCTAAGACAGTCTTGGAGTATCATATGCTAAAGTTCGGTCATCAACCTGTGAAGTGTGAACATTAGCCTATACGTTCACAGTCTTTATGAAAAGAGTACCATGATAGCAATATTTAGTGAGCAAGCTACTGTTCCAGTTTGATGCTTAACTTTCTAGACCTATTTCTATGAAGGTTCAGCACAGAAAGCATTGAACAGAAAATGAAAGGGGAATGATTCACGTGGCAGGTGAGACTTGGTGCTCTCACCATTCTGTGTTTCTGGCAAGGTTATTGCATGCCTATGGGATCACATAGGTAAAAAGAGAAAGCTGTTTCTGCTCTAACCTGTCTTCACAAAGAAGAATAGGGGTTGGGGAAAATCACAAGTGCCAGAAAACCAAAGAACCCCTAAAAAAGTCAAGGATATATACTCTGCTGTCTATCCTAAGGACAAAAGCTCAAGCAAGTGGGTAATTCATATTAAAATTGCATGAAAAGAGTATAATTCAGTCAGTGTTGTCAAAGAGCAGTAGAAACATGGTTTGGGGGGAGATTTCATCAGCAATTATGTTCCCAGCACTACCTCTGCTTCATTGTGGCTTTTTACATTGACCACTGTCATTGAATAAAAAATTCAATAGTAAGAGAAAAATCCACTGCTGCAGTGTTTTTCAAGTCTTAAAGGATTTCACTTCATGTTCTTTTAAAGGAGTATAAAAGAATCTACAAACAATACATTAGAAACACTGTAAATGTAGGAAACTGTTCATTTGAAGTTCTCATCATATTTCAATCTACTGGTACTAAATCAGAATACACTGATATATACACATATATAGCTACTACATACAGCTTAGTATTAGGAACTTGGTCCCCCACTGTAGATTCAACGTCCTCATGAATTCTTTTAGTACATTAACAGAAAAATCTGAACAAGCGCTCACTTCCTCCTGCCCCTCCCAGCAGTAATAAAACAAACTATCTTTTTTTTTCCTGTAGAAGTTATTATTCACTGTGGCATAAGAACAAGCAGAAGTCAGGGCTCCTTGACTGTACTGCTGGCTTTGCTCCTGGCCCACTGCATAAACTTTGTCCTTCCTTTATCCTGTTCTTAATAGTTTCTTCGGGGCTTTTTAGCACTTCAGTAAAAGTCTCCTTTCCCTCTGTGATGCAGGCCTGCAACTGCATGCCCAGGGCAATGCCCCCACACTCAAAAGCAAGCTACTACATAAACAGGTACTGCATAAACACTAAAGAGAACAATAAAATAGCGGCACTGGTTCTCAGAGCAGATCTCTCATGTTGAAAACAGTCCCCAAACTCCAAAGAGCATTTGCTGAAAACAGCTGAGTGCGATGGCTTAGGATTAAGAACAGCAGTACAAGGGTCCCTTCTGCCCTTTTTGAAAATTTAATCACTTCCAAGGCTGTCCTGGAACAACCTGTGTAATGCAAAGGACAGCCAAAAGAAGAGAACAGCAGGGTAACTGGCTGGCAGCTGATGGATACCAGAAGTGCCCTGTGGTTCCCATTCCAAGAAGAGGAACAAACAACGCATTTTTCTTTGACTCCTCACAAGCCATTTGCCAGGAACAAGGCCTCTACATGACCCAGGTAGTCCAAAAAAGCCCTCTCTGTCCAACAGTGTGATTCAAATATTCAGAATAATCTTACTTTAAAACCCATAATTAGACATTTGATTACAGAGTTTTAGCAAAGGAACTTTCTCCAACTATGGCACTATGAACCTTGGGATGCCAGTTTAGTTTTAACCATTTCTACAGTACTTATATGTAACTCTACACATTTGGATTTCCATTAGATCTAGATCCACAATCTTTTTTTAATTATTATTATTATTAATACGGTTATGAGGTTATTCAGTCTGAGACTTGCTTTCCTCTTACCCAGCTTGCTAGAGGAGGACAGAACTTGTTCCACCCATTTATATACCTAAGCAATGATGTCTGATACACTCTTCAGTAGTCAGGAAAGTCATGGCTTCCACTGCTGAGCAAAAAAAAGCAAGTTTCAGTTACAAGAAGTTAGCATTAAGCAGCAGTGTATGTAGGCTTCATTAATGAGAATAAAAATCAGAAGAATCCAAACGCTTGAAGTGCCATAATTGGCAGCTGTCATGTAAAAAGAACAAAAATATTTATATTTATTATCATAAAACTGGACTTTCTACAAATGCAGGCCACAGCAGCTAAAGTTGGTTTCAATATGATGTTATTACTGGAAAGACACAGAAACTTTAGCAAACAGTTCAGGGAGTAGGCGATTTTCCTTAGAAACGCACACATTTTCCAAAATAATGTTTTAGTGTAGAGTTAGATGTGCAACTACTATACAGTATCCATGGCATGCATGTACCCTTTTGAAACACTTTCCACTGTTGTTCCCTATAACACAATTCACTTTGTTATAAGCACATCTGTATCTAGATGTGGCTACAAACCTACACATATTTTCTGTGAGAACTGTCAGGAATTGAAGCCTGCACACCAGTACACCTTTCTCCCAAGCTATTCCTCCCTCTCCCAACAAACAAAATGCTGTGAAAAGAACAGTTTCTTTCACATTTAGCTAACCTGCATGTTTGGCAGCTCTTTAAGAAAACAGATTTGAAATGAGGAATTTGGTGAACAGAGCCACACTATTAAACACAGCAATTACTGAACAGTGAACAACCATGCAGCAGTTAAGTATTTGATTCAGTAGTGAGAGCAGTTAGCCTATTTACTCTCCAAAGTGTTATTTTAGGCAGATCATAAGCTGTAGCCAAAGCCTAGTCTTCAAGCAGCAGCCTTATTAGCACAAGTTAAAGTACAGGCCACAAAGCAGCCTCCAAAGCTGGCCAATAACTTTCGGCTTTGGGACCATTTCATAGAATCATAGAATAGTAAGGGTTGGAAAGGACCTCAAGATCATCGACCAAATAATGCAGAATTCAGAGACTACACATGAAAGGAGTGTACCACTTAACTTTTTATGTGATACTATCTCTAAGGCACAGGTTAACTGCATCAGTACAGTTGCTTCAAGCTTGTGCGTTTAGAAGTGCTGACTTTATACAGACTGGATGACATTCACAATCTATTATTTTAACACTTCTCTCTCTAACTCATGTTTGCAATAAAATAAATGCAGTAGAGTTGAACCTAGTGCCAGGTCCCCACAGCTTAAGCAGTGCAGCAAATTGATAGTACAGCTGCAAAACAATCTAGACATTTACTGCTAATAGCATAAGAACAAACCCAAGGAATCTGGACCTAGTCCAGCACGGTGCCTCCCCAGTTCTCGTAAATGCAGCTTTGATCTTCGGGAAACATTGAAAAACAAAAGTCAGAAGAGCTAGTGGCACACAAATAGATGCTACCCTACGTAAACAGACAGTGCAATCTTCTGGGAAGGGAAGCCCAGGTAAGTAACCATTTCAACAAAGAAGCATGAAGCATGAAAAAGCAAGATTTCAGGAATAAAAAGTACAATTAAAGTTGAAATAATTCTTCTTCGTAATGCCTTTCTTCCCTGTGCCAGACACTCTTAACCTATCTTCCCACTAAATCCTGTGGAGCCCTGCTCTCTAGGCCAGAATGGTAGGCTGGGTACTTCAGGACTGAAGCCCTTTGTTTTTCCATAGGAGCAATACTAGGCTGTGCAGGAGCAGCACGGCCCTCAGTCCTGCCAGCACACCTCTGCCCTGACCCAGGGGAGTGGCAATTCAGACCATTTTACAAATGCCCTGCAAGTTGCCTAGTAGCATAGTAATTCCCCACTTTCCAATTAAGAACGATTTTAAAAGTAATTGCTCCAGCGCAAAATTCTAAAACTTTTTTTAGTTCTACTATTGAGATATGTATGACTGAATGTGACAGCAGGACCCATCATTAATTCAGAAGATAAACAGATCTGGGATTCAAAAGCTGATGAGAAACTTGTACCTGAAGCTGCCTTGAAGCAATTGGTGCCACAGCTATACCTGTCCTTTGAAGCTTTCTCATTCTTTGAAATGGATACTGGATGGTTATTTCTTTCAAGCAAGAATTACACCACTAATTGTTTACTGGCAAAATGTGGTTCAGCAAAACAAACCAGAGATCTGGAACAGAGGCAGTAAGTGCTTTCAGTCTGCTACCAAGAGAAAAGGATAACTGCTCTAATACTGAACACAGGTCAAATACACTACCTTTTTAATTTACTTTGTTTCAGAAGAATGTCAACAGGGACAAAGTTGGCCCAACCTTTTTAATGGTTTTGCACGTCTTATCATGACATGCATCTTCTTGCCAAACAGACTTCTTTAACATCCCCCACAGCATCTCTTCTTATGACAGACTTTGCCCTGCACAATGACTTAAAACTACATAGGACAAGATACAATTGTGTACTTCATCAGGTCCATGAATAGGCATTCCAACACAGTGGCAGCAGCCCTGCTCAGCTGATCACCCTGGCAGGCAATCTCCCTTGCCATCCGCTTGGCCACCAGCACCCCAACACACAAGAGCTTTTGGCTCTACTAACACATGAAGGGTAGAGCTCAGTGGATCACAACCAATAAGCTATGCAATGGGCCATTAAAACAGCCCCACTCTGCAAGCATTACTGACAGAGCAGCTCTGACCAGCTAGCCCTTCCCAACCAGGTCACAGAGTACAGCACGGGAAACTGCTAAAAAGGCACCACTGTCAGTTAACATAAGCCTTGATGTTGCGCTTACTCAGCAGTGGATTGTATTCAGAACAAATTAATTTCTCTTTCATCAGAAAGTCCTGATTAATCTTGAAGGTATGCAGGACACCAACATACTCCTTATTTTCCTCATTTAATTTCCCCTACTTCCTCTTTTAAAAAGCAATGCATAAACATAAACCAAAGTGTAAACACAATTGCACTACTTTTCAGCAGCACAAAATAAATGTATCTGGAAGGTGGCTTCAGCATTTAGAATACAGCAGTGTTTTATGAAAGCCAGATCTCATTGGATTTTCCCATTTTAAGATCCAAAACTGCAGTAAAAAGTGAAAGTTTCAGCACATACAGACAGATTTCACAACATCTTAATACCTGCTACTAGTAAAATCTTCTCAAAAGGCTTACAGTTAAAGCATTTGGCTCGTTTCATAAAAGAATTTTGCAATATATGTATCACAAACATATACATATTATTTTACATATGAAATCCTCCGGAGTATGTAATCAATGCTGTTTTAATTTAAAGAATATTCAAGCAAAAAGTCAATCAAGTTGTGAAAAAAAAAAAAGTGAGAAAACACTGTGCAGAGAACAGGAAGTAGGTGCACTGTTGCTCAGACACAGGCAATTAGAGCCTCACCAGCTGGCTGCTTTTCCACAAAGCAATTTTCAATAATCCCTTTACAGCCTGAAATATTTGAGTCAGTTGGGAAAGCTCTCATTACAATTGCTACTGTCAGGATGCCCTGCAAAAACAAGTTTCCCCTCCGCAGAGAGGGAAACAGAGATTGTTCCTGTAAAAGTTACTAGACATGATATTTATCATCCCTTATTCTTCAAGTCACAAGAACTTTCATGTGAAAAGGCAGACTCTACAACACAGTTCTGGAAGGGCTGTTAATCAATAACTGGTTCTCCTATAGCAAGTCTCGGAAGACAGCTGCTTAAAAAAAAACAAGAAAACAAAACAAAACAAACAAACAAAAAAACCAAACAAACAAAAGCCTTCCTTAAGTGAAGAACAATGCCTCCACATATGTATCTTTATGACATCTCTTGACTTTGGCTCATTTCCAGCCTCCTATCTTGGTGTACTTTCACACTACTTTAGTCAATCAAAGCGAACAGGTCAGGTTGGATATTCTGTGCCAGAGAACTGGCTGAGAATGAGAAAGAACAAAGGCTTTCAAAAATAAGTAGATGCCTGCCCCCTCCTCCCCCCAACACACATTACAAAAGGGTTTTGTAACCTAGCAGAAAAATTAAAGACCTTACTTTGAGTTACAGCTGTTGAATCCCGGTTACTCCACAGAACATCCCATTTATTAGCATGCAGTAACTCTAGTAACACACTGCAATTATTCTACAGCATCATTATAAGACATATCTTGACAGTCTTTAAGGACTGATAAAACAGATGTTACCAACATCACAAACGAAAAAGTAAACCTTCACATCAGGTTGCTCCCTACCTCCTTTCTTTCTAAAGCTAGGCTAGCATACCTTGTTTCAAGAGAGGTATCTGCTCATGTGACTCACCAGTTACAGTGTGTTGAACCAACTCCCAGAAGCCATGACAAGGGGAAGCCAGAGCCGGCAGCAATAAACAGATGAGGGTAACCCCTCCCACTAACACAAACCCTTTCCTTAAAGTTTCTTGACCCTCCTTGTGTTGCTAATATATTTGTAAAAGTACTTTATACTATCTTAGGTGGCACTGGCCAGATTTAGTTCCATTTGTGCCTTCACCTTTCTAACTTTCTCTTTACATAACCTAACAACATCCCTGTACTGTTCATGGTGTGACAGTCCCCTCTCCCACAGGTGATAAGTTCTTTTTTTCCTGAGTTCAAGCAGCATCTTCCCATTCAGCCAGGCTGATCTCTTCCTCGACAATGCTCCCCATCTGCCACCAGCAGGCTTTTTTGTCATGTAGACTGATTCACGGTCAAAACCCCCAAAATTCTGATGCTGACACCAGTCATGGAGCCAGGAATCAATTAGTGAGATTTTTCTGATGTAACCATCGTCACTGATTGTGACTGGCAGGAGGGACAAGAACAGTACTTGGGCTCCTGAACCCTGAACCAGTTGCCCAAGGCCCTGAAGTCCTTCTTGAGTCCCCTCAGGCTTCTTGAAGAGGTTTCCTCATTGCCCAACTAGAAGACTAATGAAGGATAGTAGCTGCGGCGCTGCAATCTCTGAGAATAGTGATTAAACAGAATTCTAACAGAAAAAGGAGGCATTCATAAGCATCACCATGGTGTGAGCATCACAGTCTTTCCTATGCTCTGCATCAGTTATCAACTACAAAGATTCATGATAAATGTATTGCAACGAAAAGCCAAGCTACTCTGCACACAGTCTTCAGTATCCTGGGCTGCATCAAAAGGAGCGTGACCAGCAGGTCGAGGGAGGTGCTCCTGCCCCTCTACTCTGCTCTTGTGAGACCTCACTTGGAGTATTGTGTGCAGTTCGGGTGTCCTCAATATAAAAAGGACACGGAACTGTTGAAACAAGTGCAGAGGAGGGCCACGAGGATGATCAGGGGACTGGAGCACCTCCCGCACGAAGACAGACTGAGAAAGTTGGGGCTGTTCAGCCTGGAGGAGAGAAGGCTGCGCAGAGACCTCATCTGTATCTTCCAGTATCTGAACGGGGCCTATAGGGATGCTGGGGAGGGGCTCTTCATTAGGAACTGTAGTGATAGGACAAGGGGTAACGGGTTCAAACTTAAATAGGGAAAGTTTAGATTGGATCTGAGGAAGAAATTCTTTACTGTGAGGGTGGTGAGGCACTGGAATGGGTTGCCCAGGGAAGTTGTGAATGCTCTATTCCTGGCGGTGTTCAAGGCCAGGTTGGCTATAGCCTTGGATGGCATGGTTTAGTGTGAGGTGCCCCTGCCCATGGCAGGGGGGTTGGAACTAGATGATCTTAAGGTCCTTTCCAACCCTAACTATTCTATGATTCCATGATTCAGTGACACTAAGCATCTGAGATGTGGTTTACAACAGTAATCATGGTAACTCACAAGGATAGTGAGGATCACAGAAATTCTCTGAACACAAACTAGTTGCCAGGTGTCTCTTAAACTTGAGAATAACCTGGTGATCCAAAATCCTGGCAAAAACCAAATAAATACATTATGGAATATTTCAGAAAAGACAGATTGAAAGTGTTAAAACACAACAAAATGCTGATAACCCAGGCATAAGAAGCAGCACATGTTGCTTGGGCTGCAGCCTGGTTTTATTTCCAATACCTCACTCAGCAGCTGGTTGTTGCTGTCCTTTTCGGGTTTACAAATGGCAACTGCCATCTGCCTTTTCTATACCCCTTTACCCTTTCATTTTGCAGTTCAAACTGCAACTAAACACAGCACTTTAACATACATAGATTGCTGAAAAAAGGTTGGTTGTGTTTCATTTTGTTTCTGTTTTTTAACAAAACCTAATTTTTTCTTCCTTTGTTGAAGAGAATAAAAGAGCAATGTAAACATGATTTGGTTTTCCTAATGAAAGGACATACAAAATGTGAAAGTAGCATTGTCTGGAGTTTGCATGGACTGCATGTCCAAGATGTGATGCACATTCCTCAGTGAAATCATAGAATCGTAGAAAAGTTAGGGTTGGAAAGGACCTTAAGATCATCGAGTTCCAACCCCCCTGCCACGGGCAGGGACACCTCCCACTAAACCATGCCACCCAAGGCTATATCCAACCTAGCCTTGAATACCTCCAGCGATGGAGCATTCACAACTTCCCTGGGCAACCCATTTCAGTGCCTCACCACCCTCACAGTAAAGAATTTCTCATATCCAATCTAAACTTTCCCTGTTTAAGTTTGAACCCGTTACCCCTTGTCCTATCACTACAGTCCCTCATGAAGAGTCCATCCCCAGCATCCCTATAGGCCCCCTTCAGGTATTGGAAGGCTGCTATGAGGTCTCCACGCAGCCTTCTCTTCTCCAGGCTGAACAGCCCCAACTTTCTCATCCTATCTTCATACGGGAGGTGCTCCAGTCCCCTGATCATCATCGTGGCCTTCCTCTGCACTTGTTCCAACAGCTCTATGTCCTTCTTATGTTGAGGACACCAGAACTGCACACAATACTCCAAGTGAGGTCTCACAAGAGCAGAGTAGAGGGGCAGGATCACCTCCCTCGACCTGCTGGTCACACTCCTTTTGATGCAGCCCAGGATACAGTTGGATTTCTGGGCTGCGAGTGCACACTGCCCACTCATGTTCGTTTTTTCATCGATCAACACCCGCAAGTCCTTCTCCACAGGGCTGCTCTGAATCTCCTCTCTCCCCAACCTGTAGCTGTGCCTGGGATTGCTCCAACCCACGTGTAGGACCTTGCCCTTAGCATGGTTAAACTTCATTAGGTTGGCATCAGCCCACCTCACAAGTGTGTCAAGGTCCCTCTGGATGGCATTCTTTCCCTCCAGCGTATCAACCGAGCCACATAGCTAGATGTCACCAGCAAACTTGATGAGGGCACCCCCAATCCCACTGCCCATGTTACTGACAAAGATGTTGAAGAAGATGAGTCCCAACACCCATCCCTGAGGGACACTACTCGTTACTGGTCTTCACCTGGACATTGAGCCACTGAGCACAACTCTTTGCGTGCGGCCATCCAGCCAGCTCTTTATCCACTGAGTGGTCCACCTATCAAATTGATGTCTCTCCAACTTAGTGACAAGGATGTAACGCGAGACAGTGTCAAACGCTTCGCACAAGTCCAGGTAGATGACATCAACTGCTCTACCCCTGTCCATCAGTTCCATAGCCCCATCATAGAAGTCACCAGATTGGTCAGGCAGGATTTCCCCTTAGTGAAGCCATGCTGGCTGTCACCAAGCACCTTGTTGGTTTTCATGTGCCTCAGCATGCCTTCCAGGAGAATCCGCTCCAAGATTTTGCCAGGCACAGAGGTGAGACTGGCTGGTCTGTGATTCCCTGGGTCATCCATTTTCCCCTTCTTAAAAATGGGGGTTATATTTCCCTTTTTCCAGTCATCGGGAATTTCACCTGACTGCCATGATTCTTCTGTTTACAATGATTTTTTCTGTTTACAATGACTGCCATAATTTTAATTTTACAATTAAGAAGGAATGACAGGCAGGAAGGTTCAGCAGTTTGTTTTCCACCACACTTCCACTGCCGCACTCAGAAGTATAAACAATACAAACTCCACTGACACAACACCTCTGTGTCTTCAAAAACAGCTCAGGTACATTTGATGTCATTCATGGTGTCTTAGCATGCAAGCCAAAATCTACTACAGTAATTTTCATCAGTGCATTAGTCAGCTTTCAGGCAATAAGGAAACTGACTTTGGAAAAGGGAAAAAACAAAGCTAGGATTGGATGCATGAAAGAATGACTTCTCATGTCAAGGGCGGGTAACTGGATAAACCTGCATTTCCAAAACAGCTTTCTGAAAAGCTCTCTGAAGCAGATTGTGAAACAAGATGCTTTGTACACTGAGATACAACAGTGTGAATCAAGTCCTGTCAGCACTTCTATAATAAACCTTGCCTTTGCAGGAGTTTAAAATAAAGTTGAATAAGACCTGGAACTCCAGAATGCAAAACTCTAGCCTTTTCATCAAGCTTAACAGTATGTTTTACGATGTTAAGAGATTTCAGGCCCAGGATCTTTCTCTAGACTTTCAACTAGTCAGACTGCCTGTGCCCAAGACATCAGCACTACAATCATAGTCCCATCAATTACATTAGAATTGAGGCATTCTGCAGAAATGTAGGTTATTTCCTCACTGTCTCACAGCACACAGAGAATAAAAATCCTTCTTAATGGTTTCTGCACCAACCACTATCACCAGATTCTTCAGAAGCATTCGTGCTCCTGATAAGGAAGGAGAACACATTTCTAGCACCAGCATGCCATGCAATAGGAGATGGCTATGGTACTAGACTGCAGCAAAGCTCTTCTGACAACAGAACTCCAAGAGCTGAAGTATTTCCTGGCTGCAGGGGCGGGCAGTGGCACTACCCTCATTCTGCAACCCTCCAATGCTAAACAGAAAAGTCAGCAGCACATCACAAGAGAGGTCTGTGAGCATCTGTACCTGGCATGCCAGACTGTGGAAAGACAGTTGCCCCTATATCTGAACCAGATGCAAGAGGAAGACCCAGAAGAAAGTTGACTGTGGAAAAAAAAAATAAAAATAACCTCCACGTGACAAACAGGCCAATTAATAACATAACTGGGGGTTCAGACTGTAGCAGTATTAAACAAGAGAAATGAAAACTGAAGAGCAGGTAGCCAGTGACAAAACTATAAATTTAGTCTTTAAGTACATGGAGGTCCTTCTAGGACTTCCAGTACCTTGAGTATTTCTCCTTGGTTGTTGAGGTTTCTGGGTAACTCTCAAAGCAAACTGACTCTTTGCCTCCTCTTCCAAGTTGATTGTGTATCTGGCCTCCAATGCACACTACTGAAAACCAGTTACTGATGTTAAGGACTAACTGAATCCACAGCTATGACTTCTAACAGTAAACTCCCGCTTTCCCTGAAGCCAGGTGTATAGATACTAGTACCAGAAAAGAAAGAGTGCTTCAGGTAACTAAATTTTTATTCTTAAGTGAAGGACATGAACTGGAATTTTCTATGATTTGGAATCTCTGCTACTTCAACATTTTGCTTCCCAGCAGTCTCAGCAGACACCTGTGCTTGATTTGCTCAAACTCTTGATTTCAAACCCACTTCCTCTTGCTGACATGTGTACAAATAAACTCTATACATTAGACATGAACTCAAGCCTACAGAAGCATAGCTGATCTCTGAAAAGAAAAAAACCACCAACAACAAAAAAGCATTGCCTCTACAGAGCTAAGGAGCAAAACTAGGCTTCAACAGATCTGAAGCAACTAGAAGACAATCTATATGCCCAGCATTAATAAAAGGGAATAAAAGCTTCAACGAACTTTTAATCTAGCAAGCAATTAGAAGGAATCGTGTACCATCATCCTATTGAAGCCACAGAAGGTATTATTCTAGTTCAAAACAACTCAAACAGTTCCCCAGCACACACAGGACAACTACTGTGTGGTCTGTGTTAGTACTCATGTAGTAAGTCAGCTTTCCACTGGCATAGCCTGCCCCAAACCACTTGTCTCCACCTCTAGCACAGGGACATAAATCCTACTCTTTGAAAAAACCTGCACCCAAGTTAAGCTGCAATGACCTGCCTCCTGAAACATTGCTCATTCTAACCATTATCAGGAAGTTAATGATTTAAAGGAGCAAGTGAAGTCTGCACTCAAGTGCTTCTCTGAAACTGCTAGTATAGAAAGAAAATTTATACAGTCTGCATGCTATCCCTAGTCATTCCTACATGGGAATGTAGTACTAGTAGTAACACTACAGTTATACATACAGATCACTAAGATTGGGTTTGGATAACTGGGCTATTCAATGGCTGTCATAGTGAAACCTACAAATCAATGAGACGGAGTTTTGTGTAGAATTTGGTAAACATTATTCCACCCCTCTGAAAGAGAAAAACACTCTGCCTCAAGCAACAAAATGTGAAAGCCCAAGTTTCAGAGTACTCACTAATTTCGTTTCTGATGTTTCATCTGCATTTTTATTTGCTTATTAAACATTGCCCATAGCCTCCCTCACCTTCACTGCACTGCAAGATGCACCTTCACTTGTGCAAGATACACAAGTTAGTGAAGGTAATTCATTAAAATAAAGCAAATTGCATCAGTCATTGTGGCATTTGTTCTCCTGGCTCATTACTGCTGTGGCCTGAGGTTGGGTAGACTGAGTTAAATAATTCTTTAAATGTGGCTTAAAAAAAAACAAAACAAAAACCAAACAAAATAAACACAACCCCCCCTAAACACAGCCCCTCTTCCCCCAAAAAAACAACTATAAATCACTTCTGACGAGGTTTCTGATGATAACACAAAACTTGCGATGCTTTCACTTAGAACTCTCAATCCTCAAATACCAGAAAAACAAGTTCTCCAGCTGTAAAACACAGATTAAATGTAAAGAGACAGGAGAAAAAAAAATTTAAGAGGGCACAAAAATACTCTGTGGGTAACTGAGTAAGCAAAGAGTGTATGTGTGTGAGTTTCTGCAGGAAGAGAAATTACCTACTCACAGTCATTCAGGTGGGCCCTGTAATGAGTACAGTTCCACCGCCAATGCCAGAAACAACACTCTAGGCCTGTGTTCATTGATTTCTCTGGGGTTCAGTGTGACAAGCTAAAGTCTTTTTCTTAAAAATAAACACAGATTTCCATGTACCTGGATACAAAGGCAACTTCAAAGGAGTAAATTGATACAGCAGTTTCTGGGCAAGCTTGCGAATATCAGCAACCCCACAGTCACAAAAGCATCAGATCCAACTGCAACATATTTAATTTAAAATTATGTGCTTAGTTGCTGCTTCATTTTTCCACTGTAAAATAAAAACATGGTACTACTCAGGCATGTGTAATGTGGCACAGATAAGGCATAGAGTTCCACTTCTTCCTGTCATCTTATTGCAAAGGCCTATTGCTGTATAAACCCCTTGCATGTTTTTAGTTAAAAAGACTAATGCAACAGAACCTCAGAGAATTTCAAGGTCCTTGGATGGATCTACCACTTCCAGTTTTCTTTCTCCCCCATAAGAAATAACCATAAATCCACATTCCTTTTACATGTATTTTTCCCACAGTTGGAATCATATGCCTAATTTAAGGTTTTTAAAGCCAGTACTTTTACAGTGGTAACAGTGAATAAAGAAGAAACTCCACTACTTGCTATCAATCTTTTATGAATGGTGCTTCTGATTATATAAAGCTTTCTTGAGAGTTGTTTAAATTGAACTGCAACCTTTTTGCAACTTCAATGAACTTTGCATTCCGTCATGCAAGTACAGTAACCAAATACTGCACCCTGTTCTCACATGGACAGCTCTGATGAACACTATGTAATCATTTATATCTTGGTTGAAATAACTCTGTTTACTCACAAGAGTTACTTTGAAAAATTCAATGTTTCCCTAATTTTTGTTACCCTCAGTTCACATGCCAAGTTAACCTGAATTCCTTTTAAAAAATAGCTTATACTTTGAAGACTATCAGCATTGTACTTTTCTGGATTTTTGCCATCTATACACTCAATGTCAAGTATGCTCTCTGAACACTGGCACAGAGCACAGGTTGTTTCCCCCACAACAACAGCTGACAAAAATATTTCAATGCAATCTTCTAGAATCAGCAGTGGAAGCCTCTAATCATGGAAGTGAGCTAGAAGTGTAAGATGATTCCTATCCAGCACAGATAAACTCTCAGTTATCCCAGCACACACTTTGATGAACAGACTGTGTTACAGCACAAGCTAAGTCCTCAGACCTGGGACTTTCACTTTGAAAGCCAGAGGGACTGAACAGATCAGATTTGCTCCACTGGTCTACAGATGCATTCCCTGCTGGCCCTGAGACTTCCAGCGCTGGCTCCTTGCTTCACTGCCAATAAAAACTTCATATTAGGATCACCACCATATAGGGTAGTGAGGCACTGGAACAGGTTGCCCAGAGAAGCTGTGGATACTCCATCACTGGAAGTGTTCAAGGCCAGATTGGATGGGACTTTGAGTAACCTGGTCTAGTGGAAGGTGTCCCTGCCTACGGCAGGGGTTTGGAACTAGATGATCTTTATGGTTTCTTCCAACCCAAACCATTCTATGATTCTATAATCTCTTTGCCTTTATTATAAATAAGCTATTGCATGCTACTCAGCACCTACCGCTCTGAACAGCGAAATCCTACAATGGAGGCAGCTTTGTAGTAGCTTCCTGAAAAAAAACACCTACAATTTCCTCCTGCAGCCCCAATTGCTGCAAATTGTGTAATAAATATGGGTTGGTTTGCCTGGGTTTTTTTAAAGAATGTATGTCCCAGGTACTTTGAGAGTTTTTAAATAAACATCCAGGAAGGGGAGGAAAAAAAAAATAGAAAATCAATCACAGGTACTTTTGGACACTTCTGGACTTGGCTAGCAGAAAGAAAGAGGAAACGTAGAGGAACATTAGCAGAGCTCACTGGAAGGTGCAGGATGACAAACCACATTGTTCAGGTTCTCAGCCCTGCCCCTTTACACAACCAACACTGTAATGGGAATTGGTACCTTTTCTTCCTTCCACCCACTCCTTCCCCTAAATTTGCCTCAAATGCAGATGAGCAAGATAAGGCTACCAACTGTCACAAAACCCTCCAGTACTTGATTGTGGTGAGACAGTTAACCAGCCTTTAATAGCTGCTCACTGTTCTGCCCAGAACAAAGTGGAGGACAGCCTCCTGACTAGCATCAAGAGGCACCATTGGGAAAACCACCATTCCAGGCAGTTATGCTGGTTTAAAGTGTGGTGAAAGCCAGAGACCAAGCTGTCATTCTGAATCTTGCCTGAGGCACAGACTCCACAGTGTGGGATAAGATTACACTTTCACACCCCACACAGTACCTGTTTTGTAGGTATACAGTTTCAGTTTCCAGGACTATCAGTTTAATGCCCTTGAAGATGTCAAATTCCCTTTTCTTTCTGGTACCTTGAGTTTGTATTTGGGTATAGACACATGGCAACAAAATAACAACCAAATTAAAAGTTAGCCAAACTGAATTTAACAAGGAATATATATTTTCCTAATACATGCACAACATTGAGACTAAGAACATAACAGTCATGTTAGATGAGGGAACTTTCTCTCTGAATGAACAAATTTTACTTCTGAAAGCACTACACAAAAATATAACCACCCATGGAGCAGCAGCAAAATAAGCTGGTAGTCACAGACACCGCTGCCATGCACCAGAGGACTGGAAAAAGCCCTTCAAGGTAACAAAGAATCAATCTTACTGTTCAGAGACCTAAAGCATGTACACCCAGCTTTCTATTAACAGCAGTACCACTTAGCAGATTAGAGGCATGCCCCCTTATCACTCAAATAAGCAGGCAGGTGAAGGATTCCACTGGTAGGTTAGCTGAGACTTTTTTCATTAATTTGCCATAAATCTCATAAGGCAACCATTTCAGTTATTATTCAATTTAACAATCCAGAAACATGAGCATTACTTTTCTATGCTGTATAACTTTAGAAACAGCATTATCAACAGTCTGAGAAGGCATTTGCCCCCAGGAGGAAGAGGGGAGGAGGCATCACTTAATTTTATATAATTAAGAGTTATCAAGACTACATCCAAGATGCACAAAGTCAATAGGGCAGAGGAGGAAAATACTAAGGTTGCTTGTGCCTGAATTCATGGAACAGCTGAGGCCAAAGTTCACTTTTAAGTAAACAGTAATCTAGCAGGACATATCTTTGTGATTTACATAAAGAACCACATTCACACACTACCTTCAATCACAGAAATAATACTTGGTTTACAGCACAAGCTCTAAGGGAACACTGAAGCTGTTAAGTGTGTGGTTCTGTGCCTGTTTTGTCTGGGTCTCTGTGGGTATAGCTGCAGAACTGCTAGAACACCAGTGACTAAAACCAAGAAACAATTCAAGTACAAAATAAGCTCCTGTAAACTCATACAGATTGTATTTGAAGAGTGTGCTATGTAGCAAAATTCTTGTATGTCATAATGGGAGAGAATAGAGGCTGTTAATACAAGTAAAAAAGGCAATTCAAAGTTGTTATTTACACTGCTGTAATATGCAACAGCTGGACCTCAAGACCCTGCAACAGTGGGTGCTACACAGACACCTAACAAAAATGTAGGTCTTGTCCCAAAGACAGGAGGAGGAAAGGAAATTAAAATATTTGGTGAAAAAGCAGTGAATACAATTCACATCAAAGGACAGGAAGCATCAGGAGCACGTGGGTACAAAGATCATTGCAGGCTTTTTAATAACTGCAGATAAAAAACCACTTTCATTTCATTATTTGTTTACACTGGAGGAACAAACTCCTTGCCTACTAGACTTCAGATTATAGTACAAAGACAGGAAAAAAAAATGGCTGATATCAAAATCTATTTACAGAAAATCTCACAAATGCTAGCCACTTCATGATCCACATAGATGTTTCCCAGATGACAAAAACAACTCTCATACAAACACTAATCAAGCCTCAGTATTCTGAAGACCTGAACTGCCAAAACGTTGATTATCCTAAAACTTCTGATGATATTCAAATATTTGTTATGGAGGAACTAGCTGCCTTATTACTTTGGAGTATTAGATCCATTAAAGACCTCTTGGGTTTTGAACTGTTCTGCTGTACAAAGACAAGGTCCAGCACGATTATAGAAATGGCAAATGAAGAAGACATACAGTCCACCCCCCATAAAAATAACACTGACTTAGTATGTGCTTGGGGGGTGAAGGTGACACCATCTCAGCAGGTGCTCGCTGACCAGTCAGGACAGGTAAAGAATTGAGATAAACACTGTAAAGGAGCAACAGAACAACAGACTCTAAAGACTCAAGAAAGTCTCACATGGGTTGATCCACACATCTTGTGTTTCTGCTCAGAGCTGCACTGGAGTGACCTTGTTTGGTACTATGCAGGGAAGGGGAGAACACCATCCTGAATGCATGCATTCTCCATGACCAAGCATTCCAGCTCTAATCCGTCTAGCCACTGATAATGCATTCAAATGCACAGAAGGGTAAATAACTAAATGTACCAGTGTGAAAATGAAGTTCTACAGATAGTATGAGCCATTTTAAGGCTTTAGTAAAAGAAAAACAAATGAGCATACTTCCAAAATATTTCGTACGGACTTCTACATTATTTCTCACGAGAAGCATTCAAAGTAAGCCGCCAAATTTTTACCTTATTAAAACTACATGCACTTGTTAGTTTGCTGTCTGTGCTTCTGACCATATTTGTCTACTTACATTTCACAGCAACAAGAGGAAAAAAGGAATAATAGAAACTGGATTCTCAGTTACAAGAGATTCAAAGGATAATCACATCTGTAAAACCACTGCAACTGGAAAACACTAAGTCAACAAGAAATTTTACCCTGGGAAACTATCAGTGCCATTGAACAAAACTAGGAAAATTGGTGATTCTTTGCTTTGTGGACTGTTGACTCCGGAAGGCATCCAGCAGATGCTAAAGGAAAGCAATATGCTTCTTAAAACATTAAAAAACTCAGTAACCTCACACTAGAGTTTACATCTCCATTTTATATGGGCAGTTTCAAGTACAAAGAAGAGCAGGTAACTATGTACACAGGACCCGAACACATTAGGTACATTAACAATGACTAGCAATATGTATTTTATCACATCACTAAATCTGTCAGGTTCTTTACCACACTGAGGAAAACAAAGTACAAGCTGCACACTCAAAAATATCTCAGTTCTGAATTGGCAAAAGCTGCCAAGCCATCCTTTTCCTTTAAGAAAAAGTAAACAACCAGTTAGCTGTAAATGATTCAGCTCTAATAAACATACATACTATACATTTGCTATTTAAATGTTTGCTAGCCTCTCCTGTTACATGGTAGAATGGTAACACCTGCAATTTGAAACACTGTCTGGAGGCTACAAAGTAATGTTTGTTTTGTAAACAAACAAAAATCTGTTGCCATTTCACCCCCATCCTGCATAAGACCAAAGGAGGAGTGCTCATATAAATGGAATTACTTGATCACTAAGAAAATAAAAATTCTAACAATCACACCTAAAATTCAGTCACAATTGCAAGGCGAAGGATCCCTGCCAGACCCACAGAATTTAAACCCTAGGATCCATGTGGGAAACATTAATTACACGATATAAGATAGACAGGGGCTACATAATCTTAGCAGACCTCTGTTATAAACCAATGGCCATCAGCATGCCTCTACCATTACCATTCACCCAAGTTAAACACCATAAATATTTTTCTTTAGCAGTTAAAATCTGTTGGGTTTGGGGTTTTCTGTGTTTATGGGTGTTTTGTTGTTTGGTGTCCTCACTCCCCTCAGACATACAAAAGTCATATTTGAACAATGTGTATTTTTCTATACTCTGCCAAAGGCACACTGCCTTGTATGCACATGAATGGAAGTATAGTTAATGTTACATTGTCTTTGGCAAAACTGCCTTCTGTAACACACAGCTTTCTGTATTCCCCAAGCCTACAATCACCTGTCTTTTTAAATAGGTAATTATTCAAACTGTGCACAGAAATCAAAGAAAACACACAGAAAATCACTAATCTATTTCTGAACCACGACTCTTGTCCCTAGCAGAAAAAATGGGGTTAATAACTAAAAAGTATATTTTTCTTCCTATCTGAATCAGATGATTGCATAACAAACCAGGGGATTTAAATACACGCATCTCCCATACACAGTGCATTTGTGGGTGTCAATATGCATTACCAAACTGCACTAGTCACATACAGACCCTCAATAGCACACAGAGGAGCTAATAAAAACAGAAACTGTGCCTGCTGTCCAGCATATTTCACGCGCAGCCCCAGTCACACTCAGAATGGCAACATACCTTTCAGTCTTTTGGAATTCTCATTCTTTTGGTGCTCATCCTCTTCGTTAATGGTGAATAAACCCAAGGGATTTGTCCTGGCACTTTTCTTCAGCCTCTCTTGTCGTAGGGCAGTAGCTGAACCAGACATGTTGCTGTTGCCTCTTGCTTATTAAGAAAAAAAAGTAAGAAACTCCAGCCCCTACTCAGCCACTAGCTGCAACACTGCCTGTTCATTTGAGCACTTGTAATAGATCCCGTATGGATAAGCAGTATGCAAACAGAGGATAAATACCAACATCCAGTCGGCAGCAAAAGGCTTGTG
This sequence comes from Amazona ochrocephala, assembly GCA_039720435.1. Classification (NCBI taxonomy): domain Eukaryota; kingdom Metazoa; phylum Chordata; class Aves; order Psittaciformes; family Psittacidae; genus Amazona; species Amazona ochrocephala. Next base: position 77,307,181 of record CM077878.1, read on the forward strand.
AGTCTTCCCCCACCTTCAAGAAAAGCCCTAATTAAGGGCACTTTAGTTTGGATGCTGCTGGTCACTGTCTTAACCTGTTAAATCAGATCCCAGCCCACAGCTCTGGGTCCTTTGCTGCAGCACCTTCCTCCTGCAAGCCTCTTCCAGCTACAGCAGACTAAAACATTCAGCACGCAACACAAGAGGAGAAAATATGATATGCTGCTGTTAACAGTTGCCCTGACAACACTGACACATCCTAATCAAAGAGGGTCTATAAGTGTTGTCTCCTCAGCTGCAGCAAGCTGGCCTTGGGAACGCCAGCTCCCGCAGCTTGCAGAGAGCTGGAAGCACCTCGGCAGCAGGGGCTGCTCCTTCCTCCTCACAAGGCAGCAGGAGGATGGAACTGTGCTTGCACAAGCAGATGAGCGCTGAGTGGAAAGAAGCCTGGAAGGCTCCAGGCATGAACCTGCGTTTTGCCAGCTGCTTTGTTTATTCATGTTTAGAAATATTAGCCTACTCTAAAACTAAAACAATGAGGATGAGTCGTCATCTTCTATATACGCATGTGTTGGGTGTTTCCCCCCACTTAGCTCAATCACTTTCTTATGCAGTGCATACCTTCTGCATTAGGAATGCATACACCCACAATTACAGGCAGGTGTTGGAACATTCTTTTCCATGTGTGAAAACTCAAAAATCAGGATTTCTAGCTTGTACGGACAACAAAAGGACTTTTAGAATGAATATTCTGTACCACACCATTAGTTTTATGGCACCATTCACATTCACTTTGCAAAATGAACAAAACGCAAACAGCCTGGGTGGTTTTAATTAGTTGCATTTCATTCATATGCTGGATTCTGGAATTTCTTTAAACCACTTACAACACAGCAGTTGCTCACAAGTTTTGCAATCTGTAAGTTCCATCCTTCACAGCTCCAAATGCCACTATGCAACATGCTGGATGTTTTACCTGTGAGACCTTAAACTTCACCCACTTCCACCTGTCTAATTCAATGTGTGCTCACCGTTTAAAATGCTACTGAAGAAAAACTGCAAGCTAAAACATTCCTATAATGTTAAAAAAACCCAAGATTTTCCCCCATTATTTTTTTTGAGAGAATCCTGATGTAACCTGATCAGCCACCACAAGATGGCACATATATTAGTAGGTAAGTCTGCAGGTGCCTCATTGAAAAGAAGATTATACAGATGTATATGATCATCTCAACAGCATGGGTAACAATACTGAATAAGAATCAGAGTTAAAACAGTCAGCGTGCTATGTATCCCAGTGCTCTGGCATGGTCTTTACAAAGGAGTCCCGGATCATGCTCAGCTGTCAGGATAGCTCTGTTGTCACATACCTCAGGCTCATCAGCCAGGAAGCCAGTGGATGCAGAAGAACAAAGCTCCACCTGAAGGCTCAGCGGACTATTTTTTCTTCTTCTTCAGCATGGGCACAAAATACCCAACCAAAACAGAAGTATTCTGCAGAAGGGCACCAGTTCTGAATCAAGCCCACATTCCACCTCCAGTACGTATTTCCTCCTGGCTACTTCCTGCCACTTGGTTACACCTTGGACTCTGGGTGCATGTGGAAGTTATACACGATGATGTTTGTCTACAGTTAAAGATACTTTGCACTAAAGGGCACAGATTGCAAACATAAAAGAGTAAGGGAAAAAAAAAAAAAGCTCCAATACAAGCTGTACTTTAGTTCAGTAATTTGCATTCTGGGGTTTACAGAAGCTACTACTTGGTCCTGCAAGAGAAACAGCACTATCCACTTAATGCCACAACAAATACAACATAACAATACACACATAACCACAAACAGAGGACAGTAGTTGGCACCATTAATACTTTTCATGCATGCCCAACACTGTTGCCAAAAGATCAAAGGTAGCAGAAAACAACACTTACATGGCAGTTTAGTTAAATATCACTCTGCACCCTTTCACTGTTTTAAGTCATTAAGAAAGGATTCCTGCCCTTTAAAACATTATGTTCAATCAATTGAACATTTTAATTGCTAAACTACTTCAGTAGGCATTTTAAGTCACATAACAAGTGACTACCAAAAATACACCTGACTGGAGTGGCTTCTGAAGGGGCTTTCATACTTAAAGGTATGACAACTCTTTCAGTGTCTCCATATCTTTATTATCTGAGGAGTCATGGAGAACAACTACAAGACTGAGAATGCCCTCCTTGGCCCTTGCAGGATCCCCTGCAACCATAAGAGTAACCTGCTCTGAGTACAATACATGACTGAGTTTGATGCTCCAGAGGCTGGTGAAGATGAATTTTGGTTATGACACACAGGCAACAAGGCGTTGGTGCACATTTCTTTCTGCTTCCTAATGCAGAGATGAATTCTGACAGAGGAAAAGGATCAACAGCACATTTGGCTTACACAGCCTGATTTTATTTCAAGGTCTCTGTGGTTAAAAACTGTGCTAGCTCACATGTTTCCAAATGCCTAATAAAATGGCACCCCAGCCACCTGCAACCTATTACAAGTAAAAAACATCTATTACACTAGAAGATACTACAGAACCTGAGGTACTTAAGTTTAAACAAAAAAAAAAAAAAAAAAAAAAAACCAAAAAAAAGAAACAACAACAACAAAAAAGCCCCAAACAACAAACAAAATCCAAAACCAAAACAGACCCCAACAACCAACTTCCTAATAATACTATTAAATATGCATAAAATGTCACAATCCTGCATACAACCAGACAGTACTGATAAATACCTTCCTCTATCCATTGGTTTAAGGAAGAAAAAGAAATTCCTGAGGTATCCCTAGCAGGAAAGTTTTGCTTATTTCAGCCTTGCCTCAGCTATGCAGGAGCTTCTATATGAAAACTGGAATGAAAGCAATATTCCCTTGAGGAAACACTTCAAGAACATAGAGGATAATTTTAGTAGCAAGGCTGCTAAATTCTTTATTAAAAAAAAACACTAAGAGATTTGCTTACATAGACCCTATTAGTGATTTTCCACACCTAATCTACCCCTCCCCCCCTTCCCCCACCATGACTCATACTGGGTACCAACACAATCACAGTTCAGCTCTTACTCATGGGGTCAGACTCTCTTAAGACACGAGGGCAACTCTATCTCGAGGGCACTGGGTAATTTTTGGGTTTTCTTTTTGCAACAATTTCAAACTATAAGTTAAACCACTACACTTAAACACACCCACTTTCACCCACTGGATTCTACAGGTGTAATTACCTGCACAATCTGATATGCAATGGTCTTAATCAGCAGTTTGAATAGAGACTATCAGGATAATTATATTGTGATCTGGGAAATGTAAATATTTATAACAACGTGCTAATTGATGTTTCTGCTTTAACATCAGGTATTAAGGCTTGATACCTCTACTTAAGAAATGAAAAGCAAATTGAAGTCGGTCACCGGAACAGTCACTTACATACAGTCTGTGGTGGGTAATCAGATAATTTTCAGCGGCAGAACTCTAGATTTGCCATCTTCTTTCATTCACAGGATTGTTTCAGTCCCTGTAAACTATCCAAACACTACATGAAGCTCATTACTGTGATTTAGAATATAATGAATAGCACACCATACGATATGCTCACATTCTACAGCAACTGCCTTGCAAAGCACTCTGCCAGTCTGAGCTTACTGAACTGAACCTTTTTGCTCTTTCACAGGGAGGAGTGAAGACAAAAGCCAGTATTCAACACAAGTTAGCTAAGAGAAAGGAAAACTATCTGGTCTTTGCAAGGCTTTATGTCTTTCACGAGAGTTGGCAGGCTGCGCTAACTAGGACTGTATGTTTGCAAGAAAAAAAAAAAAGCCCAAACACTTGTAAGGTTATATTACAGAAAATCAAGCCAACTGAACACAGGCTCATATACTATTGCAAAAAGGACAAAAGAAATTTGTAGACAAATGGCCTATGAAAAGCTCTGCAAACACAAGCACTCATAAGACATTGTTGAATCACAGTATACAGATTTTTTCCTCCCACTCCATGAGACACCTCTATGTTTATCAAGGAATTTATAAGAATTTCATGGTTTTCTCCTGCTATTTCCCTTGCACAAGAGCAGTTAAAATGTTGTTTTTAAAGAACACCATACCCAAAGAGCAAGCAACCAAGAAGTCAGAGTTTGACAGGGGAGCCAACCCTTCCCCCTCTCCCCTCCTGAAAAAAAATATCCAAAATAAACAAAATCCCTCACAACAAAAAAAAAAAAAAAAAACAAAAACAAAAACAAAAAAAACACACCCCAAAAAGGCAAGAAAAAACCAACCTCTCAACAATTTTGGGCCTAACAAGCTGTCAGTCATAACACACAAAAATCTACTGTCTGCCATTATTGTGAAACCCAGCTATGCCCATCTGTTGGAGAGATCACTCCAGCCTTCAAGGTCCCCTTCCTCCCTGCTGCCAGCCAGAGGGATTAAAAAATAATACAGTTCAAGGCACAGATGCATCAAGCCAGCTTCAGAAGTCAGAGCAGCCTGTTGGCCACTGCTCACTCTTCTGACACTTAAGCACTCCGAAGCCTGAGGTAAGTTATAATCTCCAGCCTCAGTTTCTCCAGTTACAAGATGAAACAAAACCTTCAGAAGAATTCTTCTGAAATAATTGATTCTTAAAAGATACAAAGTATTTTAAAATAGAAAGTATGACCTTACTGTTAGAAGAGCTACCCAGCAAGTATTCAACTACTGAAACAACAGAGAAAATAAAAGTTCGGACTGTGAAAACCACAAGCTTAATACAGAAGTCACAAGTGGTACTTTAGTGCTTTCAGAGCATTATTCACAATCCTGTTCTTGAGTTTTATCAAAAACTGCTAACAGCTGAAGATCATTTTCTTGTAGGGTATAAAAGCAAAACAAAGACAAAAAAGCAACCATAAGAAAAAAAAAATCATAAACTTGAGACAGGTCTGGGTCACAGAATTTGTAAAGCAAAGTAAACACTGTTCTACCTCTGTTCTCAGATGTTGATTTAAGGCTTCCCCTCAACTTGAATGCATTTTATAACACAAATTAGATCAAGTCAATATATTAACGTATGCTCCTTTCAGAGTGCCAATATTTGTTATTTCTCATTTTCTTAGTACTGAGATGTTCAGGACAAGGCAGGAATTTATCTTATATAGTAACATCAGGAAAGAATATGGCATTTTGCCTTTATATACATGTCTTCCTAGCATGAAACAGTAAGGCTCCAGATGTTTTCTTCCGGAAGAGAGATCAGGAAAATCAAGGTATAGTTAAAAGATTCCATGTCATTCTGCAAAAAAAGTACACCAAAAACTTTCCGTGTACCTATCCATCAAAACACACAATCGTATTTTGCATGAACACATGTTCAAGATCAATCACCTATCTCAAAAGCTTTTTTTAAAAACTCATTTAAAAATACATAATATGGACAGTGTTGGATCCTCGAATAACTGGAGTTGGAAGGGATTCATAAGTCCAACTCCTCGCATGACAACACTGGAATATATGGATACTAAACTTCAAGCTCAATCTCTCCCTAATTTCCTTCAGGAGACTCATCTCTTCGCATTTACTTTCTGCTTCAGTAGGTTTTAAATCAGGCCAAAAGAACAGAAAAAGTAGAGGCTTTTTTATTTGATTCATGTGAGAAACAGACATTTACTCAGCATCAAATGACTACAAACTTTCTTTTCAATGCCATTTAAATCTAGGACAGAACAAAATAGCCTTAAGAACACAGACAGGATTTCACACATTCTGTTTAAAACATAAAACATAAAAAAAAAAAAAAAAAGTTGGAAATTGCAAAAATAGCCGCTATATGAAAAAAGAAAAATACTTGCTTCCATCAAGCCAACCACTATCTCAAACAAGACACACACCTGACTTTTTCTACTGCTGCTCTTCCTTCTATCTTATTGCCAAAAAATGACAGAATAACCTTGTCTTTACAGAGGTTTCTAAGTCTCTCTTCAAAGATATCTCTAAGGCCTCACTTTCATATACAAGATAATAAAGGACTATCAGATTATTTTTACAGCAGTACATTCATTTTTTTAACAACTTTAATATTTACTGTAAATATTATTTGCATTGATTTCTTCTTTCCACCTTCTTGGAAGGAAAAAAGACGCTTTGCATTAATCAGTAAGATTGCATATAAAATGCTAGGGAATAAGAAGGGAAACCTTTATCTTTTTGGCTAATGAGAATCCTGCCATCAGGAGCATAGATGCACTCTGAATAGCTTTAAATAAGCAATGAGTCGACTCCCTTCTAAAAGTCAAGGCCATAAAAGCACAGTAGCTTCATGAACTTGTTCTTCATTCATCCACTGAATTAGGTGCTTTAGCTCAAAAACCAGCAGAATCATTCAGCCTTTCTAAGCAAGCACACATTTTAATATGTGATGGGGAAAAGGGAGGAACAGCAGTGGATTATTAAGATTCTCCAGAAAGGCAGGTTCAGCTCTTTTCACCTTTCTCTCTGTGTCTGAACATGTATGTCTTTATCCTAGTCTCATATCTCAGTATCTCACTTTCCAATAAATTGAATTCAGAATTATTAACCACCTCTGTCTAAGAGATGGTTAATTTTAAATAAGCAAGGTCTGGAAACAAACAGCAGACACCAGGTCTTCATTTTCCTAGTAACTATCCTGACTACTTTGGCTTTTTTTAGCTTACCCATCTATTTATGGGACCATCATACACGTTGCAAAGACTGCGCACATTCTACATTACTTTTATCAAAACAGCAAGACAATGTTTTCCTCAGCTGCAGAACTGTAAGTGCTAAAAGCAGCCATGGCAATCCTCTTGCATGATGTGGGAGACTTGCTCCTTCAGTCCTCACTTCATCCCTACCCACAGCAGGTCTGGTGAATCAGACAGGCCAGCTGTGCCAGCAGCAGCGCTGCCTACAAGAACCTGAAGCAGGAGGCAGACCCACCAGGACACACATCTCTACACACATGCTCAGGCACAGAAGGCTTTCTTGGAGGTGACCTCTTTCCAGTTTCAGCTCTCTCTCTTACATGTGCAGTTCCACACTATTAAGAGCTCCTCAGAAGTGACTAAACAGAATGTGTTAACTGTTTTCCCTTCTGACAATTAAAACTCAACCTGTGTGCATTACCATGAATAGGAAAAATTGAGGAGACTGGGAGCCCTGCCCTGCTCTGACTCAATCTCACTCATCAGAGCAAGAGATACATGAACATGGAGACAAAAGTTTCATCATCCACAAATACTTTGAAAGTATACGCACCAATAAAATAATCAAATACAAGATGTACATTAACAAGCCTAGTTACGTTTCTTAATTAAATGGATTTGCATAGTATGACTAATTGTAAAAATTGCACAACACATAACATGATGAATAAAAACATATTCAATCACTCTTAGCCAACACTGTTTATATGTAACAATGATATTGGATCAGGTCCCATAGTAAAACATATTCTGTAACTTCAGCCCATGATCACTTAAATAAGGAAAGGCAGCAAGGAACTTCACAGGGCAGTAGGAAACAGGAATTCAGTAGGAAACAGAGATCATCAATGCTAATTACCCTACTAACAGCCTGGGCAGCATTTCTACTGCTTGTATCTGTAAAAAACAATTTATTTTTTAAATACCTAGTTTGCATATATGTTAAGAGAACTAAGCACTTGTAAAGCACTCAAAATTAAGAGTGCTTATGTTTGTACTAAGCTTTTTGGGAGAAATGTGAACATACTTCAAAGAAAAAGCACTAAGCTTTATCCTAAAAACGTGAATGTACTTGAAAGAAAAGGCAATATGCCAAGAACAAATTAAAATTGCCTCCACTGTTGTACTACTGACAGTAACTGATGGATAGAATCCTGTGAACTATTTTGTGCTATGTTAATTACCAGTGCTCTCCTGACATCTCACTTGTCAGCATGTTCCATAAAAGGTGACCAAGAAGTCTGGACTTTTGAATTCCATTAACTACAAGGGAGTATACCTTAGGGTATCAGACACAGACATGAGAGATACTTGAAGACATCACTACTTCATTTCTACCCCCCAATATCCTAGTCTTACTAGTGACTATGTCTGGGGCATAAATCATGCTATCACTTATATCTCTGAAGAATCTCAAAGTCAACAGGAGTCAGGGCTGCTAACTCCATCCATTTGAATAGTGAGGCAACCTCCCCCTATCTGTCATCTTAACAGACAAGTTAAGGTCATCTTCCTTGAACTGACAGATCTCCTAGTATACCTACCTTCAACAGTTTTCTCCAAAGACACAAAGGGTATAAATAAACTTTCTACTTATTTTAATGAAAGCAAAGATTGATCTTAATGAAAACAAATGCGCATGACTCCAGAATCAATACTAAGGAACAGCTGCAGAATTAAATCTGAACCAGTTTAACAAATGCACCATCTTCTCATAGTCTTTTTCACATGAAACATGCATAATATGTCTGTCCTGCCACAGCTCCTAGCAGTCCACTGCATTTGTTTAAGTCACATATAGGAGATCTCCTTCCTGGAGGAAAGGCAGGTGTGCAGTTACCACAACAAAATTAGCAGCACGTTGTGGCTTGTATTGTGGGTCTAGACTAAAGCACATTTTTTCAAGTGGAAAAGAAAGTATGTTGTTGCTAGATTATACAGTATTTACATAACTGAGGCAAATATTGCACTGATGATATTTAATTACCTTTAATACCACAAATAATTTTCAGCTGTAAAGTATTAAACTTGTTTATCTGCGATAGCAATAAACCAGCCATCAACCAGAATCAACTCTGATTAGCGTAAACTTATGATTTTTATAGTTCGAAATAACACCTACAAAATAACATCCATTTTGAATATGAAGCCCAAGTAAAATGACAATGCATACTACCTGAGCTAGACATTAGAAGCTCTCTTCCTGTAGGGGAAGTAGCACTTAAGCCAACTGCTTCAGCATCATTAAACAGGCCAGATTTCTCATGAACTATGGAGGCATTTTGTGGCAGTGTCTAGGGTTTTGTTTGGTTTTGTCTGATTTGTTGTTGTGATTTTTGTTTTTGGGGGTGGTGATGGTTGGTTTTATGTTTGTTGTGATTATCTTTCCTTCCTCCCTGCCCTTTTTTACACCAGTAGTTATGGGAGTAGGCAGCTGGAGAAAGAGAGCCTGGCTTACAATACACAATATACACACCAAAAAGCTCGTTCTGCTGTGTGTAGTCCTTACACAAACATTTCTTGACCAGTGAAAGAATCCAAGAGACAGTACTTTAGCAGCCTCCTAAAGCTGAGGGATGACATCTATAAGAATTTTAACCTTCTCATCCACATTTTTAAATTTAATTTAGTTGTAGCATTTTAATTCAACAAGCTACTGATAAATCTGAGTCTATGCACCTACAGCAAGACCTACAGTACTGATTCAGGAAATCGTTAAAATTAACATAGGGCAAATTAAAGAATTGTAAAATCTGGTATGGAATTGCAAAGTCTGAACATGTTTTAATCAGGGAGGGATGGCAATAGAACAATTACAGATCCTTAATTTATTAAAAGACAGAAAACCTTCACAACAGCGCTGACATTTAAATTATTATGGATGGGAATTAGAGCGCTCGGCGACGCTTCCAACACTTTTACCATCAGTAAGTAGATAGTATCTCCGTGCTGCTGCAAGCCCCCGTTACCCCGTGGCGCTCTGTTGTCTGGCCCCCAAGATCCGAGCAGAGAGCACCTCTCGAAGCCAGCAGCTAACTCGGGTCATGCACCGCCCGCAGCGGGGAGGAGCGTCCGGCCGCCCCTTCTGGTGCCGGTAGCCGCGCATAGGCCGCGCTGAGGGCGGCACCCGCCGGCGAGGGCGAGTCTCGCCACCCCCGACAGGAGAACACCAACACCGGGGCCCTGTGCCCGGCGCGGCCGCAGCTCCCCTCGGAGGGCATGGGAAAGTGTGCCAAAATACCGTGTAAATCCCCTCGAGGGAAGAAGCCGCCGGGAACCGGATGGCGTTTAAAGCTCCCAACTACTGTACCCCAGGATCTGTCTGTTAAACAAACAAAAACCACACCAAAACTCCACAATAAGCTAAAACGCAATTTATTCTCAGATAGAGAAGTCACAAGGATACAGCAGCAACAGATGAAAAGTCTCCCCAGCTGTTAAGAAGAGACCACCTCAGTGCTTGACTTTTAATAAGCTGCCTGGCACCAACACCACTGAAAGCAGAGACCTGCTTTCCTGCAGAAGGAGCAGAATAATATTAAACTCACTTAGAAGACAATACTAGCTAGAAGAGTATGCAAAATCATTCAAGACTTTCGGAATAAGCCAAGCACCTAAGCAAGCCGCCATCCATGCACGGAGCTGGCCCGGAGCATGCCTGGGGAGCTCCCTCACACAGAGGCACACCTATGTTTGTGGGTGGGTAGCCAGAAAATAAGGTGCCTTAGAAGCTTCTCTTCGTGATATTCCCCACAAGAGGGCCCCTCTCATCTCGGGAATCACTGGAAAGCTTGTTAGCACTACAAGATGCTCAACGAGCTATGATTAAAAATTCCAACTGGTGTAAGTTAGTGTACCCCCTTAGCACTGCACTCCTTTTGCCATCTGTGTACTTATGAATAGCAGAGTAAAAAATAAAAATCACCTCACCATGGTAATGAAACCACTCACCTGAAGAAAGTTATTTAAGTGCAGCAGACCACCTACCCAGCAACAGAGGAATCTACTACTTGTAACATCTCTCTGCAAAGTCCGTGGTGCTGTTAAAGCTTTACCCACCATCAGATTTGGAAGTTTTGTATACCTAGCCACAGGAGGGAAGAAAAAAATACCAAACACAAATCACAGCTATACAGCTATTTGGCTGGTTTCATTTGCCTTTTAAAGAGGAGCGATAAGTCAACCAGTAGGTGATTTCACCAAACCAGGATGGGAGGTTGACCTTCCTGAGGAGCTGGATCCAGACACGGGCATTTCACTTGCAAAGCAGACCACAGCTGAAGCCATCCACCCGGCCCTCCCTGGGCACACACACCTGATGGCTAACAGACAGGCCAAACAGCCAAGGAGCAACTCCCCATCATGCTAAGAGGGTGTTCCTGTTTGTGAACACCTGGAAAGCGGCTCCTGTGATAACTCAGAAGAACCTTAACAGACAACAAAGAGCTTCACAGTAGCAGAAGTTTAACTCTGGCACTTCACACATGAGGAAGTTCTGAATGAACTTTGACAGCACAAAACAATTTAAACTCAAAATACTCAACAAGTCATGCAAGCAGATCCACCTCCTGTCTACAAATATGTCCTAATGAGTAAAAGTTCAACTCAGTAACGTGAGATGAAACCACAAACTAAAGTCAGGATAAATCTAGGCAGGTTAGTACTTTTAAAGCCATGCACATGTAAAATATGTATCATTTGACAGCCTCCAGTTTTGGTAAATTATGAAGAAAAGACTGCTAATATGGATTTAAAAAAAAACTAAATCACATCAACAATGTAAGGTAGAGAACTTGAAAAGAGTTTGTTAAACATGGCTTTAAAAATAAATACTGGCAGCCAGTTTTTCCTGTGGAAAGTGAAGTTAATGTAGTTACAAACACACAGGATGACAGATGCACATCCTTTCCAAAGCTGAACTTTAGAGTGACGGCTGTGAGTGATTTGTAAACAGGCTTTCTAAGCAAAAGCACTGCATTTCTAACTTTATTCAAGACAGCATGTGGATGGGTCTGCCCACAGTTGTTGCTTGTGACTGCAAGCCCACGTTACACAAAATATGTATTAACAATATTATACTGTGGAAACAGTTAATAAACCAACAGCCATATGGCCTATTCATATGTTGTTTTGATTAAAAACCTCACTCTGACTCAGAGATAAACTTGGATGTATGTTAGAGAAGTGAAGGACTGGCAAAGGGCAAGTGGAATTGTACTGTGGAAGGAGGAAAAAGAGGAAGAAAGGAAAGGACCGAAAGCTGGACTCAGACTTCACAGTCCAGCAAACAGCACTCCCAGTGAACATGCCAGAAAGGCAACCCCTCCACTGCCTGCAAAAGCAAACAGCATCTGTGCCTACAACAGTGATACAGCACTCGATCTGCTTGCGTAAGCCAAACTCTCCTCCCTTCACCCTCCTTGCCCTTAGGACAAAATAAAAGCATCCGAAAACGCTCTTTCAACACACACCCCTCCTTAGAAGGGATGCAAGGACACCTCACTGCTTTCCTTATAGGAAATACGGGCTTCCAGAAGCCCATCGCTTTGAAGGGGCAACCAAACTGCCGGGATCCCACAGACCGGCCAGCCCTCCCGCGGGGCACAGGCCACAGGCCTGGCTCAGAGAGGCAGCGCGGCTACGGCGCACCTTAACTCCACCGAGACATCCCTTCTCACAGGCCAGGGAAGGGCCTGCCTCGTCCCCGTTAGCTGGATGCCGTAGCTATTCACCTTAACTGTGGGACTTCCGTTACCTCGAGTCCCTTTCGAAACACGCTGCCCCGCACACCCCAGACTCCCGCGCCCCGGCAGCCCTGTGTTAGCCCCGCCGCAGTGTCGGCGCCCCGCAGCACACCGAGCCCTAATCGCGAAAGGTTTCAGAACAACAAGCGGTGTCCCCGACAAGTCGGCACGCACTCTCTGCGGTAGGAGCCTCGCCGTTACAGCGGGGCTCGGGCCGGACGCGCCGCCCCCACCGGCACAGCACGGCTCGGCTCGAGCCGGGCCGCAGCGCCCGTGTGTGGGGCCGTCCCTGCTGCTGGCCCCGGCCGGGTCTGCGGGCGGCGGTTCACGGCGATGGACACCGGGGAAAGAGAGGAAAGCCGCTCGCAGCCCGGGCACGGCCAGCCGCGGGGCGCCCCCGCACCTGTTGCAGGCGAAGGAGGAGGCCGCCGCAGAGCCCCGCCATGCTCCCTCGCCTCGCAGCCGGGTGCGCAGAGGCGCCCACAGCCGCCGCTCCCCGCCATCCCAGCCGCAGGCAGTGCCTCACCTGCGGGGCGCCGGCTCCTGCCCGCGGCCTCCGCCATGTCTTCTCCGAGCCGAGCGCGACTGCTCCGCCCCGCGAATCCGCGGCCCCGGGCAGGTGAGAACGCCACGTCCCCGCTCCCCTGCTGACGGCCGCAGGAGCAGGTGAGGGCGGGCCCGGCGCCCACGGACGGATAATAGTCCTCCCTCTCCGATATGAGCCCCCGCCGCTCACAGCGGCTGTTACGAGGCGGCGGGCAGCCTGCAAAGCTCCGGCCGAGCTGGTGCAGACGTGCTTCCCCAGGTGCGCTTGCTGTTCCTCGGGGGGGCTCCCGTTGCACTGGCACAGCTCATAAGGTACAGTAGGTTTTGGGATGATTACCGACTCGCCGCTGGTGTCTCAACAGTAGGTGGGAGGAGTGGTGGGCAACTCACAAGCCTAAGCGGTGCAGTGCATCATTTGGAAGAGAACTGTGCTGCTGCAGTCTCGTTGTTGTAGCACGTGCTTTTAAACAGCCGGGTGCATATCCCAAGCTGTCTGCAGCGGCTGGATTCTAAGAAGTGGCTCTGTGAAGAGCGATCCTTTCTGTAAAGTGTATGGTCTTGTGACCTGAACTTGCCCTATACTGCTTTCCAGGGCATAAGTGTTGCTCACAAAAGTGTTTCCAGCCCTGGATTAAAGCATCATTTCGTTTTGCATCTGCTTGCTGGTAGTACCAATCATCAGAACTACAGCTGAAGGGCGAAGGAGTTGATACCCAGCTGCAGCATGCATTATGCATTCAGCCAAACAAATAGTGAGATGCAGCTCCCTTGGTCCAGCACACTGGACAAAGCAAGCTTCTGCCCCTGCGCAGTACATCCTCCTTTCACAAGACAGCCAAGCTCAGGGAGTGAGACTTTCTAAGGGAAAGGAGGATAAATGTTTTGGCACACCAGGAGCCATTTGTGCTCTTAAACAGAAAGAGCTGGGGCTTAGGTGATAAACGTGCCCTGTGGTTTGTGGGTAGTAACGTGTGTGTGGTACAAGAACAGGCTGGGCTCTACGCCGAAAGGTGCAAGAGACTCCAAAATCAGAACTGCCTTGGTCAGGTTTTCACTTCTGCATTCTGCCTGGCTCTCTTAATGGCGGTTGAAAGGCGTCTCCCAGTCAGCCTGAGCCCTGGATTACTACAGCAGTACTCAAGGCTCAAGAGGCTATTCACGATCAAATGGAATGGTATGCCCTATAAAAGGTTGCCTTCAGCGATATTCTGTACTAAAACATAATCTCAGATCCCTTGCTTGTGGCTCCTGTAAGTGCCTATCAACATATTCAGGAAGCCAGGCTGAGTAGGTCCCAGGCTGAGTTGCTTGATGAATTCTGTCTCAAAATCTTTCTTCATGTTCTGTCAGAGGATATAAAAAGTAATGTGTCTGGCACAATGTATACGGAATGGCCTAAAGTGAAGAGATTACATAAGTTTTTCTGCATAGATCTAGTACAGAGATGGATAAACTGTGCTGGTCAGGGAACCATATTCAGACCAGTTCACAATCTTTCCAGTAACGTATATGTGGCCCAGCCTGGGCAGGGATCAGACTCGATATAGTCTTACCATGGAGCATACAGAACTGATTGCTGAGCACCTCTGCAGAACCCACCTTGCATCTGGTGAGGCCAGCAGCAAGCTACAGGAATTAATTTCCAGCTGGTGCCAAGCTAGGTCTGATGGAGACATTAAATTGATTCCTCTATCACACTCCTTTCTCTTACAAATGGCTAGTATTACTGAGTCATAGAGAACAGGATCCATGCTTTCAAAGAATCAACACACACATAAAACAATGCAATTACATTCTGGTCTATCCCTGCTGTATGAAATAAGAGGGCTTCAAACTGTCTCAAATGGACTTAAAAGGGATCATGTTTTACACAAAAATCAAATTAGAGGAGCTGATTGTCTGAGGGTCTTTTCCATGGGTGAGGTTTACAAGTCATCCTCCACTACTGGTCTTTCCAGTGCTGAAATCTACCTTGAAAATGTAGTTTTCTGCTGTAATAGCAGTAGAAATTGTTGAAACGGTAGCTATGTTTCTCCTGAAGCATAGTTTACATTTTTGGAATGAGTTGAATCTAGTTGTGCCCAAACATCAGTGGAACTGTCTTCAGAGTAAAAATATCTGACTAAATTTATTTGATCTGCTGTTCTTTGTTTAGCTTATTCTTTTTATACATAATTGTTGGGGTTTAGGCAGCAAAAATTACTACATGCATGTTAAAACAACATGTTTGTGTTTAGAAAATATATTTAATTTTCTTTGAAAACAATTGCTAGACCAGAAAAATTCAGGGCATAAGCTTTTCACTGATTACCAAGGCTTATGAAGAAAGAAGTTCTTGTCCAGGCAAGTCTTACAGTGGAACTTTTTACAGGAGCCCCATAGAATTTGATGATACCCTGTGCTAGAATGCTGGGTGGACAGGGAATATCCACCATCCTTCTTCATTATACGTGAGGGAAACGTACTGGATAAACAAAAGCAGAAGAAAGCAACAGGCTACAATGACTGTTCAATGCATGGAGGCAGGATATTAATTTCTCAAGCAAGTAGATCACTCAGAGAAGAAGTTTGTTCAGCCCTGTATTGTGGGTTAAGACTGAACAGGAAAACATTCAATGCCACGATTATCAAACTCCAAACTTTAACATGTGTCAGAAAGGTTCCCTTGATAATCAAATATGAGTTTTCCTCTTTTTTTATTCCAGTATTTTCCAGTTCTACACCTTTATTAAAGTAAAAAAAAATATATAGGAAAAAGTAAGTCTTAGGTTCTTTTTATTTTCAACTGTGTATGTCAGAGATAGCTTTAGAACAAGCTAACATTACTGTGGTTCAGGTGTATACAACTGGTACAGTTCAGTAGTACATAAACAGCTCTAAAACAAATGCACCATAGAACTTAAATTACCAAAAATAAACAATATTAGACTATGTAGGGTAGCAGGTAAAAACAATTACCATTAGGTCTTGCACACTAAAAGAAAAATATCTAATTATGATTGAAATTATGAAGTTCTACTACATATTATAGAGATATACTACAAAGAAAGAGAAACTTGAGAAGTTGTTGTCACATTTTGGTTTTGTTCCAGTGATGTATAGTCACATGAAATCTTACATCAGTTTTTCAGGAAATTAACATTGGGTTACTTTAACTACAGTATTTCATGAGTTTATTATGGTGGGGTGATGTTGTCTGGGGTTTATTTATTTATTTTAGTTTTTGAAAAACTTGCATGTAAAAACATTTGAAGTAAAATAATGTTGCTGGTTGTTTACAGATTCCTTATGAATTATAGGAGTAAAAGCAGTCAGGAAGCTGCAGTGTTTATAACATTGGTAAACAAATACTGGATTAAAGTGCAACAGTCCTTCTGACAGCACACCTGCCCTGTGCTGAAAGGAAACCTTCTCCTTTCTGCAGAGAAGCAAAGAAAAATTTCAGTGTCAGGCATGTTTCCCTCGAAAGTCCGTGATGGCCTTCCAGAGCGTGCATAGCATTCCTCCTCTGTAAAGGAAAATAATAAAGATGCTCAGGAACAAAGATATTCTCTAGCCTGGAAGCATTCCAGTTTAGCTGCTTTCTGATTTTCTTGCTCTGGTTTTGACCAATTATTTTCAGTGGGAAGGCCGATCAAAGGTAAAATTCAACATGCAATACTCAAATAGAGAACAGAGTCCTTTTCTGATTATAGTACTGGCAATCTTTCTACTTGTCAGATGCCCACTTTCTGGAATTCAGACTTCTGGGCCAAAGGTCTTGCACAGCCCACAGCAGACTTCCAACATTATGAAAAAATCTCAGCACTTGCCATATTTTTTAATTATTATTTTTATTTAGTTGTTTATTTTTAAACTGACTGGGCCCACACAGAGTGTTTGATAACTTCTATTGTTTCTACTTAAACTTGGTTCTGCAGTGACCCACACACTTGGCATGATTAGGTGAAGTCTAGTGTTAGTTGCAGTCCATGAGTAGTATTTCTGAAGTCTGATGATGAACTATAGAAGTTTTGCTCTCTCTACTTTTTTAAATAAAAGACTCTGATGGGTTTTTCTGTCTCTCCAGGTGTAAGGTAAAAGCTTGACTTTAAAAATCTCCTTTGCTTTCCTTTAACAGAAAAGCTAATTTTAAACTAATTTAAACAGTATCAGCTCTTACTGGGACTGCATCAGTATACAAAGACATACTGGAAAGTGTTCCTTATTTTAAATGAACACTGCACAATAAAACAAATAAAGACTTAGTATCACTTATTTTCTCTGGTAAAAAAATGCAACTCCTGCTCAGCACAGTTCATTTAACTGTGAAGGCTTACCTCAGTCTCAAGCATTTCAAATCATCTCGTGTAACATAGCAGAGAACATCCATTAATGTGTAGTCTTCAGCCAAGAACTATAAAAAGAAGTTTAAATGAACAATTTGTTAGAATTATAATCTAACTTTCTATGCTTTATGTACCACTTGCCCTTAAAATTAGAAGCTTAGAAGAAACATAAAATTGGGCCAAAATGTGGTATATGTAACAGATTCATCCATATTATTTCTAGAAATACAGTGAAACTACTTATTTTTTGTATTGTATACATTGCCATAACAGGCACAGCTTGTCATGCTTTTACAGCCACTTAGAACTTTTGTCAGCTGGCATTTCTGTTGTTAACACCGCTACATCAGTGTCATAAACTTGAATGAACACCAATTAGAGCATAATTAATACCACATTTCACCCATGAAGAAATTGAAAACAACAGTCAAGACCTACCTTTTCAAAAGTGGCCATCTAAATTTGATATACTTGAGTTTCAAAGAACCTTTGATCTGATCTGTAGGAGCGATAACTACATGCAGCTTTTCTTAAGTCAGCCAAAATTCTTCTCAACACCTCTAAAATTATATAATTTGTTGCAAAGCAGACCAATCCACTTCAGGAAGTCTCATTTTAACACAGCTGAGGGTGAACATGTATCCTATATCTAGGGTATAATCAGCAGGAACTGCTGCAATGTGTAAAAAATGCTGAAAAATTATGAACCAAGGAAATTCTTCACTGTGAAGGTGGTGAGTCACTGGATCAGATTGCCCAGAGAAGCTGTTGATGCCCTGTCTCTGGAAGCGTTCAAGGCCATATTGGATGGGGCTTTGAGCAACTTGGTCTAGTGGAAGACTAGAACCCCCATGGTAGGTGGGGTTGGAACTAGGTGATCTTCAAGGTCCCTTCCAACCCAAACCATCCTATGGTTCTATAACAAAGCTATACTGTCATTTTATTCCCTTATTCCAAATCAGATATAGGAATTATTAACAGTATTCTGTTTTTATGAAGGCCTCCATATTCATGGCTTTTTTCTATCCTCTGAAAACAAATTAACTTCTCTATGTGCTGAAGTAATCAAAAAGGTTTGGTGTCATCTTGCATCAAGTCACAACACAGTACTGTAACTGTAAAAGACTTAACAGAATCATTGCTACCTTGTTTATCGTGGCCTCATCAGCTCCTTGAACAGTCAGCCAGCTTATGAGATCAGGGTCTTCGGTCCTTGTGCCAGTGGAATGACGGTGACAGAGAGACAATCCGGGAATATCTAGAATAAGCATTTTGAAAAAAAGGTTTTGTGTTGCCAGAGCAACCTCTTGTCAATTTTGACTGCTGAAGCACTTTCTTCAGTGAGCTTTCCCTTCAAGCTTAAAATACCAGTATCCCCATAAATTCAGATAAATGTCAATTCCCAAGGCACACACTTAATTACAGTTTATAGACAGTTATGCACCAATTACTCTACTTGGTTAGGGGTGCAGTTAAAATAGTGTGAGCATTGATACAGATCAGGTTTTTTTGTCCTCTTTGGAAAATTATTTTTACCTGTACAAGGCACATCAATCACACTGTAACTATTTCTACACTAACGTTGCTGCATCAATTTATCTGAAGTGTTCAGCGTTAACTCATACAATTGGTGTGCAGGCAATGCCCTAGACTGAGGATCAGCTACTTTTGGAAAACACTCCTTTGAAGCATATTACATGGAAACATTAGCACTTCCACCTTCTTCAGGGCAGATATGTATCAAACAACTTTCCTCAGTAAGTCTTAAGTAGTATTTACGTCTCACCAATTAAATCCTCTTGAACTTTCAGTGTAACAGTTGGAACAGTCTTTAATTCAAAGAACATATACCTAAACATACTTGATTATCCTCTTTAGAAACTGTATTTATTCTGTAGGATATAAGCCTTGTACTCTTCCATATAATCACAATCAAAAATATTTAAATCATACCATTCCTTGTACTGTGATTAACAAATTCAGTAATTTGTTTCTACACTGTATATTCTTACTTCAAAGCAAACCCTATCAGAAGCAACATAATAAAGCATCTTCCCTGGGACTAGCTAAATAAAAAGACCAGTTGAGCTGCCACTGTCTTCATCTGCTGCCAGTATGAAACTTTTCCTTGAAAATTCTTCTCACCTATTGGCTGTGACCTAAGCCGTAGGTTTCTGATCTCTTGATCTTTTTCTTCTATAGCTTGGTGTAAGAGGACTTGAAATTCTCTCTCTTTTTGAACCAACTCCTCCAATAACCTATGAAATAATGGAAAGGAAGCACACATTTCCTTAAACAGTTTCAAATTTTCAGGAACGCAAAGATCCTAATACACTTAAGCTGGAAACCTTCTTGACAGAGACAAGGACAGACTTCTTCAACTTTCATAGGAGTATTGTCTCACTATAGATTCGTTATGACCTATACCAAGACATAAACATTCACTGGTTCCCAAAGCTACAGCTCTTTAAAAAGGAGAACAAAACAAAAAGCCCCAAACACATCAGCCTCCATACACTCATCCACCCACTGAACAGGTGGCATGGTACAAAATTTCAGAGAAATTTCTACAGCCAGCATTCTGTTTTAAACAAAACTGTAACTGATAAGAACAAATACTGAAGTGTTTCATACACCAAGGGCTAAACTTTGTGACATAATCTTTGGTACAGAAAAATGCCAGTTTCACATCTCTACAGCATTTTCAAAGGTGTGGCAAGGCTGGAGCTGTGATGAGAATGTGCTGAAAACTTGTGGTTGCATTTCTTAAATTGGGGAAATATATTCCCATGCACACAAGGGCTGTCCCTCACATACCAGGCACTTAGTGTCTACCCTCCTATGTTATATGAAGAGTGAGAAAAGAGGAGGCAAAATACCTTGTGTCCTCCCTTAACAATTACTTTTGAGAATGTCAAGCAGAAATAAGCACTGCAACTTTTTTTTCTGGGACACTGAAAAGTGGAGACATTCTGGAATTCAGCTAGAGAATGTGCCACAAAAACACCTTAACTGTATCTGCACAGAAGTAAACTCCATCCCACATGACTGCTTGTAAAAACATCAAGGCCTACTTTTAGCTTGCATACAGGCCCAGCAGCAGCATAGTTACATTTGAGTGCTTCCACACCTGAGCTAACAATTCTTAACAAGTCCACAGAGCTGCTTTGTGCCTCTACACACACCCACAGCTCAGTTAATCTCAGTGCAGATTGAAATTCTGTCCAGGCAGGTGTGCAGTCACCTCTCTGTTAATTTTCTCGTCTATCCATTCTGTTTGAAAAAGGCCTTTGGGGCCAATAAAGTAATCAACTATTTTCTCTTGAGAACTGCTTGCTGATTGTGCCAATAAAGCTTTAATTAATACTTAAACAATTGCTCATATTATTTACCTCAAAATTTCTGCATGAATGACAGGATGTGATTATTTGGCCAAAAGCTTTGCATTCAATAAATTTATAAAAGCAAAGTACTAGAAAATCCTCTACAAATGGATCACTTCTGATGCAATTCCCATCATGAACTTGGGGAGTGAACCAATCTAAATTATTTCTGTGTTTATTTCAGTGTATCAATAAGGCAGTCAAAATATCTCCCACAAGCAAAATATGAATTGTAACATAAAATTATCAAAAATATTGATACTTTACTACGAACAGCACAGTCTAATGAATGACTCTAATTATGGCAAAATTCTTGGGCACATTTAAAAGTAATGTGCAATTTAACATTTTAATTCCAATTGGAACAGTAACTACAAAGAACATTCTAAAAGCATAACAACTGTCTTATTGAAGATGTATTCTCTTTCCATCAAGGTCATATTCAAAATATACTGAGGTCAGTAGGAGATCCAGTGCCATAAATGGGATACTGCAAAAGCTAAAATGTCTTTATATATTTGAATATATATATTTATATATACAATAAAATAAAAATATATCAGACTATCTGGTATATTTTAATGAAAACGAAATGTATAAAAGATTGTTTGGATAAAAGAATGGAAAAAAATTTGTCTCTGCCATTACTTAGGCAAAAAGCCCAAAAGAACCACTTCTCAGGTTTAAAGTGGAATATGTATATTTCTGTGGGGAAAAAAAATAAAAATAAAAATCAATATCCAAACTTCTGGCTTCTTTCCTTTTTTTAAACACCACACCTGCTTTTCCCCATCTTTCTGAAAAGAATTAAAGAAAAAAAAAAAGATAATGAAAAGGTAAAATTCACTGCTGCAGTGAATGCTGTGCATAAAGCAAGCCTGCAGTAGTTTCCTGTTAAGAGTTCATATGTGGCTGTCAAGTAGCTTGAGTTCATTCCCCAAGAATAACTATAGAAAAGAACAGCAAGTTCTGCCTTAATGGAAAGAAAATATACCATTCGTCAGCCCTACACAGCATACAAAGGAGAGAAAAAGCAGAAGCTTAGCAGCAAGCTCAATTTTTTCAAACCTTTCTTGAAAGGCACCTGAAATCAAGATGACCTTAACTTGCATAACTATTGTTTTGAAATGAATAAAACCAGTAGACGTGATCAGTCACAGCTAAACAGTGACCATCATTTAAATGAACAACTTGGATAGAAGAATGATAGACAGTATGGAACTTTGATACTGTCACTAGTATTCCAGCACATATATTTTAAAAGCTAAGCAAACACATTGTCACAAGTAGGCTAGTGTCTCCTGATGTCCAGACTTACCTGTTTGTCTCTAATTTTAGTCTGCCCAGCTGGACACTCAGTGATCTGTGAGCAGCCTGGGAGTCATGCGAAACCGTAGAGCTGAGCGTGCTTACACCTGAGGTAGCTACTGCATCTTCCATGACAATGCAAGGCTGTTGGATAGTTTGATTCTGAGGCTGCTCTTCTTGATCTTCAACTTCTACATCATCTTGATCTGCTGTATCACTTTCAGATGCAAGGCTAAAATGTGGCCTCAGTTCTATTAGAAACATGAAAATATAAATGAAAGAAAAAAAAATTAAGGATGTTAAACATTACTTGAATATTAAAACACAAGTGGGCCTAAGTGACTATTTAACAAATCATCCTACAGCTTTGGTTAAACCAGACCTGAAATTTCTGTAGCAAGAGAACAGATGAGACTTTCTAGGGGTGTAAGACCACTCAGACCATAACAGCATCTTGGTTTACACTGGTTATTATTCAGCCTATCAAATGTTTGAAAGCTATAAACCCCCCAAAAAATCTGGATGAACAGGATTCCAGATTTGGCTAGCATTTCACATCAAATTGTGCTGAAGTACTATGTACAGCAGAGGTGCTTTCTTTTGCTTAATTCCATTCTAGGTGGTTTGTGATTTCTCATGTGTCTGACCTGAAATGTTTTATTAAACAAATAACCATTATTTCTTTTATATGTAGCTATTCCTGTTGTGGATGTTCTGGCATGTGTAACATTCTCCCATTATAAGAATTCTGTGTTTACCAAAAATGGTATCCAAAAATATAGAGAGGAAAAAACAAACAGACCCCTCTACCAAAAATTATATGTAGCACACTTCCCTTCTACTTATAAGAGGGAATGTTGCTTATATAGAAATGACGTACATCCACAAAACTGTGGACACAAAGCTGTATGTGTGCTCTGGCTTCTGTTATTCTCTGTTTAGCCTATTTACCAGAGCTTACCAGGTAGGCAAGATATGTACACAAGAAATTATACTCCTACATAACCTATTACTGCAACATCTGTTTGTTAATTCTAACCATTTAATATAAATCTTTCTTCCTTCCTTCCTTCAATTGTGGCTTCTTACTGCTGAGCACTCCCTTAAGTCTCCTCACCAAAATACTTTTTTTCCATGAATCACACTTGTTTTTTGTCCTTTCTGCTACAGAACTAACAAGTGCATTTCTCTTCTTTGCAAAAGGGACATTTGTTCCTTGATCCATTTCATCTCTTCATTTCAATCATAGAATCATAGAATCACAGAATAGTAAGGGTTGGAAAGGACCTCAAGATCATCGAGTTCCAACCCCTCTGCCATGGGCAGGGACACCTCCCACTAAACCATGCCATCCAAGGCTATGTCCAACCCCACCTCGAACGCCGCCAGGGATAAAGCATTCACAACTTCCTTGGGCAACCCATTCCAGGGCCCCACCACCCTTACAGTAAAGAATTTCTTCCCCATATCCAATCTAAACCTCCCTTGTTTAAGTTTAAACCCATTACCCCTTGTCCTCTCACCACAGTCCCTAATGAAGAGTCCCTCCCCAGCATCCCTATAGGCCCCCTTCAGGTATTGGAAGGCTGCTATGAGGTCTCCACGCAGCCTTCTCTTCTCCAGGCTGAACAGCAATGCTACATAACTATTTCAAGACTGAACATACTAAGATCAAGAGAGTTATGCTTCTAAATTAAAGAAAGCAGATATATTATATAGCAGTTACCCAAATATTGCTAGGTAAATATGTCTGAATTTGCTTTGAAATTCTGCATCATGATAATAAGAACAGAAGCTCATTTTGCCATTGTTTACCACTAGGCAGGCAGTGTAACTGTACATCTGCTTCATATCATTCCTAAAACATCCCATAATTTTTAGAGGTGTTATAGCCAGAGATAAATTTTCATATCATTCATGGAGGGTGGGAGGGAAGAGTAAGGAAAGGCAAGGAGAAGCAATCATAAGTAGGGTAAAGCAATTAGGGAAGGGGCAGATGATCAGTGCCTGAAAGCTGCTAGGGCACAGAGGCTTTTGTTTAAGCTTGACCATGTACATTTAATGCTGATATTGAGATGTATGGGAAAGAAGAGTCTATTAATGTGGAATTCTACACCACTCCTATTATACAGCAATAAAGTACATGCCTGTTAAAGGTGCTTGACAGTCTAATCAAGACAGGTTTTCCTTATGACTTGAAACTAACACAGAAACCCTATTTATGCCTTGCTGGTTGTGCTGCTGATATGGAAAATACCAATGAGAACAGGAAGAGCTGCAACTTTTGTTGGAATTTTCAGATCCCACTATTGATAATTGATGACAACCCACTGCAGAAAACAGGAACATAAGTATTCTGACTTCAGATTAAAGCATTAAATCGTATGTTTGAAAATTTCACCATTACTTCCAGCGTAGGGAAGAGGGGAATCTCAAGCTTAGAAGTTCAGTAGCTGCAGAGAAAAGTAACTCTGGTAGTAACAGAATGGGCTACAGTTTCTTCTACACAGACCCCTTCCCTCAGCTAAGCCTTCTACAACATTCTTCTACTTCCACAATGTTCAAAATACAATATCTGAACTGCAGGCACTGCAGGTTTGTTTGGTTTTTGTTCTCTTTAGACAGCTTCTGACCAGGAGCCAAGGAGACCTTCCAGTACTCCAAAGAACACATCATTAATCTGCACTTTGTAAAAAACACCTTCCACAATCAGCATGTGCTGGCAAGTGGTCTGCCCTTTAGATTATGAGGGCCAGCATTGAGCACCTCAAAAATCAGGCTCCAGAGCACCTGAGCCTACTACTGCTCACTGTGTTGTAGAATTGTTTAGACTGCACATCTTGGAAAGATGCTTTCCAATATAATTTCAACAACACATTGATTAGTTTTTAAGTTGCAAAACAGACAGCAGGAAAAAAGCTGCAGCTTGTTTCAAAATATTAAGTGAAGTATCATAATTGGAACTCTATGTTTAAAGAGATCAACTAATAAATGTTTGCTAAGTATTAAGAAATTACTCACCTGGGACTAGAATAGTTATAGCAGTCTGCACAGCTTTTCTGATTATGCTGTCCAATGCAAACATCCAGTGTGGCTTGATATTATGATTTCGGAGAACTTTATTGACCTAGCAACAGAAAATTCAGTTCAGATATTGCATCCCGCCTAACTTTAAACTGTAATATAGGTCAGCATAAAGTGTTTGAACTTACAGACACTATATCAAAGCAGGTGATTAAAACTATTTCATGTTCTCATTAAATGAAGAAAATGGCAATGTCACCAACTTACATGATTTTATTACAAGTTGTGCAATATTTTGTATTTCTTATCAAGAACTAGTTCCTGTGTTGGGTGATTTTATGACTGCAATACTGAAGTTAAAAAAACTTCATGGGTGTGAGGGACCATATTATGAAAGGTTTCTAACTTAAGCTATTTAATCTTGTTAATGTTTTGGCATTGCTTTCACTGCTTTCTCTGAGCAATACTTATCTATTTTAAAGTACAATTGTAGGAAATATCAAAGAACTAATGTAATACCACTCCTTGGTTCAGAAAATAGTTAATTAACATTAGTTAAAGTAGTCAGGGGACTTTACTTGTATGCTGTGCCATTTTCTCTTTCCTCCTACCTTTTACTTCATATAGTCAGACAGAAGCAACCCAGTGTTGAAAACTAACTGTCCACAGGTCTGCTTTCAACCTGCTTTTCAGTATATTTCTAGGTGTCTCTATGGATGCTCCATGTCACTTGCAAGAATTATCTCTACCTTGGGGGAATTGTTTTCCAGCTCCCAAATGACAGGGAAGAAGCAGGTAGAACCATAATGCCTAGCCACTGTAAGTGGCAGTAGCAGAAACCAGACTTGGTGCTGTTTTTCAGGCATGAAGGCAGTCCAAAGCAGTAGGCTTTGTTTAAGCAGAACTCAAGAGGTTGTAAGAAGAAACGAGTTAAGCTGTATTTAGAAAATTATGAAGTTTCTTCAAGCCTTATTAAAAACAAACAAACAAACAAACAAAGGCAAATTCTTTAGTGTACTAAAGTAACATGGCAAGAAGATACTTCACTCTTAAGTCTTCCTACAAATGGGGTTAGTTTGATTCTCTCACACTGTGTTAACCCCTCTGTAAAAACAACTGAAGTTATACAAATAATGGCTTTGGAAGATGTGTAAAATTTAATAAAGTTATTAATCATACTATTTTCACTGTCCCAAATAAACAGTATTCAGTAAAGCAGTAATTCATGTTGGTACCTGTACTGGTTTGGCTGGGATGGAGTTAATTTTCTTCACAGCTGCCCCTACAGTGCTTTATTTCAGATGGGTGACTAAAACAGCCTTGGTAACGCACTCACATTTTAGCTACTGCTAAGCAGAGCTTCCACACTGTCAGGGCCTTCTCTGTTTCTTACACTGCCCCACCAGTAAGTAGACTGGGAGTGGACATGACCAGCAGAGCTGATTCAAACTGAGCTAAGAGATATTCCCTTCCATATGATACCATGCTGAGCAACAAAGCCAGGCAGGTGATTTTTCTAAAGGAGCAGTTGCTCAGGGACTGGTGAGGCATTAATCTATTAGTGGCCAGTGATTGCTTTTGCATCACTTGTGAAGTTTGTGGTTTGGGTTTTTTTCCCCCTTCACTTATTAAATAATCTTTATCTTCAGCCACAAGTTTTCTCACTTTCTGCCCTTCTGCTTCTTTCCCTCATCCCATCGGCAAAGAGTGAACAAGCAACTGGGTAGGGAGGCTTTCCTGCACCTGCTGTCCGGGGTCAACCCACAGTAGTACCTGTCTTCTAAAGTCTATTGCCAGTGACCACGAGATGGCACTTGAACACTGTGGTTGGACTTGGAGAGCTGTAAGCAGTGCCAGTGCAGCCTTCCCCATGCCTCAGGGACTCAACGGCTTGCCTTCTGAGGCAGCACAACTCCTAATTGCATGCACTCTGCACCTTCCCATACTGACTCCTACCAAGACATTCCTATGTGTTTAGTTAAGTACAGCCTATTTAAGAACTGAAGAAGCACAATGTAACTTTGTCAAGAACACAACAACATGATTTCGCTACTGACATTTACAGCACAAACCTGTTTGTTCTTTTTTCTTGGTAGCTTTGATGAGGATATCGTGATTATTAAACCTTGTTACCTGAGGTTACCTTATTTAGTCCTGAGAACAAGGGAACTACTTTCCCTCGCTTTTAGCAATATCCCAGTCTCTGAAGTACCTGAGGTCCTGATACTGATCTGGATTTCAGTGTTTTACTATAAAAATGTAATGTATGTCCGAAAGAATTAGGACTTGGCACATATAAAGCTAAGTTTTTCTTTGAACTTTCTGTGGGTTATCTTGGGTAAATAATAGAGAGATAGTAATGACAGACATCTATCAGTTAAAACTCAACAACTTGTAATGATGAAGTTAACAGAAGAGGGTAAAATTTTTATTGAAAAGAACACAACTCAGGCAATTACCACTTAACAACTGATGCCCAGCAACATCTTTATCAGAAAACCAACCCAGATATTTGTACTTCCCCCTACCCCATTTTGTTCTTGACTTCGTATGGTTGGGATATTTTCTTCCAAGTCAAAACAGTATTAATATGAGGCCAAGTAGAATGGGGAGCTGAAGTGCACTCAAAGGTGAAGACTCAAAGAGAAAACTTTGGTTTGTGGAAGCCTCTCTTTTACAGATTTCTTCACACATTAGGTTTTTGTTTGTTTGGGGTTTTCTGTAAACAGCATCTTACTCCTTTCAGTGTAGTCTATGCAACAAACAGTTTACATGCTATGCAATTGTTCCCGAAAGCTCTCTTCCTTGTCAGAGTGCCCCAGGTTTAAATGCTAACAGCATCATCCACCACAAATGCCTACTTAAATTGTCATTTCATTTTTACTACATGACTTCAGTTTGAACAAGTGATGCCTAGCACAGCTGCACCCTCCCATGCTGGTTATTCTTCTTAATCATTAAGCCTTATGAACTAACATTTAAATACATAGCTTAAGAAAAAAACATTTGCTTTTGGTAAACTACCTATTTAAAGGGTATCCATGTGTGTACTTGGTTGTTCACTGTAGGAAATCATAAATTTTGCATTAATTATTGACAGGAAAGTAACCTTTTTTCCTTCCTTATCTTGCTTATTATAAATTGAAATGAAAATGTTTAGCTTGGCAGAAATCAGCTGCTAACCAAAAATACTAGAATAAAGCCTCAATGCAACATTATGAAGTGAACAGGCAACTATTGGGGCCAGAAAGTGGTTTAATACATTAGTTTGTAAGAGAACTCAAATTCAAGAGATCTGCATTTATGAAGGATAAGCCTGACATTCAGTGTTGGTCTTATTTACCAGTGTAAAAATGACAACTTACAGCGTCTTGAAAACCAAAGAGCACAAGCTGCACTTGGCTGATACCATGACTGTCGAAGTCTAACTCCAGTTTCAGTTTTGAAAGAGTGGTTGCGATGATTTTACGATCAGTGGACCGTACAAACTCTCTGAGGCTGGAAACGAGTGTTGTGATGTGTTCCCATTTTAGTTTGGGTTCTTCGGCTCCCTGGTAGAAAAGAGAGGAAAATAAGTAGTTTTGACAGCCATCTTGTGAAACGTACACGCAGGCCTCATCAGGGTTTAGGCTTTGATAGCACTTTTTCCTTCACAAAAACTTTTCATAAGAACAATTTCAGCAGTCACTGGGTGTGGAGGCTAGAGGAGGAGAATAACCCTCCCAAAATAGGTCACTGTTTCTTGTTAGGGAACCATACAGGTTGCCCTGTCCCCAGCATGCCTTGACAGACTTGGATCTTCTAAGTCCAGGGCTACAACATGTCATATGTCCACCTATCTGCCTTAATAGCTTTTTAATTATTCACATGAAAATGAGATCAGCTACCACAGGACAGGGTGAGGGATCCACGTCAGTATAGCCAGTCATCAGGTGAATTCTCCAAATCAAAGTGGATCAGGATCAGAGGCTAGGATCTTATACCTCAGAGATGAGTGCTTTAGCCAGTAGAATGCTTGATTGCTCTACGGCTTTTTCTTATTTTTAGTTTCTCTCTCAAGTAATCAAGTATTTTTTTCATCTGATCGGCATTAATTAACTATAGTTAAAAACTCATGTTATTGGCATAGTTCTTGGTGAATGGCCAGCTGTAACATTCTGGTATAAACCTGGCAAATGCAAGAGAACCAAACACCGTATGTCATTCTGTTGTGGAAATCAATATTAGAGATCTTTAGCCTATATAAATAATTACTTCCTTCAGAATAAGCATCTAATACTTTATGTTGAAAAACTAACATGGTTTTCTATCTTTGACTTAATATTTGAAATTGAAATTTGTATTCAGTTGGTATAACTTTAGAGAGTAAATACAGCCTTTTGCTTATACTGCTTATTCTGATGAATGCCTTTAAGATTTTTGCTACTTTGGTAGCTCATGTGAAAACACAAAAAACCAAGCAAGTCAGACTTCCATCTATTACTAACTTCTTGCATTTAAGCAGGACATAAGAAGCCAACTCAACTTCCCCTTAACTGCAATTACTACCACTTTCTGGTGGTCTGAGCAGGTTTCCTACTCTCTGAACAAGGTACCTCCTTCAAGGGAGGAAGCGGCGTTTGGGGGTCAAGGGTTCTGTATCCTCTTGAAGGACAGACAGTCCCATGCATGTGTGCTTTGAACTCTTCAGCTCTACAACTCTCTGCTCCTCTGCTACCTTCTTGGGCTGTTGCAGCCCCAGCTGTGGAAGGCATGAAACACCAAGCACCCTCTCCAGATTTTGTAATTGAGTTTCAGCCTCTCGAAATCACTGATTATTCCTTTCACACTGTGTCTTTTATAGCAACACTTTAGCAAAGCACAGATCATGGGCATCTCTCTTAGTGTCTTCTATTTTAACACTTTCTATAGTTACCAGGACAACCATGGGTTCCTTCCTGCCCCCACCAAGAGTTAGAAGCTCTTTTTATTCGTATGGCAGCAGTTTCCAATTACATTAACTGTAGTACATGTGTAATAATCATATTGGTTTGCATCAGTTTCTAAACAGGGCTATCTTTAGAAGATTTGAAACAGGACTATCTTTAGAAGATGAGTTGCCACATTTTATACAAAAATGTTTTACACCAGCAATACTTAGCCTTGAGAATGAAGTAAGTCAATTAACTGCCAACACACACACTTACAAACAAGAACAAAAAATCATGTCATCCAATTACGGTGTTGCAACATTTAGCAGTGTATTCATGACCTGTAATTTACTCAGTGTCATCCTCAACTGATGCATCACTGTGAATTGTCCCACAAAGGAGTGCCAAAAGGTCATCCTGAAATTATTTTGTTGTTTGCTGTAGCTCCCACTGTTACTCCATCTTCCCTCCCCTCCATATAGGCTCCCAACTGCAATTTATTTTCTCCCTAACCTCTTTCCCCTTTTGCAGCTGTTGGCTAGAAGGCAATGGTGAACAGTCAGCCCCATTTTTTCTACACAATAACCTAACATAAGGCCAAAGCAGGCCAAAAGAACTAAATCTCCATCAAATCACTCAGCCAGAAGACAGAACTCTAGAAGGGGCAAGGTAACCACTTCTTGTGGATGATCTACTTTACATGAGTTGACCTGACAGCCTTGATCCCATTGAAAAATCACTGTCAAAATATACTATCATGAAAATATGTTTTTCTCTTCTCTGGCCAGCACTACTGCCCAAGTATACATATACTATTTACAAACAACACAAGAGTCATATGTAATGCAGCATAAACAATTTTAAAGCCTACTTTTAATAGCCCAAAACCCCCAATAAACTGTGAAAACTTACATGGTATAATTTCAAAAGTTCCAGGTAACTGCAGATAAATCTTAAAATTCTTTAAAATTTTTGCTGTCTTCTGAAATTACTTTACCTGAGCCAAAGCTTCCATCAAGTTCCTCACCACCTCCTCTTGGTCCTCAGTTAATATCCTGTGAAGGGTGGCTCTCCTTTCACTATCCTTCTTTAGCATGAAAAACCCAGAATCTTTCTCTTCAGGTGAAGGAGGTGCACTGTGATCCTCAAAATTTTCATCTGGGATGCTGAAAGAAAGACTCTCAGTGAAAAGAAACTTTATAAAAGCTACCGCAAAAACATACATTTCTAATCTACCATATAACATGAACACCAGAAAGCTCCTTACCTCAGAAAAAGGGACCGTATTCCCTTCCCATCTTTTTCTCCACAGGATTTGGCTCTTGTTTTGAAAGAGAATGGATCAATTTTTAATTCTGTATCAGGTGAGACAGAACCATATTCACTGCTGCTACTTGTATCTTCCACCAGAACAGGGACAGGTAAGGATATACTCCGAAGATATTCTGTTCATACAGGAATATTTAGAAATTATAATAGTGCCATTGCAGTTCTGAAGTGAAAAGGTTATTCTCTCAGAGGAAACAGGAAGACCTCAGCCTTCCCCCCCACCAGCATAAAATATTAACAGAAAATTGACAAAATCTCCTCAAGCTTATTCTTCTGGAATAGAGTTATCTTTCAGTTATGTTTTTATTCAAAAGCTTCCTGAGATATGGAAATGCTGAGCTCTTTGCAAGTTCCCTTATGAAATTTTGCCACTGGCATGAATACGCATCTTTTATTATCAGTTAAGTCAGAACTTTTGTTTTTAAATCCAGAGCACACATTACTGCTGCAGGAAACTATTCATACCTATTTCATACGTGTATATTTCAAAATGCTCTTTTGATAGTAACTCAGCATGCAAGGGACTATGTGTTTGTTCAGTTCCTCCCACCCACCCCCAGTTCATTTCCTGAAAGAGATGAATATCCTTGCACCCAGGCCTGACATGGGGTTTCAAATGCCACTTTTTTCAGTTCTAGAATTTTGCTTAATAAAAATCCCTGTTATTTTTCTCCACAAACCTTGGCTCTATCACTACTATGAAACAACCATTTCATTTCCTGTTTAGATTTCCACTAAATGGCCCTGTAACAACAATGCAGTTCTTCAAGCCTGCCTAGACAATTAAGCCATAGTCTGGTAGGATTACAAATAGTAGTTTAAATTTGCACAATAGATTGGAGGTTCCTAACAGAGAAAGGTCACTTATTTTCATAATTATGCCCACTTGTCTTTCCAGAATTTTAGTGTGACAAATTATACCAGAACAAGTGATAACCACATATCTACACAATTACATTGTGATAGAGCGGTATGTTAAAACTCACCATTTGTGTTAGCTGAAAGAACTGTGGGAGAAAAGCAAAGAAAAAAACAAGTTAAATGTGCCGAAATGAACTGAGAAAATAAGCACAGTCTAAAGCATAACTCTCTTCCCATTTTTATGGGCTACCTGGCCTCTCCTGTCTGCATGCTCTAAATGTGTAATTTATTGCAATTTAAAGTTAATCAGGGGTGTGGGGTGTGAAAACCACATCAACAGTGATCATCCAATGCAATCTCCTTTACATGGCATTTTTATTTCTTTTAGGTATCATGCTAAAAATATGCAGAAAATATTTTCATATTATATATACATACATATAGAATATGTCACTTAAACTCTCAAAACTCCTTTTTTACTTTTCGTAATTCCATAATAAAGCTAGAGGAAAAGGGGACATGAAACAAGAGTAATGCAGTGCATGCACGTTCGCTGTGGGACACAGATTGTTTTACTCATGTAGAAAACCCCCCTTAGGCTCAATAACAAGTTCTAACATAATACAAAATGTACTCTATGCAAGCATTCTTTGAATTATAACATATGCTAAGCCATAGAAACAAAAAACCCCAACAACCACAAAAGCCGCACAGAACCATAAACAGAATTAGAAACCTTATTAGAAATATTTATATAAATCACGTCTGTGACAACATGATAACAGAATTCTGCTACAACAGTGTTTCTGCAGCAAGCTGCTGAAACAGAAGGTTACAACTGAACTTTCACCTGGGATGGTGATGTGCTCTGTTAATCTTAAAGACTGTATCACAGTATCATTAACAAAAGCAAACATCCAAACTGAGTTTAGCAATGCTTACCTGAGAGCTTTGATGGGGACTTTCTTTTTTTACTTGAAACCTTCAAGAATTCATCTATAAGTAGCTCGTGAGCAAAAGCTCGTTTATCAGGATCTGGTTCAAAGCAACGCAATATGAAAGCCTTGGCTTCTGCAGACATGGATTCAGGAATCTCCGGGTGTATTTTAAACATTCCCACCTGAGAGAAGTCAAGGGAGAAACAATGGCCTACGCTGTTCTTTTCCCAAACACTACAACACAGCATCAAAAAAGTGTTTACATAGTAAAAGTGGTATACTGTTCTCAAGTTATTATATTATCATTCTGTAACTAATATATTTATAGGAAAAAACCTACTGCAAACTGTATAAATAACATTAACCCCCCCCCCGAATTGCAAGTAGAGGCTCTTGCAAAGCAGAAAACTTTGTCTTTCCTCAGGTTTTCTTTTTTTTAAATACCCAGGCTGCTGAATAGCTGCTATTGCTCCATTACTCTCTGAAACTACACAGCACTCCCGCATAGTGAATCAGCTCATTCTTCTCAACATCCTCACTAATCAAGCATTTCCTTTATCTTCTTTTTGTGCAATCTCTAATTCTAGCTTCTCCAAAACAGTCATAAAATTTCCTGTGTTTACAAATACTGGTGTGAGCTGTACAAGGAAGGTGACTGACCTTAAACATAGCTGCTTGTGGTTCTCCCAGTTCATAAAATGGGGGCTTCCCTGTGGCCATCTCAATGATTGTGCATCCCAATGACCAGATGTCTGCAGCCTTCCCATAGCCACGTGGCCCTTTGTCTATGATCTCTGGTGCCATATACTGAAGGGTACCTGTTTAAAACATACTCTTTTGTTTTCACTTAGGTGGACTAATGCTTCAGATAGCAAAAGGACAAGAGGGACAAGGTCACTGAGGAGTGAGCAGTATCAGAGGAGTTAAAAATACTCTGTTATTCAAAATTCACAACTTTTCATATGCAGTCTACGTAAAACTCAAAATACCATTCCAAATACTATTTGTGCTAAAAGCATCTGAAATCATCTACTGATCTGATGATATACTTTTTCAAAGTCAATGAAAATTAAGAGGCTTCAATGAGCTTTGTATCAGACCTAGTTTTCATTTACTGTATTGCAGATTAAGATTAAAATAAGGAGAATAACTCTGAATTGCACTCAGAGAGGAAAAGGAAGTGAAACTTGAAATCTGAACCTAAAATAGCAGGTGATATGAGCATTTTTTCTGAAGTAGGGGAATCAGCCTGACACATCATTCTGCATTCTGCTCCATTTAAAGCAGAAATGGAAGAACAGAGGATGGAACTAAAATAACAATCACTTCTTATTTTGTATAATTATTTAATGTACTGTCACTACATGATTTAACATTCAATCAAATTATCAAGCAGAATGAGTATCAAGGATCATCCAGGATGGATGGGGCTTTGAGCAACCTGGTCTAGTGGAAGTTCGAGCTAGTGACAGGCTCTGTAGATAAGCAGTTCTGGAAATGAAGCCAGATATCCAAGCCAGTCATCAAAGACAAAAAAAAGTTATCCTTATCAGCAAAATAAAGAAACCATGCACACAGAAGAAACAAACTCAAATACAGCATAAGAAAGACAGAGCTCTTATGTTGCAGAGGGCTTTCATGTCTCAAGTTGGAATTTCAAAACAGCATTCTCTTTGAACAGTGCATACAAGAACAGTGTATAGCTTAAGATTAGGTTTACAAAAAGTTATTCTTGCAGCAACCTCTAATGTCGATTTTAAGTAAATGAAAGTTGAGCAGCTGTGGATTCTGACCCTACATACACAGATGAAGTGAGGAAAGAGTCTCTCCTCTGGGAACATACCAGTGAAAGTTTCAGTACATGGATTGATTCCTGCAAGTCTCTTTGAAGTTCCGAAGTCTGAAATCTTTAGCACTCCACTGTACGTGTTGATAAGCACGTTATCACCCTGAGGAACAGAACATTCAGAGTAATTATTTTTTTCTGCTGACTCTTCATTTCAGACTTATTGCGTAGCCTGTTTCTACAATGCAGTCCTTAGTAAGTAACGATTACCTCCTAAGATTCTCAAGATGGGACATGAAAGAGGAATCTATAGTGTTCCTACCTTATGTACTTCCACTATCAAAAACTTCATCCTCAAAGTGAACTCCTACTACAAGAATTCAGTTAAAGAATACTAAGAGGAAAAAAAAAAGGAAAAAGTCCTTTTTTTTTTTTTTTTTTGGGGGGGGTGGGAACTTTTTAATCTGCAATCTCCTTAGAAAAGAACCTGATAATATCCATTACACAATATTCTTCACTTCTAATAAGCTTTTATGAAAGTTTGATCAGCCTACAAGGATGCTGGAAAGGGGCTCTTCTTCATCAAGGATTGTAGTGATAGGACAAGGAGTAGTGGGTTTAAACTAAAACAGGGTAAGTTGAGGTTGGATATAAGGAAGAAGTTCTTTACTGTGAGGGTGGTGAGGCACTGGAACAGGTTGCCCAAAGAAGTGGCAGTGTTCAAGGCCAGGCTGGACAGAGCCTTGGGCAACATGGTTTAGTGTGAGGTGTCCCTGCCTATGGCAGGAACTAGATGATCTTAAAGTCCCTTCCAGCCCAAACCATTCTATGATTCTATGTCATTGAAACAGAAATAAAAGTATCCTTTTTATCACATCTTCAGTGGCTGTATGTCAATTCTCCCCCCAAAAAAAAAAAACAAAAAAAAACAAACACCACCAAAACCCAATGTATTTTTCTGGTGCAAATTCAAATCAACAGCGGTTCAACTACCTAATGCACAGTTCAGAACAGCGGAGAGAGTATCTGATAACAAGAACTTTTTCTGAAAGTTTTTAAATTACAGGACAAATAAATGGCTATGCAGTGACATAACACTGTCAGGCTTAATTCTCTGCAAACTCTTACCTTTATGTCTCGATGCACTATTTGATTATCGTGGAGGTATTTTAATCCTTCAAGAATCTGCTTTGTGTAAAAGCCAATTGTCTGCTCATTGTTTTTTAACGGTCCCCATTTTGATCGTAGAAGAGCAGAAAGGCTGCCTACAATTTGGGAGAGCAAAAACCTAATTAAATTCTGCTTTCTCCCCAAAGGAAAAAAAAACCTAAGAACAAGCATCAATCCCAACCCAAGTGTAGGCTCCCCTTCCATAACCAAAGGCCTCTCCAGGTAAATGCTTACTTATTATCACCAGCCTGAATAATTAAAGAGAGAGTCTCAGTATCCTCACAAGCCTCAGCTGCAGCAGAGAAACATGCTTCCTCAAGCAGGCAGATCAGAACCCATTTAAGCAATGCACTCACCTCTGTCCTATGCCTGGAAACAAGCTGTCCAAGGGGAATGATGTAAAAGAGTGAAAAGGGCACATGTGCATGTCTTTGTACATACACCAACTCCACAGTTTCTCAAACATACAAGCTCAGGAAGTGGGATTTTTGTTGCATCTGACTGCTGTGAGTTCCTTGGTCTCAAACAGGGAAAGTGAGAAATCACCATCACCTTTTTCTTGTGTTAGGTACCTGAGGAGGGCTCAGACGTGTGAGACTCCAGTCTTTCTAGTAGAATGACCACAGGTCACCTTTGATCTTATCAGGTTTGTGTGGAAAGGTTTTAGTAAGAGGTGGCTACAGGGGTAGCTTCTCCCCAAGTTGATCATGTTTTGGCCTGTGACAGTAACTGGTGAGTGATCTCCCCCTGTCCTTATCTCAACCCATGAGACTTTTGTTGTATTTTCCCTCCCCTTTCTCTCGCACTTGCGGAGATGAATGATAGAGCAGCTTTGGTGTGCGCCTGGTGTCCAGCACCAGATCTGTAGGTAAAAGGAGCTCACCTGCCATAGCAATGATCTGAGCTTTATCTGTAGCACAGCCTATCTAAATACTATTGAGAGACTTGAGCGCTTTGAAGACACAGTTTTTCCCACTAATTTATAAAAGAGACATTAAAGAATATTTTATTTGCATAAAATATATCTTGTTGCAGCACTTCTATTTTTTTATACTTTTAAAATGTTAAAAACCAACCAACCACACCAACCACCGAACTAGTCTCCCCCACAACTTACCACCTGGCACTTGTTCCATGAATATCTTAATGAAGCCATTCTCACTAACAGAACCTAAATACTGGACAATGTTCTTATGTTTGAGATGCTTATGCAAAGCTATTTCTTCATGCAGAGGTTGGGAGTACCTGGAAAGAAAAAGCAACTTATTCAATATTGAACTTCAGGAAGAAAGCCTTGTGTTTACTCTAGTAGCTGAAGTTCTATTTTAGGTCCCATGAAACATGTTTACACTGAAAATAACTGTGGTGGTTGTGACCACCACATCCTAAAAAAAATATGTAATCACACACACATATACATAACTTATATAAAGTAAATACAATATTGTGTACTTATACACATACAAAACATTATAAATGTACACAAACAGACTGAGCAGAACAAACTTTGTGGAAAATTAACTGTTCTCCAGCCTAACCTGAACAGCATAAACAGTTGTGCAAG
Source organism: Amazona ochrocephala (assembly GCA_039720435.1). Classification (NCBI taxonomy): domain Eukaryota; kingdom Metazoa; phylum Chordata; class Aves; order Psittaciformes; family Psittacidae; genus Amazona; species Amazona ochrocephala. The sequence continues at coordinate 77,344,776 of CM077878.1, forward strand.
CAGCTGGATTCAGATTAATGCCCAAGTGAAGTAGTAAACTGTAAAGTTAGTGTATAACTAAAATTGTCTCAATAATGAAAACAAATCACCATTTAATTTTTAATTAATTGAAGTAGAAGTCTTATCTGAAATCAAGAGTGGGTAGCTATCAGGGTAAGAAAACAGGAATAATTTCATGGGGAGATATTCAGAAGAACTGATCAAAACAATTTCATCAAATGCAATTTAGTCCAAGGTAAATATTTTTCAGACATGTAAGCTTTTCAGCAGTCTTTTTGCAAAAAACGTTTCTGGAGTTTGGAACCTTCTCCAGTGTGGAACACCACCAGAACTCAGCATCCAATGTACTCCCTGGGCCAGCCCTAATGCTCTTCTTCCAACCCTGGGTGAGCTGGAAGCAGGTCAGCTGCCAGATCTTGTTTATACTCTGGCAATACATAGACAATATGCTGAGAGTCTGGTGGCTACTTTCAGTAAAGCACTAACATTTGCTGTCAGACTTTCAGAGTAGTTGAAACAGATGAAGGACACACGCCTCCTTCTGTCCGCAAAGATGTGAGATGGAGCTGCAGAATCTTGAGCACGTAGAATACACGGTCAGATGCTCATACTGAGGGAGTGCTAAACATAACAGCAAACTCAACTTTGCAGCTACTTGCCACCAAAATGAGTAGTTTAACTGCCACCTTCACCAGGTTGTTCTCAGCATAACACTTTCACACCAATACTGGTACATTCTCATCCTCTAGTGAACTGGTAGAAAACTTCGATTTTACTTATTTATGAGAGAATGGGTAACTTCCTGCTGCCTCAAGTCCAGGAGTTAGCTCTCCCTGGATGCAGCCAAGTGCCAGTGCCAGGAATGCAATCAAAGCACAATTTAAGTTGTTAGGGACAGGCAGCTCCCTAAGAACAGGATCGAGCTGCAAGTGGAAGCTGAAGTCTTCAAGTGGAGTGGGAAAAAAAAGGAATAAAAGTGGGCATCTGAAAACCTCTCTGGAAAACAACTGCTGCAGGAATCAAGGAAAGTATTTTGTTAATAAAAAGTGTGATTATGCAACTCAACCCAACCTATTTACCCAAAACTAGTTTGAGTTTTGGCTTGCCTCTCCACACGACTATAAAGGTTCTGACTACGCTGTTAGTCATCCAGAAATGCAAAATCAGACATTATATTCCTGAGATCTATTAATGGGATATTCATTCAGAGCAGCAACAGCAAGACCATTATAATTCTCCCTGCACTCGTAAACTGCACAGTTAATTGAGTCTTGAGCAACTACAATAATCTAGCAAATAAAATAAAGCTGTAAGAAAATTCTCCAGTGGGATGAAACATAATTTTAGAACTTAGCCATTAGGCAACTTTAAATGGTATGAAGAAAGACAAATTCTTAATCCTAGAAAGCTAGATCTTATTATCATCTAATATGATTTTTTACTTTAACTTGGAAACTTGATATGGCCACTGGTACTATTTTGTAGCTGTGACAATGCACTTGAGGGCAACAGCAGTGCAGGAAACTTCCTTTTCTTTCAGAATATGCTTCCATACACAGCCTTAATTCCTTAATTCTTAATTCCTGACAGTTAAGTAAATTAGTCAGTAGCTTATATTTAACATACTGTATCAAAGACTTGCTGATTTTTTGCACAGAAATCATTGCCTTTCTGGCCATTTCATGCTCTGACTCAGAACTTAATTATTTCTTATGAATCCAAAAGATCGATTTTTACTTTGAAAATGGTAAGAATTAGCTTCAGAGATGATTAAATTTTCGTTCTATAGATTTCTTTCAAGGTGCTAAAAGATCAGGTTATACTTAATCAGAAATTAATTAATAATTTTAATAATATTCTTTTACTCTGCCATTAAAAGAATAATACTTCAAACTTCTCCTGGAAGCCTGTAAATATTTTTGAAAGTCCAGAGAAAAGACTAACAGCTCTTAATGATCTCTTTTCCAGTATGCTTTGCACATTGAACCTGAAACCTTTCCCACTGGAAATTCTTTTAAAATGTGTATTGGAGAAGAAAAATCTGGATGATCTTGTTTTTTTCTTCCTTTAAAGTAATTACTGCTCTATTCCGGCTATTCTGTTAACCATGGTTGCTACAAACAATTCATTTCTTCTTAGTACATACAAAACTTGCAACTATATTTAAAGTCAAGAAAGATTGTTATGTGTAATGATGCCATAATTTCTGAGAAATTGTAACACATGTTGAAGTTAAATATACAATAACAACATAGAGGATGGAAGTATTTCCCTTTCCATAATTATGATTATAGAAAAATTGTTAGACCACACACATATCCATATCAAACAGTCAATATATGCATGGATTCAAAAAGACTTTTAAGTATTCATTTTTTAGATGACAATGAAGAGAATAGCAAGTGAGGACAGAATAACTGAAGGAAGGTCCACAAAAAAAACCCAGGAAAAAGAAACTAAAGCCAGGACACCAGGTGGCATTACTGATCTTCCAGTCTGTAGATGACACAAAGAAAACTTTATGAGACTTATCACAATGTCCTGGTAACATCTAGGCTCCAATACAATTTAAGTTCTTGATGCTGGATAGGTTGCACAGAATAATGCTCCTTTTTCATAAACGGCGGTTTTACCCGCAGGGACATACATTTTAGATAAAAGTGAGAAGAACAGCAGCCACTCTTGGTGGGTTACAATAGCCTCTTGTATTTACTGTTTTGAATACCAGCTCTCTCTTTGAGATGACTACTCTGTAGGGATGCGTAAAACTAGCTTCGCTCCTCGTATTAGTTGTAGATTGAACACTGCACAACAAGGATACAGTTATGTCATCCTAAAGAGGAAATGGAGCATGCCAAAATATGGGAAAACTTGCTGAAGGACAAGCTGTTCATTTTTCATCCCACCAAAAAAGCCAAATGGGCAGAAGATTATGCTTATATTCATTTAGTATGTGATTCCTACTGCTACTAAGCAGCAGGAATCTGTCCTTAACAGATAACCTTCCTTTATAAAAACTATTTCTTTAACCATTGGGAAAGGAGTAATTTACCTTTCTGTTACCAACCATGGCAATGACTTCAGTGCCTACTTTTCATAGCTTTCTTGAACTTAAGCCTGAGTTACAGTCTTTGACAATATTTTACAGTCTGAAAGGCACTTCAAAGATCCAGGAACTCCAATCACCTGTTAAGAAGCAGCTGGTACAACACTTGACTACAAAAATCAAAAGCTAATGTAGAGTATAAGAATGACTTCACAGTTTAACACAGTCAGTTTCATTTGAAAAATCTTATCTTTAGAGTTGCTATTACTTTTATAATAGTATTTGTGAAAATCTATGTATTCAAAATACTAGATGCTTACAGATATACAAGTACTAGGAACATCAAGCATCTGGTCTTTACTTGGCAACTTTTATAAATGAGAGAGGGCAATAAATATATATATAAAGAGACTGCATTAAAACAAGAATGGACAAGAAGATCATTCTACATTATTCTAATGTTAAGGGGCTTCATAATAAATGATTCACAAACATTAAAAAGGAAAATGTCTTTCACAGCAATTCATTCTCAGAATTTTAAAGGATGCCACAAATAATGAATTTCAGTAGTTCTTTTCTAAGGACATGCCTGAGCATGTCTAAGTAGACAGAGCTTATCACTAGGTGTTTCAGTCAGATTCTGCACTTCAGCAATATTTCTTTTGGAAATGAAAAGTACTCTAAATTCTCACTTGTGATTGTAATCTATTCTGCAACTTGGAAATATCTAGTTACAAAGACAGAGAACACCATCACATACCACAGACAGGGAATTTATTGACAGCTTTATGGAAAAGGTAAAACTAGTTGATCACGTTACTGAAGAAATTATTGTAATGCGCAAGATTTGGAACTAGACAGTTACTATACCTGCTGTCTCTCTCTGGGATTTCTTTAATAGCAATTCTGACTTGATTGCTCAAATCTCGTCCTGCATATACAATGCCATAAGTTCCTTTGCCCAGGATGACTCGCTCGCCATTTTCATCATATTCATAATCATACTGCAAAGCAAACAACAACATTAAATCAAATGGAGGGATAAGATTTATTCCATCTGACCCTGTGCTCATAACTATGGCACTTAAGTTACTAATTGCTTTCTGCAGACCATGAAGAAGGAAAGAAAAACACTTCAAGAAGACAGTTCTGATTCTGTGCAGATGTGCCTATATTTCTCCACTGACTATACAAGAAGCACTGGCTTCTAAGGTAGCCATTTCAGATGAGTGCATAAAGCTAACCTAGCCTTTACTCGTCCTGTTTAGGAACTCTTGCATGTCCTATTCAACAGCATCTGCAATTCTGCTGGCAGGTGCTCGGAAAACAAGACGACAGAGGGCACTCTGCCCCAAACAGAGCCTCAGCTCCCAAACTAACATATAAAGCAAGGCAGGATACACTTCATTCCAGATGCTCTCCTGACCTGACCACATCTTCCAAAGCCAGCATAACCTCAATTTTGCCAGTGCCAGGTCAGCCAGCAGAGTGTGCCAACGGAGGTTAGTCAGGATTGCAGTGTATTAAGCATGGTTTTGGCTTAATTTGAATTTCAAAGAGTTTAAGGCCAGTCCAGAAACAGTCATTAGATAGATTATCTGACCTGGCCTCTTGTGCAACACTGACATGTAATCTCACACACTCCTCCCATGCTAAACCCAGTAGTTTATGCCTATATAGTTTTTATTTTCCTCCTAATAAAGACTACTATCTTTTATTAGAGAGAACCCACTACTTCTTTCATTACTTTGCTTCAACAATTAATTACTCTCATGGTGAAGTCAGCTTCTTAATTCAGATTTCTTTGGTGTCACTGTTAAGCTACATTTTTCTTCAATAGAGTAAAAAAGACTATTAGCACATCATAATTTTCCTGTAAAAATACTTACCCATTGTAATCAAGTCACCCACTGCTTTTCTTTTTGCTAAGATAAACAGATTAGGTATCCTAAGGTTCTCATTATAGGATATTTTTCTATCCCACAGGTCACCATAGTCTGTTCCATCTCCAATTTCAGATGTATTATAAAATGCCAACATCAAAACTGGGACAGAAGGCTGGCTGTATTCTTTATGTGGCACTGACTGCATGCCTCTAGAACTTTGGGACACCAGATTTTCATGTGATAAGACATGGGCTTAGATACTCTATCTTGTTCCCTGCCTGAAAGAAAGTCTAAACACCCTAAGTACTGCATTGCGCCCAGTGGTCCTGTACTCACTTTTCACTTAAGTGTGTGTTCAGATAGAAACCCAAAGCGAGAATGCAGAGTGTAACAGCAAACTATAACTTAGCTAAGAGGGGTGCCAGCAAAAGCAGGGCATCCTTAAGCTTCAGGGTGAGTTAGTGGGCTAAAGGTATAAGACCTGCTCCCAGCAGCACCAACATAATCACCTCATTTGAGTTTGCTGTTGATTGCCGTGTTTGCCTACAGATGGCAACTAGCAGGGACAAGCCTTCCTTTACCACAATTATATCTTTACTTGTTGTGCAGATGATCTGCCAATAATGTAAGTGCACACGATTCCAGTGATGCATGAAACAGACAACAAACAGTCTTTAAAATTTAAACAGATGCTAATGCTGCCTATGATTACACTCTGAAGTAACTGTTACAAGAGTCACTCTGCAATAAGCATGACTGGAGAATTCCAGATTTAAGTAGCTTCTTAAGTGGGTATGCTACCTGAAATGCAAGAGATTTAGCTATGCTGGTTATAAAACTACATGAGGATTATTAAAAAGAATAATTAATTTATAAACAGTACAGTATAAAATTTTGAAAACAATAACTTGCCTAACTTCTTCCAGAGAACAGTAATTTACTCCTTTCGGTGAAATGCTACACTAGAAGCCCCAAATTCTTAGTACATTGGGATGTGGAGGGGAAGGAGAACATACCTCTAGAGAGTCTCCATCACATTCCCCTTCCTCTGTAGTCTTCCCTAGTTCCTCAGTGATACTGTTCACCATGTCAAAAAACCTGTAAAAGGGAAAAAGAAAAGGAAACGAAAAAAAAAGGCAAATACACACCTGAGACAGTATGTGAACAAAAAGAATGCTTCTCTCTCAAGTAACGGATGAACCAAAAGAGGACTTAAGTATAGTAAGTATAAACTCAGTGGAAAAGTTTGTTTGTTGGCAAGTTTGATGCCTGAAATTAATGGAATTCAGATTTCAAAATCTATGTATCCAGTGAAATTCTCATCCTATACCACCATTTCTTTATGTCCAATAAAAAGACTGAATCATCTTGACAAAGGCCTAGAAATCTTGCCTACATTGGGAGAAGTTTCTGTAGTGCAGGAAGGCTAGCTTCAGGTTTTCGTTTGAAAGAAAAGGGGGTTTGTTTTACAACTTCCCATAAAAAAAACACCCAACCTGTCACATGTGACTTCTACCCCTTTGAAAGAATGCACATATATGTCATGCTAAGGTATTGCTCACTTGTCTTCTAAGAAACGGTCAGATATGGAGGGGAATGAACATGGTAAAAGAACCTATATGTACTAGAATGAATGAGAGAATAAGCTCAAGATTGCGCTGTGAGGTGGCCACAGCTGTTAACGTGGAGTCTTGCAGTGATATTTGCCAAAGTTGAGCCGTTTTTTTAGCACAAAAAGACAAGAAATTTCCTCTGGAAATGCCTTCTAGATCAATTCAAGACCACAGCCCTCAAGCATATGGAGCAGAAACACAGCATAGAGAAACTGAGACACACCTAATTTTGCGCAAGAAACCCTTGCCAAGTTTCCTGTAGGGATACTGGTACAATCTTACTTACATGAACATTTTGCTAACATGAAGGAAATAAAGTGTGTGATTCTTTATATTCATAAATAAAATTTTAGTTACAGTAAAGGAGAAATTTTGATGAGACCACAAATTTTACCCCAAATGTTCCCACTTCAGAAAGTCCATTTGAAGCGTAGGATGCTTTGTTGGACTGGGGGCAATGAACACTTGTACTAAGCCTTAATATGACAAATATTAGAAAAATAACCCCACAAGTATGTAAAAAAATAATTAAATTTGTGATCATATTTGTTTCTAATGTTTGTCTGAGCTTGCACCTTGACCCTCCAAACCTCACATCTCCAGGATACTGCAGTAAGTACTAAGCTTTCACTTGAAAGATGGTCATCACAGCTCTGAAACAGTCAGACCCTTCTGGGCGTGCTTTTGTGCATCTACTCCATCACAGTGCATGTTTTTGTTTTTTTTGAAACAACAAATGACATACCTTCTGCAATGAAGTTCTGTGCAGAAATAGATTTGAAAGTCATCTGAGTTGTGCAGCACATATAGGAAACAGCATCGTTCTTCAAACTTCGAAATGCTGAAAGAACAGCCAAACAAACATGTTATTAGAAAAATACATCTGGACTCCTACCAGCTATGTCAAACCACACAGATCAATCCATTTAATATGTGAAATCACCAAATTAAACCTAAGAAATTTTCCTTATTGCAAAATTATACTCTTGTGTCCTCCAAAGTTCTCATTTTGTTGTTTGCGATCATTCAGCTTGCCCCCACAGTCCACACATTGCACAAGACTGAGTAGGAGCAAAGAAGTTAATAAGTTTACTTCCATTGACCTGAGTCATTTTTGTCTTAAGTGCGTTTAGGTAAGGCCCTCAAATTCCACTCCTGCAGCCAAGATGAAACATGGTTTCAGGATCATGTCAGAAAGCTGGATTTCAACCTCCAATCATGAGCTCGTCCAGCTTTAGGAATCAGCCACAGCTCAATCCTGAATACGAAAATTTCCCATCAGTTCCTTGTGAACTGGTACACTGATAGTATGTATCAATGTACCAAACCTGTAAAATTAAGTCAGCATCAATAAATAAGGCGAATGACTTTACAGCCCTTGCCCACTCATGCTTTCTTCAGTTTTTACTTTCTTTGCTATAACAGAACAAAGATAATGAGGAAATATGCATGCCATTTTCTCATGGATGCATAGATGTCTCAACAGAAGAGCAGGAGGAGTGCAAACTCTGGTACAGTTGTCAGTGTTCTAACCCAAGTAGGCTGCTGCAGCACTTGCAAAGATATTCATTCACCAGAACTGTTATATATGCATGTCGTTACTGTGCTCCTTATGTAAAATATTAAGCATTATTTGAATCTTGCAACTTTGTCACATGTTGACTGCCAGGTGTCAAACTTATGCAGTATAATTCATTGTTACCATATTAGAAAATACAAAAAACCAAGATGGATGGGGTGTTACAAGAGAATATATTGCAGTATTTGAGAAACGAAGACAAATTAAGTCTCCTTAACATTCTTATGACATGGGAAAAAAATTCCACAGTCCTAGTGAAAACAGTCTCTTATCTGGATCAAGATAGCCACCATGTTTTTGATTATAGCACAATAGAGTAGAATGGTATTCTCCATTGTGCCAAAGGGCTGATGATTTGATATAATTTTTTCTTTAGATACTGGGAAATACTTGTAATTTTCCACCTTTAATAGGTGTCTGTGGTTGTCTGATCATTGCTTCCTTTTATGAGTACCCTATAGTATAGCCCTGTAAGTTTTGATAAATGGCTCTTCAGACAAGCTTGGAGGCCTGCCTTTCATAAAGCTGCTTATGAGAAGAGAAAGCTTAATTATAAGAATATTTGCCTTTGGGGGTGATGACTCATTCTTACGTTAGGAAAAATTCGTGAGTGCTAAGTAATGTACACACCTGGGAAGGCAGTCACTGTCCCCAGTTTATATACTAGCTTTAATTCAATATTTTAAAGCACACAGGTAAACTCTCCACATATGGAATAACTGACACTAACAGAATTACTCATTCATTTCAATTGAGTTTCATGTGAGTTTGAACATTTTACTGAACACACAGTCAGTTTAAACCTGATGTGCACGGAAGCCACTGACTAACACAGCAATGAATAAAAGGGTAAGAATGTGGAGTGTACACAGAGGGCAGGCAAATTCATAAATATTTAAGGCCTTTAAGTGAATGTTTACACTGCTTAAATGCTGCTTTCCTCCCTGGAAACAAAAGAAAGAAAAAAGGAAGACTGAAAAATACCGAGTTATAAAAAGAGACAGGATAACTTGCTCAGGAAATGCCTCATTCTGACAGTTCCCAAGCACACACAATTCCCACTGATTTCTGTGACAGCAGAGTTGGTGCTGCACTTGTGAAACTCTGAAGGCAAACAAGGAAGCACGATGGAGCATGGCTTGTGCCCAGCTCGTGTGCATCCAGAACTCCCTTTAGACAAGAAGAAATACTGCAAATGCTGTAACTATGGCTTGCTTATACTTGCAGACGAAGCAGCAGATAAAACAGCTGAGCATTGGCAGCAACCACAGAAAAGCAGCTCGGTAAAACTTTGGCCTGTTTTCTGGAAGTGTAGCGGTACAGGCACCTCCCATTGTCAATTAAGCAGTCTGATGAGATTCCAAGCTCCAACAACTTGGGATGGAAGATAAACATCCCTGTTATCAATTCTTAAGCTGCAAAGAAAATTGGTTGCAGATCTGAATACAACTTTTTCACTGCTTCTAACACTTCTAACCTCTGAGGCACTCTCCCACAGAAGCACCACAAGTAGCAGTTATTTCATAATCCAGTGCTTGTCCCGAACACTGCAAAAAAGCCAACTTGTAGCCTAGCAACTTCAGCCTGCTACTTTATTTTTTATTTTTAAATTGGAAAAATAAAGCTGGTATCTTTTTGCTCGTATGATGTCAGCTCTGCAGAACACTAGTAACTTTTCTGGATAACCTAAGATGTAAATCACTTTAGGGTAGCAGGCGTGTTCAAAAAACTCAAAGCGTTTAAGATTAATGATATTTTTTGGCCTGATGCAATCATAAACATTTGTGTTTAAGAGGTCAAGAGCATATGACAAAAGCAGAGTTATTTACATCAGCGCACAAATCACTAATCAATGAGTTTATTAAGCTAAACCCTATTACTATGACTCCCTGCTTATGGGGTGTGATTTAGCACTGTGCAGCTCAGAGTGCACTACATGCTTTCCAAGTCCCTTTGCAATTCTTGAGAGCTCAACTCTATTACTCATGAAATAAGGCACTGATTGCACCAGCAATCTGGGAAACTTAAATGCTGGTACAATAAACCTGTTTGGTGTTAAGAGGGAACCTGTGTTTGTGAACAAGACTAAATTGTATGACTGTCTGCATTACTAGAAACTAGACCACAGCAAGCCAGGATATTTCTGTTATATGTTCTTAATATTTGGTCTTCTCTGGGTCTGCATGACCAGCTTTCTCTTGATTTGCACATACTTTGATATGTGTTCTCATTCTTTTGCTCATTTTATTATCATCTTTATATATTCATAATGGTTTTGGTTTAGTGAAGCCCAGAAGCCCTAGTGCTGTGTTACACAGCACACAGAAAAATGATCCCTCAGTCACTTCCTTGAAGTATTTACCAAAAGCATTAGCCACTTCAATGCTAGATGTCTCTTCTCATCTGCTTTCTCCTTATGTAATATAGTAAATATTTATGGAGGCTTCTGTTGGAAAAGCCTTCAAGATTTACAACGACTTGCCTTGTACATTAAGGCTGCACTTATAAATCTAGCTCTTACTAGTCTAGAAACGTTGCGAATCCTCATAAAGCTGAGAACTCCCCCTTCCTAGACCACTTTAAGTCTAGGAGCTTCAAAGGAGCCAAAAGTAGTCTTGATATGAAAATAGTAGAAGCAGGCTTAGTTCTGAAGGCTGTCCCACTCCAAAGAATACCTGCCTCCATAAAAGTAGGAAAAACTGTGAAAAACCGAAAAATTAAGTGATCAGAAACTTGCAAATATTTGGAAGAAGTAGAGGAAAGAGGAAAGAGGAAAGAGGAAAGAGGAAAGAGGAAAGAGGAAAGAGGAAAGAGGAAAGAGGAAAGAGGAAAGAGGAAAGAGGAAAAAGTCTTATTCGGTTTTATACTTGCAAAAGATAAAGATTTCCCCCTGCAGCTCCTCGTGGAGACAGCAGAGAGTTTTCTAAGAATTCACAGTGACTCTTGGCTCACTGTCAAGTCTTTCAAGTTGTTTTTGACATTTGTCCTGATGAACAGACTTGAAATTCAATTGACAAAGTAAATGATGACTGACAGTTTGAATAACAAATGCAGTAGTGTACACCAGAAATAGTACTGACCACACACGGTTTAATAAGGGGTCAGGGAAGGAAAAAAAAAAACAAAAAGGACAATAAATAGTTGGGGATTTTTTGTCTTTTTTTAGAAGCACACAAAAACATACTGCAACCAAAACCCAGCCCAGACTGAACTAAGTATCATTGCAATTTATGCCTAAAATAAGCTGAATCCCACAGGACTGAATTTCTGTGCCTATTGATAGTTTATTTTTTTAAGTTACTTTTTGGAAAGAAAAAGAATCATCCATCTGTGCGAAAACGTCCTGCAGACATAGCAACAGCCTTGTGTGCATGGAACAGTTATTATTAGAACAGAGCAATGACAAAAAAATGTAAGATTTCTGGACTTCTTTTTTTAATTACACTAAAAGCAAAAACCAAAGTGGAAAGTTGCAGGATGACAAAGTATAGGTAAATCTTAGGGAAAAAAAAGAGAAAGAGGCTACAATGAAGAACTGATCCAGAAAAGGTCACAGCGGTGCTGGAACACTACTTTCTTACTACCAGATTGCACAGCTGGACCCTGACAAGCAGGGTTCAATGTGGGCTACCAGGGCAGACCCATTAGCTCAGACTTGGCTGTTCTCTATTGACAATATGGCACACAATCCAGTGAAGAATTTTCCCTAGAAGAAGTCTCCCTGGCAGACAGAAAACATTTTGCTGAAATCAAGCAAATAGATGGTAAAATTTACTCCTTTGTCACTAACTCACAAGTCTTGTTCCAAAGAGAGAACTGTGCTGACAAAAAGGAAGGTGGCCTTGAACATTGTTCTATTCTAATCCAGTTAAGCCAGTCTTGTACATATCGTTCCTGATCCTATGATCTACTAAACAATGTTAACCTACTCCACACAAACCCTTGGGATTCACACTACTACTGTGCATTGACAGACTCCTCTCCTTATGGGCCTTCTCTGAAAAAGTTTTGCTGCCATACCCATAAACAGACACAGAAGCAAACAAACAAAAAACCCAAATGTGCAGTTTCACACCAAAACTCAACAACAGGTAAGCAATTAGAATGTTGCTAAAACACCCTGATCTTGTCAGTTCCTCATATCCTCCTGCTCTGCATCCACACATTACTTCCCAGCTTACTGCACCTGCCTATGCTGTGCAGTTCCTGGCTGTGACAGAATTCAGGTAAAATTACATAAAACACTGGCAGTTATTTTAATTAGCATAAAGAAACTACCAACTTTTAGGAAATGTAGTTCTTTAATTCAAGAGGCTATGCTTGCTAAGTTTTGCATAATAAACTCTGCAAGTGGTGGTTTCTGAATCTGGAATGAGACTCCTGGGGCTCCACTTAGAGCAGGGCACCTGCGAAAGTACCTGCAATACTCTGCTACAGTTCTGCATCTGTTAACTCCACCAAAGTCCACAGTAACAGCTTAATACAATACGCATTCAATCACACTTTTCATTTCAAAATCTGAAAGGAAAACAACTTACCTTACTCCCCTGATAGAAGCAGCACTGAAGTTCCACTCGTGGATACCTTTCTGTAACATGCAGAAAAAAAATGAATGAAACATTCCTGTTTATGAATGAAGCACTAGTAGCCGTATCTTCTAGACAAACTCCAGAGGTAGAAAATCTTGCATTACAACCACCTATTATTTTTTAACAGCTGTTTTTTCCAGGGAATTATTTTTTTTTCCCCACACAAACCAAAAGCAACAGAAGTTCTAGAGAGAAATCTTCAGTTGTTTGTTTCTTCACTGTTTCCTCTGCAAACACAATATACCATTTTAGAAAGCATGCAAAACAATATACTGTTTTAGAAAGCAGAAGGGCTGCCTGCATAGCTTGGTCTGGGTGCTGAACTTGGGGTCACATGTGACCCTCTGGAAAGTGTGTGTGTCGGTGGGAGAAATCAACCTCTGAGAATAACAAGAGCCTGCTCTGCATGCTCAGTGGCCTAGCATGTGGGAAGACCAGGCAAAGACAGCTACAAGCAGAAAGTCTGATGTTAGAGAGCGAAGTGGGAAGTTCTTGAAAAGCAGAAGAAATTGCTCATAGAAGGAGCAAATCTGAAGGCCAAGTGTGCGAAGAACAGTGTCTGAAGAAACGGGTCTATTTCCCTAGAAGTCTAGAAGATAGCAGGAAAGATACACAAAACCCCTAATTGCAACTGGAGTAACAAAGAAGGCTGAAGAAAGAAGCCACCCTGTAACAACGCAAAGAAAGGCTAGGCCTCATTTATTTCCAGATCTTTCAAATTTACATCTGTCACATTCAGCAGAACTGAGTTCTCTTTGTAGACAGTCATATTGCTGTATGTTTATGTTCTAATAAAACTTTACTGTAAGAAACAGAAGCCTTTTGTATCTTTTAATGAACACATTCTCCTTTCAGGAAAAGGTAGAACTACAGCCTGTCAAAGCCCTGGCAGCCTTGGGATCCCACCACAATGAGCAATGTATTTGAAGAACTGCTTCCTAAAGCTGATTTTCATTTGGCATTTTAGTGACCTGAGCAATTAAAATGCATTCAGACATTTTTTGCTGAGAGGCAATTTATAGCAAGGGCATAGTGTCAAACACAAACGTAATAAAATGTATTCCAAAAGAATATATGAAATTGTGTAGCTTATAAAGCATTTCATGAATAGTGAAACACAGAGAAGTCAGAACTGATACACTGCCAAAACAGTTGCACAATCCTGCACAATGTGCAGGAAATTATAGTGGAAATTATTCTCTCAGCTATAACAGCTTTCTATAAGGCTTCCTACATCAATTTTCTCCTCCTCCTAATTCTTTCCTTCCTGCTCTTATCACAGTAAAGTTTGTGATGCTAATATAAAATGCCTAACACACTGTACTAAATATACAAGCAAACGTTTCTTGAAGCACAAGCTTCACACTATCGTAATTGTAAAGTACAAAGTGGTAACCCCAGTACCTCTTCAATGTTAAATCGTGGGAAGGGTTTCTCCATTGGGGTACTGGGACAAAGAGAATAGCCCGATATTAGCAAAAGGTGGGACTGCATTTTGAAGTGGAGGTACTAACTGATGCTAGTATGGAGCGTTTGTGAAACTACTATTCGAGCTGCCTGGTTCTCTTGCACAAAGAAAGATCACCAACTCAATCTCTGTGCTAATAAGGAAGGTGTACGTGCACTGCCTTTTACTCATCCCTCCATACACAAGCTCTGCCACTTTCCAATTTTCCATGCTTGGAAACTCTCTTCAGAGCTCTGCTACTGGTATTCGTCCAATTCCCACTGTTGGAAATAATCTAAATAAGTTAAGATATACATCCTGACAGGCAGAAATGCTCAAGAAGCAAACAAGAAGCATAAGCATTGTGGGTTTTACCTGTCACTTACATGCAACTAAGCTCTCACAGATTCATACACCTTTTATTTACCCCACAAAGTTCTCAAGCAATGAAATAATATGAAAGTTATGTCCCTCATGGTCTTGCCAAGTTTCGAATACATTGGAGTAAATATCTCAGGCATGCTATCCAAATTCAGCATCTGGTCTTCGGTTAGGCAAAAAAACCACCAACCACCCAAAACAAAACTCAAAATGGATTCAGAAGCCAATGTGAAACAGAGACAGGCTGTTCTATTTCAAACTTGCAAACAGTACTGCTGCATTCTTCTAACCCCATGTGGAAAGGGCTGCTAAAACCGGGGAACTGCAAGGCAAAGCTTATATGGATTATACAAATATAATGCTATTTGAATTTTATAAGCATTTGTTTATATTAAACTTCGTATTACTAAATGCATAAATGTTGAAATGTGCTGCTAAAAAAGCTACAGAAAAGGAAGAGGCCATGTTACTTATCCTGGTATTTATTACAAAAATTGCCAGCTGCAGGCTCCACTGAGTTCCAGATTGGATTCAAGAGAGAAATTCAGCTTTTTTGTGCATGAAAGGAAGTTCATACACTTTGTAACTCACAATTCTTATTCTTAGAGCACTGACTGAATTTTGGAAAATAAACTGAACTGAAACCTGAAGTATGAGCTGGTTAAACTCAGACAGACCTATGGTAGGCAGACTGAAACTGGATAGCTGAAGAAGCTTCCAAACCCATCTAATCTACCCTTGCAGTAAGGATGGGTGGTCTTTGCTTGTTAATCAGTCCCTAAAATGCCTGTTTTCAGCTTAGTAAGGCTCAAAGAAAGAGCCTTCCTCTTTGCAGTGGGCTGACAAATACATCAATTCCCTTCACAAAATCTCTTATCAAAGACGACTATTGCACTGGTTGAATTCAACTGAAAAGGAAGCTGGTGTCTCCAACTTTCTCTAGTCTCTTTTCTCCCTCTAAGATTTCTGATGGATTCTAAGGGCTTTGACAAACTTGCAACAACAGGCTAAAATTATACAGCTGAAGGGGTAACTATAATATTGCCCGTTACATTCTTTTGATGGATATTATGGCTTGCAGGGCAAGGATGCCTGCACTGAGTATCAACCAGATCCTGAGCTACTGAATAAGCTCACCACAGTGAGGATTCTGGTCAGAGCAAAAATACTATGGAACGCATTTAAAACTGAGTTTCTCTAATGCTACTGATTAACACTAGGGCAGCAATCTAATCTGCAGAAATACAGAGATACCCTTCCCAAATCAGGAAGGGGGGAGAGAGGAAAGGTATTACATACTATAATGAAACTTTAAAAATGGAGTAACAGAATTACAATAGTAGAAAATACTACAAAGCAAAGGTTATAAACTCTGCAAAGACAAAATACATAATCTACTGACACCAAACAGGTACAGACTAATACATCCAAATCCTTCTCCCATTCGCAGGATGAATGGGCAGTCAAATGACACATCTAAGAAAGAGGCCATTACTGACAGTATCAAGCAAAATATCCCAGTAGGTAAAAGACACAGGAATGCACCAGGAAATGCCATTTCTGGAATTTGAGTGCACATGCTCAAGTAAAGTTAACTCAAACTAGAATGCAAGTAGTCAAGGCAATAAGATGCCACGTATGGCCAGTACACTAAGCCCACTTTTTTGCCTAATAAAAAACCCCAAACCCATAAAACAACAGCAAAAAAAATAGACTAAATTCTGAATACAGAAATACTTTCTGAACAGATATTTTACAATAACACGGTTTACTCTGTAGAATCATAGAATAGCTAGGGTTGGAAAGGACTTAAGGTCATCTAGTTCTGTACTACAAACAAATCATTATTTACTGTGTGGCAAATTTTGGTTTTGTCCAAGAATCGCATAAATTTATTTTTTATGTTATTATCAGAAGTTGAGCCTACTTGGAAAAACATTAGTCAGAACAAACCACAAATAAATAGAAATTCATTGGTCCAGGCAAACGTTTTGGTTTGTGCTCTAAATATACTGTTTCAGCTACTGTTCATTTACATCTTCTCATGAGCTCACAACAAAAATTCCAAGCAGTATGGCCTCACATGTTTGGTATGCAACAAATGTTTCTCTTTTAACACACTACAAGTATGAAAGCTGAAGGATGAATTAACTGAAAAATATGTCTTCACTATTCTATCCACAGGCAAACAAAATGCTGCCATGGAAGAATGAACATTGCTAGTTCTTACAAACAGCACCATCTCCAGTGTTACGCCTCCAGCTCACTCAGCCTCCATTCACTCTTCATATACTCTCCCCCATGTTTCCATGCTCCCGTCCTCATCTGAGGTTCTATGACGTCCTCCCTGTCTTCACTCTTGCCAATGTTATGCTTCCTCAGAATCCCAGAATGCAATAGCCATTCTAGATTTCCCTCTCTCCTTGCTTCTCCAGATTTTCTAAGCTACATATTTCCAAATATGCCTGGCTATCTCACACCTTGACATACGAACTTCTTGGCTTTTCTGATTTCTAGACTTTCTGAGCATCTATCTATCCTTCCGCCAAATACTTTTCTGGCTTTTGATTCATTCCGCTCCTATTTTAAGACACCAGTCTCTATTACTCTCATATTAAGAGTATTTACCACAGCTGACAAGCAATAATGCAAGTACAGAAAGAAGATAGTTCTGTTAGCATAAGTAATTTATGCTACATTATTTGTATGATGACAGTGTACTGTAAACTACTTATGAAGCAACAGACTTGGATATTTTACACTGCTGTAAAACAACATGAAAGTAGCTGGAAGTTATTTTTTAAAATTATGGGGATAAAAGATCCATTGAAAAGCAGGACAAATAAAGAAAAAAAAATAAGAATGCCATATTGAAAGAAAAAAGTAAAAAACGCATGGCAACATATATCCACAGCATCTTCCTGTGTGTTACTAAAACACTTTTCTCCTCTGCAGAATCCATCACTAGATGCAACTGCTTGCATGTTATGTGCCTTATCTATCATGCGTATTTTTAAATTGTGAAAAAAGTTACAACTACAGACATCATGGTATATACCTTGTCATCAGGCAGCACATGCCAGATAGACACAGTCTTCTCTTCAGCTTCACTGTTGATGGAGAGATATGAGGGCTGATAGATTTTTGTTGGTTCTAATATTAAAACCTTGTAAAAAAAAAAATGGCATTAGTACAAATTATGTAGAAGTTTAAAAATTATTAAGATACGTTAAAAGTATTTCTGTAGTCATACCATAGCAGGAAAAACAGGGGAAATGGAATGAAAAGTAAAATTTTACATACTGGGCTAGCTTAGTATGGCTGACAGCAACTTAAGATTTTTAAAAAGGCATCAAAATTTAGGTTTTTTATATAAGGCCATTATGTGCCAATCGTTAGCAGATGTCACAATTTTCTAAATTATTTCTCTGACAACTATCAGATTTAGAAATCCTTCTGTCACAATTCATTCTCTTACAATGCCATTCAAGAATCATCTCCCATGTGAACAGGATTCATGGTATACTTTCATCATCTTTTGGTAGAAGTGCTTTTGGGTAAAACAGAAAAACACACCAACCTAGAGCTAGACTAAACTGCTTTTGATTTAGAGTATTGTGAACTTTAGCCACGAGATCAGATCATTTTCTCAAAAGCAACAAACAACACTGCATAAGGCTGACAGCTAAAGGTTATAGAAGATTTCCTAGAATACGTGAAACAAACTAGAACCATATTGTAAAGAGATGGGATACAACGCAGCAAGATTCAGTCTAACATAACCACTTAGTAAATGAAGGCAGCCACTCTGCCACTTTAATAATGTTCTGCCAGCACTACTTCAAGATCTTTCAAGCTTCCAGCAATCAAACAATCAAACTATGCTGTCATTGGGTTTATCTTTTGGCTTATGCTACTGCAGTGATTAGTTTCAATTCATCTCTTAGTATTAACAAAAGTCCAAACCATTTGACTTGGATGGTTTTGTAAGTCAGAGCCTATTTTAAACATCTAATTGTGTCATTTGATCATTAAAAATCTAAGAACAATGTGGCCTTGTCTTTTGCAAAAAAAAAAGGAGGCTTCAAAATATTATTTGCTACCCTGCAAAACTTTATGCCCATTCTCCTTGGAGAAGGAGAACCAGACTCCCTAGAGAGTCTCATGTTGCTTTCTTTCACTTTACTGCCTCAAGCTGCTGCAGTTCAGCACTCAAATCTTCCTTATGGTTTATTATCCCATCTACACACAGAAGCCAAAGAACTGTACAAAACAACCAGTGTGCACTTCAAATATTTGGGAGGCAATTGCAACTGCTATTTAAAATAAGAAACTGTATTTGCTAATGGTTACCTAAAAGGAATACCCAAGACATTATTTCTCGTACATATATAGTTAATACGACAGGAAACAAAGATCTTTTTACAGAATACTTTCAGGACATTGTTCAACACCAGAGCATCTAATGAAAATAATCAGCAAAATGTTTGTGGAATAAATCTGAAAAGTATATACACATACTTACAGTTTGATCCTGTTAAAATACATTGTCCAGTAGCTGGAACAATGCATTTTTGACTTCTTGGGCTGATTTTCAACCTCTAACAGAGTACAGGTTTAACTGGCAGTAGTTTATGCGAAGCCTACTGAGCTAGAATGAAGCTAAATACTTTTTCTTCAAAATATGATACAGTTAATACAGTATCACTTGGAATATACTGCAAAGGTTTGCTTTAGAATATACCCATTGGTAGCAAACTCCAAATAGCAAGTTCCATCTTGACTTTTTTCCTAATTACTTTTACAAGGAACACACCGTGCAAACCCATTGTAGCCATGTGCAATCAATCAAAAACTAATCTAATATGCAGGCCAAATACATTTCTTCTGAACAAGCACTTTATTGTCTGGCCAACTGAAAGCAAGCAGTGTTTTGTGTTCATTTCCTTCGTGTCACATTTTATCAAGAAAGCCCCAAAAAACCCAAAAACCCAACCCAAAAACAAAGCCAAAAAACCAACCACTTACTGGAAATCGAACTACAGACACATCTGTCTTTGTGGCTTCAACAAGGAAGTCCATCCAGAAGTCCACAAGTTCCTGTTTGGCCATATGCTGTTCTGGAGTCAGTTTCTTAAAATGCTGATATACCAAAATAGTCTCTACAATAGACTTCAGGTACCTGTGATCATTCAAGCATATACAGACTGTAAATTTAATGCAATCTGTAGGTAATAACTACTCTAACTTTAATCACAACTGAATCATTCACCATTGCAACACCAAGGCAGCCAATAAGCTTTTGGTTCTCTAGGACTGCTTTTAATAATAATTCCTCATTTAGAACTGGCAATGTAGCTGCTATATTAGTAACCTGAAATACAAATGAGCTCTGGGACACTCCTTCCTGCTTATATTCCTGATCCCATATACTGCCTCCTATCCTAAACCACAAAAGGATGGGACCATGCTAGGGAAGGACAACAGCAGCACTGAATGTCTCCCCTAAAAATCCAGCTCACACTCTCTCTGCTGTTCTACTTTCCGGGGCTGATTTATGGGGCTCCTCATAACATTGCTTTCTCTTGGTGTATTTTAAAAGAAGTTGCAAATAATCTTATGCAGTTCTTATGAAAGCTACAGCAATGAGATACACATGCTTAAAGAGGATTTATTGCAGCTGCAACCTTACTGCAATTAGACTATTCATGGAACTGTTGCCAGGCTTATGGGAAGAAGGTATAATGTAAACTTTGGGAACAGTTTCATAGCTGTGCATTTTCCAATCACCCTTCTTAGGCCATGGGGATACCTACTCCCCTTTGCATTAAGCGGGCTCTGCTGAACAGCAGGCAAGAGACTGGAAAGGAATTTTTCACAGGAGCAGAGTCCTTCCTGAAGTACAAATGAGTGTGCTGTGTATTGAGAGTTTAATACACAAACTTAAACCCGAAAAGCACTGGTACATAAAATCCTGACAACCACGCGTTCATAAACTCCAGGAAACTCTACCAGGAGACTTCCAGGGAGTGCTATCCAGCTTCTCAGTAGAACATGCACACAGTAGAAATTGAAAACCTTGCAGATAAACACACTGTAAACAGCGTTTATAAAATATTTGGCCAGAAAACGAGTTTTTAATTTTGATAATTCCTATGTTATGCAGATATAGATGTTTAGCATTTCTGTATTTTAGCACATATACATGCATTCCCATCTGATCAGCATTTGGAAACACTAGCCTTTACAAAAAGGCAAAAATAGGCTGAGACATATGCACTCTTTCAATTGAAAGAGGGACAACCTTTTTGGTCAGAAAGGAGTCTTGGCTCTCCCCAGCTAACAGGATTCGAGCCGTTTACTGAGTAGGTGACCAGTTCTCAGTTGCTGACTATATCCAAAGCAGAACAACTGCTGGGAGCCTGCTGTCAGAGTACACATCTCTTGGCCTTTACGTAAGAGCTGTTGACTCTATAGGGTTGTCCCTAGACAACCTAGATTTATAACTTTTAACCCTAAATTTATAACCTTTCTGTTAACTGGACTTTACTCTGCATTCTTCTCAATCATAATGAGATGCAACCTGCACCATACGGAACTGATTTGTGCTCAAGTTCCTAAAACAGCCGGTATGTGCAAGTACCATCACATTATTCCAAGGTTTATTCATGCCTCTCTAGCCAAGCTGTCTGCATTACTAAAAACTTTCAGGCAGTTCTGACTAAACCCACATGCCACTACCACTTGTCTTCAGAAATGTAACTGCTCGAGTATGGTCCCTCTAAAGCAACTTCTCCTTTTCCCATTGCTCTCAGAAGAATATGGAGCCAGTGTTGAATCTGCCCTTTTCCGACACCAAATTAAAGACCCATAGCGAATCTATTTCTGAATAAGGGCAAAAGAAGAAAGAGTCCCTTGTCCACATAAAAATACACTGAAACTATATACAGAGAGCAAATTTGTTAAAAAAACCAAAAACAAACCAAAACCAGTCTCTTGTCAGGAAATATGATGTCAAATGTGAAAGCTGAAGGAGTCCAATGTTTTAATACATAGCAATGTACATGATCTCATTTGTGACCTTACCATGCTGGTGCCTTCAGTTTAAACAGCTTTTCTGAAGCCTGGATCACTCTTACATGGTCATTAGCCAACATACTGGCCCCCAAGAAAGATCCCACTTCCCAATAGCTCTGCAGTTTCTCCAAGCTCCCCTTTTTACCAAGCAGGCTGCTGATCTTTACTCCTGTAGTAAAAAGAATAATAGATGGCAGGAATATATTAATACAGTTTTAAAATAACTATTTCCCTGAATTGAAATCTATTGATTGTTTAAATTACTGTAGCCTCTCCATTTCAATAAAGTAAATGCAAATCATACTTACCAGTTAATATTATATGCCTTCCAAACACCCTAAGAGGTAGCAGATTTTTTTCTGTCCCTCCCCCTCTTCCTAAAGGCTCCTCAAGAAAGGAACTTTAAGACATCACTGTCAGGACAAGGCCACAGTCAGATTACCTACGTTCTTGCATGGACCTCATCTGTAAAGGTAAATTGGGGCCTTAGGCTACACAACATAGCTGTAAAAACTTAACAGATGCTGAATAAGGCACCTATTATGTTTTTTTCTGCTTTGTTTTTTTGACTTAAAAGCCCCAAGCCCCAAACTTACCTTTATAGACAAGGTCCCATGCAGAAGGAACAGATGATCCACTGGGCTTCTTCCAGCAGTGATGTTCTTTTAATTGCCGCAAGTCCTACCCCAATGAAAGACATCTATTAATATTCGTAAGTCCCCCAGCAACTCAAGACTACGGAGAGCCTCAGGCTTCAATTTTGACTTGCTATGTTTTCTGAGAACTACAAATTCCCCTGTGGCCTTCAGGATGATTTTTAGTTCATATTAGCTGCCACATATCTATAGCTAACATGAGATATACTATGCTATACCTCACAAATAAAACAATTTGCAGCTTACAACACAGGCCTCCTCACTACCATAGTCTTTTATTCACTTTTCCCACACTACTCCATTATGACAGCTTCCCTCCCACATCACCTTCCATTGTCCTTGATATTAAAGCTGAGTAGTCACAAGAAATTTTGATGCAGCTGTTGATCTTTATTTTTTCCTTGATTAGATAGCAGACTAAACTTCACACTGGAAGCAGCAATAAATCTATTGAAACGCGTATCATTACATAAGCTACATTTCAGTCTGCAAAATTAATCTTGTTTTCTTACACTGTTCCCATTTTTATGTTATCAACAATAGACAATGTTTTTAAAATGTGAAATTTTAAACAAGTGGTCTACAGCCTATTTCACGTCTATACTTCACACTTTGTGCTCTCTTACTAACAAGAAATTGTTGTGCTTGGGTAACATACAGAACAAAATAACACTTCAATCATATAAAAAACATGATTTGTTCACTTGTTGGGAAAGAAGTTTGTTTAGTTATTCCCAAAGAGAAAAAAATGCAGTAGATTTTACAACATATCACGGAGGTGTTGGAGTGGGTCCCCAGAAGAGCAGCAAAGCTGGTGAAGTGTCTGGAGAGCAAGTCTTATGAGGAAAGGCTGAGAGAACTGGGGTTATTTAGTGTGGAGAAGGGAAGGCTCCTTATCGCTCTCTACAATTACCTGAAAAGAGGTTATAGTGAGGTGGGCGTTGGTGCCTTCTCCCAAGTAACAAGCGATAAGACAAGAGGTAACAGCCTCAAGCTGTACCAGGGGAGGTTTAGACTGAATATTAGGAAAAATTCCTACACCGAGAGGGTGCTCAGGCATTGGAAAAGGCTGCTCAGGGAAGTGGTGGAATCGCAGTCCCGGGAAGTGTTCAAAAATGTATACAAGAGGCCCTTGGTGACATGGTTTAGTGGTGGAGTTGGCAGTCCTGGGGTAATGGCTGGACTTGATGATCTGAAAGGTCTTTTCCAACCTAACTGAGTCTATATACCTGAAACATGACACAACGTACCTCACATCCACCAACCCCACAAGGTGCAGCAGTGACCATGTTTGCCTATCACCTCTGCAAGGCTTTAAGGCAGAGTGCTATATTACATTCATGTTGTCAAGACATGGCTTGAGGATGCATACACGCACTTGGTGTAGGATAGGAAGAGGGAATTTGTGTTAAATGTGTTCAGCTTCAGTTGAGTTCTAGAAACTAAGACGTACGCACTATCCACACGACACAATAAATGGAAAAAAAAAATCTCCCCCAGGACCCTAGAGTAACACTATTCAGCAATATCCTCAAAGGCTGAAGGGCTGTGCTAGAATAAAACATTTGTATGTGTATGAGCAGCATACAAGAGCAGACAGATACCCACTAACTTCCACTGGCTTTGTATGTGATCTCATTGCAAGGGAAATAAGCAACTGGTATCACCGATACATGAGTAATTTCAAACTGGTACACTTTTGCTGGGAGGAAGGAGAAAGGAAGTGATTTAGTTTTATGGAGTGTCCT
The DNA here is from genome assembly GCA_039720435.1 of Amazona ochrocephala. Lineage (NCBI taxonomy): Eukaryota > Metazoa > Chordata > Aves > Psittaciformes > Psittacidae > Amazona > Amazona ochrocephala. The sequence goes on from CM077878.1 coordinate 77,368,798, forward strand.
CGCTGAGTACTGGGTGATGGCACTCACAGCTGCAGTGACCACTGACAAACAATAACAAGCAATTTGTGACAGTGAGCAGCAGCACTGGTTCACAAGCTTACACCCTCTGTTGTGCTTCGCTACACTTCCAGGAACACACCCATCGGAACCCTCCAGTGCTCCAGAGGTAGGAACAGAGTCAAACCAAAGCACACACTCAGTGTGTGGTTTTCATGACAAGCACAACTCACATGGGGAGGAACTGGGACTACTGATGTGACAAGAAGAAGGGTTTGTTAGGAGAGTAAGGCTGGTGATAGCAAGGCTCTTGAGTTCCAGCTCACAGAATAAGGGAAATAAATGGTGGGAGAAAGGGCAGATGTGTAGCAGTGATGATATCAAAGGACACCAAGTTCAGGAATCATTATTGTTACGTAGCCTGGATGAACTGGAAGTTTTACAACTGTTCTATGAAGTGGGTCCTATTACCTTAGAGAAAACAACATCAGCCTCTCATCAAATTCCTCTGAGAAAGATGAGGTATGCAGTGCTAAACTCTAGTTTGCAGGCCTTCATCTACAAAGCTCATCTACAAGCTTACTTATCACTGTTAGGCAAGTTGGCAAAGTCAAGGCAGTCTTTTCTTCCATGAAAACCTTGGCATTCATTGGGGGAGTAAAAAAAAAAAAAAGCAGCTGAATTCCAAACATTTGTCCTTAAAAATAAATGAGCCATAACAGAGGAACCATCAATGCCAAAAAAAGCCATTAATTTTGTAATACCAAGAATATACCCACAGCTGGTGAAGAAAGTAAGATACAGTAAGTAGATATTACCAGTTAATTATTACTATAAAGGTTTTATAAATAAACTGATTTCCTTGCTCAGATATTGACAGAACAATTCATATTACAGGACCCTTCGTGTGTCAGAGTTGCACAGCCTGCAGAGCTCATTATTGTCAACACAATGCACTGCATTTCTGGTTCTGCAATTTTGTACAGTTAAGAGATCAATACTATTCAGAAAATAGGACTGCCATTAATGTTTGACATGATCATTTAGTATTAACTATTAGCTAACAAGCAGAGGAAGGAACTTTCAGAATGCAAATTCTCTGATCTGACTGCAGATCAGTAAAAATTTTCTTGGCTACTGGACTTAATCACAGTTTTACTGGTGTTATTAAATTATTGCCAATGCAATTAAGATATGCATCTTCTAATTACAGCCTCACATAGCCTCCTCTGAAGTGCTGTTAGGGACCATATCCTTCCTTAGCCTTACCCAGCCTACCAATTTAATTTCCATATAACCTGGACTGAACTTCAACCAGCTTGCTCTAGCCTCTCTCCTCATCTCCTTCCAGAAGACAGACTTCCTCTAATTCCTATGTGCTACAGATAATGCTGTGGGTGGACACCAAACTGAAAGCACTGCCAGGCAAATCTAACTACTGCGAACAAATGGTCTTGTACACACAGATCTAAACAGAAGGAGACATCAAAAGAAAGACACACATGTAAGAGATTCTTGGGATGCAGGGGGAGGGAGTCATCAAAACATTTTCCCACACAACCTCTGTGATTTTGCTTATTTTTGTTTAAAACATGAACACTAGCCCAAGACAAGGAAAATAGTAAATTATCCTCAGAATCCAGCACAACTCAAGCCAGCTCACACTACAAACCTCATAGTACAAAGATAAATGTAAGGTGGTGCCCCTGGGAATACACAATCCAGGAGTACAGCACAGGCTGGGACGTGCTCCCCTGGGGAGCAGCTCTGTGCAAAGGGACCAGATATTTCTCCACTAAATCATTCATCAGCCATGGATGAAATATTAAGTAATAAGGACCCTTAATTTCTGTAACTTTCTCCATGCAAACAACAGGGAAAACAACACTGGACAAACTCATGAGAAGATGATACCAAACATCTGATCCCTACAGGTAACACCCAGATTTCATCAGCACAATTAATTTATCTAAATCTGGTTGGCTACGTGCAATTGAAAATTTTCTTTAAAATGGAAGGATTTGAATTAAATATAGCCCAGCTAAGTTATCTAATATAGAATTAGGCCAGCTGAGTGAATGTTTGCAAATGTTATGTAGAAAGCAAAACATGTATTTTCACCTCCTACACTGGCACAAGAATTCAAATTTCAGCGTAGGAGATGGAAGTATTCTGACTCAAAAAGCAAACTCACCCACTCACAGAAGGGCCAACACAGTAGTTGGGGCAACTCTATGCAGCCTATCACCTTCACATGAATACCTTCATTCACTCCAGAGAATTTCAATTTCACCTCCATTATGTACATGGAAGTAACGATCTCACCCTGACCTTCACACTCAAAAAATTCTCCATCTGGAGAATGACTTCAGACACACAGTGTACACCTAACTTCTAAACTAGAGCAGAAGCTGAGTACAGGAGCATTCTGTGGAACGAAGAACATTGTTTCTCACTCACTTGACAACCTCTTCAGGAGACTGACAAAATAACAAAACAAAACCAAAAAAACCCCACAAAGTCAAGAGTTATACTAATGCATGAAGAAGCATGTCAGTTGCACAGGATATGTTACTACACATTACAACATTCAGTGCTTTCTCTCACACCTTCCCTAAAAGTATTAAATACCAGCTACTAGGAAGAAAATTAACTCTATCCCAGCTGAAACCAGGACATCTTGACTTTGCACTCCCCTCAAATCCAGCAAAACCACAAAATCACTAAAACAAAATGGATACCTTAATTCTTCCTTCATAAGCATTGAATCAGCTTGCCTGGGGAGGTTGTGAATGCCCTATTAGGGGAAGTGCTGAAGGCCAGGTTGAGCAACCCGATCTAGTGAAAGATGTTCCTGCCCATAGCAGGGGGTTTGGACTAGACAGTCGTTAGAAGGTCCCTTTCAATCTAAACCACTCTGTGATTCTATAAATTCAGACATTCAGGAAACCTTAAAGAAAACATTGGAAGAGAAACTTCCTTCTCTCAGCCCATCCCAAGCTCAAGTCAAGTGCATTTTCCTCACTCTTAGGATGGCCTTTTTGTCCGTATTTCCTACAGTTCTACAGGACGGGTTGTTTGTTTCTTTTAAAGAATCCTAGCTGGAACTGGATTCCCTCTTCAGGTGTTCTTGTTTCACACAAATGACACCACTGCAAAGAAAGACTCGGTTTTCAGTAAGCCTTAGCAATCAGTTCAGACCTTGAAACTGGAACCAGGTCTTCATGACAGCACTTACCCACGATCAGGTGGGATCAGTGGTGATGGGGGAGACCTACTCAAATATTCACATAGTCACTATAAATGCATTTGTATACAACAATCAGATTTTCTCCATGACAGTGACTGATGTCATACTTTCATTAGAATGTGATTTTGCTGTGAATTTGCAAGCTGTAATTACCAACTTTCCGCAGCTCAAAAGAAGTATCAAAGCAATGTCCAGCTGCCAGGAGGAGTACTGCATAGTTTATTCCTGACTGTAATGTTGGCTCCGACTCAAACGCCTTCTTGAACCTAGAAAAAACAAATATACAAGTTTACTTTCTAAATAATGCAATCTAGTAGGGACATAATTACACTTTTAGGCACTTTAAATGCTTATCTTCTGTTTACACAGCAAGAATCCATGGAAGTAAAAATATTTTACCATTTTCCACACATGCTTTGGGGTTATTTTTAGGAGTCCATTATTTATCCTCCTCCCATTTCCTTTCCCCTTGCACAACAAGCACAGACCCTACTCATCCATCCCAGTGAAGTTATAGTATTTTACTAGGTTGCCAATTTTGAGATGAAAGAAAAAGAAAGTAATACTATCGGCTTGTAAGACACCTGCTTCACAGTTATTGATTAATAACCTTATTATTTTACTCTTAAATGTATGAATTTTCACTGACTTAAAACCTTAGATTCTGTTGTAGATCTGCTGCAGTGACGAACAAGCATATGAATATACATAAGCACATAAGCACAAAAGCAAGTGAGCAAGAAGACTGGCAGTGGAATTCACCTAGACTAAATCTTGTCTAAAAGAGAAGGGGATTCACACAAACACAGCACACACTATCCTCATGCTAGTAATGCAAGTCGTGGTGACAACAGCAGTAGCAGATCAACAGTGCTTTAAACTTGTTCTACAGAATAAGAACATGTTTGGCTGCATATATACACAAACACACATGCACTTATACACCCTTCTGTAAGTAGGAGGCAAACAAGAATATCATACGAGACTTAAAGAGCACAAGAGATTTAGTCAACACAACTCTGCTACAATAAAAGTAGAGCGTTTCAAATTACTTTCAAAACAATAGGAAAAATCCAGACAAACAGATGGATCATATAATAAAAGTTAAGCAGGTTGTAAGATCAATAAGTAAGGAAAGAAGGAAAAATAATCTATAATAGAAAAAAAAGGATTTGGCTTCCAGACCATGCTTTGACATGTAATCAAAGCTAAGGCATTTTGATCCTAGCAGACCACAAATAATGTCTGGCCTGGTTTGAGGTTTTTGTGAATCCAATGATTCAGGACTTCGCATCCTTTAACATAAACTCTGCTGTCCAGAACTGCAAGACAGGCTCCTCTTCAATCTGCTACATATATACTCTTTCTATACTCCAGCTGCCCCCCTCCAAAGAACTTAATCATTGGACAAGAGTCTAGCCCTATAAAAGAAACATGATGAGCAGAGAAGTCTCAATTTTGCCTTTTCTTTCCAAATTTCTTGCTTTCCCAGCAGAAACTCATTTTTCTGGCCATCTTTACATGCTACTCATACCAAGAAATACTAGTACCTTAGACATCTGTAGTCCTATTTACCTCTCCTAAACTGTTACAACCAAAAGTGTCATTTTATATTTAGTGCAATGCTGTGCTGACATTCTTAAAACCTGCCTCAAAAATATAAAAAAAATAACTTGCATTAATTAATTTCAAATAGATGAAAATATTCATGGTTTCCTAAACAAGTCACAAGTCACATCTGTTAACCAAACTGTTTTAAATTCAACTGCTGCAGCTGCTGACATTGTCATGCCCCCAGTGTCACTGGAGGAACCTGTGCAGATTTGCAGAAAGGTGGTAAGGTTTAAAAGTCTGCCTATGAAGTGGAGACTGGCTCACCTGGTACAATTATAAATGCCATCAAGAAATTGAAAGATGACATTCGAGAAAATGTTGCAGTGCAGACACTGAATTAGTGAGGTAGCAGTGAAAAGATTTGAATAAAGACTTCATAGCTTTGGTAAGTCTGATATACACTGTCAATATGCAACAAGAAAGTGACAGTTAATTATCAATCTTTCATCTCTTCTCTCATATTTACATGACAGATGTCTTTTATTCTGCTTTCTAATTGTCAGGAAAGCACATTGCCTGCCTTTTTTTTTTTTTCCCTTCCTTCTGGAATAGACCAAAGTACAACATCACCAGCTGTAAAAGCAACACTTTGGTTCTGCTGCCAAATCCTCACTATATGCAAATTCAATATAGTTCTCCTACATGCTCATTTCTTCAAGACTGAGATAATAACCTTTATCTCAACAAAGTAACACTATCATGGAGGCATTGTTCCTTCACGCACCTTCTCCCATTGTGGCCTCCTGCAGTACTAGAGTAGGTCTCCTTCCCAAAGCCTTCCAATGAGTCAGCCTTTCAGCCATGTTAAACCTGCTGGATGACTAACACTAGAATTCAACTCAATATCCAGCATAAAGTACAAACCGAAAGCAACTGGCCCATGTAGCACAGCTTCCAGCTAAATTCCAGCTTGAGTCAACAGAGATTCTCCTTGTCCTATGGCAGAGTGGTTTATATCATGTCTTACTTGCCAGAGACTTAAGAGGTGACTTAGGAGCTGGAGGGTCAGCATCCTATCCTATTGAAGGAGCTGCCAGCCTGCTGTCAAACTGGTGTGCCTGACTGTAAACACTTCCCCTCACTCCCCTATTTATGAATATTGTGACTTCTAAGATGCATCTGTTGAAAGTGTATTAAAACAGCTACATGAAATTATCACTATTATAATTGTTCTTAACCCAATTAGGTTCGAAATTTATCAGTTCATAAGGCACTATGAATAAGAAAAAAGCAAGATGTACAGTAACAAAAGTAATACCTATTCATACTATCTAGCCTGTGATAATGCTGAGTGTTTGTACACAGGATTACAGTTTCCTTGTTGTATTAGTTCATTAGCAAAATTTCTTTTCTTTTTTTTTTTTAAAAAAAGGATCTTGAGAATCTGTTATGAGCTTGCCTTAGAATAAATAACATTTTTTTTTAAATGCAAAATTATGAAGGAGGGGAATGACGACAATACGCTGCATTCCTGTTATTTCAACATCTTTAAAAAAATCCAGTAAGCATTGCAAAACTTTAAAGCAAGACAAACAATTACAAACTGTACTTGTATTCTGAGGCCATAAATGGTAAAGAGTTTTATCTTATCTTTTACCAAAGACAGTTCTAATCTGGTTTATTGAAAACAAGTGACAAACGATGAAGAGAGAAGAAAGCTTTCCATTCTAAGCATTTACTTCAACAGGCAGCTGATGAGCAGAAGGCCAGAACTATGATCTGATGTGCAAGATACATAAACACAGATTGTCTGTATCCTCACCTAAATCATAATGGAGAGAAGCAGCTCATCCTCACAGAAGTCTAGGATGGCATCCATTGCCTCCATTTTTTAAGCCTATTCACGTTACAGTGTTTTAGTGCACTTCAAAAGCAATGAAAACCATGATACTTGCTTTTAAAATTAAGATAGAATCATAGAATCATAGAATAGTTAGCGTTGGAAAGGACCTCAAGATTATCGAGTTCCAACCCCCCTGCCATGGGCAGGGACACCTCCCACTAAACCATGCCATCCAAGGCTGTGTCCAACCCCACCTTGAACGCCGCCAGGGATGAAGCATCCACAACTTCCCTGGGCAACCCATTCCAGGGCCCCACCACCCTTACAGTAAAGAATTTCTTCCTCAGATCCAATCTAAACTTCCCCTGTTTAAGTTTAAACCCATTACCCCTTGTGCTATCACTACAGTCCCTAATGAAGAGTCCCTCCCCAGCATCCCTATAGGCCCCCTTCAGGTATTGGAAGGCTGCTATGAGGTCTCCACACAGCCTTCTCTTCTCCAGGCTGAACAGCCCCAACTTTCTCAGCCTATCTTCATACGGGAGGTGCTCCAGTCCCCTGACCGTCTTCGTGGCCTTCCTCTGGACTTGTTCTAACAGTTCCATGTCCTTTTTATGTTGAGGACACCAGAACTGCACACAATACTCCAAGTGAGGTCTCATGAGAGCAGAGTAGAGGGGCAGGATCACCTCCCTCGACCTGCTGGTCACACTCCTTTTGATGCAGCCCAGGATACGGTTGGATTTCTGGGCTGCAAGCGCACACTGCCGGCTCATGTTCATTTTTTCATCAACCCACATCCCCAAGTCCTTCTCCACAGGGCTGCTCTGAATCTCTTCCCCGCCAAACCTGTAGCTGTGCCTGGCATTGCTCCGACCCCGGTGTAGGACCTTGCACTTGGCATGGTTAAACTTCATTAGGTTGGCATCAGCCCACCTCGCAAGCGTGTCAAGGTCCCTCTGGATGGCATTCCTTCCCTCCAATGTATCAACCGAACCACACAGCTTGGTGTCATCGTCAAACTAGCTGAGGGCGCACTCAATCCCACTGTCCATATCACCCACAAAGATGTTGAACAAGACCGGTGATAAGAATTTGTCTAGCCTATTATGCGCTTCTTTGTCTATCAATGGTACTGTAATCCACTGTAATATGCATATACTATATGGTGATGATGGGGTGATAAATAAAACTTCTGCTAGCATGAGTTTGGAACAGTCATAGTGCTTGCAAGCATGGGAGGAAAAAAAAAAAAAGACAGAATGGTACCTCCTAAGCATCAATGAAGAGTTAAACCTCAGCACCTAAGAAAAATAAGATGATACAGTAAACAGGTGACTTCACATTTGGGAAGGAGAAAAATACACTCTGATGAGAACTACTTAAACTTCCAAGTCTCTGAGGTACCTCAAGAACTTTGTGGAACCAGATCTGTTAACAACAAAAATATCTCATTCTTAACAAGTAAGTGAAGAACGTAAGTGAAGAACATTAGAAGATTCAGTGTATCCCTTAAGGATGACAAATACATGGCACGAAAAAAAACCCAACAGTTGAAATATATTCCTGTTTAAGGAATATTTTCCCAAAGCTAACAAAAGGACACAGACTAGTAAAACAGTACTCACCAGAATGTCCCTTTGTCCCTGCTTTCTGTATCTATGAAACCAGATTCCAAAAACATGTCCTTGTAAATTCGGCCAACTAGGCAGTACATATCTGAAGCTACTTGGTCTTCCTGTTCTACCAGGGGAATCATAATTTCTAGAGCTTTCTGTCTGTCTCCAGGCAGATTTCGCCTATTGAAAAATCAAAAAAAAATGATTAAAAATCCAATAAAGTTAACAAGAAATACTTTTCTATTACTACGTTTGAATATATATGCATGACTTCTTCCACGTAAATGTGCTTCTAGACGCAACGGACTGTATTAAATATATACTCACTCCCCCTCTCCTTCTTTTTTTTTTTTTTACTTAATATCACTGAACACCTTTATACCAGCCCCCAAATATATTTTGTCTCTCTCATGAAGCATCAGCTAGAGCAAAGCACCAACAACAGCAACAAGAGCCTCAAGGGCAATTCTCAGAAAGATCATGTGTTACTTTCCTACAAAATAGAAAGATACAAACGTTTTTCATACATAATACTTTTTCATAGTAATTCACATCTTAAAGCAAAAAAAAAGATTCCAACTTGTGTCTGTGATTTTTTTAATATACATTTTGAATGTGGAAAAAAAAAACCAATAAAACCACAACAAACCAACAAAAGAAAAACCACACAAAAGCACAAACCAGAGTGAATTCCCATGAAAGGGAAAGTTAGGAAGTAAAGCCAATAAGGTAATATTAACAAAAGTACTTCAGACAAATAAACCACGTAATTGCAAGTATTAGACACTTCCTGGTGACTCACAGTTTGGATATGTGTATCATTCGGTATCAAGAGTTTAGAATTTTCTACATATTTGTGTATTGAACAAGCAAATGACTCCTTCCTCAGCAAGAACAATTCTTTGACAGTCTGGGGAGAGTATCAAATTCTTTTGGAGAAATTGCTTGTAATATTTGAGTGGCTACAATTTGAACTGGGGGAAATACACAAAAGTCACCTTGTATCTTCCTTGCAAGCTTTGCACTGAAGACACTTGCAAGACAAGGCTACTTCAGAAAGAAAAACAGCCACATCAAAAGCCACAGCCACCTTAAAACAGACACTACTTGATCAGAGGTTAAGTAATGGATTTTTGCTTCCCTCTCTACAAGAACATATCAAAGTTCTGATGCATCTGCACAAGCAGTGTCAGTGTAAAACCTCAGAGCATGTGTAGTCTAATTAATATCTGAGCTCATGATCTCTAAGCACATGAACGCAGCTCCAGAAGGGGGTGACATGGAAGAGAAGGTTTAGGTCGAGCAGAATGGGTAGCAGAGGACGAATAACAACATAACAAAGATAATTATGAAAACAGAGCAAAAGCACTCGTTTGGGCAGATAGCATAAACTACTTTACCAGAAGAAAAAAACACAAGCACTCTGTGCAAGCCTACATGCTGCAGCAACCTCTGCTTCTGAATCAGCCTGATGATACACGAAATTCAATGCCATCTCTTCCCAACCTTCAGACCAGTCAAATTCTAACAAATTAGGGTAAGTCTCCTCAGACTACAGAACTGCAGCAGGCTCCCCAGATACTTCTAGACTGGCACAAAAGACTGGTGTACTCATCTGAGATGGACAAGTGCTTACAATCCCAGGCTCCATGGAAAGAAATAAATTGCTCCTGGATGAGCAAGTAACAGCCTTCTTCAGGTCTGTGTTTAGTTCCCCTGACAACTAATCATTTGCCCAGCTGCTGAAGGTTTGCTTCTTTATGTCTTCTCATATTGATCACTCAAGTAAAGCAATAACAGTAAGTCTGCAGCTTCTTCACGGTTTTTTATCTGGCTTTCATTACAGAAGGGAAATTTTCAGAATGGAGTTTGAGATGGATAACTCTTCCACATCTCATATTGACAATCACTAATACAGATCAAACCAATAGCGAGCTGAACTTAATGAGAACAAAACCAGTAAGGCACAGTGGTTTGTAATTTAAGCCATTTAGAGTTTGCTGGTCTAAAGAGACAAAGGTCCCTACTTTTCTTTCAGCTTACTCTTCCATCATCAATGCAGTCACACATTTTCTTGATTTAGGTCAGACTAATCCTGATTAATTGAGCTGCTCCATCCTTCTGTACTAGTGACCTGGATTAGAAGCATGAGGGACAGTTGCTTCCACAGCAAACATTCAGACGTGCAGAATATTTGAGACCTGCCTTAGCTTGGGAAATATCCTCTATATTATCAATATAAGAAAGCTACAATTAGCCAAGTAATTCCTTCTTAGCATACACCAAAGCATGAACATTTTCATAGCTGCCATGGATTCCAGTTGCATGTACAACCTGGAGAAAAGAGGGAGAGGAAAATCTGATTTTAAGTCCTTTGGAGGTACTGTGTAGGCTTTTTGTATGACAGATACTTGCCATCAAAGAAGACAAATACAGACATACCTCAAAGGCTACATCTTACAGTCACATCTATAAAAACAGACTTTTCAATCTGCAAGGAGTCCCAGCAGAACCAATGAATATAAGGATCTGCATAAGAATATACTGCACTTTTGCAGGTTTTTTAGTGCCCCAGTGAACTAGTCACGTCCTGTTTTCAAAGGTGACTTTATGTTAGAAAATTATGACCTTGAGGTCTAAATAACCTGTTAAAACTCCAAGGTACAGCTAGTGGCCTTGGCAAAGGCTATGCAGAAGCGGCGGATACATACTGGATTATTTAACCTGCAAAATTCCACATATTTATAACAAAACAGAAACAAAAGTGACACAATACTGATAAACTATACTGATACCTGGTAAAGGAAAAAGAAAGGATGGGGACATTTTATTCAGGAGAAACAATGCCAGATAGCTGGGTTTTATTTTTGTTTTGGTTTTTCATTTGCTTCAAAAACAGGTATTTTTTTTTTCAACTAACTACTTGTGACATATTTTGACATGATATGCTGTTTTGAGCCTCCTCACAGAACCTGAATTACAATATTCAAATCTGTAAGAAGCAGAAAGATCTGTAGACATATTCTACATTTGAGAATTTCAATGCCTGCTGGCACCTGGTCTACTCCACTAAATGTTAATAGCAAAATGTTCACTGTTATAACAGCAAGGGAGCAGAAAACCTTTGTAATTTCCACAGAAAAACTCCTCTTTAAGTGCCTTGCCTAACTGCCAGTATCCTAGCAAAAATTCCAGGCTTGGCTCTCATTTAACCCAACAAAGTGGTGCATGCTGCTCTATGTGGCACGTTTTGTGCATGTTATCCAAGAACATGCAAATTAGTTCATTATATAATATAATGCAATCTTGTGAAGGACATATGATCAAAGTTCTCCTGTCTCTTGACTACTGAAACTCAAGACTTGAATGAGATTATCCATAAATGTTTCAAGGCCAGGTTGGATGCGGCTTTGAGCAACCTGGTCTAGTGGAAGGTGTCCCTGCCCATGGCAGTGGGGGTGGAACTAGAAGGTCTTTAAGCACCCTTCCAACCCAAAACATTCTATGATTCTGTGTCTAAGTTAGCACAAATGCTGCAGCACTGCCACTCATACAGCCATACTTACAGTATTTCTGCAGAGGTAAAATACTGTTAGGTATTTATTTGCCCTGACTTAGGTACTGAAATGAAAAAGTGGCGCTAACCCATGGAAAGACAAATCAAACACTCATGCTAGAGAAAAAGAAATGGAATTTGACAGTGCAAGAGGTAAGGAAAGCTTAGATTGATCACAAAGATGAGTCCCCAGAGTTGCTTCAGTGAAAACCTTAGAGCTGAATATGAAGACTCCAGTAGGGAGCTTCACCCAGGATTACCAACTCTGTGTAAAGTTTTGAGTTTCAATTTACTGTTCAACAGGAGGAAGAAGGGTAGTTTCTTACCTGCTCAGTGCAAATGCATAATGGAGCCTCACATGGTGGTGGGAAGCCAAGTCGAAAGTAGGTAGTTTTTCTAAAGTTTTCACCAGTTTCACAATGGAATCATAATCCTTCCAAAAGAAGGGAATAATGAAATTTTAAGTGGCTGTACCAAGGTATGCCTATATGAACTCCTCTTTGACCAATCATTTCATAGTAAAAAGTACTCTCAGTTCATTGTAAGCTTTACAGATTTCAGTTTCCTTAGTCTCAAACTGTAAATTGCCTAGCTCTCATCAGAAATGTGAATATGCACAACATTTAGCAGGGAAACACACTCCTGTACTGAGTGGTTCAACATGGACCTGTGCAAATTTTAGAACACCTGTTTCATTATTAAAATTAGATTCAGGGGCTGAACACATATCAGAGTTCATATAGTACAAACATTACAACGCTAACTGCATCTGAATTGAGGCATCCCAAAACTCTGAAGTAGGTTATTTGTTACACGCCTAAACAAAATAATCTTTCAACACCACAGTTTTTAAAGGAGCTTACTTGCTGACCTGTTTAAAAAACAAACAAGCATAATAAAAAAAAAACTACTCCAAAATGTTTAAGGAGCAACAGCTGAAATTATATATAACAAAGTAAGCAATTACTAGCACCATTCCAGAAGCTGAAATGCAGATGGACATGTTATGTTTTCAGGAGTAGTGTCACAAGCATGGTGGCAAAGAATACATATACATATCAATAGCAGGATGCTACCTTAGCCTTTAAATAGGACACACTGGGGTTGTTGATCACATAGGAATGCTGAGATGAAGAAGAGTTGTTGTATACCTTAGGTGCTGCTATAAATCAACACCACCTTTCTGCTGTGTAAAGGCACACTATAAACAGCGTAACTACAAAATAAAGTAAAAAGCATCAGTGAAGATACTATACAAGATTTTTACTAGTGTACATTGTTCATCTAGTTTGTTAGCAAATCTGTGCAAAATACACTAAAAATTTCACTGAGAAACTAATTTAATTTACTGTGGTTAAGATGATTTTGGAGGACAGGATTCATACCTGGATGTCTCTATAGGACAGCAGCAAGTTTATTACAATGTCAGCAGACAAGACTTCAACATTATCCACTCGCTGTCGAATCCTTGCCAGCTCTGCTGCAAGCTCTTTGCCCGTGTAGAGAGTGCGGGCCTTTCTGATGTCATTCAGAATGGATTCCCGGAAATACTGGCTGGAGAGGAACAACTTCACATCAGAAATTTGGGACAGGTCCCTTGCACTTGTTTTTCAGGCTCTGCAGCTCTCCCAGAATGCATATGTGAAACATCTATTGACGGAGCAGTGTCAACAGGGAGATTTGTTGAAGCTAAATTATTAATTATCTATTCTTCTCTACAGAAGGCAAAACACTGCATCACCCTGAAGCAAGAGCCTGACATTTATATTGCCAGCAGGAAAATACAAATTTCAAGCGGGGGTACAAAAATACAACTCACCTTGAACTGGCCTGTGCCACCTTCAGGAGCTGAATAAATCGATCCACTAGGGGTAAGCATATAGGCCCAAGCAGCGACTCAAGGCTGGGCTGCATCAATTCTGTTAGTCCCTTCATAAAACTGCTATCACAGCAGTACACCTTGTTATGTGGAGTTACCATATAAGGAACAAATATGTAGTTACCAGTGCACATCTGTAAGGAAACAAAGTACAAATACTTCAGGTAATTATGCTTTGACAAGCCTAAGCATAAAGCAACTGCATACAACACCTGCAGAATTTCACCTGTTAAAGTCCTAGGGAGAATGTGCTGCTTATTTAAGCAAGACCAAGACTCTGAGACCTATGAAGTCTAGGATTATGTAAAGTCAGTTTTCATCTCAGAAATGTATTCTTTCAGATTCCTGAACTACTTCCTGTAAAGATGAGTCTTTTCAGAAGCATCACACTGACCTTAAAATAGCCATTGGCTCAACAGAAAAACAGTGCTGAGGGCACACCCTGGTCACCCCAAAGCAGGAGGTGGACTCAGATGAAGTTGACGTACACTCTTTTCAAGATGACTGATGTTCAGAAGCGAACAAGCACTCTGCAATTTAGTATAGTTAGGCTCACAAATGTTGAAAACAACACCACAAGCTACTTGCCTCACAACAGGAACACTGTAAAGAAAACTGATCCTTACATGAACTGCAAAATGACTCAAATAGTTTAGCATAACAAAAAAAAAATCCCTGCTAAGTAGCAAAACTTCCTGGCCAGTGGGACTACAAACCATATATACTTCAGAATAATCACTTATGGAACACCTTAGCATTGCTATCCTGTATTGATTTCTATATATCAATATGACAGATATTTTACCAATACTTCAAAATGAAGTTTATCTTCCAGGAAAGACGGAGGCGAGATGTCTGGTGCCAGTGAGACGTGTGTGAGTACAGATTTATGCACATTGAAAGCTTGCTGATTATCTGTGGTTTTGAAGTGTCTTAACTATGAGACAGCACACCATCTAAATCAGGAGAAGTTCTGCCATTTGGCTCTCAAAGCTCAGACTCTGCCACTTAAGTGGCCAGCAGCCTAGCAAGAAAAGCCTTAAGGAAGGAATTCTTGAGACCCATCATTTTGGTACCCCCTAAATTACTTCCAAGGTTAATTGCCTTCTGGTCATAATTCTTTCACTTTCCCAGAAGTCAATACAGCAATGAGGACATCACTTCAGAGAATCCCCTTTCAAGCTGAGCTCCAACCATTGACAGAGTAGTGACAGAATAGTTTACAAATGCACAATACCAGCTGTGTGCTTAACACATGCATTTTAACATGCATTATTAGATTTTAAAAATAGGGAAGGATTGAGTTACTTTAGTCTGTACAAATGTATGTGTACAGATATGTCAGTAAGCATATGTTTGTGTACAGGTCAGAGACTGGCTATCAAGAGTACACGAATTACTTTTTCTAATTACTCCTATTATGCTATGAAACTATAAGACCTTGCTACAAAGGCAATCCCACCCCCACTTCTGAGGGATATAGACACTCTGTGAAATTTAAAAGTAACTGATGCAGGCATTTACATGAGGTCCATTGAGCAAAAACTAACCCAGAACTTGGCTGGAGATTACTGCATACACAGACTTGCACAAGGATTAATTTAGCCTTCTTCCCCCAACAACTGCAAATTATAATAGCTGAATAGCTAGGACACATTCTTCTGCGCATGAATGTAGTGACTCCAAAAGAACCTTGAACTGGGAACTGTATGACAATATTTTTAACAAGCAATTAAGGAGTGTGATGATAGAACCCAAACTGCTCATGTTTGCAATGGAGAACTAAATGGACACTTCAGCTCAAGAAAATGGTAGCACTTAAAGTGATCACACGCTTTCAAGAATGAATGGATGAACCTTTGACTCCGCTAAAATCTAATAAGCCCCACAGTCAAAAGCAGAGAGGAAATTATGAATTTGCTGGAAATAGTTTCAGCAATTACAGGATGAGGGTGGGCAGTCACTGGCACAGGAGCTGCTATTAAGCATAGGCGGGCTGTTCCCCAACTTTCCTTTTTTAAATGAAGAGGAAAAAGTTTGGGAAGTCAGAGCCAAGAGAAAGGGTGAAGTAGCTACAGATATCCTGGGGTAAGCATTTTACTTCCTAATGTTTATTCAGTGCATTAAAAATAAATTCAAGACTGCTTGCAGGAAGGCCTTCTCAGACCTCTGGCACACTGCTTCCAAAGTTCAGGTCTTAATTAAAAATCAACTCTGAAAAAGGATATTTCCAACTTTTGAAATCCACAGAACCCAAAGTTTATCCTGGCATAATGGTCAGGCCACCTACAGAGACAGTACTGGAGTCTTCATACTTAATCCTACAAGCAGGAAAACTACTCTTCCTGCAGAGGCCAAGAGCCTGAGTCCATTACTGAGCAAGAGCTTTTATAAACTGATCCTGAGCTCACCTTCTTATAGAAGTAAGTATCTATTTCAGTGCAACAAGAGAGCCAGAACCCCATTTTTAAGAAGGGAAAAATGGATGACCCAGAGAATCACAGACCAGGCAGTCTCACCTCTGTGCCTGGCAAAATCTTGGAGCAAATTCTCCTGGAAGGCATGCTAAGGCACATGAAAACCAACAAGGTGCTTGGTGACAGCCAGCATGGCTTCACTAAGGGGAAACCCTGCCTGACCAATCTGGTGACCTTCTATGAAGGGGCTACGGAACTGATGGACAGGGGCAGAGCAGTTGATGTCATCTACCTGGACTTGTGTAAAGCCTTTGACACTGTCTCCCATGACATCCTTCTCTCTAAGTTGGAGAGACATCAATTTGATAGGTGGACCACTCGGTGGATAAAGAACTGGCTGGATGGCTGCACGCAAAGAGTAGTGCTCAGTGGCTCAGTGTCCAGCTGGAGACCAGTAACGAGTGGTGTTCCCCAGGGATCGGTGTTGGGACCGGTCTTGTTCAACATCTTTGTTGGTGACATGGACAGTGGGATTGAGTGCGCCCTCAGCAAGTTTGCCGATGACACCAAGCTGTGTGGTTCGGTTGATAAGTTGGAGGGAAGGAATGCCATCCAGAGGGACCTTGACACGCTTGTGAGGTGGGCTGATGCCAACCTGATGAAGTTTAACCATGCCAAGTGCAAGGTCCTACACCGGGGTCGGAGCAATCCCAGGCACAGCTACAGGTTGGGTGGGGAGGAGATTCAGAGCAGCCCTGCGGAGAAGGACTTGGGGGTGTGGGTTGATGAAAAAATGAACATGAGCCGGCAGTGTGCGCTTGCAGCCCAGAAGGCCAACCGTATCCTGGGCTGCATCAAAAGTAGTGTGACCAGCAGGTCGAGGGAGGTGATCCTGCCCCTTTACTCTGCTCTCGTGAGACCTCACTTGGAGTATTGTGTGCAGTTCTGGCGTCCTCAACATAAAAAGGACATGGAACTGTTAGAACAAGTGCAGAGGAGGGCCACGAGGATGATCAGGGGACTGGAGCACCTCTCATATGAAGATAGGCTGAGAAAATTGGGGCTGTTCAGCCTGGAGAAGAGAAGGCTGAGTGGAGACCTCATAGCAGCCTTCCAATACCTGAAGGGGGCCTATAGGGATGCTGGGGAGGGACTCTTCATTAGGGACTGTGGTGAGAGGACAAGGGGTAATGGGTTTAAACTTAAACAGGGGAGGTTTAGATTGGATCTGAGGAAGAAATTCTTTACTGTGAGGGTGGTGGGGCCCTGGAATGGGTTGCCCAGGGAGGTTGTGGATGCTTCATCCCTGGTGGCGTTCAAGGTGGGGTTGGACATAGCCTTGGATGGCATGGTTTAGTGGGAGGTGTCCCTGCCCATGGCAGGGGGTTGGAACTCGATGATCTTGAGGTCCTTTCCAACCCTTACTATTCTATGATTCTATGATTCTATGATTTTTCCTGTTACCAGAGGGGAAAATAAAGCTAGTTAAGTAGCCTGCTACAGGAGACATGCAGACCTGGTAGCCTTTCGGAATCAGTGGACAAGAAGAAATTAAGTGTAAAAGCCAGGAAAAACCACTACATGGGAGGAAAAGAGAAGAAAATAAAATCAATTTACAGTCATAGAGAGGGCACCCGGGTCCTCAGGCATTGTCTCAAGATAGAATCTCACCCTGATCTTTGGTGACAAATTGTGTGAGAATGCAATGGCCTCTCCCTCAGCCACGGAACTAATTTGGTTGTTCACTTAACCAGTTATGTGGGGAGCTCTGTATCTCTGAAATCTCTTGGTTTTGGCTGAAATTCATCAAACAAACAGGCAGATACAGAAAGAGGGTGGAGGATGAAAAAAAACAGCACAAGCTCTTGAGTTTCATTTTCTTAGGAAATAAGCTTATAAAAAAAAAAAATAGAAAACCCCATATGCAATATAGCAAAGAAATACTGACCTCAATTTCACTTTCCTACCTAAAGAGTACATTAGATATTTAACAGCTAAACCTAACAAAGACAGATTTGTAGTAGCTCTGGTGACAAAGAAAAAAAAGTAATCTAAAGTTATGTATTATTTACTAAAGGTGGTGGTGGAATAAAGATAACAGTGACGGCAAAACTGCTCTTGTATAATAAAGTATATGGTCTCCCACTATGGAGAAACATATTTTGTCACCATCTCAAATTCTAACTATAAAGAGCCCAACCCTGACTGCATTTGAGCAACAATTGGGATAGGAGCCTAAGAGGACCAGGCTGTGGGGCAGTAGCTGAGGAGCTAATCCAATATCAGACAGCCCTAAACCTTCTTCCCCAAAGCAGAGTGCATGACCTGGTTCTCTCCTCATTCCCAGGCTATGTAACCTCTGTCTCAGGCACTTTTACTTCCTTTCTCACTTTCCTTTGTCAAAATATAAGCTGCACTAACCTCAGTCAGTCAGAATAGGGTGATCTTCCTGACACACACTTCCTTTCTGCTCACATATTGCTTCACATTTTGATTTAGGGCAATCGTTCCACTTGGAAGCTTAAATATCTTCTATTTATCCTATTAAAATCTGCCCTGTAACACTCCATCCCAACTCTGATGTCATAAACTCTGATAATCTTTCCTAACCCTATTCTAAGTTTGCTGAGTATTCAAGACAAATTGTTGGTTTCCTTTGATCCATTCCTCTGACTTGTCATACTGTGTACAATTAAAGTAACAAAACAAGCCACTGAAGAATGACCCAAGAATGGGCAATTTTTGAAGGATTAATTAAATCCAATTGCAGTTATGTTATTAAATCAAATTTTCCGTTATGTCAAAGCCCTTTAAAAAAATGTGCATAGCAAAAACAGGCTTCAAAAGTGGGTGGGAATAGACACCCTCCTCCCCCCAGTCAACAACAGGTACTGGAAGTTCCATTTTCCAACCCTCTTTCTTTATAAATCCCTCATTATTTAAGGTTCAAAAGCTCAAATTACATTAATGAAAGTTTCGAAGTGATTGCAGGTCACATGAGTTGTAAGTTAAAAGGTACTGCTGCAGACTTCTGGGGCTGGGACTGCCATGAGTGTGCCTACAGGTCGTTACTATGATTCAACCTGATGCACAAGAACTCAGGACATTAGATACGGTAAGGTAAACTTAGCCTGAGCAATCATATCAGCTGAACTAGGTATATCTAGGAGACATAAACATACATATCTTTGAAGGCTTTGGGCCAGCACAGTCAGCGCCTGGCAACATCAGGTCACCTTCTGAAAGACTATCTATGTGATACCCCATTTCATCAAATCAGTCAGACTAATCAGAAGGCAGCAGCATTGGCTGGAGCCAGCCATTTACACATGTGTAAATGCTTGCTGCAAAGTGACAAAATCTGTAATTCATTTTTGTAAGCGTTTACTGGTTTATACTTTTTCAACGTCCCTTCCTCACAGTGGAAAATCAAGCAATTCTAGAGGGTGTGTAATTTCAGTTTACATACAGCCATAAGATTGTCTTAATAGCTCTACAGCTACAGAATTGAAGACTATGCTGCTCCGAGCTAGACCCACTGGCCGCTGGAATGTCAAGCACTTCCTTCTTGTTTGATCTCCTTTTTCGGCTTCTGAAAAGAAATTAATATAGCACCTATTTGTATTTGAGATAATAAAAATGCATAGCACGTAGTTATATATTGATGATCACAATGAGAACATAAAACAGCCCTTCTTTCAATATCCCCCTTCTAATATATAACTGTTACTTGTCAAAAGGGCAGCCTTTTGGGACTTCAGTTTGGAGATCATCTCTTCTTAAAACATCCATCACACAGAATCACAGAATGGTTTGGGGTTGGAAGAGACCTTAAAATTCATCTAGTTCCAACCCCAAATCAGGTTAACACAATAAGGTAAACACTATGCTCTCCCCACAAAAACATGTGACATAGTACAGAAGATTATTCTGTGAAAGTAGTACAGATAAAGAAGATATGGTGCTACACATAGGAACATTTGAGTTCTGCCCACTTAATTCTCAGGTCTTGTATTTTACTTCAAAAGGAGGGAGAAAACCTGCAAAATCCCAGGAAGTCAACGGTGTGTAGTCCTCTCAGTTCCCTGAGGCTCTTAACTAACGCTGCTCTGTTGGAATCACTGAACAGCCAAATATCCACAAACAGAAGAAAGCTGCTTTCAAAGACAAGAAGTGTCAATGAAAAAAAAATACCCCCATAACAAGCCATGATGCATTTCGCAGGGATAAGAGAATCTAGCAAATCCCATCTACTTGCCTAAGCTTCAGGACAGCACCCAATGTTGGTTTTGTTTGTTGGTTTGTTGGGGTTTTTTTAAATAAATAGAACTCAGCAGAAGTAATAAAAATAGCCAGTATTTCTCCCAGTAGGAACTGTTCTTTCCACTGACCCTCCTGTAAGCAAGATAAGCTTTTTTGCATTTCTCCTACTAGTTCTTTTGAAACATATCTGCTGTTATTTCAACTCTTCGGATGAAGATTTCTCTTAAAGGTAAACCTCTGACTGCACATGGTGTTACATGTAGCAGATGGCAAAATCCTAAATCAAGTTATTAAATCCATTCCCTCCACCCCAAACACACAGTAAATCAACGTGCTGATGTGTTAATGAATACAGACTCAGTTTGGGTTTACTTCAAATCCCACTCACATGAACGACAGTCTTGCTACTGATTTGGAAAGGAATATAACTAAGCCTCACGCCTCAAATGAACTGAAGCACAGAGACTGGTCTACTCTTAAATACTTCCCATTTTCTTTGGGAATATATTCTTTCTTTATACGCCCAGCAATAACATTTACTGCAGCCATGCCACATCCTAAATACTTGTTAAAAATCAGCATATACTATATATGGTGCTATCATCATATTCGCACAGGAAAAAAGTTCTAACTTTGTCCAAGGACAACATCTGCCAAATATATTAAAGAATTAAAAAAACAAAATTAAAGAACGACCAAGACATAGTGTTGTATCATAAATAATGCCAACTGTGGTATTTAGTGTTTACTGAAGGTTACTACATAGCATTTTTACATACTTGGATACCAAATATCAAACTGCCCCCAAATCATTTGTCAGCTGGATGATGAGTATTATAACAGTTCACCCTGTCTCCACAGTGAAAAGGACTAGCAGCTAAACATACCCCATGGGATCTACAGTCTTCTAGCAGTACCTATCTGGAGGCTCCAAGCTTGCAGATGCCTCTGGCATGCCTCATCCAGGGTCACTCATTCTCCCCATTCCTGATGAAGGAGCATGACACCAAACTGTCTCCCAAGGTACACCTTAAACAGGAGGCAGTTAGGAAGGGCTGTGGAAAGCCAGTGAAATTTACAATCTCTGATCCCTCCAAGTGTCAGAAAAGGAAAACACCAGTAAGAGTCGCTAGCCATAAAACATTAACCCTGGTGCTTAATTGGTAATGCCTGCAAGTCAGGTGTGCAGCAGAACGGTTCCTATCACCTCCCCATTGCCCTTCTGATGAGGCCAGCAGCTGCACTACCATCTCACACCCAGCGCAGCTCCCCAGGCTACCCATTACTCCAGCCTGGTGCAAGCAAGCAGCCTGAACTGAAAGGTGACCACTATGTGCAGTTGTTACTGCAACTGGTTGCAAAGCATACGTATAACGCATGCACACTGAACTTCCTCAGATTCAGCAAGGAGGGAAATTTTTAAAAATTGAATATATTGCCATTTGGAACCTGACCTGCAGCTTTTCTCCAGTGTTGGTAAGATTCAAACTGGGGGAGATCAGGATGAAGTAAAACCTGCTGTGCTTTATCAAGCAAAGTACAGCCAAGAACTGTAACCTTTATACCAACATCTCCTTGTGACTGAAACTCTTTACTAGTAATTTCTAGAATGCCTCTGCTGCTTGGTTGACCTCAAAAATCAGATAACAGCAAAAACTAAACAAGCTTTCAAATATCAAAGTAACTGCCTCCTGTCGAAGTATCACTGCCTGTAAAAATGTATGTTTTTGGTATTACTGCAACATTTGGAAAAGGTCCAACTAAACAGCTATAAAACCACATACAACAGGAAATAAGCCTATGTTATCTTGCACTGCTCTGCCCTGACAGGCTCCAGGCAGCTTATCCTAGCCATGCAACATTGTATTGACTGTTATTAGGAAGTACAAAAATCCAGTCAGAACAAAGAACAAAAACAGTTGGTAATGGATTTTTTTTCTCCCCACTAGTTTTAGGGATACACGGTTCAGGAAAAATAAACACAAGGCATTTCAGTTAGATAGATACAAATATAGATACACACACACACGCACTTGTTTTGCAGCCTTTTTAATCCCCTGGTGCCAGGGATACCATTGTCCTGTTACGTCTGATGTCTGCACGATATTAAAAAAACACGTTCTAGAACAGCAGGATTAAACTCCCGGTTTATACACATGTGAATTTCATTTTTTCATATTTGCAACCTCACATAACCATTTGTATGACTATTTTTGGTAAGGGCAGGCATCGCAGCCACATCCTCTCAAGAACAGCACCTTTGTTGCGCCCATAATCCAAGCATCTTGCAGTTTACGGAGAAACATGACTTTCATGAAGCAGAAATTATATCATTATATTTGACAGTTGGGCATGCACCAACATTGTGAAAAATCTATTTCCAGGTAATCTGGTTGACATCATTACAAAAAATGAGGAAAAAGGAGAACAAAAAGAAACCAAACAGTCGCAGAGTTGCTAAGCCAGTTTCACTGACTTCCCTGTTCTAATCCTCAGGAAAACACTTCCTCACAAAAAGATGTTATGTGGGTGTGCTTGAAAACATCTAAGGCTCTCAAGGAACACATTCTTTTTGTGGCATACACTGAAACATTTCTAGAAGTGGTAAATGACAGCTTCACAGCCACCTAGACAAATTTAAAGGAAAAACAACAATCCTTTCTCAAACAGATGAAGGCCAAGTTATCATACCTCTCCTTGAGCTTCAGGGACTGCCATTTAGAAACAGGACAACAGACAACGTCTCCCCTTTATTCTACTGTACTGGTCATCTGCTGCTGGTTTCCTTCTAACAGAGTTCTTCCCCTACCCTCCAGAGATATTATATTAGTCACACATAATTTTCCCTAGATCCTGGGTCACCAGAACAAGAATACAGAATGCAATACATTCATTTACAAGAAAGGCCTTACTGTTCTCTTTCATTTTGTTTAAAGGCCTAACTGATCATTTACCCCACTTTCATTAGACAAATGCAAGGGATTTTTTGTCTAGCACATAATGCACAGCGCTCTGTGTCTCTGGAAAGCACTTTCTGGTTAAAGGTTATACAGAAACTCTATACGGAACCCTCTTTTTTTTTTTTTTTAAAATAAAAAGGTAATATATAACTCAAAATTCAGGGTTATGGCCAAAGCTTGCGCTGGTTTTGAAGCCATCTTTAGAAACTCTATCAGCTACAGTAGATAACTGAACCCTTTTCAAAAAATCATTATTTCATACTGGGAGAAGTTGGTACTTAATCCATGAATTCACTGTTAATAAAAAAGTAAAACCACAAATGCTGTAGTTTTTATGGCAGTTTTAACACTGTGGGGAAAAAAAAAAAAAAAAAAAAGAAAACCCCAACAAACCCCAAGCCCAAGCAATTTCTAAAATGAAATACTTCATATGCCTCTTCAAAAGGTTTATTCAAATATATGGAATTGTACAGCATACACATAGCACCTCAGAATATCAGCACACCACTAACCACTATAAAATTATATCTTGGCATATATGGCTACTAGTAAGCCCCACAATGAAGCCAAGAACAACTCAACATGACAGATGTATATTCTGGTATGACTGGCTCTGCTGCTCCATAAAGAGCTGCATTGAGAAAGCAGCGTTCTCACAGTCATAGGTCTGCCTCCCTTGAACTCGGGAGTGAAAAAGGGGGATTTGCAAGGTCAACCTTGAAAACCAGGGGGATGCCAAGGCGCAGAAACCCACAATTTAATGACTGGCAGTCACAGACAGACTACTGGGATTTGCCCTGCACTAGGATTAGCAGGCTCCAGGACTCAACTTCTAGAAATAAATATACACACATATTCTCTCTTTATAAATGTATGTATTTTCATAGCTGTAGCCATGGGTTTCTAAAACAAGCATCAGTTTCCAAATAACTCTCCTTTTCAATGGAGTATTTTTTAAAAACAGTGAAGAACACTGAAGGCAACAGAAAAAAAAAATAAATATCAAAATGACAGATGTAAATGTGTGTGAAAAAATATGACAGACAAGTAAAAGCAGCCAGGAAAATACCACTGACAGATGGAGGCAAGGTAGGAACTGAGCCTGGTACCTAGCAACAAAGTGATATACACAGATCTGCTGCTAGGATTTCCAGAATTCTGCATCTAACTCTAAAATACAGTAGAGAAGTGTTAAGTGATTTAACGGAAAACAGAAGATAAAAAACATTAAATGGAACAAAAGTCTCTAGAAATCATACTTACATTATTCTTCTGGCAAATAATTTCCTAGAAGAAAAAAAAATAATGTTGATAACACCGAACAACCCTAGGAAAGATATGTGATCAGCATAACTTGCTAATATTAACGTTTACAGACACTTGACAGGAAAAGGCTGGTTGTTATGTGCTTCCTAAGCCTGTCAAATCAATATAAATCAAGTATTGTCTCAGGAGAAACAAAATAACTGCGGAACCAAGTACATACATACATTTATATATACACAGGAGCACATGTACTGTGTGCATATCTACGTATCCCTCCCTGTATAAATTTTCCTAGAAGGATGCTGTCCACAAGTTGACTATTAATACACATCAACTCATATTTGAGAAGTTAAATATAGTAAGTAACATTTTGCTGCCAGCAGAAGAAACTGTGAAGAATTGTAAAAGCAGCATTTCTGTGAGGTTTTAAAATATTCCCAAACTGGTTGAAATTCATGTTCATGCTCTAATAGGTCTGACGCAAAGAATGTATCTTCACATTTAAAGTGCAAAGTTTCAGACGACAAAAGTCAGACCACACACGCATGGAGAGAGCTGGGTCTTTCACACTAATCTGGGTGTTACAGCCCAAGTGTAAACCACTTGCACTCAGTGACCTTGCTTTCAGAAAGATTTGTCAATTTATTCTGATCCCAGCAACTGATAATTCTGCCAGATTTATCAGACAGCTATACTACACCTCTGCCACTGGGACCACTGAGCAGCTTCACCTAAACCACAGCACTAAAACCAAACACAGTGTCAAACCAAGGGGTCTTGTGCTTTCCATTTGCATAAAACTGCTCTTCATGCATTGAAGGGGCACGTTTTACACACGACTGTTGCTAGCTTTCAAAGCGTGGGACATAAATACCTAAGTCGATCCTCCTGGCACAGGCAGGGACATCTTTCATTAGATCAGCTTGCTCAAAGCCCTGTCCAGCCTGACCTGAATGCTCATACAGAAGAAAATTCTACCAGCAAGAGTTTACCTACATTGCTTTGTACCCCAGGTAAATCATGTACTGCAGTTTTGTATCTCCTACATTTTCACGATCATTTTCAGTTTTTCACCTTCTATGCACACACAGTTCTGCATTGCTTCTACTCTATCTGCTAGCTGTAACAAACACAAGAAAAACATTGCCTCAGGAAATGCCCTGGCATGATCCTAACTACTTTTATTAAGGCAATTATTAAATAATACAGAAAGGATCTTGCTCTCTGATGACTTTCTTGCATACTCTCAAAAGGAGAAACATCGGCCCAGCTCAAAGCTAAAGGAAACTGAAGGGAGTTTTTCAGTGGGCACTGTGCTGGTGGCAACTGGGACATGAAGTCTCCCAGCATAGAACTGGGTTCCCACTGCTGTCTGTGGGAACCCTCCATGTGACCCATTTGCAAAGTCTAGGTCCTAAATTAGTAAAAAGTTGTCTCACATGCCTAAGGAAACCTGGTGCCTTACTCCAAATGATCTTCAGTGGGAGCTGGATATTTGGCTCCTTGCCCCGTACAATGAAATTCTGCTCTGCTTATACTGTAGATCGTTGTACTTACATAATTGAATTCCATTCACAGATAGGTTGTTTGTCATTGGCAATTTTATTTTTAGGGCTTTTATCTGTGTGCTCTTTGTGTTGCAAAAAGAAAGGAAATAATTGGATTGCAGTCAGTCCAGTTGGCTGAGCAAATCTGGAGGGAAGAGCGGGGGCAAGAAACTGAGTTACTCAAGGCATGTCTCTCCTAATAGAAGGCCAAGCTGTAAATAATGGGAGAGAATCAAACCCAAACAGCCTGCACTAGCCAGAATCACTGGAAGCAAACTCTTCATGAGAGGTGCCAGTGCCCAGATTGCAGCCTGACTCACCAAGCCACTTACTTAAAATGCTTCTTTTCAGCAATGCCTAGAATGGTAGTGTAATAGCATAAAACACCTCCTCATCAGAGCAAATGAATCTGAGGGAGGGGAAGTAATTGAGAAGATTGCCACCCAAGTTGTCTGCCCTCCCCCATCCCCATGGAAGTTACTACATCTTTAGTAGAGTTGCAGGAGGAAGCAAGTATCAACTCCTTGGCTGGCAACAGTTCACAGCCCCATAGATAATCTTTAACCACCATCTTGCTTTCAACCAACCAACTATACAGTGAACTGCAGCCCTGAGAATCAGGCACAAATTTAATTTTTACTAACTCTGCTATGCTGATGGCAATCTCTAGCACAGCAATCCCGCAGGTATTTGATGTAGACAGCTTTAACTCAGCAAGATATACCAGAGAGCATCTGGGGCTCTATCAGGTTTGGCAGAAAACTGCCACTTTACAGGAGCTAAAATTTAAGGATTATTTTGCTGCCATCCTATACACTACCATTCTCACTTTATTGAGAATGTATTGAGAATTGTAACAATCTACCCCAAACATCACTAATTCCTCTAAATGACAAAACAATGTATTTGATTTCTCATCTCAAATTTACCAAACTTCTGTTTCTGTAAAGAGCCATTTAACACCTAGGCATTTAACCGTCTGCAATAAACTCATCTAAAACTTTCTTTTGGGAAATCTAAACTAAGTTTTTCAGCATTTCACTGTGGACATGTTTTCCAGGCCTTAGAACATTTTTGCTATTCTTATGTGAACCCCAAATGGTATCTCTATTTCCTATAGTAACAGAAAACCTATTTCAAGAGCTGGACCCCACTTGTGACTTGCCTCCACACACCCCTCCATCCTTCCATTCAGAGATACCTTCAGTGACTGCAGGGACTCTGCATTTGTATCACAGTAAAGGATAATGTTGTTAGCCATGCTGAAGCTCTCCCTGACTCCCAGGTGGTAGAACAAGGAAGGCTGACGGAAGGCATCACTCATCTCTACAACAGCAATATCTGCAGAAAGAAATGAAAGATGCATTTTCAGTGCCACACACTTCTGACAGATACTTCTCGACCATGTCTCTTCACACAATTTGCTTTGACAAGAAGACCCAACTTTAAATAGAAAATAAGAGATCTAGAGGGATTTCCCCATTTCAACTTCACGACTGATTTTTGAATATAGTCAGCAGGATGTGGTTTAATTTTTTTCCTCTTTTCTTTCTTCCTTCCTCCCTCTCCCCTTCTCTTCTTTAAATGCGACCTTCATTTCCTCAGGTAAAAAGGTGTAAAGCATCACTAATCAAGAAAAGGCAAAATGTTCATTTGGTGTCTTGAACAACAAAATCTATTTGGTTAACCTACACATGACTATTGATGAACTTGTGGGGGAGGGGGGGAAAAGAAAAAAAAAAAAAAGGAAAGAAGAAAAAAATTACATTTCATGTGGGTTTTTTTTCACCATCTGTGCAAGTTTTACTAAAAAAAAATCATGCAGTGTATGTACATCACTGGAGAACATGCTGTATAGATTCTGTATTAGAACATTGGAAGAAAACATCTGTGAATTGGAAGAAAGGCAAAGGTAAGGTTCCAATATAAATTACCATACAGATCTATTTTAATTCATATATAAAAACTAGAGAGAAAGAGAGAGAAAAGGACAAGGTATAGCAATAGAAAAGGAAAGAGGGAGTGAATATGTAAAGTCATACATAAGAACTCTGTTGTGGAGAGAGTTGTGCTCATAATAACTTCCATCTGCATTAATAAAATTCAACGTATGCACAAATGTTTACAGAACAAGGAAATTAGTCCATAATTTCCCTTAAAACATGTGTTTCACTTGTCCTGATTTACACTAATGTAAAACAAGAGGCAATTACAACAGCAGAAATAGTTAAGGCTTGCATTGTAACAGGCAGCGTATTTCCACTGCAAAAGTCTTGTGGGAACAAGACAACTGACTCATCTCCACCTCTCCTGCAAACATCCTTCTGACTTTTCACCTAATTCAGGGTTTTTTTTCATTTCTTTCCGAAAAAACAAACAAACAAACATTCAGAGAAATATACTCCTGTTAAGAGTAGAACAAAGAAAGCAGCCTGTTTTCCAGCATCTCTCCCTACTTTCCCCTTCCTGCAGATGCTTTTATGACAGAAAAAGGAGATAGTAAGACAAGCTCTTCAGGCAAAAAAATTATGTGCCCTCAAGTTTCTCTACTCTAATTGATCTAATTGAGAGATTCTACCTCTATCCACAACTCTTCACCTTGCTCATCAAAACTGTAACGATGATATTCAATAAAAGATAAGCTTTGTGACCATGTTCCCAACTGGTAAGGCAGAAAGGGTGTCTCTCCAACTTGTTGAAAAGTAACATCTTTGAGACACCTATTCTTCAGTAATATTTCACTGTAACTGGCCTACAAGCCTAGAGATTATGAAAAAGCTGAAGAAAGGGATAGATATAGGGGCCTGAACAGACAAAATTTGCCTATATAAGCTTAGGCTCCTCGAGAAACAAGATTAAAAGAGAGTAGAGTAATATGGTATAAAAAAAAAGGGAATTTTCCTTCTCCCAAAAAAAACTAATAATAAAGGTATATTTTCTAACATTTTGTAATTTGTGTTCTAAGAACCTCCCCCTGCCCAATTTCACACAAATATTTGCAGTGTGGATTCCATCAAATACCTTTATTGATGTAAAAATTGCTGTGAATTGCTAAGACCATAGAATCATAGAATCATACATGTGCTGAGTTAATTTCAGGAAACTGAGATAGCACAAAAGCCAAACAAGAATGACAATATCGCTACCATGTTTTGTTTGGGTGAGATTAGGGCTTATATATTTATTTTCTTTAGGAAGCTACCATAATACAAGCTCTATTTTTAGCTACTCATACTCATGTAAAAGTCTAATCTTGAGCAATTGTAATGCTATCGTACATTTCTGTTACACTGAGCAGGAAGAAAATTTGCGCAACTTTCCATGACTTAATTCTCAAATCTTGAAAGCTAACATGCTCTCACTAGAGTTGCAAAAGAGATTAAAAGATAAATATTACTTTAAAAGGAAAAATAAAGTGATAGAGCCTGATCAAATTCAGAATACAGACAAAACTTGAAAAATCCTATGTTAAAATAGCAAGTTTCCAGGATCATGAAGGAAAGAATAGCTAAGAAAAACATTACGTGTGTGAATATATATGTGTGCGGGTGTATACATACATTTAACACAATCTGACTCCATGCCACACTAAGAAATGTTCTTGGGTCCTGTCCTATCCCTACCATAGGAATACAAAAAAAAAAACAAAAAACCAAACCAAAACCAAAACCCCACAAGCAAAAGCCTTGAGTTAGTTAAACAGAGGAGAAAAGGGACACAAGAATAACGAAAGATTTGTAAGAAATATTACTCTAAGATCCAGGTATAAAGTCTGTTGTGATACTGTATTTCTTATGTAACTAGAGGATATCTTTCTCTTTACATGTTAAGACTTCTGTGAAATCCAGGTCTTCTGGATAATCTCATTTAATAAAGCAGTATCTTCATGACAATAGGTCCAATTTCTGTGAAGTCTTCATTCTCACTCTAGCAATTATGCATTTTAAGATGAAGTTGTCAGTCAGCTGGGTTGGACAGAGCCTTGGATGGCATGGTTTAGTGGGAGGTGTCCCTGCCCATGGCAGGGGGTTGGAACTAAATGATCATAAGGTCCTTTCCAACTCTAACTATTCTATGATTCTATGACTCTATGACAAAGATCAGATTTCTAAAGTCCAGGTTAGCCTTCTAGGCTGGTATCACAGTTTCCAAAGAGAGTAACCCAAATCCTACCTGCAATTCCAACAAGCCACCAAAAGTATGCAAACTTTTGGGGCCAGGTCTCTATCCAATTAAAAGCCCTGTATCTTAAACCCATTTCTGGCACTTCTGACAGACCCATTTCTGACTACCTTCTTTCACAAGATCAGGAGAGAAAGTCCTCTTACCAAAGGAGGGATCAGTGTATGGAGTACTGGTCAGAAGTCAAATACAAAGCAGCAAATGGAAGCTCATTAAAAAAAAAAAAAAAAAAAAAAAATAAAAAAGAAGAAAGGATAAGAGTAGTAGCAATGATTCCTATAAAGCACCTGAAACATAATATCAAATGCACTATAAAGCAGCTAAATATTCAGTTACATAAAGTACTGTCAGAAGTTTAGCAAAGCTGAGCAAGACTGATGGCTCTCAAGACAAATCTAAGTCAAATAAGCATACATGAAAATTCTCACTAGTTAGGAAGAGCCAGGATTTAGCTAAGCCCAAAAGACCTGTTTGGTCATCAATAAATAAACTGTCAGAATCCCATTTATCAGGCTCTCACTCTCAGCCTGGTGCAATGAAAGATATGCCTTCCATTCACCGGAAAATGCAATTTCACAAATGGCAAAATGCTATTTCGATAAAAATGGAAAAATTATTTCTACAGTTACAGAATAAAACCCACTTGCAAAAGTATTTGCACTTCCAGTTTCAAGACAAATAATAATTGGCCAAGCACAGGAATTAGAGCAGAGCCCTCTCAACACTGAAGTCCTCAGGATAAAGCACTCTGAAGTCCAGGGATTGACAATTTACTCCAAATGCTCTTGCAAATCTTTATGTTGTAGCAAGAAAAGTCTGCTCAGGCTCCAGTAGACTAACGAGCAGGATGGGTATGGAACCACACTGTGCAAAACAGTGAACAAGAGACAGGGAAGCAGCAGAACTGTTATTCTTGCAGCCCCACAGGTTGCAAAAAAGAATAAGTTTTATCCCTTTGGCTTTAGGCACAAAATGAAATCTCACTTTACCTTGTAAAAGTGAACCTCGTTGTAGATCACTGATAGTATTTAAAGAAAACGGGAACAGTATGGTCTTTACCTTTGCAGGTCATCTTTGCATATTATTGCTAAAAAGCCTTGTAATAAATCTTTCAGCGAATTATTGTGTCTTGCTATTTTATGAACAAAAAAGTAAGTCTGGCCATAACCTTCTCTCCCATCTCCTTAAACAACTGGCATGCCTACATGGACGTGACTGAAGCGTATCATAAGCATGAAACCAGAGCATAGCTCTGGCCTAGGTAGCAGAAGCAGCATAAATGAAACAGCAAGCAGTTCAGTAAGCTCTTGATGTCCATTTCCTAAACCACCTGAGCTCTACCCTCCTGCTGACAGCAGCCAAGCCACCTGTAACGAAGCTGCCTACCTACATGTTAGCTGGTTAGCCACACACACAGCTGCAGACACAGCAACAACCACAGAGCAGCCACACACTATATTATTAGGCTAACTAACACCTATACCAACACTATCTGGAAGAACACCATCACACATGCAAGACAATAGAATTATCTGTTAGACTGGGAACTGGGTTTTTAACCCTGGGAAACCATGTTTGCATGATGGCACCAGAGGCAGTCACCTTGACGCTTCTTGCCTGAGAGCATGGGAAAAGGACGCATCTCTGAAGCTCGGCATGTATGGCAGCTGTGGTACTGACAATTCTTACCTGCAGTATATATCCACTTATCTCTTTTAAACCTATCTGTGCAAAGACTGAGAATTTCACATATAAAATTTCTACTAATTAACCTTCCTTAAGAAACAGTAAAAACTCAAGACTGTACATGATAACATCGTCAAGAAGAGTAAACGTTCATTAATGGGTATAAAGCCCTTTGCTCTTGGCTATTAGCAATACCTTTAGTCACCAAGAAAGCAATAAATGAAGTGCAGTGGTCAAAGTTCATCTCCTACTCATTGTTTAAAATATAACAGGGCAGAGAAGAATATTTTAAAAAATGCTCTGAGATATTATACTCGTCCACCATACTTTTTGATACTACCTGCTTTCTACTGTGCTGCCAAGAAAAATAATGAATACAAACAGAGCAGCTATAGAAACAATGAATGCTTATGTTTGCTATTATCTTCTGATTAATTGGCATTAAACACATGGTCATGCCCTTACATGCATTTTCCCACAGTTCACGAGGGCAAAAGGAAAGCTGAAAACTGCGACTTCTGAGACAGACCAATATTTAAGGTTCTTTTCCACCTGGGAGTTAAAAGACACTCATCTGAGGGATATATAGGAAGAAAAGGGCTCACAACAGAATTTCTTCCAGTGCAAGTCTGAACAGTAAGTGTTTTCCATGCTGCTGTAACAGCTCTCCATTCAGCATTAGAACAATGGCTTTGACAAGCCATGATGACATTTACTATTGGGCAAGCTTTCAGAAATGAGCAAACAACACCCTTACCAACTTCTTCATGATTCTCTATATGCTTGGCATGGATATCTTCCTCTTCCTGCTTTGGAAATCCCAGCACCCCATCAGTACAGCATGGTATTTCTGGTTCAACCATGCAAACCACAATGTCACTGACTTGTCAAGGGCCACTGGAATAGACATTTCCTGTCAAGAGAGTCCTGTACATCTTCAAGACCAGAAACAATTGATGGGAGCCACTAGTGTCAGAACACCTACACACAGTGGAATGGCTGACCTCCCAGGAAAGCCGTCCAGCTGAGCCAGTCTGTTCGGAGAGGCTAGCCAGAAAAAGAACTTTAAAAAAGTGCTTGAGGCTTGGATACAGGGAAGGAAAAGCTGCTAATGACTGTTGTCGTGGTTTAAGCTTCTATAAACCCGTACAGTCGCTCTCTCACTCACTTCCCCCTCTTTCTTCCTGCCGCTCCTGGAGGGATGGGAAGGAGAATCAAAAGAATGCAACTCCCACAGGTTGAGATAAGAACAGTTTAGTAACTAAGGTATAACACAAATCACTACTGCTACCACCAATAATAATAATGACAAGAGAAATACAAGGGAAAAGAATACAATTTCTCACCATCCAATATCAAGCCCAACCACCCAGTGCACCCCCACCAGTAACAATAATGACAAGGCAAATACAAGGAAAGAATACAATAGCTCACCACCCAGCTCGACCAAGCTGTGCACCCCCACCAGTGCACCCCCCACCGGCTGCACCCCCCACCGTGCACCCTCACCACCCTTCCGGGTCTCTGCTCTCTGTTTCTACATCCTGGACATGACATGCTGTGGTATGGAATAACCTCTTTGGTTAGTCTGGGTCAGGTGTCCTGTCTCTCCTTCCTCCCGGCTTCCCCTCCTCCCTAGCAGAGCATGAGACTCACAAAGTCCTTGGCCAGCCTAAACATCAACAAGCAGTAACTGAAAACACTGGTGTTATCAACGCTGTTCCCAGGCCCAAAATCAAAAACACAGCGCTGCACCAGCTACCAAGAAGGAGAAAAAATGACTGCTACTGCTGAACCCAGGACACTGTTCAGGCAAGTGAAGTATGCCATATACTAGAGGAAAAGCACGGTGTTTGTAGAAACTCCAACCGTTGTGCAAAGAATAGTCAAAAGCACTAAGACGAGAGATATGTGCTTGTTCTTACCCAGTGTAAAGTGCTATGGTTCAGGACCCTTATAGTAATCCTGGCTGAAGCAGTCTCATTTTTATGAAATGGAACAAGAAATCCAGCATCACTGAAGTACAAACCAGAAACAGCCCTGC
Source organism: Amazona ochrocephala (assembly GCA_039720435.1). NCBI lineage: Eukaryota > Metazoa > Chordata > Aves > Psittaciformes > Psittacidae > Amazona > Amazona ochrocephala. The sequence goes on from CM077878.1 coordinate 77,402,861, forward strand.
AGTCTACTTAGAGGGGAATTTCTGAGCACAAATCCCAGCACATGCAACACAAGCCCAGCAGTCTGTTAAGTCTCCCTTTCTGGATGCTGTGTAGCACAAAGTAGAGACAGAAATAATTAAGAGCACCTAATACTTATCCAAAAATCAACATGCTAGCTTTAAATACAACAGGACCATATTGCCCTCACGCTGGTACTAAACTCACTGCTCCCTGAATAGCTAAACTGAGCTGAACTGCTCTTGAATTTCAAAGTGAACTTCTGCACCTAGATTCATAAGCAACAGGTATGATATCACTTCAGATAAACTCTTCAAGCAACTAACTGTTACTGTTAAGGGTGGTCCTGATCCTCCCCCACATGCTTGTATCTGATCTAGCATGGTTCACACCCAATGAGACAACTGGGGAAGTAGGCTTGGAGGGGTGGGGTGAGTCCGCAGGATCAGCTGCCTCCTAGATCAGTTAGAACATCTTGCTTTCCACCCACAGATCATTAGGTCCTATACAAAGAAGGTACCAGACTCCACAATATCTGCAGGGATGTAACTGAATACCTTCTTACTACTGCTCGAGCCACGTGTTGTTCCAGGGACTAAAGAAATTTTATCCCCCATAAGCATGGATGCAACATCCACTCATTCAGGAACTCCAGATGTATCACCACCGTAGAAGGAAGAGTTCATTGAGGCACAATACAAAAAAACCACAACCCTCTTTACAGATACAAATTAAACATCTATACCCATACTGAGACTTTGTACGTGACTCAATTTAGATTTCTGGGAAACTGCTTAATAAAATAAATAGGCTAATAATTTACAAAGCAACCTTTCCTCTTTTTAAAACATTGATAGTTGCTGATTTCTGCTGATAGATAAGGTAAGAAAGAACTACTTAAGCTGAAGGATGACACTGTGGCATAGGAGCAACTGCAAGCTGCCCCTGCATAAATTTAAACCAGAAATCACAAGAAAGTTCACAACACACAAATCATAGAATCAAAGGATAGGGTTGGAAAGGACCTTGAGATCATCTAGTTCCAACCCCCCTGCCATGGGCAGGGACACCTCACACTAAACCATGTCACCCAAGGTTCTGTCCAACCCCACCTTGAACACGACCAGCGATGGAGCATTCACAACCTCCCTGGGCAACCCATTCCAGTGCATCCCACCCTCACAGTAAAGAACTTCTTCCTTATATCCAATCTAAACTTCCCCTGTTTAAGTTAGAACCCGTTACCCCTTCTCCTCTCACTACAGTCTCTAATGAAAAGTCCCTCCCCAGCACCATTACAGGCCCCCTTCAGGTATTGGAAGGCTGCTATGAGGTCTCCACGCAGCCTTCTCTTCTCCAGGCTGAACAGCCCCAATTTTCTCATCCTGTCTTCATACGAGAGGTGCTCCAGTCGCCTGATCATCATCATGGCCCTCCTCTGCACTTGTTCCAACAGTTCCATGTCCTTTTTATGTTGAGGACACCAGAACTGCACACAATACTCCAAGTGAGGTCTCACGAGAGCAGAGTAAAGGGGCAGGAGCACCTCCCTCGACCTGCTGGTCACGCTCCTTTTGATGCAGCCCAGGATACGGTTGGCCTTCTGGGCTGCAAGCGCACACTGCCAGCTCATGTTCATTTTTTCAACGACCAACACCCCCAAGTCCTTCTCCGCAGGGCTGCTCTCAATCTCTTCTCTGCCCAACCTGGAGCTGTGCCTGGCATTGCTTCGATCCAAGTGGAGGACCTTGCACTTGGCATGGTTAAACTTCATTAGGTTGGCATCAGCCCACCTCACAAGTGTGTCAAGGTCCCTCTGGATGGCATTCCTTCCCTCCAACTTATCAACCGAACCACACAGCTTGGTGTCATTGGCAAACTTGCTGAGGGCACACTCGATCCCACTGTCCATGTCACCCACAAAGATGTTGAACAGGACAGGTCCCAACACCGATCCCAGAGGGACATCACTCGTTACTGGTCTCCAGCTGGACATAGAGCTATTGAGCACAACTCTTTGCATGCGGCCATCCAGCCAGTTCTTTATCCACCGAGTGGTCCACCTATCAAATTGATGTCTCTCCAATTTAGAGACAATGATGTCGTGTGGGACAGTGTCAAATGCCTTGCACAAGTCCAGGTAGATTACATTGACTGTTCTGCCCCTGTCCATCAGTTCCATAGCCCCTTCACAGAGGCCACCAGATTGGTCAGGCAGGATTTCCCCTTAGTGAAGCCATGTTGGCTGTCACCAAGCACCTTATTGTTTTTCATGTGCCTTAGCATGCCTTCCAGGAGAATCCGCTCCAAGATTTTGCCAGGCACAGAGGTGAGACTGACTGGTCTGTAATTCCCCAGCTCATCCATTTTCCCCTTCTTAAAAATAGGGGTTATATTTCCCTTTTTCCAGTCATTGGGAACTTCACCTGACTGCCAGGATTTTTCAAATATGATGGACTGTGGCTTAGCAACTTCATTTGCCAGCTCCTTCAGGACCTGCGGATGGATTTCATCAGGTCTCATGGACTTGTGCACGTTCAGGTTCTTAAGATTGTCTTGAACCAGATTCTCTCCCACAGTGGGCCCAGGGTCTTCATTCTCACTGTCCCTGCGTCTGCCTTCCAAGACTTGGGTGGTATGGTCAGAGCATTTGCCGGTGAAGACTGAGGCAAAGAAGTCATTAAGAACGTCAGCTTTCTCCAAATCCAGGGTAGCCAGTTCTCCCGATAGCTTCTGGAGGGGGCCTACATTGTCCCTAGTCTGTCTTTTATTTGCAATGTACCTATAGAATTCCCTTCCTGTTATCTTTAACATCCCTAGTCAAGTTTAATTCCAACTGGGTCTTAGCTTTCCTAATCTGGTCCCTAGCTTCCCAGACAACATCCCTGTATTCTTCCCAGGCTGCCTGTCCTTGCTTCCACCTATTATAAGACTCTTTTTTCCTTCAAAGTTTCCTCAGCAGCTCCTTATCAATCAAAGGAGGTCTCCTGACTCTCCTGTTGAACTTCCTTCTAATTGGGATGCATCGCTCCTGAGCTTGCAGCAGGTGATCCTTGAATATCAACCAACAGTCTTGGGCCCCCCTGCCCTCTAGGGCTGTATCCCATGGAACCTTACCGAGCAGGTTCCTGAAGAGGCCAAAGTCTGCTCTCTTGAAATCCAGGGCAGTGAGCTTGCTGCACGCTCTTCTCACCGTCCTGAGGATCTTGAATTTGACCATCACCATGTTCTGGAGCACCACCCCAAACTTTTAACTGATCAGTGGCATTTGCTCTGCTGTTACAGAGGAGCACTGCAAAACTTGCACTCTCTCCCACCATGCATTGAGCTGCTGCTTAGAAAAAACCTGTGTGAATCAGTTTCTGCCAACTTGTGTGGCTAATTGGCTCAGATCATTCCCATAAAAGTAAGTGCAAGACTTCACCAAGCAGAACCATCCAGACAAGTAGGAGAGGAAAAAAAATAAACACAATTACTTGGGTTTCTTTTTACGACAGTATTCTAGACTGAGAGCCTCTAAGTGAAACACTGGCCTTGTTCACTGCTATATACTTCAAGGCTGTGAAGGGAAAAAAAACTCTTCCTGCTGTAATCCAAGGCTGACGGGAACAATGAAGAGAGTACTTACTGAAATACAGCAGCAAAAACTGGCAACTAACTGGTAACACTAAGTTCATACAGGTGTTAGAAAAGTAATGAGAGGAGGGGAAAAATGTAGATGACAGAGGAGAGCATGTAGGAATTAACGCAGCAAATTACATGGCAAAATTTAAATTACTATATCAATGATCTGAAGACAACTGTGAAAATATAGAACCGTTTCCTGCTAAAGGAAAAAAAAATAAATAAAAAAAAAATGCAAGCTTGGGATTCAAAAAATCCACTCTCTTGGCCCAAAATAAAGGACTGTAGTGTTACCACATGATTCCAACCCCCAACAATTGAAAGAAACGCACTCTCAGCTTGATGAATGTGGGAGGAACTCAGAATTAGGCAAGAACAAAAGATGACAAGCAAATGAAGAACCATTTATTTAAAAATAACCTCAATATGTTCAGGCTCACTGCATCTGTATCAATCCCAATGAAACAGGCTCCCTGGTGCCAAGAACACCAAACACTAAATATCATCCAAACTCTAAACTTTGCATCAGAAAAAAACCTCAGCACTCAAAGAGGTAACTAATGAGGCTCAGCTGAAGGCTTGAGCATGTTACAGGGCCAGTAAGCATTAGGACCTGTACCAAATGTTAATGTGGTTTTAAACAATCTAGAAACACAGCAGCAGAGAGTATCAAGGAAACAAGAAAAACTGTAGCAACTCATTACTTCTACATTTAAAGGTTTTGTCCAGATGATCTATATGACTGCATCGCCCCCCCACCCCACCCCAAGGAAGACAAAAGCACTCCTCTGGCCTGGACAAGGACTTCAGCAGCCAAAAAAACCTCAAACAAATAAGAGATGTGATGGTATCTGTGTGATTATTTTGGTTTATGTTTTCAAGTTGCATGTCTTTAAGACATGAGATGAAGGAGCGGTTGTTCATTCTCTGGAGAAGTTACTGAGACTACTCAAGAAGAAAATACTTGTGGGACCACAGGTGTGCCAACAGACGAGCTCAAAGAAGAAAGGAGAGTCCTATGAAAAGCAAACAGTCAGGTCTCAGAGGTGATGCAAACATTTCCTAGAATCTAAAGGAACTGTAGAGAGTTTCCTACAGCTCCAAAAGGCACAGAGTTCATTAAAACCAATGCAGGAAACAACAATCCATCTCACGGACAAGATGGGCAAGAGGAAAAGTGACCAAAAGTTTATTCCATCCTGTTTATTTCTGCCTTAGTGACCTGAAATTTTTTCCACCTAAGAAGTATTCTGATTTTTATTCTAATGAAATCTGACTATCTTCATTTATAACATGTTTATACATTTGGCTTGTTCAAGCAGGTCACTTTGACAAGAATGTCTAAGTAGATCCACCTCTAAGTTTCAAAAATCAAGTCTGTGTTTCATCACAGCAGCTAGAGGGCTCAGATCAAAGCTCTGTTTAGCTCAGTACCTCCTCTCTGTCAGAGAGCACCAAAATACCACCTGCAGTTCTCCACAGCCTATTTTTTTTTAGTTTTGGCTGGCCCGCACATCACAAACATTGCCATCATGCTGTTCATTGCTCATAGAGCAATCCTTTCACCAGCACATTCTCTATTGGCAGCCTTGCTTCACTGCAAAATTAATCTTCTGTTCCATTCCTTTAAGAGCCCATTCATCTGAAGGGAGCAAACATGTCACATCCAGTCATTTTATCTCTTAAAGAGCCTTTGGTAAGTTGTCCCGTCAAAAACTTTTTCACATCCCAATACACTTTCTTGAATGGATCACCCTTAAGTATAGGTTCACAAAAACTTTTTCTTCCACAATAAAAGCCATAACAACTCTTCCCTACTGCCAGCCTTTATCCATGTGTTGATGCAATGTATTCTTTACATTTTCAGGCTATTTTTCCCTACTGGTATTTCCTCTACTGCCAACAACAACTAAAGTCGGAAGTCACAAACCATAATTAACAGCTCAGCTTGTTTCAGTCAGAGCTCCTTGAGAACTTTTGAGTCATCATCCCATAGTTCTTATGAGTTGTTACACTTCATTTTATCAGCTTATTTTAAAACCTTTTTCCTTGGCAATTTAAATCTGAGGCAGGTCCTCAGCCTTATCCCTTTCTTAAGTTGCCATCTTTCTGAAGCCCTCCTTTTCCATACAGATTGCACAGGATCACAACCTTGCTCCCTGCTGGTGGCGCGTTTGAGAATACTTTTTTTGGTAGTACGTCTTTAGCAAGTATTGCTCAAACACTTTTGGAAACTGACCTACTAAGGCTTACATTTATTTTGCCATATTTGATGTGGGGTTTTGTTTGTTTGTTTTTTGGGTTGTTTCTTTTTAAACTTGTTCCCTCTTCTGGACAAAATTTCTCCTTTCGAAGGGCATCATGCCATTCCTTCATCCTCTTGGCAATGCCGCCTTCCGTGGGTTACTTTAAGATTTCTTCTCGTAAGTAGCATGCATTTTTTGGAAGCAATTTTCCTTAAGATGTCTTCACACTAAATGCTTTTCCTCTCTTTAGTTACTCTTTCAATTTCTTGTTAAGAAGCTTGCTCATTTTTACACAGGTTCTAGCAGAAATGCAATCTGCATCAAGTCAAACTAGAAGTCTAAGGCAGACTGAAGCAGAGAATATAGACCCTTCTGAAGAAGACCACAAACATGCCCATTAAGCTCTTGAAAAAACTTAAGAAGTGATTCTAATCTGAAGATGTACAACTACTTCATACATTATTCTGAAGTCATGTGAGTTAAAACTTCTCAATCTAATTATACCAAAAATGGTTTAAACATAGAAGATTCATGAGCAGTGATCACAGACTGAAAAATATATAGTATTTCAAGAACATGATGAACAGCAGCTGGAATGCCTGTACAAAATGGGGATCTTCCCAGGCTTCTGAAAATTTGGAAGCCGAAGTATTCTAAGAGATGTGGATGGCATGGTTTAGTGGGAGGTGTCCCTGCCCATGGCAGGGGGGTTGGAACTAGATGATCTTAAGGTCCTTTCCAACCCTAACTACTCTATGATTCTATGTAAGCAAACACATTTGTTAAATGTCTTTACTTAGTCAAAAAAAAAAAAGTATTTATGTCTTAAGAAAATAGCTCTAATAAATAATACAGCATTTGAGAATTTTAGCCCCAAAGTCTCAACACGACCAAAAGTACAAATACTTATACCTGGTGTCACAACCCTCTCCGCTAAAATCTCTGCATTGTGGCATTTTCACTGCTGGGTCAAACGTTTTCCCAGGAACAGAAAGACACTGGGAAAACTAAACGCCTAGGAGTCCCACGTGCCACGTTTTATGATGGAAAACATCACTATCTCTTAAAAAGCACATATATATTTATTCATTAGACTTGATCCAGAAAGGAGTACATTCTTAGTAGCTCTGCTGCAAACTAATCATAACAATTCATATTCTGTTAATAAACTGGTATGAGAAGTATCATCTAACGTATCTGATCATAACTATTAAGCTGGCAGTATGCTGTGTTGCTTAAACTTAAGGCTTCATCCAGGGCTCAGGAATTTAAATTGCTCACTCCTACTTTTTGCAGTTTGGTCTTGAACATATAAAGATAAACCAGTGCATTAAGTCAGATCAAGAAGTCCATCTATTCTAGTATCATCTCTACCACTGCCAACAGCAGTTATTACAGAAAAGAAAAGAAACAGAGCAACTGCGGAGCTACCTTGTAATCCTCAAAGCTTCTGGAAATTCAACACCCTAAAGAGTTTCTAAGCCATTTCATGTGTCTACTATGCATAATAGCTCTCAGCAAACCCATCCCCTCATGATTTTTAGTCCTTTTAAAGACTATTTAAATATGTCCTTGCATGGAAAAGTGCTTCCTTTAGCTTCTTCTGAAGTTGCCTGCAAGTAAGAGCTAAAGGCAGAAATTAAAAACGAGCAATTTTTTCTTAATCATTCTTTCCTTCCCATTCCTGATTTTAAATTATGTCACTTTTCCTTTTGTTTTCTTTCTGAAGAGACTGTATCTATTCAGTCTCCATCTGCATGGAAACAACTCTACGAATTCTTCTGATAATACTTTTTTTTCCTTGTCTGTATCTTCTTTCAAGTTACAAATTCAGTGTTTGAAATAAGTAGAGACGCATGCAATTAGAAAGCTATGGCACATCGCAGATTTTACTCCAAGTGACTTTTCTAGTTTTCCTCTGCTTCTTTCCTAGCAATTCCTGAGATTTTTACTTATTTATTTATTCCCATGGGATTTTCATAAATTTATTCACACAGCTCTAACATTTGTTATGCATCCTAACAGATTAGAAAATAAGCATGCACAGCAGCATGCTGTCCTTTTGTTTGTCTGTCCATTCATTTGCTTTTAAAATTGGTCTAGTCACCGCACTTGCCAATATCTCTCAAATAAACCATGTAAACACTAGTTCAACAATTCCTTTATTGCTCACAGGTTTTCAGGTAGGAAAGCATGTTCTTTCCTTACAGGCACTACAGTAAATTCCCCATCTCTAGCACATGACTTCATTTTGATTTATTGTCTACGTACGGAGTCCTAAATATGCACCGTCTAAATTCAAAAGATTATTTCTAATTTTTCCTACTCATCTGCACCTTACAAAGCCTTTTCTGTCCCATTTCAAAGAAACCCTTAAAAACAGATATACCAGTCTCCTCTCCCATTGCTCATATACTTTATCCATTTCCAGCTTTCCCTTTTAATAGAAAAAAAAAGGAGAATCCATCACTTTCTTTCAGCAACAAAAGCAAGATACAGAATTACAGTTAACTTGCTTTTTCCACTTAACACTAGTCCTAAGGCTTCCCAAGTCAAACATGAGATGAAAGCAGGTAGGAACAATTCTCCCTGGGTTTGGTAGGACCTTACTGATCCATAGGTCATAAGCAGAAGTTTTGCATGCAGCCCTCCTTGCAATTTAGCAGGAAAAAATCTGAATCCTGTATACCAGCTGCAGCACTCAGCCGCACAAATCAATTTACTTCAGTCACAGGGAGAGTGCAGACTAAACTCCTCAGACCTCATTAAACTTAATCTGAAAGATCCCCTGGGTTGCATAACACTGCATAAAAGTATCTACTTCACAAAAAATAAGATCCCAGGCTTAAAGATGTGAGACCATAGATTGGAGTATCCAGAAATTAAACCCAAACAATCTTCCATCAGAACCTGGCATACATTGCTAATGTGGCACATGGCACTATTAAGTTACTCCTATCACAACAACTCATAAAAGATCTAGCCAGAATCAGCATTCCACTTCACAAAGTGCTCCACAGTGCAGACTTCAGTAACCTTGCCATGTGACACGAAAGCCTTGAATCCTTTAAAAAATTTGAAAGGCCTTGTTAGAAGCTAACAACGACAAATTCATCTCCAGCAGAAAGATGCAAAGTTGCAGCCATGTATACAATCGCAGACATACAAGTTTGATTACAGAGCAACTACTATGGCTAGCTACAAGACAGTCTGGGCAGGCTGTCCTTTTGTGGACCTCATCTCTCACTGGTTCCTAAGGACAATAATTACAAGAGTTTTCAATAAAATAAAATGTAGCCCTCCTCTAGGAACAACTGGAAACCCTGAAATTTTGGGAATGTTAGGCTTACACAGTTCAAATTAACTTAGAAGAGTTACTCGAAGCTGAAGTGTACTATTTTTTCCTGCAAATGTGATTCTGATTCAGCTCCTTAGTTTAGGAATACAGTGCACAATCACTGGATGTTTGGAACTGGTGGCATGACAGCTTTATTAGAACCAGAACATCTCTAAGTTCAGACATACAGGGATTCATCCAGGCTGCTTTATTCAGCTTTTACATAGATAAAATCTGAAATTAACTTCAGAATTTTGAGATATGATGTAGCCAACTGGAGCACAGATCCACAGACTACACAGATACCCCTCATGTTCCAAGCCTCTCAGGGTAAGAGAGAGTATCAATAAAGGGTAGAGGAGGAGATACATGCCTTATTCTGATTGGGAAGGACGAAACTTCACACTACTTGCTCTACCAAAATAACTGCACAAAAGAAGTTACTTAAATATTAAGTTCCTGTATTTTCACACTCAAATTTCATGAGAAACAACTATTAATCTGCAAACCAACACAGAAAATACTACATACCTAAAATTACTACTGCTCACACCCCACACCATCTGCCACCAAGGCAGCACCGCCTTCCCATCTTCACAAGTAACTGCACTATTGCATCCCACAACAGAAAACGGATATGACTCATTCACGTTAAATTCTAAATGCTTGACATGATGGCTGCTAATTGCAGCAAAGTGAGATTAAACAGGTCTGATAAGCAAGTCCGCATTTGGCTTTGTCAATGGCACTCCAGGTGGCCGGTGGTAGCTATGATTTCATTCTCACTCAGTTCAGTTTTACAGCAAAAATATCCTTGACTTACTGTTGCTCACCACTCCCTATATGAACACATGAATACTCAAAATTTACTTCAGAAGGCAAACCATCTTTGCATATGATTCCAGTACCAAAAGCCAGTTTTTATTTTGCTACAGGACTGATTCAGAATTACTGGAGTAGAAACTAAAATCTAACCACTAGGTAAGAGGTTTTGAAACTTCTGATGTCATGTTAAAGATCTTAGATGTTTTTCTCTGCTTATCAGAAACGAGTCACACCTTAATCACCAGTGATCACAGCAACAGTACATCACAGCACAAACTCAGGAAATCTGAGTCCTCTCCTAAGCTCTAGCTACCATCTACTGCTAGGCCTCATGTAAGTCACTTTACTCCCTATCCTTCTGGTTTCACTATCCTTAACATTAAGAGTTTGCTATCTGTTTCATCAATAAAGTGCTTTAGTATCTGTAGATGAAATCGACAAGCAAACCTACAAATGGGTATGGTCAGTATCGTAGCTGGTAGAAGCAACTTCAACATAAAAGACCTGGAGCACTGTAAGTGTTGAATCTGATTCTGAAGTATTTATATATGGACATTCACCAAGCTACCACAGCTCCAAATGCCATGTTTACAAAATAAGAAATCATTGTTCCAGTAGCAGTTTTTGAAAAATCAGTAGCACTGTGGCTACAAATGAGGTCATACATTTTAGTGTGTTCAATAGAGTCCTATTGTTGAATAAGAACAAGGACCAAAGGATTAGGAACACAGTCAACTGTTTTTCTTGAGAAAATAGATTACAAACTAATCCATCACCTAGATTTCTTGAATCACAGCAGACAGCAAAAACTCATATTAGCTAACCCGCAACTGACCCAAGGAAATAATACTAGGAGAAGCTTATGAACTCGTCAACTCCAACTGGCTACATCAGTGTTCCAAGAGGAAGTTTGATGACTGGCATAGGTCAGTAGAGCCAAATGGCAGGAATGACAATCCGCATATTTAACAGGTGATTTATTTAATTTTTCATTTCCATTCCTTCTGTATCCCATGTACAGGTAAAAATGTTTTCATTCCAAATAATTTCTGGAATTCAATTAATATTCCAGTGGCCTGGTACCAATTGACTAAGATAAGTTAGTATGCAAGATCTAACTGTAAGATTCAACACAGTTTTCAAGCTCCAATCAAACTGAAGTGATGAAAGGATAACAGTCATTTATGCCAAGAATAGAATTCTATTTTCCTACTGATGTGAATAGGAAAGCTACACAGATGCAAATCTTTGAATAATTGCCAGTGAAATGGATATTCAGCTTTATACAAACTAAATAGCCAACACAGCTGGTAAGAAATGCATCTCAGTTTACATTTGTACAGTATTAACACTTGAATTCTCATGCTTCAGCCTCTTCAACTTCTAAAAAGAAGAAAGAATCATTTAGGATTAAGAAGCATTTGAGACACGGAAAAAAAAGTGACAATAGCTACCACCTACTCACACATTCATTTTGAGCAGAGTAACCACTCTTTCACTCTGAGGAATACTGAGACTTGTCCAAAAATACCTGGATACAAAGGCCAGCACATTAAATTATGAAACTTAGGAAACAATTCTGACAGCACTGCACAAATAATTTGCAATAGCATAAGTACAAATTAAGCTTCTGAACCTTCATTTGTTTCTTTCACAGTCAACCTCCTTAATTTTCCACACTGCTGGCTTTTCAGTATAACTACAGTAATGTAGAGCACTTATGTTATGCTGAAATTAACCACTGAAAATTGTTGTCTCTTTTATCAAAACAGGAACCGAGAGGTACTCTCTCAGTTATGCCTTACAGTTGGACTGAAATGGAAAATCAAATATTTACATCATATTTAGTCACAACTTTTGGCATGTTACATGCAGATACAAAAGGAACTGATAATCCATGCAGGAAAAGGCACACAAATGCTGTACTTTCAATATAATTCTATAAGGTGTTTTTTTGGAAAGATTCTTTTCCAACAGACAGCACATACTAGCAGATTATTTATTTGATGACTATTAAAGCCTAAGACTTGCAATAGCTATGTACTACCCTTCATTAATTTTAAGGGCTCCAATAAAGACTGAATTTGGAAGCTAAGATAGCTGCTGGAAGCGTGCATTATCTTTAACCCATCTCACTGAATAGATAAGGCACTGCAACTCTGCACACCCTCAGCTGGCAACACAAGCTTCAAGTCTCTTCAAAGCAGCACACTTGTTACATCTAAACTAGGAAACCAGTAAAGCAATCCTGACTCTTTAAACGTGCCCCAGACCCACTTCTGCATAAAGGCCAAGGGGCCTGGAATGGCTTACATTCCATCTTGAAGTTGATGTGTTCAGGCTGGCCATTGGGAATGCTACAGACACTGTACTAGTTGGCCCAGGTCAAAAGCATGCCAGAAGTGTTAACAATTTAACAGCACAGGCAACTAAACTCTGGTATCCATTAATGCCTTATTTGCTAGCAGACATGGCCACAAATATCAGTTCAAGCGGCAGAATCTTGGAACTTTCAGCTGATGAGCCGTCCTGAGGTTTTCTGTTCCAATATAGGGCAAAACATATGGAATGTTTTCAAACCCTCCCATAAACTGAAAGTTTCTGAAAAACATCAGAGCACAAACAGCTGGCACAGCAAACATGAAATATGCTCCTCAGCCAATCTTACCGGAAGATTAAAGGATATGAGGCAACCCACACTGAGGCAGGATCAAGAATAACATGAAACCACACCTTTAGGCAATCTCAACTCAGGCTGCTGAAGTCCTTTTGGTCTGTCTTCTGGAATGCACACTCAGCTCAGAGAACTTACTCAGTAGAAAGCTATACAGGGGTGAGTGAGCAATCAGATGACCTACCTCATCACTTAACTCTCAGTGCTGAAAGCAGCACCAGGGAGAAGTGTTTTAGTCCAGTTTTTCATCCACTTAAGCCGCCACGGGACTGCACCTCAAAAGGATGCAATATACTCAGCTCTTCTAACAGTCCTACTTACCGAGAGAGCAAGTGCATACAAAAATGGAATTTAGTTCTCACCCTATTTAGCACTGCAGCTAGAGAGAGGCAGCAGTATACTCTCAGCAGGAGGATAATTCTCTTTTCTGATATTGACATACACATTGCAGTAGCTGTCACCTTACTTGTATTTATTTATCAGCATTAAAGATCATTTCAAAATATGCCATGTGAACTAGGCCTTTTAGTGTTGGAAGTCTAAGACAGTTCTACTGCAAAAGGATAGCTAGAAATTACTATGGCAGTAGCTCTAAATCAACAGCACCAAATCACAATGTATAAGGAATAAATAATTTCTCATGTTTCCTCTACTGAAGACGGGCACCTTCCAGCCTGCAGCCAGCCACAGCGTACACTGAAATCTCCACTCAGGCTTGGCAAGTCTGCCTACCAGGAAATTTTTCCACTGGAGCTACTACTGAAGTACTTGAACAGAGAAGAGAGAGACAAAATATCAGGTTGTCAACACACCGAACATTCAAAGCAGAGACACTTCTGGGACACTGAAAACAGACCAAAATGCAAGTGGTTAAGCCACAAAAGGGACTGGAAGTTTTCCAGTTACACACCCATCTGGCAGGGTCTGCCTGAAGTTCTTGCTTTAGATTAGTCCATTTTTCTAGCACTTTTATTGGCCTTCTTGCATCAGCTGGAAAAGGGAGATCATGGGTTCTGGTAAGAGAATTACTGGGCAGAATCCTTATTTTCTTGCTTCTTTGGTGGAACACTTTGAGAATACATACTTTTAGCACTTTCTCCATTTTCCTCAAAATTGTGAAATACGCCCAAGCATCTCGAGGTATTTAAACTAAGTTAAAACCACTTCACACTTAACTGACCTCTACAAACTTTTGCTCCTATTAAGCCTCAAAGAAATAAGTGCATTCAAGTAAAGCTTCAATACAAGCTCTTTCAGGGGCAGAGACACTTAAAAACTCATCTTCAAACAGAGAGTTCTGCCATATACCCTGAGGCTGGTCCAACAAAAGTCTGCTAGCACAGCTGGGCTGGGCTGCCTCATGCAGTCTCAACCCTGGACAACACTGCACATATAGAGTCCAGCCTAGGAAAAGGCATGTGCAGAACACAGCAGGCACCACTCATTGCCAGCTCTAGCCCAGGCCAGAGGGCTTGCTCCCTCACGCTGAGAGGCTGAGGAAGTGCTTTTCCTACAGCTCTAGACCCAGACTCAGCAATACCATGTCAAGTTCAGACTTCACCACCAGAGCTAGCCTTCTATGGCTGTAGTAAGCCAGGGCAGCACCCATGTGCTACCCTTGGTCTGTAGAGCAAGTAGAAGAGGAAAACAAACAAACAACCCACCCACACTCCTCTGCTTGCTCTGATCTAGGGATAGCAAAGAATGCAATCCTTCAAGAACAGGCCAGAAGCAGGCAATGCGGCAAGATCCCAGCATTTCCTCAGACAACAGCACTGGCTGCATCAGCCTGCTCCAGCAAGAGTAATGCCTTTTTTCCCCTCCTCCCGCGAGAGCTGCAGCACTGGGGAACATGCTCCTTCTTCCCCTACAAAGGCATCCTTTAAAAAAAGAATAATTTGTATAACAATGTTATAACTGTACAGAGTATTTTGGAAGTGCCACTTTTTTCCTGGTTTGCTCTGCAGTCTCTCCTATGTTTCATATGTGCAACATTCACTAGAACCAGAGTTGTTACTCCTGGTTAATACATCGTGAAAATCCCCAAACCAATGACAATGGCAAAAAACATAAAAGGAATAAAAAACTCCAGCAGAAATAAAATGAAACTAGAACCACCAAGGTTTTGTGTTACAGACTCAAAACAAACAAATCTTTAAGAAGTTCTGTTTCTCCCCAAATGAACATACATCCATAAAAAACAGTTGTGGAAAGTAGATTCACATAAACTTCAGAGTCTTGAAATGTGAACAACATACAAATATTGAAGGTATTCATCAGGGAAGTTTACCTTCTGAAATAAGCTTCATCATCATGAGCAAAGCAAACAGTTTCTGCACAACAGTTTGCATGATTTGCAAGGTCACTGAAAACCCCTGGAGCAGAATACATGTTAAAGGACTCCAAGTATCACAAGGCAGACACAATAGAGTATACTCATCATTATATGAAGCACCAGAGGAGTTCAGCTCTGCAGAAAACAAAAGTTGAAACTGACTTCAGGAAAACAAGAGAACATAAATAAACAGGACTTCAGTTTATTTACACAGGTAACAACTGCTTTTTCTAGTGAAAGTGACTGGGACAGTGTCACTGAGCCTTTTGCAATTGCACTGGACCCAGGAATGACGGTGGTGCTCGGAACTGACCAAATTCCACTCTCAAGGAGAGTTGGAAGAATTCCCAGTTCTTCCCACCAACTTCCTGGCAAAAAATTTCTCATTTCCACCTGTGATCTGGAAGACGAGGTTACGTTCAGGAGGCAAATAGCTTCTTTCCCACAGATGCCACATGTCACTTCCACTGATGGCATGAGCTGCAAGGAGCAAGTGAAGACAGGATGCAGCACAGAGCCAAAAACCTGGCTTTCACCATCACACCATGTTATTGCCACCACATGGAAGCAGAACCAGTGGTCAGCACACATGCTTTCAGATTAAAGTCCACCCATTTTCATATTGATCACCCATAAAGGTTCCTGGAGGAAAGCTGAGAAACCTTATCTTAGATACTGCATTGGAAAGGTTGTAATAAACCAATAAAACTCAAAATTATGGCATAGAACTATCATGTTTGCTGTCAGAGATATCTTCCTAGAGAGAAAAAGCAGTACTACCACACTTCTAAAAGTGTGTGTACCTGTAAAATTCATATTTAAGGTGAAGCAGCGGAAGTAGGAGCTTTAATCTTATGAGTGTGCCTCTATGCTGGAGTTACATGAAGCACTTCGCTATTGTGTCAGCACAACTGGATAAATTTATCCCGAGCACGAGCAGCCCCACTTCAGAATCCTAAATGAAATCCTACAGCGGTATAAGTGTTCCTTGCCTCTTGCTACATTACTGACTCTTCCTTGTTCACACCCGGGGCCTTCTGTGCTTTGGCGAAACAACTGACATGGGCATTCTTGCACGTCACAGAACACAATTCTGCTTAAAGTATTTAAGTCCATAGGAAGGTGCTGGAGAACTTTTAACTCTTGTAGTTATTTAATTTGCATCTCCACACTTCACAGACTGCAGGCTTCAGTCTATAGTCCCTAGAAGCCAGAAAGATTGTACTGAAAACAGCATTATACCTGTATCAGGCAAGTATTGTGCAAAGGGAAGAAGATCAGACAGAACTCTCTGCAAGAGCTGCTGATAACTACTCTATGAAGACATCACCGAAAAGCTGTCTTCACCACTGAAAGCACCAGCTGCTTACTCACCCAGAGTGCACTCTCTGCAAGAGACATCCACTGATGCCATCAGTAAGTCCCACAGCAACTCATTTACTTTATTACAGTACGGGAGAAACGCAGAGCCAGATTTTTACAAGGTTCCTAAATCAAAATGTACGTTTCTTGTGGGATTTGAAAGAGTGCTGATTCCCACTGACTTCAAATGAGTCAGTCTGTGGGAAATCTTTAAGCTCCACGCTGCATTTGAACGCATCCCAAAGGTTGTGAGTAAAGGCGGACATAATTTAGAAGAGAATGTAATTCTGGCGTGCCATTGTTATTAGCTGATCAGCAGTTTTTCATAACTGAAGGATTATATCTGCTCCAGTCAAGGCATAAATTTGGTCTCGGAGGGAAAAAGAAAAAAAGTAACATACACTAAAAAGAAGCAGCCTGTGCTTACATGTCAAGTTCAGCCTGAGGCTCATTTTCTCTTGGAATACAAACAATTACAAGCTTCTTACAGAAATCCACTCATCAGTGATTATCAGAAAATTCCCCAATTGTCAAAACAGATTCTGCTGTCATCTATCACACAAACATCGTGCTGTACAAGATGACTTCACTGACTGCTTCATATGTCTTTCTCATTCTAACAATTGCTGTACTTCTCTGTGTGCATCTGTATCACTGAATATAAACTCCCTGAGAAGCCATACAAAATAAGTGATAGGAGACCACTATACGGACAGTGGATGTTCTGGAACAATCTAGAGCAGGGAGCCTGGGAAAAGATGGAAACCCAGCAATAACTTCCATTTTATTATTCAAAATGTGCAAAATCCCTAAAATTTTTGCACCACTGAACTTTTAATTATTCTCTCTGGGTATAACATACAAATACAATTTGCAGGTTAACTATGCATGCAAATACAACAATTCTAAATTGTGACTGTTCCAAAGGGCTGGGGGAAAAAAGAAACAAGCTTTAAATGATCAGCACTACAGAACACCCTTATAACTCAGGCTTTCTCTACTGAGAGACAAAAGAAAATGAACTGCCATAAACCTGAAGATTTCAGTAGCTTAACTTGATTTTATATAAGATCATAACAGACGGGAAAATTTACTGTGGATAATGGTGCTCAATTATGTACCACTACACCTTTTCTATTTTCCCCTGATCCTCTAGGCTTTAACACAGTTTGTTTCATTCTGTTGTCACTTGCCACATTTACAGCTTTTTGTATTTTGTTTCTTCACTTTAGAAAGCAATTGAAAAGAGAAGTCAAATTCTTATCATGGCTGCGGTAAATTCAGGAGTCATTTCTGTATGACACATCCTGTTCAGAGCTACAGAAATGCAAACTGCAGGCACAAAAAAAAAAAAAAAAAAAAAAAAAAAATCAGTCACAGGCTTTCTTCTGCATCACTCTCAAAAAGCACTTATCTAGCTCCATTCAGCCTTTTCCCCACTGAGGAATATACTTTCATGATGTCTACTCAAACAGTAGCCTCATGATTAATTTTACACCTTTACTGCATTTTAAGGGACCCTAATAATTTCATGACCTGCATTTCTCCCGCAGTATTTGAAAACCAGTTCTAACACCCTGTCCTTGGTTCAGCAGTAGCAGCCATTTTTCTCCTTAGTAGCTGGTGCACTGCTGTGGCCTTGACTTTCAGCCTGGGAACAGCACTGATAACACCAATGTTTTTAGTTGCTGCTAAGTAATGTTTACTCTGACCAAGGACTTTCTGAGTCTCATGTTCTGCCAGGGAGGAGGGGAAGTAGGGAGGAACCAGAGACAGGGCACCTGACTCAAACTGACCAAAGAGGTATTCCATACCACAGCACATCATGACCACTATATAAACTGGTGGCAGTTACCAGGAAGGGTTAGATCACTGCTGGGTCGGGCTGGGTATCGGTTGGCAGATGGTGAGCGGTTGTATTCTCTTCCCTTGTTATTTCCCTTATCATTATTATTATTGGTGGTAGCAGTAGTGGTTTTGTGTTATACCTTAGTTACTGGACTGTTCTTATCTCAACCTGTGGGAGTTAGTTACACTCTTTCAATTCTCCACCACAGCCCTCCGGGTGGGGGAGAAGGTGGGGGGAAGGAAGTGAGCGAGCTGCTGCGTGGTCCTGAGTTACTGGCTGGGCTTAAACCACGACACACCCTGATGCACTTAGCAGAGGAGGTAGTATTTCAAAAGCCTGCAATTTAACCAATAATCCAACAAAAGCCTGGATGTGGACTGTCTATCCAGGTGTTTCACCAATATCACTGGGAGATTTAGTAAACTAGTACTGCAAGATCATTTATTATTATTATTTACATTATAGAAATGGCTGGAAATTCACACTAGTATCATGCATCTGTGCTGAGGGCACAGCTAGATGCTGTGCAAGCCTTTCATCTCAAGGAGAGACCCGAAGAAGCTCACATTCAGTTGTTTCAGAATGAAATACTATTTTATGTTGAAGATGTGCCAAGTATTTGTTTGAGGTTTCTAATGCTGCCTTTTATTAGAGTCTGTGATGAATATCCAGAGTCAAAAGGAGCTTTATAGCCCACCCCATCTAAATGTTACAATATATACTACATGTTCAGACACAAAGACTTGGTACTTATGTACTTCACTTCCCTGACATGTATGACATCTTGAGAGTATGGCCCTCATCATCAACTATTCTGCACACCATCTGCATTACCAAACTACATGGCCTTTCTTGCTCCAACTCATCACTTGCAACATAGTGCTGCTGAAATGCAACTCCTTCAACAAGGGTTATACCGATAATGAGACTAAACTTTTCTTTTAGTAGATTCCTTTGACTCTGAAATTGGACACGAATAACGCAACAGAATAACTTCTGCTGTCTTAAGGAGAATTATTGTTTGGAACAGGGATTCTCTAGTCACAATGCTATAAAAACAGTAGTGGTGATTCAGCAGCATCTGGAGAAGTGGGGGCTGGGAGCACCAAAAAGGTAAAATAACTGATGGATGCAAGTGCTGCATAATCACAGAAACCATGTGGAGCATTTCAAGTGTCTGACAAAACTGAGTGAAATGAAAAAAATAATAATGTGGAAGCACAAAGAAAAAAAGGTGAAACACACCTAATCATTCTGAGATACGACATGGAGTAGAATAAAGCTTGCAGTTACTCTCTCTCTCTGGAAGTGAATTTTTGCTCCTAAAAACAGTTAATATGGTAGGAAGCATGCTGCTTTCCTTTTTTTTTTTTTTTTTTTTGCCACAAATGCTAGAATCAAGAACATGAGTTTTGAAAGAACATCACCTCTTTTGGGTTTAAGAGAGCCTGCATTAGCACAACAGAGTCACAGAACTTCCAGGTAACTTACATAAAGGCATATATCACTTCAAAAAACAATCTAGCATCATAAATTTAACATAAAAGGAAGAAACTGCAAGAATGCATTTGAGCCCTGGTACTGCTTTACTGCATTTCTGTGTTCCTGTAAATGTATATAAATGCACCATCCACAAACATTCTGTAAAGTCTGCAAAAACAATTTAGGTGTGGAGCATCTTCCAAGCTAAGTTCACTTTCACACAAGTGACTGTACTGGCTTTCTGAAGATTTTGTCCTTTTATATGCCAAGACTCTTCTCAAGCACATTCTACAATGTGTTTCCAAGCCCAGTAAGCTGACACTGCCAATTTCCAGCCCATGCCTGCATGAATTCTAAAAGCAATGATGCTGAATTCCAGAAACAAACATAAGCTAAACCTATTTTACTATCTCTCATTTGATGAACTCCATTTTAGTCAATCATTGCTGTTCTGGGGAATTATCTCCCTGGCCCCACACAACAGTGTTAGTATAAAATACTCTATGGGTCACTAATTTATGAAACCAGAGCATAAGAAGCTGAAGAAAATGAAATTCCCCAATATAAGACAGCCCTGCGGAGAAGGACTTGGGGTGTTGGTAAATGAAAAATTGAACATGAGCCGGCAGTGTGCGCTTGCAGCTCAGAAAGCCAACCGTATCCTGGGCTGCATCAAAAAGGAGTGTGACCAGCAGGTCGAGGGAGGTGATCCTGCCCCTCTACTCTGCTCTCGTGAGACCTCACTTGGAGTATTGTGTGCAGTTCTGGTGTCCTCAACACAAAAAGGACATGGAACTGCTGGAACAAGTGCAGAGGAGGGCCACGAGGATGAATGATCAGGGGACTGGAGCACTTCCTGTATGAAGACGGGCTGAGAAAGCTGGGGCTGTTCAGCCTGGAGAAGAGAAGGCTGTGTGGAGACCTCATAGCAGCCTTCCAATGTTTGAAGGGAGCCTACAGGGGTGCTGGGGAGGGACTATTCATGAGAGACTGTAGTGAGAGGACAAGGGGTAACGGGTTCAAACAGGGGAAGTTTAGGCTGGATATGAGAAAGAAATTCTCTGCTGTTAGGGTGGTGAGGCACTGGAATAGGCTGCCCAGGGAAGTTGTGAATGCTCCATCGCAGGCAGTGTTCAAGGCCAGGCTGGACAGAGCCTTCGGTGGTATGGTTTAGTGTGAGGTATCCCTGCCCATGGCAGGGGGGTTGGAATTAGATGATCTTAAGGTCCTTTCCAACCCTACCTATTCTATGATTCTATGATTCTATGATTTGTATGACTTACTATGCTTAGCTTGAGGACCATCCTAACACAAGTGACTGCACAGATGAGAAAACCCAGATCCTCCCCAGTCACTGTGTAATCTCTCATCTTCCATCAGTCAGTATCTCTGAGATTGTTCACAAAAGTCAGAATGCTTGACTCTGTGCTTCTGATAAAATTGCCATTCTTCCAAAAATTTAATTTTACATCTTTGCAAGATGAAGATATTCTGTAGCTTAATGTTGCAAGGCAGACAAGCAGGAGGAACACACACCTGAAGAGAATAAACTAAGGAGTGTTCTATCCATTAACTATGAGTCAATGCAAGTTTCTCCAAAAAAGGATTTAAGTTAGTTCAGAATAAGGCAAATTTCCAATGAAGTTTCTCTCTTACTAATTAAGGTGTATCTCCCCCAAACATGAGATCACTAACTTCTTTAAGAAGAAAAAGCACAGCTTTCACCTTTATAGTACTGTACTCTGCAGGTGATTCCAAAACCCTCGTTATTAGTTAGCCTGGTTTTAACACTCACACACCACCTGTCTTGCTAGTCAACTGAACACTCACGCCTAATTTACTCTGCCCTTTAAAATCAATACAATTTAAAAGTAAAATACCAGATTACAAGATAAATTGACAAAAATCTGATTAATCCTAAAAACCTTGTGTGAAGAAATTACCTTGACATAGAGCACCTCCCTCCCATGAACAGCTGACCCAGATTATCGATTCATGCTTTTTTTCTTTTTATAGTAATTTTTCCTTTTTTATTTATTTAATGCACTCCGTTCAGCTAGTCCTTGATGCATTTGTGTAATACAAAATGACTGTGTAAAAGATCTGCACAAAAAGCAAATCATCCTAATTCCAACTGCCTAAAAAAGATGGGAAAGAAAATTAAAGATGCTTATCCAAGCCAAACAAACTCTAAGTACTTGGCACTCATTTATGGCTCAGTTTTCAAAAGGAACTGAGCAACTAGAGGGGAAAAAAAAAAGGGAAAAAAAAAAAAAACAAAAAAGAAAAAAAAAAAGAAACAGGCAAATCAACAAGATATGCAGATCTGATCATTATAATGTAGAGAAAATACCATTTAATTACAATATGAATGGTTATAGTAACTTTTAAAACACCATGGCTATCTACTACACTGTAGAAAGGCTTCCCTGCTAGTTGTTGGCATGTCTTTAATTGCCTGACTCTTTAAATATTCCCAAATTGTTGAGAAATTAAGCTGAATTTGAGAGGCCTGCAGCAACTTAATGCAACTGGAGCGAAAACACGCAAACAAAACCACCAAAACTCTAAGTATTCTCTTCGAGAAGCAAAAAAAGCCCTTGAGACAGTGAATCAAACCCAGATACATTGAGTTTTGCACTAAATTGGGCTAGATTTTCCCCTCCTCACCCTATTACCTTTTTAAGTGGAGGGAAAGGTGATAAATGTCTGACAAAAATAGATGTTTAAACCTTTTTCAACAGTTTCTAGGGTTGATTTGACACTTGCTTTTCAAGAAGCAATTTTTTTCTCTCCGAAATCAAGCAGAATTTAAACCATGCAAGCAAAAACAGTAGCTAGGCTCATTTGTAATATTTGATGCTTGAATAGTCCAATTATATATAGCTGAGACCTACTCACTAGTCATACGCACTGCTAATTATGTCTCCGCATTTAAGGACCATCCGTTGACTGAAGCTGGCAGACTATTAGTAGGCTAATCTACATTTAGAGCCGATGATGAGTATTTACATCCGAGATTAGATTTTATTTAATACTCCTTGAAGCTCTCTTTGAAGCGGTGAAAGGCACGAAGTGAACTTACATCAGAGATCACCAAGAGGTCACCGTACTTATACAAAGCAGAAACAAGATACTAAAATGGGAAAGCTTGATGACTGACAGATGTTATAACTGTCCCCCCCCACCAAATTACAGTTGATTTATATGCATTATGAGAGTTGAGGTTTATTTCATTCAAACAGTTACAAGCTTTATTTTCTGAACCTTCATGAAATCACATCATTCCTTACTCTTGTACCTTAGTTGGCCTTTACAATAAGTTCAGTAAGACTCAGTACCTTGAATATGACCAATTAACTATCACCTAATTTTAAATTACTTTTACTGCTAACTTCTTATTTGACATTCAGTCATGCTTGTACTATTTTCCCACGCTACTTTTTATTAAATAATGTAATGTGCAGACATTTTTTAAAAATATTACTAATATCCTCTTTGATCACTGAAAGCAACACAGCAAGAGAGAGAACAAGAAAGGTAATAGGGAAGGAGTCCAGGTCACCTACAAATGCACTGCCCTACACCTTGCTAAAGCAGTTAAAAAATAAAAAAAATGAAACTGTGCAAAAAAAAAAAAAAAAGAAAATAATGAATCAATTACACCCTCCGTGACCTCTCTGGTTTTCTTCCATCTCCATTCTTCAGCTTACACAGCTTCTACTTTTTAAATGCAATAAGATTAAGTAAAATGCAACAGGAATAAAGAAACAAGTATGAAAACCTCACAGACCTTTCTAGACCTACATTCAGCATTAGAGCCAGCACCACAGTGCAGTTTCAGGACTGCATCTGGTTTATGACTCCTCAGATCAAACACTACAAAGTGGAGCAGACACAAACTTCTACATCCTGCTCCCTTTAAGTCCAGAGGCTGAATATGATGAACCCTCTTAGTTCTTGACATGTTTATGGACTTTGTTACTAAAGCAGAATGGCAAAGTATTTTTCCTGTTTTGCAACATTTGGATTACATTCCCACAGCTAAACACTACGGAAAGAAAAAGTAATGTTTTCACATTTACACAGTTTGCTCAAAAGGCATTGAAATAAGCAAATGATATTACATAAGTGTGCAGTTATGTAGCACTATATGCCAGACACCTACTGCCAGAATTAAAAGGGGCCCACTTCAAGTCAAATCTCCCATTACAAGAAAAGCCTCCATGAACTGCTGAGACTCCTCCTATTGCACAACTCAGAGTCTAAAAATTAACCAACCTAAGAGGCACAAAAACATCATGGATAATTCAACTCTGAGGCCTCACTATGCGACAGCTTCCACAACAGAACCAAGAGACTCTCAGGTTTCACCTGCCCTGGAATGAAGAGGTGCCAGGGTGCCTGAAATCTGAAGTAGCTCTTTCCCACTTGTGGAGAGTACAGGATCTATACAGAAGCTCTGTGGCCTTTCACCTGTGAAGACGGCTCCTCTGACTTCCAAGAATACTACCTCAAATGACACAGCTCTGCTACAGGCACAAGAAATAGGTTGTGACTGCATGCTTCAGAATCACCTGCCTCACTGAACTGAATGCAGCATTCCACGAAGCAAAGCTTGAAGAGTTTCAGGGAGATGACACCCATACGCATGTCCATGCTCAAGAGTCTTTTGTGGAAACTGGCTACAATACCACCAGGGTTTGGGTTTTTTTATTTGTTTTCTTTCTCTTCCCTTCTCCCCAGGAGAGGACGAAACTAGATCAGCCAAAACTTTTTAAATGCTTCTTCTTGCATCTATTTCACATACGCAAAACTCACACCACAAAATTAGCTTAAAATTGCAGGTCAGGTCAACTTCCTGCTTTTGATTTAAGGCAAAAATGCACTAATTCAGTACTATGACTTTAGCTGTAAGAAGTCTTTCCAAATTAAGTAAGGAGGCTTTTTTTTTTTTTTTTTTTATATTCTCCATTCACACCATATATATGCCGATAACATAAAAAAGACAGGGAAGTCTTTTGTTACAATTTTAAAAAATGGGGTCAAGCAAACCGAACACAGAACCTTTGGTCACACCACACCTTCAGATGCAGCTATGACAGTTCCGTAGCAGAGAAGCTTCCAAACCGGGGTGAGAGGATGCAGCGGAGGGGGGGGGATTTCTGCCAACTAACCGGATTGGCGCGTGTGGCTCTTTGTTCAAGCCAATCCATCTTAAAACGTTCTATGCAATCAGCACCAGAGGCATAAACTTCCACGTACAAACACACGGAGCGCCCCAGACACTGTGTCAGAACCAAGAAACTGTCGAGCTACAGCTGGTGCCAAATCTGCTCTTCAAAGCTCCAGGGGCCTCGCAGCTCCTGCCTGTTTCAGGCAAAGCTCAGCGTGCTGTGGTAAAAACTCGCATCCCTGCGCTCTTCTGGGAGGCTGCGAGAAAGAAAGCTAGGTCATGTTTAACCCACGGGTAAAAATCAAGCGCTGACAAGTGCTGATTCACAGCGCGCTTGCTGACGGAGCGCTTCTCCTCCAAAACATATTAGCGGAGGGGACAAAACCAGGCTCTGACTCACTTTTACCCGTCGACGGAACCGCCGTGGCCGCCGAGGGTGTCACCGAGGCGGGACGGAGGCGGGGGCACCCCGGGTCTCGGCCTCCGGAGGACTGAGCAGCCGCCGCTGACCCCTCAGCGGGGGAGGCACCGCGCCTGCTCCCGCCGCCCCGCGGTGAACCCCGGGTGGCCGGGGCCCGAACTCTCACGGCAGCGATCAGCCCCGGCACGTCGCTCTCACCTGCGTTGTAGAAGCGGTCCAGCACGGCCGTCTCGCCGAAGTCGAGCTTGCCGAAGTGCAAGGTCTCCAGCGCGGCGCCCACCGCTTCGCACGCCTCCCGCAGGCTCTGCAAGGCGCCGCTCTCTGCCGCCAGCAGCGGCCCCTGGCTCGCCTCGTTAATCACGTAGGTGACGGCGGTCCGCCGACCGACACTCCTGGTCCGAGTCGAGGTGCCCGGCCCGGCGGTGCCATCCTCAGTCCAGTCGGGCAAGAGGCTGCGGGTGCCAGCGTCGGCACCCTGCGCCCGCCGGCCCAGCGGTTCCTCGCTGGTGGGGCTGGGCACTGGCAAGCTGATGACCCCCTCGCTGCTGTCACTCATCCCGGCAGAGGAGCCGCCGCTGCGGCGCGTCCCGAGCTCTGCAGCGCTGGCCAGGGTTAGGCGGATGCCATGCTGTGCCTCCCGCTCCGGAACGGTCCCACCGAGCTGTTGGTGAGGGAGAGGCGGCCGGGCTGAAGCGAGAGGCCCCCCCCTTGGGCGCTAACGAGGGCTGCCGGAGGCGGGGAGACGAGCTTAGCCACCCTCGGTGTCTGCCGCCGGCACCATGACGCGCCGCTCCCGACCCCCCGGCAACCTACAAGGGCTGCCCGGCGAGCAGATCCCCGGCAACCCAGCCTCCTTCTCCCGCCTCCCCCAGGACTTCGTTCTTCCTCCGGCAGCTCCGCTCCCCGGGGCGAAATTACTCGACCGCGGGGAGGAACCACTTGTGCGATCGCTCTTGGGCGCCCCGGCTTTTGCCAAGCTGCAGCTGCGAAACCAGCGGCGGCGCGGGCTGAGGCGGCCCCAGGGCCGGACGCCTCCCTCCG
The DNA here is from genome assembly GCA_039720435.1 of Amazona ochrocephala. Taxonomy (NCBI): domain Eukaryota; kingdom Metazoa; phylum Chordata; class Aves; order Psittaciformes; family Psittacidae; genus Amazona; species Amazona ochrocephala. The sequence goes on from CM077878.1 coordinate 77,429,231, forward strand.
GCCCCGCCTCCGGGCAGAAATACCTCTCCCCCTTCCTTCCCGCGTAACGTGCGCCGCGTGCCGAGTGGGAGCTCTCAGGGCGGGTGAGCTGCGTCGCGTCCCCAGAGGACATTTCGGGTCCCCGGGCGCCCTGTGAGGTGACAGCCGTTGGAGAGGGCCGAGGGTACCTGGAAGCTACCTCTCAAGCAACATTTGATAATTAGTGGAAATATCCCTTCTGCAGAAAGAAATGAAGAAGCTGGGATAACTAGCACGTAGCCAAAGGCTGAGCTAACTTTGTACGCTAGGCCTCCTAAGTCAAGGGAGAGGGAAAAATCCTTTTACACTTGAAATAGTATGTCGTATGAAGGGGGAACATTCCAATCTTTCAGATGATTTGCAGGCCAAGAGTGAATGTCTAAGGAATTCAGACTGGGTTTGAGAAGGAAATGACATTGAGGCATCTTAAGTGTGTTTTTAAATAGAAATGCTGTGAAATTGGCTGACTTAATTTTTTTAATTCTTAGGGGTTTCTATTAAATATTACAGGAGAAAAAGAAGGAAAAATAGTACTCTATATACGTATAGTTAACGTTTGTATGTCATATCAGTAGCTCTGTCCTGTTAAAATAGATGTCCATAAGACTAAGCAACTTGTTGGCATGAAGCCTGCTCTTGTATCATTGTTTTCCATTATCTGTGTGGACAGAGGATCAATTCTGGAATAATTAGAAAATTAGTCACTGCACTACCTTCAGTTGCTCTGTTTGCTTTCGTGTTGAGCAGTCCTTTTTTTTGATGAGATATGCCTGGTATTTGTTTCTGCTGATAAGAAATGGGTAGAAGGGGTGGGAAAATGGTGAGGAAACCAAAGACTCATTTATTACAAGGAAAAGTTAATATTTGCTAATCTGCCAGATACAGTAGGTTATTGTTTCTTGCTACAGCCTGAATGGCAGTCAGTGGTTTTCTAAATTATGTCGTTTTCCACAAAACGCAGATTCAGTGTTAATCCATTCAACATTGCAGTTACATCACCTTACAGGAAGCAAGAACAATATGTCCCTGTTGCTCTCGAGAACAGCCCGTGTTTGTCAACTACAGAAGGAAGTCATGGACTGAAAGGAGACGGAAGCAGCATGTTATTCCACTTAGCATTACTGGCTTGTGAGGCTTGCTTCACTATCAGCACCGTGCCTATTCCAAGTTCAAGTTAGTTTTTCTGTTGGTTTGGATGGGAGTGAGGCTTTACCCTAAACAGGGGAAAAAAAAAAAAAAAAAAACATTATTCAAAATGCTTCTGAATATCAAACACAAGTTTCCCACATTTTTGTAAAGTGCAAACACATCTTTTAATCTCTAAGCTCTCTGAAGTGAGCAATCAGACATTTAGGAGCTCTTGAATTCCAAGGATTTTTAAAAAAAACAAAATAACACCTCACGTTTTATGAGAAGTACCCTTACCTTGTTCGCTTGTTTCTCAAGGGCTGTAAAATTAACATCTTTAACACCGGATGATTTGCATATAGTCACAATTGGGTATCACCCAGTTCCAACTCTGTTTTTTCTAAGGACAAAACTTGTAGTGGGCAGCTAGCTGGAATTTTTTTGAAATAACAACTCTTTCTTCATTATGTTTTTACGGCTATACATCACTGGCCTCTGGGTTTAACCACAATTATAATTCTAACATCCAAGAATTTGCCAACTTTCTTAGTTGCAAATAGAAGTGCAATTTTTGATGAGTGACAACATATGATGGATGACACAGGCTTGATTTAGCCACTCAAACTAGTGTAAACGAGACCCAAGACCAAAAAAGGTAGTTGAAATGTATCCTGATTTATAGAGATGAAATCTAAAACATACATGCATTTAACATAACTCTACCCAAATTATATTTTTCGTGTATTATGGCCGTTAGTGTCCAGTTAAGGGAGAAAAATTATTCTAGACTAATCTGCATTTTGAATTTTTTTTTATGGTAGTGCTGAAAGAATTGACACAATGGACTAAAATACATCACTACAGATACTGAGTTTAAAATGGATGCTAAATTTCATCCATAATTTAAGGCCCTCTTACTTAACTACATTACAACTAATATAGGAATATAACTAACATATAGGAAAGAGAGATTGGAGATGCACTGTAAACTCTTCACTGATAAGAAGGACAAAGAAGTTTGCCGAAGTGAAGGAGTGAAGTCCAGTATGCTTCAATTATGGGTGTAAAAAAAGGTCAAGAAATTTGCAGATACAAAATTCAAGTGAGATCTTGAAAGTACTTAAAGTAATGCAATTTCTGTAAGCGACTGACCAGAACTCTCACAAGCAGCAGAAATTATTAAACTGAAATAAACCCCTTGTTTTTAAAAAGTCAGACTAAAAGTTAGGCTAAGCGTATCACTGTAGACAATCAGAAGTAGCCTTTATGTTCACTAGAGAGAGGGTAATTTTGTTATGAGGCGGTCAGCTGCCAGTCTTTAAAAAGAGGTAAATCTATGATTACACTGAACATTTAAAGAAGTATTTAGTATCACAAAGGGTCAGGTAAATAGAGATTGCTGGGCAGCAGCTCATCATGGAACAGCAGTAACACAATCAATCTGTTTACCAAATTACGGCATCGTGCACATAAATGGCAGTCAGCAAAAGCTGAGAGATCAACGCAGATACATCACTGGGGATGGGTATTTCATCAGTCAGAACTGTCCTTGGAGCCCTTGTCTGGTGAACATGGTGAAGAATGTGCACAATTCTTGCTTTATACCCTTCTCCCCCAGAACGACTCACGTTTCTTTCTAAATCTCCTCATCTAAATCTTCCTCTGCTCTAGTGTCTATTCTCCTCTTGCTTATTTTGTTCCTTTAAACTTCCAGAAAAGTCTCCATGTTAACTGCTTTTTCCTTCTATCTTCTGCAACCCTCATTTTCCCTTTGCATTCGTTCCTGCATCTCCCTTGGTTAATTTCATCTGTTTATTTTCATTGTTGCCAGTTTTGCAATCTCATCATGATCCTTGGGAAACTAAATGCTTTCCTTAAAGCTTCAGCTGATACAACTTTAATGACTATATGGGAATTTCAGCTGGGAACATCTCTTATGTTTCTGTTCGTCAATAAATGCTCACTATCGTGGAAGAAAATATTGATAGCACAAAGCCTAATGAATGGTTCTATAACTAAGAAAAATGTTTACTGCAGTCTGTGAGTATTTTCAGGTTTTTAAGCTACCAATCCCTGCATGTGAGTGACATTGGGCTCACAATCTGGTAGAATTCTCTGGTAGAAAGCTCTTTCATATTTGTTTAGATACTTGGACGTGAGCCTTCCTGATTACTGTTTGTGTGGCCCAGCAAAGCTTTTGGAAGGATTAGTGTATACAGCAGTGATGGTCACCAACTCAACTCACACCTAACCTAGCTGTCAGCTAGCAATTTGAGGAAATGAGGGATATGTTAGAACAGAGCTCATTGGATTTAAAAGAGTGGTCAAACCGGTGTGAGGATATTGCTGTAAGCATCTCAACTACAGATTTAATGCTAATGAGGGGTATGAATGTGAACTGAAAGTTACAGCCTAAGCAACTTTATTTTATTTTTGATTCGTTGAAGTGATACTGGGTTAGGAATAAAATAATCTCGGTGTAGTTGGGGCATTCCACCCCAGAACTGGAGGCTCTCGGTTTGTACGTGGAACATGGCTGCCACCTACCGCTGCAAGGGGGATAAGTGGTGTCGGTCGGTGTCGCGGCCGGTTTCAATGGCTGCATGTAAAATAATAATAAACAATTAAATAAAATGCTCCTGTGGTTGCTGGTCCTTCAAGTTTCTTGAATTTACTCAGCTGAGGAGGGGCGGAGGAGGAAACGTTGTCATGTTTAGCAGCTTTGTTTGTCTGTCCCTTCTCTCTTTGCTTGGAAGACATCTTTTGTTTCTTTAATTGTTATTCTCTCTGCGTTGAAATCTTCCTACACAAATACTTCCATTCGCTGTTACTACTTTGCTTCCTACTTCTAAAGATCTTGAAAGGCTGAATTCACAAGTTTGTCTCTGAAAAAAATTTGTTTTGGGAACTAGTCCTTCTCTCAGGACTTCCTTGTAACCTCTTATCCACTTCCTGATCTTGATGTCTACAAAAAGTCTTTTAACCTGTCTTTAAAACAAAGCTGAGCCACTGATAAGAACAACTTCCTGTTTGTGCAACCTCTTTGTGGAATTTCACTCATTACAAAAGATCAACTAGATTTGAAAACAGAATTGAAACCTTTACAATACTCAGATCTGTCAGCGATAAATTGTCCATAAACCAACTGGACTTTACGCTACCATCAAGCACTAGACTCCCAACACCACCTCTCAAATGGCCATGTCCAAATCAAGCTACTGCACCACAACAGTGGCTATGATTCTTTTTGAATGTTGTTACTGGTATCCCAGCCACAAAGGGTGATTATTTAAAACAAACAAACAAACAAAACAAAACAAAAAACCTTTCTCTGAAAATTGTCTATAAATTTGGATTTTGAAAATGTACATTGATTAAAAAAGATTCCCCAGAGGCTAAAATCAGTGGAATTTGGCCTGGGGTAGCCAATTCCTTAAGGTGTTCCATTGCCCCAGGGTTAAAATAACTCATCTCATATCGTGTCTGTCAATAAAGCTTATAAATTGCCAGTTGTGAGGCTTTGGGAGCTGCTGCGATAATCCCAATGATACACTAAATTGAGCTTCACTTGCAGTGGGTTTGTATTGATTTGATTCTAAAATCCTGGGGACTGTTCGACAGCATGTTTGTTTTCATTTTTACCATGAGATCAAGAACTGCCTAATTAAGGATCTGCATTTGAGTGCCAATTTAACCAATTTGTGTGGCTTTACAGTAGATTTTGTAGCCAAGGTTTAGTTTTAAATATAAAGCTGAGTAGCAAGAGTATGTAAATGTTCTCCAAGCTCCATGATGTAACCTTGATTAAGTGATCTAATACGCCTTTGCTGTACCTTCCTAATGTGTAAAATAATACTTTTACATTTTTATCTTTACACTTAATGGTGGGTCATTAAAACTAATTAGGGTAGTCTGTGTCCAACTGGAGTAATTGTTGTACTTTAAAGTTCTGCAAAGCATATTCAGGATAGAATGTAATGAAAGCTGCAGCTGATGCTCTGCTGAAATACTTATTTCCTAAGCCTGAACACCACCCCTTCCCTGCTTCCTTTCAAAGCCAAAATTCTCACTGGCTTAAACAGAATTTGTCATGGGTGTAAGAGAACTTGAGCTTGTTCATAAAAGGGCTTCCATTTAGCGTAACTGTATCACAAGACATGCATAAATATGCAGATAAAACATGCAGATCTATCCAAGAAACTAGAGAATGAAATACCTCACAATGGCTTTTTAAAAGGAAACTGACAGGTAACATACATACTTATAGTATAATTGAGACATCTCATGATCATGCTGATGTACACACAAAAAGCATATATATGTCTTAGTTGAAATACAACAGAATGGATTATGTCTCGAGTTTGGAAGTCATCTCCTTCTCACCAGATAGGTGATTTTGCACAATTAGTTATGATGAGAAAATGGCAGCGAGTGGTCCAAACCCCGGTCGGGGCCACGTGACCTTAACCGCAAATCACACCGTATGACGACCTAAGAGTACCAAGTGATGAATTTCTCAGTGGCCTTCCTAAGTTTGCAGCTCTCCCCTGAGGCGGTCAGAGGAGAAAACTGCAACAGAAGAATTAGCTACCAAGGCCCAAGGCCGCCACCACCTCTACGGTCGGTCACAGAAGGACCCATCAGCCACGGCAGAAGGGGACAGCCACCCACAGCCAGCAGCAGCTCCCCTGTAGCCCAGGCAAGGGGTCTCTAAAGCAGCAATGCGGACCGCTTCAGGCAGATCCGCCGGTGCGACCCAGAAGCCACCAGCGCTCGGGACCGCCCCTTGCCATTGCCAAAGATGGCGGCGCCGGCGCCGCATCTTCAGCACCGCCCGGCGGGCGGGGCGCTTCCGGCGGGACCGTGTGCGCGGCGGAGTTCAGTGGAGGCCCGGCCGGAGACTATGGGCACGGCGGGTGGCGCTGCCTTGCGGCTGCCGGGGCTGCACGGCTACGCGGTGGAGTTCTCGCCCTACTGGCCGGGACGCGTGGCTTGCGCCGCCGCGCAGTACTATGGCATCGCAGGTGCGGGCGGGGCTTCCGCGGCGGAGGGCAGAGGGTGGGTGTCTTTTAAAGTCCGTGTCCGGTGGTGGCTGGGCACGGAGGCTCGGTAGTGACTGGAAATCTGGGTGTCCGGAACGACAGTCGGTGTCTGTGAAAGCGTTTGGGGCTTTCTCTTTCCGTTGCTTTTGTGCCGCATTGGTGCGGCTGGGCTGGGGCTAAGGTTGAAGAAGGCTGTCGGCCGGTGCTTCCCTCTGAGCCGCCCAGCCCGGTGGGTCCTCCGGGCCGAGGAAAGCGCAGACCCGCTGGTTTGATGGTAGTCTAACAAAACCCTCGCAGGGGAGTACTAATTTAATAGGGTCAAGAATAAATATAATGGTAGAGACATATCCAGTGTGACTGAAATGTCCTGAAAATGGTTCGTCCTGAAAATTTTAACTCTTGTAGTCTCAGTCACTGAGTGTCCGGACGCATCCTGGCGATGCCCGCTCCCTGGCAGTGTTTAAGGCGAGGTTGGACAGAGCCTTGGGCGACTGTGAGGGGTCCCTGCCTATGACAGGGGGATTGGAACTAAATGCTATGAAGGTTTCTTCCAAACCACATAATTCCGTGTCTCTGCGGTGCCATTGAAAAGGCAAGCAGAGCTTTTCTCAGCAGTGATTTCTTTCTTTTTTTTTTTTTTTTCTATTTTCCAGTGGGAGTATTGCTGCTGAAAGTAATAATTTTAAATAAGTTTCTAAATGTGGAATGACTTTGACAATATCCCAGTCACATGGGAAAGCAGTACCCTTGTGTGTTTCCTCAGAACTGTTTGTTTCGTTTCTGTTGAACCATGTTTGTGTTATTAGATTCAGCAGGAAAAAGAGTTTTATGTCTGCTCTGTTATCCGAAAAGATAAAAAGGAACTCCATGTTGGTATGTCTGTAACATGAGGCTCACAGGGGAAATGCACTTACGTGCTTTGTAAGTTGTTTCTTTTCCAAACTCATCTGCAGGTATACTGGCGTAAACAAAACAAACCAAACCAAAACAAAAGCCAATCTGAGGTAAATGAACTGTTTAGAGAACGTGAGACAGCAGGATGTTTATTTTGATGCAACTAATTGTTTGGCCTCTTAAAGGTCTGATGCTCTTTGGATATACCTCAGAACCACAGTAGTTTCCTTTGGCATGAGTGAACTAGTTGTGATATTTTGTTCTATTTTGCTGGTTTAGGCTGTGGGACTCTGGCAGTGCTGGAACAAAACGAAGCTGGCATTGCTCTGCTCAAAAGGTAACATAGGTTTTGTGTTTTGTTTTTGCAAGAAAAAATCTTATTAAGTACCCGTGGGTACAAGATGCAACCCAAATATTTTGGGTTGTTGTTAGTGATAAGAAGTATTGTATCCATGCTGCAGTATCTACTGAATTCATGTCTTTGTATTTACATACAGCTGATTCGATTTATATTTACATACATGTTATTGTATTTGTATACAAATGAGGGGTTTACATGTCATAGGTTTTGTTATGGGAAGGAATCTGGATTACACCCTTTCCATAGTGTAAAGCATTTTACAGAAAACTGTCAATGTAAATTAAAAACAGCCTCTCTGCCCTACTTGAAATGAAAAGTTTTAGCCTTTTAGGAAGAGCACATTGCCATCTAAATTTATGCCCTTACGATTGACTTGTGCTGAAAATACAGCAGGAAGCTCTGTAAAGTCATGGAGGTCCTTCCTAGGAGATCCAATATTTTAAGGGTTTGAGAGGAGTTTGATTTGGGTTTGGGTGGGAGGAGGAGAGAGGTTAAGGTTTAATACTTGACTGCCGTTGACCTAAAGATTTTTTTAAATAAAGTTTTGAAACGGCAACTGTTTAGATTAACAGGGCTGAAACAGAAATGTGTAACAAAATAGTTAATCATGTTCTGAGGAGCTGTTTTTTATTCATAATTATAAAGCAAGACTCCTTGAAGTTGTTTAACACTGTTAGCTATGCTAAGTGCACTGGTTTAGTACTGTTCATTTCTGTGTTTCCAGTGACTCCACTTATTTTATGGTAGAAAGTTCTTTCATTTCCTGAGCCATAAGCTATGTCATTTTCTCTATTGAAACATTGTGTGTGCGTGCCTTTCCCTCATCATTACTGCAGGGTGCCATGAAGTTTAACCTGAGCTCAGCTGAACCTTCAGTGAAAAGGGGGTAAACAAATTTATATTTACCATCAGGTAACAGCAGGGTCAGTGATAGTTGTTGCAGAGCAACTAATATATGGTATCAGATCACATATGATAAATTGTTGGCATGTTGAAAGCACTTTTAAGGAAATGTAGAGATTTTTAATATATTCATGATTGTCTTTCTGTTGGTTTTTAGTTGTGACTCAGCTTCCTAATGGTGTTGTCAATTGGATGGAGCTCTCCCAACACAGTTTTATTTCTTTGTTTACCACAGTTGTTACAGACAAAAAGCTCTTACCTCTGTAGCCACACCCTAGAGAAACCATAGATCAGACTGAGACGTGGTACATCTGTCTCTGCTTGACAAGTTTCAGACTGAAATCAGGTTTAATTCTCTGTTTGTGGAAGGTCCTTGGCTCATTTATGCTTTAACTTAATCAACCTATTCTGGCATACAGTTGTATAAGTTGACATTATGACTTGTTATTTGTAAGGAGATTTACTAGAAACTAATATATAAAAATGCTGTTTAGGGTGGTAAAGAGGGTGACTTGAAGTACTGTCTTTGCATGTAACTAGTCTAGACTTTAATGTCATGCTTTCTCATGGAAAAATGCCTTTATTGTTTCAATTTAGTTTTGACTGGAATGATGGCCTGTTTGATGTGACCTGGAGTGAGAATAATGAACATGTGTTGATCACTTCTAGTGGAGATGGATCTCTGCAAATCTGGGATACAGCTAAAGCCAAAGGTCCACTGCAAGTCTATAAAGAGCACACTCAGGAGGTAAACCAGGCAAACATGAAAAATTTAATGGACGATCTAATATTTGAATTACTGAAAGATTTTTTTTGTGGACTTACAGTCAAAAGTGGGTTTTGTTGTCTATTTTTTAACTTTATTTGGGTCGATGTGGGCAGAGCCTTGGGTGGCATGGTTTAGTGTGAGGTGTCCCTGCGCATCGCAGGGGAGTGGAACTAGATGATCTTAAGGTCCTTTCCAACCCTAACTATTCTATGATTCTATGATTCTATGATAGTTTGAATTTATAACTTAACATTATTTTGAATATAAAGTAAATTGTCTATTGTAAGTATTTATGTGTACATTCATACAGTGGTAGGTACCACTTCATTACACGAATCCAATATATTCAGATACAGCTTTTGTGGTTTCTTACAGGCTAAGTAATCACTGTGTTGTATGAAAGTACTGCAGTCGTTCCATGATATTTAGAGAGCATTATTGGATAGGTCTAAATCAGACAGCAGATGTATTTACAATCTTAGAACAGTTAGGGTTGGAAAGGGACCTTAAGATCATCTAGTTCTAACCCTCCATATAGTAGTATTATCCTTGAGGACATAGAGTGATAAACATAATGGAGATCCTTTGGACTTCTGTTGTACCTGGTAACTGCTTATCCTTTTCCATCCTAGCACCTGTGAGATCCTACTCAAGTAACAGTAGTCAAATACTGGGACAGCATGTGGGGTTTTTAGCCTTGGTTTGATACAGTTTCTTTTTGCAGTGCAATTATTGATGAAGTGTTATATTCATGCTCATAATTGTATTTGCATCTTTTCAGGACATTTATGCTTTAGTATATTTATCTTCTCCCAAGTGATTTTGTTTTTTCTATTTTTTTTTTTTCCCCCCATGCTGTTCTTCTCACTCTCCACTCTTTGAACTTTTGATGCATTCAGCCTGGATTACTGACACTATCTAAATGACATAAATCTTAATAAAATTACCTAGTGGATGTGTAATCAATAAAACATGATGGAGGAAATCCAGTTTTGTATTCCCAAAGACTGCAGTAACATGACAGTCTGTCTTCTGCACCTTAGTTCTTTGTTATTTTTGCTACTTTGGTTTAATACATATACTGTGTAAATCAAGAATTTTGAGAGATGAGTTTGTAGTTATAATCAGGATTTTGTAATAGTGTTCAGAGGCTGATGGGAATAACAGAAAGATGTAGGCAAAGCATAATAACAAATTAGGTTGGGTTTTTTTTTGTCTTTTTAAATTCTGTCCATAAGTTTATTTTTGTTCTGCTACACCATCTGTTGTTTGTGAAGTAAACGTTTCTGTGTCCAAGTCTTAATTCAGCAGGTAGCATGGGGAGGTGGATGTATTCAGCCATGAGTTAGGAAGATGGTATAGGAAGCATGGGCTGAGTGTTCATTGTGAGATACAAAAGGTTTGTATTGACTCTTCATAAACATTCATTAAGAGGGTAGATCCCAGGGGGAATATACCTAATAGATTGTGGTAAACACTGTCAAGTAGTGCTCTTTAGAATGATTGACTACCTTCCTAATACTTAATCCCTGTCTGATATTTCTAATGACAATTTTGTCACTGCACTTTATAGTTTTTCTAATGCAAGACTGACAGGGATCTGTTTCTTGTTTTCTAAATGAGGTCATTGTCTGTACTCAAAAAGAATGTGCATTTTTAATTTCAAAGCGAATCTTTATTATCAAAAGACAATGAGTTTTATTCCAGCACTAACCAACTGCTGAATCTCATGAATAAATTAATCTAATTTACTTTCATTTTGATGAAGTCTCACTGAAATGTTGGACAAAAGAATGCTTGAATTAAATTCGTCTTGTAAAGTGAGCCCAAGCAGTTATTTCTGAACTGTTATTTTATGGTTCTATATATTTTTTTCATCATGTATTTTATGATTGAAGATAAAGCGCTAGAAGATTAACAGGAAAGGTTTGTTCTGTCTTACTAGCCTTTTCCAATTGCTCAACACAGCTTCTATTGAAGCATCTGTAAATACTGGATGATAGCATGAAAAGCAAAGAAGTTTGAAAGTCTTACTTGGTTCTCCACACCTCCTCTTTTTCATTCTCTTCCCATTAGCCACACCTGTCACATGCCAAATGGAAAACAGCTCTTGCTTTCTCTTAGCCTGTTGTCTGTTCTGCTCCTAACTCTTGCCTGAAGGAAAATTTGCCTGGGTCCCATTGCCTGTGATGCAGCTGCAGAGTGCTGGGCAGTCCTAACCATGTCTGCCGTATGTATGCAGATCCATGTCACAGCATATGTTCAACAGATCTATGTGCTGATAGCTTGTGAGTGAGCTGTAAGCCATATGTGTGCTTTGCGTTGTGTGTGCCGTAGATCTGATACATCCCAAATATGTAGGGCTGGGTGAATTGTCTGGCATGGGTGTATGTTTCTCAAACTTATTTCTTTCTGGGTGATCCAGGACATGAATAAAAGAGCCAAACGCTTCAACTGAGCTGACTTCATAGGGCTGTTGAGGCATATGAGAACTAAGTATCATATGGAAGAAGCATTAGGCATTATGTAGTGATACATTAAGGTCGTTTCCAAACAGCAACAGCTTAAGATGTGAAGACAGATTCAGGGGGAAGGAGAGAGGCTAATGTTTGTGAGGAGTTTGTGTGCCACTTTGGAGAACTGTGGTGCCTTCCATTCTTAAAATGTGAACAGGTACTTATGTGTCTCCTTTGTTATTATTTTAATAGAGGGAATCAGCTTGAAAAGGAGGGTGTTTTAATGAGCTATGGTACTGGTAGTTAGCTAACAAAAGTCGAAAAGCCAGGAGGTAAAGGCATGGTTTGGAAAAACAAACAAAAGAATTGACTCTTAGTTTGTTATTTGGCTTTTGTGAAGGTACTGTTCAAGTGTCTTGTACGTTTGGGTTATAAGGTCCCCAAGGAAGACAGCTAGCACAAATTGGTGCCAGAGCAATATTCCTTTCAGTATATAGGAAGTGCAACATTGTAAAATGAAAAAGGAAAGTCGGAGAAAATCCAGTTTGTGGGCAGTGGGTGCCTTCCATTTATGGGAAATAAGCAAATAGATGAAAAATAGATTAAGTTGGATCTAGCATGGACTGAAATATTTCTTAGGAAGGAAAATGATCAGAACTAGCTAAATGATTCCTTGTTTTTCTTTCTTATACAGTACACTTCCCATAGAAGACTTTGGCTTTTGCTGGTGTGTTTTTCTGGTCCAGCTTCCTCTGCTTTTCTTGTCTGGTGACACAGGTCCAAACATTTTCACCTTCAAAACAGGGTTGCTGTTATTTGATGCACAATTCCATCTATCCAAGGCAAACACAGCATCTAGTATGTTGACTTGCAAATTAGATCTAATGCTGTACTAGAACTGGATTGTCCCAGCTGGAGTGCAAACCCTCAGTGGTTACTGGCCTGGCTGTTGAACGCATTGCCACTTACTACTAGCAAGTAGTGGCCACGTTTCTGAGAAACGTCATGGAGGGTCTGTTTGGGTCAGGAGGTGAAGCAAATAAACTGTGTTAGCTGATATTTATCTACCTTAGGACTGATATGGTTCATGTCCCACTGCACCTTGTTGAAACATTTTAGTGTGGAGTGAAACTAGACAGTATGGGATGCAGCTTCCATTATGTACATTAAAGATATGGTGCATTTGATGATGGAAATTGTACATGGTCTTGAGACTTTCCGGTTTGAAGTAATTTGAAGAACTGCCTTAGAGCATTTGTTTTGATTGAGGCAGCAGAGCTGAAAAATCAGCAGTTAAGGAGAGATCCTCTGTCAAGGTGGGGACCAGCGTTAGAATGAACTGTCAGAGAAGAGGGAGCTTATTGCAACTACACAATGAAAAGCAATTTTTAAATAGCTGAAATGATTACTCACAAGGGAAATTGATTTTTTTATTTGTTTGAAGAGAAGAATGGTAAAAAAAGAATGTCATAGAACCTGGAGAAGATGAAAATCAGGAGTATTTCTGAGGAGAATTAGATATCATAAAAAAAAACAAAACAAAACATTTCTTGTTAGCTAAAACCTCAAAGTCATCTCCATAGCCAGCTCTGAAGAGAGAGAAAATTTCATTGCTGGCAACTAGAAACTCCAGATATTTGAATAAATTGGATCAGATACAAGAGATCAGTCTGAGTTACAGCTTTTTAAAGTGGTAGAAACTTACAGTGATGGTGAGTCTATGTGAATTTTGTTACAATTCCCTCCCCCCTCTCTATTTTGGCCCATCTTTACCTTTTTGGGTACTTTTCTGAGCCTATGTGTATCTTTAATGTCAGACTGGGATGTTAACTTAAATTTTTATTCAGGTAAATGGCATTGTTGGAAGTTTCATGGTATTTATCTGATGTGGTTTCCTTAGCTGGTTATGATACAATCTGTAAATCAAAGTCTATTTCATGAAATTTTGGCTGACTGGAGTCTCAAATGTGTATTCTAATGCTTTTTCTAAACTAGGCTGTTATATCGTTTATAGGCATATAGTGTTGACTGGAGCCAAACTAGAGGAGAGCAGCTAGTGGTGTCTGGTTCATGGGATCAAACAGCGAAGCTGGTATGTTGAGGTGGAAAATGTGATTTGTTTGAGATCTGAGCGTTCTTTCTGTTAAGAAACAGCATTTATTCACTTTCCCTCTTTATTTTTGCACTGTGGCTGAAATTCTGGTTTAACTGATATGTTGCTTTATCCCTCAGTTGATACCAGTTTAAATATACAAATGCTTTTCATGACACATGGTAAAAAGTTCATTTAGTCCTTTCTGCATAAAGTTTTAATGTATGAAACCTTTTCCTTTCTTTATTGAACGTGTGCCTCAACAGTTTTCTTTTTACTTTATTCAGTGGGATCCAGCTGTGGGGAAGTCATTATGCACTTTTAGAGGCCACGAAGGTGTCATTTACAGCACTATATGGTCTCCACACATCCCAGGTTGTTTTGCATCTGCGTCAGGTAAAGATGATGGTAAAGGGGTTCTCACGACAAAAAAACCCTTGTATGTGGTTGGATTAGTTTGGCTCTTTGTCCAGCAGATGGTAGTGTGTGTCATGCATAAAAATGGAAAAGGCAAGATAAATGAATTGCTGCAGCTGGATTTGTAGGTTCTGTTCCGATCTATAAATCATCCTCTTGGCCATTTAAACAGGGATCAGCAGTTTTCCAGCAGTTCTTTCAGTGGCCTCGTGACAGTTTCTGTCTGGTATTTTACGTAGGTCTCTTCCATCCACCTTACTCTTGTTATTGACCACTAAATCATATTATATATTTTATTCTGTTTTCTGGCTTACATTTTTTGTTCAAATTTCCTCAAGTGTCCAAGCACTATTCCTGCTCCAGGGAGACAAGGAGAACTCTGGAGTAAGACCTGCAGCCTAACTGCTGGCTAGCTGGGTGATGAGTGCTGTGAGCCATAGAGCTTCCTTGGGAAGTAGAGGGATAAGAAGACACTACCTTAATTCAAATACTGGTAGATTAGCTCCAGTGGCTTAAATTTCTCTGATTTCAAGCCTTTATTAGTAACTGAAAATGTGTCTGAAGGGAGACTTTGTACTTCCTTTCACTTCTCTTGGTTCTTTTAGCCGTTTTAAAACAAAATCTTTTTGAAGGGTATTGTTGAAGGATGTTGAAACATTCCCTTTTTGAAGGAGGCTGTGCTTCTTTAGGTTTATAGTGTGTGTGTGTGTGCGTGTGTTCTCTCTCTTTCTTGCCCTTTCTGTTCCCTTTCTCTCATCCTACATCACACATACCTACTCACAACCATGTACTTACTCGTATCTTGGTAGTATAAAGTCTTAGCACTTTAGACCAGAAATGAACTGTTTCATGTTGCACAGCATTTTCTGTTTTGAGTGTGTTAGTAAAATAAGTTAGGTGTGTTGTTAACCGTAGATTGGAAAAAATGTTGGTCTTGAAATGCTCGTGATTTAAGTAAATTTAAGTAAAGCATGCACTTTTTTTACTTTTTATTTTAAATAATGTAAGAAAGAGAGAAGGAGATTTAGGAACCTTTCGCATGCCTCACCCCTGCCCTTTTTCTGCCACTATTTGAATCCACATAGATGCCAGCAGAAGCTTAATTTCCACTTAGATAATTAGTTTGTGAACACTGAAAACAGAAACCGAAACACGACTGCAAGCCACAGTAGAATAGCTGCTCAGAAGGACCATTATGTGCCTAGACAACTTTTGCGTGAAGCTAATAAGGTTAAATATTTGCTTTTGGGATTTGACTTTTTCTCAAACTGTTATGAGACTAGAAAAAGAGTGTGAGTGAAGAAAATGAGAACCTTAAAAATGCAATATAAAGCAATTGAGAATTAATTTGATCCTAAGTGTAGTTATTTTGTATCATTAGGTCTCCAATCTGAATACATACAGGAAAACTTAAGTTTGTCTGCAGTGGGCAGTAAAATGCAGTTGAATTAGAGAAGATAAATATGTCTGATGCTTGAGTTAAATTAGCTTTCATTCAGTATCTGATACACTTCCATTAACATTTACAGGGATGCATGAGGTCTTTTAAAATGCTGTTGTCTTCACATGCAATCATTTGTATTTTCAGAAAGCAAATAAATGGCTTACCATTTTCTTTTGTTTGAAATTGGGAGTTAATAGTAACAGAACAAACTCAATTCTGTGTATGTAAATAACTGCTATTGTGATGTCAGCAACAATTTCGGAGCTGATAAGATAAGCAAGATGTTCAGGTGTACGTGTGGCACCGAACCAGAGCCCTGGTGAATGTCTGCCTTACACTGAAAAAACACTGAAGTAGAAAATGTCATTAAAGAAGTGACATAAACATTTAACAGCGTCTTGATGGCTAAAAGGGTTTAATGAGTCATTGTGTCATTTGCCCAGAAGGTCTCTCTCTCTCTTTCTTTTTTTTTTTTTTTTTTTTTTTACCCAAAAGAACAAATTGGTGAGAGGCGCAATAAGAAAGTGCCAAATGCACACAAAGTTACTGTATAGTCAAATGTAAATCAGTTCTGCTCAATGATTCTCCATAACTGCAGAGGCCCTTGCCTGATCCTGTGGTTTATAATGAAACCGTCCTTTATAGTATCAACTATTTTTATTGCCCTTTAAATTTAACAGTGGGAAGTAATTAATTAATACCATTTTACCCTTATTGGCATAACTGTAGTATGTTTTGATACAGATATGATGCTGGCAAATGAACATATAAATAGGTTGGAGTCAGCAAAGCGCAGATTTAAACCAAATGCTAGCTTTTATCTTAGCTGCTAGGACCTCAGTTTTAATGCTGCATTCACTTTAAAAACATTACTGCACTCCTTAAGTTTACTGATCAGGGCAGATACATAGTTTTCATAATATCTTAAATCATGAATAAGGGAAAGAAGCATTTCTTATATCTGTAAGATAATGTCTATATTCATCAGTATTTAGAGGAATTAATTGCATTCTCTGCTCAAAGACTAATTTTTTTCAGCTTGAAAGCCCAGGGCAGAAAAAAATAAAATTACTTATACTACAACAAGGTGTGATCATTTCTGAGAAATTTTTATTACATTGGTGAAAGTGTTTGGGAACTATAGATGTGCTAGTTTACAAATGAGCTTGTAAATCTAACCTCCACTCTTTATAAGCCCTTGCATCCAGTGCTAGGTTTTAAGGTTAAAATTTAAAAATACAGGTTTTCTTATGTTCTATTTTATTGCCAGCCCTGGCATAGCACATTGCTTTTGAAAAGTTTGTCTTCTTCCCTACTGGTCTCTTAGTGACAAATGTGCGTAGTTACAGGATTGTCAAGCTTGTAGTTTCATAACTCAGGCTGGCATGTAGTCTTGGCATGCCTTCATGTGTTTGGGATCCAAACTGTGAAAGAAGACTGAAAATGAACAAATTTGTTTGCATGAAGTAATGAGCTGGGGAAGGTGTGCATCTACTAAGTGGATGGTTACTGAATTAGTTGGAAAGGAATAGTTCTCAGTGCAGCTCCTCAGTAAAGAAGTATTTTCCATGTGGACATTTGGGGTTGTTGTGTCTTTGTCTTCAGCTTTCTCAAGCTTCAGCTTATGTTCGTGCTTCAGAAGCAGCACAGGGCAAAAAAAGGGGCTGTTGGGGAGTGGGGTTTGCAGACAAGTAATTCCAAAGATGTTTGTGTTCAGGTTCCTAAACAACTGAACGAAATCATTTTCTGTTCTGCCGTGTTTTGTTGTGAGTTCCAAAACACTACTTGAGACTTATATTCCATTAGTTTGTGTGTGGTGCCGGTCCACTCTTTGCTTCTTGCAAGTTCTTTCCTAGCTGTTTACCTGTTGAATGTACTAAAAGAAATGCCATCATGATAAAGTGTCAAGGCTTTGCAAAAGTTGGTCATTTTTTGAATCCAGTTCCTCAAGGGATAAAAGAATAAGAGGCTTCAATTTACTGCATGGTACCTTGTTCTACAAATCAAGTATCTAGATAGCAAGCTGACTACAGTTACTGTGTTTTGTTGCAGTTCAACTAAACTGCTGTTCATGCTGGGAGCCGTGAAAATATAATTTACTTGCTTATTTTGCTTGCTTATTTTGTTGTGTCGAATTGATGTATTGAAGTAAGATGGGTGTTTTCATTTGCAATCTATTGCTTCAAGACGTACCAACACAGAATTGAATTAATCTGAGTCTTGTGCTCAGTAAGCTTTACTAAATCAACCTGTAAATTGCAAGCTGAAATATGTCTCAGGAAATGAGTTTGGCCCCCAATTTATAATATGTGCTAACCGTAACAAAGTATTGTATGCAGCACATGCTAGAATATTAAACACTCTCAGGTTACAATATTTTATATTATAATCTCATTGAAAAATAATGGTTTAGTGGTGAGAAGGAAAGTACAGTAACAGTTTTTTATGGTGAATTAATATGTTTTGGGTTGTTTGGGTTAGAATTAGGTATCTAGCCAATATTGCTATTTGCTGAAGAGTGGATTAATAATCAGTCATAAGTAAGCTCAATTTTGAAACAAAAACTTTGTCCCAAGATTTATGGTTAATCGTCTTGGCAAACACAGAAATAAAAGTTTTCCCTGCTTTTTTTTTTTTTTTCCCAAGCAATTTGCTTTCTCCATACAAAGATTCAGTAGAGCCCTTCTGTGAAACAGCGTAAAGCTCTTTTGATTTTTATCTCTATAGCATTTTGTATGAGACTGAAAAAACACCAGTTGGAAACTGTGTTTCCACTGGTAATCACATTTACCTGGTATCTAGGTTGTGCTACATGGATATAGATTTTTTGCGTTCAGTGGAGTGCTGTTGGGTGATTTCAGTAATCTCTTGTGTCACTCTATTTGTGTCACTCTGTATCTGTCTCCCTGTATGGAATCTCATGAGCTTTGTTAATCCTGTTCTGGGTTCGCTTGTACTATTGTTGTGGTTAAACCCCAGCTGGCAACTGAGTCCCACACAGCCACTCACTCACTCCCACCACATTGGCATGGGGAAGAGGACTAGAAGAGTAAAAGTGAGAAAACTCGTGGGATTTTGTTGTGAGATAGATGTGTCATAACAAAGTAAATGCTACACGCGTAAGTAAAGCAAAACAAGGAATTCATTCACCACTTCCCATGGGCAGGCAGGTGTTCAGCCATCCCTAGATCAGCAGGGCTCCATCATGCATAATGGCTACTTGGGAAGACTAACTCCATTGCTCTGAACATCCTCCCTTTCTCCTTCTTCCCTCAGCTTTATATGCTGAGCATGATGTCATATGGTATGGAATATCCCTTCGTTCAGTTGGGGTCAGCTGTCCCTCCTGTGTCCCTTCCCACCTTCTTGTGCATCACCAGTCCCCTTGCTGGTACAGCAGCATGAGAAGCTGAAAGTCCTTGACTTAGTTGTTGCTGAGCAGTGCTTACACTAAAATATCAGTGTGTCACCAACATTATTCTCCTTTTAAATCCAAAATGTGGTCCTATATCAGCTGTTATGCAGAAAATTAATGTTATTCCAGACAAAACCAGGACAACTATCTAAGATAGGAATGGGCAGCATGATCATTTTGACATGTCTTAAAAGGTTGTTTTTGAGAGTCGTAGGATTTGGCTTCTGCTCTTTGTTCTTCCACAGATTTTCTATTTGAACCTGGCTAAATCATTTAATCTGGTTTAGTATTTAAAAAATGTGTATAAGTAAGCAAGTACTGTTAACTTGTAAGCATTCAGTGCGAGTACAGAAGTAATTTAATCGAGGTTTCTTAGACTTTTTAAAAGGCTAGTATAGTGATAGAACAAGGGGTAATGGCTTTAAACTAAAAGAGGAAAGGTTTAGATTAGACTTTAGGAAGAAGTTCGTCCCAGTGAGGGTGGTGAGATACTGGAACAGGTTGCCAGAGATGTGGATGCCCCATTCCTGAAAGTGTTCAAGGCTGAGTTGGATGGGGCTTTGAGCAGCCTGGTCTAGTGGAGTGTGTCCCTGCCCACGACAGGGGGTTTGGACTAGATGATCTTGAAGGTCCCTTCCAACCCAAACCATTCTATGATAATGTGATGTAACACCATATATGCCATACTTGTCTTTTATGCTGAATTTTTTTCCTATGGTAAATTGAAGATCATAGAATCATAGAATAGTTAGGGTTGGAAAGGACCTTAAGATCATCTAGTTCCAGCCCCCCTGCCATAGGCAGGGACACCTCCCACTAAACCATGCCACCAAAGGCTCTGTCCAGCCTTTCCTTGAACACCGCCAGCGATGGAGCATTCACAACTTCCGTGGGCAACCCATTCCAGGGCCTCACCACCCTTACAGTAAGGAATTTCTTCCTCATATCCAATCTGAATTTCCCCTGTTTAAGTTTGAACCTGTTACCCCTTGTCCTCTTGCTACAGTCCCTACTGAAGAGTCCCTCCCCAGCATCCCTATAGGCCCCCTTGAGATATTGGAAGGCTGCTATGAGGTCTCCATGCAGCCTTCTCTTCTCCAGGCTGAACAGCCCCAACTTTCTCAGCCCGTCTTCATACAGGAAGTGCTCCAGTCCCCTGATCATCCTCATGGCCTCCTCTGGACTTGTTCTAACAGTTCCATGTCCTTTTTATGTTGAGGACACCAGAACTGCACACAGTACTCCAAGTGAGGTCTGTCGTGGTTTAAGCCTCGGTAACTCACACAGTCGCTCTCTCACTCACTCCCCACTCTTTCTTCCCCTAGTCCCCAGAGGATGGGGAGGAGAATCAAAAGAATGCAACTCCCACAGGTTGAGATAAGAACAGTTTAGTAACTAAGGTATAACACAAACCACTGCTGCTACCACCAGTGATAATAATGACAAGGCAAATACAAGGAAAGAATACAATCGCTCACCACCAATCCCCAGCCTGACCAAGCAGTGCATCCCCACCCTTCCAGCTCTCTGCTCTCCGTTTTTACGTCCTGGGCGTGACGTGCTGTGGTATGGAGTAACCTCTTTGGTCAGTTTGGGTCAGGTGTCCTGTCTGTGCTTCCTCCCAGCTTCCCCTCCTCCCTGGCAGAGCATGAGACTCAAAAGCTCCTTGGTAAGACCAAAACATTACCAAGCAGTAACTGAAAACACTGGTGTTATCAGTGCTGTTCCCAGGCCCAAAATCAAAAACACAGCGCTGCACCAGCTACCAAGAAGGAGAAAAATGACTGCTACTGCTGAACCCATGACAAGGTCTCACAAGAGCAGAGTAGAGGGGCAGAAGCACCTCCCTCTACCTGCTGGTCACCCTCCTTTTGGTGCAGCCCAGGATATGGTTGGCTTTCTGGGCTGCGAGTGCGCACTGCTGGCTCATGTTCATTTTCTCATCAACCAACACCCCCAAGTCCTTCTCCGCAGGGCTGCTCTGAATCTCTTCCCTGCCCAACCTGTAGCTGTGCCTGGGATTGCTCCCACCCAGGTGGAGGACCTTGCACTTGTCATGGTTAAACTTCATCAGGTTGGCATCAGCCCACCTTCAAGCATGTTAAGGTCCCTCTGGATGGCATTCCTTCCCTCCAGCGTATCAACTGAACCACACAGCTTGGTGTCATTGGCAAACTTGCTGAGGGCACACTCAGTCCCACTTTCCATGTCACCAACAAAGATGTTGAACAAGGCCGGTCCCAAGACCGGTCCCAACACCGATCCCTGAGGGACACCACTCGTTAATCGTCTCCAGCTGAACATTGAGCCATTAACCACAGCTCTTACTAGTTTGTTATTCTTCTTCTGTGGATGAGAGAACAGTGTCAGGTCAGATTTCTTGCTTTAGAATAAAAAAAAACCCAACAACCAAACCTCCCCCCCCCCCCGAAAAGAAAAAAATACCCCACACCCAAAAAAAGATTTTTTTTTTTTTTTTTGATAAAACTTTAAACTACCATACTTTCTTTCTTGAAAAAGGTTTTATTTCTCCTGGTTAGAATCCTTTTTGCTTTCAGATGGTGTGTAAGGTTTCTTGGACTTTTATTAATCTTCCAAATATCTAGCTATTTTTTTATAATTAATGTTTTACCTCTGCACTATCTGACAGTGATGACTTAGGTGGTTGTTGTCACAGGATTTAGAAGATTACGATTTATGGATTTGGGTAAAATGCATCTGTGTGTAAAAAGCGAGTATAAAACCTACATGAAATTTAAATCTTAAATAAACTGTATCTTTTCACTGCCGTACATTGTCATTCCCATTAGCAGTCTTTATCCCGTGTACGGGGGTGATGTACTTGTAGATTAGCATCTCTTTCAAAATTTTGAATAGATGAGTATATATTGTGTAGTTCTATTGGTTCGTCCAAGATTTCACAAGTATTCATTAAAATGAAAGAAAGCAAATACAATGTACAAACAAATCTGGAATCATAATTATCTAACAGACCAGCAAAAATTCGTTGCCATAGAGAAATTGCTTCCTACAAAAATAGAAATATTTTGCGGGGGAAATGTTGGCCACTTTTGTGGTTCCTTACTTTGGGATGCCAACTGGAAGTGGCTGTTAGTGAATGTGATTGTACTAGGTGTGCTTTACTTGTACTGTCTATTATTGGCCTACTTCTGCTTTACCATATGGATGAAATGCATCCTTTGTAATGCAGATTTGAAGGAATCATAGAAATGTGGAAATTCCAAAATGTTTAACAGCATTTTTCATTGAAATGAAATGTGAAAAAATATATATATTGTGAAGCCATGGAAAGATGTTCGAGGTAAAAAAAAAAAAGGGTTGTCAAATTATGTAACGTGTCAAGATTATTACGTTGTTGGGGTTTTTTCCACCCTTTTTTTTTTTTTTTGGCTATTAATCTGATTTTTCTACTTAAACAGAAAAACTTTCTTTGCTTGTGGCTTTAATTCAGTCTGTTCTATTCACAGAAAGGCTCGCTTGCATGTTATGTTACTCCATTAAAAGCATCTCAAGAATAGTGCCAGCCAGAATTAATAACAGCTAAGTCTAGCATTTTCAAAGGAAAAAAAGAAAGGGAAAATAACTCTTTTTCCTGTGTATCAGCATTTTCTATTAGAAAAGAAATAATTGGGGCAATTGTATATTTAGTGTCAAAATTGTTATTGGCAGAGTAACTGACTTTTCCAAATGTTTTTGGCTCTCATAATGCTACTGTGGTCCATCTCTGTAGCAGTTAATTCCAGTTCACCTGGATTTGTACATTTATGTGCTTGGGAAAAAAATGATCTTGTCTGCAGTGAAATACGCGTTTCCCCTTCAAATCTATGTTATCTGATGAAATTAAAATAAAAGCTTTTTAAGAAGTCCATTATAATATTTCAGATGGACTTAAGGCTCAAACTGAAATCTGTCCTCTGCAGGCAAGCAGATTAGCTGGACTAATGGTGGGTGGATGGGTGTACTAGCTTTTTTTTTCCTTCTGCCAAGACCCTGCTGGCCATGTTTCTTCCTCTCCATATGTCGCCCTGTTTTCGTAAGCACCGTAGTGATGTTTGAGGCTTCAGCTGACTGCAGGGTGTTACTGACAGGAGGGCTGTACATACTATTCTGAGCAGCAGTCTTGCTGTTGGCAGTATTAAAATAGGGGAGGAGAGTGAAAACTTGAGAAATCATGTGTTGTTCCCACCACACAGGTAGGGAGTTTGCCCACCAAGTGTACAGTATCTCTTGCATTATGGAGTCTGAGGAAAAGCCAACCAACCATCAGAGCAAAGCTTCCTGTGGTCTGTCTAGTACCACAGTCATAAGGCCAGTTTTGTGTCATGTAGTGGAACTAAGCACTTTCTAGCTTAATTTTTGTATTAAAAATTGCAAAACATTTTAGGTCTTTCTGCAAAGTCTGCAGGGTCTGTAGGAATAGGAATATTGTTGTTGTGATTCTAGGGATGGTTTTGTTTGAACTGTAGCTAGTTTCTTGAAAAGAGATGTGATTTTGGTGCCCAGCTGTATATTTTAAGATCAGTGACCAACTGGGCACTAAACCCATCAAAATGCTTGTATCTAAACAGTATGAAATTTCTGTTACTGATGATAACTAATTTGAGGATTTTCAGAAGTGTTACTGGTAAAGAAATAATAGTAATTTCATGGATGCTTGGATATAGCTTCTAGTGATCTTTTTTTGTCTCTTGATTGAACGTAGACATAATCATGAACTTAATTAATTTTATCTTTCTGTAAACAAATGAGCTGCAGAATCAGGTTTTGCTGATACAGAGCTAAATATTCAGGGTTAATGAGAGAACCCGTATTAAAAAAAGTGAAAAGCGTGGTTGTCTTGTCAGCTGATGCAGTTTTCCAGGTCTTTGTAAGCCATTATGAACTGAATTTGTTAGAAGGGTATAGACAAGTGCTAAAGTTCTTTAGGAGTAGAAGACAATTTCTGACTGAAGGTAAAGAGAGGCTCAGGTGATTTGCAGCCTTAAGCTGGACACCATTCATAGCTCTCTGAAAACCTTTGAGTTTGTGTATGCACATTTGCGGGTGTATGTATGTGATCTGAGGTTAAAGTGGACATTGCCTTTAATATGTGTAACAGTTACAGCAAGAATTACTTTATCTTCCAATATTTCAATAAATGAGAGTAACTGTGAAGGTTTTGCACATGAGGAGTACAGGTAATGTGTCTTAAATTTTCCTTTAGTTGAAGGAATCTGCAGCTAAGTTGCATTTTAAATACTATTCAGTTTTCTGTGTACCAAAAGCATGTTTTCTCAGCTGGCTTGCAGAGAAAGTTTTT
Organism: Amazona ochrocephala; assembly: GCA_039720435.1. Taxonomy (NCBI): domain Eukaryota; kingdom Metazoa; phylum Chordata; class Aves; order Psittaciformes; family Psittacidae; genus Amazona; species Amazona ochrocephala. The sequence continues at coordinate 77,453,490 of CM077878.1, forward strand.
TCATGATTCCAGTTTTCTAAGTCCTTTTTTGGATGGATCTTAAGCTCTTACTTTAATTGAAAGTCATGTAAGCATTTTACCTCATGTCCTTTTAATCAAATCAGACTTTAAAAAATAATAAAAACATTAACAGCAAAATGAAGTATTTTGTTTTGTTTTGTTTATTTGGGTTTTTTCCTAATCAAAGAGCAATAGTAAGTTCTGATTCCTTTTGTGCATCAATCTGGCCTTTGAGCCTATAATGTGTGTGCTTTATTTGGCATGAGTGTCTTCATATAGTAGTTTGTATTTCATGCAGTTAAGAAGCAGTTGTCTACTAAGTACTAGTGAATTAACTGTATCCTGTAACAGATTCAACAATGTTGAATGAATTTCTTTTTGTTTCAGGGGACCAGACTGTAAGAATTTGGGACATGAAAGCCCCACGAGTCAAACTTGTGATACCAGCCCACCAGGCTGAGATTTTGAGCTGTGACTGGTGCAAATATGATGAGGTATAAACCTGTTCATCCAACTGTTTTCCTAATTGAACCACTCTCATTAAACAGCAGGGTTTTTTACTGCAAAATTGACACATCTTCTCTTTACAAAAATATGTCTAGTTGCTTTATTGCTCTCATTCATCACTACATCTTCAGAAGAGCATTGTTCTAACAGATATATGGCCCAATTGGATCGTAGGTTTCGATTATTCTTTTGTATAGTCGACAGAATAGTCCATAGTGGAGAAACAGTTTGTGTGTCTGTGTTCTCTTTTAATTTTCATGCGGGAGACCTCATTTATGATTTATTCATTTCTATTGTTTGATTTACGTAACTTTCATTGCCAACACATGCTTCACGGCAATTTAATTAATTTTTCCTGATTTATCTGTGTTTTATCAACTCATCAGAACTTGCTGGTAACTGGTGCAGTTGACTGTAGCTTGAAAGGCTGGGATTTGCGGAACATCCGACAACCACTGTTCGTCTTGCTTGGTCATACCTATGCTATCAGAAGAGTAAAAGTAAGTTGTATTTTATTCCCCATTGACCACCACTGAATTGTTACACATTTTTTTTTTGTGGAAAGCAGTAATATATTATCTAATAACGTGGAAAAAGAAGCCCAACAGGTGTTGAAGATTTTAGATGCTATGGTGACTGTTCTTGGAAACCTTCAGTTTGGCACTGTAAAACATTTTGATGTTTAGCAGATTGCTGGGATTTTGAAGTAAATGACATCTTCAAAGTCAATATATTATCCATGAGGAGTGTTCAAGAGCTTGAGAGCTAAGTTACAAGGGAAATTTGGGAGAGGGAAAATACCTTTCCTTTTTTGTTTTTTCAATGCTGCTGTGCCTTTTTCTCTCCATACAAAAGGTCAATATTCACATAAGGGAAGGTGTAGAACACGTGAATATGTAGTTTTGTGAGCACAAGGAAAGTGTTAATATGTTCAAAGAGTTTTTGAAACTTTGTGCATGAAAGGCTACAGATGGTTATTCTGGATCTGACTGCTACTAGATCAACCACCGATAAGAATTTATTCTAGATGCATGATTACTTTTTTTCGTATTAATCAGCGCTTATTATTTTTTTATATTAGATAATATGTGATCCTTTTAAAGGCTTTTAGGAACAGGTATGTTTAATAATATTTTCTAGGAAGACTGAACTGACAGAAAAAAATTATCTTGGGTCAGTATTTTGCTTCACACGCCCTTGGAATTTTTCATGTGTTTCTAACAACTTTAAAAGTTACTGTGCTTTGGTTGTAATTTGTCAGAAAAGGGTGTGGCTGTAGGGAGTAGTTCCATATCACAAATCCTGTTTGTGGCCAGACAGCCTGAGAAGCTCCTGCTCCTCTTTATCCCAGCTACCCTTGCTTGCCTGCTGTCCCCACTGGTAGTAGCTGTCCAGTCTTTTTCTGTACTTTCATTCCTGCATGACCATGCTCTAACCTGGCTCTGTGAAATGTTCTTCTCAGCAGAAGAACATTCAGCAGTGGTGTTTGAATTTGTTTTTTAAAAAGATTATTTTGTGACTCCAGTTTGACAGCCATAAAGACAGATGAATCAATGCAGTATGGTTCAGTACAGACTGTCACATCTTGACAGTTAATGGTATCTTTGAAAAACAGCTCTGCCACTGAGGGATTCATAGCATATTGTTTTCATGATGAAATGGAGAAAGCGAATATAGAATTGTTATTCAATAGGACTGCAGGACACTTGCTGAAACTAGTAGGTGGATTTGCAAACAGGTGGAAGTACTTCTACACATCAGATTGTAGACTTCTTGAATTAGATCTCAGCACAAGAGGGTGCATAGTCAGGCAGTGTCATCAGGTTTGTGGATAGCAGCTGGTCAATAAACACACTGGAAGAGCTAGGCAGGGATAGCATCTCTAATTTCTCTACTCTGTATTATCCTGGGCTGCATTAGGAAGAGTGCCAGCAGGCTGAGGGAGGTGATCCTTCCCCACTACTCACTGCACCAGTCAAACCACATGTGGAGTGCTGTGTCCAGTTGGGCTTCCCAGTACAAGGAAAACAGAAACATACTGGAGTAAATCCAACAAAGAACCACAAAGAAGATTAAGAGACTGGAGCCTTTGTCCTACTAGGAGAGGCTGAGAACTGGATTTGTTTAGCGTGGAAAAGGCTTAGGGAGGATCTTGTCGCCGTGTATGAATGATTGGCATAAAAGGAGAAGGCAAAGCCTGACTCTTCTCAGTGATATCTAGTGAGAGGACCAGAGGTGATTTGTACAAGCTAAAATACCAAAGATGCTGTATAAACATAAAGCACTGGTCCTGAAGGCTATTGGCCTAACCTGGTAGGGTATTTTTATATTTTTATATTGTGCCGTCTGGGTTTCCATTTTATCATGCTCCCTGTTTCCTTAAAGTGCCTAGAAATTATTATTAGGAGTTGGCCAGCAATAGAATTTCTTTGCACCAGCCTCTGAGATCAGTTCATTAAGTGGGTTTAAGGAGGTGGTAAGGTGGGTACATATACTTACATGTGCAATGGAGAGGTATGTGAGAGTACGTGACTTTTGTCTTAGCAGGATTTTATGCTTCCATTTCAAGATAGACATGGTCCCTGTGGACATGAGGTATGAGAATGTGGCCCAGCACTCAGAGGTGGTACAGGATATCTACTCTTGTGTGGTGTAACTCAGCAGTCATACTAAATGGAAAGCTGGATGCTGCCTAAATAGAGGCAGCTGTCCCTACTGACGTCCCTTCCTTTACATTGTGCTGACACTAGCAATTATAAAGCTGTGTAGCAGGCTGGCCCAGCTGATCGCTCTGACTGAAAATCCTGTCCCTAAAAGTGACTGATTTCTGTCTGGATCACTAAGCTGTCTCAATTTGTGACTCAACCGCATCATTGCAAGACCTGACACAAAGGAGGGGAGCAGGAGCGCACAGCCTGAGGTGGAAAGGAAAGGGAAAGCCCCAAGTCTTGGCAGCATTGCACTCTTAAATTACCTTAAACCAACCATGAAATCACACTCTTCAGTGATCTGTCATTTATATTCTGTTCACTTGTTTGGGGTTGCAGGGATTGTCATATCCAAGGCTGTCAAGGAATTCTACCCAGCATGATACTGTCAGGATTCCTTCAGATTTCTTGCGGTCTTCCACTGCAGATCAGGGCATTATCAGCAAACTGAGGTCATCTGGAGTCCTTCCAGGAGATTTTGACATTGGTGCTTTTGGCTGTCTCATATCTTAGCGGGCTTCAATGTCTTATACTGAAATATAGTTATGGTTTTTGAGTTTACTTAAAAGGGTCTTTAGATGAATGATCTATGAAATGCTGGACGTTCGTCTCTTCTGTTTACATGCAACTGTTAAGTTGATAGAATTGTAGAATCTTACAGTTCAGTGGAACAGAATTTTAAAATGCTTTCTTTGTAGCAGACAGACATTACACAAATTCTCTCAACTTATGTGCTGAAATACTGCTAAATGATTAGATAGAGTTTGCTTAGGTAAGTTTCTAGGATACTTAAAGTTAATGACAAAACTTTTCAGCTTTGACAAGACATTTTTGCTTCATCTGAAACCTTGTGGACAAAAATGCAAAGGTGGCACGTGAGAAGTCTGCCATTGTTTTTTGTTGCATATCAGACCTCTTCCCCTTTATTATTCTGAGATGCAGAAGAAAAAGATGTTTTCGTTGTTGTTTTTTTTTTTTTTTCCTCTAGAAAATTTTTAGGAAATCTGGGGAAGTTGAAGTTCAAGCACGCACATCCCTAAATTCTGCTACAGTAAAGAGAACTCTGTCAGTAGAGTTCAGCAGGCAGCAACAAACCAGCTCTCTTGGCAACTTGGACAGTTATTGCAGTAGCCTTGGCTTAACTTTTGACTTTGTAGTAGCTGTGAGTAGTAGCAAAAGTCTTGCAGGAAAAATCTTACATATGAACCATGATCTGGGGGACCCGCATTTCAAACTGAAGTTGTGTTGTTATTTCCTGTTGAGAAATACAAACCTTAAAATAGGTGGAAACTGGAGGTTGCCAAAAAGCTGGAGCCAAGGTAAACAGGATTTGCATAACTGCATCCTTATTGCTGCAGTTCTTAGACCTGTCTGCAAGAGTCCACAGAAGTGCGTGTCCCATAAAATGCCCTGCAGGAGAGGAGAAAATTATGAAGTGATGTTATATTGCTTTCAGTTTTTCAACATATCTCCAATTTTCCCATCTCTGTAAACAATTTCAAAACTTTAGGACATGGAACTGATGACAGTAATATAGCTTGCATTCTCTGTAGTATGGCACAAATTTTCTCTCTCTGAAAATAATAAACTGCTCACATAGCTTTTCCAAAACTCTCGTTATATAATGAGATGATACTCAGCTTGTCAGTCAAAGGCAGAATAGCTGTTTATATGACTGTCCTAAAACTTCTTAACTTTACAAAAGGGTTGTTTGGCACTGCTGTAATGAAATAAAACCAAACCAGGGTCCCATAGAGCATTCCTTGTAATTAGAAGCATAGCAGGGAAATTTGTCGATGTAGTCAGTTTTGTCGCAGCATGATGTGGTACCTACCAAGACAGTTTAAATAGTTAAACTTTGGTAACTTTATATAAAGACTGTATATGTTCACACTGTTTTACTTTAAAAGTTGTTCTGTTTTGTTTTCTTGCAGTTTTCACCATTCCATGCAACCTTATTGGCCTCTTGCTCCTATGATTTTACTGTGAGGTACGGTATCTTTTTATTGGATAAAAATGGAAAGATAATCTGTTTCAATGTGGTTTGCAGTACAAAACAGTTTTAGAGTGGACATGCTGAATTGCAGTTAATGTTACTATCGGGTGTTTTCTGTCTTCATAAGCTATGTTGAAAACGCATAGGTTCTTCACTTAAAGGCTAGCTAAGTGACTTTTCTGAATGATACCTGCTATGACGGATGCTTTCTGTAATCCTTTTCACATCATTCTGCTGAATGTAGTTGTATCCAGCTGTGATAGTGTCTGTCAGAAGGTAATAACCTCTTAAATTAATGTAGGTGGGTGACTTCTTATATTTTCTTGGCATGTTTTTATTTAAGCTTTTCATGAACAAAGTTTTTTGCCCTACCAGTATCCCAGGAAGCTTTAGTATTGTTCACAGTGTGTATGCTAAAGTTCTTCCAGTACTTCTGCAAGTTCCCCTGGCTGTCCAGTATGTCTGATTCTGCTAAGGATTTTACAGTACGGCTGATTTAAAGCTGTTTCAAAGTCCTAAAGAAGTTTGACTTCATATAAGGACTTTCTTAAGATGCATAGTGTCGTAATGATCAGGGGACTGGAGCACCTCTCGTATGAAGATAGGCTGAGAAAGTTGGGGCTGTTCAGCCTGGAGAAGAGAAGGCTGCGTGGAGACCTCATAGCAGCCTTCCAGTACCTGAAGGGGGCCTATAGGGATGCTGGGGAGGGACTCTTCATTAGGGACTGTGGTGAGAGGACAAGGGGTAATGGGTTTAAACTTAAACAGGGGAGGTTTAGATTGGATCTGAGGAAGAAATTCTTTACTGTGAGGGTGGTGGGGCCCTGGAATGGGTTGCCCAGGGAAGTTGTGAATGCTTCATCCCTGGCGGCGTTCAAGGTGGGGTTGGACATAGCCTTGGATGGCATGGTTTAGTGGGAGGTGTCCCTGCCCACGGCAGGGGGGTTGGAACTCGATGATCTTGAGGTCCTTTCCAGCCCTTACTATTCTGTGATTCTGTGTGATTCTGTAAGTCGATACACTATGAAATACATTCTTGAATAGTTCAATCACATTCTTTAATCTGCATTTTAATTTTATAACATGGACTGAATATACTAGGCAGGACATTTACAAATGGGAGAAGCCTTGCCTCCGCAAGTGACTGCAGTTATCCCACTTGGCCAAATCATCCCGATTAGTGTCACTTCTGATAATGTCCTAAGTGGTCTGACACCAGACATGGAAAGGTTCTGTTTTGTAAAGGAAATGTTGCTAACTATCATTGTCTGTAAATATTTTTAAATCATAAATCTATGTAAATCTAGTCTTGTGCCATAACATCATATAAAGTTGCATCATGAAGTTAGTGTGTTAAGCACTGTAGGAATTTTGCATACATTCAAAAGTCTTAGTAGGAGAGCGGTATAGCTGGAAAACTCTGTTTTCATCCAACCTCTTGGTTGCAGCACCCAGAATGCAGCTAACAGAAACATGCAGGGGTGCAAAGGGGCTCCAAAGCTCTGCTATAGATGGTGTGGAACTGCTTGAAAGTGTACAGTGACAATTGTCACATTCCGCAGGGAGATAGTTGCTGGAGCAGTTATTCTTGACTTATCTGAGTCCTAACCTCAACAGCGCTGGAGAAGATGTTGCCTTTCAGGTCCTAGGCTGCAGGGAGCTCATGCTGCGTCTTCCTGGGGATGGGAGTGATGGTGGGCCCATCTGTGGGAGATCTGTTCTCTTTTCCTTACTGCAATAAAGGGAGCACCTTGACAGTGATATCCACTATTGTGGTTGGTGCTAGGAGCCCGACAGTGTAAGAGCTGTGATGTCCATGTGTGTATAACTTTCTAGGCTGCTGTATCAGCATTCTGTCTTACATAAAGTGCTTAATTTTATTTATGTTTAAAACACTCCTCTCAGAATACCGCGCAGTGGTCTGTGGAAGGTTATTTATGGGATCTTAGTTAGCATTCTTTCCTGATGCAGTGCCAGCTGGTTTGCAGCGTATAGTTTTTCCAAAGTCTTCTGGGTCTAAAATAAAAAGTTTTAATTGATTTCTTCCAGTGGCCTTGTATGAGCAGTAAGACTAATAATCAGCATGCTGATGCACTGAAGTGACTTGATTGTGTTGTCATGCTCTTCCCAGTTTTGACACCAACTATATGTCCTTCGGGTTTAGCATTAATGCGCTTCATGCAGTACCGAAATCTATTGCAGTTTCAGCTCTCGCATTTTCATATGTGGAAGCTGTCAGTAAACATGAGGAGAGCTCCTAGCTCATAGACCGGGATATCTCTAAATGCAGAGCTTGGGAATCTTTTCACAAAATGCCACACTAGGCATTACTTTTCATTCCAAAAATTACTTCTTGTCACCAGGGGTAGAGGGTGGGGTTGAAGAGATGAAGTACAGATTTTTACTTTTCTAAAACTGTTAGTTGCTGGATTGGTATGTTTGGTATGAGTGAACAAACAACAGAGAAGGCCAGGTGAAAGTCTTTGGAAAAGGAGGCACAAGCAAAATAATCTGTATAATGGAGGAAATTTGTAATGACAGCACTTTGGGAACATTTACTTTAAAGGATATAAAATTATGACCATGTTGTACCTGTGCCATATATTCTGTGCTGTCATTTGCAGGAAGGAACATAACACGCAGTAAGAAGTGGAGTTCACTTAGAAATGTTGAGAATTTGACTGGATACACCATCCACTCCACATGCACGTACATACACACATTCCGTCATGTACGCACATGCATATACAGACACATGTGGACATAACTATATATACACTTCAATTTAAGAACAAAAATACTTCATAAATATTTAAAAGGTTAAAGACAAGTATGGATTCAGTACATGGTTACATCTACTCAAGGCCTGTGACTTTAGCCACATGTAATAGTAATTCATAGAAAAGTATGATGTGGCAGCCCTTTAAAAAACAGGTTAATTGATACAAACAGTGTTATTTTAGTGGCAGCTTCATTATGATAGGGTCTTTTACATTCTTTAACATTTTGTTTGAAGCTTAGAATCATCCATGTTGTGGTTTAAGCTCAGTTAGCCACGCAGTCTCTCTCTCACTCCACGCCTTTCCTCCCCCCGGCTCCCGGAGGGATGGGGAGGAGAATCGAAAGAATGTAACTCTCACGGATTGAGATAAGAACAGTCCAGTAACTAAGGTATAACACAAACCACTACTGCTACCACCAGTAATAATAATGATAAGGGAAGAGAATACAACTGCTCACCACCTGCCAACCGATACCCAGCCTGACCGAGCAGTGATCTAACCCTTCTGGGTAACTGCCCCCATTTTATATACTGGGCATGACGTGCTGTGGTATGGAATACCTCTTTGGTCAGTTTGGGTCAGGTGTCCTGTCTCTGCTTCCTCCTGGCTTCCCCTCCTCCCTGGCAGAGCATGAGACTCAGAAAGTCCTTGATCAGACTAAACATTACTGAGCAGCAACTGAAAACATCAGTGTTATCAGCGCTGTTCCCAGTCAAAAACACAAACACAGTCAAAAACACAGCACTGCACCAGCTACTATAAAGGAGAAAAAGGCTGCTGCTGCTGAACCCAGGACAGCCTGTAAGCAGTAAAATATAGTAGATAAATCTGTACAGCATAGCTTACTTTTTAAGTTTTCTAATCTTAAAAGTTACTGAAGCTTTATAGTTTAACCAGACAAATACAAACCTTAGATAAGATTACTCAACTGTCATGTAAGAGGCAGAGGTTTTGTTTCTTTCTGGTAAGACAGCTTGTTTGGCACATAATTATTAGAACTGGATATCTAAAAGCAGAAAATAGTAGGTTGAAAGCAAAGTTTACAATGCTTAGCTTTGTCCTTTGCAAATAGTATAATGACTGGTGAAATGGCATGTAGTGACAAGGGGAATGGCTTTAAACTGAAAGAGGTAGATTTATGTTAGATATTAGGAAGAAATTCTTAACTGTGAGGTTGGTGAGGCGCTGGTACAGTTTGCTCAGAGAAGCTGTGGATGCCCCATCCCTGGCTGTGTTCAAAGCCAGGTTGGATGGGGCTTTGAGCAACCTGGTCTAGTGGAAGGTGTTGCTGCTCTTTGCAGGGGGGTTGGAACTAGATGATATTTAAGGTCCCTTCCAACCAAAACCAGTCAGTGATTGCATGTGTGCGCTGTGGTAAAGCCACTGAAGAGAAAACTGTTTTACATGTCAACTTCATACTGGGGGCTAAGAAAAAAGAGGGTAAATTTTAACTTGAGTTTTACATACTTGGGTGTAATGATTTGGCTTTAACTACTGTCTAGTAAATGCCTTATTGAAACAATTTTTTTCTATACCATTTCCTTACTCTTTGGAAGAGTTCAGGAAAGATGTAGGTTACTTAAGGGGCAGTTTTAACAGAAATGAATCATTAAGATGCCAGGAAATGCACAAAGTACTTTATATTTCCAGAACTTATTTAGATCTTCGTGCATGTTCTTTAATGTTATCTCTATCAAAATTCAGTTTGAAAGAACATCGGTGTCGTCTCTTACTGGAATCACTGTTCTGTATTTTTGGACTCTCTTCAGTATTGAAAAAAAAAACCATGTCGGTGCATTAGTCACAGACAGTGCTCACCAAACTCTAAAGAAAAGATTTGATGAATTATAGGACTTCATTAAGCTGGTATCAGGCCAAATCTTGAAATGCATTCACAGAAGCTTGCCTCTGAGGCAGTAAGATGATTTTTGATGAAAGTTGTACTATATTGGACATATCTCTTCAAGGTGCTTTAAGGTAAACCACTATCTCCAGCTCTCCATCACAATGTACAAGTTCAGTAACTTGGATCAAAAGAAACCTTGAGAACTTGTGCAGTAATGCTACTCATAAGAGAAACTGGTTTTCATTTCAGTTAATTGACCTTGTTGTTTTTTTCTCTTTTTCTTTTTTCCTTTTTTTTTTTTGTTCCCCAGGGTGTAAAGGTGTTTGCTCATTTGCTCTTTTTAATTCCCCTAATTTCTAGTGCTAGTCAGAGCTTTGGGCATTACATCTGGTGAAAATAACAAAATTCAGAACTTCATGTACTTTTTATTTACACCGTAACTGTCTCTTGCAACTACAGAATTAGTCAAGATAATTCATACACTAGTGTAAAGCATATCTGTTTCTTACATGTGTTCTTTTTGGATTAAAACAAGAATTAAAATTTCATGGTAAATATTTTGACACATAAATGAATATCCGGGTCCTTGTATTTTTTAAGTTCACTGTCATTTTCCTGCCTGCACATGCTAGTTTTGAAATAAATATTACAAGATGCAGTTTCTCTGAGAACTAGGAGTGTTGGTTGCAGGCCCTACTCGTTAAGTGATTCAATCTCATAAATAGATTAATATATTTTAGCAATGAAAATAAGTTTTCTGGTGCTACGAATAGCACTATAATGTTATTGAAAAAACAGCAAAAGGATATTTTTGGGTTTTTTCTTTTTTTTTTTTTCTTTCCTCTTAAAAACCAGGTCTGTATAAGTGTTAAATATTTATAATTAGCACCTTTAAGTATTTTGACTTGAATATTTAACTATGGTATTATCTGAATGTTTTTTCTTTTGAAATGGGCAACTTGTTTCTTCTAAATAATCCCCTTTTCCTTTTTGGTTGTGAAGCTGTTATTTCTGTTTGTCATACAAATGCATTTAAATCTTTCTCTACAAAATGTATTCTGTCTGAAAAGCAAAGTCAAGTTTTTTTTGTGGTCAGATAAGGAAACAGGAGTATTGAGAGACAGCACACATACCTACAGTACTATCTGTATGTTAGTGACAACCACTTCTGTATTTCTCAGGCATCTGACTTAACCATTTTTTGCCAACTGCCCTTTTCCAGTGCTTGATGAGTAGTGGGGCATGTCTCAAAATGAACTGAAGCTCCAGTCTAGGATTATGATACCAAAGAAAGGGGGGCTATAGGGATGCTGGGGAGGGACTGTTCATGAGGGACTATAGTGGTAGGACAAGGGGTAACGGGTTGAAACTTTAACGGGGGAAGTGTAGATTGGATATAAGGAAGAAATTCTTTACTGTAAGGGTGGTGAGGCACTGGAATGGGTTGCCCAGGGAAGTTGTGAATGCTCCATTGCTGGTGGTGTTCAAGGCTGGGTTGGACATAGCCTTGGATGGCATGGTTTAGTGGGAGGTGTCCCTGCCCCTGGCAGGGGCGTTGGAACTAGATGATCTTAAGGTCCTTTCCAACCCTTACTATTCTATGATTCTGTGAGAACACGTATGTCTGTAAGTTATTGGTTGCCGTCCCCTTTTAGTTAATTCCTGTTCTGGGAGAAATTGGGGAACAAAGAGCTAGCTTGATAACTTCACTGTCATAACTATGCTTAAATTACTGTCTGTCAGCAGCAGTGAAGTTGCTACTCCTGAATGCCAGCCAGCCCAGGAAAGCTCGTGTCTTCATTTTACTAGATTAGACTAGCATATGATGCTGCATCTTGGCCTGCCTGTTGTTTTGATTTAAAAGTACTAGTGAAAGCATATACTTGCCTAAAGGAAGTCTCACACTTGATTTCTTAAATCAGAACTTCTTAGTAACAAGAAGTGTCTTGATTGTGTGAACATGCCCTGTTTTTCAGGGCACTCTGTTTCTGGTTTAGGATCTTTGGTTGGTACCTCAGTAGGATGATGATTAAAATATATTATGCCTTTAAGCATGTGATGATGAGAGTTATTCTCAAATCATTGTTTGGAGTAAAGTATTAATGGTAAGTTTTGCAAATTTTCAGATCTTCAAAATCAGAAGGGATATTATAAAGGCTAGTAACTAAGTTCTTCTTAGAAGTTATTCTGTTATATTGTGGCTGAAGAATTGAAACAGATAACTTGCCATTTTACCTTGTAGCAAAATGTGTGGGATTTCATTTTCAAGATATCAATTTACACATGTAATAAAAAAAAACAGCGATGCATATGTAGGGTCATATTCCCATAGGTGGTTTGTTTTCTCATACAGTTCATAGGAAGTAAACTAAGAAGTGAGAATTTTAGCAAAAATTACTTTGAAATAAAGTATGCACATTGAGTCCTTAGGGAAGAACTGTGCTACTGGAGCAAACTCAAAAGTAAAACGTATTTCAGAATTAATTTTTTGGATTCTCTTCCATTTGATTTGGCTCTCAAGCAATTCTGCCTCTTTTCTTTCATGGTTATGGAAGATAATACTTTGAATAAGGGCTTTCTTCTGTACCTGAGCAGCTTCACAATGCTGATACTTTACTGTAACTTTAATGAAATAATCTCTTAAAGATACTATTGTGGAAATAGTTAGATTTTCAGTTCGCAGTTAATACCTGAAGTAACAACATTGTCCTGATTATCTTTTATCCAAAAGTAGCTTAACATTAAGTTCTGTTCAGACAGGAGTTTTTCGAGTTTGCAGGAAGGACTTTTGCAAGTAGCTATCTTTGCACAGGGATTAGAGAATGAGAGCAGGAAAATTAAATGTGTGATATATGGGTAGTAACTAACGCTGAGTTCTGGGTTGCTCTTGAAAATTTTCTGGTTATATACATCCATATACTGCTCTAACTTCTGCCTGATGTGGTTGCAAGTGCATGGTCACATTAGTCTTTTGAGTTGGTTTTTATGGAAAACAGCCTCTAAATAGCTGATTCTCAGCCACCTAAAAATACAATGCATGAAGACATCTTAATTTAAAACCTAAGAAAATCAGTAAAGTTTTCATGAATACGTATTTGTCATAAATATTTTGTTTCCCGGAAGGAAGTGGACTTCAGGAGTTGTGTTCTTTGTGCTTCCATCTGTGCATTTTCCCTGAAACATTTCCTGAAGTAACATTTGAACATCCTGAAAACTTAATTGGATATGACAGGGAAGTTGTAGTCTAAATTTGCTAAGCCTGTACAAATTTAATGAAAACTCATGAGCATACAAGAGAGGGAAATCTGAAGTATTACCTTAAGGAAGGTGAAAGACAAGCACCACCTGTCTAATCTGCTTGCTGATCTGCTGGCTCCTCAGCATGCAGCAATAGACTGCCACAACACATGCATTATATTTCCCTGTACGGACACTGGAACCTGAAATGATACTTGCTCTCTTTTTTTCCCAGCCAGTGGTGAAGGTGCAGGGGCAGGAGATGTAAAGGTAGAGTAGGGAGGAGGACATGGTAGGGGGCAGGAGAAACAATAATGGGGGTTGGTAAAAGTGTTGTGGTAGGGGAGGAAGATAGATTTCTGTGATACTGCTGTGCATGGTACGAAGACAGGCTTTTCATCTTCACATAGTGGCTTGTTTAGAATAAGCAGTCGCTTGCAGTATACATGCATGTGAAGTACATGTAAAACAAATAAGAAACTATCAAGAAATGAGAGAAAAGGAATACTTTCAACAGTTCCAGTGAAAAAGAAGTGTAAGAAAATGCACTCATATAGGTTGCAGGGTATCTATGGTCAATGCAGAAGTGCTAGTTTTAGTGTACATAATATGGCTAAAAATGACAGTTCCATCCAAGTGGCACACCTGTGATGGTACAGGCTGTACAAACCTGTAAGGGACCCTAAAAGCCTATGTGATTGTCTGGCTTCCTGTTGAAGTTCATACTGCCAACTGCATAGATACACCTACAATTAAAGTAATGCAAGCACACCTATTTGTGCTATGAGTGCATCTTCATTTTGCTCTACAGCTATCCTGCTGGGGTAAACAACGTTAGAAAACCTGCATTGTGCTTTCAGTCTTCAGAATGCAATGGAAATTCACTCTGAGCAAAATATTATTGTCACCATGCTAGGTTTGGAAGCCGGGCTGCTGAGTGTTTTTCACTTTGGACTGCACAGTTGATATGAAAGGCATCGTTAATCAGTCATCAGTAGTTCTCAGTCCTGAGAACCATTTTCTTTTTTTGGACTTTCACTGGTAATGATTTTCACATATAAAAACATGTCCTGGACAGTCTGTAGAACGTGAACTAAGTTGCACTACTCTTAAACTCTGTACTGGTTCTGACTTTTTGGAAACATGACTCCATACAACAAACACCAAATTGCCCTATGATTTTTTAAATTTATTACAAAGTCTTTTCTAAGTTTTTGTTCACGTGGATCAGAAGTTATCTCCTTTAATCTCAGTTTTCAGTTATGAGCATATTGTCTTTCAAGATTTAGTATAGAGCTAATGTGGTAAGGAAGGCCACCACTATTACTTAGAAACAACGAGATCTGTTTCTTACCTTAGGAACAAATGTGGGAGGATGAAAATGCTGAGGTGGTCTTTTGCTCCTCTGTCTTGCAAAATAAGTTATTTATCTTAGATCTCAGGTACTAGGAAAAAGTTAAGAGGGTTGTTGCTATGGCATAGCCATTGTGCTGATACCACTCTCCTCATTTATGAAGGAAATAACATCTACACCTTAAACAAACTGACCCTGTTGGCTCCAGTGTTTGCTATTTTACCTGAATTGGTTTGAACATACAGTGCTTTCAGTGTAGTTGGTCTGATAATGAACTGTTCTTATTAAGTATTATCACCTTCCCCAATAGGAGCAAGGCAGGGAGACCTCTGTGCTTGTTGCAGAAGAAGAAAAGCGTACAATTGACCACTGTGTGAAAATTTGAGCTGTAGAAAATTTGATTGCAGCAGCCAGCCTACAAAATGTGCTGTGCTTTGTGTCCTGTGGACTTTTCTAAGCAGTATATACAATGCAAAAAAGAAAACAAAACTTTCTTTTCTGCCATCATATGGTGTCTTGTCAGTGTGTTGTTATCAGAAAGTTCTATTCCCAAGTCCTTTTCTCATGACTGAGATTACCTGTACCTATACTTTCATTCCACCTTCTCTTACGCCTGTCTTACCCTTGTTAACAGCATTGGTGGACACTGCATCTAACAGGGCAGTAGCTGGGATAATGACAGCACTTCAGAAATCTTCTGAGCATTTCTATCAAAGGAAAAAATGCTTTTTGAAATACAAATTAGAGGTATTAACTGTGTGATGCAACTGATCTTTGTAGTACAAATTTATTAATAAATTATAATATTAAATTTTGTTTTATAAGAACAAATTTAAGATGGGTCTCAAATTTGACCCTGGGAATGTCCAATATTTCTAAATGAATGTGTAATTGTCAGTACATAAAGACTCCATAGTGAACAAGATAAAAAACTGAGCAAAACTGTAAATTGTGCTAATGTCTTTCAGGGATAAAATTCCCCAGCCATCAAGAAAGATAAGAGTATGCTAACCTACATTTTGTTCTGTTTTAATAATGTCCCAATGGCTGCTCTTTCGTGCCAACTTTGATCTCAGTTTCTGCAATAGGATACAAAGATGGTTTTGCCCAGTGGAGTTTAATTTATGCAAATAAGCAGATGGCTTTGCAGGAGTATGATTTGTTATGTTTCCTAAGTGGATGAGTTTGCTTTTTTAAAAATCCTGGCAGCAACAGATTTGTCAATATTTTGCATTATATTTTTTAAATAGCCTTTCAATTACTTTAATTGTGATTTGTTTGATTTTTCTTGTTTTTTTATTCCCCCACCCCTCTCCTTTCTTCCCTTTTTCTATAGATTCTGGGACTTTTCCAAGCCTAACCCTTTGCTGGAAACAGTCGAGCACCATACTGAATTTACATGTGGACTGGACTTAAGTCTTCACAACCGTGGTCAGGTAAGAGCTGGGATGAATTTACTTTTCATTTGCCTATTATATCCACTGGGATCATGGCTGGGTTGTAGGACTCAGATCTTGAGTAAGAGCCACCAGGAGAAAGCTTCTGGAAGTGAGTCTGGCTGAATGTTTATTAAATAAATGTAATTAATGTCCATTCTTATTTATAAAGTAGTTACTTGCATTGGATAGGAGAGAAAGGCAGGAGAGACAGAATTGTAAAATCAGATAGCTAAAATTTAGTGAGCTCAGGGAAAATGAGGAAGTTTTGTTTCAGAAGGGAGAGTGATAGAGAAGGGCCCAGAATGCTACGCTGAGATACAGAGCTTTCTTCCATATACTTAGAATGCCAAGTTAAACATTGGTAGTGTCACACATGGTACCTATCAGAATATTTGTAGTACTAGAAGAGGCTTAATATGTAATTGGAATTCTAAAACCCTTGGCTAATGACATGAATGAGTGGAATCCGTTTTGTCAGTGGCACTTATTTCTGGACTGGTTGTGGTAGAATTCTCCTCTGCTTCTGTTGCTACTATAGTTTCTCCTATGTAAACAGAGGATTGTTGTTTGTAGTAAGAACTGGTTTTTTGAGGCAGGAAGGGCAGAAAAAATTCTTTAAAATGAGAGACTGTAGTTTTCACACAGACATTACCGTCACTCAGTTGACTGTAACTAATGCACTATTTAATGTGCCACAGACTTAATTTACATCTAGATTCCTCTCTAATTCACAGTGAAATTAATTTTCTGCCCCAGATAAAAATGATTTGTAACATCTGCTTGAAATTCTGATTGGGCAAAGGAAGTAAAACTATTGTAATTTCTGGTACTGATAAAAGGACACAGAAGAAAGGTGTAAGTTTGGCAAAACAATTAGCTTAATGCATGTAGAATCATAGAATCGTAGAATAGTTAGGGTTGGAAAGGACCTTAAGATCGTCTAGTTCCAACCCCCCTGCCATGGGCAGGGATACCTCCCACTAAACCATGCCATCCAAGGCTATGTCCAACCCAGCCTTGAACACCACCAGCGATGGAGCATTCACAACTTCCCTGGGCAACCCATTCCAGTGCCTCACCACCCTTACAGTAAAGAATTTCTTCCTCATATCCAATCTAAACTTCCCCTGTTTAAGTTTCAACCCGTTACCCCTTGTCCTCTCACCACAGTCCCTCATGAATAGTCCCTCCCCAGCATCCCTATAGGCCCCCTTCAGGTACCGGAAGGCTGCTATGAGGTCTCCACGCAGCCTTCTCTTCTCCAGGCTGAACAGCCCCAATTTTCTCAGCCTATCAATGCTAGCCTATCGCAGCCTAGCCAAATGCTAGCTTGAAGAGTTTCCTGCCTGGCTGCTTGTTCCCTTAATTCTGTTCATGTGGTCATGCTGTGAACCACATAAGGGAATTTGTAAGGCTGAAAAAAATTCTCAAGTTTCAGGTTATTTTGTCATTGGAGGAGGGCATGAACAGGTTAAGGCCAGTTGCTGAAAATTAAAACTTCATCCCAAAAGAGTGCATAGTTATGATTATGGCAGATTGGGCCCAGAAGGAGCAGCAAGCATAGTGTAGTGCATTAGGGCCTTAAAGTGCTACATTGCTTTGAGCCTAGTTCAGCTTTCCATGAAGTTGGTGTGGGTTTTGCCATGAGTCTGAATGTGGCAAGATGATTTTTCTTCGTTTTGTATTAAGGATGTGTTTACCTCTTGATTGTTTGCCTGTTGCAAAGAGCCCTATGTGTTACAGAATGGGTCTCAGTAGATGGTGTTTCTGACTGTCTGGCTAGATTTGATTTCTTTTTCTATGATTTATCTGTCAAACTTGGAGTTGCTGCTTCAAGATGAAAGGCCAAGTAAATGCTCATTGATGAGAGATAATGAATTGAAAGCAAACAACTGCACGTGCACTTGTATGTTGGAAAAAAGAAAGTGATGGTGTGCATACCCATCTATATTAAGGCATTTGTGCCTCATTTGTGCATAAGGCAGGTATTTTTTTTTTTCCACACAGAAATTCTACAAGGCCAAAGTTGGACAAAATCTGTAAATCTGGGGTACATATCCATAGACACTCTATGCCAATATGCCTTCCAGACAGAAGTTTGGCATCTGCAACAGTTTTAATATTCCTCGGGTTTTTTTCTATTGAGTTGATTCAGTGTATTGTGAGGGTTGACTATCACAGCAATGCAAAATGTACGCATTCTGCCTTTTGAAAGAAGTTTAAAAACCTGTGATAGAATTAAACTGCAACTGCAAGATAAAGAATGAACACAAGGGAAACATAACCTCCAGTTTTAAAAAGGAAAAAAAGACCCAGGGAACTACAGGCCAGTCAGTCTCTCTTCTGTGCCTGGCAAGATCATGGAACAGATCCCTCTAGAAGCTATGCTAAGGCACATGGACAATAAGGGGATGGCTGGTGACAGCCAGCCTTCACTAAGGGCTTCACTGAGGACTTATTGTGCCTGACAAATTTGGCAGCCTTCCTCAACAGGGTCATAGCATTGGTGGATAAGGGACGAGCAACTGACACCATCTACCTGGACTCATGCAAAGCATTTGACACAGTCCTGCATGACATCCTTGTCTCTAAACTGGAAAGTCAGCCCAGAAAGCCAACTATATCCTGGGCTGCATCAAAAGAAGCATGCCCAGCAAGTTAAGGGTGGTGATTCTCTCCCTCTATTCTGCTGTCATGAGACCCCAGTTGGAATACTGTGTTCAGCTCTGGGGTCCCCAACACAAGAGGGACATGGACCTGCTCAAGCAAGTCCAGAGGGCACCACGAAGATGCTCGAAAGGCTGCAACACCTCTGCTATGGAGATAGGCTGAGAGAGTTTTGCTTGTTCAGCGTGGAGAAGAGAACGCTCCAGGGAGACCTTAGAGCAGCTTCCAGTGCCTAAAGGAGGCCTACAGGAAATTTGGAGAGGGATGTTTAGAAGTGCATGTAGGACTAGGACAAGGCGTAATGGCTTTAAACTGAAAGAGGGTATAAACAGGAGAAGTTTAGATTGGATATAAGGAGGAAGTTCTCTACTGTAAGGGTGGTGAGGCACTGGAATGGGTTGCCCAGGGAAGTTGTGAATGCTCCATCCCTGGCGGTGTTCAGGGCCAGGTTGGACAGAGACTTGGGTGACATGGTTTAGTGTGAGGTGTCCCTGCCCATGGCAGGGGGGTTGGAACTAGACGATCTTAAGGTCCTTTCCAACTCTTAACTATTCTATGATATTTATGTTAGATATATGGAAGAAATTCTTTACTGTGAGGTTGGTGAGACACTGGAACAGGTTGCCTGGAAAAGTTGTAGCTGTCCCATCCCTGACAGTGTTCAATGCCAGGTTGGATGGGGCCTTGAGCAACCCTGGTTCTAGTGGAAGGTGTCCCTGCCCATGACAGGGGGGCAGATGAGCTTTAGCATCCCTTCCAATCCAAACCAATCTATGCGGTGAACACTTACTGAATAGTTGCTTCCAGTATAAGGACTTGCAGTTTCTCCCAGGCTTCTGTGTCAATCCAACAAAGATTATTTGCTTTAATTTTATGTTGCTGTTCCCAATATGTAGGTTGCTTTTATGTCTGCTCTCTATTAAAACCTGATAATGAGGCCCATTCATTGTTGTTCTTCATGCATTTGTATGATTTTTGATTTTTCACTGTGTGCTTTATAAGGAGTTACAATTTGAGATTTGAACTGCTTCTCTCCTCCATGCATGCACAGTACTTTTTTCGTAATGGACAAGCTATTAATTTATAGTCAACTTAAGTACCAGTCTGGTCATTAACCTGTGCTTTCATTCCTAATGATATTTTTGTTGTCTAGCTAGATTATATTTGGTTTGCCCAATGAACTTGAGCATTTTCGAAGTATCTCTTACATGTTAAGAAAAAACAGTCTGTACTTCTGAAAAAGTGTTCAAAATAGATACTGTGATTAAGTACCTGGTCTAGGAATTACAAGACATTCCTGTGGAACTGATTAAGCTTTGAATAGAATCCATAGGCAGAGAGTACATACATGTAGGCGAGCTGTTTCTTGTACAGTATCCTGATAATGGGAGGCAACAGGTGGGAGAGAGATCTGTTCATAAGGAATGGGTCCCAGATTATGAAGGTAGGTCATTAGCTAGATGAAAGAGAAAACTCCTTTGTGTTTAAGATTCTGATACCTATTTTGGGGTATCTGTCACTATGTAAATGTTTGTTGAAAGCTTTGCATTTTAATAAAATCAACTGTTGCTTGGTTTGGGTTTTTTTCCACTGTAATGTTGATGTCAGGTGCATAGCAGTTTCGGATAACTACCTAACAAACTTTCAGGTGCTCAGAAAAATGTGCATTCTACAGTGCAAAGCAGTAGTGGAAATGATCCTCATGATACAGGGGAAGTTTAGATTTGATATGAGGAAGAAATTCTTTACTGTAAGGGTGGTGAGGCACTGGAATGGGTTGCCCAGGGAAGTTGTGAATGCTCCATCACTGGCGGTGTTCAAGGTGGGGTTGGACATAGCCTTGGATGGCATGGTTTAGTGGGAGGTGTCCCTGCCCCTGGCACGGGGGTTGGAACTAGATGATCTTGAGGTCCTTTCCAAACCTAACTATTCTATGAGTCTATAATTCTATATTTGGGATATTTCTCTGTTAAACTGCAAGTGCTGATCTGAGAGCTTGCAGGGCAAGTTGTCTAGGAGAAAATGGTTCCAACTGCAGCTTTCAGCCAAGGTGCCTCTGGTGTGCACCAGAACAGTGATAAGACCCTAAGCACCAAAAATCTTTTAAATTTGTAATGGTGTATAGTACTAAGAATGGTACAAATCCATTTACCTTGTTGTATTAAGAGCATGCAGTTTTTAAAGCAGGCATGATAGTTCTTTCCAGAGGTTGGGGATAAGAAAGACGAAGGATGTATATAGAAAATATGAAAATGGTAATCACTTCTATACTATTCCTCACTGATAATGCTGGACCATACATGAAATTGTACTCTGTAGCTCACTGTATTACTTATTTCTCTCCCGATGCTTACTCTCCCTGTATTGTCATCTGTGAATGTTCTGATGAATTATTTGTGCAGCTTTATTTAAAAGCAGCCTTTTTCTTCAATTGTAGGTTGAATGTAATATGGCAGTAATGAATTATTTTTTAGTTGATTAATTTTACTTTTAATTAATTTTAAATGCCTTTTAGGCAATCCACCAATGAGAGATAAAAAGTGCAGATTCACTTCTTGTCTTCATTCTGAAATTACTTCAGTAAGTACATAAAGAATAGAAAGTACGTATATGCATCATGAATACCCAGCCCTTTCTATTGTAGTTCTAAAGCTGTATTTTGCTTAACACAAATGTAAGAAAATGTAAGAAAAAACAAAGCTCTGAATTCTGTGTAAAACCCATTTTCAGCCTACACGTCATGTTCTGAACTCTGTAAACCAGCCAGTGGAAAGTAAAAATTAATGCTTTCCATTGAGCCAAGCTTTCTATCTGAGAACAGGATTAGGTATCTAATGGGAACAGGAAGAATCTTTCAAATTCTCTTTACTTTTACACTTTTAACAGTGACATTCCTAAGTTGCAAGGATATGTGATTTTCAACAGAAGCGATGGCGAGTGGTGTAGTGGTTTAGAACACTTGATATGTGAAGAGCACATCTGTGACATGCCTAATCAGATCAGGATATATATATATATTTTAACAATATACAAAACTGAGATGTTCTCTTTGGAAAATAAAATCGTTCTGTACCAAATAAGGGTAAAACTAATGTCAGTTTTTTGGTCCAAAATCATCTGTTATCTGAATGTGTGTTAAATTTTAGGTTTTAGAATAATTTATGTACAACACTGTTTATGTACAAAACATAGTGATCACTTATGATTTTCTTTTACTGTGGTTGTGTGTGCTTGGATGGTAATTGTACTACAAATGGGCAGCTAGCTGTTTAAATAGCTGTGTCAACATACTTGAGAGGTAAACTTGGTTTTTTTAGCCCTCTGTGTATGGCTCCTTATGTAACTATTCCCCCAGAGTAGATTAGTCCACGTAAAACTGAAGTTGGCTTAACTGATATAGACAAATATAAAAGCAGAAGATGTCTTTAGAGAGGCTGGTTTGCTGTGTATTTTGCTGTTCAATTAAGTTAATTGTGCACTCTCAACAGGCCCAGAATTGTTCACTGTTTCACATAAAAATGGAGTTACATCTTGTGGAAGTGTACCAAAAAAAAGAGACTTTATCTGTTTGTTTTGTTGGCTTTTTTTAATTTTGATTGCTTGCTCCTATCTTTTACACTTAATTGTTAAGGAACTGATAGCTTTCACCCAGCTGTTGTGGCTATCACACTCCTACTTCATTTTAGTCTCTCCTTATGGTCCTTCTCCAGGATGCTACTGGAGTTACGTAGTTAGTGATACTTTGAGGTATCCTACTAAAGGATCTAAAAGGATCCTACTTACTTGATTTCAGAGTGCATTTTTTGCAAGGAGACATCAAGTTTAACGAGTTGGAAATGTTAAACCAGCTTGAACAACTTTACAGGGTTGGGAGGGGGCGAGGAAGGTGACATTTCTTACTGGTGGTTAATGTATGTCTTTTCCAAAATACTAAAATTAAGCTTTCTCTGTGAAAGTCAAAGCTAGCCTTTAATGAGTAATGGTCGTTCTTTGCCATTATCAGCAGAAGTCTCATCTTAAGGTGTTTGGAAAGGTTGCTGTCAGGTATCACAGTTCAATAAAAGCTGTAAGTGTATAGAGAGGAAAATGCACTTTAATTTTGATTCTCGAGTACTAGAAGAGGTGGGAGGCAGTAGTTTCTTACTCAGTAAATGTGTTGCTTGTGCATTGGATTTGATTCACTGGCTTACCTATGATTATATCCCAAAAGGAAGAAACTTAATACTGAGGTAAAGGATGAGTCTGAAGATTGGTTAGGTTCATTAGAAAACGCAGTTTCACTGCCTGTAAATTGACTGGTTTTGGGATCACCAGGGTTAGTATCAGCACAGAAAGACATTTTGCAGTTCCAGTGTATCTTCTACAAAAGACTTTATCAGTTAAAAACGGTCCTTGAAAAACTGGGGAGATGTCTTTCCTCTAAGCAGTGGAGTACAGAATTGCTACAGATTCTGTGGAGATTCCAAAGGTTTCTCTCTAACCTGCACTCACATCTCAATTTGCTTCACATGTAGCTGATGAAGTGCACACGCAGAATCCGTTAGCGCAACTACCAAATCATCTTCCTGTTGCCTGTGTCAGAGCAATGAAACAAATGTTGAGACAGGTCCATGGTTTTCAGATCAGTTCTTTGTGGTGTATCTTTGCAATCTAGAAAACAATGCCCTTCAAGTCTTCTATCTTTTTTCTCCTCGAGAAAGAAATTGATTTCCTAAGCAGTATTTGGAACATCAGTTTCCGATAACTGCAGTTTGAACCTGTATCTTTATAAGAATTTCTGTGTTTATTCTGTCCGTTAGTGGAAACAGTAATTAAAAAGAAAAAGTGCATTTTTTCAAAAGTAAATTATGAAATAATTGGTGTTATTGCCCATGGGAAATAAAAAGGTTTTAATTTACCAACTCCCGTCACTTCCACTCTCATGTAAAGGTAGGCATCATGAGCAGTTCAACCTGGCAACTGTGGACCAAACAAAAGACCACACTAGTGGTTTGGATTTTCTGGTACAAAACAGCTATTGAATGCATTTAAACTCATGCATGAGTCATTATGCACTTAACCAGCCAGTTTTAATGATCACCTCTGAATGTGATTTGATGAGTAGCAAACCTAATGGTTTGCTTTATCTCTACTTAATCTCCACCCCACACACTTACAGAGGATGCTCAGAAACCCACAAAAATACATCATAATGATATAAATAGACCATTAAATTCTGTATGAAAAGACACGGAAGATAAACTAAAAGAGGAAGGGAATCACAGTGTTAATGGAAGTGAGGAGCTGAATACTTCTTCTGCTGTCTCTTCTACAGAAAAAAAAGACATCTTATTAGTTTTATTTAAAAATGGGATGGGATGAAGAGAAGCTGAGAAGAGAGCTGGGTCACTCTCAGACACATTTATGTATTATCCTATGATTTATTATGAGCACTCTGGAAGCTGAGTGGCACCAAGATACTTCCAGAAATACTAATCTAGAGAGGGCTGTACTTTCTTCTGATGAAATCCCTTCCTAAAGGGGTTACTGAACATACAGTTTTTACTTGTTCCTTTAATGTATTAAATCCTGGTTAGAGCTTGGGGTTTTATTACACCTCCAAATATTGAAAAAAAATTGTTAGCTACTAACCTGGGAGATTTCCCTTGTTTTTCTTGCTGCTTCTGAATGGTAAAGAAGCAGAATGTCATGCAGGTGATTGCACTAGACTGAATGGGTTGCCCTCGGGTGCTTGAAAAGGTCTAAGTCTATTGCAACACAAGACAATTGTGATGAATAGGGAACAGAGGGCCTGTCAAAGAAGTAAATCAGTTAATGAGTCAATGGAAATGGGTTTGATAAATGAATGCTTGTCAATGTTAAATCAATTGGTGGGAAACATTGTTATACTCTGGGACAAGGGTAAAGACTTCAATAAAATAGAAGATAGCTGTTTCATTTGGGTTAAACTATGATTTTCTAGTTAAGCAATCAGCTTCCTGTGATGACTGCAGTTTTTCATTTGTTTGCTTGCTTTTTGGCTTTACTTAGGGGGAAATACAGCTATCCCCATTTTATGTGCTTCAAATAGACTTGTTTAAATCTCTACTGGCAGATAACTTGGCATGATGCTTATTCTGCAGTAATAACAGTGCAGTACCCCTAGCATATCTATTAGTACTGCAATTTTGCTACTGAAATAAAAGCATTAGAAGCAAGTAGTAAATGTCATTTTGTTAGACTTCCTTTGTCCCATGTAGCTTTAGTTATGATTACAATTATCAGATTCAGAATGATTTTTCTGTTTGCATTGTTTATTGGTGTAATTTACCAGTCAGTGTAAGGTGGAATATTATTGTTTTATAATTAAGCTCTAGTTATCTAACTCTGACTATCAATTTCTGATAGTTAAAAGTTGCTATAGTAGTATTCTATTTTATAGTTACAATGGCAATTTAGTATTCATAAATGATAATGAAAATTGCATGGCATACAGATGTCCAAAATATTCACTAATATAATTCTGTTATAATTCACATAGCTCTTTGCAATTGAAATAAACTGTCCTCCACTCTGTTCGGGTGACAGCTTAAAAAAGTAAATTATGCGCCCTCTAAATACTGAAATCAGTGAGATTTGTTACAATCTGAGAATAAAATTTGTCCCCAAGACAGTGGACGTTTTCACAGAAAGACAAACCTATGTGCCTTCATATTCCTAATGGCGAGAAATTATATCAAGTATGGAAATAATGCGTGACTGTTTTCAATTTTCCTTTGTCTTTCATCTTACCACAGGAGGATTTTCTCTGCCTGTTTGTAACATCATCTCATTGATTAAAATAAAAACTGTAGGAACTGTCAGCTTTTTTTATGTCATTTATTTACTGTTGTGTGCTGGATCAGCCCTCATCCCAATTGAATTCCTGGTGGTGTTTCAATATTTAAATTAAATAGCATTTCTTTTTAAAAAAAAAAAATGGCTGACGTGCTTTAAAGTATCTATTTAAAATGTTCATATGTCACATGAGAACTGACATAGCTAAATACTTTTAAAGCATTTCTATTCAGTACCTTATGTTCCCCTCTTCTGGGGAAAGACATACAATGGTCATACGACTGTTGTGTAAGACAGGTCATTAGAAAAAAAAAAGGCAAAATGAAAAGAGAAGACATTTTATAAACTGATGCAGTAGTTGCGTGAACAGACACTTCTCTTTATCCCAGGAGTCATTTTAGTCATCTGTATTTGAGGCAGTGATAATCTATGAGATACTGCAAAGGGGCATGTAGCAGCTGTCCATCAGTTTATACTGGCTGCAAGCGCTGTGAGTTTATGGTTGTTCCCTTTTTCTTACAGTCTTGGCTATATTATGGAGAAACTGTTATGGAGAAATGGAAATGCGATTGCATTTTGTAATACTGTTCCATGGTGTAGTGTCCCAGTTTCCCATACATACCTGTTTGCTGGTCTTTGCCTGTGTATTCTTTAGGCTGAGAAAGTTGGGGCTGTTCAGCCTGGAGAAGAGAAGGCTGCGTGGAGACCTCATAGCAGCCTTCCCAGTATCTGAAGCGGGACTATAGGGATGCTGGGGAGGGACTCTTCATTAGGGACTGTAGTGATAGGACAAGTGGTAATGGGTTAAAATTTAAACAGGGGAACTTTAGATTAGATATGAGGAAGAAATTCTTTACTGTAAGGGTGATGAGGCACTGGAATGGGTTGCCCAAGGAAGCTGTGAATGCTCCATCCCTGGCAGTGTTCACGGCCAGGTTGGACAGAGCCTTGCATGACATGTTTTAGTGTGAGGTGTCCCTGCCCATGGCAAGATGATCTTAAGGTCCTTTCCAACCCTAACTATTCCATGATTCTATGAGTCTATTTTCATTAAGGTTCCTGATACCGGTGTTCCACTATAGACTTCCTGCTGCACAGGAGAACTTGATAGACTATTATTTGCTGTGGTTTTTTTGTTTGCTGATTATCTGTTAGCTTTCATATGCTATCATTAAGTCAGTGAGTTGGGCAAATTACCACAACTGATCCTTTTCAAACTCCCTTTTAATATCCGAAGGTTTATTTTTAGTGTTGCTAGATTAGGTGGTTTTGTAACTATATTTTTCAGAGGCTACTTCAAGGATGCTAATTACATTAATAACAGGTGGGAATTCCCATGGGATTTTTTTCAAATGTTATCTCTCTTTCTTGTTCCTTTATGAAAGTGTTGCCTATGGAAATGCGGATATTGATCTAAAGCTGTGGAGAATATTAAAAACCCTCTGTTTTGTGTGAGTGCCACTCTCTATATAGCATTTAGTGGAGAACTCAAATTTTCTTTTTGGTATGATTTGGGGGACTGCAGTGCAGCAGAACATTACATTACACAAAGCTCTATTATGTCATATGAATACACAGACATACTATCAAGAGGGGTTTTTGATCCATTTAGATGTATATGGAAAGCACTTCAAATAACTAAGTAGAACTAGCTAAGGAAGTAATAAAAATGAATAATAGTGCAGTATAGTAAACACAAAATGGGCTAATTATAGTCTGAAATCAAATATTGAAGTTGGATTTCCAAATTTTTAGTGTGCAGATGTTCATTCTGGCTCTAGGAGAGAACAGGAATTGCAGTCTGTAGCAGAAAGAAGCTTGTTGTGCAGAGGATCCAATACTGTATCCTTTGTGATCCCAACTGGAAAGGACGTTGTGGAGATATTGCAAGATGGATTTAGCCAGATTCACAGAATATATTTGTGGGGCTCATCAGCTTTTTCTGTTTAGCTTTCCTCTTTCTTCTTCCCTTTGCCTGATATCTTACATTTTGTGAATATGTATTATTGGTCATCTACTTGAGTAATTGTCAGTGTGGTTAACCCTTTCACTTTGTTACAGACTCTAAAGTGCATTATCAGAAAATTTTCAAACCTAAAACATCCTGTAGTCATCATTCTGTGGAATCTTGTTATTTATTAAAATCTCTTAATCCTACAGAATTAGATTAACCTTCTGGTTTTATGATTCTGGGTTCAAGACTGTATCTAGAATAGAGCTGGGCACTTGCAATTCAGAAAAGTTTCAGTTCTGTTGGAGTCAGTCACTGTTTGTAAGATGCCATTGGCACAAATGGCATCACTTCTCATCAGACTAGTTGGGTTTAGGAAGTGCTTGAAGCAGCATCACCACCCCTAGTTCTCAATGCTCAGCAAATGGACATCTCCTCAAGAAAATACAGCACAGTGATCTCATAGCCTGTCAGTGTGAGACTGGAGTTCTGCCTTAATTCTTCCAGAAGCTTCCTGCATCATTTTGGTCAACTTCTTTGGTTTCCTGTTCCTTAGCTCTCCACTAGGAAATGTCCATAATAATTTTCCATACCTGCAAGTATGTGTTTATATAACATGGTAAAAGGTTCCTGAGACCTTGTAAAAAGAAGAAACATCATGAGGTCTGGACTTCTGTGTGTCCTTCATTTCACTCTCAGTTATGTTCTTTAGCCTGTTTGGAACAATCAGTTGAAACCCAAATGTTTTCCAGCTTTCCTCATAGGGATTATAAAAAATTGGAGATTGCTAATTTTCATAGATCTCAGTAAAGTTAACACAAAGTTTTACAAAAAAGAAAAAGAAACAAAATCAAACTGGCTTTGTTATTATGTAATTTTGAAGCATTGCAAATCAAGTACCAACAAGCATTAACTCCACAATAGGCATTGATTTCTTCTAAGTTCCTTCTGGTTTGTTGTTGGGTCTTTTTTGTAATAATGACATTTATAGAAGGATCTAAACACATTTGGATTTTTTTGCTTTGTAGGTTGTGGACTGTGCTTGGGATGAACTAGTCAAGATCTATACTCCATCGTGTCTGGCAGTTCCTGTCTAGAGAAAAAGTGAAGAACACACCAGGAACATTTATTTCTTGACCCACAACCAGACTTGTGCTGAAGTGTCAACTGTGTCAATAATCTTAGGGTCTCTTTTTGAGTAAAACCCTGCTTGAATGGAGTGTTGTGCACTTAAGCATGTCGAGATTTCAGGGCTTGGGTTACTGCACAGGAGCCAGCAAAAATGAATGGCCGAAGAGTGGCTCTAGCAGACACAAGCTGGTGTCTTTAAAGTAAAATCACACAATTTTGTGATCTGTCTGACTAACGATGGGAGCAGAGGCCTGAATTTCTTGATCCTTACGCAGATTAAAACTAACTGGTAGTGTATTTTGAGATAATGGCGCTGTGGAAAAGAAAAAAGTGGCTTTTCATGGTCAAGTACTGTAATGTCAACTGAGATTTGTATCACTCAAATGCATTTATATTTTTATGTTTTGCTGTGACTCACATTGTATTATTTTCTTGTGCAATATGAAGAATACTTTTGATAAAGAGTAAATGTCATAGTTTATAGCCAGCTGATTTGTTTTACCTTTGTGATTGCGTCTTCACAAAGATAGTGAAGATTATTTTCATACGTTTTTTCTGTTAGATGTCCTTTAGTGAAACAATTGATGGGAAAAGATACTCTGATGATAGAGAAAACACTTATGAAAAACTGAAATATATACAAAATAATTGGATCACAATCCTCAAGATTCAGAGATAGGACAGCCATCTCTTCTATTAGCCTTCTGTTTGCACTTAGAAAGTTTTCTCCAAGAGGCAGAAGAGGCCATATATTCAATGTTTCTGAACCTCTGACAGCCTGGCCAAACTGAGAGCTGATGTGCAGACCAGCTGAACCTACAGATTAACCGCATGACATAAGCATAGCAGATCCAGTGTGGCCAGCTATTATACTTAGAATAATATGCCAAACATATTATAGGTAAGTTGAGTACTTTGCATGCTTACTTTGACGACTCAGCCCATGTGCTGATATTTTCGTTTGAGTTTTTCTGAAGTGATTAGAGACATTCAGTTTCTATGCTTCTCCAGTCTCCTTTGAATATTCTTTCAGGATCCAACTGTGATACTCCTGCAGTTCTCACTGATATATGCTAGGCTGCTTTCCCCATTTTCTTCCTGCTAGTTTTTTGTTTGTTTTTAGCCTGGCTGCTCTTACCCCTTATCGACGATCTTTACCATCAAAAGACTCTTTGCAGGTTGAGCCTTTACAGATCTTTGGTCAAGTTTTCATGATCTCCTGTTAATGCTGTACACTTCTGGGATGCAGCACTCATATATCAAGCAATAGCAGACACTGCCAGATCTTCTGGATGCTTTGAAGAAAGTTAAAATAATTCAGCAGAACTAAGCCCTGCAAGTTGCAATGAAAGAATTATTGTGCTATCTTGGTGAAAGAGCCAGGGTACTAGCAGGTAGCCACAGGGAGATACACAAGTATTGATTTGGTGGTAGGACAAGATAGAAAGAAACGCTCTTCTGCAACATGAGAATTTGGGTTCTGATATGATCCTCTTATTTTCTTGGTCAGTGCAAACTGACTGCAGAATGCCATCTTCTCAAGCTGAATTAAAACCAAAAAAGTATTTTCTTTTTTTGTGACAGTGTGTTGCACCAAATTCCAAATGTTCACTTTAATTCTGTTTGCTGAGGAGCGATGCAACAATAAAGCTGTGTTCTGTAGAGTTTTCAGCAATACAGTGGGCCATAAAATCTAATTTTAGGCATTAAAATTGATTATTCCAACTTTTAATAGCTTCCTCACTCTTGTGCTTTCCCTCCTTTTTCTGCTTAGACTGCAAGGTACTTGTCTGAATGAGTGGAACATTTTGGTGCTGGGTATGTATTTTAGATGCATGTTTCTAGGGGGAGGGAGGAAAATGGTGCCATAGCCTATCAGTTGGCAGAATACCTAGCACGGGGAGGGGGAAGGGAAAAAGAATGGAATTCTGAACACACGCACACATACACAACACATGATTTAAACCTTTCTTAACTGCCTCCTCTACCCTCATGTCCTGGTTAGCTTCAGTACTGAGGGTTGCAGCATCCAGATGTAATTCTCGTGAAAAATAAGTGCATCCAGAAAATGCACATAGTAAATAAAAACTGTGGCCTTTGATCTTCCTGTGTGATCTTTGCATGGACAGAATGTACTGTAACGTTTCTGCACTGTAACAGAATAAACAATCTGGCAATAGTTGTTGCTGATTCTTAATTCTCAGGGAATGTTTGCTGTAATTGTTACAAAGAAATACTTAGATTTTATGACCACAATACTAGCTTCTGAACTTCTTTCCATTTACTGGAATGAACCTTTAACAGCAACAATCTTGAAAGATGTGTTCTACTTTTAAACTTGCTCCTGTGGAAGATTTTGTTTTATGGAAGCCCATAGGTTTCTCTTTGGTTCATGAAACATATTGATTCATCATGTTCTAAAGGAGTGGATTTGCTGTTCTATAATGCTGTTAAAGTAATTGCACACAGTATTTTGGCTACTCTCATGTTCACGTCTCCAACTGAGAACCATTGATCAAAAAGTAACTGCAGTGAAAGATACTGAGAGCATATTATAAATAAAGAATATCATAATCATGGTTTGTGTCTTGTATGAATACTGGGGGACGGTACTTTTAGAGACCATACCTCATGCAGCTTTGCCTACCTGTATGCCGCATCAGGTCTGCATTATGATAAATAAAAGCTAGTTCAAATGATTCTTTTTGTCTGCTTGTGCACACTACGTGTTAGTGATGAAGCAATCTCTTTCTTCTAGCCAAGTACAGTGCTCATCTCAAATTTTGCTGCACAGGCATGGGTGTACTAAGCCTCTCAGTAGCGCTGCTCAGTTCTGAATGTGCTCAGGATCACGTGCTGGGGAATGGATACAATTCTGCACAATGCTTTCTCTATATGGTTGCATTAGACCCTAATTAAAACAAACTGCCCATTTTATATGGATTGTTACCATTTTGAATAAAAAAAAATAATAGAAAAAGGATGCCCTTAGGAATTTGACATTAGTTTGCTCATGTTTGGTTTTTATACCTCATCCATGTCATTGTACCTAGGTGAAATTCAAAGCTGAGCATAATTTACATCAAAGGATTAGAGTTACAGCATCATAATCATCTCCTTACCACAGAGCTGTTACTGCCATCTGTGCCCCACTGCTAGGTCAAAATTTTGTTACACTCAACTTACAAACTGACCATCCATTTCTGTCTCTGGACACAAGAACAGCTAGCATGAGCGAAGTACCTTCACAGTGGTGTTACCTCAGATTATGTCACTCTGTCGCTTTATCCAGTGCCTTTTCAGTAAAGTCCAGAAAAACTTGCATTTTCTGAGTTTGCTGTGGTGGAGAGGCGGTGGGAGGCTAGCACCGGGCCTGGCCTGGATCCATGTCGAGAAAGGGGTCGTTTGGCAAGACACAGCACCTTCCCCTCACCTCCCCAAGGCCAAAATCAGGAGTACCACAAGGCATGTTGCAGGAGAGGCTGGCCTTGCAACACAGGTGAGTTCCAAGAGAGGAGATGGTATTTGAGACATGGACGCCTGAGTTCCCAGATTTAGTGTGGCCTCACCTTGAGTACTGTGCAGTTCTGGGCCCCACATCTAAGAAGGATGTGAAGGTTCTTGAATGTGTCCATAGGTGAGTAACAAAGCTGGTGAAAGGGCTGGAAGGCATGTCCTGTGAGGAGCAGCTGAGGACTTTGGGTTTGTCTAGTTTGGAGGAAAGGAGGCTGAGGGGCAACCTCATTGCTCTCTACAGCTTCCTGAGAAAGTTGAGAGAGAGGTGCTGACCTCTTCTCCCTCGGGTTCAGTGATAGGACACATGGAAACGGTTCAAAGCTGTGCCAAGGGGAGATTTAGACTGGACATTAGGAAGCATTTCTTCACTGAGAGGGTGATCAAACACTGGAACGGGCTTCCTAGAGATGTGGTTGATGCCCCATGCCTGTTAGTGTTTAATAGGCATTTGGACAATGCCCTTAACAACATGATTTAAACCTTTGGTCAGCCCTGAAGTGGTCAGACAGTTGGACTAGATGATCCCCAGGGAGGAGACCACTGACAATGTCATTTTGCCTGAAAACTTCTTAGTTTCAGTACATGCTTTCTTCCCATCCTGAGCCAGCAAAAATTAAACTTTCAAGTATTCAGGTTGCATCTGTGACTTCTGTGGCTGAGAAATTCAGTGTTACTCTCACCTGTTAAAAAGAGGCGTACACGCAGAGGCTGGGTTTGTTGGGTTTTTTCCAGTGTTTTAATATTTCAATCAGTGGAGTTTTAATGTAAGTACTTAAATATTATTAAAACTAAAGATTTTCATGTAAAAAGATGAAAATATAACTGCCTTAGTAAGAACCAGAGAGAGAACAAAATGGAAAACAAGCTGTCATGGAAAATAATTAGGGAGCACTTACGAGTCAGAAGGGGAAAAGTCAATTTAAAATTTCACGTATCAGGTGAATCTTCCTATACATTCTGTAAAAATGAAGAAGAGAAAAGGTAAAGGAGGAAAAGAGAGACTGCAGTTTTGAGTCAGGTAAGTATTACAGTGGTCCTCACTGTAATACTCAGTCTCGTTCTTTCTTGTCAGTCTTGTTCTTTCATTAATGTCAGTCAAGCTCTGTAATGGGAATGGGGAAAGGAAGCAAAGAAGGTGGAAAGATGCCAGGCAAGTAAGAGGGACTGAGAAGAGCAGCTTGATAAAAAAAAAATGAATAAATTGAAGATTGGAAACTAAAAGGCAGGAAAGCTGGAGACAGCCTCTGGTGTGAAAGAATATTTACCCGGGAACAGCTGCCAAAAAGTAGAAGGAAGCACTGCTGTGTCTGCATCAGCCACAGGCAGTCAGCAACAGCTGCTGGCCCCTGCACAAGCAGGGCTGCTGGCACCGACATGCAAGGTGGACTTGCACTCAGCTCCAGCCTTCTGGAAGCTGGCTGCAGGTTAGACTCTAAACATCCCGAAGATCCCTTCTGTCTCCATCCATATGTTTACCCCAAAGGCTGAAAAAAAAGAAAAAAAAGTTCTTTTAGGTTTTGCTTAGAGAACATAGATTTCTCTTGTGGCTTACCTTTAATTTCAATGGTACCTATGGTTTCCTTTCCCTCATTACCAGTTTTCATCTTCAAACACTCTTACCTTAATGTGTACCTCTGTTGTTTCATTTTAAAAACCTTGCCCTGCCTCCTTTCCCTGCCCATACCAGCTCCACTGCTAGTTCTAACCCTGGAAATACATAACACATCCTCTTTGGTGCAACTGATGCTTCTGACCACAAAGAGCCGCTTAGCGCACCCACCAATAACCCTGTCCATACACAGCTGCTTCTGGTTCTGAAGCAGAGCCTAGTGCCGCAGGTATGGCAGGGTTTTCCTGCCACACCTTCATCCTAGCGTGGTTGTTTCATGCCTACTTGCTCACCTGGCAGTCCTAATGCCTGCTCTGCTCTTGTCGAGAGCTGTTGGCATCAGCATCCCCTTCCTGCCACTGCTACAGGTCTCACCCGAACACAGAACAGTGTAATGACTGGGAAGAAGTACGGCTGGCTTTGGAAGCTGGGTACATCTAGTGAGCTCTGGGAACTTAAGTAAGAGAAATGTAACATGTTACATGTAACGTGTTTTAGTGGGAGGTGTCCCTGCCCATGGCAGGGGGGTTGGAACTAGATGATCTTAAGGTCCTTTCCAACCCTAACTATTCTATGATTCTATGTTTCTATATTTCTATGTTTCCACAGAAATCTCACAGAAAGTAGCTGCGCCTTTTTGATACTGCCAAAATGTGTGCTGTTCTTGTGCTAAATTCCATACAAACCCACCAGAACTGGCAATCCTTGTCAGGATCAGGTCCGCTCTTTTTACAGTAAGTCTTCCAAAATCAAGTGGTGGTTACCAACTATGCCGTTTTTCCCCCACAGGCTGTTTCTAACACCCTTCCTGTGGAGAGTGGGAAGACTGCTTTTGTTTAAAATAAAGAGTAATTTTGCCTATCTCCTATTAATGGGTGACAGGTGATCTTACCGCTGAGAGAGACCTAACATGTATGATGTTAAAAGGCTCAAGAATATAAGCCAGCTCTGAATAAAAGTATTGTTTTTCATTCCCTTATGGCGCCTGACACTGCAGGAGACTGGTAGAGGACTGGCTGCCCGAGAGAACTGCTTCTGCTTTTCCATGGAGTTGAGGTGATCAACCGCAGTCTCCTGTTAAAACCATCTGGCAAGTGGAGAGTTAGTTTATTTGAACTTTAAGCCATCTTTAAGACATCTCTTTCCAAGACTGTGTGTGGTTACCAAGTTTTAATGGCTTTCCAAGGAAAGCTCCCCTACTAGACACAGGCTCTCCCTGCTTCCTCATCAGCGGTTCGACTCTCTTTGGCAGCTCCCCGCCGGCGAAGAGACTCTTTGGCTAGCAGGGGGAAGAACAGGACCCCAAAGCGAGGAGCCGAGGGCTGTGGGAGGGATGCCGCTGTTAGGCTCGACAGATACTTTTACCTGGGACGCCGTATGTTCTTGGGGAGAGAAAAGCGGTGCTGCACTGTTTGTGCACAAGCTGGGGGGCTCTGCACTGAGCTCCCCTCTCCGGGAGACATGGGGATTCCCACGGGGCTCCCACGTTATTTTCGGGCCGGTCGCGCCCTGCCGCGATGCGTTTGTGTCCCCTCTGCTGAAAGCACCGCGCTGCGCTGCTGTCGGGAGGGCTTGCGAGAGCAGGGGGGGAGGGCTCCGGGGGACACCGCGGGGCGAAACTGGGGGAGAACACCGGGAGGTGGAGCACCTAAAGCAGCGGAGGAGACGCAGTGGGAATAGCGGGGAGGCACTTGGGGAGCTGCGGCGGAGAGGGGGCAGGAGGAGCGGGGAGGCGGGGGGACACGTCGGGGGCTGCGGCCGCCCTCCCGGGAGCGCGTCCTGCCTCCGCCCGCCCCCCGCCTCCGCCTGTGCCCGTCCCCCGTCCCCCCCTCCCGCCGCCTCGGCGGGTGGCCGGGCGGGCGGCAGTGCCGCGGGCCCCGGCGGCGGGGCCGTGCGCGGGGAGGATGGGCCGGTGGCGGGGCCGTGCGCGGGGCGTCGCGGTGGCGGTGGCGCACGGGCTGTGCTCGGGCTCGCTGAACATCCTGCTGAAGTTCCTGCTGGCCCGCTACCACTTCGCCTTCCTAACGCTGCTGCAGTGCCTCAGCAGCGCGGCGGCGGCGCTGGGGCTGGAAGCGCTGCGGCGGCGGGGGCTGGCGGCGCTGCCACCCTTCGGGCCCCGCCTGGCGCGCCCCTTCGCCGCCGTGGCCGCCCTGGCCACGCTGCAGTCCACCCTCACCCTGTGGTCGCTGCGCGGCCTCAGCCTCCCCATGTACGTCGTTTTCAAGCGCTGCCTGCCCCTCGTCACCCTTCTCACCGGTGCCCTGGTGCTCCGCGATGGCATGCCCTCGCCCGGCGTCCTGGTCGCTGTCCTCATCACCACCTGCGGCGCCGCGCTAGCCGGTGAGTGCGACCGCGGCCGCGCCGAAGGGACGGGACGGGGCGGGACGGGGCGTGCGGCCGCTCCGCGGGACGCCCGACGGCAGCGCCGGTTCTGCACCGATGTCCCCTGCTGCTCCGGCTGGGCTCCGAGGCGGGACAGAGCGGGCAGCGGCAGCCCGGGAGAGAGGTGTGAGGGTGAGGGGGGTGTGCAGCCTTGCAGGGCAAGTGCAGCCCCGCTGTGGCAGGAACGACTTTATGGGACCAGTGCGAGCTCGGGAATGCAGCCCTGCTGTGACAGGTACAACCCTACGGCTGTAGGGGCATCCTATGGGGGTCGGTGCAGTCATGTAGGGTCGGTGTCAACCTATGGGAGTCAGTGCAACCTTATTACAACCCTGCTAGGGAAGGTGCAGCCCCGTGGAGGGAGATGCGGTCTTAGGGGAAATGTAATGTTCTTACAGGGGTAGGTGTAATGTTCTGGGAGGCAATTGCAACCCCACGGGGGCCCCTGCAGCCCTACTGGGGTAAGTGCAGTCTTACGGGGGCAGGTGCAAGCTTAGGGGTCGTCTGCGGGCCCCTAAGTGTAGATTTCCAGCCGAGGTGTAGGTGGGATGGGAAGCTGAGCTGGCTCTGTGTGCCGCGGCAGCAACTCCTGGGCTGGGGGCTATCCCAGGGGACAGAGCACACATGTATGGCAAGTAGTTTGATCTGCAAAGTAGTTTGACAGGGGGCTCAGCGGAGAGGCTCTCACCACACACAGTTTGGCTTTGCTGAGGGGAGCAGGAGGGTCAGAGGGCTGGAGTGCATGTGTCCAGGCCAGCCAGAGCTGACATGCACCCACTTTGGCAAGAGGATGCCCAGGGTTGCTGTGTGCATGTGCAGCTTTGGCTGCGAATCTCCCACAGTGTCTTCAAAAAAGGGAGAACACAATCTGATTTTGGCAGTGGGATTTAGGGGGAGAGTTAAAGACTTTCTGTAGGTTTGCAGCATGGAAAAAAGACCACAAAAAAATGCAGCTGTTCAGAGGTATGTCCAGCCTTGGAAAAAGCATGACAAATGCTAGGAGTTACATCAAGTGTGCTGATGCCAATTTCCTAAATACCACCCCCCACCCCCCCGCAGTCCAAAGCAGTGCTCTCTTTCTGTCTCACATACAAAAACCATGCTTGTTTCCTTCTGTCACTCTCCTGACAGGAGCTGGCGACCTGACCGGGGATGCTATGGGCTATGTGACGGGCGTGCTGGCCGTACTCATACACGCTGCCTACCTGGTGCTCATTCAGAAGACCAGTATTGATAGTGAATATGGACCCCTCACAGCTCAGTACGCCATTGCTGTTTCAGCCACCCCTTTTCTCATCATTTGCTCCTTTGCCAGCATGGATTCCATCAATGTCTGGTCCTTCCCAGGGTGGAAGGACCCTGCCATGGTATGCATCTTTATCGCTTGCGTCCTGATTAGCTGTGCCATGAACTTTACCACCCTACACTGCACTTACATTAACTCGGCTGTGACCACCAGCTTTGTAGGGGTGGTGAAGAGCATAGCGACCATCACAGTGGGCATGGTAGCATTCAATGATGTGGAGCCCACAAAGCTATTTATAGCTGGTGTTGTGGTCAACACCTTGGGGTCTGTCATTTACTGCGTGGCCAAGTACATTGAGACCAGACGGCAGAGCAACTACGAGGACCTGGAGAAAGAAACTAGAGAAGAGGAGGGGAAAAGCCAGGCGAGGGACCAAGCACTATTTGCGATGGAGGCAATTTCCCATGAGAAGGGGGCTGAAGAAGCAGTAGTGGAAGGATCAGCCACAGGGGGCAACCAGAGTGGAGAGGAAGAGGACAGCACTGAGAAACCTACCAAGGGACCAGTGATCGAGGAAAACGCCACCGGCACACAAGAAGTGACCAGGAGCTCACTGAAGGATGCCTACCTTGGAGTTTGGAGGTTGGTGAGGGGTGCTAACTATATAAAGAAGGATTATTTGATAGAAAATGAAGAGCTACCAAACCCTTAAAAAGTGGGTTTGAGGACAGACATGGTTCTCTCTACAGGGGGAAAAGCAGAGCATACATTTCCATATCAATGCTGACAGATCCAAATCATGCGGGATGACTTTACCTCATTGTCAAAAAGCAAAAGGTCAGAATTTGCTCATGCTTTGATCTTGCTTTCAGCTGCTTTCAGTACATCAATTTAGACCCACCACAGCTAAAGTTGCCAAGTCCTCTGCTGCAGACACAGAGAGAGTTGGGTAACGGGAAGTCACAGGGTGCTTGCCCAGCAGCCTGGGCTGTGAGGGACATCAGTAACATGGAGTTAGTTGGCAGTGTCAGTGACACAGCGGTGGCCTGTAGCTTAGCTTGTGTCTGGAGCCTCATGATTCTAACACCATTTGGAGGCCCTGTCGATGTGCTTCCCTATCTGTATCTGTCCAATTATAGGTACTCTACATAAACATACTCCTACAGTATATAAGCTTCTAGTAACTGTACCTTTATGTGCTCCTCTGTGTCCGTGCAATTGCAACAGAGCTAGAAGTTGTGCCATTTCAGTTAGATTGGTGTAAAATCACCCTCTTGACTGAAGAATTGAGACTCCCTGATTCCATGGCCAGGCTGAGCCTTGGACCTGGTTTGCATTGGGTGATTTGTGTCTTCAGTAGAAATACGTTTGTCTTGTGGTGGTGTACATGAAAGCAGAACCAGATCTGAACTTTCAACTAGCTTTGGTTAGCAAAAGAAGAATGGTTTTCTATGAGCTTTAACTACATGTAGCATTGGGAATATTAGCTTGACCCAAATAAAGGAGTTTGGAAATGCTGGTATGTATTGATTTGGGAGGGCTATTAAAAAATTAGTGAGGAAGTGTGTGCCTTCTGCTGTCCCCTCCTCATACCCTAAAGTCAGTTGAATCAGAGCCTGGACTGGAACCTGGCTGTCCTCTCCCTCTCTCAGAAGTGCAGGCTGATAGCAGAACTATGGACACTATCTCTCTGGGAACCTTTTGCAGGGCAAGTTTGCTATATCCTGGCCACATATTGGGACATGACTTTTCGTGTATCATCCCTCACTGCCCTGCACTGTGTTGTCCAGTAGAAGAAAGCGCAGACAGGCAGGAGCTGCAGCGCACTCCAGCAAGATCCCTTGGACAAGTGCTTGTGGGCCAGGATGCTTGGTGTGCTTGGCACCGAGACATCCATGGGTTTGGTGGGAGCTGCTCCCCAGGCTGTCCCTTTGGGCTGCAAGGAGCAGAGCTGCCTCTGCACCGTGGGCACTTGAGTGCTACTGAGGGAAGCGGGAAGCGGGAAGCGGGAAGCGGGAAGCAGGAAGCAGGAAGCAGGTGCTCCAGCAAGGCCTCAACTGGATATGCTAATATTTTGTACCACATACGGTTACCAGAAAAGACTGGAGAAATGGATGTTTGAATATTTCTTAGCATGGGGATATCCTTTTGGTATGTGGGGATTCTTTGGTCAAACCTTTGCTCTGAACTAGGCAGAGAAGAGATTTGACTGAGTCTTCCTCATGTCAAAAGGGTGCCCCAGCCATTGAGCCGTCTTGACCAGAGGCTGAGATAAGTTGTTACCATCTCCTGAAAAAATTAGCCAAGTTAGGTTTTATTATTATTTATTATTATGCGCTATTTATTTTTATTATTATTTATTAAGCCACTGAACTGAAAATCAATTATCCCCATGACCCTAATTAATCAGTGCCTAGCGCAATGCTCTTTCAAGCCAAGCAGGCAGCATTAGCCTCACAGCGTGTTCAGCACAGAAATCTGAAATAAGCAATTTAAGCAGCAGGGGTATTTGCAAAACTGATCTCTGGGGGAGCTTTAGATTCTTGACAGTAAATGTGCAGGCAGAAACACTGGCGTGACAGTATGTTTTCTGAGTGAGCACAGAAATTGGGTGACCTGGCATCACCCATGAATTTTGGAAGAGAGGGCTATGGAGACATTCAGGCTAAAAGCTGAGCTGGAGGACCGGGCATGGAGGTCTGTACATCACACGTTATGTATACCTTATGTTTAAGAGTTAAGAGATGCTGGCTGTATGCCAGAATACATTTACTTTCTGTTCAAGCTCCATATGGCATCTTTTTCAACAAAAGCACTATTTATTGTTCATAGGCTAATATAATAGGGGTTTTGTTAGCTTTCCAGGTGCATTCTAGACTACAGAAGTTTGTGCCTATGACTTATAGTTGATGTATCACTGAACTCATTATGATATTGAACTGCTTTGTAATCATACAGACGGCTGAAGAGAAGCCCACACTTCTGATCTGTCCCCACTGTGCTCAGTGTTCTCTCTCCACAAGAAATGTGAATCTTTTCACCATCTGGATGCCAGTCTTAGATCCCGTAGCGTACACTCCGTGTTTGTCACGTGCTGTAGAAGCTCTCCCTGGATTCTTATTGCAGGACCTTTTCTTGGGGGAGTTCAGTGTTTTGTCACTTACTGTTGTTGAAGTATTAGTAGAACTTGTGGAAATTCAAACAGTTTTGACTGTTAAAAAAGCTGCTGTTACGATGTTGTACATTTGCATGTATGGTTGAAATGTGCTTATAGCGTATTCTGTTTATACCTGTAAATTCCCAAAATTAAAATGGGGATTTGGCAAATGCAATCCACTTTTTCAGTAATAGAGACTGTCACACAATAAAATAAAAACAGTGCCTCGTGCTGAGGTATTTTAATAGCGTCAGTGGAAGACTGCAGAATGAAATGTGGGAATAAAACGCACTGCTTTCCCAAAGCCTTCTGGTTTTCTTATTGTTGCTACTTATTTTTGGTTCATTTATAGTTATTCTTGTGCCTTTATACCATCCAAGTTTTCTCAACATGTGACTGCACACTATAAACACTGTCATGGACAGAGGGACTGAGGACAGACAAAGGAACACAGGAATCTGAAGTGGCCTAGTCCTCTGTGTCACTTGGAAGTTTCTGTGGTTCTCAGCAGTGATTTATTTGGTTACATATGTAAGATGATTTAATGCCACTAGTGTAACTGCTGTAAATTTAGAATAAATAAAAATAAGATGATGCTCACTGTTAATAGAGACATTATAAAATCACTGCATTATTAAAGGACTTAAAATTGGTTTAGGTTTACAATATTAAGTATTTTTATTACCAGCTGTATCACATGGGCAACCTTAGGAGATGACCTAAGCATTAAGTTTTACCTGTTTGCTGATGAAAGCAATTATTCATTATTATTATGTGCCCGTGGCTCCAACTGGGTTGTGCCAGACACTGGGGCTGGTGATGACTCCAGAATTCATCTTAGAGTTCCACACAAATGTGCCTGCAGGACACTTTAGAGAAAGCAACTGTCCTTGTTCCAGGATAATGAATGAACCTGATGCACAATGACTGCTTGGAGAATAAACGTTAATTTCCGTGTCAACACATCATCGAATAACACCTGCTCTAGCGCTACTATATATGCATGCACACAAATACACATGCAACAGGAAAATGAAAGCCAGAATGGCTCTTTTCTAAAATACCTTCTTTTCTCGAATAAATAAAAGAGAGGTGAGATTATTTGGAGGCAGGGATAGTTAAAATTTCTAAGGATAAGTTAAAAAATTGCACAAATCACTGACAAAGATCCTGCATTTACCATCACCTCCAGGAGGGAAATGAAAAGCAACCTGCCACAGAGTGAAAAAAATTTTGCAGTTTATTAAGCAACACTCCACAGCGCTGTGCGTGCCTGGTGGTGCTTTATTGCCAGTGCTTAACAGCCTCCTGTAATTTGATTATGTGTGTTTGCTGCAGGCAAAGCCTTGATCAGGCAGAAAGGTGCAAGCCCTTCAGCTCTGGTCTCTAAATTAACAGCTGAACATTTTGCTGCTTGTCATGGTTAAGCTTTAACACCACGCATTCCTGTCTCCTTGCCCTCTATACCTGCATCCCGTATGACTTCACGTATTCCTTTGAGGTTTCTTTTGTGGTTTTCTAACCTGAAGCCTCTAAGTGCAGTGCAGGCGATCAACCTCTCAATTAGCCACAGTATTCATGCTTCAGTGGCTTGTTGGAGATCATCAGGAAGCTTTTCACTTCAACCTCGCTCCTGTCAGGAATTGTTGAGCATTCACATACCCTCATTTCTCTTCCCTTATTCCTACTATATATCCCAATGCATGTTTCCGGTGTCCAGCCTGAAGACTTCTGCCAGTGTAGAAGGGCAAGGGGGAATGGACCAGCAGTATCTTGTGTACCCAGATTGCTTCTTGCTACCTTTGTGCATGTTTCTGCACACCAGCTCCCTGCTTCTGAGCTCCGTTTATAACTTAGCTGTGGTGGCATACCAGCTTCTTGTGGAGCTGGGCCAGGGCTGCGTACCAGGATCCTGCGGAGCTGGGCTGTGCACAGGATCAACGCAGGAGAGAGGGCCATCCCTCTGCCAGCCAGGCAGTGCCGAAATCTGCTTGTGCACACCGGTGTGGATATTTATTATACATGTCAAACCAGAAGGAGGTTTTTTCACAGTAAGAGCCTTTTGAGGAATACAGCTACAAACCTGAAAATGGGTGGCTGTCATTATTGATGTTGAGCTAGGTTAATTTTAATTGTAGGTGGAGACTAACAAAACCAGTCCCACTTTAATGCTACACCTCATGTTTAAGAGCAGGCTGTGCCTGAGATGGAAGCCTGGGCAGAGAGCATGAAAACACTGCTTAGAGGGATGGATGGAGAAAATATGAGAGCTAAAAATCAGGATGGACAGGGAAAATGTGATAGGTTGCAGAAAACCAAAATGTTCTTACATGGAAAGAAGTAGTGACAGCATCAGAAACCCAGAGCCAAACAGTGCAGTGAATGCACTTGAATCTGGGGCCTAGAAAAGCAAAATACATGGAGAGGCAGAGTGAATGACATAGCTTGGGGGAAGATGGGTAGATGTGCTCCTTGTGGTCCTGTGATTTTTTTCTTCCTAGACAGATGTAAGAAATTTGGTTCTGCATACATTAATTTTGTTGATAAGTTTGTCCTTTATCAAATAAAAGCAATGTCAGTTCTCTCAAAATTATACCATTTTTTTTAAATTAGGTGCTACTGATTTCTTTCCTGACAAATCAAGGCAGATTTTGACAATTTTTTAATAGAGTTCAGGATTTCTCTGAAAAAGAGCAATAATTGCTAAGGTCACAGACTGTTTCTTACCTAACATGGAGGTCAAATGAGAGAGAATAAT
This sequence comes from Amazona ochrocephala, assembly GCA_039720435.1. NCBI lineage: Eukaryota > Metazoa > Chordata > Aves > Psittaciformes > Psittacidae > Amazona > Amazona ochrocephala. Next base: position 77,496,593 of record CM077878.1, read on the forward strand.
GAGCTGGAACTGGTCATTTGACAATAAACCAGTCAGGTTTGCTGGCTGCTGTAAATATTGAGTACCATCAATAAATAAAACCAGCTACAGAGCGCTGTGTGTATCACCATTAACTCCTTGTGTAATGAATTGTCCTAGTTCTTTAAGCAAATTTTTGGTTTTCAGAGTATCTCTTGTAAATCTGTCCTTATGGTCTGTCCAATTCCAAACCACGTATGCTTGGTTAAAAGTAAAAATATGGATTTTCCCTTTGAGTTATCAGACCAGTAGCCTGCCTGGGATCTGAAAGGGAAAGAGTTTCCCTCTGTCAATTTGCCATTGGAACTCAATGATCTTGAGGTCCTTTCCAACCCTAACTATTCTATGATTCTATGAATGAGTGAACGTTCAGTGGCACAGGAAAGTGACAAGGATTTTTGTTATTACAAACATATGGAAAGCAACTAAATGCATCCTCATTGCAATTTTATAGGAAAAAAAAGGATTTCCTCGAGCATAGTGGCTGATAGGTCACTGGTTCTGAGTATTTGCTGAACACCAGAAGACTGATGCACAGACAGCACACCACAGCTGACACTGCACAGCCACACAATTGCGATCCTGGGGTTTATGATATTTTCTAAACCAAAACAGACTGGGATGCATTCGCCTGACATTGTGGAAGAACTTGCTTAACTCTGGAAAGCTGGAGTGCAGGTCTCTGTGGAGAGCTCTCCTCCAGAGAGCATCACTGTCAAGTCAGCAGCACATTTCAGGGATTCCTGAGGCAGGGCTGGACTTTCAAAATTGCTCAAATGTTTTATTTGGTTTTGGGTCTTTTTGTTTTTTTTAGTTAATAACAGTTAAGCATGAGCAGAATAGTCTGTAATACCTGTGCTGCCTTCTGGGTGCTGAACTCTTCTGAACCACTTGAATGTTCCTTGATCAAAGCAGAGCTAATCATACTGCATCCAAGTCTGTCATCCAACACAACCAAAGCAGTTTCTTTTTCCATTTGGAGGATCTACTTAACAGTGATTAAGTACATTTGTATACTTAAAAAGGCCTTTTATAGACTCAGCTTCTCCAAGTACTCAGTGCTACAGTTCAGGGAAGATGCTAAGCAATAGCTCGCTACTGAAGAGCAGTCTTTTGGGTTATTTGCTATCCACACTTAAGACTTTTCCCAGTTTTATCTTCTGCAGTGCCTTCCCTCAAAACCTCCAAATTTTAGTCTTGACTGAGCTTTGGCGCTGATTTGGCACCATTCTTTTTCTATTCTCTTTCTTCCAACTTCACCTCTGCCCTTCCCTCTGTGACTGGTTAGGCAGGGCACAATGTGGTCCTGGGCCTGGCACTCACTCTGTGAATCCTCTTCTGGGAAATCAAAGCAGCAGCTAGCAGACAAAAAGCATCAGATCCTGTTCTCCTGGATGAAGACAGGGACATGCTGTTCTGTCACTGAGCTTCATTACAGATTTATACTGATTTATACTCCTCATGACCAAGCAGAGTGAGCAAGGCCTTCAGAGCCAAAGAGGCTTCACTGCATCCCTGCAATTAAAGCATGGGTTGAAGCCAGAGATTATTTCTTGGTGGGACTCCTCTCTCCGTGATCTTATAGATCTAAGGTGCTGGTGCGTGAATTGGCAAACTTTGAAGTCTCTGGCTTCTGTGTGAGCACAGGTTCCTAGATGGCAATACAGAGAGGTCACTGCAACACCTTCCCGGTTGCTATCACGGATGCTCTCATTCAGCAGTCCTTGCCCTTGTATCAAAACATTTAAGTGTATGTTTATTTTGTGCCTCAACAGAACCTTCATTCAGTAAGACACCAACCTAAATGAAAACATTTTTGCTACATTAGGGGCTCAGTCATGGCTGGTGTTTCACCTCCCCAACCCCAGGAGAGGGTTAGAAGTGGATGTGGGGATTACCTCTTTGTCTCACCCAGTGAAGTCTGCCTGAGGAGCTGATGATCAGAGTTCCACAACGCCAAGTCAAAAAAACAACCCTTCTACCACAAACCTCCCACTGCTGTGGCAGGACAACCAATGGCAAAAGCACCTGATGTAGAAGGGAGTTTTTGCTGTCCCAGATGTGCCACTGGGTTATGTAGCACAGCCGTGCCACTGGAGAAGGGTCACCAGCTACTAGGGTTGTGCCAGCACCCTTGAGCAAGCACAGCTATAACTGCAGAGGCTTTGGAGAACAGCTCTTGCCACTGATGCTGCATGGGTAAGTGTTCTGTGGGGTCAGGGGTTTGCCCCTCTCACGGAGCACCTCAGAGGGAGCCGGCATGCTGCAGCTTGTTCACTCCCTCCCTCCACAGGGTAACAGGTCAGCTCAGGCATTCGGTGATATTGCAGTGAGGAAAGGGGATGGGACACATTTTAACCTGTACAATCAAGCAGGCTGTTACCAGAGCATAAATGGTTCCTTTATTACTTTTTTCCCCAGTCACAGCTCCCTTTATGTTTTTGCAAAGAAAAATGCAAATCCACTAATAGTTCTTTTAGAAGAAAAGATTTATTTAAGAAGCAAGTTCCTGCAGGCAATACAGCACTGCTGAGCTTGCAAAATGATTCAATGTAAGGAATGGATTAGGCTGGCAGCTTCCTTATTTTCATTGCATTCAAAGTGGCTGGGAAAACGAAGATGTAAAGGTGAGGACTATAATAAAGAATGAGTTCGGTAATGTGGCTTTAATACAGCAAACTCCTAAACCCATTTTAGAACATCAGGGATTTCACATAATTCTTGAGCTGAGTTGACACACAAATCTGGCATCTTTGCAGTTAAGCCTCAGAATGAAAAATGCCATAAATTCGATCTCCTGCAAGATGAGGAGTAGCCAGCTGATTCCCAGGGCACAGGCAGTACCAATATGCCCCTGCTATCAGTGCACTCTGCTCTGATGGGATATCTAATTTAGGTAAGTGCATTTCCAGCGTTAGGGTGCGGGAAGTCAGACTGTGGGTGGCTGCCAATAGAGGCACACAAGATCAGTTTTGCAGATTCACACAGAAAACTGCTCTCATTTTAACTGAAACGGTAAGCTGAAGTAATAATATAATAGTATTATAAGCTATAAAGAAAGAAGGAAAGCCAAGAGAAGCAAAAAAACTAGTCTCACAGACACGTTTCCAAAGATTTACAGTGCTGTTCCTCTGCATTTTTCAGTCGGAATAATGAATAAACATTTGAGTACTAACAAGATGGACACAGATAATTTAGAGTATTTTAAATCCAGCATCACTATCTCATCCAAGTATAGGTGCAAGGAGACCATGAGGTGCTTCAGCAGGAACAGCCATCAGCATCCCAGTGCACCACAGAACTTCTAGGAGCCTAGAGCTGGCTAGAGCAGCCTCCATCCATGGCATGCAGGGAGCTGGGAGGCTGGAAATAAATACTCTGCTGCCTCTTTCTGTCCGAGGGTGCCTTTGTGTATCTGAAATTTAAAACTCCACAACCATTTCAGGTGGATGGTCCTGTTTGCTGCCCTCTTTCTTTCAGGGCAAATCTCTCCATAACCATGTATTGTTTCTGTAACAATGCTGAAACTGGCACTCACGCTGCAGTATTGGCAGGAAAGAAAGAAAGCCAGAAGTGTTGATTTTACTTTTTTTGGCCACAGCCTTCAAACTAATTTAGTCATCTCTGTTTCTGCTCAAAGTCTGGTGGGGGTTTGAGTGAACTGCTCTATTCACTTTTGGTCTGATGATCCACCAGAGCTGGTGTTTTTGTTGCATCTGTTGTGGCAGGAGTTGCTGTGTTCCAGGGTTGGTGCGCACATTTAAATAAAGCCCATTAAACTTGGATTATAGCCAGGCCTTTCATTGCTGTGAGCAGAACTGCACTCTCTCTGTAATTGTATTGTCACTTGCTTTTGCAAGAGGACGCACGAGTATCTGGGGATTTCAGCCGCTGATTTTTGCTGTGGCTTAATTCTGCAGGTTTGGTGAGATCGATGTGCTTCAAAAGAAGTAAAGAGCCTGTTCTCTTCTGCTACACTGGCACAGTCCCATAATGCAAATTAAATTGATTGGGAAGAAGTTGATCCAGGACAAACAGGCCCCTCATGAGCTGTAAGCATCTCTCCTGGTCAGGAAACAACAGACATAAAGCTGCAGAGTTCTCTCTGTGGCAGCAGAGAGGGACGTAAAAAAGCTCCCGTGAGAGAATGTGATTTGGTGTACCTGCCACAAGGGCTGCTGAGGGTTTCTGTCTTGTTACTGTTTCCCATGTTGTGGAGAAGTTTCCTGTGGGAACCACTATCTACCTGCATTTAGGGATGTTGAATGGAGAGCTTCTACTGATTATTTTTTCTCTTGGTGCTACACAGCTTGCTGCCATTTTGTCATTAATTAAGGTTTTCACCATATTCCTTTTGTCCAACCGCAAACAATATGCTAGGAGGGAGATACCTGCTTCTTGAGTCCGGATGCAGTCTACAAGTTGTGGATCTGCTACTTGGCAAAATTCATGGGTAGGAATGCCTGATGCAGGAAATGGGAAATGGATTGACTCAGTGGGGGCTAAAAACTTCCTCCATCAGTGACAGATCCACTTGAGGAGATAACTGCCCTTCTCCTCCTTTCAACTACCCACTGACAGACTTCCCACCCAGGTAGCAAGCTTTCTCGTAGCATGTGCTGAATAAACAGTGTGTGGGGCTGGGGGACTGAAAACATAGAAAAACTATAAGTTTTAATTTATTTTGTTATTAAATAGTTACAAAATGAGCAATTGCTTATGCACAAAAATTAGCTTCCCTGTTTGTATGGCAGCTATGCCTAGATATCCTGGTGTATCTCTACTGTGCTAGATACATCCTGTGAATTCCTGGACAATGTTGGACACTGGTAGAAGCAATTGAGCATCAGACCCTGAGTTGCAAGCAACTTCAAATTTCCCAGCTTATGGTGATCATCAAAAAATAAAACACACCTGGCTAAAAGGATGCAGAAAGGGTATGTCATGAATTGGCAGGGGGAAGATAAGGATCACATTTCTGCAACTCTAGAAATGTTTGTGATTACAGAAATCGCAGAAATCTATGATTTCCATTAGATTTCAGATCAGTAAAGCTGTTCTGCATTAGCAACCAGAAAGCTCAGCAGATCAAGCTCAGCATGAGTTTGTACAATAGCATTTGCTTTGGTTATTCAAGGGGTCCTCTGGGTCCATGTAGCTGCTAACTCTGTCTGAAACAGCAATGGGCTAAAACCACTAAGTAATACAATCCATGGACTGCCTTTAAGGGCTTCTTTTTGACTTCTCTGATCCCCTCTAAGAAAGTCCAGTGGTTCAGAATTGTTTACTGGTTAATTCTGACTTGGGTGTTTGGTACCTTCAAAGGGAAAAGCAGAACATGGGAAAGCCAAAAGACTAAAGGCAGAGTTATATAATACCAATTATATTGGCATTAATTGGAATTAATTAAATGACTGTTACCTGAAGATCTGAAATGGTTAATCTTTAATTTAGCAGAAAGTTACATTCTTGTACTCTTTGTTGTTGTGCTGCATTTCACACTGTCACATCTTGAGCCCATCTTGCACTGTTGGCCCTTCTGGTTATATCTACACTGCAAGTAGATGTAGTAGTAGTAGTAGTACAAGTAGTGCAGAATAACTGTGTTCATGTTATGTGACTATTCAGTGCCTTTAAGGGCAGACTGGCCTTGTCCACATTTGGCCCTAGTTTTCTTTGGGTCCCGTTGCCCTCAGGGGTAACTATTATTTTCATTGTGGCTTTTTTCAAGTGGAATCAGCTGATATAATGTGAGGACTGTGCTGTAGCTCTGAATTCAAAACAAATAGAAATGCCCTTCACAGAGGAGGCAGTAGACTGGTGGCACTTGTTGCCAAAGGACGTAGCGGTAGCTTTACAACATGGGTGCATGGAAGAGAAGTCCACAAAGGATTAATAAATATAGAAAAACACACTTAGATCAGGTTGAATCTGGGGGAGAATTCAGAGGATATACCGTGCACAGCCTCCTGTGTTCTCATCTCAGGCACCGCCTTCTTGCTGAGGATGGGATACCAGGGAAGGTGGACCATTGGTTTGACCCAGTATGGTCATTTGTATGTTTACTCTAACACCTTCTCTAGAAAGAAAACCTGGAAGTTTCCTCAAGATACTCTCCACCTTCCAAGGTCTTATAAAACCTGTCCTTCAGCAATGTACTTACTCCCTTCTGGCCCTGATCCTTATTTCAGCAACTGTGCTTCCCTGCTGTTAATTTCTTTGATGCAATCTTGCCTTGGTTTTTATTCTCTGCTGTGCCAAAATAGTGACTCAGCATGATTAGAAGAAAGATCCTTGCAAAAGCCACTGAGTTCTGGTAAAGAAGTTCTCCAGCACTGACTGCTTTTGGGTGTATGCCCTGCTGGAATCCTCCACCTCCTCAGCACTTACACCACTGTAATCACAGACATATAATATTTATAATTAAGATGGGCAGTGTCTGTTTACACCATATTCCTAAGAGAATACTCTGTAAGTGAATGATGTACCTGCTCCAACCCCCTCAAGGAGCTACTAGACTATCCCCAGTTTACAAGCATGACATGGAGCTGTGTCTATAGATAGTCATCAAAACCTCTGTTTTATTACTCCCACCTACCATATTTATAAAACACTTAACTGGAATTGGGCTGGTGACTTTTTGTGCAACACCGATCAGTTGCCTACAGTGGCAGCTGTAAGAGGTAATGGTCTTATATACTTCCCCTTTGTTTTATTCACCATTTGTTTTCTACTCCTGCATCCTTTGAGGCACCAGCTCTTTACATTGCAAGATAGATGTGCTAGGGCTTCAGGGTACTTTGTGACTCAAAGAATATGGAAAAGTTGCTCAAAATCATGATCTGGATGATTGATCTAGGTGGATCTTACATGCAGCAGCAGAGGACAGGTTTAGAACAGCAAAATCCCTTAGCAAATTCTACATACAGGAGCTTTTAATGACAGTACAGCCCAGAGCCAGAAGCCTTCAATACTCTCTAAGTGCTGATGCCTGGACTTTTGAAGGCCTAAAGGCAACAAAGAAGAAATTTGATCTAGCGAGGCTTAAGGCTGTACTAAATCAAAACTTCCTTCATTGTTCTGCTCTGGTTTCCCCTAGGGGTGAGCCTACACTTGATGACTCAAGAGTGGTTTGGTCTCCAGTAAGACACACACAGAGCTCAGTACCAATCTACAAGTACTTCATTTTCAAAGTTTTCCCAGCTGGTAAGGCCTATTTGATAACCCAGTAGCAGAAAACCCATGCCACGGGCTGCAGGTGAATGTTCAGGCATCAAATTTATGCTCTGTGTGCTCAGCCCAGGAGAATGTCATTCAGATGAGCAACAGCCGTGTGTGTGTGAAAGGCAAACAGGCATGGCTCCAAAGATAGTCCTGGACTCTGTAGTCAACCATGGCTGACTGAAATCCATAACTTCATCTCTACAGTAATCCCAAGAGTGCAATAGTAAAATGCTTCAACTGATCTTTATGTTTAACATTTTAATTTGAAGACTGACACTTGATCTGATTTGAAATGAGTGGATTTAACAATTTGATTCACATGGCTGGAAGATCTGCTAAAGCCCTAAAAGCTGAAGACATGCAGGGCTGAACTTTCCAATGGCCACAGATGGCAAAACCTGATTTTAATTGCTCTTGCTCCTGTGGAGGTCTCCACCCCCAAATTAATGTGACCAGCCCCTCCCAGGTACAAATAAATGCTGAGTAGATAAGATACAGGCTTTTGTGTGCTATGTGTAGCCATCAAGGTTGCAAAAAGCAGGATGGGGGCAGTCATGTGTTGCACCTAAGGCTTGACCTCAGGAGCTGAACCCTGCACTCTCTGGCGGTGCCAGCCAGCTCAGATCTCAGCATTTGTCTCCTGTGGCTCAGGGAGAGCTGAAACAGCCACAGTCACCATAGTAATTTTTCTAAGGGCTGCAGCAAGGAGACCAGAGTCTGCCTAAGAACACAGTAACACATCTTCCTTTGGCGCAGGACTGTAATTTTTTTCAGCAGCTAAGTACCTGTTGCTATTGTGACTCTTCATTCTGGTCCCTTTTATGGTGCCAAAAGTTTCAGCTGGTTCAGCTCCTCGTCTCTTAGTGTCTGCCCAAATAAGACACTCTACTACAGTGCTCACCAAAGAGCAAGGTAATACAGGAACCTGGTCTGAGTCTTACTTTTAATGGTTGGATGTAAAGGTGGAAACTGGTAGTAAAACTGATGTGCTATAGGTGGTTGGTGGTCTGACTGCAGTGGTTTTGTTTGGCCAGTGGCAGGAGACTCAATGACTATGGATGTCAGAGACAGGCAGCAGCTGAGGAGTATTTCTGTAAACATCTGGATGTGTGTATGTGTTTCTCTTTGAGCTTATACCTTTCATTTTTCCTTGTGCTTTTGCAATAAATGCACAGAGGTTTAAATTTTGTAAAGCAGCTGACACACCACCAAGTGGATTATACCAGCTTTATGTGGTGGAAGGACTTAGGACTAATTCAGTCTTGTGGGCTAATAATATTTAGAATTTACACCCCAGAAGTATCTGGAGCACACGGACAAAATCAGGTCCCTATTGTGTCAGGCTCTGCTCATACAAGAGATGGTCTCTGCTCAAAGACTTTGTAATCAAAATAAAACAAGAGATCCTGTGCAATTGTACATATTACCATAAGATAAAACTGCATCAAGTGGTAATGAAATTGCTCACAGCTCACAAACCTGTCAGGACATATATATAACATTGCTTCATCTAATACAGGTTTTCATCCATGGGTAACCTCTTATTAGTAAAATACATTATGCAATATTCCTTAACAATTCATAATAGATTGTATCTGAAGAGAGGAAGATGAAGTAATGAAGACAGCTTACAGGTGTCAAAGTGAGACAAAGGTGTAGCAAGTCCTCTTGTAGAGCAGCTGCCCAGATGCTCTTTTCCTCTTTACAGAAAAGAAGTCCTCTGATCCCATGGTGTATTGTCTGCAATGAAAGGCTCAGTTGAGCTGTCACTTGAGATTGCACTGTCTGGCGTTCTGTACCAATGAGCTGAGTGTATATATTGCAGATGGAAAATGTTGCTGCTACCTCTGACAATACTTTTCACTCTTTGGTAGAATTAAAAAAGATTCCACCTCTGACTCTAAACCCGGGTAAGACAAAGTAAAGTGTGGGGATTTTTTTTAACCCTGTTTCTCATTTCAGAGAAATAACTATTGAATTGCTTATCGTATAGTTTTGGGCATGTATGAGCTTCACTTACTTTAGAAGATAAATGGAGTATGAGTGGTAAACAGCTTTTCTTATGCACTTCTTGTTTAGTTAGTGGAAGTTTCACAGATGACTCCAATGGAACTGAACAGACCAATAATGACCAATGGCAATTTGAAGAAGTCCTGCTGAATTTTGTAATGTACGAAAGATGTTTAATGTGTTTCACTAGTAAGTTTTAGCCTATGACATACTGTTGTATTATGAATCTCTTGTGTTTTGGAGGCTCTCTAATAACTACTTTTTGAACATGGTTTTTCTGTGGTAAGAGAAAGGGCAGTTACAGGATGTAGAGGACATAGTCCTTGTTAGCTCTGCAAAAATTACCAAATGACCAACTTTTAGCTTTAGACAAATTACCATGGGCACCAAGTGAACAAAAGAACTAAAATACTTTGCCAACAGTCATATTCAGGTGCACTGCCTTATTTAGCTTTTCCTATGCTAACAGGTCTTGGTTGGCAGTGCGTATCTCCCACCCACACGCTATGGCACCCATCCCTGCCCCAAGCCACCTGCAAGCCTGTGTCCCTGTTCAAGGGCAGAGGACTGCGGGAGGGAGCCTCAAAACTGGGCACTGCCATTCCCAAAGGGCTTTGAAGTTCTCATTCCTCCTCTGTAAAATGGGTTGTGACAGTCCTGGGTTGGTCTGCTCTGGGGATTAGTGTACGTGTTACTCTCAATAACTCATTATTGTTCTTGGGAAGATTATCTAAGGTATGGATTGCCTCAGGTGCAGAGACACATGAGGTAGCTCGTGTGACAGCATGACATTACTTGGGCTGGTTTGCATGGGTGTAACACCATGTGAACGCAGCTGCACTGCTCCTGAGCTGTCCAGCTCACACGTGCCTGGCTCTGAAAAGACCTGGTGAGACAGCTTCCTGAGCATCCATAATGTTTTCTTTTCTTCATTTTTTTTTCCTATTTCTTTGGGTTTTTTTGTTTGTTTGTTTGTTTGTTTTTCCCAAGCTATCTACTATTCCTGATAACAGAGACCATGCTGTAAGACCTACAGGCTAAGTACCCAGACATCTGTGGCAGTGTATCTGCTGTCCTTGTCACAGACAATTGTTTCTATAGCAGGGAACAACATAGCCTCCAGAAGCAAGTGAAAATTGATGTGAGCACCATATGCTGCAGATGGGGAGTGACAGGGTGCTGACCATCAGAAGGTTGCAAAAGAAAGAGGAAAACCAAGTTTGTCTTCCTTGAGATTCACTATGTGGTCCTTAGTCTGGGACTAAGTGAGAGAGGAGAAACCCCTCAGGTTAGGCTTCAGGCTTTATTTCCCTGTCCTTAGAGTCAGAGAGTTTGGGAATTTGAAATTTGGAGCTGGAGCCCTTGCATTTTGTGAGAGGCAGCAGATAGTTGCCCTATGCACAGGAAAGCGGCAGCTTTGCTCTGTCACAGCTGAGCATAGCAAATTCTTTCCTTTGGATCATGCTTGTCACTGCTGTGTTGTGCAGCAAACACAGCTCCTGGCTGTCCCCCATCCCTTCCCAACGTAACGAGCATGGTGAAGGCTTGAAATATGTTGAACAGCAAGTAGTTCTTCTACTTAATCTGATATCTGCTGTAATACATTGCATCATATTACAGTGCTGTGCTCCAGCCTCAGATTTACCTATGGCCTCTGCAGCTTTTCGAGTCTCCGATCCTTCCTGAGTGTTTATATGAAGCCACTTGTGAGTTCTCAAACAATGTGTCTCTGTAAAAGAACAGGATCCAACAAACTAAAAAAAAAAGTTCTGCACTCTAAAAATAAAATTTTAAAAGGGCTATAAAAAACTGAGTCATTGACTGGATCCGGATGATCTACAGGAAAGAGAACAATATTCAATTTGTCTAAACCCCCAAGTTCTTCTCAAAAAGAGCTATAGAAAAGCATTCAGAGGCATAATGTAAATTAGAAAGCCTCCAACACAGTTCATACTTGAATGAAAATAATTCACACAAGATGCAGCAAATATGGTATAACTATAGCACCACTATTTTTTATACCACCAAAGCCAGTCTTCCCTTTGAAGGTCGGTAATTGTAAGGAATACAGTACTTTTGACTTCCTACGTAGAATTATTCTCCCCAGCCTCTCTATGTTGCACAGTGTGTTAGCTACAAATGATTAAAGCTGGCCTCCTGGCCATTTGGTGGTTTTTCAGAGACTGTCAGTGTCTCCCATTGGCTGAAGTTTCATAGAAGAATATTCTGTGTATGAAGATAAAAGCCTACCATTTGTCTTCAAAGAGAAAACCAATAGAGAAGTCTTGACAGATCTCTTGATTATTTGGGTTTCCCTGGAGGAAAAAAAACCCAAAAGGTATTGCTTTTATTGCAATAAATTTTAAAAAGAAAGTAAACTCAAAGCAAAATATGAATTACTGGTATTATCTCTGCTGGATGCTACCAGGACCACATCCTCATTCTACCTATGGTGTTCATACCTTCTGAAAATTTGTGAATCTTGAGCTGTTGATTCAAACTAAGATGAGGTTGTCTACAGTGATCTGATCACGTTCCAGGGAGCCTGGGCAGTACCAGCTTTATCTTCCAGGGCACTTGTCCTTCCAGAAGCAGGGTTCCGTTTTCTAGCAGCTCCATGAAGAAAAAGATGCAAGCGCCATAATTCACTTTTTCTGATGCACCAGCGCAGAAACTAAGAGGACTGTATTATGTCTACCTGCTAGTGCAAGATGAACACTGTTTCCAGGCTTCAAATTCACTTTTATGGCATTGCTGTAGCAGAAGGAGGAAGCACTCGTTGTGGAAGATGCATCCTTCCTCTTGCTGCATGTGAATCATTACTATGCGCCTAACTTAACAGCTTCATGGTCTGGTATTATGGTCTTTTCATTGTAAGAGTAGCAAGACATGGAGGACTGCTGTCAGCACCCATTTTTGAGTATAATGGTAACAAAATGTTCACACTCATTTTGAGGACTTGTGCCTGCATGTGACCATGCAGGAAATAAGGAGATGGTCCAGAATTTGCATGAAACATAGTAATTATAGCGCACAGCCAAAGAATCAGAACTACCCATATGTCATATAAAATCTGAAGAACTGGAAGAAAAATTTGGCTTTGTCTGCATTATTATTTGATCTGGTAGAAATTTTATATTATTCTAACTATATTTTTCATCCCACAGAAGGTTGGTTGTGATTAGCCTCTCAAGAACTTTGTTGAGTCTCTGTTACATGGTTTATAAACTTGAACCTATAAGAGCTAAAGATATCTACAGTTTTTTTGATCCAGTCTTTAATATAACCCCCTTCACTATTTTATGAAGCTCTTAAAAATGACCAAGTTTGGGCCCTTTGTAGCTATTGAAAGGCCTTTCCAGGGCTTTAAGTCTCCAATAATAAGAAACTCTGTTCTCATTTCTAACCTGTTTCTTCTCTCTGTGATTACATGCTCTGTTTCCAAATTGTAGATAACAATTTCACAGTTTAGCATATCCATCCCCCTGAGCCATTTTGGCTATGTCCTCCTTCTCATCATGTTCTACACCATCTTCACTGGTAACAGCTGAAGCAAAGATTTGCTACCATCACTGCATTACTCCTAAGCTTATGTCTGGTTGTTCAAGGTCTTCAAAACTCTCAAGCTGTAATAGTATGGTTTTTTTTCTTACATGGTTTCTATGAATTCTACTCTTCCCTGAGACAACTTTAGCTGTGGAATGTCTCTGTCTTCTGTGGTTCCTATTTCTTTGTTAAAATACTTTGTTGAAAGTATTTCTTTAATGACTGGAGGTATGGAGTGTGTGGAACTGGGGTGTTTAAATGGAGAAAAAGATAGATAGGTTTGGATTTGGCAGCACCTGAATGAGTCTTGGCAGGAGACACACTTCAATTATGTCTCAGCCTGACTGGTATCCAGAAATCAACTCTTGGTTTTTTTCCTAGATCTCCCTAAGGGCTTTATCAATTTGTCTGTTCTGAGAATGTCTCACACACACTGACAAGTCCCCACAAATTTTATGTTGTCTGTTAGGTTCCCCTACAGGCATCCAAAGGAGTTACCAGTCTTTCCCTTGTAGGTAGCATTTACACTAAATGTAATTTATAAATAAAATACATAACCAGTGCTGAGAGACAAGAATTGATGACTTCTCATTGCTAACAAAAAATTATTCAGTTGCTTCCTTTTGCGTTCCTCAAGAGAGGTAGAAAGTCTTCCTCCTTGAATTGCTATCTTGCCTCAAAAGTTCCTGGTGTGCTGAGTATTCAAATTGATATAGATTTGGATCCCTCCTTGGGCAGAGGAAGAAGTTAAATTTTGTGACTCACTTCCCAGGTGAATGATCCAACCTTTCAAATATACTGGTGATACCATTACTACCTAATAAACCTGCTTAAGGGAAGATTAAACCCTTCTTGCTTTGAACTCTATGAATTCAAAGAATTCTATGACTCTCTGGATACCTGTTTTCAGAAGGTATTTTTCAGGGCTCAGGATATTGAGTGTAGGGGCTTCCTTTCTTTACACTTACCACATCTGTCCTTATACCTGCTGACATCCCAGAAAGGCAAGAGATTTCCTCTTGCACATTCCTGTTTGGTAATTTGCCTTGGTGATTTAACATGGGCTCTCTGCCTTGAACACTCATTGCTCTGATACCCTGTGAAACACCTAACTGCCCTTATTATTTAAATAGCAACTTTGGGAACAAATTAGTTTGGACTTCACTCTGAGGTGGGTTCCTGCATTTAAGATCCTTATTGGATTTTACTTTCCTCTCACTGTTTCTTAGGAAATTGAGAAATACAATTTCAGAAATGAGAAATTAGTGAGAACCCACTGCGTATGGTATTATTAAACATCTCAGGCTACATCTCTGCCATCGGGGAAAAGGAAGTCAGTGACCACCTCCAAAATACAGAACCTGGTGGGGAGCTTTGTAGGCAGACAGATAAAAAGATTTTCAGTATGGGCTCCTTTCTGGGACCCTTTTCATGTGCTCTTCAACCACTGCCTTGGTAATTAGTGTGTGTGATTAAGGGCTGAGTTGGTGGCTGGTAAAAGCTGCATTTAATCTACTTCCCTTTCCAAAATCCTTCTGATGTGAGAACATTTGTCACAGATTTCTCTCTCTGAGAATAATAAAGAGAAAAATAGCCCCTCTAAGGCTATTTCAAACCAAGGCACACTCATGCAATTAGAATACCTGCCAAGGGGAGGCTGTACTTCATTTTACTTGGAAGATATAGAGCAGAGCTGGCTTGAACTTTCTGAAGCAGATACTAGAGCTGTTTCACCAGCTTAGGAAGCTATCCCATACCATATGACGTTGTGCTCAGCAATAAATGTTCAGGAAAAGGAGGAGAAAGGGGAGACTGTGGAATTTGTCTTCCCAAGTAGCTGTTTGGTATGATGGAGCCCTGCTTTCCTGGAGATGGCTGCACAACTGCCTGCAGATGTGAAATAGTGAGTGAATTCCTTATTTTGCTTTGCTTGCATGCACAGCTTTGATTTCTCTGTTGAACTGTCTCCATCTTGGCTCAAAAGGTTTCTCTTTTACACTTCTGATTCTTCCCCAAAACCACTGGGGGGTGCTCCGCATGCAGCTGGATGGGGCTGAGCTGCTGGCATGGGTTAGCCAACAACAGGGTTTCAGAAACACAAAGCCTCAGACTGAACAGAGGAAAAGAGAAAAAAAACAACATAGAAACAAACATATGTAGGAAAATGACGCCGAGCACATCTTGGCTTCTTGGCTTTCTGCATTTGAAATACTGAAATACAGAGTGGTTGAGAAACACATCTGTCCTTTACTTCCTCTGAGGTCCAAGGCTGCCCTTGTTCTGCATATGGTAGCGTGACCAGAGGCACCAGCTCAGTACTAGGGCCAAACCAGCAAGTGTCGTACACTTCTCTTTCCCCTTACCTGCCAAAAGATGTCTCTCCTCTATGAATATAAATGTGTCTTCAGTCTCTAGTTTCTGCTGTCCCTCTTGGGATGGATAAACAGCAGGATGAACGTGTCTGAGGTTTCCCTTGGCTGTGCTAATGAGATGTTTCCTGTAGAGGAAAATGCCTGGGAATGTCATATGCCTCATAGATAAAACTACTGAGCTAGTTAAACCACCTGAAACTATTTAGCTAGAGACGCTAATTTTGATGAATGGAAATCAGACAAGATTATAAGCAGTCCTTGAGATTAGATGCAAAATCATGACCTAGCCTAATGAAAGAGGTCTCATTTGGAAATGAATACAAATGCAGGGATGAAAGTGAGTCCAAGCAGTGTGTGTGCTCATTTGTGGTTGGTTACAGAGACAAGACTACTCCAGGTTTACGAAGCTATGTATCACACTTATGCTCCTTCGGAGCAGCCTGTCTAGTTTAGCTTTCTAACATTACTGTATTCTGTAATATATTCATCTGGGAGATAGACATTTAATTTACATTTTTAGATACCAAAATAGCATGTGGATTTCATCCACTGCAAAGTTTTGGCTCTGTAGATGTGCCCATTGCACACCAGAAGGTTCATGTTGATTCTTCTACCCTGCCATTTTTGTCCTTTTTCTATTATTGAAAAGATATGGAGGAGACGAGATGGGTCTGAACTGTGCTCTGAAGCTCTTACAACCTGGACAAATAACAAAGAAATGGAGTAGCTGAGAAAAAAAGGAGTGAACAGTGGGTTTCAGCTTAAGTCAGTGTGACCAAAGTCTCAGTCATCTTCTCTCTTTGAAACTGTGTGACTGATAAGCGTCTGGCTCTCTACTTCCTCCTGCACTGCTGGCAGCAACTTCAAAATGTCAAAAAGCTGCAGCAGATTTAGTGTATCCATTTAGTCCATCCATTTTGTGATTTTTAACTTCCAACTCTGATTATGAAGAGGTTTTCATTCCCTGGGTGGGCTTCCCATGATGTGGGAAGACTCAAACATCCTTGTTTCTTTAATGTACAAAGGGCCTGGACACAGCCTCTGCCTCTGAGAAAGAGAGGACTTCATAAAGGTAGGAACATCTCCTTGTCTGGGGTGTTCATGGACCTGGAGCCCGGCTCTCAGGCGCTGTCCTGGCCTGCCCGGTCAGTAGTAGTGTGACAGATTTCTGCCAAGCAGCTTTTGTGGTTTAGAGGATGAATCAAAGGATTTCCCGTGCAGCTCCTGGTGTTTGTTATAAGAAGCTGCAACGTGTCTTGGCAGCCAAAAAGCTCCCATTTCCTTCAGTTCTGTTCCAGCTGAATGAAAACCACCCAAGGCAGGAACTGAGTCCCTGCATGTATTGCACTAGGCAAATAAAAGCTGAGAGAGGTTTGGGGAGCTTTCTAAATACTATGCACAGAGTAGTAGGGGCAGAAATAGAAAACAAGAAGAAATACTTTGGTTTGCCTGATATCCTAGTGACACGAGTTGCAAACCTGAGGGTTAAATCTGAAATCCCAGTTCTGGGTCTGAACTGCTAAGAGTTTTCCATCCCTAACTGAAGCTGCTTGTCCATGTCGGTATTTCTATAAGAGATTTCTATTTTGAATAGATAAATTTCAAGCTACCTAGGTCAGGTGCTTAGTTCAACTAAATTTCAACTGTGTACACTGGCTTTTGATGTTTCTTTTTCAATTAGGAACACCAGAAAGGGTACTAGATTGTGGAGTAATAACATTACCTTGATGAGACTGTTAGGATGAGGTCCTTCCCAGCTAAATCCATGTGGAGTCTCATGTGCTCTCTTGCAGAAGAGACAAAAACAAGTAGTAATCAAATCAGACTGAAAGAAATCTAGCCATCTGCCCTGTGTCATGGTGACTAGAAGTTAGAAGATAAGCAAATTTACAAACCTAGTCTCAGTGAGGTTGCTTGTTTTGGTCTATATATATTTCCCAGGAACTCTTATGGCCTCACTACAGCAGATAGCTTTCTGATAAATGCTAACAAAGTTACAAGAAACAGATCTGCCTTCTTACTAATGAAAAACATAACAGTAAAAAGCTAGGGAAAGCAAGCCACAACTGGTCCATTCACTTAATGGATTTTGGTTATTGCCATTTACTGGAATATTTGGTTTTGGATCAGTCAGGAGCCATAAAGACTCATGTTTTGTCTCTGTCAGGCACTTAAAACTGAATTTTAAGTGAGCCAGTAGTAATGTTACCTGATTACTGTACAAACTACAGGTGATAGGGTGGGATGGTTTTGCTTTTACAGGATGGCCTTCAAAACAATCATAGGTATTAAGATGACGCCTAGTATAGGAGATTCTGCATTGCTGAATGCCACAGGAACATCAGAAAATCAAGTGTTAGAGAGTGCTTCAGGCATTCAGAAAAAAACTTCAGTTCCAATTTTCTATCCTGATTGCATCTTCTAACAGATGCAGGGCTGAGTCCCCTTTCATGGGAGAAGCTGAAGCTTCTCTTCCAAATGCTGCAGTGTTTGCAGGAGTGTTCAGTGCTCAGTGCAATCACTGAGGATCTCAACTGCTGACCATGTTGCTTTGCAGACTCGAGCCCTCTCATAAGCAATGGATCTCTTTCTCCTTGCCCTCCCCTGGTATTGAGAAGGAAGATGGCAATGTGGCAATGGTTTCTAAATGCCTTGCTTGCTTGGTTGGCCAGGATGCATGCTGGATCTGAGAAGAATTTAAATGTCAAGATTTTGCTGAGATTTCCTTGGAGGTTAACTAGGAAAGGAAAACTAGTATTAACCTCAACAGATTTGAGAAAATAGCAAGGCAAAAGCAACAGTGTAAAACAGCTATCGCTATAATAACGGGAACGGAAAAAAACAGAGCGTATACTATTCAGACCTAAGGCCAGCTGCAACATGTCACACAGACATTCTGCACTAGAGGAAGGTTGCAGGTTGGCTCCTCTGCGTTACTTAATCAGCTTATTTTTATTAATGGTATTGATAAAATCTTGGAAAACAGGAGTATTTTTTACTCCATAAGCATACTCTGCATTTTGAAGAATAAAAGGTTTTGAGAAGCATGCTTAGATCCAGCTTGTGTTGATTATGCAAAGGTTTCTGTTACAGATATTGGTGCATGTAGGTTAGAACTGGTCCCTCCCGAGGGACCTGTTTATAAGAAATTTATTAGCTGGCACAATGGAGCTACGAGTCTTTTTTCTTTGCCACAGAAATCGGTTGTGTTTACTAATTGGGTAAAAGGTGATAGTCTCGCCGCACCTCTCTGTGTTGGACTGGAATGTGTTTACAGAGACTTGGGACTGTTTTGACAAGGGCTGCCAGGTTGGGTAGTTCTGACACCTGCGTTTTTGACAAATGGGAAGTACAGTTGTCCCCAGAGCTCATGATGAAATATTTGTGATGAGGAATTAAGATGAGAAATTGTGATGAGAAATTAAGGATGTTCCAAATATAGAAAGGACACAAATGGAAGTAAATTAATGTTTAACTACCTGTATAAGGTACACTATTGTGGGCTACCCATCAATAGATGAATACAGTAGATGGTTTAGAGGGTTTTTTTAAGTTCATTCTCACATTCATGCTTTAAAAGCCATGGGATCGGTTTCCTGACAAACCTCTGCTTCCTTGGTAGTGGAGGAGCACACAGACAGGCCCACTGCTGGTTCCAGAAGATCAGCAGAGCAGGTGTCATTGCTGCTGGTGACATTGCTTTGGGCACTTTCTTAGCAGCTGCAATAAAGTCCCTTATTGAGCAAGAGACTGAGAGAAACGAGCAGAATTGAGATTTCCTATCACTACCCCTATTGTTCCCTAGAAGTATACTGCAATCCTTACAGGAAGTTTGAATGCTAGCTTCAGGCAGAGGCTAAACTTGTAGCTATAATTAATTTGGAGCCCTTTGCCATATGCTTTTATTACTGCATGTTGAGAATGCTAGTAGATCAGTGCTGGGATGTAGGCACTCCTATTTCCAACAAGATCCTGCCAAACAAGCGGGTAGAAAGCTCCTGCCATTGCCCCAGAGCAGGTGCAAGGCTTCTCTACTAATTTCCAGCATGGTTAAATTCCCAATTCAGTAGAATAGAAAACAACCCTTAAAGAGCTTTTATTGTTTTCCTTTGCTGTTTGGCAATGCACATACTCTTTAGTGAAACCAACTGCAGTGCCTGGCATTAATTTTGCTGGCTATCCCTGAACAATTGCTGACTATCTCTTTCTGCCTGATAACTGCAGCCCTATTGTCAGATTGCTTTTTGGCTACTACTTAAAAATGTGAGGATCAGAGAGACAGGGTGTAGGAGAAAAAGAGAAAACAGCACTGAGCAGTAGAACAGGCTGGTAGCCATGTTTTTCCACAGCTAAAAAATAAGGGGGGGGGGGGGGGGGAGAGGAGTGTAAAGATCTCTGATTAACAGTGAAAGCTCTATGAAGTTTACTAGAATTTATATCATGTTCTTATGGATCTGGGTAAATAATAAACATTTGTTTCCATCAATCTGTGAGCTATGAAAGGTCCCTTGTATGCCAGGGAAAAGTTCACATAAGTTTTTAAGTTTATCAGGAGAGAAACAGAGCACACTTTTTAAGAACAGTGGGAGAAGCGTAAACAGTCTCAAATTCATGTTGCACAAGCTGAATCCCTGTGATCTTTCTGTAAATGTAATGGGGCTTACATGATAAGGAGCAAGGGGTAGTCTAAGAAACACAGCTCTCTCAGAGACAGGGTGAGAAATAGATGTACAGAAATATTCTATTTTGCACAGAGAATAATTAAGCAAACCTAGAAACACATAAAACCACTTTCCAACAGTTGGAAAAAGAAGTGAAAGAAGTTTTGGTGAAAAAATTTTGAAGAAGCATTGGTGAAAGAAGTTTTATGTTGGAGAGCTTGCAGAGCAGAGGTCATTCAGGAGGAGCAGCCGGCTAAGTGTGAAATGGCTATTCAGAGCTTAAAAGACCAGAAGCCTGGAAGCTGGCACAGATAGTGAAGGGCATGGCTGAGAAACCTGAACACCAGCAGAGAGGACCTCATCTCAGCCCAGACAAGAGGTTTGCAAGAACAGACTATAACCTCTGGTCGTCTTGTTGATCATCTCTGGACTCTGCAGCTGGTTCACTTACCAATTTTTTACCTTAAAGTATCACTTTTTTTTAATTCAAGCCAAACTACATATGTATATAGCCTTATACATCCAACAACTCAGAGTATCCTGCACTATGGTGACACACTGCTGAGGGAAACTGTGACCTTCGTGGTTAATGCATAGCACTGCAGAAGTGGGATCTGTGTTTTGTCCTCTCCTGCCCCACAGCCTGCACTTACTGTATGAGGGTTTTCAAGCCATTTTAGCTTTTCTGTGTATCAGTTTCCTTGTCTGTAAAACTGGGATAGCAACTCCTCCTCCTTTGTATTTAACACCTAAGAAATTCTTGGAGGGCTTGAAATGTGAACGGAAAAATCAAGGCCAAAATTAAAATACACAAATGAGGTATTGAAGTGCTAACTTTCCTAATCCAAAACAGTCAAAAATGCTTAAATCTTTTATTCTCTTTATCACACTGAAGGAGTACAGGTATTTTTTAGAGTTTCTTGCTGTTTCCAGTTGGGGGCCCTGCTGAACATTTTTCTCGGCTCCCAGCTTGCGGTGACATGATCATTGAGAGTTTAGAAACCCAAAGCAATTTTCTGCCCTGATGCTGGGCCATGCTGCTGTCAGCATGCTTACTTTGGACAGCTGGAAGATATTGTTCCTTAATGCCAACTTTTGGAAGGCAGAACTGATGATGCATGTTTACAGCACAGGCTGCTGCTGCTAAAGCCAGTAGCTGGATGAGTTACTGTGAAATGAGAATGGTTTCTGGCACTATGGGAGTCACTGCAGCAATTTTGGATCCTAGCACAGAGCATTTGCTAAAGCTGCTTTCAGAGATGAGGAGCAGTGCTGGCTTTCTACTTGGATGAGCAACTCCGTAATTTTGTCAAGGTAACAAGTAAAGCAGAGTGAGGCTATCTTGCAAGTATACAGAATTAGGACTGTTCCCTTTCTGTGGGTTTTTAGGCCTGCATAGACCTTACAGTATTGTAAAGAGCAGTGGCTAGCCATGTGCATTGAAAGCAGGAAGAGTGTGATTGAAAAACATTGCTGCCGTGCAGGATATTGCTCCACTAGGAAAATGGATGCAAAAGACAAGGGCTGGAATATGTGTCTTCTCTCCACGCGTGAGGCTTTTCACAGCTATGTGCTGCTAAGGAGCAAGCCCTCTTCTTAAAACTTCTCTTAGTCCAGAGAAATCTATCTCAACTAAACT
Organism: Amazona ochrocephala; assembly: GCA_039720435.1. Lineage (NCBI taxonomy): Eukaryota > Metazoa > Chordata > Aves > Psittaciformes > Psittacidae > Amazona > Amazona ochrocephala. The sequence goes on from CM077878.1 coordinate 77,518,063, forward strand.
GATTCTGGAGGTTTTAGAAAACAGAAGTCTGTACTTTTTGTTCTTTTTTTTTGGTACCAGAAAGGGAAAACACGGTGAGAAATCAAGGAGATCAGCTTCGTGCTGCTGCCAGTACAAATTACCAAAAAGTCTGTCTGGTTTCTGGGTGATGCTAAACATGAAAATGACTTCCTACACTTACTGATACGTGACCCTGGGCTGATGAAGCTTGAAACCTACATGCAAAACTAGAGCAGAAAAGTTGACTTGTTGCTGTGTCTTCCTTTTATGGAGAACACTGGTATTTTGAATGGACAGAGGGAGACAGCTGAACAGGTTTAAAACTTTGACTTTGCAAGACTGAATCATGTCAGAGATAAAAGCTGCAACTGTTCAAAAATACGGTCCTTGGAGTGACTGTTATTTAACTCCACTGTATAGATGAGCCAACATTTCTTATTTAAAGGGGGGAAAAAAAGGATTAATCAGTTTTAAGACTTGACAGCGTATGAGCATCATTATACCATTCAGCATATTCCAGGCAAGAAATGCCACCCATCTGTTAGCATTATTGTTGAAGAAAGACATGCTTGTTTGAAAGACCTACAGGCATTGGACAATTTTCACAGCCCTTGTTAAACAGTCAATTGTCTTTGTTTTAAAATGTTGGAACCATGCTGCTGTTCTATTTCAAGTTTTGCTTGCTTCACATTCTAATCACTTCATCTTGGTTAAGCCTTTATTTGCAGGTTAAACCTCACAAAGTCATGACTTAACCGTCATCTGAAAAACCTGGAGAGATTTTTGGTAGTCCTACATTCAGGAATTCATTCCTCTTTCTGGAAGTGCTAAAGCATAAGCTTAACTAATACTTCAATTTGAAATCAGCAGAAATTGAGCATGTTTCTGTGCAGTCACTTACTAATAATGTAATTCGAAGTATTTCCTTGCTCAGAATAATTTCATATTGTGCATTCTCTAGACATTGAGGATATTTTTCAGAGCTCTTGCTGGACCTATGTTAATATCCATAGGAAGAGCTGTGCTCTCTGATTAACAGTGTTTGCTGCTGTTCCACCTCTCCTAACCATTATGCTATGTGTACTGCAAATTACTGGAACATCACAGATGTTAATACACTACTGGCATCTTTAAAATACACCTGCTTACCCTCTACCCACAGTGGGCCACTCCAAGAACTCTTTCTAATCCCACTTTTGCAGAGAACATCCTCATCTCCGTCTTGTCCAGCATCCCATGCCCCTTTAGTGGTCTTCAGGTGAGATTAGCAGAGTGCCCTGTGATGTCTAAGCAATACAGCTGCTTGCATCCAATGGCTGTGCAATTTGGTTTTCCTTCTAACAATCTGATCATTTCCCTATGCTTCACCTTACAGGTACAGGTATCCTGCATCATGTATTAAGCAGTCACCATGTATTCCTCACCTGGCTATCTTCATACACTGAGTGGGCACTCTGGCTGCAATCCTTATTGTGCCAGGCACACAGCTCATACTGTATTTTTGCCTGCTGTATCTGGACTATTCCATCTGCTTGTTCCCATTGTGCAGCAGTTTTTCCAGGGCTGCTGTAAGTCACATCGTAGGTATCCTGCTCTCAGATGCCTGTTTCAGTCTCTCCAAGAACCCTATTACTCTAAGTCTAAGGGAGCAAAACCACACTTACAAATTACAGTTCCTTTTCCAAAACCGTGTATGCCCACATCTATTTTCATCTGTTTCATCACCATTAGGTCTTATTATGATAGCTACGTTTCCTGTTTTCAAGCTTGAAAGAGCATTGCTTTAACCTTTTATAGTAGCATTTGCTTTCTACCTTCATGGCTTGACTTATATTGTAAATGGGATGCAGTTTTTCCAGTATTGATCATAACAGCTCTGCCATAGTAGTCAAGAAATATACATCCTTTTGTTCTTGACCTACGTAGTTCTATTAATTTCCCACGTAATTTTAAAAATCATTGTTTTCAAACCTAAAAGTAGCCTTATGCTTGAGTATAGCCTCTGTAGTGTTTGCTTCTAGATATATGACCTTGCTTTTGTCTGCATTAAGTCTCCTAAATGTGGCTAACCAAAGTTTGATGAAGTGTAATAAAGACTAAGAATGTGCCAGCTCTCTTATTGCTTGGATCTTCCATGTGATTTATAGTTGCCTCTTGCTGAAATCACGGGGGCAGAACTACAAATTTACTTGGAAGTATTTTGCTCCTTACTGGCTGTTTGGCTTGCTCAAGGTATCATGTCCGATCAGCTTCATTTGTTTAACATAACTAGAAGATTTTAATGAAAAATATGAGTAGCTTTGAGGATATTAAAAAAAAGCCATAAACAATTTACTGGTATTATGTTTATGGATTTTTTTCTGCCTCATCAATTCCAGAATTTGACTAGCTAACATGAAAAATTCTTTAGCATATAAAAGAAAGGCCTCAGGTTAATTTACTTTTTTTTTTTTTTTTCCCCAAAATATCTTTAAAAATGCATCTTATATACATAAAGGACTGTTTGCATCATCTAGTATCACTTCTGAATTTAATGTATGTTCAGATCAAAAGGAAGCAACACTGAAAGTGCTGCGAACTTCTATTATAAAAATTCTGGCCCCCAAATTAACTACTATTTCAAAGCACAAATTTATCATGAAAATGCACCTATGATTGCAAGAATCTCCATGACCTCACTTGGAGTATTGTGTGCAGTTCTGGTGTCCTCAACATAAAAAGGACATGGAACTGTTGGAACAAGTCCAGAGGAGGGCCATGAGGATGATCAGGGGACTGGAGCACCTCCCGTATGAAGATAGGCTGAGAAAATGAGGCTGTTCAGCCTGGAGAAGAGAAGACTGCGTGGAGACCTCATAGCAGCCTTCCAATACCTGAAGGGGGCCTATAGGGATGCTGGGGAGGGACTCTTCAGTAGCAACTGTAGTGAGAGGACAAGGGGTAACGGGTTTAAACTTAAGCAGGGGAAGTTTAGATTGGATCTGAGGAAGAAATTCTTTACTGTGAGGGTGGTGAGGCCCTGGAATGGGTTGCCCAGGGAAGTTGTGAATGCTTCATCCCTGGCAGCGTTCAAGGTGGGGTTGGACATAGCCTTGGATGGCATGGTTTAGTGGGAGGTGTCCCTGCCCATGGCAGGGTGGTTGGAACTAGATGATCTTAAGGTCCTTTCCAACCCTAACTACTCTATGATTCTATGATCACAAGTAATGTTAACTAGGAATGAGTTAGAGGCCCTACACTGCAAAAGATAATTAGGAGATTATGCACAAGAGGTCAGTGAAGAAATCTTTCGAAAATACTGAGAAACATTTCAGATTATTTAGTATAAATTTTGAGTTTTTCACATCTCCAACTGTTTTTCCTCTCTCACACAAGCTATAACCCTCCTTCTGAGCCTCCCACCGCACAAATGTTTGACACAAGCATTAAGGTTTAACAGTGGTATGTGATCTTTATTATAAAAATAGTTGAGGAAATATTTTATTGTTATTTCTGGTTTGAAATTTTATGACTACAATTAAAGTATTTCAGACCATGAATAGTCACAGAAAACACCAAAGTCATGCAATAGATACATTACCTGAGAGTAAAGATATTGGCAAAGGTCTTCCACCAGAAATACACCTAACCATGTACCTAAATTTGGAGGGTACAAGTTTCGAAAACTATAGTTTGTTTGTTTTGCTCCATTAAGTGGAAAAGTGATACATACACTTTGAAAATAAAAATAACATCTGCCGTAGTAAGAAATTTCTAGAATACCCTGCTAATTTACTATCGTAAATATCACATAATGCGGAGAAAAAATGAACTTGTAGCAGGGGTCCTAGTCAGGACATCAGATAACAAAAGGAAGCCCACAGGAACACTTCCTGGGTCTGCCATGATGAGTGGAATGTGTCTGAAGGAGCAGCGGTGTGTCTGGTGCAGACTTCTGTGAGTTAGTCACACCAGCCCGCCTTTAAAGTCATCAGAGAGGAACAGACATGTAAAGGACACAAATCGTACAGATGTTGTACTGCAAGCACCTAAGGCTGGGTGAAACACAATCCCTCCAGTTAGATTACAGGTGTCACACTGAATTCCATTGTGCCACATTTCCCCCAGTTTAAAATGCATCTAATTCTTTCTTTCTGCTTCCTTATGTCTGTTGAGCTTGCAGGCACACCTGCTAAAAGAAGTGCTGGTGGTTGCACACGTACAAAGCACAGATGGAAGCGATCCTGCACCTCAAGAGAAATAAATATGAACTCCATTGAGTAGAAGTATATTTATAAACCAGAAACAAACTATACAGTGGAACACCCTTAATGTCCACAAAAGTCAGTTCAAATCATTACAAGTAGAAGGAGCGAGTCCTACAAAAGACTGCATTGTGTGAATGCACATGAAATAGCCCAGAAAAACGTCATATTATTGCTTTTTGTTTGCTAAAAATAACTGCTTTAGAACACTGATAATTTGTTTTGCTAAGAATTATAGTATGAAAGTCCTAACAGCATCCTGTGTAAAAGTTTTGGGTTTTTTTAAAGATAATCTTATAACCATCATATTTTACCTGAGAGATTTACAACGGAAGTCAATATCACTTCTATCACATCTAGAAACTGCTATAAGTAACATATCATAAGTTGTTCAACTGGTTCTGAAAACTTCAGTACATTCAGATGTGTTTCCTCCACTAGAGTTCATCACTCTCTTCGGCAAAGTGAGCAAGATTTTACATCTTAGAGTATTCTAGAAAATTACTGTTCAGTCTTCCATTTCTACATGCAGTCCCCATTGTTCCTGAAATTGCAGGAGATATATTTCTTGGTCCTCTGGTGATTCATCAGATACCTCTCTCTCATACAGTCTGGACAAAATTCCCTCTTTATCAGGATCGCCACGCTTGAATGCTCTTTCACATACCTGATTTTCAACACTGGACAAGGTAGGAATATACAGTCTTCCAGTGTGAGGATCCCAATCTACTAATATGGTCTGTTCACCCTTTTTATCTGTGAAGCCCTGTGTTATTTTTTCCAGCTGAGGATAGGATATCTTCCCAGATTTTCCAGTATCCAAGTCTACATCTACCAAGTTGATGTGGGTTACACCCAGCAATTCATCTGTTCCATCAATCACCTTCAAACTAAGTTCCTCTACTTTCTGTCCCAAACAAGGATCTGCTGCCCTCATCACCTCTAGTTGGGGGCAATATGGCTGTCCTGTTTTCATAGTAACCAAGTTCTCCAAGGCAATTTGTGGTTCACTTAGTAGTCCCCTGAGGGCACAAATGTTCTCTTCCAGTTCCTGAACAGGACTGAAGTCTTCAGCTCTTACATCATGCTCATACTCTACAGTCTCTGTACTTTTCTGTCTCAAAGTATTCTTTGTTCCAGGATGGCCATAGGATGGGCATTTTTCAGTTTGGTCCCCTTCTGCTAAAATCTCTTCATGTGAAATTTCTTCATGTGAAGTCTCAAGCAATTGTTTTGTTTCCAGACGTTCTTTTGAAGTCAAATCCTTCTCTTCAGTGCCACTGTAAACAATGTAGTAACGGGGACTTTTCCTTTCTGGCAGATGATTGGACTCCTGAGATGGTTTGTACTCATCCCCGTTAACAGTGATAAAGTTGACCACTATTTTCTCACATGGTATGAAAACTCTTTCCCTGCATTTGTCAGTGTAGTGCCATAACTGGAAAGCAAAAATATTTTTATTTGCGTGAAGTATAATAAAAATACCATCTTGCTGTTTTTTACACTGTCATATTTTTAAAATATAAGGCTAGGTTAGACCTTATTAGGAGATTATTTCAATTCAAGGAAGAAATCTCCAGGAGATTTTATATGCTCCACTTTTTTTATCTGAAGTAAAATTGTATCATGACCAGTTCTAATGTCCCTTTCCTCACCTTCCCCATGTCAAGATAATGGTTAGAACAATTTTGTCAAATTCTGGTTTTGTCTCCATCAGCACCAACTCAAGTGACTTTGGAGAAAACATTAGAGTTGTCCATGGATCGAAGGTTTCAGAATCTATTCTGCTCTTTTAACAGGTAAAGAGGAAGTGCAGTCAAAACCACATCCCACAAGCACAGAGTCAGGTACCATGTTACAGTATAGCTTACAGAGAATTAAGTATCATATTTCCTTTCAGAGAGGAAGCTATACATCAGGTTGGAAAGTGGTGTATGGAGCCTGAATTGTGCTATCTGTCACAGGATGCTTTTGTGAATGTTTCTCCTGCCACCTCCGTGCTGCTCTAGATTTCTTCAGAAAGATCAACATGTTGAAACCAACTCCCTTATGTCTCCCATCCCATGGTGTCATGCAGGTTGTATTAACATCAAAATGTTCATTCGTTATTGTAATTTCATATTTACAGTCCAGTGATTCATTTAGAGATAGCTGTGAGAAAGGCCTACGGGGCTCATGGACCTGGAAACCAGGAATATTTTTTAGACTTTATAGCATCTTTCTAAAAACTAACAAACTTTGCAGCTCTAAGAAACTTGCAAACATTTTTACATAGAAAGTGTATTTGGGCTGTTTAAATAATAGAATGCGTTCGTTTATGCATTTTTGGGTGTTAGGAAATAGTGCCATATTTCAAAGTATAGTTGAAATGCAGATTAAACTATCTCTATGATGCACACGTTAAATCCTTCACAATTACAATTAAGTGGAAAATACCCAGTAATACTCCAAGAAAATGTCACAGAATTTCTGTATTCCTTTAATTATTTTCCCTTCTTGTTTCTGAATTCAATCAAATAGTAACTTTTGTTCACTAAACCTCTACAGTGCTTCTTCCTATATAAATTTAAGGAGCGCCAACCTTCTAACAGAGCTTGCCTCAGTGCTTATGGCAATGGCATTTCCCAAAAAACCAGCTCTGTTCTGATGCTCACTACCTCTTTTCATCTTTTCAGATTTGCTCATCTTTTTAGACTCAGTTGCTAACTTAAATTATTACTCTCTTTTTCTTGCTTTTAATAACCTTCAATGTGATGTTCTTTTCATGATATCAGTGCCAACTAGAGCTTTTATTTGCAGGTAGCCAAATTGCAGCCAGTCTGGGACTCCGACTCAGAGCCCCACAAAATACACACACCTGCTGCGAGTGTCAAGATTGGCAGTGACCTCCCGCAATAGAGAACACTTACCAGGTTTGTTGGATGTTTCTGTTTGCTGACATGAATATACCTGTGCACACAATAGCATATCATTGAAATAAAAAGGGCAGCTAGTACGATAGGCAGAACATATCCAAATATGATTGTTACAGTCTCATCAGCTGTTTTATCTGTTAAGAAAACATAAGTTTGCGTTATACTGAGCAACTTTTTAATGCATTCAGATAGCAATGTGAGCACTCATCATACATCCTCTTATCCTAAAATTGCTTGCTGGATATGGGATGCAAACATCTTAGATAAATAAGTAATTTGCAGGAAATAAAAAAAAGAAATTTGAGCTACAGGAAAGTTATTATCATTATCTAAATTATACATTAAATTCTAAAAAGTAGTAACAACCCCTTCCTCAGGTTCTTCTGCTGCTAACTTCAGAATAACCCAGATCTGGTACTCCCAAACACCATTCAAGGAGAAAAAAAATATGTTTTCCATTCACTAAGACTCCAAAGAATGCAGATCTTTTTCTTCAGAGGTACTGATGTAGCTTTCAGTCAGTAGATCCCAGCCATGTTTTATTAAAGGCAAAGATTTTCTTCATTGGTACAAATGCACAGAGGGGAAAACCAATGCTTCACTCTCAGAGTGGATATATAAAAAACTTACAAACCTAATCACCATGATTTTTTCTAACTTGCATCTTCTTTTTTTAATTTGCCAGTTTACACATACCTTTCAAGGTAGCAATGCAATATTCTTTGGAGAGCGCACTGTGCAAAAGTGGTGTGGTGACACGTATCTGGGCGCTGACACAATAAGGCGTTCCAGGTTCTAACCGGGGCACAACCAAGGTGTTGTTGCTGATGGAGAACCACCACTGAAAAGACATAAAAAAAAAAGATACTTTTTTTTTTTTCTCTCGTGTAACTCCGCGGTTATGATTCTTCTACTGAACAATTTCATGCTTTATGTGAAGTAGCACTATGTGCCACGAGTCAGCCACATTCTCATTCTGATGTTGCAATGGAGCTAAAACATCATTCCAGTGCTGCCCTGACCCAAAGGCCAGTGAAAGGCACACACCACAGTTCCAGAAAATCTTTCAAATTGGGATGTTCTGGTAAAGATAGGAGCCTTAGAATAAAGGTGCTATGTAGGCCTTGGAGTCTAAAGTAAAGTAATCGCTATACATCAAGTGTATTGATGAAAAAGAAAAAACAAAGCCCACAACACGACCAAAAACCTGCCAAATACCTTTTGTCTACCTCTATTTGCTAATCTTGGCATTTTAGTATCTCTTTTGACAAAAGGTGACCTTTCTGGTACAAAGTTTCTTGTCTCTTTTCAGGAAATTCTGAGATATGCCAGAGAGATACTGTGCCTGGAGGATGGGAACAGAAGAACAAATGTTTTTGTAACTGATCACTGAACTCTTCCTCACCTATTGTGTTTATGCTGGGAACTACTACTTGCTAATGACACATAAATCAGCAGAAGCATCAGATGTGATAACAAAGGATGCAGCTTGTCACGATGTATTATGAACACTGCTAGAAGACTGACTGGCTGGGGAGCAGCCCTGCCAAAGAGGATCTGGGGACAGGCAGCAAGACCATGAGCCAGCCAAAATGTCCTCACAGCAAAGGAAGCCAACAGCATCCTGGTCTCTATTAAAAGAAGAGGGAGCAGATGGAGAGGAGGGATTATTGCCTTCCACTCAGCTCTTATCAGACCATGTCTAGAACGTCATGACCAGTTTTGTCTCATCCAATACAGAAAAGTCTGACAAACTAGAATGGGTTTAGTAAAGAATGACCAAGATCCTCAGCCTCCAAGTGCTGGAGTACTTTCCCTGTGAGGGGCAGCTGAGGGACCAGAGTTTGGTCCACGAAGGCAGAAGTGATGGCTTCAGAGGGGACCTAACAGTAGCACCCAGGATGACCCATCAGGACAATAGAGACTTCACAATGCTGAATGCAGGAAAGATGGAGACAGTGGACATAAGTTCAAAAAGAGAGGTTCAGATTGGATAAAAAGAAATTACTTTCTCCCTAAGAGCAAAGTCAAGCAGTGAAACTGATTTTGCAGTCCCCGTCCTTGGAGGCTTTCAGGATGCAACTGGACAAACCCTAAGTGACCTGGTTACAGCTGACCCTGCTTTAAACAGGATTTTGGACTAGAGACCTCCTGAGCCCCCTTCCAACCTGAATGATCCTACAGTTCCTGTAAGGCTATGAAATCTATTTCAGCCAAACCAGACAAAGTGCATTTCAAGAGCACAGATTTAATAATAGCAGTTCTACAGCCTTGTCAAATCTTACCCTCTTCTTTGTTTTTTTGTTGAGGACAGACACATTGTATTGCAGGCCAGGATACACTTGAAGCAGAGATATGGATTCTCCCTCAGGACTCCTCTTCCACTTCTCAGGAGCAGTCAGAATGACTGAAATAGATTTCTCAGTAGAAGACACACTTACCATGGGTGGATCAATTTTAGCTGGAAAAACGAACACGTACAAAAAGCAGACAAATGCAGCAGAGGCACACTGATTTGACCATGCAAGGTTTTTTTAAAGCAGTTAATATTAAATTTTCATAAGTAATAATGTTAATATTAAATTTTCCTAAGTAGGACTTTGAACAATTAACTTATATTGACAGAAAATTACTTCATCAGATAACTTAAGAGGATCTTTACAGTGAGAAGGTGAACATTGGCCTGGAATTTTGCCTAGGAATTCCTGTGACTTTGCAGGATAAACAACCTTGAAACTCAATTTGCTGAAACAAGTTAAATTACCAGTACGTGCTCAGATTATCTGGCAGATAAGAGATATTGTGCTCTAGAGTATGATTACTGCTTGGTTTAATAGAACCTTTTCAAAATCTGAGTTCTTTATGCTATGCATGGGCCACAGCTTTTATTCGCCTTGAGTAAAGATTTACCATAGCATAAAATAATATTCAGTTTATGTAAGACCATACATATAACACACATCTATCCAAATTCTAATACAATTATTTCAAATTACTTCTGCCACAAGCATAAATGTGAAACAAGTGCAAAAAAATCTAACCTCGTGTTCAAACTAAAAATATTATCCTCTATGAAGGCACACGCATTCTGAGCACACAGATTAATCAAGGCCATAGAACATCTGGCTGTGTAATTAGCTTTCCTTACTGTCTGTAAGAGGGTTGAATCGTGTGGTCTCTATCCAGTCAGAGCACATCCCATTTAGGAAGGCTTTAACGCTCGCATAGTATTGGTCTTCATAGTCAGATGTCTCACTGGACAGGTCACACCATGTTCTGTTTATATTCCTGCATTCTGGCTTTCTAATCCATTTGCCAACACCATACCTATATTGAAAAAGAAAGAGAAAGAAGCTGTACAAAAGCTATTGCCATGATATTAGTCACCTGATAATATAGCACAGAAACTGCTATTATGGCTGATAAAAGTTCACTTGTTTTGCAGAAATCCGCATTTCAAGGAATTCCCAGCTTCAGCTGAGATAAAACACGATTTCCACAAGTTTTTTGATGGAAAATAAATGAGAGTAGGCTTCAGTCTCCACAGCTTTAGTTTAAACTGTAAATACATGATAACAGTCAGGGTAACTATTCATATATAGACAAATAATTCAGAGTGGTCAGTGCTTCATCCTGGGGTACAGAGAAAGATTCTGCTCAAGATCTCCAAGATGAATGGACAGGAGGCTACTCATTACTGGGTGTTACTTCTTTTTCTAGTTGAAAAGAAAGACTCAGTTGGAATACAGTGAACTTCAAAACCCTTCTAGTTGAAAAATGGGCATATACCTGCTACCAGCAATGCATTAGTACTAACCAGCTCTTCTACAATAGTAGAAGAAATCAAGATCTCCTCGGAAAATTCTTGCCTGAATTTCATCAAAAGCTCCTGCTCCTCAAATTCACATTATTAAGAATTTCCCCTTTGGCTGCTAATTAGTAAGGATATGTGTCAGCTTCTACATGACTGCAGTACAGTATCACTCCCCAGCATTTTCCACCTAGCTCAAGGCATTGCTTTCCTAGGTAGGTATAGGCACACAGGGATATACTTGTGCAAGATGGCCATACCTATGACTACAGACTCTTCTGTGGACCAGCTGACCTGGCAGACAGTATAGCTAGCGCTCTCTGAGCATTTTATCTGGTACACAATCATCTTTCATTCCATAATTACTGAGCACTCTCCCCTTTTCTAGGAGGTCAGTTATCTCATTACTATTAGCACAGATGGCAAGAGCCGAGCAAAAGACATTGCTGTCTCTGACTGTAAAAGTAACTCCTTGCTTTTTCTGGTAGCCAGTTCCAGTCACTGGAAACTTCTGGAGATCTACATTAGTTTTAGTGTCATGAAAACAGTACTGGATTGAGGGAAGTGTAAATATTAGAGGTAAAGACTGGGAGAATTACATTATCCATGACAACAGTGCTAAACCTATTTATAAGACAAACTTCCAGCACTGTCCTTTACAACGATTCAGTGCTCTCTTGGATGGAATAAAGGAAACGGATTCTGGTCCTCACTCAAATTCCTTGCTATCCTACAAATGTGCAGACCTTAAAAATACGAGGGCCTAATTCCAATCACATTACTTGGTTTTTTTTACAGTGCTTGATAAATTCAATGGATTTTCTCCTAGCTTGAGAGTTAAAAAAAAATCGGGGGGGGGGGGAATGGGACAGGACATGGGCTGGATCTGTTAGAAGAGACCAACGGAACACTGGGTGCTGTTAATATTCTATTAAATACTACATTGCCAGATCTGTTTAAATGTGTACAGAAGGTTAATGGGTACAGATGCCAATCCACAGCACAGTCCTCCTTCATCCTTCTGCCTCATTTTTCAGGAATGCCCTTGAAAGCTTTAGTCTGTTGCATACTACACTTCCTTCATAGGAAGAAAGTCTCCTTATAAGTGTTTTTAACTGGATTTGAAATAAACAGTGCCAGAGAAAAGTTAAAGCCCATACTGCTTAAGTCTAACCCACATCTTAGTTCACACTTTACTTTTTTATAGTCATACCTTGCAAAAAAGCAATTTTTTTAATTACTATTTAACATGCTAAAATTAAAGTAAATGGAGAATAAAATAAACCAGCCAACTTACACCAAATACTTCACCTTGTAGAGTACTCCATGTCCTGTGCCTTCTGGCGCTGACCAGTGAAGGACATTCTTCATGTTTATAGATTCAAAATGAACATTCCTAGGGCTGGGCAAAGAACAACACAACACACCTGAGAAAAAAAAAAAATAAGAAAGGAACAACATCCCTAAGAATCTGCAAATACACATACTTTCAAGTTATGAAACAAACCCAACTGTTAAGTAAGCCATAAAATTCTACATACTGCTGTTCTTAACACTAGAAGTGCAAGGAAAACGCCATGGAAATTCAATTTTTTTTTGGAAGTGTCCCTAGCTAGTGCAGTCCCAAATTCCATCTGTATGAATGTTTTTTTCTCTAGCAAAACCAGCTTTGCCATTTAGGGTAGACAATAGCATGGAAATATCAGGGACTGGAAGCTAGAGCTAGAAAAGTTCAGCATAAAAGACACATGTATTTTTAAATTTGTCAAGGTATTTGACCATCAGAACAATTTAATGCTGGAAATTGTAAAAATATTCTTGCTGCTTCGGTAGAATCTTGTTGTAGGTGAGTGGGCTTTAAAAGGTCAAACCAGGTATTTTAAAAAGACATGTGGAGTCTACTGCAAACAGAGCTTTACAAACAGAAGTATGACTTCACGCTGGAGAATCAGAGTGGACAATCACAATATCCCCAGTGTCATTTGATCATCGATGCTGGTTCTCCAGAATGCCAGAAGCAAACACATACTGCTAGGTCACTCATATAAATTTCTGTTCATTGCACCACCTTTTGAAATTAATAAACAAGCAAGTCTGGGGCTCTTAAGAATCCATTTCTCATCTTCCTAATACACACTCCTAATGAATAAATCTCATGGAGATGATTGCATTGCTTAACTGCTTGCAAAACAGAGGCCCATGGGTTCAGGGTTAGAATCCAAAGCTCCAAGTTGTGACTCAAGCCCCAGCACCTCCTCCATGAGAGCTGGGCCCATGAGAGCAACCCCAAGACCAGCCCTGAAGCTGGAAAAGAGCTTCTCATTGCAAGCAGCCACAAGAGCATAATGGGGAAGAGAAAAAGTGACTCTGTGGTTCTTCTGGACTTTTCAAAACCCTTTAAGCTCTTCCTCCAGGGATGCAATTCTAGTTCTTAAGACATCAAAAGGAGACAAAGGGGGAAATAAAGCATATTAACATGAACAGTGGGAACCTCTCTGAATGAATAGTCCTTGATCTTTGTTACTTCTATAAGCAGATCTTAGGGGCTTTTTGCAGTATATTTAATTATTACTAGAGTAATTGTGTTCTTCCTCCTGTATATGTAACATATAGTTGCTTTTGTATGCAAAGGTTACTGATTAACTTGGTCGTTCTGTCTTTGAGGCAAACAGCATAAGCTTTTCTCTTTAATGCATTTATTAGCACAATGTTCTTGCAATTCTGTAGAGATCAACTACTTTAAACTGTCTTGGTGGAAACTCTGGATATTCCAAACCTCAAGCTTCTTGTTAATGTTAAAAACAAACCAACTCCAGTACATGCCTGCATCTGTATCTTCAGATCATAAAGCTGTTTATGGAGAGTATTTCTAATGTTGCTCTCTCATCTCTATTACTCAGCCTGTGCTCAGTGTCTTTCAGTTTTTTGCTAGTATGAGAACAAGTTTTGTCAGATAGAGTCCTTAGGCCAAGCTTTCTTATTTACAAAGTTTGTAGAAAGTCTCATTTCCTGGAACGCTTGGAAACGGAAATGCCCAGTGACAGCCATCTTGTAAGAGCTCAAACTATAGATAACCAAGGATGTGAAAGCAGTAGAAAGAGACCTCCAGGATTCTGCCTTAACATTTGCTTCCAAATGGGAGATACAGAACTTAGAAAATAAAAGGTTTTGATTTCTGCCAACATAAATGTCCTCTACAACTGCTTCACTGAAACTAATCCAAATGTGAAGATGAAGCTGCCCACGAGAGACAAGAAAACAGCCTAAAATTTTCCACATCTGTTCAGAAGAATAGAGAAGATCCTAAACCACTAACGTATATGCTACTAAGAAGAACAAACCAAAGCCAACATCATGTGGACTATGAGAAGTCACACGCGCACCAAGTTTTATTCTTTGCACCAGATCCCAGCACTAATGCATATGAGAGTACACGAAACATATCAACTGCAGAATGAAAGATTTAAAAATAAATTAAATAAAATCTTCAGTCACAAAATCCTGCCCAAGCCCCGGGAAAAGTAACCAGCCAATCCATGTAGGGAGAGAGGGAGTGACCAAGGCAAGATCAAATTTTGTGATCCAATTTCCATGTAGGAGGAAATACTATGTAGGTATTTTCTTAGATTGCTGGGAATCAAAGCCATAAAAGGCTTCTCATTGAAACTTTGGCTCTGAGCAAGGAATCAACTTTTAGCAGTCACAAAGAACAGAGGAAGATAAAGTCTTCCTTAGGTTGGTATATCCCTCTAGTCAGGATGGATCAGACTGGGTGCATCTCTCTCCCTCCAGTGGAGATGGTGGTCGAGCCCATCAGCCCTGATCTCTGCTTCCTCAGCAGTTAAATTTGTCAGAGAAGCACCTTGCGCAGGGAGGAGTGGAGGGGAACACTCTGTGTCTTTACATCTTCACATGAAAAGGATAATCTATGCTCCATGTCCACCACAAACAAGGAGAAAAAGGAACAGAGCTCAGTTTCAACAAGAAAAGAGGTATTGGGGAAGCCTTGTGGGAAGAGGGGCGACACATGATGGTAGGTCACCTGAGAGGGCTGCTGGAAGGTTTGAACAGCAGATTAGAAAGCCATCTGCAAGAAATTACGTTAATATGGCTGATTCTGCTTTGGGTCAGTGGGATGGACAGAGTGATCTCATAAGGCCAGTGCCATCCCCATTCTGATAGTCTTTCTTATACCATCTAATAAATCTAGCTTTGCACTGCATAGTAATAAATCCGGAAGGGATAACTGCTTGATCAGCTACAACCATAAAAAGGTAAAGGATGTCCCTAAAAGCTCACTTCTCACACCTTTTTTTTAAAAAAAAAAAAAGGTTTTGAATGTATGTACTGCTTATCAGGCTAATCCAAAATCACCAAACTGAACTGGCCAGAGGCAGCCAGGTTACCACAGACAAGGGAAATTACTTCCATGGTTTTCTAAACAGTTTTTGTTTGCCTATACCTTCCATTTGTCCATCCTTGCATAGAAACATTCATATTCCTCGAACACATCTTACAGCAGCAAGAGTCATATATTCCTGTTAGATGAAAACATTTTTAAATTAACGACATATGAAGGTGTTTTTGTTGCCTTTTTTTTCCCCTCCTCCCAGTGTGGTTTCTGCTGTGGTAAATGAAGTTTCAAAACAGAAACACTGACTGCAGCAGATGAGCCAATCTCAGCACACAGAACCCACAGACTGTATCTTTACAAGATCTAAATCATTACAACACTGCCAGCGTTCTCCCACCTGCCCCCAGCTCCATGTGATTTGGAAGGCAGAGGGACCAAGACCATTAACTTTCCATTAGCTGCAAAAGCAAAGATTTGGTTTCTAGTTCTGGTCTTGCCCCTTCAGTGAAGGGTTCTGTTTGCCCTTACAACAAAACATGCCATTTTTTCACTCCTCAATTCTGCATCTGTAAAGCAAGAATAAAACTAGCATGCTCCCTTATTTCTCCAGGGAGAATTAAGAATTAACTCCTCCACGTCTATTCAGTGCCCAATAGTATCAGCAGGCATGCGTAGAAAATACATCATATATAGAGCTTGCATGGTTGTCAGTCAGCAAAGGACTCAAGTATATGTATCAGCTGCTTATTTCAGTATCTTGTCTTTAAACACAATATATCCAGTTGTGTTCTGATTTTACTTCTATTAGCCAGGATTAATAGCATGAGTGTCACATGGAGTATTTTCAGTTTGTACTGGCCTACGTGACAGCAGAAATCAATCATACATGTTGCTTTGCTAGGTTTAGTCTGTCTCATTGATAGTCTGCATGTCATCACTTCCCAGTATAATAAAGTCACTTCATTTCTTGCATGGAAAAAACCTGCAGCCCTTATTACTGTCTTTGGAAACTCTGTAAATCAAACCTTGAGTAATATCATTCATTTCTTCATGACTCTGCACACCTGGACTGGAAAGAAAATAATAACTTAGGCTTGCAAACTTCACCGCCACAATGAAAAGCCAAGTCCTGATCTTAGAATAAGCTATTGCGAGACTCTCCAAAATACACATGACTTCGCCTGAAAACACCTTCACGTGCAAGTGAAAAACCACACTGACGTCAGTGAGATTATTCACATGAGTCAGACTGCATGGCAGGTACCTCATCATCTCTTTATGAAAGTGTCTGCTGGGTTTACAAACCTGTCAGTTTAAATTGCATAGACCTCCCTACCTGGTATGTGCCTTGCTCAAGCTGGTACTGTTCAAAGCTTGGTTTTGATTGTAGCGGTATCTATCTGCCTATCTATACACATAAACATACACACACACATACATATATATACACAAATATAAACATACAATTTCCATGATACAGCTACTACCCATTTAGCATATTTCCTTTTCATCTGTAAGGAGGCACTGCTGCCTATCTCAGTGATAAACAGCTGTGTTAAATGCCAATGTGGCAGAACAAACACAGCTGCAACTACCTGCGACCTCTCCTTATAAACAGGATTTGTTAACTTTTCACTTGAGTTGGGTAACTTAGCAGCTGCAAAGTATAAAACTACATAAATGTATAATAACAGGTATTTTTTCTGTACACTGGCTGCTAAAGCTCTGGGGTGGGAAGCAGGCAGAGTATCCACTGAAAGCTGACCTGCTGGCACAGAAATGCCTCCTGTGTAAGTACTGTCGTTAACTGCACTGCTTCCAGGAAGAGCAGCATGCTGTATATTACTGTGGCATGGCTAAAAGGGTGCAAACACCAAATTATCCAATAAAATAAAACATCCAAGAAGGTCACAGGGCTTCTCTAGACAACTGCAAGATATAATTAAAGACAGCGAGTGACGTGGAGAGCATTAAGACAGAACAGCGAGCCTTACTGAAATACAACTTTTCCCAATAGCCACAGCAGTAAAACCAGGGACTTCTCTCCTACGGAATTGAAAAGAGGAACTCCTTTTCTGACAACAACAGAGACTTTGGCTTCAACTGCTGTTGTATTTTCTTACACGGAAGCAGCCTTTGGGAGAAACTCTAATGTAAGTGGTTCCTTTGTGCTGTGCTGACTTTAGCTGCGCTGACTTTATGGGCAATGCTGCAGGCACTCCCTGTGCTTTGCCATTTGCAGCTGTCACTTCAAGGCCATGGACATGATCCATGCTTACACACCTCTGAGGGAAGGCAGCCTTTCAGATAGGTCGAGTCCAAGATTCACCTTTTCCCACTGGGAGCTTAGACCCACCAATGTTGCATCAAGCGATTTAGGAGCAATCTAGGACACCAAACATTGGCTTCAGAAAATGTTGTAAACCGTTGCCCTTTCTTTTGTATTTCTGTTCAACTTTGGGTAAGTTCCACCAAACTCCTGTAAAATCTTGCTTGTTCCTCCTATGATGCTGCTGCTCTTTATTTTTTAAGGAATTTTTGCTCTCTTTTCTTCCTTCACCTCATCTGTTTTAATGGCTATGTTGTTCTCAGTGAAAAAATACTCCCTCAAACACATGCCTATGCAGAACATAAAATGGTCAAACTCAGAACAAATGTCCATTTATCACCATATTTGGTAGCACTCTCTAGCAGAGTGTTGGGGCTTTCTTTTCCAGTACATCTGCAATCTCAAGCAAGCTGGCACTGGCCATGTGGGAATGCGAGGGAGTACATCAAGTGGTAAACAGGGGAACCAAGCCAAAACTGGAGATCAGTAGTTACAGAGAGGAAGGGAAACCCAGTAAAGCCAGGAATAGATGTTAGCGTCATTACCTGCTATTAGTCATCTTAGCAACAACTTAAATTAGTTGACTTTTTTTAAGTTAAGTGGGCTCAGAAATTTTTCTCTGTGCTGATTCTTTTGGACTTGAACTCCACAGGCTGGATAACGAGGACGAGAAGGAGAAGAACACAGAAGTCATTGCAGCTTAGCTGTCTTTCTCCTGGTGGGTTGCTAAAGCCCTTGGACTGCCGGGTCTAAAGTCAGGCTAACAAAACCATTTGACTTGAGCAGTGCTGGTGGGAATGTGGGGAGGAGTACGGAGGCAATTTCCTGTTTGAGTCACAGCAGCACTCAAGAGCTAACCACAAAGCACAATCTTACCCTCCCAGAACTGGAGCCCATCACTCCATTCATTTCATCCTCTGTTCAGAGGGGGCACAGGGAAGAGACAGATAGGGACAGAAACAGGGATGTAAGACAACATGAAAACCAGGTGGTGGAGCAGATAGAAAAGCGTAAGAGAAGAGATGGAGAAACACTGAAGGATGAAAGTTGGGCAGGGATCATTAGGGACTGTAGTGATAGGACAAGGGGTAACGGGTTCAAACTTAAACAGGGGAAGCTTAGATTGCATATGAGGAAGAAATTCTTTACTGTAAGGGTGGTGAGACACTAGGATGGGTTGCCCAGGGAAGTTGTAAATGCTCCTTCACTGGTGGTGCTCAAGGCCAGGTTGGACAGAGCCTCGGGTGGCATCGTTTAGTGTGAGGTGTCTCTGCCCATGGCAGGGAGGTTGGAACTAGATATCTTAAGGTCCTTTCCAACCCCAACTATTCTATGATTCTATGTAGGGTTTGTTTTTGAAGAAACAGGCAGGCTGCCACTGAAAACAGCTGAGCTTGAGGAGGTCATCAGGGGAAAGAGCGTGAGTGGAAAGACAGCCTGAAAAATGACAGAGATGCAAAAGGGGACTGAAGCTGCATCTTGCCTTGACATGTTCTCCTCCTCCATGTGAAGCCTTGTGTTTGTTTATGCAAACCACATCCTAACTTATAAAAACACTTCCACAGAGAATATTGGTCAAAGAATGTTTCAGACTCAGTCTGGAAAGACCCAAGTTCAGAAAGGTGGAGAAAGTCTCCCCAGTCTGTTGAAGGCTTGCTAGGAGACAGCCAGAGAGGGCCATGGCAAGTGACACCAATTCCTTTTTGCTAACTTATACGACAGAAAAGAAATAAACTGAATTTTCTTCGCACTGCATTGATGGTTTGCAAGTGAAAGAGTAAAGCTCACACTACCTAACCATGCCTTGCCACAAAAAACTTTCCTTAATACACTCCAGCAGGAGAAAGCTTTTGTCTATATGTTTTCTATTAATTCCAAGTGATCAATACTGGCCTGAAACAAGGTGAGCAAAATTCAAGGTGTGCTTGTCTAAGATTACTCACAATCCCTTCAAGGCTTCAGAGCCACAATCCGTTTGAATTAATTTCTGTTAAGTTTGGAATGAAAAAGACTTTGACAAAAAGAATTAATTTTAAAAGCCCATTGTTGGCACAATTCCATAACACAACAGCTGTTTCTTTTTAAACAGGTGTTTTAAAGTTATATAAAATATTTAAAACATCCCAACTATCCTGTGTTTCATTTTGAGGACTTCCTTTTCTCCCCGGAACATGTTTAGCATTAACAATGCATTAGTACTTCAATCACGCACAACCCAACAGCCAACAAAATGAAAGCTTAATTAGAGTACCTGACATTAGAATACATCTTACATTGGCTTTTCAAAATACCCAGAGTTTAAATAAGCTTTCTGCTTGAAATACTCTAAAAATTATGCTGTGTGACAGTTACCTGTTGAATCTTGATACACCATGTTTTGGAACACTCCTAACCTATCCTTACATAAAATACGTGTTTTTTACATATAAACTGAGCAAAACTTAGTTTTGGCTTTCATCTTTTAGTGCTGGCTATTATCTATTAGGCAACAACTGTCAATTTTAACCTAAATAGGGGAGATTCAAGTTACACATAAGGAAGAAGTTCTTTACTGTGAGGGCAGAGAAGCATTGGCACAGGTTGCCCAAAGAAGTGGCAAATGCTCCATTCCTGGCAGTGTTCAAGGCCAGGATGGATAGGTCTTTGAGTCAACCTGGTCTAGCATGAGGTGTTCCTGGCCATGGCCAGAGGGTTTGAATTAGATGATCTTACAGTCCTTTCCAACCCAAACCATTCTATGATCCTATGACAGCACTGTTTTTATTGCCTCATAGGTGTTGCTCCTTGCTCCCTGATGTACCGATGTCTAGAGAAGGGATTTTACTTTTCTTGAAGTCCAAACTAATTCAATTAGAGGAATTACAGATTCTGAATCCATTTTCCCTTGGACGGGAGATAAAGTGTGATGCCAATGGAGGATGAAAACTTCATTTCTGAGGGAAAGGCAATCCTCAGAAAAGAGATGCAAGTGAAATACCTTCTTCTGCATCCAAGATGTGAGAGGAAGGACCAACACTCCTATCAAACTTGCAATGCTGCCTCTCTCACAGGTAATTGGGCTGCTGAGGTCACACAGCCACCCCTGTCTGAATGATCATAAATAGCCTATTTCCAGTCCCCAGCCAGTGCTTGCAAATGGCAAGAGGCAATTTCAAGTTCCTCCTGTGGGACAGCCAGCACGGCTCTTGCATGGTGCTGGAGACCCACCAGCAACACCCCAGCAAACATGAGGCAGCAGGGCGGCGCATCTCTGCCTCTTTGAAGCACTCACAGAATTGTTTTTCCCTTCCTGTGCCCCACATTTATGCCTCTCCCCAGAGATGATGAAGGTCCTAAGTGCCTCTGGGAAGCAACTGCTTGTACAGAACCTACAAGAAATGAAAGTTTCCTGGGGTATACACCCATTTCTGTTGGCCTCCTGTCAGATATGGGCTGGTGTGTTTTGAGGCTCTGTATGACTGTTCAGTGTCCCACAGTAATTTCAGATGTGAACATGTCAGTACCTGATTAGAGGTATAGTAGTATTTTTAGTATCTTTCCTGTACTCAACAAGCATTTTTTTGTTAAAGCCACCAGTCATGATTTTTAGACTCATTTACCCACTACAGAGTAAAGTGATTTTGCTGTACAGAGGAAGTTATTTAGCATAATCATCTATGTCTTTTACACACGATTTCACAGAAGACTGCCTCAGAAATGGTTTTAAAAGGTGGTAGCATGCACAGCTGGGACAGCTGACATTCAAGGGAACAGCCAACACAATTCAATGAGATCAGGACCCTGACCATCACCTGGGCTGGCAGAGAAGCTAGTTCTCAGTCATATTTGAATGACTGAAAGTTAGTTTGAACCTGGAGAGCTGAACAGGTCTAGATCTGTACCTGTCTGCTACCTTCTTACAGTGGGAAAAAGCCCTGTCAGCAATGACACGTGCCTGAGCTTTCTCAGGGCACAGCTTTCAGTGCTTCTGAGCCACATCCTGTACATTACTATTTTGACTACGGTACCCCCTAAGAGCAGAATACTGATGTACTTTCAGAAAAGACAAGGAGAGCAAAAAGAAACTAAGTCTTTTGCAAACCAGATGCAATAACAAATACTAGCCCAACTGCTCCCTCCAGCTTTAAGAAATTAGTAGGAAATAAATTAACCCCTTTCATCTAAGGGCTGTAAATACCTACTCATGTGTGTTCTTATGCACAGAGTGCTATTAAGCTCAAACACATAAATCTTGGCAACAGCATATAAGATCCTTTCACCCCCTGAAGCAACATACTTCTCTTTCATCTCTTTGGACATATTCCTATTCCCATCACAGTAAAGGGAGTAGAAAACAGAAAGCTGAAAAATACTTAAGTTGTCAGGTGAGATTTAACTCAAGGTGGTATAAGGAAGGTATATACTGTGGTATAAAGAAGGTAAGAAAAGCCTTCCTCCTGTCCCTTCACTGATCTTAAAATATTCTTGAAGTAGTCAGGCAGACAGGAAAGGTCATCTATTTTCCATAAGAAAGAGATGTAATCTCTTCGTATGTAAACTATCCCATACCTCTAGTCCTAGAACTTGTTTCCTTCTCTTTCTAGTTAACCTAGTTTTACTGTGCAGTTTTCAAGCTACGGTGAGCAGTCAGTGAAAAGCTGCAAGTTACTGGTATACTAAGTATAAAGCACCCAGATCTGCACATCATTTAAATACAGCTCTCAAGAGAAACCTCATTCTTATTTAGAGATAAGCCTGTCTTACAGGATTCATGGTTTTTTAAAACTAAGCTTTAAGCTTCTTATAGTATGGGAGCTTTTGTTTGGCTCATGAAAAGGGTGATTTTTCTCTCTTTTGGCTATTGATCCTGTAGCTGTAGATAATCATCACCTCTTGGAGAGAAATAACCAGCAGAAATCAGTCTACAAGCCACAACTATAAAAAAAAAACACAAACTGGAACCACACATGCACAAATGACTTGAGTAATCTTAACCACTTGTTTCTCTTGGAATTGAGACTATAAAGGCCACTAGAGAACAACAGCCATAGAAGGGTAAGGTTGTCAGCTACAATGGTGAACCTGAATGTTCGCATGCACAACTGCAACCCACATCAGAGTTCTGGACTTTAATCACAAATCCCAACAGTGTTGGAAGTTTCTCTATAGAATGAACTGCCTCTAACCATTTCTATTCTTAATTACCAGGCAATAAGAATTTGTTAAGTTATGGAAATAATAAGTGAAGCCAAGCACTAGGGCACAGATTGCAGCATTGTCTGAAAAAACCTGGCATGAGCTTGGAAGTTAAAGTTGAGAAGATAAGGATGAGACTTTTGACCATATGAACATGACAACCCTTCATACACTGTAGTTCTCCTTATGCCAACATTTCTTTTTATTTGTTTCTATGTTACATTTATTCTTTTCTCCTTCACCTGGCAGAGTCAGGAAATATCACACAAAAAACCCCAATGTCAGCCCTCCCGTATACTGCCACTCTTATTACTGAAGCTTTGTGCCCTCTCTGGTAAACACATAGATTATCACTACCATGAATTCAATTCAATCTTGATGAGTACATAGATATATACTAGGTAATTTCTACTTTGAATTATTTAGCTAACCAAAGAAGACAATTGCCTGTAAGTTCTGACTGCATTTTGGTAACGTGCTGCCATCACTTCAAACTTCCCAGGATTCACACATCACAAAGTATATCCACAGGGCAATTAGTCTATTTATTATGTGCACACTCCATTTCTTGTATAAGAAATAACCTTATAAAGGAAATAATCTTCAGCATGCTATTTAATACTTTAGCCAATATTTACTGGCTGTGTCTATGCAACAGATCAGCCTCTTCTCAAATCCCAATCACACCTTTAATAACCTCATGTCAATACCAAAATATTTAAGCATTGCTCAACTTGGAGCCAAGCATTTCCCTTCTGTCCCTCACAAATTATGACTGGTGCTCAAATACAAGGTATTCATGCAGGAATAAAAGTGATTTTCAGGCCTTGTTTCTATCAAAATGAGCCAAGCAAGTTGCTTCTGCTGTCCCAGCTTTCACGGAGAGTGAATTGCAAAGAGGAGTCTCTCCCCTCCTTTCAAGTTCAGGAGCAGCATCCACACAGGTTTTTGAAGTACTGCACACATTCTGACCTCAGGAAGCCTTCTCAAGGATTCCCATGATATGCAAGGAGAAAAGGAAGTAGATTAGTAGCACTGGAATACTGCCTGCCTTCCGGATGGTTTAAACATGATAAAATATGTCTGGGCATCTATGCGGTCACTGAAATCCAGTTCAAGGCCTTAACTACAAAGCCCACATGGTGACACCTTTTATCCTTTTATTCTGCATTTCCCAGAACAACATCTTGATCAAAAGGAATGTTTTGTATATTTCAGGGCTCTTGCAACTGTGACGGAATAAATATTGATATTTGCTTAAAGGGAGGTCTGCAGCTGCTTTTCAAAATGTAGATCTATTTTATAATATTATAACATAAAAAATGAAAGACAAGCAAATTAAATCAGGTGTGTCAATGCAGACCAAGCAACTTATACAACTATCAAAAAACATTAAGAGGGGGAAGCTTTCAAGGTCCCATCATAAGAAATATAGTTGGTATAACCACAAAATATCTCCAGTGAGATCCAAGGCTATGTCTATGCTAACGAGTAATGCAACCCAAGAGGAGCAGGTCTGTTACATGAAAATGTTGGTATTGAGAAAATCTTGCCTACACTACACGCATTTCAAGGTTTTTTCTTTTTAAGACTGGACTAGCTCTACTTGCATTAGGCATGCTGATGAAGCATGTCTTCCAGGGCATCTTAATCCAGAATAAATCCAGTTCTAAGACTGTGTCACAGTACAGACAAAAGCACAGTAAGTGAAATGACTGAGATTTGCATCAAAATCATATGTCTCACCTGAACAAAAACAGTAAACACGCCTTAAATAAATATTCAGACTCATTTTCCTTTCCTCCCAATAAGGATATATTGTACCACCCCTGGCATTCTTTCTTTCTTCTGCATAGGTCTGCAAGACAGAGGCTGGATTCTACAGGCCAGAAATTTCAAGGCTTCTCTAACTGCAGAAGAATGTGTTTAGGGAAACCTCCACTAGGAGCATGGGGAAAGATTTCAGAATCAGAGCCACTCAGGGCACCGGCATACAAACTCAGTATCTTTGCCAAAACCCCACCCTGCCTTCTGTTTTAATCTGTCTCTTGACTGCTCAGGTAGGACTCCTGAGGATGATAACTGCCAACTACGAACATATTTTGGGATACAGACCAAACATATTTTGGGAATCACCCCAAGGACTATAAACAAGGGCTATCTCAAGAGCATGCCATCAATTCAGAGCTGAAAGTTAAAACAACCTACAGCGTTGTAAAATCTATTTCCAGCGTAACCACGGAGAAAAGAAAGAGATGAAGCAACGTTACAGAAACACACAGTCCTTGTCTTCCAGTTAAATATCGGGAGCCAGAAACACGAACATTAAACACAAGCACAGCTGGCTAACACAAACGGCGCACACGGCAGCCCAGCGCTGGCCCGAACGGCGGCGGCAGAAGCCACCTCCCGGGCTGCGGGCTGGGAAGTAGAAGCCCACGGAGCCGGGCCAGCTCTGCCCACCCCGGCTCAGCAGCCGTGCAATGATAACCGAGCGCGGAGACGACCGGAGCCCGGACCCACGGCCCGGAGAAAGATACGCACACGTGGGGGGTCGGCAGGCAGTGCCGCCACCTACCTGTGTGCGCCGTGGGGGGAGGCGGCAGGAGCAGCGACAACACCAGCAGCCAGGCCACCCCCTGCCGCTGCTGCCCTGCGCCCATGGGCGCTCACATCTCCCGGACCAGGGGTGCTCCACTCCGCTCCCCGCCACAGTTGCAGCCTCCGCCGCCGCGCAGGTGGAAAGAGCCGGCCGCGGCGGACTGGGCGGGGTGGTGCGGACAGGGCAGGGGAGGAGCAGTACCAGCCCTGTGCGGGGTGGTGTCCCCATGGAGGCTGTGGGGTGTCCCCACTGGGGGCTGCGGCGGCAGGTGGGGGCTGTCTGGCTGCTTACGGGTCCCGCCTAGGCAGGTGGCGCTGCCGTCGGCTTCGTCTTGCGCCGTAGCACCGTCTCCAAGCTGAAGGATTTCTTCTGCTGCCCCCCCTCGGGGCTTCCATTGATGAGAAACTCTCTGTTGAAGCCACTGGATGTGGGTGGGATGTTGTTGTACCCCTTTTTTTGCAGAGGATGGTGAAGGCCAACATGCTGCAGCTGTGGATGTTCAGATGTCTTTTGTTTCCCATTATTTTTCGTTATATAGCATGTATGAATGCTGGGAGAGGCTATGGAGTCTCCTTCATTGGAAGAGACTCAAAATCCAGCTGGTCATGCAGCTGAGCACCCTTCTCCACCTGACTCTGGTGGGACTAGAGAGCCTGCAGAGGTGTGGTCCCGCATCAGTAGCTCTGGGATTTTGAGAAAGAACACGCTTTTGTTGCAAACAGAGCTCTTGCTGACTTCATGTGTAGCTGCTCAGTGCAACTGCCAGTGAGAGCGGAAGGAGATGAGGGAACCTGAAAGGGAACATGCTGTGTTCATGGGGTGCCACAGACTAAATACTTGAGGAGGTTCTAGCAGTTGAAGGTGCTGTGACATGAGCGCTTCTCCTCCCCTCAAATGGACCCTGGCCAGCTCCTTTCCTGCCAACTGATCTGATTTGCTGTTCTCCCAGTTGTTTAGTTCCCTTACAGCTTATTGCCACCATCCCTGGCACCCATTTGCCAATTTTTTGGTTTCTCCATTCTTTCATCACTATTTCCCTCTATGCCATTTCTCTCTCAGGCTTTTCTGCATAAAAGAAGATCATGAAAGCAAAAGCTGAAACCTGACTACTACATACCAATCCACTTTGAAGTGATGGTCAGCATGGGTTATGTTGGCTGGTAAAATGAGGGGCTGTGTCTGGAAATTGTTTATCTAATTCTAATTTGCAGAAGAAACTAAAAACTGCATATGGTATATATACTTGTTGTGCCTGCTGTTATGGTGGAGCTCCTGCTAGATCTCTCTCCCCAGATGCTGTTTCCATGTGCTCTACACTGGTTCCTCTTCCAGTCATCTGTCTCTGTCACCACTCCTTGCAGCTCCTGTGGCTTTGCCCATTGTGCAATTCACATTAGAAACAGGGCACTGGTTGAGAAAATGAGGTTTCCAGACTCAATTCTGGCTCCACAGACAAAATATAGGTTCTCAAAGTTCAAAGCCGTGGTCACGAGGCAAATAAACCTGCTTGATCATGGGCTTAAATACACATGAAGTGATAAGAGGGTCAGTAGCGAGTTCAGGTACTCAAATGGACAACGTCTTTCCTGTCAATGAATTTTGGCTGGATTTTTCAGAGAGGCCAAAAAGGTGCTTTGATGAAAGATCACACTGCTTTCTCTAACTGGAAATTTGTCCACATTCAGTTGAAAACTTCTTGAACTCTTATGGATAAACATAGTTGGAATTCTAAGCAGAAGTGGGGCAGGAGGCCTTCTGGTCATTTTTTATTCCCCTACTCTTGTTCTTGGAAATGTCTCAGCTGATTGGCTTAAAGCCTGAGGAAGACTTCAGTCTGGCTTCGAAACTGGAAACCTTGTCACAAGTGCCTAAAATCTGTCAGTGTCACTAACAGTGAAACTGGTCCCTCAATTTCACTGCCCCCTTTTGCTTTTTCTTCTTTTTCTTGATGAAAAAGAATAATGCCATTTGTATATCTTTACTTCCTGCCAGAGTTTGGCACTGCCCATAGCCTGTGCTGTCATCTCTGACTGCCCCTGCCACCTATGGCAGTGGAGCTTTCTTTCCATGTAATTTGGTCCTTTTCTTCAACTGCATTTTTTTTTCCTAAACTACAGTGTATATATATATATATATGAATATCAGTGATGGAAGAATCTAATTTAGCAGGACAGTGTTTCTGTTATTTACATCACAGCAAATCTGCATTAGCCCTTAACTGTGTAGCTTTACTCCAGATTGATTGTACAAGAGAGTAGTTAAGAGCTGATTTTAGCTGCTGTAGCTAAAAGGCTGAATTGGCTGAATAACTTTTTCTGTATTATAAAACAGTAGTTCAAGAAGTGAGGTTATTTATACAACTGGAAAATCAGGAGACCGTTTAGAATTATGTACCAGTTAACTTTGCAAACAACAAATAATAAAGATCCAGTCCTTGATACATTGATTTATACTCCTTTTTAGCTGTCGGGGCTATCGTTGTCAAACAAGTGTGGGAAAGAGATTATAATCTTTCCTGGTAAGAAGATGTGTGACACATGGTAAGGAGCAGCTTGCTTCTCCAGGGAACTTGCTGGCAGGCTTGGGAGGTTTCTTGGCTTCTTCGCCTGACCTCCTTGGCCCAGAAGCCCAGCAGAAGGAAGGAGATTAATGTGCTTGACAGGGTTGTTTGCGGGTGTTAACCAGCTCACATGCATCAACTGGAAATGCAAGGGTCTTTTCATTTTTTCCTTTCCCTGGAACTGGAACATTAGAGATGCAGTTGAAATCAAGTCATAGCTGGGCTTTTCAGCAATCTCCCTCTCATTCTGAGTACTGCTCATGTTTCTGAGAAATATGTTTATTTTATGGAACAGTGCACATATATGCATGTATACAGGAATACACACAGCTTTTGGCTTCATCATTGTCTGTAAAATCCCACGCTCCTTCCTCAGTCCAAGTTGCTGTTGGCTTCCATTGGAGATTTGCCTGAGTAAGGCCTGCAGTGTCTGGCCTCATGTTTATGCCAGATGACAGTGATATATTGACTACACTTGGGTGGTGACTATTATTGGGTGTGTTAATGGACAGAGAGTGAGGTGGATGGACTGCATAGCTATTACAACTGATCATGTTTATTGTCCATGAGCAATAGATCCCCCCTGTTTGGACAAAATAGAATCTAAATTTAGACTAAACATCAGGCTGCTGACGCATCCTTCCCTGAATCTGTATCTGCTATCAGTGAAGACAAAAAACATTTTAAAGACTTTTCTTCCCACCAGTAAATAGAGAGATGGCCTCAGAAAATGAGAGCCTACATTTTATTCTATAAACAGTTTAGCTCAGGAGTGTAAATAAAAGACTTGGGATAAACCGGAAAGTTCAGAGATGTGGCCATTATCCAATCTAGCCTTGCAAAACTGATCATTCCATGGAAATATTTAACTGGTTGTAATTAAACACACAGGGAGGCCAATTTTTGAATTATACACAGGGAAGACAAACTTATACTGTTCCTCAGAAAACATTTCAGGACATTTTTGGAAATTTCGCACTAATTTGATAGGGCAGTAGCAGTTCAGTACTCTTCAGTGGAACTTGAAGAAAAAGTGCCTGAAAATACTAAAAGATGCTATCAGACTTATGTTTTGAAACCGAAGTGTAGAACTGAGAAAGGTGTGTTGTCTGCTCACTGTCAGAGCAGGCTTGTGTGCCTTGTGTATCCTGAACACCAGCTACCTTGCAGTCATGAGTAAGAGTTTTTTTGGCTTAACCAATTGATTTAGGGCTAGATTGGGATGCTTTCATTCTGAAAGTTTTGTTCCTGATATTTTGTTCCGAATGTTCTGAAGGTTTATGCCTTTCATGTTTTCGACGTCCTTTGCCTGCCCATCAGTCCTGTGTTGTTGAATCTTTATTCTGCCAGCCAGATGAAAACTCAATTGCAGGCTTCTAGGTTTCACTGGTGCAAACAACAAACAATGTTCTTACCATTCAGATCAACAGAAGACAGATGGTAAAGTGCATCTTTTGCTAGACCCTGATATGTTTTACTGTGCTGACAGGAGCCTCTGATACTATGGATGTCTATGGGAAGACCGCCTGATTGCCAGCTTTGCCCCCCTCTATGCTGTTATTTGAAAAATTGTAACAAGAAAGTATCCAAAGAACCAGCTCAGTTGTGATTCTTCCTTTCTGATTGCGAAATTCAGTCACGTTTTGAAAATGAAAGAAATACATAGTTAGGCAACAATAAGTTAACAGCATTTTTTCCTTCTTTGATATGTGAATCTGTCAGAGCTTTCAAAGGGAAAGCTGAGGAGGGCAAAATAAAATTGCTTTGAGTGTTATTAAAGAGAGTTTTCAGCGATGACTCATATTCCTTCTGAGTTTATAGGTTATTCCTCAGCTACTAGTTTCAGTATAACAATATTCATCTTCCCCAGAAAGTACCTCTTGTGAGATTCTTCATCATCTTGTTTCCTAAGATATTTTTGTTATTTACTATGAAGGATTATAATAAAGTTCATAGTTTGTAAGGTATGCAAAATAGCACAGTTATATTCAGTTGTAGGCTGAAACAAAAGGATCAGATGTTTGTATTTCACCAAAAACTTGGCAAGAGGTCAACAGATCTCGTTCAAACAGTGTTCTTCTCCAGAACTTTGGAAAAATAGACATCTCGAAAAGTCCCACTATTGCTCACAGTGAACTGAAACACCTTAAAATTTCTTGTTTCATCTTCCTTTGCTCTTTATAGATTGACTGACTGAACAAAACAAGGAAACTTTAGCTCATAAGTAAAACAAATCAGCATCAATCAAAAATTGTTCTTATACACAGCTGCAATTAGAAATACATCTTTGCAGAGCACAACCTAAAGCACAAGCTTGGGATGAATGAGATTAGTACATATTCTAAACCCTGAAGATTGTTATCTGTGGATCTTTTACAACTGCTTCGCCTCTTGCCTCTTACAATCTGTTGCTAGTAAGTGCAAACTCGACCAAGGAAGAAGTTCTGATGTTCAAGATCCAGCTTGTGTGTGGCTGCTTTGAATATAGGCTCCCTTCAGTGAAAAGGGTGGAAATGCAGATACACTTCCTTGTCCACTCTGTCCCCTTCCACAGCAGCCAGAGTGGCAGCACTCTCTGTGTCAGATGAGACCATCCCATGTGTAGCTGACCCCCATCTCTCCTGTCATGGCTGAACTGAAGCAAGTCTTTCTCAGGACACTTCCTTGACTGTTTCAGTCAAATACAGAGATAGTACAGTACAGAGATAGCCAGTACAGAGACAGTTATACATACATTCTGTTCTGGATTTTATCAACAAGGAAATTCCAAAGTAAAAGGTTTTCTCCCAGAAAAATGTCTCAGACTACTGAATCTACCATGCTGTCAATAATCCCTATAAAAATAAACTTCTTATCGTAAGCGCTAACAGACCAAGAAAGCATGGTAAGCCTTCCAGTGACCACACTTGCTAACACCTTTACCAGAGTTGTTGCCTCTCCCTAATTCAACTAAGAAGACTGATTTTGATTCACTATTGTATTACATCACGTGTTATATGTAGGAGGATAAGGCATGTGATCTTAATTTGACTCCACCTACTGATATTGCCAAAACCAGTAAAGTTAAACCATTGCAATAAGGGAAGTGAAAATCATCCTTCTGCCCTCCAAAGTCGCAGCTGGAGCTATTTTGAACAGTGTATTTACAAATCCTGATTTGCATGGTCCAGACAGCAGGCCCAAGCACTGACCACAGCCAAGAGCACTCTTGTTTTGTAAAACCAAATCCAAGGTGAGTGCACTGGGATGGAAAAATCTAACCGAGACAGAGAAGTAATAATCATAACAGCATTACCCCCAACTGAGCTTGACCCAGGGCACTCACTGAAGCACAAAGAGGTCTGAGAAATGTCTGAGCCCAGCAGTGTGCAATATGAAGTGTGCCTCCGAGTTAAGATACTCTGCCAGTGGAAACCAGATAATGCCTCCTCAAGAGGAAAACAACTGACATCCTTCCTGAAGAGACTAAATTTATCCTGTTAGCAGAAAACAACCCCCAGAATATCAAAAGGTTTCACCCAAGGTGTAAGTGGGATCGAGAGAAGCTTGTATGGATTGGCCATGAACTGTATATCACTCTGCTGACTCTCGAGGAGGGATAGTAGGGGAAACTAATGATTCAGTAAGACATATGAGTCTCACTGAGCTGGTGAAGCCATTTTATTTCTTTCACCCCCTTCTCTTCATGAATTTATTGGATAGTTAAGCAGCACAGTGCTACACAATCCTGCCATACAAAGTAACAAGAATCGAGCATGACTCCCAGGATGACTCTTATAAACCTCCAGAAAACCAGGATCATGTTATGGTAAAGAATGTGCCTATCATGCAAACTGGACTTCTTAACTTTTTTGTCTGACACATTTGTAGCCTTGAGATACAGCCTTGTAGAACAGAAATGCGTTTAGGAAACAGCTGAAACAGGAGGTAAGGGTATTCCTTTCTGGGTCTTCAGAATACAACCTGCTCTTTATGTTATGGCACCTGGCCTAGAAATTGCAGGCAGGTGTCTTAGCTATATCCCCTGTTGCTATTCATATCATTCCTGGCCTGAGAAGAAGAATGAGGCAATATCAGCTAGGTTTAGGTCAGACATCTGTATCTGTGGGCTTACTCTAAGTTTACAAATAATTTTTGAGCAGCTGCAGGTTTTTTAAGGCTGGAGGGTTTTTTTGAGTGCTACCACATTTAGACGGATAATGTGCCTAAGCTTTTAAAAGCCTGATTTTCAGTCACCTGTTCAAGTGTTCATATTTTGACACCACCACCTTCTTTAGATATCTTCCTCAAATAGAGGCCTCCAATTCACTTTGGGAGATCTTGTTGTGATTTTGCCCTTGTTCAAGTGGCTAGGAAGCTACACATAATTATTAATGTAGGTACCTAAAGTCAGTCATCTCTTAAGAATTAGAGAAGCCTGAATCTGGGTGACTTATATTGTCAGGGTTCATCATCACACATACAATATGACTGGAGCCACTGCACACAAGACAGGGCTCACTGCAGACATGTATATTGAATGACCATCACACAGGTAGGCATGGTGCATCCAAACTGTACTTACAGTGTGCTTGCTGTGGGATCACCTTTCAGAAAATGGTTAGCCCATTAATTCAGGACATTAATTACATGCCTTAGCATCAATTGGAGGATGTAAAAAAATAGGTAACAACAGGTTTTGTGCTGGTTCCTGCAAAGTGTGATACAAAGCCGAGTACCCTGATGGCTACTTCTATTGCAGTGTAGACTTTCTAAGACTACTGCCTAACTCCTGCCTGCGTTTGCTGTAACTGGAGGTAATACAAGTCTAGGGCATTTAAAGTAACTGGATGAGTGCTAATTGGCTTGGAGTTTTAAAAAAGAATTCCTTGGTTTTTTCTTTCATGTTTTTTTTCTTTACCATAAAACTCTCCAACTGCAATAAGGCTTTGCCTGCAATATGCTGGTAATGCTTTGGATCCAGTTTAAGGAGGTGAGTTGCCATCTTTCATCTGATGAAATCCCTCACGAAGCCTGCAGCTGAATGCCTCAGAACAGTCACACCCATGACCGAATTTCTTGGGAACAGAACATGATACACTCCTTCTTGAAGATAGCTCCTAATTTGCGAAGATATAGGCAATGATCATAGACATTATACTGTGGACAAACAAGGCAATTTGAATACATTAACAGATTAATTAATAAACTGCATTCTAGTGCAACATCGTGCAATAATTGTTACTATGATGCAAGCAAATCCCTTGAAACCCATGGAAGTGGAGCGTGATCTTAAAGCTCACAGACGCAGCAACACAGTGAACGTATGTATATGGAGAACTTTGACATTGCAAGAATTTAATGATGTTACTGGTCAGAAATTGGACATATGAATAACAGCCTAGTTTTTCAGAAGCTAAAGGATGATTTTGAATTTATAGTAGTAACAGCAAATAAGTTAAACATAAATTTTGCTTCCACTGTAACTGTTCAGAAAATGAGCAAATCACATAACTTCTGAATAAAGATTCTGCTGATGTTATCTTCCCTGCTTAACTCCAGTACTCAACTGTTAACCTTTGAAATCAACGTTTTACAGGTATGCAAGTATTTTGTTGGTGTAGGAAATTGAAAGAAGAAATAGCCTATGAAGCATAATGGTATAATTTCGAAAGCATTAGCTGTAACTCAGACTGCTAACTTCTGAAGGAAACAAGCACTATTGCTACTTGATTTCCATGCAGTGGTAAAGAAATTGATAGGACCACAAAAATGCTTGATAGCATGAATACATGAGTAAATTCTATTAAACCTGTTTTTTAAAATGTCAACAATTCACTCTCACAGGAAACTGCAACTTACTCATTATATTTATCAACATCAATGTAATATAAAACACATTTTCTGTACATTTTATCTTTAGAAAATTTATATTTGCGACAAAAATCTTGAAGAGTTTAAAGATAAAATTTATCTTGTGTTTGCTTACTGTACCAGCTCTAATTAGAAAATGAATAGGGGAATATCTGTATCCATTGCCCTAGAGCAGTGTTATTTAGGGAAGTTGTACTCAAAAGCATCAGCTTACATTTGAAGTGAAATACTTGGCAAAGAGGAAATACACAGTCAAAATTGAAGTTACAACTCTGAGTAAGATTAGCCTCAAAATTAATGTCCAATTAGCCAGCTGATGAGGATATGCAAGACCTTTGCAGGCCTCGGTACTGTCCTGCCAAATAGATAGCAAAATCAATCTCACCAAAAAGCAAGAATTACCTAAATGTGTAGAATGGAGTTGTGGTCTAAGTTGGCTTCTCTTTGCTGTTATGGTGTGAAGAACTATACTTTCCTTTATTTTTCATTTTTGCCTTTCCACATAAAGGATCTTTTGGTTTGTGACTAATAAGCCTCCTGCTCTTAAGACACCACTTTGAGAATTGTTCCTGATTTCTGGTGGACGTGCTGAAAGCTGGAGGATGTTTTTGAGTTCACATCTGCCTAACTGTGTGCATTTGACTTTATAACAAAGTGGGTTTTTTCCTGTCACCCACTCTGGCACCAGAGGCTATTTCTAAGTTTCTGCAGCTTTTTTGGTTCTCAGCTCATGTGGAGTTCATTCACATGGCTCTTCCTTAGTGAAAAGGTTTGTAATAACCCATGAAAAGGTGCTGAAACTCCTTCTAATGATCCCCCATTATGCTGTTTTATCAACTACTTTCATCCCATAAAATATTTATCTGAAAGTGAGAATACAGTTAAAAATCTTTTATGAAGGACTCCATCATTTGTTTTTTACTTTAGGAGACTCAGTCCATGATGTTTCCTCCATGTCTACTTTTTTTCTGGGATGGAATCACTTTCTCAGCCAAAAGGAGTCTTAAAGTAAAGGTTAGAGTCACCGAACTTGCTTAGATACATATGTCTTCTCAGGATGGGCTTCAGGTATAGAAGGTTTTTTTCTCTATCAGTATCTTTGCTTCTTTCCCTCTCTTTCTGTAATGTCCAAATGAACGAAAAAAATTTACCGAAGCAGCAACTGGATGTCACCATTTTCTCACAATATCTACTGTGCCTTTTTACTCCAATTTTGTAACTTTTGTGGATGGCCAACAAGCCCCTACTGGGTGTTTGAAGTCAAGGCACACTGAGATACTTGCATCCCTACTGATGGGGTCCTTGGGGACACTGGAATTAAACTAAAGTAATTTTCAATATGGAATCATTTTATTGTGTGGGTGCATCTGCACATAAACTTTACACTGGGTTCTGAGCAGCACATAAAGGCTTGCAAGAGATAAATTAGACTAAGTAAAGCACTCATCATTAATCAGGGTACTAAACAAGCATGAGCGCTAGAGAATGAACACAGCTGCCACTTCATTTATCTTGCTGTCAGGAGGTAACTTTCCTACAGAGAGAAGCTCAGAAGTGGTGGCTTGGGGTCTTTTGTGTCTCTCAGCTTGCAGAAAATATGTATGCTCATGTACAATAAATGCATATCTACATTACATGCATATATGTTATTATATATACAAGTATACCACAAATAAGCCATTTTTTGTACTGGTGTGTGTATACTGATATATGTGTTCTCAATAGCCCTAAACTCTAGTTTGAGCTAAAAAGTGAGAAATATGCCTGTTTTTTTCAAAGGAAAAATATTTACTACTTATTTCTGTTCATACTGGGTACTCTGACTCAATAACAGAAATCTTGGCCTCAGTCTTACTATGGAGTTACCTTCTGTGATAACTTTCCTGACCTTCCACCTCATGAAGATGTGATGTATGTGTAGCTGATATGGTAAATCAGAAAGTCTTGGCTTTTGTTTCAGAAGGAATGTGGTGCTGGGAGGTAATAAAACCTATTTTCCCATTTTCTTTGGGAAAAAAAAAAAAAACAGGTAAGTGAAGTACAACTTACTGAAAGTCTCCAAGTGTTATTTTTATAGTAACTTCTCTATGCCAAAGGATATTTTGAAGACATGCTCATTATGTGACAAGCCATAGCAGTGGCTTGTCAGCTACTAAGTTTATAGGGAAACAAACTCCAGTGGCTGGTCTTCTTTAGTCTGACCTTTTGCATGAAAGCAATGAATCAGCTAACCTTCCATGTCTCTCATATTGTCCCAAGCTTTTAGGAAAAGGATGGTCGAATAGGAAGAATAAGTGCTGCTGCATAAAATTCAGCATAATGGATAGATCATTAACCTTTTAAGCCTGGTATCCTGGCTTCTGAAGTGGCCTACCATGGCTGCTTCAAGTGAGCAAAAATCTCCATACTTAGCAGGGATGGTTTATGCAGGGAAGGGGAAAGTTTTCCCAGACCAGAGCTGTGAGAACAGGTTTTCTGCAACGCCAGGTGGCACTGCAGCCACAGTGGGACAGCAGTGTTAAGTACATCAGCCTCAGGAACATAGGCATGGACGTGACATGTATACGTCCTCAGCACAGTGGCTTAGTCACAGAATCACAGAATCACAGAATAGTAAGGGCTGGAAAGGACCTCAAGATCATCGAGTTCCAACCCCCCCGCCATGGGCAGGGACACCTCCCACTAAACCATGCCATCCAAGGCTATGTCCAACCCCACCTTGAACGCCGCCAGGGATGAAGCATTCACAACTTCCCTGGGCAGCCCATTCCAGGGCCCCACCACCCTCACAGTAAAGAATTTCTTCCTCAGATCCAATCTAAACTTCCCCTGTTTAAGTTTCAACCCATTACCCCTTGTCCTCTCACCACAGTCCCTAATGAAGAGTCCC
Source organism: Amazona ochrocephala (assembly GCA_039720435.1). Lineage (NCBI taxonomy): Eukaryota > Metazoa > Chordata > Aves > Psittaciformes > Psittacidae > Amazona > Amazona ochrocephala. The sequence continues at coordinate 77,554,796 of CM077878.1, forward strand.
TCCCCAGCATCCCTATAGGCCCCCTTCAGGTATTGGAAGGCTGCTATGAGGTCTCCACGCAGCCTTCTCTTCTCCAGGCTGAACAGCCCCAACTTTCTCAGCCTATCTTCATACGGGAGGTGCTCCAGTCCCCTGATCATTTTCGTGGCCCTCCTCTGCACTTGTTCTAACAGTTCCATGTCCTTTTTATGTTGAGGACACCAGAACTGCACACAATACTCCAAGTGAGGTCTCACGAGAGCAGAGTAGAGGGGCAGGATCACCTCCCTCGACCTGCTGGTCACACTCCTTTTGATGCAGCCCAGAATACGGTTGGCCTTCTGGGCTGCAAGCGCACACTGCCGGCTCATGTTCATTTTTTCACAAACCCACACCCCCAAGTCCTTCTCTGCAGGGCTGCTCTCAGTCTCCTCCCCGCCCAACCTGTAGCTGTGCCTGGCATTGCTCCGACCCAGGTGGAGGACTTTGCATTTAGCATGTCCACACCTCATGAGCAGAACTATGCACTCATTGTGACCAGGCTTGTGCTATCCCGTGGCGGCATCTAGACCTCTATCTGAGGTATGTGAGATACCTATATCAATGTGCCTATGGGAACATGGAGCTCTGTATGGGCCGCAATAGTTACATGGTTAGACCACCCTGCTAACAGCATCCAAACTAGCCAGTGTGAAATGAGCATAAGAGTGCACACCTAAACGCTGATGCAGGACCTGCACTCATTTTGACTGCAGTGTTGACTTTAGTCTTCAGTGTATTTGAACAAGGATGTGTTTTTCATATGTGCAATTTGCGGTACCTCAGCCAAGAATTTGTAGGAGAAAAACACATCACCAACTAAGAGGACTGTAGTATTAATATGCAGCACTCTGGTAGCTGATTAGATACCCAGCTTGCCACGCCTTTGCGTATTCAGGACATCTGCAAGAACATGTGTAGGGAGACCTATATTTTATAGGGAGACCCGAAGCCTCCTTTGCAGTGGCATCCAGAGACCTCAGCACCTGACATGTACTTGCTGTCCTGATTAGGTAACTACATTCTGCCCCAGGTGTATGTTTACAGTGGACTCCTATTAAAATTGAAATTACATATTGGAATTAAATGAAACTTCTAGTCCCCTGTGTGATGTTTGGTCTGAAAGAGGTTGCTCAAAGGTACAACTTCAATTCAATTGATTTGAACTTAACTCATAGGATGTGTTTCAATGCTTGAAAGAATATGCCAGAGGACTCAGATTGACAGGGCTTCCTGCAAGAGAAAGCAGCTAGATGTTGACAAAGCTACTTGAGTGACAGTTAGATCAACCTCAAAAATGCCCATCAGCTAAGCATGATCTTAATTTCTGGTAATTTTGATGAGTCCGCACTGAAAGCGTGTGTTCATAAGGTAGTTCATCTCTATAAAATCCTAGACTTTATGGTCCAGGGGCTTTAATTCATCTCTAGCAGCATCTCACACTGATCATTACAATGCTTTGTGTGTTGTCTTGCCATCTGCCTAAAGGGAAAAATTATAGCCCCGTTGCATTAGACTGCTGGGACGATTTAAAACCATAAGAAAACACCTGAGGGGTTTTCTGCTTAATTGATGCCGTGATGTTTCCTCAAATAACAACAAAGGTTGAGAGTGTGTCAGTCAGAGCTGACTTTCACCTCACAATCACAATCTCATGGAAATCTCATAATGACACTTTGTACTTCCTCCTTTCTCACTGTGCATTTCTAACAAGCAGCAATGGTACAAGAGGTTGGAGGGACAGGCTGACTTTAAAGGAACTGAGAGCAAATATAAACTTGTTTCTAGCTGTAGTGACACCTGTTTCCAGCAAATCGCATGGCAAACTGGGGCATTTACCGAAGGACCAAAGCTGGAGACTGCCTGGACTGCTGAGAGCGCCTACTTCAGAGGTGATCAAGTATCCAGCCAGCTACCTGGATGCCTGAATTGTCATGTGGGGAGCTATTTGGCTGTGAACGGGCATGTGAGCAATCCAGACAACTGCTTGACAATTGTAAGGTAGTGACCCACAGGCACTGAGGCCTCGCCTGGGGGTTACTAAAGTTCATGTATGTGCAGAAGCCTTGAGAAAGTTAGCACGGAAAGCTACTGCGAGAGATGTGCAGGAGGAACTGATAACTGTAACCTTGAAACATATGCTGTAATAGTACACCAATCATTAAACTGTTGCTAGCACTCGGCTAAGTGAAGTTAACCAATCAAGTGTTATCGAATGTTCTAGTGCTCTGAAACTTTCCTATAAAAGACACAATTGCGCACAATAAATTGTTCAGCGTTTGATCACATTGATCTGTGTTGCGTTGTTCCTTTTCCCCCGCATGTTCATGCTCACAAAACTCTCTATAAAACCTCTGGGCATGTATTGGGTACAGGTTTCTCTTTTAAAAATTATCTCGTTCATGTCTAAGCCTGCCCTCCAGTGTTTAACTATTATTGCCTTTATATGGTCCCCTGAGGTTTGTTTTCGTCACACAGGAGGTATACTGTCACTTGCCCATTGCCTCACATATCTCACCTCAAGAAAACTTCTGTGCTAGGTACTATTTCTGGACTACATTCAAGACATGTCCTTACTTGTCTGGTTTTGCTTCTGTGGAAAAGTTTTTACCGGTTTCACTAATTGATCATTTAAATAGTAGCAAGCATCACAAGCATCCAAGTTTCACCAGTTATCTTATGTCACTGGCATGTGTACTCATAGCATAACAGGTTTCACCCACAGGAAATCAGATTTTCAGCTTCTACATTTGCTTTGGGTGCTGTTAATTTCAGCGTATCAGGGGAGGAGTTGAGGACCTAAGCTTGTCCCATAAAAAAGACTAAAAAACAGTTGGAGTGTAGACCGAGTTGTGTGGAGAAACTTCATGAGGTTTCAAATTCACAGATCACCCACTGAAACTTTCTCACATGGACAAGGTGTGAGTGTTGAGAAACCAGAGGAATGTCACATTGTCAGCCCCTGGGGTTTGCAGCTGGTCAGGCAGCGAGGGTGTCGTCGTACTTCCCCTTCCGAAGAGATGAAGAAGTTCAAGAGGAAAATGAGGCACTTTGCCTCTTCAGGTACCTAAATGGCCAGATTTGAAATGCTCATGGCTTTCAAAGCAGGTTCTCCGTTTCAAGTGATGCAATTTTCCAGCTAATGCTTACACATATCCGTATTGCAAATAGCAAGATGCTCTCATGTGGAGCAAGATGCTTTCTTCTGGAGACACCTAACTTCCTGTCTGCATCCTGCAGAGGGTTGCTAGCTAACGCATGGCTTGTGTAAGCTTCGATCTAAACAAATCTGCCCTTTTGCCAGGGCTCCATGGAGCAGGGAGATAAATAGGATGAACACATTGCAACATTCAGCATTGCAGTATTCGGAACTGTAATATTTGATTTCTAGGCGTCATGCCTAGCACAGTGCACAATACCAGATGAAGTGCCTAACTTGCTGGTGAGAAGTCCCACTGCTGTTACCACCTCTTTCATATTGCCATACTCCCATTCCAAAATCTTTCTGTGTCTTTCCTCCCTCTTTACAATCCGGCCTGTTAGTACTCCCTGGCTGCTGCTTTCTTGCCCTTTTCTTGTCTTCCTGGCATGCTGAAGAACCTGGATGGAGCCTCAAGCTATCCCTGCAGCAAGTTGCTGAGAGGGAAAGGCAGCAGTGGCTTCAAGTCATTTGGTACTTGTATCTGTATTTATTCTGACAATTGACATTTATGTCAGGACAGAAAGGAGAATTATGCACGAGACAGTGATAGGGACGTGAAACAACTTTGCCAGGTGCCAGCAGCCCCACAAAAATTATTGCTTTTACTATAGGTAATAATACCACATGTGGTTCACCTCCAGAAAATTTCCTCCTCTGGCAGAATGGGCATTGCCTGCTCATTTCTGTAGACTGCAGGTTTCTCACATAAGTAGTCACAGCTCTTCTGCAGCCTTATGCTCCTCCATGCATGAGGAGCTAAGTACTGTGCAATGTAACAGTGAATAGAAAAACTAAATTCATACCAACAAAAGGTGCAGCAGAGTCAAAACTGCTGCTGCTTCATGCAATTCCCTTCATACAATATAGTGACATTAATAGGAATCTGGTTTTATTTACAACAGAGGTTAAAAAGTCAGGACATAGCAGTGTTTAAAACGCCTGAAGCTGTATGTTGAGGATCCACATTTTTGCTGGCCTTAGAAGTAAATGAGTGGCATTTTCTGCTGAAGAAGAGAACAACTTTTTTTTTTGTTCACTGAAAACATCTTGCTGCTTTTTTAGTGTTTTCTTCCTAGTAGCAAAAAAAGGGATCGATCTTTAGTCATTGTAGGATGGACACAGAGAAGGGAACACCATGCTGCCGAGCCAGCCGTTCTGTAACTTCCCGCATCTTTTAAATGCTGCCAGAATGCTTATTTCTCCTTAAAATTAATTGGCACATATGATTCAGGCTGACCTGTTGATTGTGATATGAACTCCATCATTATACTTATTGCAAAGGAATACCTACATTCAATTTTGGCATTTACGTATTAGTTTGGTAATTGGTTTCAAGTGATAGCCAATGTCACAACAGTCTCGTATTTAGGGTCCTCAGAGAAAACAAGGTCCAGCTCCCTGCATTGCTTATAATCTTTTTAAGTAATCTTAGCAAACTGCTCAGTTCAAAGGCAATTGAATGCCTATATGTTGCTACAGACACCTCTGACGATCCTTATAAACCAGATTAGAGCTCTTCCCAATTTCATGTGGATAATGCAAAGATTAATACATTAAAGGTTTTATGGCACTCTGAACCTAGGGGTATTTAGATGACTAATTCTCACTGAAATAGCTTGGAATAGTTTGAAGTCAATAGGTTCTGAATACTTTATTCTTCACGGGAACGTGTTTCAGTTTACCTTAGGAAACATGAGCTCTGCCAGCTGGCTTGCTGTGTTAGATGTCTGTGATCTTTGTGGTCATACAAAGGAGCTCCATGCTTCAAACTTTTCTCATAGCCCCAAAATAAGGTGCACCAAGTAATTCTGAGGAAGTCTTCCAGCTTTTGCAGCTGATGGTGTGGTGGAACTGTGGTTGGTGAACCTCAGTTCACATCACCTTTTAAAGAAAAGCATAAAAAAACCTGGGAATGAAAAAAAACCTTTCCACAGATGTTGTCTGGGTAGGATGAGTTGTAGCTCTCTGGCACTAGTTCTTGTGACTCTGTAAGTCTGTACAAGAGGGAAAATTAGTACCAGGCATCACGAGAGGGAGCTGGCAGTATTTTATTATGAAAGGCTTAGGACATTTGCTGAGAAGACAAAGGAGGGGTTCCACTCAGTGACCAAATCACATAGGGAAAGAGGTACACAGTGACCATGCTCACAGTATATTTTATAGCTGCCTTTTCTGAAATGGCTGCAATTTTTCAAACTGCAATTCTCTCTGCAGGCTGGGGATGTTCTGCCTGTCTGTCACCTTGATCAAGGGGACTTTCAGTCCAGATAGTTTATTCATTGCTGCAGTTCTGGGAATTGCTTTGTCTGCATGCTCCTTTTCCTCTGATTTTTTTTTCCCAAAGCATTAGCAATATGAGAAAGATTATTCATCTGAGTCATTATCATGGAATCATTTTTTGTAAAACAGAGACTTTTCTGGATGGCTGAGAGCCTAAAGGTTGGAGACCTCCAAAAGCACAGCTGTAGCTCTGTGCTCTCTCTCTCCCTAACTAGATGAGGTTTTGCACTATACTAAGATGTAGAAATGACTCAGTTGTTCCCTATTGGAAGCAACAGTTTGAAGCATTGGAAGGAGCCAGTGATGAAGTCTTGCTTATATATTTTCTCAGGTTCCTTGTCCCTGTCCTCAGTCTGGCACTGAGACTTCTTTTGGCTCCTCAACTGGGAAGGGGGGGGATAGTAGCAGATAGTTACAGAGCAAGCAAGGCGCTGCATTACTACTGTCTTGCCACAACATGTCAGTATAATCCTACGCGTGATTCAGTCAGACTATTTTCTTTGTAGTTCCCTAATTTATTTAGAAAGGGTTGCCTTGGGATTTGGGATTTTGCTGTTGTTCTTTGCAGCTTTATTTTTTTCCATCTGTAGAGAAACACTGTGTAGAAATGTATCTATCTTGTCTGAGAAAATAAAAGCAGACCTGCTTCAGGAGCAAAAAAACCTACTTGAATTTGTTGCATGCATCGGAACCAGTTTACACTTCAGAAATATTACTACTGATACAATATAATTATCACTATTGATACAGTACATTCATTAATACAAGCAGCTAGTTTCTGTGTTCTGTGGTACCTGCTTGCAGGTTGCCAACCAGGAAACATGGGTGTAATATCTTCCACTCCATTCTTTTGGCCCACTGGTTGCTCAAGGTTTGAAACACATTAGAAATTAATTTCATTGGCAGTGACAATTGGGTTGTAAACACTAAACAGATTATTTTAATCATGATTATTTAGAGGGGTACACCCTGTTTTCACTATTCAGCAGATAAAATGAAATTCAGAGTGGGTAGTTAATATTCAGTTTGCTACATCTCAGTAAGCTGTCTGAACTCCCATGATTATATAGCAGAAGTTTCTTGGGCATTGTTTCTGTTGTTTTCAGCCAGTGCAGCAAGGAAATGTGAAATTTGCAGGAAATTTGTGAAAGTTTGTGAAATTTGAGACATTTTGTGAAATTTGCAGGAGTGCCTCCAGCAGGGAAGAGGCCTGACCCAAGGTGGGGGAGATTCTTTGGTTTTATGGCAACGTGATACTGATACACCAGTATCTGTTACTGAAATCACAGGAGTGTAATTAATAAGAAATAGAATGTGATCAACGCAGCCCCAACTTCTAACGTGACTATCCCTCTTAGGACTGAAGGCTGTGCCTTGGATCACGGGTGTATGCTGCGTTCCAGGAAGGTTACTGAATTATTTGGCTTTCAGAGAAATAACACTGGTTGGAGTATGAGTTCTGGCTGGATGTAGGATAAAAATTGATCAGAGTTGTCAAGGAAAATTTCCATTCCTGTCCTACTCTAGGAAATTTAGACAGCATTGGAAATCTTACAGCATGGAAAATGAAAGACATAGAATTTTCGCCACAGAGAAAAGAAAGTTATTTTGGTTTGTTTTTTCTTTTTTTCCTTGAAACCCACAATGTTATAAAAAAAATTTTGATAAGTGTGGGGTTTTTTTCTCAGTAAAATTCCAGGTTTTCATCAGAAATATTTGTCTGAAAGTGTTTTTATAGATCCTATTCACATGTAGTGCTGGGGCTTATGGAAAACCTACTGAAGCTCTCTGTTTTTCAGTTTGCCCTCCCTGTTTGCCTCATTTCGTCACCTTATCTCATAGTATGACTGGCTACCATTGAACATTGAGAGGTCACGTATCTGGCCACAGTTCACAAAGTGTTGGAATCACCGATACACAGCTCTTTCCTTTGGTCATGTTGATGGCCTATCTCTAAAATGTTACTTTTCCTACTTTATCTGGACATAGCAGGATAGTTTTTGTTGCAATGGTCAGTCACGGTAAAATGAACAACATAATGTGTCATTAGACGGTTGTTGGTAATATGAGCTAGTGCTTTCAGCTGTCTTTCAGCAGGTACAAAAAATAGGGGAAAAAAATCTTTCCCAGCCTAAGCCATTTTGGTTGGTTTTATTCCAATGCATCACAGGTACTGTGCTTGCCGACATTAAAGGAGTGCACAGCTCTTGCTTGATTGTGGCTCCACTTCATTTTTGACATGGTAGCACGGCTTGCAAAGCAAGGAGGCACACGCCTGGACCATATACAATAACAGATCTGCCTGTGTCTTCCAGTTGGATTTCTTACTTTGGAGAATCCTCCTCAGCTCTTCCCACTGCTTCTGCTTGACCCCAGTCTCTTCTGCTTCAAAACTTGAGGACACAAAGTACATTGCACTTTATGTCTAGAGAGATATTCATTGAGACACAATGACATAGAAATCTATCTTTTTGTGGTAAATGACTTCAAAGAGCAAATTGGCAGGAGATGGTGGCCTTGTGTATTCAGGAATGGCCTTGCCTCTAATTTGATAGATTGACCACTCAGTGGATAAAGAACTGGCTGGATGGCTGTATGCAAAGAGTTGTGGCCAATGGCTCAGAGTCCAGCTGGAGACCAGTAACGAGTGGTGTCCCTCAGGGATAGGTGTTGGGACTGGTCTTCTTCAGCATCTTAGTCAGTGACATGGACAGTGAGATTGAGTGCACCCTCAGCAAGTTTGCCAATGACACCAAGCTGTGTGGTTCAGTTGATACGCGTCCCTGCCCATGGCAGGGGGGTTGGAACTCGATGATCTTGAGGTCCTTTCCAACCCTTACTATTCTATGATTCTGTGATTCTATGAAGGGAAAGAATGCCATCCAGAGGGACCTTGACATGCTTGTAATGTGGGCTGATGCCAACCTAATGAAGTTTAACCATGCCAAGTGCAAGGTCCTACACCTGGGTCGGAGCAATGCCAGGCACAGCTCCAGATTGGGCAGAGAAGAGATTCAGAGCAGCCCTGTGGAGAAGGACTTGGGGGTGTGGGTCGATGAGAAAATGAACATGAGCCGGCAGTGTGTACTTGCAGCCCAGTAAGCCAACCGTATCCTGGCCTGCATCAAAAGGAGCATGACCAGCAGGTCGAGGGAGGTGATCCTGCCCCTCTACTCTGCTCTCTGAGACCTCACTTGGAGTATTGTGTGCAGTTCTGGTGTCCTCAACATAAAAAGGACATGGAACTGTTGGAACAAGTGCAGAGGAGGGCCACAAGGATGATCAGGGGACTGGAGCACCTCCCGTATGAAGATAGGCTGAGAAAATTGGGGCTGTTCAGCCTGGAGAAGAGAAGGCTGCGTGGAGACCTCATAGCAGCCTTCCAATATCTGAAAGGGGCCTATAGGGATGCTGGGGAGGGACTCTTCATCAGGGACTGCAGTGATAGGACAAGGGGCAACAGGTTCAAACTTAAACAGGGGAATCTTGATTGGATGCAAGGAGGAAGTTCTTTACTGTGAGGGTGGGAAGCACTGGAATGGATTGCCCAGGGAAGTTGTGAATGCTTCATCCCTGGCGGCGTTCAAGGTGGGGTTGGACATAGCCTTGGATGGCATGGTTTAGTGTGAGGTGTCCCTGCTCGTGGCAGGGGGGATGGAACTAGATGATCTTAAGGTCCTTTCCAACCCTAAATATTCTATGGTTCTATGAGTATGATGCATGATGTGCAGCTGAAAGAATTCAACTTATTTAATCTTCTTCTGTAGTTTTGGCATATTTTTTGTGATATTTACCAGAATGGAGCATTATTTCAGCAGGTGAGAGAATCAGCTTCAAGAAGATATTCAGAATAAGTGTGCTATCAAGCAGTACCAAACTGAGATCACTTTCAGTTTCTGCAGTCTCTTCAAGTTCCCTTGATTTAATCACTTAGGGAATTGAATTACCTATATATATTTATATTTTTTTTCTCCCTTGGAAGCATTTTATAAAAGATTCTGAAAGGAAGTTGCAAAGGAGACTGTAACTTTTGTGATGGTGAACACTGGTGTAATTTCTTTCCCTCTGCTTCTCTGCAGAAGTACCTTTGTTTTGTGTCCTGCATCCTTTGTGGCAAAGTAGCTCTCAGGACCTTGGATTTTATTTTACTCTTTCTTCTGTTTTCCCAGACAAATTTTACACATTAGTATCTTTGATTTTTGTGGCAAAAAATTGAAATCCATAGAAAATCCACAGACACCCTCACCTATTAACAATTAATTCCCTGCAGTTTGGAATATTTGGCAATGTCTGATAGATCTGTGGCAGAAGCTAATGTCAATTCACAACAGCACCCCATCCCTTGGCCATGAGAGCAGTTCTTACCTGAGATCAAGTCGTGCAAGTAAATAAACCTCAAGTCCACATTTGATTGGAGCAGATATATGGGAGATATGAACAGGACTGGCCAGATGCTAGACCATATGATAAACACCGAGGATCATAGCATCATATAAAACTGGGCATTTATATGGTACTGCTGGCTATGCATAATCTTCTGCTAATTTATAAGGCTGGAGCATCTGGTCCACTGCTGTTGTTCTATCAGCTTTTACAGAGCCTTGTTCTCGAATTTCTGGTAGCGGAATGCTGCTCTTCTGAATGCCGGTGGAATGGGAAATTAAAGCCATTTACAGTGGGAGATAAGCTCTTATGCCATCCAACAGATAAGAAAATGCTCAGCCACTGTCATGAAAGAAAGAAGGGTAGACCCTTGTGGGATGGGCTCCGCTTCAAGCAGAGGTCAGAAACTGCAAACTCTAAAAGATATAGTACCTATTTCTCATTGGTGGGATCCTCAGCTGGCCAGATGAGACACAGAGTCTGGCCAGATCGGACAATTGCAACAGGCTCTGCCCATGACTGCAGATATCCCCCAGTGAGGTGGCAGGCGAGGGCTTACCAAATAGGTTTCACAAGTCCCGCTTTTGTTACACTGCTTGGTCTTCCCCACTCATGCCATAGCCCTAGAGGCCAGTATTTATTTCTCTCTTTCATGAATCAAAACCAAAAACTGGTATTTGGCATTTTGTTAGAAAATGCCTTCTCTGTGAGTGACTGAAAAAACAAGAGAAGGGTGTTTTCAGCTGGGTCTTGCAAACTTATGTCCGGAAGGAGTCAAGCCAACACTTGTAAAGGCACCCTGCACTAAGTGGTGTGCATGTGCACCAACCACTGAGGAGCCCTGTGCTAGCCCAGGCAGCTCTGGAGGGGTGGACTATGGAGCAGATGGTCTCCTTGTGCCCACAGGAGGAAGGGGAAGGAGGGCTGAAGCTCACTTTTCCAGGTATTTCCAAAATAACTTTGTCGTGGTTTAAGCCTCTATAACTCATGCAGTCGCTCTCTCACTCACTCCCCACTCTTTCTTCCCCCAGTCCCAGGGGGATGGGGAGGAGAATCAAAAGAATGCAACTCCCACAGGTTGAGATAAGAACAGTTCAGTAACTAAGGTATAACACAAATCACTACTGCTACCACCAATAATAATAACGACAAGGCAAATACAAGGAAAGAGAATACAACTTCTCACCACCCGATACCAAGCCCGACCCAGCAGCGAACCCCCACAGTGCACCCCCCACACCCTTCCGGGTCTCTGCTCTCCGTTTTTACATCCTGGGCATGACGTGCTGTGGTATGGAATAACCTCTTTTGGCTAGTTTGGGTCAGGCGTCCTGTCTCTGCTTCCTCCCAGCTTCCCCTCCTCCCTGGCAGAGCATGAGACTCAGAAAGTCCTTGGTCAGACCAAAACATTACCAAGCAGTAACTGAAAACACTGGTGTTATCAGCACTGTTCCCAGGCCGAAAGTCAAAAACACAGCGCTGCAGCAGCTACCGAGGAGAAAAATGACTGCTACTGCTGAAGCCATGACAAACTTGCTTGCAGAAAAGTCCTAGCTGTAGTTTAGACAGCTCTTCCTCCATTCCACCCTCATGGACACTTAAGCAGCTGTGCAGAATACAGGCTAAGGCACAGCAAAGCTGTTTTTAATAGCTACAGCATTACTAGGGCTATCTAGAAGCTGTGGGCGCAGACCACCCAGCCAGTTTATGCTACAACAAACTACCTCTCCCTTCAGGAACCCCATCTTGCAAGCCCAGTGGAGCATGCTACTACTGCTGATGCAGAGAAAAAATACAGCACCAGTCATTTTACCAAACCCTCCCCCAGTAAAATTACATGTCAGAGCAGAGCTGAGAGGAAATACACATTTCAAATGGGAAGAGAAAATAAGCTTTTGCAGAACATCATGGATTAGTAATGATGAATCCTGGTACCATCAGAATGGAAGCACATTGTTCCTGCAAGTCTTGTGCTGCTTTCTGTAAGCCTGCGTTGTTGCTGAAGAAGTGAAATCTGGTTAGCAAACATAACAGTGTGAGACTTCTTCAGACCTTTTATTGTTTTTCCTAGTATACATGCTACACATTTTTTATAATTTTATCAAATTGAAAAACTTTCAGGTTTCCAGCTTCTCCCTAGATCCATAGCATGGCAGCTGCTGTCCTTCTAGCCAGGTCTGAACACTTCAGGTACTCCTATGCCTCTGCTTCTTCTTCTTTCTTTTCCTTTTCCTTTTCCTTTTCCTTTTCCTTTTCCTTTTCCTTTTCCTTTTCCTTTTCCTTTTCCTTTTCCTTTTCCTTTTCCTTTTCCTTTTCCTTTTCCTTTTCCTTTTCCTTTTCCTTTCCTTTTCCTTTTCCTTTTCCTTTTCCTTTTCCTTTTCCTTTTCCTCTTCCTCTTCCTTTTCCTTCTCCTTTCTCTTTTTCTTTTTATCTTTATCTTTTTCTTTTTATCTTTATCTTTATCTTTATCTTTATCTTTATCTTTATCTTTATCTTTATCTTTTTCTTTTTCTTTTTCTTTTTCTTTCTCTTTCTCTTTCTCTTTTTATTTTTATTTTTATTTTTTCTTTTTATTTTCTTTCATGTCTTCTATAAGATCTGAGAACCCTAACCAGTTTCATCCTCTGCATCTGACATAGGTACAGTACCCGGCATTGTCAGAGTCTGTTCTTTGACTACGGTGAGTAGATGTTACTTTAAACTTTATCATCATGTAACAACAGCAACATGAGCTTCCCTTTAGGAAAGAAGTGAATTTGAGAAAGAACTCGAATTACTACAGATAATATTTTCAGACAAGTGGCTGAAGTCATTACTGCTGAAATATAAGGCTATTTCCTAATATTTTGCCTGGATTATTTTATTGTGTTTCGGCCAGTGCAAGAGGGGCAGCAGAGCAGTGCTGAATCTAAGACTTGTCATAGCGCAAGGTACTATACAGAGATTAAATAAGCCCTGCTTCCCAAAAAAGCCTGATATAAATTAAGAAACTGTGGGATATGGGATGGGTAAAACTATTGGAAAAAATGGGAAAGAAGCAAAAAAGGGAAGCGTAGTGAAAGCAACCTGGGTTTAGGGACCAGTTATGTGCACACATCTAGACACCTGCAAATCTAGTAATTCAAACATGCCATGTGTTACAGTCAGATGGTGGAAATATTTAACATGTAAAGCCCTCTTTTCTTTTGGTAAAGGCTGACCAGCATTCATTTACTGAAGCAGAACTTTCTCCCAAATGCCTACTGCCAGCATCCTGATGCAGCTCCCAGCAGCATTGCCTCCAAGTGATGTGTTAGTGACAGACCATAAAAAATGCTTTGGATGTGGCTTAAGTGAACTCCAGGTCTGTTACTTAAACTGAACTGATCCACCTTTGTGCATGTTTATTAAGGGAAATGTGGATAATGTAGCAAGGGGTTCCCTGTTTTCCCAGGGATTGCTTTGCCCTCTGCCCAACCCCACTTCCCTTCATTTAATTAGCAATAAAAGAACGGGGTGAAGTATTAAGATTCTCATTACTTATAGACCTTGCAAATCTGGAAGAGCCATTTTACCTCTCCATCCTGGTGTGGCTTAGTGGGTATCTACCTGGACCTTGCCCAAGAATTCTTTTCGCTTGTGAAATGAAGACTACTAGAAATCACAAATGATGGTGAGCATTTGTTCATCATTTACTGGGAAACGGTTGAAATACAGGTCTCTTCCCTTTAACTGCCTGTCATTGATTAAAAGCATTGATCTTTTATGTTTCAGTTTAAATGAGCTCCTGCCTAATCACACGCTGGTTTCACTACCAGTTATGTTGAAGGCACTATGAAGACATTGCAAGCATGGGGTATATACTCCTGTCCTGTACAGTTCTTATTTTAAAGAAAAGACACTTTTTTCATCTTTTGTTGCCACCTTTGTTTTAGAAGAAATCAAATATCTGAAACTTGTATTTTATAAATTGTGTTTTGATTCCAAGGCTTAGAACAGAAAATCCCTAGGAAAAATCTCCAGAATACTTTCACAACTGCTTTTTGCATATTTTTTTTAATATTGCAAGACTGTTTCTTTTGTAAATGCAAATGTATATTATGTAAACTGTAATATAGGGCATACAAAACACATTGGCCTTTTTGTAGCATAAAATGATTGTGACAAATCAAATTCTTTAATGCATCAAAGGTTAATTTAAAAAGGAGCCAAGTATGTATTCCAGACATGGACTACAGATGTTGATTTGCAGCTGGATCTGTGACGGGAGGCATCTTCTGTTGTTACCCCTGTATCTGGGAAGAGAAAGAGAATTGCTGCTGGGGTGCACATTTAAACTGGACAGTATTCAATTTAACCAAAAATGCAACACACAGCATTTGCCTGCATCTCTCCTGTACCTCCTGTACCAGCTCTAGCCTGAGCTTTCAGCTTCTTACAGAACTGGGAAAGCAAGCAAAAATGCAGAAGTATCACCTATAAACTGACTTGCTTCTTAGCCTAAACCCACTGAACAAGTATCAAGAGAGGCCAACATTATGCATCATATTATGAAGCAGAAGGAAGAAAATCTATGATAATTAGAATACTGAATTGAGAATAGAAATATAGATTCAAACTTTAATGCTATTCCAGTTTTTGTCCATCACCCCTAGGAAGGACCCAAATCTCAGCTTACTAAGGCAAATGGCACTGAAGTCAGCTTTGACTTAGGTCTTTAGACACTCTGCACCTTAGCATCTGCAAGGCAGGATTGATAGTAAATCTCTCTGCTGGGCATATGATACATGAAGACAGTCTAGTGATACAGATAGGTAAAGAAACAGAATTTTCAGACCAGCCAGTTGAGCTAGCTCTTGCATTTGGCCCATGGAAACTCATGAAATTTGACAACTGATTTATTTTTAAACACATCACCCTGCAAGAAAGGCCATGAAAAGAGAGGATAGCCTCATCCATATCAAATATGTGAGAACAATCACTGAACAGGGTTGCAGAGCTTGCATGAGAATTGCACTTTAATAAGGCATGAGGGCACTCATTTTCCTAGTTAATTATTACTTGACAGCAATAGAAACCTGTGAAAGCAATACTGTGTATAACTGTTTAAAGAAAGGGAAGCAGGAGGCATTTCTGAGGACCATGCCAACACACAAATAATTATCCACACCATTCCTCTAATCTCATATCATTCTTACCTTGTGTGAGATGATGGAAGAACTCTGGCTAATATTGTCACACAAGATGGCAGTTTTTATGCTACACTTTTCCTTCTCATTTTCCAGGCTAACTGCCTTTGGTGAGGGATAGCTCTTGACTCCCACAGTCATCTCCAGTTTCAGCTGGTGATGAGCCACTTACCTGTCGCAGAGGTGTTACTCTTGTCACTGCAGCATGGTGCACTGCTTGCTGCTGAAGGCACTGCTGCGGTCCAGCGTGGGCGCATATGTTTTAGCCATGACGCAGTAGCTGACTCCAGGCCTCAAGTCTTCTATCTTAATAACCTTGTGTTTTCCTTCATACACCAGGACCTTGTGTTGCTTCAGACAGAGCGGAGTAAAAACAGCCAGTCAAGCACATTTCCCTAGCAAGTGTGTTGTGAATAAAGTTTAATAAGAATAGAAGATGCAGAGCAGCACATGGACTTGCACAATGTCAATAGCATTAGCAATTTATGTATTATTTTTAAAGAAAATTCTCCTCCTGTCCCAGTTTTTTAACCTATGTCTTACAGTACGGAATACTAAGTTGAGGGGGAAAAATAAAGGGAGGAATTACAACTCAAATCAATCAAATTCAATTCCTGAAAAATAATCTACTTTAGTTTATAAATATTTGCACAGTCATCAATGTTCTCACTATCTCAGAAGACTATTTCAGCTGTGAGACAAGAATAGTGTGCCCATACTTTCCCAGCTTTTCAATGGTAAAGGGTTCATATTTGGATATGCACTTACCTTGTCAAGCAAGTTGTTAATTACGAAGACTTGATATAACAGATCATAATAATTTGTCATTGGTATCTTGCTGCCTCTCTTCCTTTTATAAGGAGAACATGGAGCCTGGAGCTTTAGTATTATGGATTTGCTGCTATGAACCACAGCTATCGTCGGAGGTCCTATCACAGCTAAGATGAAAAACAAAAGCTATGAACACGGTTATAGTTTATTAATAATGTTTCATAGAACACAATTTGAATCCATTCAACAATTGACTGCTTTTGTTTATCAACAATATATTATGCTGTATTTGCTGTCAGTCTTCTTGGTGGTTGTTGCTTGGGCTATTTTGGGGGTGAACTTTCCTGTGTTTTAAATCTCTCTTTGAGCCAAACTTTTCGAAATCTCTTAATGCTGCATGTTGCTGACTGCAGGCTGGTCAAGGAAAATGCTTTGGATCTTTGCCCTGATTTCCTCCCCTGCCCCTTGAGCCATCTGTACAGGAGGCTCAAGGTAGTTTGCACTTCAGCGCTGCAAAGTGCATTGACATTCACAATTCAATTTTGCACTGACCAGTGAGGGAAAACTGGTTAATTCATGGGGAACTTACTGGTACTGTTCAGTATTTTAACAGTCCTTCAATTTCTAACATACTATGGCATACTATGACTGTACTAACTAAAAGTTTTGTGCATGTCCTTTCTAAATACACAGCAGTCAGAAAACACATAAATGTGAGAATGGTGGCCACACAGCTCTCGGTTCACTTCTTTGTCTCCCCCCAAAGCAGAGAACATTTCCTTATTTTCTATCTTGTGTCCAGTTCTTCTGGCAGCTCAGAAATGGCTGAAGAGAATTTGTGTAGTTCTATGAGGAAGAGGGTAGGTTAAAGGGGGCCAAGCACTGCTGATCCCCTAATTATTGATAAGTGGCTACTTATCCATAATTTGTTGGCTTTCAAGTGTTTATCACAACACTTCACTGAAGAGCTATTGACTCACAATTTCTTTGGGTACTGCTTTGTGGCTAGAAAAGAATTACTCATGTTTGCAAATTGTGAGCAGAAATTCAACATTCCTTGCCACAGAAAATCCAGTTACTTTCTCAGAGACCCATATGATTGCACTCACTTTCTCTCCAGGGAGTGAATCTGCAGCTGAGGCTCCAGCTGGAATAGACGCCAGCCAATGCAGCTTTCACTCTGCCATAGTAAGGTTCTTGGATGTCAGAGGTCTCATTTGTTAAGTCACAGACACGGTTTTGAATTCCCCAGCAGTCAGCTTTGTTTTGCCATGCGCTCTGCCCATACCTATGGAGAAAGAAGAGGAAGGATGTAAGGTATAGCTATTGCTGACTGGGTCCACACAGATTTTTAACTGTTTTAACTTGGTGGTACTGACAAGCCTTCTCCTGTGGAAATTAACTCCCTTCAATTTGATTACAGGGAAGACTGATTTCAAGGGTGTTTGTGAGCTACTGGCGTCTGTCTTTCCTAAAAGAAATCTAAATCAGAGATACGGGTCACCAGCCCTGCAAGAAGACATTGCACACTTGCCCCTCTGAAGAAGGGACTGCTTTAGCTTAAACAGTGTGTTCAGTGATGGGCAGAATCCCAGTTTCCACCAGCTAGTTTCTCAGAGGCAATAGCAATTTTGGGTGCTCACCACGTGTGCCAGGGACAGGAAAGTCCCTCTTTTGAGGACAAGTCTTTAGCACTGCCTCAAGTTTGCCATGTGAGGGACCCTGTGGCACTGTTGTGGGTAAGGTGGCCACCAAAATACCTTAAATGTCCTATTGCAGAAGTACCTAACCCAGCTAGACCTGCTTCAGGAAGGCAGTTGGACCCAGGGACTTCCAGAAGTCCTCTGCAAACTACATTTTTCTGCAACTCTATGCTGCAATGAGGATGCAGAGCTTATTGTTGGAGGTGCTTGTTCCCTGCCTGCCTTGGTCCATTCATCTGCACCCTATGGGCTGTTGAAAAGAGCAGCAACAACTGAGAGCAGGCAGCCAAGTAGGATGTGGACATTCCCGAGGTCATGGGATATTCTCTCCAGTATAAAGAGAATATCCCATGACACCTGGGAAATCCCTTTGATGTGTCAAGCATGGATGTGTCCCAGTTCAGCAGGAGGCTGGATTTCCCCCTGTACTTACACTTTATACTGCACAAAGTAGACTGTGTCTCTTGCCTCTCTGGCCCTCCCAGGCTGCCAATGCAAAGTGTTGTTGAAGTTTAACGAATGAAACTCTACGTTCTGCGGCTTAATTGAATCTTGCAGGTCTTGGTTTCCCAAAACTAAAATTACTGCAAATAAAAAATAAGGAATGACAATATATCACATTTCTCACAGACATGACCCTTTGTACCTAAAACAGGAGTTATTACTACGGCTTATTTGGCTTTGTGGCATGTTCAAAACTGTCAAAGTCACAGTGACCAGATCTAACAGTTACAGAACAAACACATTAAGTAATATGGAAAGAGCAATTTCATCTGGTTTGGTTTTGTGGAGTTTTTTTGAGTTTTTGCTTTTTAATGTTTCCTTATTTTTCTCAGTGATTTCACTTCTGTGAAAGATGCCTGATGGACATTCCAGGAAACAAGCCCTTCGGATCAGTTCACAGAGCCTGCAGTAAGGAGCCCCATCAGTAGTTAAAGTGAAGTGCTCTTTCCTCCACTTGTCAGCATTTACCTGTAGGGATTATAGCTGTGTTGCCACAGCTGTGTTTATCATCTCTTGCCTAGTAAAAAATAACCTGAGTTTCACTGCTTTTCCAGTCTGCACTACAAGAAAAAGCTGTCTGACAATTTCAAAGATAATCTGTTTTCAAACTGATGGGTACTAACAGCAAAATCAGTTAACAATCTCTTTGAAGTACCCAAATCCTAATGTTTTTCTTTGTTTCATGACCCATATGACTGCACCTTTATCCCTGGCATATAACAGAATCAGGTATGACTTGCAGTAGTTGAACTGAAACTGGTAATACAGATATGAATCATTTTAATTTTCAACATGCTTGGTTTATTTGCATTTCAGAGCCTTGAAAGACAAAATAACAGACTGATTTGGAAATGACTGGAATTTTTAAACCACTGAAAGATCCAGAGATTTCTTGACTCATCCACAGATTCAGTAACAGACCCATAGTCCTCCACCCCACATAGGAAAAGAGCAGAAAACCTTTACTTACTAGCTATGTTCTCCTGAAGCAGGTGCATCAGTAAGCAGAGGGAGGAAAGCATGATCCCTCTCATCCTTAGGAAAGCAGCTCCATGACTAAAGAGCATCTCTCTCGTGGGCACATCGTATAAGGAAGTAATTGTTAAATACTCCGGTTCCTCTTTCAGCGTTTCCCAAACTGCCTGGTTTGCTTTCTTTTTTAATTTAGCTGAGGAACATATGAGGTACTCTATATTAAGCATCTGCAATTGTTCTTACTTGGCAGCTGTGGTCACTCTGAAGTTTGGAACTGATTATGAAGAAAACCAGCATGGAAAAGGTCCCTTTTTTATTTTTAGACATTAATTCCCAAACAATGTCTAGCAATATTGCTTTATCCTGTAAATTTGTCACACAAGATTGATTGCTTGCCATGCTAGGATATTTATGCATTTATTTATGTGTTCTTTTTTTATCTATCTGTCTATCTATCTATCTATCAAATTTATGTTTCAGCTCACTGGTCACTCTGAGCTGAAGAAGGCAGGAAATTTTGTGGTAACCATGTGAAAGACCTACCATGGGATGTCACCTGATTTGTTGGCTTGTCTTAAGGTGATACGCAGACAGACAGAGTTTGCAGGCATATTTGCAGAAGGATGTCGTCTAGGAATATATCACTGGAGGAATGAAGGGCCATGAAGTTGCTGCCAGCTGTACTGCTGGACAGCATAGTCACATCACGTTGGCTGCTGTAAAGATGTTGGGAGGGTGGCACAGAACAGGGAGGCAAGCCTAGCCCATCAGTTCCAAATGCCATTCTGTTGTACTGTCAGACTGCCAGGAGTCATATGCCTGACTGATGCAAGTGCGCAAAAACACTGCCTGCACAGATATTGACACTCAGCACAGCTGTCCTCCAAATCCTGCCATTCAAATAGGCGCATCCCTGTGAGCCTGACCCCAGAGCTGGGGATGCCAGGGCTCCCTGATGAAAGCAATATTGCTTTGTGTTTGTAAATGCTTTAATGCCACATGTGCACCTGCCTGGTGGGAGCCAGGTTTTGTGCTCTTGGAATATATGGAAAGCTCAGCCAAGTCAGTTGCTGGTGGAGAACATGGTGCCTCTGATGGCAGCTGGAAGGCTGCTGGCAGTCCTGCCTAGCCCTGCCCCTCCCCAAAAGATTCCCACTACTGACATCCACATGTACTTTGCCATTCGTGCACCACTGCAGCTGGGCAAAAGTCAGGATACAGTCTCCTTCTGCAAGCTCACATTGACAAGCAAGAAGAGAACCTCCCAATTTTGTATGACATAGTGCGGCACTACGTAACAACACACAGTGAAGAAATAATGAACATGAAGACTACCTGTCTGCAGAAACAGAAACTTGCTTAACAAGCATCTTTATTTTGGGAACAGCTGCAGACAAAACACCTGTCAGGTCCATTTGTTCTGGTCCAAATGGAGGTATTTTTTTAATTTAAAGGCACCTGGTTATACTTAGTGAATTAGACATCATCTAATCAAGAAGCTGTCCTCAGTCAGATACGTGGGCATGGACTCTCAGTTTGGCTGATCACCTAGATCTCACTATCGAAGCACCAAACCTGCAGCAGATATATTCAAACACTAGCTGCGTAGCTTTGAATTAACTACTTAACCCCATTAAGGGAATTAAAGAAACGAAAAGAAAAACCACAAAAACCCCACAATGGAGGTAGAAGGCAGAAAGGCCACCCCGCCATCACCAACTGGAATTCTTCATCTATCCATTTCCCAACACATTTTCAAAATTCATTGAACTTTAAGTAGTTCCCCATGCCAAATGCAATTAGAATTTCATCACATTATATGAGCTCAAGTGCGGGAATAGGGAACTTTTATAAACCAGACTGAAAGGTCATCAAAGTTTAGTCATAGGTTGTGCATTTGCTTACTTGAATTGTGCCAGCACACCTTCCCGTACATCCCATAACAGCCCATTATAAGGAGCTGACGTGTGGAGAATTGCTGTTTATTGTGGTTCCTCCTACAAACGCAGAGCTGAAGGCCAGCCCGCCCAGCACTGACAGGTTTCGCTTGGAAAAGGCAACTCAGCTGTGTGGTGAAACAGGGAAAGAAACGCCTATTCCATGGAACAACTCGGGGTTTCCCACATGCTGCACTCTGATAGCTCTTTATTTGCAGTTGGGTTTGGCACTCTGAGGTAATCGATAACTCTTTACATAGTTCTTGTGATTATTGAAACAGCCACTGGTAATCCCCAGGTTACTAGTGTCATAACATTGTCTCACTCATCAACTTCAATCATGTTTCTTCAGTGATTTTTGTGGTAAAGATAGTTGCAGTCAAACAAGTACCAGCTACACATACACATATACAGACATGTTCATACATCTTGAGTTTCGCAGAATCTATGTTTTGTACATTTAAAAATGAAAACAACAGAGGAACACTACAGATGATATGCATTGCAATGCTATGTAAAATATGAATCAGAACTTCCAAAAAACAAAATTTTTTAACAGTGCTCTGAAAAGCACTTCATGAAAAGATGGAAAATTAAAATGCATTACTTTCTCCAGCAGGTAGCGTACACTGAAGTATCTTTTTGATCCAAACCTTTGCGAACAGCAGTACTGATGTTTCAGTGAACTGACATAGAACTGTGGGCATGCGAATTTTCTGTTCCTGGAATAAAAAACAATCTGAATGTTGGGTGAGCAGATATCTTTCTCTTGAGGATTGGATATTGCTACACAGAGGTGAAAGTCAAGTATATTCTTGCTGGAAGCTGCCTGACTCATCCAATCTGATAGCATCACCTCATTGGTTTTGGTGGTTTGTGTTTTTTCTTTTCCCTTGAACAAGCTGTTGCTCATCCATGGGAGGAGAAAATTTAACCCTGGATCTGCTTCTGCAGCACCGCCTTTGGCTTTTCCAGTGTCAGTCTCTGATATTTGCAGTGGATGTGAGGGTGGGTTTCTCTTACATGCCTGAATGAGGGTATGGGAAGATGAAGGAAGGGGAGAAACTCCCAAAGCACATAGAGATTACTTCTAGTAACTGGCAGAGGCCAGGCAAGTCTCTCTCATGTGTGTCACTTCACATGAACTGACAATAAAAAATGGGTGGTTCATATAATTCTGGACTGAAAGACTATTCTCATTTGGAGATGTAGTTTCCAGTCTCTTCCAAGGAGCCAGCATGGACTCACAGAAAAACCTGTCTTAAGAGGGGGCTCTAGAGGTTGTCCGGTGCAGCGTCGTACTCAGAGCAGGGCTAACGGCAGTTCTATTTCACACTTAACCATTTTCAGCATGAGTTTTTCTCTCACATGTCCAAGTGGGATCCCTCACAGTAACTTCTGACGGCTGCTCTTTGTGCTTTGATTGGTGGCCTCAGACAAAAGTCTCTTTTCTGCCACTGTTTGTATCATTGGCAACTGCAATTCGACCCCCTCCCCAGTCGTTGCCTCTCCCAGCTGAAGGGACCCAGCTCCTGGTGTGTTGTGTGTGGCAGGACAGTCCTTCGCCAGCTCAGCAGGGACTGGCAAAATGACTACAGACAGGGAAAAAACTACAACACAGGAGGAAGAAAGAAATAAAGCCACAGAAAACCCCCTCAGCCAGGCAGGAGGGACTTTTTGGATTCTTTTCCCTCCCCTTCAGGGAAGAGGCGTTACATCACATGGGTTCTTACAGAGAAGTTTCTGGGGAAGCAAGCCTAACTTTCACCGCACACAGTAAGCGCTTGCACTGCTTCCTGCCCACAGGCACAAACTGTTCGACTCTCGCTGTTAAAGTTGGGTCAACATTTTAAAGATTACGGTTAGAACCTCCCAATGCCGTGGTGCACCTTGATAGTGAGGCATTGGAACATATTAAAGATGAAGATCTGCTGAAGGCTTGCTGTGTAGCAAGTCTTTATTTGCACATACAATATTTATTTAATGATGTATAAGATGCTGAATTGTACCAGGAAGTTAGTAACCACGCTAGCATTCATTAGGAACTATAGATAATACCAACCCCCAAAGCAGCTCAAAGCCTGTTATCTAAGTGGCAAGTTTCCTAAAAATTGTCAGGTTTTCTCATTTGCAAAGCCCTGTGATTTTTTTTTCCCCTATCACTAAGGAGTGCTGTAATTTGTTTAAGCCCATTGAGAAAAGAGCCACTTTTCCTCAGCTTTTAGGTCCCTCACCAAATAATATGCAGATGATTTGAGGATGAAAACCCTACCAGTTTAGAGACACATAGAATTAATATGCTGGAATTAACAGAATTCATATGGGATTAGTATCCTGGGCTGCATCAAAGTGAATGTAGCCAGCAGGTTGAGGGAGGTGATTCTCCCCCTCTGCTCTCATGACAGCAGTGCTGCATCCAGCTCTGGGGCTCCCAACACAGGGTACATGGACCTGTTGGAGTGAATCCAGAGGAGACCACAAAGATGATCAGAGGGCTAGAGCACCTCTGCTGTGAAGACATGCTGAGAGAGCTGTGGCTGTTTAGCCTGGAGAAGAGAAGGCTCCAGGGAGACCTTAGAGCAGCTTCCAGTACATAAAGGGGGCCTACAAAAATCTGGAGAGGGACTTTTTACAAGGACATGTAGTGACAAGTCTGGCTTTAACCTGCAAGAGACAAGGCTTAGATTAGACATTAGGAAGAAATTCTTCACTCTGAGGGTGGTGAGGTACTTGCACAGGTTGCCCAGAGAAGCTGTGGCTGCCCCATCCCTGGCAGTGTTCAAGGCATGGTTGGATGGGGCTTTAAGCAACCTGGTCTAGTGGAAGGTGCCCTGCCTGTGGCAGCAGTGGTTGGAATTAGATATTTAAGGTCTCTTCCAACCCAAACTATTCTATGAATAATCCAGAGTTTGTTGGTTTTGCTTAGGTAATCTTAATAGCAAAAGTGTCAGGTGATCACTTACCCAGTAGAAGCCAAAGATAAGCCTAGAAAAGTGGGACACAGACATCACTCATGCTTTCTTGGTCCACTTAGTAAAGAAAGGAAGGCTCAAAGCCTGACAGTGCCGATGCTTGCTCTCCCCAACACACTGCCACCAAACACAGCTGAGGCAAACGCCTGGAGTATTACCAGCATGGCTGGGATACAAACCACGCATTCATTTTGTCGTAGGCAGTGTTTGGAACTCTCCATGCCTGATCCCTGAAGCCCTGTCCAGCCCAGCCCACAGACCATGCTGGGCTGACTCACCACGCAGCACAAGGGTGGAAGGCTAGCACGTATGTGTTGGGGGAAGAGACAGAAGGAACTGGGAAGCCTAATTCCATATCCGTTACCAAAGCCTGCGCTGCAGAAGGAGCAAACACTTCTGGTAACTACCTTGTGCAATAAAACCTGGAAAGATGCATGCTCCAGATAGCCCTGGCTAGGGAAAAAAACCCAAGAAACTGCCTTTTCCTCATCTGTTCTGCAAGTCTGTAATTGTCACACTCGCCAGCGTGAGGCTCAGTTCTGCGGTTGTGTTTCAAATTCTCAGGATCATTTCTGCATCATTCAAGGGGCACAAACTCCAGAACAGAGCTCTATTCTAACAACAAACTCCACCACCATCTCCAAATTACTATTGGGTTTGTAAACGTACTGTAGTTTTATGAGCCTTTTTTTTAAAAGGCAATGTCTCAGATCTTGTCTGGATAGTCTTCTGGCATTCAGGAATCACCACACTGAGCATTTTAGGACAGGTTTTTCCGTGCTAAGCATGACTGGGTTTCACACTTCTCAGAAGTGTTAGTTTCAAGTTTACTCCAATGTGACCACTTTACCAGAAAGTTTAGATCACCTTGTGATACTTACTTGACAAAAAGCTTTGTTCCATGTTCTTTTTCTTACGGGAGATGAAATTTGGTGCATCTCAAGTAAAATTGATAGTTTTGCTGCACACCCTGGAAGCAGCAGGTCAAGCAATTCTTAGTAATTAAATAACCTAAATTCACAGTGTTTCATTCCAATTTCTCTTCAGACTTGGGCAAGGGGCAACAGAAACTATACCAACACCTGATACAAGGCCAAAGTGATTCCTGGGATGAACAAACATGGAAGAAGGAACTAAGGAATGGCAAAGGTGCCCTCTAGCTATTCAAGCAAGCTTCAGCAACACTTCCTTACCTGTTAGGATCCCACATTTAATCACATTTGCAGTGGGTTGCAATCGTGGCTGCTGTTGTCCCAGGCCTCAACTCTTCCAAATCCCACAGCAGAAAGCACACACCCCTACATCCAGTTCCCATCTTCTGGGATGGGACTGCACATGCCATCCACCCTTCCTATAATTAACTCAGCTGCTGTTAACTCGCAAAAAGACCCCCAACCCACCAAACCACTGAAAACATAACACAAAACCATCACACCCCAAAAGAAAATACAACATACTGGATTTTTATTCTTTCCCTTTGCATTTTTTGTTATTTAAGCAACCCTTCAGTCTGCACTATTCAAGAGACGTTGGCACAGGAAAGAGCCAGATCAGACTTGACATTGCTTACTGCTGTACTGCATGCATGCTGCAAGTATTTTGACAACTGCAGGATTAATTTTGCAGAAGACATTGAGAACTGCCTGGCAGAAGAAACTGGTTTGCTTGCTCATCCCTTGCTCTGCATGTAATGCATGTTCTCTTTAAAGCTGTGGTAGTACAGCAGAAACCAAAACTGCTGTGCCCCAAACTAAATGAAAAATTAGTTTCCAGCATAATCGGCTACCCTGTCTTCCTAAGCAACCATCAGGCATGACAAAGCCCTACTGCCCTGGGGATGGTTGAACATGTGCCTGTCCATGGGAAATGTGGAATTAATTCCTTATTCTGCTTTGCTTGCGTGCGCAGGTTTTGCTTTACTTATGAAACTGTCTTTACATCAACCCACAAGTTCTCACTTTTCTGATTTCCTCATCCATCCCACAGTAAGAAGTGAGCAAGTGGCTACGTGGCCAGCTGGGGTTAAACCACAACACTAAACTAGCATGACACTTCAAGACAAATCATCGATTTCCAAGATATGTATAAGGATGCACATGCTCACAGTTAGGAAGTAAGTATCATACAAGTAAGACTTCAGTGATCATTTAAACTTCAAATACAGTAATCATGAGTTTCAAGGAAGCCCTTTCCTTGCTCTGTAGCCATTAATCCCTTCAAATGGTGTGACCACTTAATCCTTGTCCTTAATTTTAAAATAGAACTAGAGGAGAGGCCCCAGTCTCAACCAATAGAACTGAAGCTCTTGCAGGCTACATCAACACCACCAAAGGGCAAAAATGAAATTGCAAAGCCAATGATGTGGCCAGAATCAGCAGATCAAAGAGCTCCTGTGTGTCAGCCCTCGTCCCTCTCAAAGATCTCCTACTGGAGTACAGCAAAGGTATCACCTCACATCTGTACAGCAGACAGACCTCTTTCAAAACAAATGGACGTAAATTGTTGTCCTCAAAGTCAGACTTTTTTATTTTACCCAAAGTATTTCTCCACAAATGAGAAACCAACTTAGTTTAAAACTACTTCTCCTCTATGCCAGTACCTCTGGTTAGTAGAATACACTGACTGGCTACACGTAATTAAACACATGCTATACGTATCCTCAACAGTGTTTGCTATTAATTTCCAATCATGTTCAAGCATACACTACATACATAACTTGAACTGAGAAAGCTTCAAAAGTGGATTTAGTCTTCAGTACAAAAACAATAAGAAAAAGTCGAGCACACGCATTTGTCTTCTGAAATTTCTTTTTTAATTCAACGTAAAAGCATTTACAATTTACAGTATTTACAAGTAGTTCAGCTACAAATTTCAGACAAAAATGAAAGTATGTTCAACAGGCCCACTGTGGATGATGAAGTGTCTGAAGTCAGGAAAACTTGCATTAAACATCAGAAAATACTTTCTAGGTGTAAAGAACTCCTACAATAAATTGCCTGATGGGGTTGTGGAATCCTTAAACAATTGAGTAGGAGGAACGATGCAGTTCTGGGGAGAAGAATAAACTGTGGACCCATGGAGGTCCCACTTAGCCTAATGACTGCATCCATTTAGAGAATATAGAAAGTGTATTAATAAACAAGGGCTTCATTATTAAAGGACTGCATTATTTTAAAACCACACCAAAGAAAACCATACAGCTCACTCATTTTGTAAGATGAAAGGTGCTTTGTGTCTGGTTTGGTGTTTTGGTTTGTTTTTTTTAAGACATGTTGAAACTACTAATTTGAACCAAGTATAACAGCTCTTATTTATTAATATTAAACTGTTTACATGGCACCACTTCAGAACAACCAGTTATTTCTAGCCTTGAAAAAACAGCTCTTCTCATGCAAGTTTCTTTTCCTGCCATCTTAACAAGTGAAAAACTACATACAAGTATGCATGTCT
Organism: Amazona ochrocephala; assembly: GCA_039720435.1. Classification (NCBI taxonomy): domain Eukaryota; kingdom Metazoa; phylum Chordata; class Aves; order Psittaciformes; family Psittacidae; genus Amazona; species Amazona ochrocephala. The sequence goes on from CM077878.1 coordinate 77,582,159, forward strand.
TGTGTCCTGGTTTGAAGCAACCAAGACACAAGATGTCTTGTTTCCAGAGATGTCATTTAAACTAAATTACTGATTTATGCAGAAAAAACATAAAAGCCCAACTTGATACCTCTGTGCCAGCACACAGTATCGCCACAATACTTCACTCTTAACTGAAGATATGAAAGTAAAAAGTTACAATGTCCATGCAAAAATGAGAACTTAAGAAAGTCTTAGAAATGTTGTCAGGTATTAGGTGGACATTTTGTGATTTCTCTTACACAGGATATAATGTTTTGGAGTTTTATATTCCATCATCCCCCAAATCATTTTTAGGAGACAGAAAGGGAGAAATGCTGAGCAGTCATAACAAGATAAAAATCACCTGAGAGAGCTTGAAGTCGTGAAACCTTTCACGCATGTCATACCAGATCGTTGGTATGCCTGTGAAAGGCACAGATATGAAATGGTTTTGAACCTCTAAATGTTAGGCACTTTGATATCCTGCGTCAAAATGCGATGCATGAATATCCAGAAGCTTAAGCAAACTACTTCCTCACCACAAGAATATCTATTAATTTAAACTCATTTAGTAATTAAGTGAAAATGCATAGGTAAATAATACCTGACAGCTTCCAAACCCCATGGCTCAGATATTTGGTATTACAGGACTGGAAAAGTAAGGCTAACTAACTGTAACTAAAAGGCATTTCCCTGTCCCAAGAAGTCCTAACACTGCAGGCTCCTAGACTGTACCCTAGCAGAAACATCATCATGTACTTACTCTTTTTAGGCTCTCCTTTACTATCACTCCTAGCAACTGCTGGAAACAAGACTCTGGCAAATAGAGCTTGCTAACCCAGGGAACACATTCTTCTCTCACTGTGGCTTCCCATTTTCAGCTAGTTACAGCTAATTAGCGAATCTGGTGCTTTGCACACCCTTAAGCTTCCTTATTTCACAATTATAAGGCCTGCAAGCTGCTCTGAGCAATTTAAACATCTAAACTATCCCTGTGCTACTGGCACTTGTGAAGTACACATTACATAGGAGACACTCCTTACCTGCAGGGAGAGGTGATAATTCAGTGGCTTTTATAATTACAGTTCAGAAATTTTCATTAAAAAAGGATAAAAATACATTTAGCCTGGTGATAATTACAAGAACATGCCAGTTTGTGCTATACAACATATACCTATGCACACAAGCTCTCATATTCCTGTGCTTTATTTCCAGCTTACAGAGTAACAGTGCCTTCCCATCACATGTAACTACCCACCATACCAAATTTTTCCCATATGCACATGATTTGTGTGTCATTTCTGATCTATCTTAACATTCTTGTCATTAACTATTATCCTAGCACCTGGCTGGTCACTTTTGCTCACATTGGACTCCATGTGACCTGAAAGATTCAGGACAACATACAATGTAGTAATATTGCAGGGGAAAGTGAAAAGAATCAGAAACAGTCACTTGGTTTTAAAATTAATCTATCTGCCCTCACACAGCAAAAAACATCACTCCTCTTCCAGCAAGGCAGCAGAGGAAAGCCTTCCAGAACAGAGAGCACATAGCGACCCCTTATGTTCACACAAGTCTAAGAGGCTGAGTCTCGGTTAACAATTCTAACAGTGCCAGGATTTCAACACACACAGTTAAGAATGTAAACCTATCATTTTCAAAAAATTACATACTTCCAGCAGAACAGTTCTGAGGCAGATATACCAAATGGAATGATTACTGTGGCTAATTTCTGATCTTGGAGAACATCAACCTTTCTTTTGGGGGGGGGACAAAACTGATCTATAATCTTCCCATATAGAGTAGAGAAGGGAAAAACAGCTACTGTCTTTAAATCTTCAGTAATTGACTACGTACCACTGTGGTTAATGTTGGATATCTGCAGGAATGGAAGCAGTCCAGAAACTGCTGTATAAACAAACTTTATCTCAGGATGTCCCATCCCCGGCAGTGATCAGGATCAGGCTGGCTCAAGATCTGGCTGGCTAGGGCTTTGAACTGCCGGCAGCTGGAAGGTCCCTTCCAACCCAAACCATTCTATGATTCTATGAATACTCATGCCACTGAGATGGATAAGAACAGAAGTAGAATGATACTGTTTTTCCTTTAAAACCACCTGCTATAGCATGTGAACATTTCTAATAGTCCTATTAAAAATATCTTTTAAAACAAAGATATAATTTGGTATAAATGCACCACCTTGTGTCTGTAAAATGTCCTTTTCTTTTCCTGAACTAAGCTTCATTAGGAATTATTGCAAACATTTCTTACAATCAGAAAATACTCGACTAAAATCAGAAGAGATCTCACCTAAAGGGAAATAACTGGATTGCAGGCATTAGGCTCAAAAGCTTTTAAATATAAAGACAAAATCCTCATCCTTTAGTTTTCAACACTTTCATTTCATTCCACAAAATTCAGAGGGCTGTCAAATGACAACTTCTGAAGTACAACTTATCACATTGTCTATTCTCTTGAAATATATTTTTAGAGTGTGGCAATTTGGTGTAGTTATGGCATAAAAAGGGGGGAAACTGTAGCCATTTTCAACCTGCTAGAAAGCATGTTGGGAAGAAGTCCTGTTGGTATCTACTTAAAAAAAATCATATTCCAAGAATTGGGACAAAAATGATCCCGAGGAAAGTACGCTTCCGCACTTCGAAAACATTTTCTCAATAATTTGTTCAACCACACGTTACACACTTTCTTTTCCCCAATGAGCATAAGCCAGCATGCTAACACAGGAGTTACCCAGAATGTGACATGGTTACACAATGTATCTAGGTGAAACAAACAGATGCATCTATGCACAAATAACAGCACCTTTAAAATAGCTTTTTTCAGTCACAAGACTTACAATTGAAAGGAAAAAGCCTACTGTTTACTTGTTGAAATGTACAAAGCAATGCTCTTGGAAATACATATTCCAGTGCAGAAAAGACTATAAATAACTGGTTTTGGCCATAGACTAAATTCTTCAGATACACAGGAAAAGGCTATAGGCATATTCTCACTTAAAAAAAATTGCATTTGTTTAATACAAAAATAGTTTTCAAGAGAAAAAGGCAAGCAGGAGAAATGTCTCCAGCAAAGACAAAAGCTCTCAAAATAGTTCTTGCACATCTCTATCATAACCAAGTGAAGGCCTTTTCAGCATTACGCTAAAAATAATTTTGAAAAGGCTTTGAAATGGAAGAAAATTAATGCAGCTCCTGTTTTATACTCCTTCATGAAGAAGCTCGTTCTCCATAGAGTACTGTTAAAAAAGAGTGCTGTTTCAAATAGAACATGGAATTATATCATACACACAAACACTTCTGTAGTGGTTAGTATGAAATTTCCCTCATACTTTTTATGCTGTTCTCAGGCACTATTCTCAGTGCCTGATCAGGATCCCATTGTCTATACTGTGCACTAGTTATTCTTGTTGGATCAGAGCAAATACACCTTGTAGATTTTCACAATATAACCTGGACATTTCATAATCTTCAGTAATGCTGTTCCTCCTGAGTTCTGATTAAACACGTCAGCTATCCTGGTTAGTCAGTTGGCCTGTAAGCAATCACAGGCTGCTCTTCACCAACATCTATCAACATATCTAATGGAACATGAGGCTTGTCATAGCCAGAAAACTTGAGACAGCTGTTTGGAATGACTGTTTGCTGTATTTCTGTGGCAGGAACCTCTGGACCTGAAGAGTTACCGCATATATCCATTTGGCTACTGTCAGAAATAAAGTAATTCTCTCTTACTTTGTGATTTTGTTCATCATCAGCAGATACCACCTCTGTGCTTTCCAGCACAGACAACTCTTCTGCTTTGGCTGGTGCCTCTGGCAGAAGAACAGAAGATGTTCCTTCACTGGAGTTCTCAGGACTAGCAGTTTCTTCTTTTGGCTCTACCTCCAGTGAGGTTACTTCATCATTCTGTGGCAACACTGACTGGCCTGCCACAAAGCTTATTACAGACATGTATTTTACTTCCGATTTTGGTTCTGGAATGCTGTCTGTGTTCAGGTTTCTTATCACACTGACCTTAAATTGGAAAAAAAAAAAAAAAAAAAAATCCCTTTTAGTTCCACATAACCTTCTAATTTGCTTTATCTTCTGTCAAAGTTTTGAGGTTGAAAAATAGAAAGTAACAAGTTCATAATACACATTTAATGTCATTACAACCAATCCCAACAGAAATTAGCAAAATTAGAATCTGGCTACGTCAATTAAACTACATCTATGACTTGAACTGTTCCATTAACACTTTCACGCAAGCTCTTGTAAATGCTTTCTATATGCAAACAAGTGTGCAAGGACCATATCTATTTCACATCATCCACTATACTTTAAGTTATTTCAAGTTTGCAATGTAGAGGAAACAAGTAAAGGAAGAAAAAGCTCTGATACTCTGCAACTAGCTGGGGAAGCCTTTTATATTTATAGCTAATGAGTGTATACCTAATATTTTGTGGCAACTGTCTCAACTAGGAGGGAAGTGAGTTTTCGAAAGATCTTTAAAACTACATGAGAACCTTTATGCATACCCACTAGTCATACCTATGCTGAAGTCCTACTCATTTTCTCCTCCACCACCAAGCACTTCCTCAATGCTGTGACAAGCTTTTAACATTTTACTTTGAAACTCTTCCCCATGACAAATATATCAATTCCTTCAATGGCCAGGCTGCAGCTTGTTTTAAACATTGATGACATCCTTTCAAGCAGTTTAGATTCTCTTATACATATATGTGTGTGTGCGTGTGTGTGTGTGTTTTCAAGGATACTTATGAAAATCAAGTAGGGTAAATTTTCAACGGTATGATAGCATTCCCTAAAGCTAATAGAAAGCACACGGAGAAAGGGTGACTCAACTAGTAAGTGCCCTTTTCCAAACTTCATAATTCAATATATGTGTATTCACAGATGATCAAGTACTATAGATAAGCTAATTTCTAAATAAAATGTACACAGTCACTTTTTTCTGAGATACTTTGTAAATAAACAGTCTAACTGAAAAATCAGGTTGAGATAAATTTGGAAGAAAGGGACGTAGGTAGAAGCAGGAGGAAAGGGAAGGAAAAATAATGTTGTTTTAAGAAAAGCTACAAATCAGCAAAAAGAACCTCCCAGTCTATTACTGTTAAAAACTGAGCCATTGAAATCAGATGATCAAATCTGACTGTCCTTTTCCAGAATCTTCCTTGATCAGAAGGTTGTGAGGCTATAACTTTGCAGTCTTGCCTTCACAGTGTGCTGACTTTATTAGAACTTCCTTCATCTCTCACTTAAGCCCCATACCTTTCCCCTCAGTTGCCCTAATACCCGTTGATGGTACTGTGGTTTAGGCTGGATCAGTGGAACTACTGGAGCTTAAAAAATAAACAAACACCACCACCACAAAACCCTAACAAGCACTCCCTGGAGAGCAGCTATTTGTAACCTAAGTGAGTTTTATGAACAGGGGGTTAGCACCACTAAAGTGAGGCGGTCCCTTTGGCTACCACTGGAAAGCTAGTAAAAACAGCATTAAGAGCCACCTTAACACTGAGAACATACCACACTACAACCGAGCTGTCACTCAGCCATCATTCTCTCTGGATGTTCACTTTCTGTTATGCAGAAGCAGTCAGAATACCATATAAATAATGTTCAGAGTAATTTCCATGAGCATGTATGGAAACCATCCATTCTTAAGAAGCAGAATCTTAGAAGATAGTTACAGAAATCAGAAAACAATTAATAATGCAGAGATATTAAAGTTATGAACAGCTGGTAGGATTAATGTACCTTTTGAAAACCTGTTCATACAGATATCTGAAAAAACACAGGATACTTATGCTACACCAACACTGACCTTGAAGGGACCAGCACCGGTAATTTTAGGGGGAGCAGCAGAAATATTACTCCAGAAGTCACACAATAAGTGACAAGAGAAGACAATGCACTACAAAAGCTGGAATACTTGAGGAACGCAAATGCAAACAAAATAGAAGCTACAGAAGCTACGGCTAAAAGCTGCATTTACAACTTTCCATTTCTCCCCATTCCAGTACACACTACACTGAAGTTAAAACCTAAACCCAAAGACTTGCATCTGTTCTTTTTAGGATTTTCATGTAGCTCTAAAAAAAAAAAAAAAATCAGTCCTAAAATGTGTTGAGGGACCATCTTGTACTCCGTGCAGGTTCTGCATTTCACAGTGCCAGCTGGCAGTACTAGAGATAGAACCCCCAGATAAAATAAGTACCCTCTGTACAACTACATCCAAGACTTTTGTTCTCAAAAAGGAAACTGTTTTTCTTTCAGTCAGTTTTTGACCAAAGCAAGACAATGAAAATAAACTCTTATTCCCATCCATGAAAGAAGATAGTGACCAGAATCAAAAAACTGTTGTAAGTTTCCAGGTACCAAAGGTTCTTTAAGAGTCACTGAGTGATGACAATGTAGCAATTCATGCAGTTGTATCTAATTTCCATGAGAAGAAGTTAGCTTACTACACTAACTGGAATGCCATTCAAAGCACCTGTTGTGGTCTACGCCCAGCCATAACTCAGAAAACCACGCAGTCTCTCACTCTCCCTCCTTCCTCCCCCCCTGCTCCTGGACGGTTGGGGAGGAAAATCAAAAGGAATGTGACTCCCACAGGTTGAGATAAGAGCAGTCCAGTAACTAAGATATAACACAAACCACTACTGCTACCACCAATAATAATAATGATAAGGGAAATAACAAGGGAAGAGAATACGACCGCTCACCACCCACCAACTGATACCCAGCCTGACCGAGCAGTGATCTAACCCTTCCAGGTAACTGCCCCCAGGTTTATATAGTGGCCATGACATGCTGTGGTATGGAATACCTCTTTGGTCAGTTTGGGTCAGGTGTCCTGCCTCTGCTTCCTCCCGGCTTCCCCTCCTCCCTGGCAGAGCATGAGACTCAGAAAGTCCTTGGTCAGACTAAACATTACTGAGCAGCAACTGAAAAACATCGGTGTTATCAGCACTATTCCCAGCTGAAAGTCTAAAACACAGCAGTGCACCAGCTACTAAGAAGGAGAAAAATGACTGCTACTGCTGAACCCAGGACAGCATCTCAAGTAGCAAGGGTAATTAAGATACGGTTGTTATTTGAAGAGAAGCATTTACTATAAGCAAGTTAGTATTTTTCTTTTGTGCATAATATCTCACACTAGCAAACTGACAGCCAGTGAGTTTAAGCTGGATGTCAGCAGTATTTCCTGGCACATACAGGTGTTCAAACATCTTCCTGTCTTCAGTGGCAGTACTGAGCTTTCAGGTCTTCACTGTCTCAACAGACTAGGAAGATACACCAGTGAAAGCCAGGATAAAGGACACACATAAACCACACATCCAAAAAAATCCGTAAAAGTTAAAGTATCAGTTTCTTTCTTAACTTTCTTTTCTAAGGGTTCGTCCACCTACAAATTCCCAGTAATATTAAGGTGCACATTTTCTGAGGAAAGTTTGAGAAGTCAGTTTCAAATCTTATTAGCACCTTTACAAAATCTGCACAGCCTTTGTGTGGTCCACAACAATTTAATGCTGCGTAAATGTATGAACAGGAGACTGTGGTACTACCCTGCAGGTGCTCACAAAGGGGGAAATATTCACAAAAGCTAATGAAGCAGCTTCTCTCTTCTAAGATGACAATTATTTGGGCGAGTATCAGTCAAAGTTTACAGAACCAATTACAATCCTCCAAATCAAAAATGTATGTTCCAAATCAAAAACATGTCGTATAACTAAAGAAGCCAGAATCACACAGAAAATTCTTACATTTCATGAATATCTGTAAGCATTCTACAAATAAAGTGACAGAACACAGCCCTGATGATTCAGTCAGGCTCACAAAAACCACCAGCAGATAGCAGAAAAGCTGACTTATGTATGAGCCAAAACATTGAAGTTGGTGCTTCTCAATGAGTCTCTCTCAGAGAGTGGATGTTTTCTACCCGTTTTCTACCCATGAAAATATTTGCCACCATTTAAAGAGGCAGGGAGGGGAAAAAAAAAAAAAAAAAAAAAAAAAAGACAGTGAAGTTATAGCAGAGGAGATGCCTGTAGGGTACAGTAAATCAAGGCCAGGCTCCTTTGAAAGTGCATAAGTCCTCATCACAAATCTTACAACAAAAATCTAGTACAGGACAAATCACAGAGAAGACAAACTGGAATGAGTGAAGATGGTCAGTGGAAGAAGATAGCCTCTTGAAATACTTTTTGTGAGATAAATGAAAGAAAATGAATGCCTCTACCTACAGTTGGGCTCCTGTGATCCACCAGAAGACTAGTATGATGAAGTCTTGTAAAGAAATCTGTCACATTTCACTAAATGCATATCCTGGTAGGATTCAACTAGGAATAAGGATGTTTAAAGCATTTAAACATTTTCTCTAATGAAGGTAATCATTCAATGCCCATACAGAAAGAGAGATGCACTGTAGAAGTAGGACCTGTATGTGACTGACATGTTACCCTTGGGAGTCACAAGCAACACAACAAAGACTAACTACAGAAAAGTTCTTCGGATCTAAATGGCAATGGATTTCTTTTTTCTTTTCTTTGGGTATACAAGAGTTGCAAATGTAGCTGCTTGATGATTACTATTTTCTTAGTTCTCCTTCTGATGGAGAATTTCAACTTGCTGAAAATTACTCAAATGGTGGTTTGGCATTTACTTAAAGCCACCAGGAAGGAGATCACTGGAAGGCAGCACTCCTAAGATAGGACACCTTGCCTAGCCTTTTAACAGACAGAAAAATTCCCTAGGTATTTCATTTTCTGACAAGCTCAGGTAAAGCACAATGTTCATAATCTGTACAGAAAGAAATGTCTAGTACACATCCAAAGGTCAGGGTCTCAATTCCAAGAAGTCTAGAGACAACTTCATATCATTAAACTTATTATTCAGATTATTTACATTATTTCTTTAAATGCAAAATCATAATCTATAACTAATTAGCTAAGTATTTATTTTACAGTCCCACATTAGTCGTAGCTGCAATTTGTATTTGTTACTAGAAACTTCAATGAAAATGGACATAATCACAGAACACCTTGAAGGAAGCGACCCATGCGTCCCATTGCATGGACTGTCAGAATACTAGACTGGTATAAATGCTAAACATTTATGAGACCATGGAAAAAAAAAAAAGAGACAGGCATAAAGGTGTTATAGTTATAAAAGATAACTAGCTGGATAGTCAAAAATCTGGTGCAGAAAAGTCTGAACTTACCAAAGACTTAGGCAGCTTTATGTTGTTCTTCCTTAGTTTCTTGCACCCATAATATACTGTCAATATTAGGGTCAGGCCCAGAACAATAACACACATAATGATGACATATTCTGTGCCTAAGGAGTTAGAGCAAAATCTGTTAGAAAGCACTGCTGTATCATTTAGAGTAACTTCAAAAACAGTAATAGCTCAGAATGACAAATACACACTACACCTATGCAATTTACCACCTTTTTCACTCAAAAAAACCTTAATTTATAAAGCATTATATCAAGTAAATAAAAATTAGAATTAGAATGAAGATTTTCAATTCATATAAACAAATGATGTTTTACAGAGGTAAAAATTTTCCAATTAACTTTTTCTTCCTTAGAGATGATGGGGGGAAGAACAGATTTGCATGTTTTAAATGCGAAATCTTCCATAATGTAAAATTGGTAACTTCTACTATTAGGATTCTGCTAGTCTGACTGTCCTTATCATCCTCCCCCCTCAATCATACCATTGCTCTTTGTATTAAAAAAAAAAAAAAAAAAAAAAAAAGAACACAACTGCGTCTGTCAATTTTATCTTCTCAAGTTTTGGGCCATAATGAAGCAACATTTAACATTTTCTAAGAAGTTATCAGAGATATAAAGTTAGGTCACTAGCTGCGTTTGTTCTCTTTAAGATCAACATCTCAACCTTATGACAAGTTTATAGCTGCTTCAAACTCAAGGAAGTGTACATATATGTTCCACACTGATGAGACCAAGCAAAAAGCCATTCATTAGAAGTGAGACAATGTTTCTGAAAGCCATGTAACTTGATGAATGATCCATTTGTCATTTGTTAACTACACCAATCATCAGGTGCAATGGAAACAGGTTTTGTAATACCAATGAAGCAGGAAAAGCACCCAAAGAAATAAAGGGTTACTTGAAAAATAACACATGATCTTCAAAGGTCTGTAGAACTGGGAAGTGCTTTTGGGAAAGAATGACCATGCTTTCCCTTTTCTCATATTTCCCCATAAGCATCCAAGTCACTCCACGGCTGTATCAGAGCTTGAATACTTAGCTAGATCAGATCTCTGGTCAGACTCAGCATGTTTGTACTAAAGCTTTAGAATCCTCTTACTCAATGTCCACTTGAGAGGAACATCAATGCAGCTTTCTTCTGATGGGGCACCAATCATCAGATTGCTATATAAAGTTGCCTTTGCTGAAACACAGAAAGTGGAACCTTCAGCACGAACTGGGACGTTGGCGGTACATTTATACATTGTACAGTTGTCTTCTGGGAACTCTTCTTTGCTCTGCAAAAAAATTAAAGTCACATACTACTTGACTCAACATAACAATATAGACATTACAGTACCTACCAACACTTCTAAAAATCCTAAAACAGTATTTGGTATGGCTCCTACATCATCTATATGCCTTGCAAAAGCTGTGTAAACTTCAGCCATCAGCTTATGAGCTACCTTAAGATGTTCTCTTTGATCAGACTTCCAGGTAAAATTTGTGCTGTTCATGGTCTAGATTTGCAGCCCTAATTCACTTATAAAACTTGTACGCTGTCGTGGCTAAAGCCCAGCCAGTAACTCACAGCCACGCAGCTACTTGCTCACTCCCCACCTCTTTCTCCCCCTGCTTCCAGAGGGATGGGGAGGAGAATCAAAAGAATGCGACTCTCACGGGTTGAGATAAGAACAGTCCAGTAACTAAGGTATAACACAAATCACTGCTGCTACCACCATTGATAAGAATGATAAGGGAAATAACAAGGGAAGAGAATACATCCACTCACCAACCGCCAACCGACACCCAGCCTGACCGAGCAGTGATTTAACCCTTCCAGGTAACTGCCCCCAGTTTATATAGTGGCCATGACATGCTGTGGTATGGAATACCTCTTTGGTTAGTTCGGGTCAGGTGTCCTGTCTCTGCTTCCTCCTGACTTCCCCTCCTCCCTGGCAGAGCATAAGACTCAGAAAGTCCTTGGTCAGAGTAAACACTACTTAGCAACAACTAAAAACATCAGTGTTATCAGTGCTGCTCCCAGGCTGAAAGTCAAAAACATAGCACTGCACCAGCTACTAAGAAGGAGAAAAATGACTGCTACTGCTGAACCCAGGACATATGCAGATGAAAAGGTAACTGTAAATAAACACACCTATTACAGTTTTCCTCAAAAACTAAATAAAATTATTATTAAATAAAAATAGTATCAGTTTCTTGAAAGGCAATCTTCTTGAATGAAAGTCTAGCTAGACAAGTAAAAGGCACATAAGTCACTAATGTTTTAGCACACATGCAGAAACCATACCATGAGATCAAGTAACTATCTTGTGTACAACTAACACAATAATCTCATTTTTGTTATAAGGCATCCATTCGGACAACTAAAATCCAGACCTTCCAGTCGCGTATCTCACTGTGACAAACTTGACATTTTAGGGCATCAGTGGTCCTGTGTTATGTTCAACTGCTTTCTTGGTATCTGTTGCCCTGTGTGTCACAGTAGTGAACATCTTGTTTATGAGTTTAAGGTAAACAAGTATTTTTAATTTGAAGTTTTCATTTGGAACTCACCTGATTTTTACTATCCCAAAAAGTCACCAAGTACATGATCTCTGAATAAATGTCTCCAATCCAAGGAAGAAGCTCCACAGATGGGAATGTAGGATGGTAAATATCAATCATAATTCTATCACCATGCCTTGAGAGATTCAGTTTTGGTGGTCCTATTTTTCCTGCAATACATTGCACCTTTGTTATTGGGCGAATGCTTTTAACATAAAATATGCTATTTATAGTTACCTTCAAAAATGCAAAGATTTGAGAAGAATTACATGTTTATTTCAATGCTGTCAACATTGAGTAGCTATGACACTTAGAGGTATTTGGATACATTCATGAATCTGCTTCCAAAATCGAAACAGAGGTTGTCTGTGCAATTGTCTTGTCATTGTTAAGCAACCCAACTGTCGTATATGCATAAGGTCATAAAAATTCAGATCACTGAAAACCAGAAAAAACTAACAAAGCAATTAAACTTATACATGAATAAGAACAGAACACAAAATACTTCTGACTAGATCCCATCATAAATTACACTCAACTAAAACAATACTGTTCTGAAACAAACGTTACCTGAAAAATCTAAACAAATCTCATCTCCAGCAACAGTACTCAGGAAACCCAATTCCCCATGGAAATGGCCTATGTCAGTTTCTGGCACCTAAATCTGACTAAACATATAAGTTCCAGCTAAACAACTTTCATACTTCATTTCATCCTGGACTCCTAAATTTATGACACTTCCAAATGAGACAACAACAATACAGCAAAAAGGATAATTACTAAGCTTTTTAATTTGTGGGGAAAATTACAAGGTTTAGTTCATGATGGAACTTACCATGCCTTTGCAAAATAAACTCATTTGTCTCAACATACTCAGACTGTTGCGACCCAACAATAGCTTTAACTTGAAGCCAGTAAGAGGTAAAAGGCTCATGTATTTCCCTTGAGAGATCACAAAAATGAGCTGAAATGTTTACACAAGTCGGGACGATCGTATAGTTACCTAAACTGTAAAACAGACGAAGTAATAGTTAATACAATTTCAGCTGCACAGTATTGCACAATACACTGCCTGTGACAAAATATCTGGGAGGGTGACAGAGCACTGGCACAGGTTGTTCAGGGAGGCTGGGGTGTCTCCATCCCTGGATATATTCAGAAGCCATCTCAACATGGCCCTGGGTGACCTGCTTTAGATGATCCAGCTTGAGCAGGGGGATTGGAGCTCCAGAGATGGCCTCCAGAGGTCCCTGCCAACCTCAACCACCCTGTTACTTGACAACTTCTCCTGTAATTTACACATAGGCAACCCTCACCCCACTGAAAGAAAATAATTTACTATGGACTGATTGCTTTTTTATGCTTCTAGAGAATATCAGGTACAGGAAATGACAAAAGAATAAGAACTTACTTGTAAGGTTTGATTTCCACAACAAAACGAGGAGTTTCAGACATAGGTGGGTACTGCCAATGCAAGATAGTTTTGAAATTTTCTGATGTTACTGTGATCTGCATTGGTGAAGGCACTACAAGAAATAGAAAAATTGCACTATGATAAGCAGACCCAGAAAACATAAGCACAGCCAAATACATTTTCTAAATTATTTGGAAAAGACAACATGCAAGAAGTGACTGGAAAAATCAGACATAAAAATCACAAATACTTTCCCTCAAATGGACTAGTTTGTCAACAGTATGAATAAGTACTAGTCCCATAAAATGATTTATTAATCTCACCTACAGAGACAGCTTTCTTACTGTTTGCAATCCAGAATGTATATAACACACACTCGTTGAAAACACGTCCATCAGACAGCCCATAACAGATTCTTAATCTATGGTGATTATACCCCTATGTTGGTATTATACAGGTATACCAACAAGACACACAGCATGAATCTAATTAAATCAGAGGAGATTAATGCAGCTCCTGCAGATTTCTCTTGCTCTTGGAACCCGAAGGAAGAAGAAAATACCAAAGCTGCAGTACCAGGGTCTGTGCTCCAGAGGTGCCCTACAGAATCCTACAGTCTCCTAACTCAGGCTTGCCAAAAACACAACAGGCCTGCCAGGGAACGCCTGTATTCAATGCAAATTGCTGACAATGATATTTTTACCACTCCTGTAGTATTTTCAGAAAGCTGTAATGATGATGATAATAGACTACTAACACTTGTAAGGGATTTGAATACCGAAGTTGTAATATAGTTCCATATACAGGAACGTGCTTAAAGTACGTTCAGTAAACAACATCAGAGGTAATGCAGTAAGACATACAAAAATAAAAAGCAGCACTGATAGAAGCTTGCTGTACGAGGAAACTATTTTAAGCACCAACAGCAATAGGGATATTGGGGAAGCAGCTCCAGAGGAAGGAAAATCACACGACCTTGTAATTATTGAAGGCTGTCACATGGGATTCAGAAAGAGAAGAAGAAACCTGATGGTCACTCAACCTATTTTAATTATTACTTCTTAGCTTCTCAATATCTAGTTTGGCTTTCTTAATATAGCTTTTGTGAAATGATGACAGTTAACTCATATTTGACCTTCTCTACACTTCCGCTTGTTCACACAGTGTTCCAACTTCACTCTGTGATATATTGAGGGAAAGTAAACATTTTTCACCTCTTGAGAACAAGACCACAAAGATGACACTCCACAGAAAGTAATACACAGAGGCAGAGATATGCTATCAACCACGAAGATACGATACATATAACACACACCACTGCAAATGGTGCTGTGGTTTAGTTATGTTTTAATACATTCAAAAGTGGTATTTCAGTTACTGGAAAAAGGAACACAATCATCAAATCCTCAACCACAAGAAATAAAAGGTGACAAGTTAACAGAAGAGGTGTCAAAGCACACAAGTGTTCCTTCAAATATTTAGTGTTAAGGCACAGCAGTAAGTCTTACAAAATTTTACTTTTGCCTACTATTAAACAAATAAAACCACACTTAACAGAAGAGTGGAAAATGATGTTCCAGAGCATATCTGAACTGCCAGTAGAAGCTACATGGCTTTTAGTGATGCTGTTACATATCACTTTGCTTTCTCCTCCCTCATTCTTTCTCCCAACCCCACATTTTTTTTGTATACAGTCAAGAGTTGCTACCCTGGATGTCGAGAAAGAAAACTTTTAAGCTACTTAGCAGTATCCCCTGGGGATCTGCTTATGAGGGCTTAGGGACCCATGAGTGCTGGTCAGCTTTTAAGAAAGACCTTTTAGAGCACAGAAGGAAGCAATCCCATGGTGTCCTAAGTCAAGCAAGCAGGGCAGACCAGCTTGGCTGAACAGAGAACTCCTCAAGGAGCTCAAGAGGAAAAAGAAACTGTATGACCTCTGGAAGCAAGGTCAGGCTTCGCAGGAAGATTACAGAGCCATGGTTTGGAGGAAGACACAAAAAGCCAAAGCTAGAGTTGAAATTTGCCAGTTTTGTTTCAGATAAGAAGGGCTTTTTTAAGTACATTAATAGCAAATGGAGTTCTAAGGAAAACATTGGACCAATACTTGTTGAAGATGGTCCCTGACCAAGGATGAAGAAAAAGCAGAGGCATTCAATGTTGGGTTTTTTTTGCAGGTTTTTGGTTGGGCTTGTGTTGATGTGGTTTTTTTTTTTTTTGTTTGTTTTCTTCCTCAGCCTATAATAATACTGGTAGACCTAGGGATACCTGATCCTCCAAGTCAGAGGACCCCGAGAGCAGAACAGTGACTTACCATTTGTGAACACTGAAAGTTTTAAGAGGTCAGCTGTATCAGCTGAATGTTCAGAACTCCATTGGGCCTGATGGGATTCATCCCAGAGCACTGAAGAAGCTAGCAGATGTTACAGTAGGATGCCTCTTGATCATCTACCAAAGTTCTGGGGAGGTACCTGTTGACTGGAAACTAGCCAACACTATTCCAGTTTACAAAAAGAGCATGAGGGGAGACCCAGGAAGCTACAGATCTGATAGGAAAATTACCTGGAAAATTTATGGAGAAGATCATACTGGGTGCAACTGAAAGACAGTTAAGAACACCACAATCATCAGGCACGGTCAACGTAGGTTCAAAGAGAAAGCCCTGTTAAACTAATTTAATATCCTTCTACAATAAGGCCATCTGCCTAGAGGATGAGGGGAAGGCAGTAGATGTAGTTTTCCTCTGGATTTCAGTAAGGCGTTTGCTGGTGTCCCTCACAGAATCCTTCTGGACAAATTGTCCAGCTCTTGAGATGAGCAGGCACCTGGTGCTCTGGGTGAAGAACTGGCCAAACAGCAGGGCTCAAAGGGTAGTAGTGAATGGGGCTACATGTGGGTGGCTCAATTCTAGGACCTGTTCCGATCAGTATTTTTACCAACGATCAGGATGCAGCGGGATCTACATAGACTGGAGCACTGGACATTGATTAATGGGATGAAATTTAAGAAGTCCAAATGCCAGACTCTGCATCTTGGACAGAGTAACTCCAGGCGCAAGCATGAACTCAGAGAGAAGTGGCATGGCAATGCAATACTCTGAAGTACTTGTGAACTTCAACTCAACTAAAAACTAAACAACCACAAGCAACTAAAAAGACTCTACTCCTCCAGAGCTTCATGAAAGACTACTCAACCTAATCCTCTGCTCTTCTACCCAGAGATTATTTTTAACATGCTCCAGCTCTGAGACTACAATGGGACTAGCAGAGAACAGGCCTTCCTCAGTAACACAACTTCCTTCACAAACTATACCACCATACAAACCACCTTACCAGGCACATCACCATCAAAACATCCATATCTCTGATGGCACTACAAGTTGGCTTTGACCACTTACAGGAACGAGTTTTACACAGACTGCTCACCTTTACATAGACTTGCCTCACCACCCTCACAGTAAAGAACTTCTTCCTTATATCTAACCTGAATTTCCCCTTGTTAAGTTTAAACCTCGTCATCCTTTGTCCTGTTGCTACAGTCTCTGATGAAGAGTCCCCCTCCAGTGTCCCTGCAGGCCCCCTTCAGATATTGGAAGGCCGCTATGAGGTTTCCATGCAGAATTCTTTTCTCCAGGTTGAAGAGCCCCAGTTTTCTCAGCCTGTCTTTCCACAGGAGGTGCTCAAGCCCCCGATCATCCTCTTGGCCCTCCTCTGAACTTGCTCCAACAGCTCTATGTCCTTTGTATGTCGAGGACACTAGAACTGCACATAGTACTCCAAGTGCAGTCTCATGAGAGAATTAACTAATGTATTTAAGTTCTGATACTGTATTTAACATCTTCAGAAAACTTGTATAGCAGACAGGAAGGAAATATATGTGGGAGGAAAACCAGTCCAACCAAAAAGACTTGCTTTACTGCAAATATGGGCTGCTTGGTTTCAGGCTGCTAAGTAATAAAGGATTTTTTTGGTTTGTTGCTTTGTTTTTTTCTAAAGTAACAGGAACAAGCATACCTAGTTGCATCTGCTAAGACCAAGGAAGATAACTCACACAACTAATCCACTAGTTACATACAATATATAATACAGTTCTGCTTCAAAAGCATCCATCAAGCCAGAAAAAAATGCTTGTTTGTATCTACAAGACAAGTCCAACTTGTCTTGTTTTGTACATTCACTTCCCCAAGTTGAAAACACCACACTACACATCTTTCACAATCTCATGAGGGTCAAACACATGCAGAAGATTTCTATCCTAGCTTGAAACTACACTGTCTTGTTCACTATATAAAAGCTCCTGAACAACACTACATATAGAAAGGACTCATGAAATACAAGTTTGAAGCAAGCATATATTCAAGAAAATCTGTTTTTAAGCATATACAGAAGGACCTGATTTTTTTATATATATATGCATGTATATACGTAATACACATACATGTAGATGCCTCACCAGACCACTGAGCCTCAGCAACGCATCACCCAACAGCAAAAATCAAAACAATGAACTACAGAAAGACAAGCTATCGAAAAAATAAAAATTAAAAAAAAAATAAAAATAAAATAAAATTTGAAAACATCTGTTGAAAGTCTCCTCCTTTCTTTTGGATTTCCATGAAAACCCAACAAATCCTTATAATCCCCAAGTGATGCACCACAGGAAAACTGTTTTAAGGCATTTCAATAGGCCAAGAGGGACAACAGCTGGAATTTTGCTGAGGATTCATACCAAGTGTGTAACTTAATATTTAACCAGTTGAAAGACAGCCAGACACACCATGCTAACAAATCAGTCCCTTCCTGGCCTCTGACTGGGAACACAGTGCGCTTTACTTGTGCCAGCCCTGTGCACCACTTGAGCTCCTATATCCATTTCAACTGCATCCAGAAATGGTAACAGCTTTGGTGACTGCACAATTGTGAAAAACAAACTCTCCTTAGCTTTCACCACCACTGAAAGAAAAGACAAGGGAAAAAAGATCAGAAAAGTCCACACTACCCAAGAATACTCTTGCAGGACTTTGCAGTCATACACAGTGAAGAAAAAGAAAAAAATGGAAGTGTCAAAAAGGCAGTCAATGCCCTGAAAAAGAGGTTCAGACAGTAGTAAATCAGTGCCAAAAAGGGTGAAAAATAGCACATAAAAAGAATTAGTCTGTTTCTGAAAGCTTCATTTCCTTCTAGAACGGCCCTCTTTAACAATTCAGAGCCTCACTTCAACCTGTTCTGAATCAAGCAAGACTGGTCTGTATTAAAGCAGAGTACAGCCACCCGGAGACTAGAAGAGAGCTAGGAGCACTGCCCAGAACTGCAGGACAGAATTTCAGCAGCAAGAGGTCAGCGCTTAGCACAGGCTGCAAGAGCGTCAGGCACATGCCATGGGAAGAAATTGGAAGTGACTGATATACTGATGTCCAAGTAGGGGCTCTGTCCACTGCCGCATTCCCCTTCAGGGCAGCACACCTGGGTTAGCATGCATCCATCCCTACTGCACGCTTCTGGCACTAAAGATGAACAGCCCAGCTCCTGCTAGACTGCCTGTTTGGCTGGCTTTCATGGTGTGAGAGACTGAACTGAGATCATATTCCACTGTTCATTGTCTCAAGGATTGCTGGTGATGGGAAACTGCCACCGAGACTACACAGTCAACACATTCAGCAGAAATAGCCTGACCACAGACACACGCAGCTGAAGAGCTGGTTGCAAGATCAATGAAAATGGATGGGTGGATCAACCAGGAATGTGCCGTACTTGATACTGACATGGAAATTAACAATAAGAACACAGGCACTTCCCTCTAACACATAATAAAAGGGGACAAAGGTAATCACTGCTGTAGCCACCCACCACCAAAGACTACACGCTCTTGGAATGCTGCTGGATCTATGGTGGTGACTGTCTCTCCACACTGTATGTTCCAAATACTTGCTTACTTCCTATTCTCTTTTCCAATCTGCCTATTGCTACTAAATAATTATCTTTTTTAATAATTATCATTTTATAATAAGCAAATTGACCAATTACAGTACTTGACCTTGTTTGTGTCCTAATTCCTAACACTAGATTTTATCCAGCCAGACCTTGACAGGCAGGCAACTCGACAGACCAGCAAACAACAAGCAGCAAGGTGCTGAAAAAATTTGTTCCAGCTACCTGCCAGACCGCCTTCTAAATGGCAGCACCCACACAGCAAATGTGAAAAGGTTTGCATGTGCCAGCTTTCACCCATTTCCATTTGTCCCTCCAAAAGCAACCCAGAGCACATACATCTCTTGTAATGCTGCTCCTATACCTTGATTGTACTTCCTTAGTTACTAAAACCAAGCTTAAATTAGTGCATGTAACAGCAATTCTACACAGATCGTTCTACCAGAAGTTCTCAAAATATCTTAAATTAAAAAAGGAAACCACATTCTATTTACAAATGAAGGAAGTACAAAGAGCAGGGGTAAAATTTAAAGCTATTAATTTTTCAAATATCTAGTGAAATGAACTTAATGATTTCATGAGAATCAGGAATAAACACTATACACAGTACTTAATGCACTTTTGCAGCTTCTAATTACAGGAGGTTTTAATTTTCTGAGGGCTCAGAGGTTTGACACTATTCCACAAAACTCTTAAAATCATTGTTTACAATAAAAATCTCAAGGTGGTATGCTGTACTGAGAAGAGAGGCAGACCTAGACCACCATCTTAAAAGTACCACAGGAAGTTGCACAAGATGGACATTTTAAAAACTACTGTAGTAGTAAAAGCTAAATACTGTTTTATCTATTTTATGACTATTCTTCCCTTTTGTTACAGCTGAGAAGTCATTACAATAGCTGATATATCCAAAACCAGCACTGTCTCATCTAATTTGTTTTTGTTTGCAGCTGGACAGACAACTGTTATGATTGCCAATAATCTGAACCAAAAAAGAACAGGTCAAGACCACCAAGGTTATCTCACACACACACAGGAGAAAGTCAGCCAAAAAAATTAAGTGCACACATCTCCTTGGAAACCTGGCTTTCAATGTGCAACAAGCACCAGAACTTCCACCACAGTCTCCAAATCTACTACTGTAATCTTGACTAGGGACCTCCACTTCCAGGATACTGTAACACAGACTGAGAGTTCTCATCAGCCAGTGCCCAGCTCCACTGAAGAGTCACAGGCCTGTCAATGAAGACAGGGTAGGCACCCAGCTGTAGGAAAGGCAGGGGGTGTTCACAGCCACTCAAACAACTGCTGTTAGGTTTCCTGGCTTTTCTAAGGAAAACTGTGTCCTGGAAAAGATAAAGATGACCGTGTATTTCCTTATTGCACACTGAGCCTTGAGATACATATTACATTACTGGCATACTGAAAGCCCTACTGAGATTAAATAAAAAAAAAAAAAAAAAGAAAAAAAAAATCACTGTATCACTGCAAAGGAAAGCATCTTAAAAAAGCTTTGGAATTCCCCTTCTATTTCTAATGTTCCACTGTAAGCCAGCATCTCTGCTTGCATCAATGTAACAATGGAGTAAAGACAAGGTATTAGCTTGCCATTACAGGTATAACCAGCATTTTAAGTCAGCTAATATACAGCAGTACCTAATAAAATTCCCTTCATCATGTTTTTGTTCACTACTAAACCTAAGGGTTTGCATAAATGACAAAGTCCCTGAAGGGTACAGTCATAGAGGCTGTGGCCAACCTGAGTGCAAGGCACCAGGAAAACTCTGCTTGTGTTTTCAAAACATAAGCTGGAAGCATGTTCTGCTTCTTTCATCTGAGGGTTTGCTGTACTCACATGAAGCAAAATCAGCTTTTTTGCTTCTAGGGAGCTTGCAACATCAACTAGACCTCAGCACTGCTCTGTAGCCTTAGACTGAGGTAACTGTTGTGATAGACTAGGCTGGATTATGCCAGGTTTGTTTTACAACAAGCTATTTACTGACATTGTGGTTTTTTTTACCTTAAAATTGCATAATGCAATGTAAAAGTAGCCTATTCTACTAGCAATAAAAGCAGCCCCTTAAAAGAAGTGAAGTCAGATCTTGAAAGCCAGTATTTAACATATCACGCCTCTTTACTGCTAAAACATGAAAAACAAAAAAGGGGAGATTCCCTGCAAGGTTTACCAGATAACAATTAATCACCAAGCCCCACAAACTGGATATACTGCATGTAAACTAGCAAGGGACAAGTCAGCAGACATACTCCCATTTTTATTGCTCCTAGTCCATACCAGATAAACCTAAACACTCTTCCAAAGTCCCAATATGTTGTGGCCTACCACCAGGGCATGGATCTAAACCACATAAAACCCCAGCATATCTGCATTATGCAGCTGCACATTCCAAGGAGCCTGGGCACCTGCGATCAAGTGGGTAAAGCTCAGGAGAGCACTGCTACATCACCCAATGTGTGGACACGCTTCCTATTCAAGCCCTTTCATGAAGGACATAACATCTAACACTGTATACAACTCTCAATAGTGTTAAAAATTAAATGCATGTTCTCTTTTGACCTGAGCTATTAGCAACCTCTGGTTTTAACGAACTGTTCCACTTTGAGGTGAAACTTACAAACCAGATTGAATACTTCTTTCATAATTCACTTGCAACAACCCTGCCCAAACAGAGACAAAACCCTATTCTCTGCTGGCAGGCCACCGCATCCGTCAGTGCTTGGCTGGAAAGTGCCCCCCCATCTGAAGTCAATATCAAGGCCTTGTATGGACTCCCCCGACTCACACTCCCCATCTTTGCACTGAAATTCCCAATTTCTCCATTTTTTTTGGACACGCGCATTTATAAAGCACAGCGGAGTCGGCCTGACAGATGCACACACACCCTGCGCATCGCCTACGTGACAAAGCGTACAAACGCCAGCGGCTCTCAGCCGCCTTACCGTAAAGGCATGTAACCATTTACTGCGGGCGCCATAAAGGCAGATTATGCCTCTAACAGTAACCAGAGAGCAGGAACACGCCCAAAACACACCAACGGCGCGGTGCCACCACAACGGGCTGGCGTGTCACTAAGCACTTCCCGGCCAATCTCTGTCCTGCAACCCAAAGAGCTCAACCGGTACCGGCTCCCCTCGGTGGGGCAAGAGGGCACAGACCTCTGGCAGAGGGACTGTTACGCCTGTGCGTGAAGCCGAACAAAGCGGGACCCAAGCCGCCGCCCATCCTCCAAATGCAAAGCCAGGCGCCGCCGCTTCCACTCCGGCTCCCTGTGCCCGCGGAGAATGGCGCCAGGGACGCATGGCCGGGGACCCCACCGCGGCGCTCGGTCACGAAAGGCTCCGGGACAGGGCAGATTACCAACGGCGCCGCCAGTTCCGGCGCCGCCGCCCCACTCCGCATCTCTGAGGACCCGTGCTGACAGTCGGCCTCCTGCCAATACCATACCGTCCCGTTCCATCCCCCCTCCCCGTCCCGTTCCGTCCCCCCTCCCCGTCCCGTCCCGTCCCCCCTCCCCGTCCCGTCCCCGCCCGCTACCTGCGGACGGCTGCTCGCTCTGGGAGGCCGCGCTCCGGCGGGGTACCATCAGCGCCGCCAGCGCCAAGAGGGCCACAACCAGCCGCATGGCACTCGCCTGAGGGGGAAAGAGCAAGCCTCCCCCCTTCGGGTCCCTCCGCCACTCTTCGCCCGACTCCCCGCTGGCGCTTGCGCGCTGAGCTCCCAGCCGGGAAGGGGCGGGCGATTCCGCCCACAGCGGGGCGCCTGGAGGCGTGGGGTAACTGACCGGCGTCGGTGGGAATGGTTTGGGTTGGCTATGTGTCGCCAGGCGTCGTGGTGCCTATAGGGGCCGTAAGGGCAGAGTGATAATGATTGTTAGCCCTCGGCGGGTCCTGGCTTTGTTAATTTCGTGTTTTAAGTGCAGATACAGTGTCATATCTGTCAGCCCCAGCTGCTCGCCGAAAAGCCATCACCCTTCTAATCATGCTGGGACTTGAGTGCTCTCCCTGTCTCTTCAAATGCACAGTGTCCGTCCTGTGAAGCTGTTTCAGAAACAGTGCTTTGAATGCATACGTGTAGTGGAGTCCTCATGTATGCTGAAAGATTTTATTTAACCTGAATTTACACGCACTTCAAAAAACTAAACGAAGCACTGCCAAGCAAGATGGAGATTACAGCTTTTTCCATGCCCCTGTTTCCATGTCTCCCACCCATTGTCCCACTGCCAGATAATTATGCACCTTAATCATTCAATCTCAAGGTTACCCTGGGCCAGATGAGAAGGACGCAGAGAAAACCTCTTCTGCTGTGCAGCTCCCCAGCTGTAAGGAGCATGTAGCAGCTTTTAAGGCTCTTGTCAGAGATTCTGCATATAACCTTTCCTAGACCTAAAATGGAGATAGCTTGAGAAATCCTTGACGTGCTTCTTCCCAGGCTTTCAAAAGTCGGAAAGGAGGAGACAGAGCTACTTGTCATTATGCTTCTCCTGTTTCATGCTTCTCTCGAAAATTTACATCTGCTGCTTCCTCGCGTTTATTTCCTATCCCAAGCTTTGCTCCACTACCTGGAGAAAGGTGTGGAGGAATTGCTTTTCTTGCCATCAGTGTTTAAAAAACTGAGGAGACAGCGTGATTTGCTGGGGGGAGGAGGGGGGGGTGTGGGGGGGGAATGAGTAGCAAAGAGAGGGAAGACAGGAAATCAGCACTGCATGTTGAACAAAGCACCTCACTGGTATGGCCTCAGAAATGGTGCTCAGAGGTGATAAGGTGCTGCTGTGTTATTACACTCACAGACTAACCTTTGTGCTTAATGCAAATACAGTAACAAATTTCACAGCCAAAAAGCACTTAACTGTCTTGATTGAAATACTGACTGCTCACTGGCATGTGGTTTTTAACTTCCTGAATGGTGGCATGCTTGCATGGTATTTTCTAGCACATAGACATAGGATGAGAGGAAATGGCCTGGAGCTGCGCCAGAGGAGGTTTAGGTTGGATATTGTGAAAGAATTTCTTCACAGAAAAGGTTGTGAAGCATTGCCCAGGGAAGTGGTTGAGTCATCATCCCCATACACCTTTAAAAGGTCAAAAAAAGTATAGTGTGATGCTTAGGAACATGGTTTAGTGGTGGACTTGAGAATGCTGGGTTAATAGTTGGACTTTATGACCTTAAAAGACTTTACCAACCTAAATGAATCTGTGATTGAAATGGTATTTTACACAAAAGTAAGTGAGAACAAGGAATGACCAGCTCTGGCTAGAGGTTGGGTATTGGACAGTCATATCAAGGCCTGACAGTGTGCCTCACCTATGTGTCACATCAATGGTGTTTAATAAGGCTAGGATTTTTTATGACAGTATGTACAGACTTGGCAGGACATTAAGAAAGGTGAAAACAATGAATAAAAATTAAGTCATCTCTCTACAGAGAAATCAAGGAAATCTAATTCTAGTTATGAGAGCTATCCCCGGCACATCTTCTGCCTTTGCCTCTAGAACCCCTGTAAACACAGCTCCCAGTGGGGCTGCTCTCACTGTGCAGCCAGGGGAGCACACTCCCACCAAAACATTACAAACTTACTAGAATTTCTTCTCGTCTTGAGCTCTTGCACATTGGAAAAGAGGAAAAAAAATACCGCTATGATGTAAAGCATCTCGTAACTTCCTCCTTTGAGCTCATTGTTCTCAGCCTAAGGAGTGGTCATGTGCCCTTCTGTGAGAAAGGTCTTGACAAAATAAACAGCTTCTCACACCATGGGACAAGTTTCTGCAGTCTTTTGCTTGCTTGCTTATTTGCTTGTTTGTTTCTTAGCTATCACTTAATTTGTCACAGTTATTGTGCCTTTGTAGCATTCCTTGGGGTTTTGCTGGCCTTGCAGAAGTAGGTACAGGATGTTCACCTCGCTTAGTCTGAAATGCCTACTCCTCCGATTCTTCCTAACAGTCACTGCTGTTACCTACACACTTCCTTACAGGCTACATTATGGACCTTCAGGACTTTGAAATACTGCCCAGGATCCTTTGAAAAACTAAGATAGATACAGTACCAATGTGGAAACAAGTCTGGAGTCTGTATGAGGCTGTTTAAGAACATTCTTAGCAAAAGTGTGTTTCAAAGGTAGCACCACCTTTTCTTTTAATGCCATCACAAAAAGAAATTACAGACTCAAAGAAGTTATCTCTAGCCAGAGCTTTCCCCCAGTGATTAAAAGCTGCAGCTTTTTAGGGACTTGCTCATCATCTCGCAATCTTTGGAATGTGCCTTTCCCAAGGGTATTCTCAAACAGCCTCATACAGACTCTAGACTTGTTCCCACGCTACTACTGTATTTACCTTAGTTTTCAAAGGATCTTGGGCAGTATTTTACAAACTAATGAATGGATATTGCCTATTTTGTTGAATGTCATGAATTTCTAAAAAGCATTTTCATAGCATGAACAAAGTATCACAATGGGAGACACTGCAATTCTACACGGTACCCAGTGATTAAAAAGTCATAACAGAACCATCATATATAGTCAGGGTAAGCATTAATCAATTCAATCCAAATTAAGTATTGCTTCTTGTAAATCTATGTAGGGACTATTCTAAAGCAGAATGGCATTATAAATAATGATACTTTCTACAATGCACACAATTCAGAACAAGACATTTTATGGGGGGAAAAATAAGTAAGAACCTACCTTTAGGTTCTTTTCAGTTCTCATGATTTAGGTTTTTATATCCTCATGATTGGGTAGATTGTAACTGAAATTCTTGTATGCTCATAATATTTGTTATGATTATACTGATACTGTTACTATACTTGGGGTCTTTTTATATATTTATTTATTTATTAACTTGAAAATAATCTAAGAAACATTTCCCAGTGGGAAGAAGCTATGCAATATATTCTCTTTGGCAACAACCAAAGAACATGATATCTAACTGCAACATATGTGGACTGATGAGCCAAGCAGTATATGTGCAACTCAGACTGGCCATCTAAAGTACTGGTTTTGCACAGTGAAGGTGTCACAGGTGACATGACGTGAGGATGGGACTTGGGAAGCAGCAACATAAATCAATAGGAAACCAGGCTTTATTAATAGTGCTGCTTACAGTAAAATTTGTTATATGAATATGTTTTTGCTGAAGCAAATTCTATTATCTTGGAAAAGAGGAGGCCAATAAAACTGTAATTGAAATGAGCACCAGACAAAGAAGGTGGTGTCGAATAGAAAAATCAACATATTAAAAGGCCAGTGTGTGTACTGATACCAGCCAAACTTTTGTTTCTTCTCACAAACTTTCTAGGAGAATTAAAGACACTGGAGTAGATCTCCTATAGTTAATTAATAACAGGAAGAGGAAGCTGAGGATTTCCAGATACCATTCGTACACAATGTTATACTGTTACCCTTTGACAAAGTTGAGATGAGGTAGGGCTCAGTTCAGGATCCCAGAAGGAAAGGGAGTATTCCTGAGCCAGGATATTGTTGGGCTTGGCCATGAACATGCGTTGCTGAGAGATGTTTCAGAGGAATGGCAGAGGTTAGTTTTCAGTTAACTTTTTTAACATCTTTTACATTTGCACCCGCCTCACCAAATTTGTCAACAATCCTTTGTTAACCCTTTGTTAGATAAAATTTGTTGGTTTTATTCTTCTCTTGTTTAAAAAAAACTACAGCATATTTTATAAATTAATGGTGGGCTGGGAAACTGGCACATCAGCTGAAGCTGGACCACTTGGTCTTTATCTTATACAACAAACTATGGACAATGGTATTTGATATTTTATTTATTCATTTTTTTTTATCAATTATCAGCCTAATCAATTGTTGAATGTGTTAATTCCAGCAGAGAGAGGGAAATACCAATTCCAGAATTTAAGGAAGCAGCTAGGTGCTGAACTTATGTGTAAAGATAAAATCACTCCACTAAAAAGTGTCAAGCTGTGAGGAACATTGAGGTATGGCTTGTGCAGACTATACAGGCATACTTTTTTATTGCTTTTTCTATAAACTGCTCATGTTCTAATCCATTTTCCAGGAAAGACTGGGAGACAGAGATCATAGTAGGTTGTATGTGTACTGCAGATTTACCATCAACGTATGGCAGGTGAAACGTAACTTTTGTCAGTGCATTTTATTTGGCAGCACAAACTTCTATAGATATAACAACAGACTTGAAATCATGCAGGAGAGCAGCTGACCACACATATGGACTATTTTACAATTTGATTCCCTAATGATCCTGTAATTCAGGCAAATCTTTAAACCCACACACTGAATTTGTGAGACAAAACTAGCAACAGTCACATCAGAAAATCATGTACTGCTCTGTGTTCTCATTCAAGGCATTTACTTTTATGGGAGCTAACCAAGAAACAAAAATTCTTTCTGATATCTTAGATAAGAAATGTACCTTTGAACTTGTTGTTTCAGCACAAATATTTAGTATGTGGGTATGTGCATCTGTAAAGACTTGCAGATTTGCAAGTGTACAGAATGGGTTGTAGAAAAGCAATTATTCTTGGCTTGATGATCATAATTAGAGTCATCTACTCTCTCTGTAACCGTTCACTGAGTAGAAAGAGAAGATGAACATGGAAAAACTGCAAGTCAGATGCACAAATTGCTAATTCCTGCTTCCATTTGGAAAGGAAGCAAGGTGTTAAGGGATGTTAAGAGACTGGCTGCTTCCTCCAGATAAGGCTCTTCCTTTAACAGGACCCACAAGTAGGGCTTACATAAAACACAGACAGATAAGTCCCGCCTTCTTGGTTTGGCAGAGGTGGAAAGTCACTAGTGCAGTCACACACATCACACTCTCTGGGTTTATAAGCACATGTGCACCCGTGGATCCCTTGAGCACCAGTACAATCCCCCTGCCTGCTCAGCACCCTGCATGCATTCCAGCTCCCCTTACCTGCCCCACAGGTATTCCACTCGCTCACTGCAAATACCCACACACTCACTCCTTCATCCCACAGACACCACATGTTCACAAGTCTCCCCAGGCATAGCAGCACTGAGTCCCTGCCTGTCTGATACTCCAGACCTGAGGCCCCTTTCTTGCTGGCTGGTCCAGCTTAAGGTTTGCTGGTGAGCACACATTTTGCTGGTTTGAGGGAGTTCCTGTCCTGCCAGGATGTAATGGATGGGAACATAGCTGACATTTGATTCCCTCTCATGACTGAGAGACAAAACAAAGTTTGTTTTTTGTCAAAGCATATTCAGTAAAACATATTTATGTTCATCAGGACTCTGTGTTGGAAAGAGTCGGGAAAACAGAGGTGTGCAGCTGCTCTGTGACCCTCACACTTGGCCGCGCTGGGGTGCCTGGCCAACACTCTCAGCGTGGACAACAGCGAGATCATGAGCAACTGCAAAACCCCATGAGTAAACAATAAGAGATCTGGCATAATGCCGGTTGTTTTTCTAAGGGTATAAAAGCAGGACCCTGTTGCGGTCGAATCCGAAGCCCCACCTACGGGTGGTAGACGCACCATGCAGGAATTTTCCCAATTACCTGAGACTCCCGGCATCAGCTGCCATGGGAATTCCCAGCTTGAAGTGTGGGCCTGGATGATGATTTGGTGGTAACTTGTGATGTATTTCTTCTTAATCATTATTCTCTCTATGCAGTAATGATTTGATGCATTGCTAATTTTTCTCTGTGCTATACATATATATCTCTCATTCACTTTATTGTGCTTTTTTACTATATATAGAGATACATATCTGATTTGTGTTAGTGTGCTTATTCGCTTTAGTGTGCTCGTTTAATAAACTGCATGTTACACAGCTAGTGTGTGGTCGTTTTGTTGCATACCCTGCCTGTTAGCAGGACAATTTGGCATAGTCGACCGGATACAAAATGAAACGTCATTTTTGTTAAGATACAGAAAATTGTTGCTAAGACAGTTGTACAGCTGTATATTCTTGGCTGGTAATAATTACCTTATTGTACTTTGGCTGCTGAGCGGTTGTGTCATGGTTTATGTGACAGTTTGCACTTCTGTTTTATGGAGGCAGAACCCCTTGTTCATAGAATCATAGAATCATAGAATAGTTAGGGTTGGAAAGGACCTTAAGATCATCTAGTTCCAACCCTCCTGCCATGGGCAGGGACACCTCACACTAAACCATGCCACCCAAAGCTCTGTCCAACCCGGCCTTGAACACCGCCAGGGATGAAGCATTCACAGCTTCCCTGGGCAACCCATTCCAGTGCCTCCCCACCCTTACAGTAAAGAATTGTAGTGAAATGTTTACAAAATGTTTAAGTGAATGCTGTGGGGAGATGAGGGTGAATTCTGCTGGCTGCATACTGAAAGCAGCGCCAGCAGAGGAAGCAAGTTTGTAAGGATAAAATTGATTTGGAGAAGCAAGTATGTGAATTGCAGGGAAAAATACTATGTTGCAGTGCCCAAATCACAGAATCACAGAGTCACAGAATCACAGAATAGTAAGGGCTGGAAAGGACCTCAAGATCATCGAGTTCCAACCCCCCCGCCATGGGCAGGGACACCTCCCACTAAACCATGCCATCCAAGGCTATGTCCAACCCCACCTTGAACGCCGCCAGGGATGAAGCATTCACAACTTCCCTGGGCAACCCATTCCAGGGCCCCACCACCCTCGCAGTAAAGAATTTCTTCCTCAGATCCAATCTAAACTTCCCCTGTTTAAGTTTAAACCCGTTACCCCTTGTCCTCTCACCACAGTCCCTAATGAAGAGTCCCTCCCCAGCATCCCTATAGGCCCCCTTCAGGTATTGGAAGGCTGCTATGAGGTCTCCACGCAGCCTTCTCTTCTGCAGGCTGAACAGGCCCAACTTTCTCAGCCTATCTTCATACGAGAGGTGCTCCAGTCCCCTGATCATCCTCGTGGCCCTCCTCTGCACTTGTTCTAACAGTTCCATGTCCTTTTTATGTTGAGGACACCAGAACTGCACGCAATACTCCAAGTGAGGTCTCACGAGAGCAGAGTAGAGGGGCAGGATCACCTCCCTCGACCTGCTGGTCACACTCCTTTTGATGCAGCCCAGGATACGGTTGGCCTTCTGGGCTGCAAGCGCACACTGCCGGCTCATGTTCATTTTTTCATCAACCCACACCCCCAAGTCCTTCTCTGCAGGGCTGCTCTCAATCTCCTCCCCGCCCAACCTGTAGCTGTGCCTGGCATTGCTCCGACCCAGGTGGAGGACTTTGCATTTAGCATGGTTGAACTTCATCAGGTTGGCATCAGCCCACCTCACAAGCGTGTCAAGGTCCCTCTGGATGGCATCGGCTGTTAATGGGTAAATTGGACACTTATCAAACAGTAGTAGAAAAAGCAGCTGTAGCCCAATGTAAATATTGAAAGCGAAGGGGTTGAGTAAACAGGAAAAAAGTGTATGCAGTGATTGCAGAAGCAGGAATAAATTGGAACCCTCAGAAATGGGACTGGAATGTGTGGGATTCAACCAACTCATATAGTAGTTCAGAGGCTGAAATGTTTGCTGGCATGATTTAGGGTCTTCAGGAATTAGATTGAATGCAGAAGATAGTAAAATATTTTTAGCTCTAAGCTTCAAGTCATTTGTTCAGGATGCCTTCCATGGCCCCAACAGGGAAAATAATTTATTAAGGCTGTAACAAAAACATACCGCATGGAAGGGGAATAGCCCAGTGATCTGTATGCCAACATACACAGCAAAGGACCGTACCACATACAGTATGAGGGCAATTGAATTGGGGAAAATTATCAGGGCAAATCTGGCAAATGGATTGTATAGGTCCTCTGCCAGCCCATCAGGGTTCTCAATATGTGTGTACAGCTGTAGACACATACTCAGATGTTTGATAGCACATCCATGTAGATGAGAAACCCAGGGCAGTGCAATTAAAATAATTAAAATAGATTATTTTATATCATGTCATTCCTTTGCAAATTCAGAGTGACAATGATTCACACTTTAAAAAACAGAAAGTACAACAATATGCTGATACATATTTATCAGCATATATACATATCCCTCCTCCAGTCACTAGCACAGAGCCCGTCACTCACCTCCCTCACCCCTGTGAAGGACAGACTGTGGTGATCATGTGCAGGGCTCAGCCAGACAAATACACTGACTAGACCCATTTTACATCTGACTGGCCCCCTTTATACCTTTTTTGCTTACCCCCCTTTTTGTTCCTCCCTGTACCCCTTCCTCTCTGGATCTCCCAGGGATCTGTACAGCTCTGCCCATTCCCACACCACTTCCAGTGCAGGTCTCCCCTGACTTACAGTCCCAGCCATTACAAAGTCCAGACTGATCTTCTTGGAAGTGGTGCCAGTAGTTCCTTGATAGGCTACCAATTAGTGTGGTTGAGTTATGTCATTGTTTTGCCAGATCTGTGTCTTTGTCTCTTTTCCCCTTAGTCCCAGTTGACAAGGTCCCCCATTCAGATAACCTTGCTGGAATAAACTTTCCTATGTTGTCACTCACCACATCAATTAGTGTGACTGACCAGGTTTGGTTCCCGTCACTGCCTGCTTCACCATTTGTTGGTCAGATTTGTATCTCCACGTCTTGTTTGTGGCTTCATCCTTTTCTTGCAATCATAGAATCATAGAATTATAGAATAGTTAGAGTTGGAAGGGTCTTATCCCTTTTCTTCATTGAATAAGGTCCTTGTCCTGATGCCCTTGAAGGAGCAGACACTTTCTTCCCCCTTACCTTTACACAAGGATTGGAGTATACATTAGCAGGTGTCCAGGAGACAGAAAATTAACTTTTCCATTTCCAAACTAAACTTTGTTGTTGTTATTCGGCAGTGATCTTCACAATTACTGGTTTTTTTGAGTGCAAACTGAAGGAAAACAAGTGTGGCCTGAGAACTCAAGTACTGCCATAGGAAAGCTTCAGGTCCAGCTGGGTGAAAGGGAACAATGTCCCAGGTTTTGTTTGTGGGTTTTTTTGCTTTTGTTGTTCCCCACCCACTTCCCCCCCCCCCTCCAACCACACCTCCACCCCAACCTCCTGTGCCCATCAATTGTCTTAGATTGCAAATATGTGGTAGGAAAGTATGTTCTTTGTGTCATCACTTTGGCCCACCCTTTAGGATAATTCTATGTGTGCTGAGCTTACACAGGTAAAACAAGGTCCTTGCATCTTTTTATGAACTTAGCTTAGTGACTGCTTGCTGGCAAGGACTTACAGGGCTGCAAAGTGGAGAAAAAGATCAGAGAATTAAAAGCCACTGCAGGTGCCATCTGTATTTGCAGGAAATTGAGCCAGACAACAACATTATCCAACAGAAAATTGAATCAGTTTCTCATAAACTGTTGCCTGTGAACACCCTGTTTCCCAGCAAAGGTTGGCCAGTTTGCCCACACCTTAATTCAAAAGTTCATTAACACAGAGAGAATTCCTCTGATTCCTCCGTGAGGCTTATTCAGCTCAACTCAACTTCATGGTGCAGATAAACAGCAGTGAAAGTGAAGAGGAAGATTCAAGGTGTCAGCAGGAGAAATCCAGGAGATTTTAACCTCAGAAAAGTATCTGACTAGGACAAGACTTTAAAAGGAACCAGATATTATGCTGAAATGAGAGAAAGAAAAGGCATAGCCTGGAAGTGTGGTTGATTTGTAAAGAATTTTGCTTTTCTAAAAATATGAGCATGAAGGCATCCAGATGGAACTGTCTATAAATGAAGGTATGTAGCCATGCAGCTACCTTTGGTCAGGTGCCATTTGGTCTGTTGAAGGAGGCTGATGATGTTCAGACAGGCTCTGGAATTTACAGCAGACACAGTGGAGAACAAGAAAGTTTGAAGAGAATCCTTGAGGATGTACTGTTCCCAGATATGTGAAAGACACAAGGCATAGCATTGATCATCACTGGCCAAAAGAGGTGTCTGACTAGGTTGCTACCACATTGCCATCTGTTTTGTGAATAACTGGATAATAAATGTAATGGTGCCACCAGCAAGAGCCAGAGCCCAGGAGTCCCCTTCTGCTGAAGGAGCTTCCTCACTGGCCTCCACAGCCAGGCTGCCTCTCTCCCTGGCCACATGCAGTTTCACATAGGGAATGGGGAATGGGGAGTGGGGAGTGCCACACTCTCAAGACTTTCTGTGAAGATGCCCTATTTCTGTCTGTATTGGAGCCCCTCAGTCAAGAACAAAAGTTTTGCTCAGGAAAATGTGTAATGAGAGGCTTGATGTGGCAGGATCTCTGTGTGTGAATGCTGTTTTGGATTTTGGCCTCTCTACATAGCTGCATATGTGCCATTTGCAGTCTGTCATTGCTTCTTTCCCCTTCACTTTTTTGGGCTACACAGAATGTCATGCTTCTGTACTTCACCAGGATGATTAGCAAAACTGAGAGAGTAGGTGTTTTAATTACTGACACTGTGAAACTTCCTTCAGCTATTGGGCATGACTGCAGTTCTGCATTGAGGGCATGCATGCATTTTACAGCTGAAAAAAGCAGGAGCTACTGTTCAAATACAGGCTGCTATGCAAGTCAGAAGTTGAGCTTTGTGAACGTGGTAAGCAAGTGAGACGTGGCTATGAGCAGGTATCCCTGCAGAAACACTCAAGAAACACAAGAAGAACAGGAAGGAAAAGTAGAAAACCCTCCAAAGAACAGAAGAAAGAATTAGTAGGGAATAAAACAAAGAACAAGCTTCTGGAAAAACTTGAAGATGTTAGAAAAGACATTTCTTCTTGTTTGTTTCTTAAAATTTTCAGGTTCTCTTAGAAAAGAAATCATGGCGCAGTCTCAAATTTTGCCTCAGTCTCAAATCACTGGTGTTTTTCAGAAATTGGAATTAAAAAATCAAAATCGTATGTTCAGGAAGTATCAGCAGATATGAGGTATACAATGGAGACCAAAACTAGCTCTTGATACACAGTGGATCTTGTTAATATAAAGCAAATAAGAATTTTGATTTTACTTTACAGATCAAGGATGAAGTCTTTTTCATATTGGTGTCAAAACACCAATAATATGACATGAATTAAAAAATGTTAACTTTTCGTTTCCTTCCCTTTTCTCTCAGTGCTATGCATTTTGAGCAAAATTTAATAAATGTTAAGATGTAATGAAAACCCACTCGGATGTTAAACTGTGACAATAAAGTGCCCAACAAAAGACTTCCTTCCAAAGGATCTTCTTTCTCAAGGCAGATACATTGTGCCAGGGCTGGAGTTTATCAGCAATGTGTGGCTGCAAGAAGGTTCCTGTACTTTCTGTTAACTTTTCTAGCTTCTGGATGAAAGCCAAAGATGTATCTGTCTTTTCTGATTATTTGGGTTTTGGCAGCCTCCCAATGTGCTGACAGGTTTCACCATGTGCTGCAAGCCCTGCCTTGATATGCTATCAATGCACTGTATACACCAGACTTTTGAAGAGGCATTTGTGTTGTTCCTGCTGTGTCTGGGAGGGGATTGTCTTTGGCTGAATGCATGAATAAAGCTGTAGGTTGCAGAAATGTGGAGTGGGTCTAAAAGGGAGCCAGAAGTAATTACTTGGTTTTTAAAGGCAGGGATGTAGTCCCAGAGGACACTGCTCATTGCCAAGTCTTTGAATTATTCTGACCAAAGAGGCTGAGGGTATATTTTCCTCATGAGATGGAAATTATAGACAAGCACTGGCCTACCCAGTCTGCTGCTATTCTGAAAGTTCAGTGGCTTGGTTGGCAAAAGAGAGTCAAGCAGCTGAATGTTACTCTTTGTGTTGACACTTCATGGTATTTAGCTTTCTGCTGGAAAACAAATTTAACTACTGTTATGCTTCAAATAATAAAAAGTAGATGGGATTTAATCATCTATCATAAAGTAGATGATTAAATTGCCCCTGTATTTAAATGAGTGGTTGTGTTTAAAGCCCAAGAGCTGTGTTTTTGACATTTCTTGTTGGAAGAGAGAGGCGAGCAGGTAGAATTTAATGGTTAAAACTAGCATACAGACTAACATTTATTTGCACAGAACATTAACATAAACTTAGTAACTGCTTTTCTTTTCCTGTCTGAATACAGCTTAGTGATCCGTTTTGCAGCCAAAATGATCCTCACAACCTGACCATAACAAAGGCTTTGCTATGTGAATGTATCTTGGGAGATACCAGAATACCAGAACTGGGTGGCTGGGGAGAGGGGGCCACTGTGTTTGCCTTTGTGTCTCTGTGTGGCTGTTGTGATGACTGGGCAAAATATCTACATGCTTTTCCTATGAACTAGAATGAATCAGATTTCCTGTTAATTTTCAAATTGGGGGCTGCCAGGCTTATATATGATCTTCAGGACAACTAGGGTGAAATTGCATGAAGCTATAAAGAGACTGCTAGAGAACCAACAAGGAGTACTAACATAATAATGCCCAAGCCAGCCTCAGGTGCACAGTTTCAGAAGAATGAAGATAAAACCAGTGTATTGACTAAACTACTTTACCCTTCCAGGATGCGGAATAGAAGCTTTTATGGGATTTCTGAGAACTGCCCAAGTGTGTTGGTGAAAAAGCTAACTTGCTGGTGTGACCTGTAAAAAGGGAGGTAATGTTGCAAGAAGTAAAAGGCGAGTGGGTGGGTGGGTTGGTTGGTTGGGGTTTTGTGCTTTGGTTGTGGGGTTTTTCCCCCCAGAGACGAGGAATGTCATCCATGATGTGATAGCAAAGTTTAAGGGACAAGACCTGTTGAGCTGTTTCTTGGTTTCATGCTTTTGTTTTCCATGCTTCGTAGCTTTACGTGAAAGGCTAAATAATGCTTCGGTCCTGAGAAATGGATAGTAAGTCCCTCTGAGCAGCTGTGTCAAAGGTTTATGTGGAAAACCCTGGGTGAGTCTGGCTACAAAATAAAGGGGTGGCTGGTGACTCTGGGACTTTCAAAGTCAGAGACTTTGGTATCATGTCCCACGACAGGCAGAGATTTATCAAGGATTACAAGGGCTTTTGCTCATTAGCTATCATTTCACTATGATCTCCTCCTCCTGCTGTGGTACAGGCAACTTGTCCACACAGCACTGCTCTGCAAGCCCTCCAGCTTCACTTCAGCTCCTTCACAGCAGCTTCTGTCACATCCAGTCCCTGTGGTTTACCCCTCCTGCTCCTAAAGGCAGTGGAAAAAAACCCCAAACCTGAATTACCTTTCTGTCTACAGCTAAGTGCCCTTGAAGTCTGCATTAAAGCACACATGCATGGAGAATTGAATGTAATGTGCATTTTTAACATTTTAAAGTCTGCAAACTGAGCACTGAAGGGCTGCTAAGTGTAACACAAAGGGCTTTACATCTCATTTAAGTTGACTGACTACAGTATCATTACTTTAATGACAGCGACATTCTCAAGAAATAGTTTCTATTTTCAAAACAGGTACTGGAAAACTAATAAGATCCCATGTATATGGTCTGCTGAAGGTAAACGTATGTTTGGCCAAGATTACAGCAAGCCCATTTTATTTTAACTTCATAACACTGGCTTCCTGTTTGTGAAAGTCAGAATATTATTAACATACACAGAGATGATTCCACAGGAGAACAGTAAACAGCCAGTGGATAAATTCATAGCTCTTCCATCCTGCCAATGAGCACTCAGAGATCAAAATAAGCTTTGCAGGTCTGACCTTTTGTCTTGCTAGTTTCTCTTTAAATTTAGTTACACCATTTCCATCCAAAGTCAAAATGAAACTTTGTATGGGAAGAGTCTGAGGCCCTGAGCTGGATGCAGTTTGCGTTAGGAAAATCTTGACGTGTTATCATTGAACTTGTTGTTTGGGGCATATACTTGTGGCGAGGATTTTTATTTTAATTAGGTCTTTGTACTACTCCTAACAAAATCGTACTCAGATTTTTTTTATACCTTTGTTTTATAGGCGAAGAAAAAAAAATCAAGCTTAGGAAAAGAAGTATTGAAAAAGCACTTCCTCCCTGTCAAACCACAGCTTCAGAAGTACAGCGTGTTTGTGAGGAAGATGTCCAGCATGCTCTTTAAAGTAACAATATCAAATATTTGCTTACTTTTCGTTCAAATGAAGTACAGTTGGCAGTGTGTATATCAAGATTATTTACTTGAAGTCAGTAACACTAGGAGTACAGCCTAGCCTCAGTCCTTTGAAGACTGTACTCTCTAAGGGCAGCATTTTCAGAAGTACTGAGCACTTGCTGCACATTCAGCTAGCCTGGCATGCTTTTGAAAATGTACCTCTAAATGGGAATGCCTCTGAACGCAATTATTAAGAAAAGCTACAGCATTAATTTAGTAAAGGCTGAACTGTATGTGCACTGGGGAGTCTGAAGGCTAATGTGCTAATTCAGATCTTAGGTGAACCAAAACACTGCATTCTAACCCTTTCAGTTAATGCTATGAAATCAAGCAGGCTGAATGCAGCCCCAAATACCTGTCTCATTTTTAATAATCTGCCTGAGTGGTTGTACGATGCTGAATGCCCCATGCCCGGCAGCGTTCAAGGCCAGGTTGGATGGGGCTTTGAGCATCCTGGTCTAGTGGGAGGTGTCTGTGCCCGTGGCAGGGGGGTTGGAACAAAATGATCTTTAAGGTCTCTTCCAACACAGACCATTCTATGACTCTATGACTCTTAAGTTATTTGTGGGCGGAAAACAAGTGTTAATGTCTTCCTGTTTAGCCTCATGTGCTGCTGGTAATGGATCGATGTGGAAAAATTTGAGTTTGTTGATAAAGTACTTTTTCAGAGAGTTTTTCAGTATGTGCCCCATATCTAAATAAGTGTACATACCCTATTCTGAGCATCTACATACTGTATCCTCGGTGCCACTGTGAGGATAAGGACTGGATGGTCATTTAGTTTTACTTGGGATGTTGCTTCTTATGAGCTCCCAATAGGACTCTGTACATTAGAGAGCTAATCTAACTCTGGAATGCATAAGCACAAGAACAGCAGTCAAGTGTGGAAGGGATGCTATGGTATAACTATAGATACAATAACTGGTGTAGATACTTCAACGTTGTGACTATTTATGGTGCCTGGGTTGCTTAAAAAATTGCAGAGAGTCCAGAAAGAGTAATTTGATAGGGAAATTCTTCCCACTAAAGAGAAACTAAGTTGGTTAGTAGTTTATCTGACAGAAGGCAAATTATGGCCTCTCTAGATGTTTCCGATAGAAGATAGATCTTCAGTCTAGGGGAACCTTGTAAACAGATGCAATACAGAAAAGGTATCTGTCGTGGTTTAAGCCCAGCCAGTAACTCAGCATCATGCAGCTAACCCCTCTCATTTTCCCTCCTGCCTGTGGGCAGGATGAGGAGCAGAATTGAAAGAATGTAAACCCCACAGGTTGAGATAAGAACAGTCCAAAAACTTACATATAATATAATCCAACTACTAATAACAATAAAGGAAATGAGGAAAGAGAACATAAAATTTAAAGAGGAAAGGAAAAAATGCTAAAAACCAATAAACACAAGTGATGCACAATACAGTTGTTCATCGCCTGCCAGCTGATACGCAGCCTGACCCAAGCAGTGATCAGTCCCTTCTGGGTAACTCCCTCCAGTTTTTATACTAGGCATGATGTGCTGTGTGTGTGTGCGTGCATGTATATATATCATAGAATCATAGAATCATAGAATAGTAAGGGTTGGAAAGGACCTCAAGATCATCTAGTTCCAACCCCCCTGCCATGGGCAGGGGCATCTCCCACTAAACCATGCCATCCAAGGCTATGTCCAACCCCACCTTGAACGCCGCCAGGGATGAAGCATCCACAACCTCCCTGGGCAACCCATTCCAGGGCCCCACCACCCTCACAGTAAAGAATTTCTTCCTCACATCCAATCTAAACCTCCCCTGTTTAAGTTTCAACCCGTTACCCCTTGTCCTCTCACCACAGTCCCTAATGAAGAGTCCCTCCCCAGCATCCCTATAGGCCCCCTTCAGGTATTGGAAGGCTGCTATGAGGTCTCTATGCAGCCTTCTCTTCTGCAGGCTGAACAGCCCCAATTTTCTCAGCCTATCTTCATACGAGAGGTGCTCCAGTCCCATGATCATCCTCGTGGCCCTCCTCTGGACTTGTTCTAACAGTTCCATGTCCTTTTTATGTTGAGGACACCAGAACTGCACACAATACTCCAAGTGAGGTCTCACGAGAGCAGAGTAAAGGGGCAGGAGCACCTCCCTCGACCTGCTGGTCACGCTCCTTTTGATGCAGCCCAGGATACGGTTGGCCTTCTGGGCTGCAAGCGCACACTGCCGGCTCATGTTCATTTTTTCATCAACCCACACCCCCAAGTCCTTCTCTGCAGGGCTGCTCTCAATCTCCTCCCCGCCCAACCTGTAGCTGTGCCTGGCATTGCTCCAACCCAGGTGTAGGACCTTGCACTTGGCATGGTTAAACTTCATCAGGTTGGCATCAGCCCACCTCACAAGCGTGTCAAGGTCCCTCTGGATGGCATTCCTTCCCTCCAACTTATCAACCGAACCACACAGCTTGGTGTCGTCGGCAAACTTGCTGAGGGCGCACTCAATCCCACTGTCCATGTCACCCACAAAGATGTTGAACAAGACCGGTCCCAACACCGATCCCTGGAGGACACCACTCGTTACTGGTCTCCAGCTGGACATCGAGCCACTGAGCACTGCTCTTTGCGTGCAGCCATCCAGCCAGTTCTTTATCCACCGAGTGGTCCACCTATCAAATTGATGTCTCTCCAACTTAGAGAGAAGGATGTCATGGGAGACAGTGTCAAAGGCTTTACACGAATCCAGGTAGATGACATCAACCGCTCTGCCCCTGTCCATCAGTTCCGTAGCCCCTTCATAGAAGGTCACCAGATTGGTCAGGCAGGATTTCCCCTTAGTGAAGCCACGCTGGGTGTCACCAAGCACCTTGTTGGTTTTCATGTGCCTTAGCATGCCTTCCAGGAGAATCCGCTCCAAGATTTTGCCAGGCACAGAGGTGAGGCTGACTGGTCTGTAATTCCCTGGCTCATCCATTTTTCCCTTCTTAAAAATGGGGGTTATATTTCCCTTTTTCCAGTCATCGGGAACTTCACCTGACTGCCATGATTTTTCAAATATGATGGACTGTGGCTTAGCAACTTCATTTGCCAGCTCCTTCAGGACCCTTGGATGGATTTCATCCGGTCCCATGGACTTGTATACATTCAGGTTCCTAAGGTGGTCCCGAACAAGATCCTCCCCCACAGTGGGCCCAGGGTCCCCACCCTCACCGTCCCCGCGTCTGCCTTCCAAGACTTGGGTGGTGCGGTCAGAGCATTTGCTGGTAAAGACTGAGGCAAAGAAGTCATTAAGAACCTCAGCCTTCTCCAAATCCAGGGTAGCCAGTTCTCCCGATAGCTTCTGGAGAGGACCCACGGTGTCCCTAACCTGATCAATCAACACATACATATATCATTTCTTAGGCCATGGCCCATCCCTGTATAGTTTGTTGAATTCAGTCCATCCATGATGTCAGGCTCCATCTCTTGTAACAGTCTTTCAGAGCAGCAGAGATGGTGTCTAGTGTTGGATTGTTGCCTGCTGATGACATCTCCAAGCTTGTCTGGTCACTGCTGAGCTCATCTGGTTTCATCAAAGTTCATTCTTTGTTGGTGTGATCGGAGGGAACCATGGTCAGTCGCTGGTGGCCTGAGGACGGTTCTGCTGCTGCTGCTGGCTTTTCCCATGACTTTATCCTCTGCTGATGGTCATGACAGCACATATTTCCTTTTCAAAGCTCATAGTGGTGAAGATGGCACTTAGCTGATGGAATATAAAAGTGCTACATAACAGGCAACAGCATACAATTGAGTTCATTGACTGTTTTTTCCCCAAATTAAATCCCCTTGAGGTACACATCGGACTTCCCATCTTCCCGCATTACCCACCAAGTATACCTGGGTCCCTGAGTGAAAGCAATCCCACGAGTGGGTTTGCCTTTACCTGAAGCAGGAATAACCCAGACTGCCTTCCCCAGCAAATTCTTAATGTGCACCACAGGAACTTTGTCCCCTTCTACCATATGTAAAGTTCTGACTGGGCTGGGCCAGCCCTGTTGGCAGATCCTCTGATGTTGACCAACCAAGTGGCCTTTGGTAAATGTGTATCCCAGTGTCTGAAAGTCCCACCACCTGTTGCTTTCAGTGTAGTTTTTAACAGTCCATTGTACTGCCTAATTTTTTCAGAGGCTGGTGTATGGTAGGGGATGTGATGTACCCACTCAATGCCATGCTCTTTGGCCCAAGCGTCTATAAGGTTGTTCTGGAAATGAGTCCCATTGTCTCACTCAATTCCCTCGGAGGTGCCGTGTCACCACAATATCTGTTTCTCAAGGCCCAGGATTGTGTTCCGGGCAGTGGCGTGGGGCACAGCGTATGTTTCCAGCCATCCAGTGGTTGCTTCCACCATGGTAAGCACATAGCACTTGCCTTGGCAGGTTGGTGGGAGTGTGATATAATCAATCTGCCAGGCCCCCCCTATTTGTACTTCAGCCATCATCCTCCATACCACAGAAGCTTTAACTGCTTGGCTTGCTTTACTGCACAATGTTTCACATTCATAGATAACCTGGGCAATAGTGTCCATTGTTAAGTCCGCCCCTCAATCACGAGCCCATCTGTATGTTGCATCTCTGCCCTGATGGCCTGAAGTGTCATGGGCCCACCGAGCCAAAAATAATTCACCCTTATGTTGCCAATCTAAGTCCATCTGAGCCACTTCAATCTGAGCAGCTTTATCCACCTGTTGGTTGTTCTGGTGTTCCTCAGTGACCCAACTCTTGGGTACATGAGCATTTACATGGCGTACCTTGACCACCAGGTTCTGCACCCGGGCAGCGGTATCTTGCCACAGTTCAACAGCCCAGATGGGTTTACCTCTGCGTTGTCAGTTGCTCTGCTTCCATGGCTGAAACCTCCCCCACAGGGCTTTTTCCACCATCCATGAGTCAATATAAAGTGCTGGCCACTTTTGTCATTCAGCAATGTCCAAGGCCAGCTGGATGGCTTTCACCTCAGCAAACTGACTTGATTCATCCTCTCCTTCAGCAGTTTCTACAACTTGTCATCAGGGACTCCATACAGTTGCCTTCCATCTCTAACGCTTTCCCACAGTACGGCAGGACCCATCAGTAAACAAGCCATATTGCTTTTGACTTTCTGATAGTTTATTATATGGCGAGGCCTCTACATCTCCCATCACTCCAGAAATACAAATGGGTGCTACCCCTTGATGGCATCAGGGTACACTATGCATCAGTGTCTACTAGAGCCTTATACTCCTGTGGGACTGATATGCCAGGCCATCTGATCCACACAGTCCAGTAAACCTGATTGTCCCTCTCCTCCACCTGTCTGGAGGCAGGGCTTCTCTAATAGTGATCACAGATTCTTCACTTACTTCTTGTACAAAGTGATTAGAATTCCTTTTCATAGGAGTTAGAGTAAAATCAGATCTTTCACTCCATCTGGAAAACTGCCCACTGGAGACTGGAGCAGCAACTTTCTTGGGAGGATCACCATTCTTTTTGCACTGCACCAGCTACTAGAAAGGAGAAAAAACTGTTACAGCTGAAACCAGGACAGTATCTATATATTGCTTAACAGTATGTCCAAAGGACATAATCATGCAGGGAATTGACAGGATCTTTAGCGCTTGTCATTAAATCAAGAACAAGAATCTTTCTAGAAAATATAACCTAGTGTAACGGAAATTCTAGGATTCATGCAGAAACTAAGAAGTATAATGCAGACATTAAAAAGTGGTTACACTGTGCAAAAAGATGGACTAGGTGACCATTATGGTGTCTTTGAATATTTGATTTACCAGAGTACATAAGAGCCTGCAAAAGTTACCAACTGGCTGGAAAGAGAATGCAGAAGACTCACATAGTGCAAAAGTGCTACATGATACTGGATGTTTCAACTACCACTTCCCTGAAAGAGTTTTGAAATCCTTTTTCTGTGTTGTCTGAGGAACTATAAAAATAGAAGAGAACCTCTGTTCCTAAATAAGCTGACATTACACACTACAGGATGTGCAGAAGACAAATGAACCCTTAGAGATTTCACAAAATCCATTTCCTGACCCTCATAGTGCTGACCATGTTGTGCTGCCTCTTTTTGACCCAAGCTACTGAGATTTGAATGCCAATGGCATCTAGTAGGAAGGAAAACTGATGACAGAGCAAGTTATTTTCCTGAAGAAATTATGTTTACTTGCAGTAGTGTATCATAACTTGTTTGTTTTGGCTTGGTTTTGACTTGGGACATGAAGAGCTGGAGATAATCATCCTGCTTGTTGCTGACGTTTTGTGTGTGTGTGCTTTCCATTTGTTCTTGGAGAAATTGCAGTTGCCTCTTGAGACAAGGAGGGATGCTATGGCAATGCAGAGATGTTTGATGATGCTAGTTAAGTAGTTCCACATGGTTTAGGTTACTGCCATGATGTACATTGCTTTCATACCGTGTTTTTGTACTCTTGCTGTTTTGTGCTCTTTTTCTGCTGGGAGTTGTGATTCATTGCCCAGGACTCTGGGAATGTAGCCTGGGAGACTTTGTCCTCATGTTAGCTCTGCACAAGCTGTGGAAAACACTAATGGCATTTGAAATGCTAGTATCATGTCTCTTCCTTGGGATGCTGTTCTGCTGTTAGCAGACCAAACTCACCCTGCATCACTGCCTAACAGGAGATCAACGTCTGACTAACTTAACTATGTGGCCCAGAGTTGTTTAGGCAAGTCTTAATGACTCAGCCAGCAGATTATAGGGCATTTTGGCTATGACAGAGACTGGTGCCCTGGGGCTGCTGACATGCTTGTTTGCAGAAGATGACACTATCTGTTTCCCTACTCAGGTGCCCTGGAATCACAGCACGAGCAGGCACTGTGTACTTTCTCACAGACAATGATAGTAAGCTCATAAACTGGACCTGGTGTTCAGTGAAAGCTGTCTAGAGATCCCTTTTTCTGCTAGCACAGTTATCTCAGGGGTTGTGAATGCCATTTGCAGCCCTTGCACAGCTGGGGAAACTGTGTTGAAGGGATATCAGTGGTCCAGCTCAGTCCTGACA
Organism: Amazona ochrocephala; assembly: GCA_039720435.1. NCBI lineage: Eukaryota > Metazoa > Chordata > Aves > Psittaciformes > Psittacidae > Amazona > Amazona ochrocephala. The sequence continues at coordinate 77,626,326 of CM077878.1, forward strand.
CAGTTCTCCTGGCAAGATTTTGCACTCCAAATCACTTCTCATGGAGTGAGAGGTGGTGGGTGAGACTGGCCTGCAGAGTGGGTGACTGTCCAGGGGGGACTGCTCTGAAGGACCTTTCCTGTCACTGCAGGTGCTAGGATTTGCTGCTGGTGCAGGGTGCCAAAGGTGTCTCACATCTCCTGTGTATGGCTGTTAATCTATGCATGATAAAATGTCCCAGTCCCACCACAGCATGCTGCAAATCATAGCTCTGTAGAGCTACTAGGAAGAAAAATAACTCTATCCCAGCTGAAGCCAGGACAGCTCCCTTATTATGCACATCTTGTTTACATGCAGAGGGGAAATTCACCTTGTGTATCAAGCCAATAATCTGTTGTTAGTGTAAGTCAAATCTGAGCAGTCTAATCCAATAATTATTAGTAGGTATTACAGAAAGGGAAAGAATATGTTGTTGCAGAAAAAGATAATGGTAATATAGTTAAAAACATTATACGCACACTTGGTTTCTACCCCTTTCCTGATGTTTTAACCACCCTTTCCCTGCTCCCCTGGCTCCTGGGGTTGGTGGTTTGACTCTGGTGGTGATGGAGTGGGTGTTGAGGGATGTTGTCAGTGCCTGGAGTCCTTCTCTGGAGGAGTGTAATGTTCGTGATGGCGGTTTCTGCTTTCTCACTCAAGGATCCTCTTTAGGTCCTTTTCATATGCTTGCTAACACACTTTTAAACCTTCCTCTTTCTCTGCTGATCTGCAAAACACTCTGGGTTAAACATTCAATGTATGTTCAGAGAAGCGCTTCTGAGCCAGGATTTATCCAGCTTTAGAAACTAGTTTCTACTCTACCATTTCTTATTAAAAGTGTTCGCATTTACTAGGGCATAATACAAATCTTCTCCCCCTTCCTGGTCGGGCATCCATCACAGCAGCCTTTCTTGGGAAATCCTAGCACAGCCCCTCACAACAGCACACTCTTTTTCTGTGATATAAGCGCGATTCTGGAACTCATAACAAGAAGTTTGGTCTGCCTGTAGAGGTCTTGTTCTTTAAATTTTAAAAAGGTACCACTGTTGCTTAAGCTTTTCCTGTGGCCTGTGCTGCTTCTGGCTCTGGGAAATGAAAATACAAATGTACTGGTCACTCTTTGAAAGTTGTTTTTCCTCAAAACCACATGATAGCACTTGAGAATAAGAATCTTTTTTTGGGGGGGAATAACAGAAAAATTAACATTAGCAGAATAAGTACAGTTCAACAGCAGGAAAATAGGGAAATTGCTAGGCACCCAATGCATTAAACATCAGAGCAGCTTCACTAAAAGGCACAGGCTGCCAAGCTCCTCTGCTCTGGCAACTGCGATTTGTTTCTTACTGTTCCAACACAACCATGGCACTTCCAAAAAGCAACATACCCTTTCTGTAGAACTACAGGAAAATAACATGATTCATACTGAGCAGTGCCTGGTTTCCTGTGAAAGAAGCAGAGATTTCTGTCTTCGCAGGGAGCATACATTTACTGTGTACAAAATCGTCTGAGAACCAGATGATGCATTTGAAAAAATTGCCAGCTGTTCATTAAGACTTCTCATCTGGACATTGCTCCTCACACAGCTGAGCTGCTGGAACAGATCTGATGGGTGTTACCTACATAATAAAACCAGATATACTAGTGCAAGCTTCAGCAGTGCTTTCAGCTAAGGAAGGCTAATTTCTCCAGGAGCAGATTGGGGGTGCTCATAGAGCCCATCAGTGTTCAGCTTCTAGAACTGTGGATTACATCAGGGTGACCATCAAGCAAACAGCTTTCCTTCAAAGTTTAATTTAAAGCATGGGTGTTGAGACCAGTTTTTGCATCCTTTGTTGTGAACAGGGAAATTTAGTTTAAAGGCTGTTCTGTTCTGGTTCTTCTACTGTTGAGAACAGCCAGAGATTTCATTAACAAATACAAAACTGAGGGTGTAGAAAACAACTGAGATTTCTGCATATGCTTTTGCTTCTGCCCGGTCCTTCTTCTATTCTACACCAAGGTTTCACATTTTCATGCTCTGAGAAACAGCACAGTAGGATCACTGTAGCCCGGCTGGGCACAGATCTGCACCTTCTTTCATGTCTAATGAGGCTTCTCCTGCCACAGGAACAGTCAGAATGTGTTTGTGTGTGTGTGCGAGCGCATGAGCATGTTTCCCTTTTCTCCGATTTCTGACGGCTAGCAAGGGTGAAGCCTGCGCTGCAGCTTTCCTTCCAGCAGGAGGCAGAATCTCTCTTTCTTTTAATCTCAGGCTTTTTACTTTCGTATTTGTAAGAATTCAGACGGTATTTAATTGAAATTGTCCCATTCATTTGAAAGTTATTTCAAGGGAGGATGGCCAGTCATGCAGAAGTACACATGGGGGCTTACTCATTGCATGCACATACATACACACCCCACTCCCTGAATGGAAATGAGTCTATAAATAATTTTTATTTAAAGCTGTGTTTGTAGCTATCACGACAATTTCAAGAGAAAAAAAAAACAAACACAAGCATATGGGCAAAGATACATCTGTTTTTCTTCATCGATCCCACATCAAGTGGCAAAACCAGAAATTAGCGCTAATACAAAAAATGAATGCCCATTTAACATTTTTTGTTGTTGTTGTTCTGCTAATCTGGCATAAATTTAAAAACAATAATAAATCTTTAGGGGGCTGTGATTGTTTTAACCTGCCAGTAACCCCCTTGAGCTCATCAGATCAAAAGACAGCAAAAGCCTGTTTCTTGTCCAGCAGGCACCTACACATGTTGTAAGCAAAGTTCCATCTGGTCACAACATCGTGGATCATCTGGGTAACAGCCAGGCTTCATTTGCTTCATGTCCTGGACAGCATGGAGGCAGCCGAATAGGCATATTTAAAGACTGACCAACCGCAACTGAGTCTGCCCCTGAGGATTTGCCTAATAATGGCTCCTTGCTATGGAGCAGTAGTGGCTCTGTGAGTTCTTTTCTCTTTTAAATGACTCAAGGTGGGCTCCATGGAATGACTTAGCCTTTTTATTAGGTGCCAACAATTTATTGGAGACACATCCTGGCTCTTTCCTTGGGAAATCTAGAGGTGGATGTTTCCTGTGCCTGAAATTCTTCCTGAAACATGTTTATAAGAAAAAAACCCTGAAAGAACCCGGATTGCGTAGCACAGCTGTTGTTGTGGGCCTGACAGGGTGCTTGCACAGGATGTGTTTCACACCAATTCAGAAGTCATGCAGAATGCTACCATATCAGAATTTTCCAGGTACCTGAAATTTTTCACGCCTGTTTCACACAAGGGCAAAAGACAGAGAAACCGAATGCACCACTTAGTTTTGCTTAACCCCTGGCCTGAGCTTCTCAGAGTGACTTTTGGCAGGCAGCAAATAGGCAGGGACCCCCAGGGAAGCGCTGCCTATGCCTCCAGCAGTTCCCCAGCTCCCTAGGTTCTGCAGGAGCTCCTCACTGCTGGAGGCCCCAGAGGGGCTTCCTCCTCCTAGATGTGTGCTCCCCCTTACTGGAACAGGTTGCCCAGAGAAGCTGCGGCTACCCCTTTCCTGGAAGTGTTGAAGGCCAGGTTGGATGGGGCTTGGAGCAGCCAACAGAGTGGCTGGAACTAGATAATCTTTAAGGTCCCTTCCAACCCAAACCATTCTGTGATCTAGAGGCTGGGCTATAAAAGGGGGGCAGGCAGCTGCCTAACACAAACTTGTGCAGTTTCAATAACAAATGTTGACAGAGGCAGTGCTTGCTAGGTGAGTAATGCCCTTCTGCTGGGGCTGGGAGGATATGCAAATCCCAGCATGCTTCATGAACTTCCTGCTGCATAAGCACTTCCAAAAATTCAGCCTGTCTATAACTACTTTATTGGCAGTGCCCAAAGAAGCCATTTTAAGCACAGCAGATCTCTTGAAGCTCTGTAGATGGTTCATTGCTTATTTATGATAACAAACTTATTCAATGATGTTTAGTGAGAAGTCCCTGAATTTACCTGGTGGCTGTGAGAGCTATTCCTTTCTGCTTTAAAGTGTGGGCATTTTCCATGAAGATGTCATTCATGTAAGATCCTGGAGTAAAAATTATCCAGGGATGGTGCATGGGCTGTTCCTTTCAGAAAACCTCGGCGGGGAAAATTATCTAGATGGTACAGGGGAAAAATCCTTACACAATTTGCAGTTCATTGTTGAGACTATCTGAAGTGTTTGAGGGATTTGACTCATCCTGCAGCTTGGCATACATGTGCCTACCTACTCCCATGGCCAGTCCCGGTGTGAGCAGCAGACAGACACCCAGCAGCAGTGAAAGGTTTGCTTGTGAGTTCAGGAGACTACATTTCAGAGCTTTCCTGTCTGTATCTGTGTATATCTCTCTATGTAATCTGTACCTAATGAAGCTGACACAGGCATGAACGTCAAAATCCTTCTTCAGGTAAGTAAGATCAACAAAGCCTTTGTCATTACTCACCGAATAAAGTTGTGCCCGAGCCTAAGGAGGCAGAAAACGGTGAAGTTTCGGTCAGTCTAAGCAGACTTAGCCCGCAGTATTCCTTTCTCGGGCACGGCAATAGCTCTACAAATCCGCTTGGAGTCACTGTAACACAGCGGCGCGGCAGCGGGGAGGCGGGGGGTCCCCTTCCCCTCGTCGCCGGGCTTCATCCCCTTCATCAAGTAAGGGAGATTTCGTGGGCAATGGGACTGACAGTCCAGGGCTGTCTTGTTCGAGTTGCTAATCAATAACTGACCCTTTTTTTCACGTTTACGTTGGGTGATGTGCTTAAATATGGCCATGAAAGCAGAAATCAACATAGCGTGTTTTGCCAGGTATTTGAGGAACATATATATGCTTTGCAAAGTGCTAATACGTTAGAAACCCAAGAAAATTATTTCATACCTGCTCGTGTCCTTGGATACATGCTCACTCCCAATCCCATTGAAGGGATGGGGTTGCTCGTACAGTCCCGTGTATTTGCAGAGCTGTGCTTCCACAGGGATGGAAGCTTTGGGAGAAAAGGAAGCCCTGTTGGGGAAAAAAACCAGCTCTCTCAGTGTCAAATAAAGATTGCAAAAAATAGACAGAGATGGACAACTACTGAGAAGGGTATTTACCTCAGGTTGTGAGCTGTAAACAATGAATGGTAGATTTTATGTGAAGAATTTTAAACTTCCATCTTTTTCTTCTCTCTCTCTCCCCCCCCCCCCCCCCCCCCCGCTGTCATACAGAATATTTCACAGGTGCTGCAATGATTAAGACGGATCAAAGCACAAAGCATTTTATACACCAGCCTTAACTGATCAAAGTAGTTTCAGGTTGATACTTGACATGAGGACATGCCACATAACAAGAAAATATTAAAATAAGTACGTTACAATGGTGCAGTTGGGAGAGAGTTAAAAAAGCAATCTAGCTGTAAGCAACCGTATTGAAAGTCGATTAAATTATTACCTTACAGTTTCAGTAACTAACAATGACTTGAATTGGCAGGAATGCCTTTCAGTTTTATAAAGAAATTTTGTGTGTATTTCAGAGATGGGATGGTTCTCCCTGGGTGGAAACAGCATAGTTGTGCCTGTCATGATATATTCTGGTATCCTCTGTCCCTTCTCCACATTACCATTTACAACCCAGATATTTAGACCATGCTGAAGTACTGAACAAGATGTTTACGGTACCACTGCTGCCCTAGTCACTGCGTCTCTCTCTTTCTTGAGCATTCTTATTTCAAGGTTGATGTATTTGCTTCCGAATTATATCCTTAGCCACCAGACGGATGTGTACTGTTTTTTTAGCAAAGGATAGAACCAGAATACAGCACTGGTGTTGGGCAGCCTGTGGTCACAGGCTGCAATTCTCTGGGCAATTCCAGAGAAGCTGTGGTGATTGGTAGTTAATAGCATCTGTCGGAAGAGTGAATGTGGTGTAAAATGCTTAATAGGAAGGACGCTACTGCCAGTAGCTTATTAATGGCAAAGGATATTTTGAAACTAACTTAAAAAATGTGCATCAGCCTTTGTCATTCTGAGTAGACAATATACTGTATTTCTGAGGCTGAAAAAGTACATATACTGACAAGTATAAAATACTAATTAAAAATCATTTAAGTCACAAAAAAACAAAATACTTTTTAACAATAATCATCACATAATTACATCCTCTCATAAATTTACTTTTCAGATGAATGTTATTTTGTGTTTAGGAGTGATTAATTTATTTGAAATTGTTTTCAACACTGAAGTTTTAATGATTGTCATAACAGTGATCTTGTCAGCAAAATACGCTAAGAGAAACCAGAGGATCTTATCTTGAGTATTTTTATAAATGTGCTTACTTACCACAGAATAGGACACTGGTATTTTGCAGTGCTCCAAGTGTAAATCAGCCTGTGGTGCTGTGCAGACAGACACCAAAATGGAGTCTTCCACAGCTTCTGGAGGAATTCGAAAACCTTTCCCATGTATCTATTCAGGGAAAATGCTGTGTTTTGCTCCTGCCTGGGTAGCTTCTCAATCCAGCTCCTGTAGACCTGAGCCTTAAGAATGTGAATGGCAATATTTAATTACATCTCTTTTTCCTTCAGCTCATTACTTGATCTGAATTATGCTTTCCATTCGAAGCCTAATTTGTCTCTGCTGAATGGCATAATTTCCACTGTTTGTGTAATTAAAAATGAACAAATGCACACTTTGCACTGCGGCAAATGGCACATTTCATTTGGTTTATTTACCTTCATTCTGTCTGCTCAATCTAGCCCCAGTTTACATGCCATCTATTTCTACAGCAAACCCCCTTCTGATACACTACAATATATGGAGATGTTACACAGTATTTGTGACTTGCTTTAGACTTTTGCAGATTTCATAAAGAGCCTGAATGCAGAGCAGTTGAGGAATCTGAAATATTACCAAGAAATAAAGGTCCAAGCAAATGTGGACATTTTCAACTTGAGCATTTTTAAAGTGAAGATAAAACTCTTCAATAAGCTTCCATAAATGTGCAGTTGCTTTTCTTTGAAGTGCTGTTGCAGAAACTACATTAACTATAATTTAGGATTGTTTATACTATAAATGTGGTCATTTGGCTCTTCTTAGCAAGCAGTGATAGCTAAAAATTAACCAAATGAACCGTATTACAGCATTTTTCAAGGTAATCATTGCACTAATTTTTCTATTTGATACATACAAAGTACTTGACTTTCAATAGAACAAAACTTTAAGGAATTAATGAATTGGTGAGTACTATAAATACATAAAGACTTCTCTTCAGCATCATCAGAAGCACTCTCTGACCTGGAAGGTGAAGAAGTAGGTCAGGGATCTTTCACCATATGCTGCCGATACCTATTGTGCCATGAGGAGTTTCAGTGTGAAGCCTGGAGTCTAAGAGCTGGCACTGAAGCTGCTCCAAATCCCAGATAATGGTATTTAGCTCATGTTTCTGTGGTACTTCCTGTGTTAAACCCCTGACATTAATTTGAGCTGAAAATTGCTACTAGACTTCAGGGGACATTTGAGGTGTTAATAGTTTAATAAAGGCAGCCAACTCCTTGTGTTACACTCCCTAACAGAAACTTCCAGGAGCTTTTAAAGCTAGATCTGTAACTCCTGGCCAGGGCATTCTCCAGGGCAACCAGGCTGACCCCTCCTCTTTGTAAGAAGAAGAGCACCTCAGGTGACCCCTCCCTGGAAGCAGAAGGAGAATTCATTAATAAAGAATTGGAAAGTGTCCCAGAAGGGTTCAGGACACTGATGTGGCTTTTCATAGCCATATGAGAATGGAGAAGGCTGAAATCCAGCCCTGGAAGCCCCAGGAAAGGGCAGGTCTATGAGTAGTTGTGGAGATGTGCCACATGCTCCAAGCTGGTCCTCTCTGCCTGCTTTTGGCTTTCTTGGCATTGCCACAGAAAGAGGAGACCTGACCCTGGAGAAGACACAGGGACTGGTGGCCATCCAATGTGGCGTCTTGACAGGGACCCCCCAGCCCAAAGCACCTCTGTAGGACTTGGTGGAGCAAGCGTGTCTCAATTTCAGCAGAGGACAAATGTGTTCTGAGTAGGCCAGAACTGTCATAGCATTGCTAGGACATCTGCTCTGGCTATTGCTGTGTGAGGCAGGAATTACACTGCTCCCGTCCATGCTGGTTTGTAAAATGTTGCAGATAGGCATGTGAAATTTCATGGTGCTTCTCCGTGTTGAGCCTCTGAGAAGAGACAGACTGGTATTTAGAATGGTGGAATGAAAACTGTCTGAACCCATTGAGGCATAGGGCAAATCCCCATTTTGTTAGGAAACGTATCGCTGTGCTTCAGCTGCTCAGTGTTGTTACTAATGTACTTGTGTTGGACCAAGACAAGAGTCCAGTTTTACACCATCTAGCAGCTGGGCTGCATTTTGGCTAAAGCCTTTCAGAAAGCAGATTGTCCTGCCAAAAAAAGACAGATATCTCTTCCTGAGACTTTGTGAGGCAAAGACTCAGTTTAAGGGTGCAATCCTGCATCCAAAAGAGAGAGGGACAAAAATCCTATTCACGCTAATAGGACTGGATTAAGCTCTAAGTGAAAATTTGGAGATTGGTCTCTCAACCAAGGACTAAAGCAACCACTGTAATCTGTGATGGCACAGAGAGCAGCCCTAGCAGCGGAGGGAATAATCACACTTCAGACGATGCAACATCAGGGAGATTTTCCCAGAAGACGTATTTTGCTTTGACTGCCTTAACTTTAAAAATATTTCCTCACATATTTGGCTGCTTTTGTGGGAAAACGTGGGAAAAAAAAAAAAAAAAGGAGAAAAAATGAGAAAATTGAAAATTGCCTCTAACTGACATGTTGAAATTTTTAACTGGTAGAAAAGTATTTATAGTTTTCAGATGAAAAATAATCTGCTGGATGTGGGGGTGTTTTTTCTAGTGTTTGCTTTACTTGCTTTCCAGGTTTTTAAAATTATAATGATACTGATCTTGATAATCTTATCTGAAAAAGATGACTCCTGCAGAGATTTTCACTTTAACAAACCCAGCATAATTCATTTTCTACTCACCTATCTTCAGTAATTGAAGCAACAATATAGATTGTTTATCCTTGGTAGTGTCCTGGGTTCAGCAGTAGCAGTCATTTTTCTCCTTCTTAGTAGCTGGTGCAGTGCTGTGGTTTTGACTTTCAGCCTGGGAACAGTGCTGGTAACACCAATGTTTTCAGTTGTTGCTAAGTAGTGTTTAGTCTGACCAAGGACTTTCTGAGTCTCATGCTCTGCCAGGGAGGAGGGGAAGCCAGGAGGAAGCAGAGACAGGACACCTGACCCAAACTGACCAAATTGGTATTTCATGCCACAGCACGTCATGCTCAGTACATAAACTGGGGGCAGCTACCTGGAAGGGTTAGCTTGCCGCTCCGGTGGGGCTGGGTATCAGTTGGCGGGTGGTGAGCAGTTGTATTCTCTTCCCTTGTTATTTCCCTTATCATTATTATTATTGGCAGTAGCAGCAGTGGTTTGTGTTATACCTTAGTTACTGGAGTGTTCTTATCTCAACCCATGGGAGTTACATTCCTTCTGATTCTCCTCCCCATCCCTCTAGGAGTGGGGGGAGAAAGGGAGGAGGGGAGTGAGCAAGCAGCTGTGTGGTTGAGAGCTGAGCTTAAACCATGACAGGTAGCTCAAATTGTTTGAAGTGCTAAAGCCCCTGGATTTTAAATCTCTACATAAAAATACTTTAAAGGACAAAAATATTATGTATATTGCTGTATGGTAAAACCAAAGCTCTTCACACCAAGGCTCACTTTTGGCAGCTTTAGCATGAGATTGTTTTTTCTGCCTTATCTCTGTGTGAGTTGGCATGCATTACGAATACTAGTTCACATACAGATTCACAAATTCACATGATGCTTTAAAGTCTGAGTCCCTTTTCAGTCCCTGGCAGTCTTTCCCCATGCCCTTTCCCACCTGGCTGCCGCTCCCTCTCTCCACACTCCTCTTTCCCAGTGCTGCCAGTTGCTGTGATGTGAGCACTTCTTTTCAAAACCCTCGCCCTGCAGCCATGTGAGCGCAGTAAAGCCCCAGTTGCCCTTTCAAAATGAGATGGGATTTTCTTGTCTGCTGAGGTGATGAAAAGAAACTGGAAAAGTTCTGCCTACCCTAAGTTCTGCCCAACAAAATATCTACCAGAGTTTTCATGGACTTTAAAGGAAGCTCATAATATTGCCCATTTTTAAGCATTTGGAAGGACCCATTATGGCTTGTTTTGGTTTATTTTGTTGTTTTGTCATTGTTGGGTTTTTTTTGTTTGGTTTGGTTTGGTTTTTTGTCAACAGTTAGTGGCCCAGGGTTCTTCCTTATTATTTCCCCCAAGATGCTGAGGACCCAAGTGTTTGCTAATGAACTATTCCTGCCTTTGCTTGGGATCAGTTCAACAGCTTTACTCACGTATACCTGATACCATAAACTCTTTCACTGCTTTCTGTTGCTCACCAGTGTGAGAAGGGAGGCGGATATTTTACAGTTCTCAGTGTTCATTCATGAATACCTGACAAGCTTGCTCCTGCTTTTTCGCCTGCAGATCTCCAAATATGTTTTCTGGAGTCCAAACTGTAACTTATCATAGATATTAATAAATAAAAATATCATTTGTTAGGGGAGGGAGAGAAAAAAGAACAGTGCAAACACCAGAAAAGGGAGGGTAAAAGCTCTGCAGACTACTGTTTCTGTTAGCACTGTGTGAACACTGCAGTATTTGCTGATCTTATTTTATGTCTCTTCCTGTAAGCCTTCACACTCAAACCTGCAGAGACCAGCAGCCAAAGCTATTGGTTTCCTTGAGAAGTTTTTCTAATTTGACTGTAACTGCATAAGGAGAAAGCACATTCCCAATAGAGCCAACAAATTGTAACACCACTAAAAGGTGATAAAACTGACTTCAGCAGTTGTGATGTTAAATGGCACAAGAGGCATGGAAAGATAGTTTTCAGTATGTCATCCTTCCCTACTGATCTGAAAAGGCAGAAGGAAGAGAAGAGAGGAGCATTAGGATGGCCGTTTATCCTGCAGGGAAAGGAAAATCCTCAGCTTCCTGTCAGAAGCTCCAGAAAGCCTGAGGTTTATTTGCTTACTGTTGTTTTGTATATTTTTGCTGCAGGGGGTAGGCTGAGCACTACTCCCATTTCATTGCCTGGGGTAGTAGCTGTTAAGTGTCATATCCCACACAGCTGTGTACTGAGTGATCCTTACACTGGATTGGGAGCAGATTCCATGGCCAGTGGATAACATCGCCAGAGGCTGAGAGAAAGCAGGGGCAGGCTGAGTCATTCCCTGCCTCCAAATCCTTCCCAGTTGTGTCTCCTGCTCCTTTCAGACTTATTCATGAGCAGATCACTGAGGGAAGAGGATGGGAAAAGTTATTTACATTCCAGCATTACATTTAAAGCTATAAATTACTGGCAACTATAAACAATTTCCCTGCTGATGGCACCGCTCATAAAAACCTGGGTTTGCGCATGTGTTGCATTCGCATGTGTGTGCGCATATCCAGCCTTGTGGGATTTCTTTCCCAGTTACGACAACATTATTGTTATTAACAGTTATGACAGTATTAATTCTTCTGGGCTCTGAATGCAATGCCTGATGCAACAGAGATTTTTGCTGCTTTTTCTGGTTTGATGTAGATCAGGCTGAAAGGTAGAGTCTTTCTCACTGCTTTGAGTTAAGCTTTGGCTTTAAACTGGGACAAAAGATTGTGGAGATCTTGGCTAAAAGCTAGATAAATAGCAAAAATGCTTTTGAACTACTTATATTTACTGTAGCCAAAACGTCGCACACGCCAATTTACTGATGAAGAAGTGTTAGACGGAGGGAAAAAGGAGGAGGGAGGCAAAAACATGTTTGCTATGTGTCCACAATCTGACTATTGAGTGCTTTCAAGTGAGGTTTGGAAATGAAGGGAAACCCACTCTATTCCTGCCACTGCTGTGCCCCAGCCTAAAGAGGTGGATGTGAGAGTAAACTGAGTGGTAATGATGAGAGGTCTGTCTGTATCTCTGTTCTACAAAACCTGTTTGGTACGTGTGAAGGGGTCACAGCAGCGCAGTGAGACTTCTGTGTGCTTTTCAAAGTTTGCTCACATCCTCAGTTTGAAGCATAATGGGAAGAATAAAATTCTGCTAGAGAAAAATCAGTGTGTTTCATATGTACTTTATGTATATATTCTCTCAGGCAAACGTTCACTAATGAGCTGCCAAATTTTTTCCTCATGGGGTTTAATTCCTAACATTGCTTCATGATGTAACGACCCCAAGTCAGTGATCTTCAGCCTTTGCTCTTGGGAGTTTCAAAAGCTTTGACTCACACTCCATTTCTGCAGCAAGTAAAAGAAAAAACTCAAATGCATTTCTGATGAAATAGGCTCAGCATCGACTGTGTACATCGAGAGTGGGCTGCGTATGCTGGGGCAGCCTGACTGATGACCAGGGAAGAAGGAGTGTTGCAACCCACCATTTCATAACCAGATAGGGAAAGGCAAGCATGCTGCAAGTGTTATGCAGGCATTCATGGCAAGAACGGCAGTCTAGAAGAGTTCTTGGTTCAGGAATAGCTGTGGTCTAGGATAATTTTCCCTGCAGTTCCAGCTAATTGTGGTTAAGATTATTTGTTGAAAAAACACACATAAACCCCTGTGACACCAAGGTCATGAGGTAAGGATGGAATTCTGCTATGAATTACACAACCTCCAAGCAGGGTTAGTATTTTCAGCCTCCAAATAAGAAGACTCTTTCTGTCTGCAGCCAACATTAAGTACAGTGTTGTGGCTCCCCGACTTCAGTGGCATGTTCCATGGGGGAAGACTGAGCATGTACGGCAGGTCCTAGCACTCATATCCCAGCTAACAGGGAAGCTGCTAGGAAAAAGCCACACTGGAGTTAGTGCCGATGCTGAACTGAGACTGAGTGTCCCTGTTGTGCCTTTGGAGCACTTCAGAGAGAAGTAAGGCCCAGGCACAGAGGTGGGGAAAAATGAAGAGGTGGAGAGAAAGGGTGAAGGAGACGGGGAAAGCATGTGCTGCCAGCAAAGTGCTAGAGAAAAGGGTTTCCTGTGCCCTGGTCGCTCTTTAAACACAGGGCATCACCTTTCCCCTGTGCCCTAGTCCTCTCTAAGGAGAGCGGATGGGCAGGAATTGCATGTGCCATCTTACAGGCTATTTGGAGATGTGTTTTTTTCCCTGGATCTTGCTCTCATATTGCCCAGTAACACCATTTTTCAGGTAATTTCCCACATTTGCATTGGCCAACTAGTCGGAGCATGGTGGGATTGTGTCTGCCCTTCACAGGGCTTGTGCCACGTGCTGGAGACCCATCAACTTCTCTCCACAGAAGGTTAGTGGCTGACTGAGCAATCTCCCTGGTTATGGCAGGGATTTTATCACCATGCAGGCTATGCTGAGGCCCAGGTAATTCATCTCCTTGCATGCCAAAACTTGGTCTGAATCATCAGCTCAGGGCAGTTTTAGGGCTAATTACATTGGCAAAAAAAAAAAAAACAAAAAAACAAACCAAACAACACACTTCTGTTTGTATTTGTCATGGCTTGGGATAGCAGCGTATCAGGAGCATGAGCCTCAACACTGAGCATCTCCAAATGGAAGCTACAGCTCATGGAGAATTTCTTCTCCATATACCTTCAACCCTATGGGTTGTTACTAGAGGAAAGCAGCAAAGGAAAAGCCAAGTAAGCAAAAGTAAACCAGGTCTTTACTCAGGTGTCTGCCTTTCACATGGCTCTGTGATCTTTTCCCAAGATCATTTGTGCCGCTGTTCTTCACATCTACCCACAGCATCAGACCAAGTCTCCAGTGGGGGTTATCACAGTCAGATCTCCCATACTGTGGATTCAAGAATGCAACATCGTGTGTACTGACAGATAAATGTGGTGGAGGGGGATGCTAGTGAGGAGTGCACAATGCTCTTGTGGCTCTCATGTTGGGTGGAAAGGACTGGTTAAAAACCCGAAAAATCAGAAGCAGGTCCTGGCCAGCCCTTTGCGGGCAGCAAGGGGGAGAGAGCAGGCCCTATAGATCTCCATGAGAAGCGCCACTCGCTCGGCGGGGAGAGCAGACCAGGCTATGCCTGCGGTTCACATCTCTTTGTCAATGGCATCCAGCCCCTGGCCTTGGGAACTGACTGGCGGCAGTTTGCAAATGTATGTGCTTGGCTGGGAGCCTGCAGTTCCCTTTGTCCCGGCGGCGCAGGGGGGCTAATAGGGAAGCCGGAGCATGTCATCCCTGACTGCCAGAGCTTCCAAGCACTTACATGATGGGCAACTTTTCAGACAATATCCAACATGAACATTCAAGGCTGAACCTATTCTTCTTCTAGACACTGGTGCTGACTGATTCCACATGCTGTTTTCCAGACTCTGTTGCTGTAACAAGCTCCAGTCCTGAATATGGACCATTCTCCCAGGGAAAAGTCCCATCGAATTCAGAAGGATTGAAACCATTTGGAATCCTTAAAAGCTGAATGTATTTGGACTTCTTGTGTAATGCTGTAGAGGTAAACAAAAAATATTTGCGCAGAGTTTCATATAAGGTGCACAAAATTATTTGTATTTGTTCCACTTTGCTTTGCACACCCTGCTCCTGGTGCTTACACACAACTTGCATGTATATGTATGCAATTAAACTCTGTTGTGCTGCACCATGTTTTAAGGCAAAATAAACATAAGTTAGTGAGTGTTTGAGATGGGAATGATAATGGCAGAGGAAACATACAACTTGACTCACAGGAAAATCTGAATCAAGTGGATGTAGTGGAAAACCTTTTGGAGGTTCCGTTGAACTTCAAGCTTAAGGTGAGAAATTTTGTATTCTTCTGGGATATGCTAATGGGCAAAGGCAATTAGCAGAGAGAACTTGTGCTTCCTTGATTTGATGCTGGATCCCTCTGCTTCCAAGTAGTTATGCTTCAACATCACCCCTGCTTGCCACTGCCATTGCTCCTCTTCCAAATTGTGCATTGGTGGATCGCACATCGAGAAAGCAAGGCAAATGGAAACATTCATAAAGACACAAGTGGGTTGGACATTTATGGATGAGCTGTATTTTGGCTTATATCTAGTCTGATGAGTGCACAACTGCCATGGCTGACCTGATCTGGTGATGGTGATGGTCCTGCTTTGAGGGACAACCTCCAGGCATCTCTTCCAACCAGCATGGCTTCAGTCTGTAAGTCCATGATACTTGACCTGGTAGAATTATGCGCTTCCTACATTTGTAATAACATGCAGTTCCCTTAAACCAGCAGATAGTACTGGTAAATAGCTTGAATTTCTGTTGAATTCGGTATTTTCTCACCACTTCTTCTCTTCCTCCCAAAAGCTAAACATAAAAGCATCCCAGCACAATTTATAGCTAAAAGACTCAGTCAGCTGGAAGTGGTTTCTCACTGCCCCTCAGCTTCCTGAAATGGCTCCAGTGGCACCTAGCCTGAATTTCACCACTGCTTCTCTGGAAAAAGCTGAAATCTCATACCCAAGTCTGCAAATGCTGTCAGGTGACTGTGAAAGACAGACGTTTTTCAGTACTGCAGTTACAGCTCTCATTTCTTCTGCCAGAAACACAGTAGTGGTAACATTTGATTTGCAAATCTGGCATACATGCATCAGCCTGGTTGAAAGCAATCAACAGAAGCCATTTCCTCGGTGCAAGTAAATATATTGACATGTGTTGACAATAAACTGATTTTGTGCACTTTTGGAAAGGCAGACGGCAGCTCACATGTTTCAACTGCTTAGTTCCTCTAAAGCAGTATGCAGAAAAATATCTTTCACAGCCTAAGTACTGTTCTCATCCCTCCTGCCAGCCAAAATCAATGACAATGGTTACACCAGAAAAATCTCATTAATTAATTTCTGGCTCCATGACTGGTGTCAAAATCAGAATTTTGGTTTTTTTTAACCATGGGTCAGTCTACATGGCACCAAGCCTGCTGGTGGCAGATGGAAGAAAAGGGAAAAAAGGATTCTAGCCCAGGAACAAGCAAGGCTTATAGAGAGGGCTTTAACTAGGTTTAAAGGAGAAAGGGGATAACACAAGTGTTGCTAGAAATGAGCCATAGGGTAGCATGCTACTGTTGGAGTCCAGATACACAGGGCAACTTAAATGCAGTTATGCCAATGCCCACAGCATGGGCAACAAACAGGAGGAGCTGGAAGCCATTGTGCAGCACGGAAATCATGACATAATCACCATCACAGAAACATGGTGGGATGGTTTGTATGAATGTAGCGCTGCAATGGATGGCTACAGGCCCTTCAGAAGGGGTAGGCAAGGAAAAAGAGGTGGTGGGTTTGTGTTGCATGTCAGGGTGTGCATTGATTGCCTTGAACTCAATGTTGTGAGTGAGAAGGCTGAGTGCTTGTGGGTGAAGATCAGGCGGAAGGCCAACCAAGCAGATAAGCAGCCAGGATGAAGCTACAGATGAAGTGTTTTTCAAACAACTGGGAGAAGTTTCATGATCATTTGCCCTTGTTCTGGTGGGGGACTTCAACTTACTAGATGTCTGCTGGAAGTACAACGCAGCAGAGAGGAAACAATCCAGGAGGTTCTTGGAGGTGTGGAAGATAACTTCCTTACCCAGCTGGTTAGTGAGCCAACTAGGGAAGATGCCTGGCTGGATTTGCTGTTTGCAAACAGAAGGACTGGTGAGTGATGTGATGGTTGGAGGCCGTCTTGGGCAAAACGATCACAAAATGACTGAATTTTCAATCCTTGGAGAAGTCAGGAAGAAGGTCAGCAAAACCTCCACCTTAGACTTCCGGAGGGCTGACTATGGCCTGTTTTGGACGCTGGTTGGCAGAATTCTGTGGGAAACAGTACTGAGGGACAAAATGGTCCAGGAAGGCTAGATACTCTTCAAGAATGAAATCTTAAGGTGCAGGAGCAGGGGGTCCCATGTGTCAAAAATCAAACCAGTGGGGAAGAGAACAGCCTGGCTGAATAGGGAGATATTGCTTGAATTCAGGAAAAAAAAGAGAATTTTTCAGCTGTGGAGAAAGTGACTGTCACCTCATGAAAAGTACAAGGATGTTGCTAGGTTATGTAGAGAGAAAGTCAGAAAGGTGAAGGCACAAATGGAACTAAATCTGGCTACTGCCATAAAAGGTACTTTTACAAATATATTATCAATAAAAGAAAGGCCAAGGAGAGCCTCCATCCTCTACTGGATACTAGGGGAAACCTAGTGACTGAGGACGGGGAAAAGGCTGACGCACTGATGTCTCTCCTCCCAAGTAACCAGGGATAGCACAAGAGGTAATGGTCTCAAGCTGTGCCAGGGGAGGTTTAGATGGGATATTAGCAAAACTTTCTTCACAGAGAGCATAATCAGGTATTGGAACAGGTTTCCCAGGTCAGTGGTGGAATCGCTGTCCCTGGAAGTATTCAAAAACTGTGTAGATGAGGCCCTCGGTGATACGGTTTAGTGGTGGTCTTGGCAGTCCTAGGGTAATGGTTGGACTTGATGATCTTAAAGGTCCTTTCCAACTGAGTTGATTCTATGATTCTAGATTAGGCAGTTCTTTCAGATCTCTGGAACAGTCATGATATCCTCTAATTACAAGAATATGATTTTTACAGAGTATTCATGCTACACTGGGCATGATAATAACACGTAAAAATGCATGTATAAAGCATATGTTTTAGGATATGTGATAAAGTTAGGGTTATTAAATAATAAGTTTTATCCTGTTACTTCCATAAGTAAAATATAAAATAAAAATAAAATATATAAAGGTATTAGTAAAGGCTTAAAAACCATTTGCTGTCTTCATTTTGACTCTAATGCATTTGTTCCTTGCTGAAGAATTAAAAGGCATAAACATCCTTTCACTATTGTCAATAATCAAGAAATATGTGACTTTGTAATAACTGTGGCCCTTACCAGCAAGGCCCTAAATCTCATATTTCATTATGATACTCTTGCTTTGAGACAAGCTGGTGGGCAGGTGGGCGGCATGGCACTGAATTCAGGTGGCAGCCCAGGGTGGTGGGAAATGCCCATGGTGCCTGGTTCTGTCGCAGGCCCCACAAAAATACATACTACTACTGCTACTAATAATATTGCGGTCTAGTACTTCCCATCACTAGATCTCAAACTGAGTCTGTCCAACCCAAATGGCCACTTCCTTGAAGGACTGTCTTGCTGCCTTGAGAGGTCATGAGCTACTGACATGGTTTAGTGATAGACTTAGCAGTCCTAGAGGAATAGTTGGACTTGATGACCTTAAAGGTCTTGGCCAATGGAGTTGATTCTATGATTCTGTGATTCTACTGACCTGTCTGGCAGATTTAGGAAGCAGACATTGAGAGAATGGCTCATGCTTGGCAGATTTTCTGGTGGAGAACTGATCAAGAGAAGGCTGCCGGATGCTGCTCAGATCTCCGCTGGAGCTTCAGGGACTGGTGTGGCCCTCCCAGGGGAAGCAGAGCTCTGCTGCTCTAATTGCAGGCTCTTCCACCAGCATTCACCTGTCAGCACAAGGTTGTGCCAGCACATCTATATTAAGAGGAAATTGGAACAAATCCCTAAAATAGCCCTTCTCAACTGTAGGGACACTGTGCCAGCACGCCTTCAGGCTCCCAACTGCCAAGCTGGAGGGAGTGTAACAGTGATTTTTATGGTGAAAACTCTGTTCTTTATGGACATAGAACTATTTCTGAAACCAGCAAAGCCCAAAAGAAAGTTTGTTAGAAGGAGTCTTGATGTGGGGAAAATGACTTGCCACAAGATGGAGAAAAGTCCTGGATCTGAATCTCAGACTTCAAACAGTCCGAACTCTGTCTGCGCCTCCCAAGCTTCCCGGTTGTGAACATGTAGTGAACTGATAGTAAGAATGTTGCAACCAATGAGCCCCACCTCTGGGTCTGGACTGTGTTTGAAATCAGGGAAGCAAATTGAGTATGTAAACATGTGTTACCTGAGGCAGGGAGTCCCTCTGCCCTCTGCAGACAGGGTGTGGTCCTGTCCCCAGGATGATCATAGTGCTGTTTGCTTATAACTGAATTTTCCAGTGAGTCGTATTTTGTCACTTCAGCTATCATCAGGTTTCACACGTTTGGGTCTGAGAAAGACTGTTTATGGCAGCTCGGGAGTTTCATGTTTCTGTTTTGCTCCAAAGAATGCGAGAATTCAGTCACTAGAATAAACCAGATT
Source organism: Amazona ochrocephala (assembly GCA_039720435.1). Taxonomy (NCBI): domain Eukaryota; kingdom Metazoa; phylum Chordata; class Aves; order Psittaciformes; family Psittacidae; genus Amazona; species Amazona ochrocephala. The sequence continues at coordinate 77,645,506 of CM077878.1, forward strand.
GGTTTTACCCACTTTCACTTTTCTGTTTAAAATTTTCTGTATAACATGGACATCACAAACCTCTCAGTGACATTCTAACTTGCAAAAAGATGTGAATCTCTAACAGTCCTCTGTTGCAGCTGTTCCTGTAGAGCTCCCCACACAGTGGCTGCTGCACTTGAACGCACTTGCTGAGACAAAGACCTCCGCTTTGGAAGTCAGGGATTTGGTGGCTGCTGTGTCAGAGATGTGTTTAAATAGAAACAGTACTTTAAACGCAAGCTCTTCACTTCTTCATGAGACCACTTGTAATAACAGCTTATGACACTACTACACAGAAGGGTAGCATTAACTCATTGACAGCTTCGAACGATTTTTATCTTGTCACCTAAATAGTACTGACACAAGCAGTCAAATCTGCACCTACCGTAATTGTATTTACTCCTCTAACTGCTAATATTGCCCAGAGAGATTTGCAGAGGAAACAGACACTGAGTGTGCAGACAGGCTATTTGCTAAAGGCATTAATTTAATAATTAATGAAGTGTCAATGCAGCTATTTAGCTGTATGGCATTTAGGCAGTATTTAACTTTAAGCATGGTCTTCAGCCTTTTGATGTCGGGGATGTTGCTAATGCTGAGTTGCCATCTGAAATTGTAGCGAGCAGTTCTGCACTGCATTCTCAGGGTACTACCTTTGCATAGGCTACTATCCTTTGAAGAGCAAGAAGCGTTTTCTTTAACACCGGGATAAAAAGAACATCACAGTTTTGCAAGTTTGTACCCATATTATCCTGGGCTGTATTTTACAAATGAGTTCAGACAGATATTGGTCAGAAAAGCTGAGTTGAAAATACCAGTTACCTTTCCTTAGGGTTTTTGTGGGGTTTCTTGTTTGTTTTTCTCATTTCTGTCAAAATTTACAGTGTTTCACATTTTTGTTGTCACTACAGGACTAAAACTGAAACAGTAAATGCCTCAGTTTTCAAAATAGTTTCAGATAAATATTTTGACTGTGGATTAAAAAAATGATAATAAAAAATCAGTTGACCAACAAAAAAAAAATCTGAATCTTACAGAAATTATTTCAATTTTAAGAGTTTGCATTTTCTTCCACTAAAAACAAATACTGAAAAAGAGATTTTTTGGCAGTAACTTTATGCCTAAGAATTGGTTTGCATTTGAATTTCTTTTTGAAAAAGGAAAAATTCAGCCAGCTCTCATCTCATTTCAAGCTGCCTGAGAACAAGTTCTTCACAGAAGGGAAAAAAGGAAAAAAGTGCCTTTGAAGCACCAAGCTGAGGGGAATAATGGCACTTCCAGTCATCTCTAAAGGTCTTCCCCAGAGATTATGCTTTAATTTAGGAGAATTTCACAGGATGTATTCACTCTCGTCTTCTTGGGCATCTCCTTAAAACTTCCCATCTTATCTCATCTAACTGCACTCTGAAGATTGTAATGTACTCACTGATGGCATCTTTTCGTTAGTACAACCCTGACCTGCTTCAGTATACAGGAGAAATGCATGGAAGCCTGTTTAAAGATAGGGCTGGGCTTTCAAACAGTTAAAAAATTATGACCAGCAAAATTTTTGCTCGCATTTTAAAGGAAAACAATGGTTGAAATACTTATTTTGCCCAGGCATATCCAAAGCATTCGTGCATTACTTTAGCTTATATCTGTTATTAAAATCGTTGGCTTATATGCTGCAGTCAAGTGGAAATACCACTATTTATATATATATTTAAACATATATTTTTATGACCATAGCTTATAATAGAAATTCAGTTCTGTATCATTTCCTCAGAGCTCACATTAAACAAAGAAACATGCTAAGAACATCAGACCAAGTCAGAATTTAATATAAACTTGTTCTTTTAAGGCAAAGGGAGAAAAAGTCACTGATTTTAATTTGTTTACAATCACTGAACTTTCCCAAATTACAGTGGTGGCTGTTCTGTTTCAGTCCCATTGGCAAACACATTTAGCATTACGGACACTCTGTCTCAAACAATGCAAACGACTTTCCTGAGCTATTTGGAAAGTGTGTGAAACATTGCAAATGATGCAGTTTTACCATCAGTATGATTGAATCCTTTTGCAGCACAAGAAAGCAACTAGTTATTTTACCATGCCAGAAGATTGGTAACTATTTATTTACACATTTATTATCTGCTTCACTCTGAGAATAAAGAATGAGCCTGAACTACAAAAGCTGAGCCTGCATGAAGGCCCATCAGTCTCTCCACACTTCTGCTGTCAACCCTATTATGGAGGAAACATTATTCAAACTGCAGGCTCCAAACTCCCAGGTAACTAGAGACAGCAGGAAGCTCTGTTTGATATCAAGTATATTCTTTATCAACCTTTTTGTTGTGATGGGAAGAAATGATTGAACTTTACTTTCATCTTGCTCTGTCCTCACATCACCCAGTAGGTGAATTGCTTTATTGGTGAGCCTTGGCCAAAAGCTCTTTGATATACGCTGCCCTTTGCAGCCATAAATTTTCCATCTTTCAGACAAGGTTTGAGACTTTCCCTGTCCTGCTATTCTGCCCCTAAGTGATTAGATGCTCTTTTCAAAATGAAAGATGAGCTTTCAGGGAAACTCTTGTCCCTCTCCTAGGTGCCATAAAATAGCCATAATTTGATTTTCCTGGCAATGACAAAAGTTACGGGGTTTAGACCAAGGCCCCTCATGTGGAAACGGGTTGGTGCTGAGCCTTACACCAGCACAGCTGCAGCATAGGGGGACAGAGAGCTCCTTCCCAGGGGCATGGCCAAGCTGAAAAACAAGGGTATGCTGGACACAGCATGCTGGTGGCCCCTGGCTCATGGCTGAGTGCTGCATCCCCTGGCTGAGCCCTGCCTGCACTCCCAGCTCACACGTGTGTTCCCCTCTGCCCCGTGCTGCTTGATTTTCCCACCCAGCCACACAGACAGGCTTCCCAATGGGGAAACCTAGGTGAACAACCATGCTGTGTGGTATTCCGTTGCTTTTGAAGTGACTGGAGGCAGGGGATGGCACCACTGCAGCCAGCCTTTCCTGCTGACCCATGGGAAGCAGATGGAAGAAGGCTGGTGGTTCCTTCCATGGGGAAAAGCCAGCTGCCAACAGCCACTGTGTATTGCACACAGGGCCTCGAGGAGAAGGACCCCTGTCCTGGCACAGAGACTTGCCGTGTGGCCTTGAACAAGTCTTTTATATCCTGTCACAGTCCAGCAGCCACCTTCAGGTCTTTGAAGGTTCTGGTTGGAGCTCTGTGATTCTGGACGCTTCATCTTCTGCTCCAATCTACCTCTATGACGTGGGAAATATGGCAACTGATCACTTCTTATTCTGTTGACTGGAGGGGTCAACTATCTGGTCAGTGTCAGTATGGAAGCAGGTCCTGGTCTTACAGGGTTTTGAACATAAGACTGCTGCAGATTACAGAGGATTATTTCCCAGGGACATCAAGAAAAGAACCAGAAAGAGCTTATGGCATCCTGCCTTCACAACTAGATATCTGTGACTTAATAAAGACAGCTGGGAAAATATTTATTTATTTCTCTCCTGGAAAAGACCAACAAAAACAAATTTTCTCTGTCTTGCCAAAATATTTCCTTGACAGCTTTTGAGTTTTCATTAAAAATGAAAACATAAAGTGTTGTTGTCTGAAAACTAAGTATAAAAGCTTTTCACATGGCAATAATGCTAATGTATGAACATTTCTGCTCAAAGAGGAGTTTTGGAAGAAAGCAGAAAGCCAAGCACCAACTGCATTATGCTCCAGGCTCTCATGAGCTGGTGAACCCAACACTGATATTCAGGCTGCCATGTTATTCCTCTGTAATTTCACACTCCTTATGACTCAGGTGCTTGGTGGAGTCTGGCGGCTATAGGCATTGGTAAGTGAGGTCCTGAGTTAGGCTGTGTACTCCTCTGCTCCAGGGCTGGCCATGCACTGTGCTGATCCCACCTAAAGCATACCAAAGTCTGCTCCCAATTGCAGTGCCTGCCAGTCCTCCCTGAGGCTGTAAAGATGGGCAGCTGATCAACCAAGTTTTACCTAGCAGTGGGGAGGATGCTAGACCTTTACAGCTGAGCACACCCTTCAGAAGTAGAATTCAAGCAGTGATCTGAAATAGTGTAAATTTGCTGAAATATGAACCCCATGTGCTCAGGAAAGGTCAGTTAGTTGAAAAAAAACCTGAACTAAACATGTTCTGGCTGCCTACACTGGAGATGACTCCTGCTTTTAAGAGAGGACCAGATATTTTCCCTGCACACCCCCTGACAGCTGACAACTGGAATTCCTGCACAAGTTGCTGAGCAAGGCCAAGACTCTCACACCATGCCACTTCAACCCCCTTTTTCCCCAGCTCCCGAGCACTGTTTCAGCTTCCCTGAAAATGTGGATCATGCCCTCTGTCCCCATGAGATGCCAGTGTCCTGTCAGAATTAACCTATTAGCTTATTATTCGCTTTCGAATGGGAAATGAATAAGAATGTCATTCAGTGTTTCCAAGCTGGAGAGGCAGAAAGGATGTTTTCCAGATGAATGGAGATCATTGTGCACCATCTCTGTCATGGGGCTGGGCATACACGTTGGGAACCTTAAACTAGTGTCCTTTGCGGTAAGAATAAGGGCCATCCCCTTTGCTCAGGGGTGATAATAGAGACTATCATACTTATAGCATCTGTTTTTCACAGAGGATGTGGTTCTGATCTTGGGTTTGGCAGTTTGGTGTTGAGACTAGTTCCAGTTAACTCGGGCGCTGATGCTGGAGCAGAGTGGGGACAGAGGGGATCAGAGTGAGCCCACCAACTGCCTGCTCAGAACCTTGGCTCTTTCAGCAGATAAGCTGCTCAGCCGAGCCTGGCTGTCAGCTGGCTATCCTCGGCCAAGCTGTCCAGGCTGACCCTGGGTGTGCTGAAGGACCAGGGGCCAGCAGCCTGCCCACTGCCAGCAGCACCCCAGCTAAGTGGCTCTGGCCACTGCCCTCAAGAATGGAGTGGGTTTTTCAAAAGGAGACCAACCTTCGACCCGCAGTCATCATTTTGGCCATCAGGTCAACAGTTGTTCCACAGAACATCGGCAATTGTCTTTCTCCTTGTGTCAGGAGGCTCTTGAAACATTATACAAGGATAATTAAGTGGTGAATAAGGGTCAGTGTGGACAAATAAATCAAACTGATAGTTTGAACACAGACTGATTGAGCAAAAACAAGGAATTGTGCCATGCCTGTTAGCGCTGCTCTTGATGTTAACTGACTTTGTTAACATTACATCCAAAGGCAGCAAGTGGGAAAGCTTTGTGAGGAATCAAAAGCTGAGCAAAGAGACACGGGCTTTAATTGTTCAGCTTTATTTTTGAAATAAAGACATGCAGTGCATCAATTTAGCTGACTTTAATGGACCACAAAACTGAACCTATTCTTTAAAATGCTAATTGAGTTTGAAGATTCTTGCCTCTTGCAGAAGGGGGATGCAAGAAATGCCAGTGCCACTTTCAGATATGTCTGGAGCTGTTGTACAGTTTCAAAGCAAGTGGGTGAAGCGCATATCATTGGGCAAGAGGAATGTGTGTTTACAACAGGGTGATCTATCCACAGAGGAGATAGCATCTAGGCAAATAAGAAGTCTGTATATACAGACTCATTTAGAGGAATATGTCTTTAAATGTACCATAATATGAAATTGATTTGTGCATCTTTACTACAAACACTGTATCGCAAACATGCAAGGTGCATGAAAGCTTTCACTCTCAAGGCCTCAAAAATAAAGTCTGTTTGCTTATTTAAAGAAGCAAAAAAAGGAGCATTCAGCCCTTAAAGCATTTTTTTAAGGGAAAAAGTGTGTCCAGAAGTTCATGTGTTTCTAAGGAAAAAATTAATTTGGACAGGGGGGATGTAGAATATGCATTTTACTCTATCATCACTAAAATGAGCACTGGAAGCAAACCATACTAGCTCTGACTCCAGGATCAGCGTGATGTATTTAAAGAAGGAAACTCAACTTTCCACACATATTAGTAATGTCCTATTACAAACTAGTGTCTTTCCACTCTGCTATCTTTCCTTATGTACACATATAACAATGATTTGAGCAAACTGGTAAAAATCAGCTCTGAAATTAAAAATGAATATTGAAAGAGCACAGTTTTGCTCTCTTTTGTTTATGTAACATTGATTGTCTCTAAAGTAGAGTTTGTAGCCAACATGAATAGTGCCATTATTATTTTCTTTCTTACTTGTAAGGTACTGTGCATGGCACATTGTAGACACATAAAATGTGCCTGCCCCAAATACTTTACAGTCTAGTTCAGACAAACACAAAATATGGAGCTAGTGCAATAAAGTCCACATCTTTCATGTGGCTGGGGTCTGTTATTTTTCCATTGCAGGTCATTATGTAATATCTTTGCATGTATTTATTTCTGCGATGCAAAAACTTTCCTTCTGACTGCGTCCCTACAAATTTATTATTGCTGGGCTTTCACACTGCAAGGCGCAGTTACTCCTTAGGCAGGACACAGTGACTGCTTGAACATAAGGAGCTAACACTTCACGTCGCAACTGGACCATACAAAGGCGAGTAAGTTATAAGAGATAAATTTAATGATAAGCATGTAAAAAAATTCTATGGGAAATGTATCTGCGCGGCTACATGAATTACGAGATATTGCCAAGAAAGGTGTAATGGATTATGGTGGAAGATGAAGGGGAGCTCCCACCATATCCAATCAGCCTTTTACTTAAAGGTCAGGACATTCTGTCTGGGTCCACTTGAGTTTTTGATTCTCCCGTTTCACTATTCAGTGGCACAATGTAACTGTCAGTCTCAACAACGGTTCCTCGAGCCACTGGCTCCACTGCTCGCAGGGCAACACACAATATTTCACAGCCACAAAACAATTCACTGTCTGCATAGGCAAACCATATGATTTCCATGGGGAGCAATATTGACACACCCTACTGAGCGCTCTTAAGGGGACTCTTAAAAGAGTTACATCTTAAAAAAAAAGAAAAAAGTCCTATGGCTCTACTATTCTTCTCTATGACTAAGTTACCAAATAGCATTTTAATGTTCTGTCTCCATGAGATGAAGTTAAATGCAAATATTCTCTATGCCTTCTACCCCCATCCTCATTTTACCAGGGGGAGGCAGTTTTACTGCTGTGCAAAGTCATTCTGGCCAGTAAGTAGTAGCAAGATAGATGCTAGGAAAAAATCTAGCACATGAATGATGGTCTGTTTGCATTTTCCCCCATGAGTGTTTACTTTGTTATATTATTCATTTCCAGCCCTAAGATAAATCCAGAGACTAGTACAAATTTATAAATGCCCAGAACCCTGTTGATGGCATGTGAAGCACTGCAGCACTGGGGCTCTGTTCTGCTTCTCACCCCACTTTGAAGGGAGTTATCTGCAGAAAGATCTTGGAGCACTGAGTGCATTTGCTGTGACACAGCAAAAGGGTTGCCCTGGAAGTTGAAAGGGAGGAACCAATGTGGAAGTGAAGGGTGGAGGTACCAAAAGATAAAGAGTCACTGCAGAAACCTGGGGGCCCATTTGCCCTTCAGAAGCCCTTCAACTAGGCTTTAAGTTTTAAAGTGCTGTACCTTGCTTATGACAGGCTTAACATGTTGGGTAGTGGGAAGTGCCACATGCCCAGGCCCACAAACAGGCCACTACCCTATGGCAGGTTTTCTACCCTATGCTCTTGACGTTGTCATATGTTTTTAGAAATTAATTTCTCCCATTTCCTGCAGTGCTCTCAGCTCTATTCAGATAAACTGCAAAATGTTTGAGGCATCACACCATTGTTGATGCCTCACTCTTGGCCCTGATTTCTGGGGAAGCCACATCCTAGTGCTACAGAGAAAGGAGAGGTGCGAGGACTGGCCACTAAGATGCGAGCACTGAAGGCTGCATCACCATGGCGAGATCTAAGGCACCATGCAGGATGTGCCCACACTGCTGGCCAGGCAGCTCAAGGGGTAAGCCCTCTTGACACCAGGTCTGCTGCCCTGGATGGGCCCCTCTGCAGTGCTTCTGTGGGCTGTGGTGCTTGTGAGTGCTGCAAAGGGACATTTCTTACAAGATTTGCACCTGGGCGCTAACCATGTCTTGGCAGGTACCTTTCCAACATTTGCACACAGGGTGTTTGCGCTAGTATGGGGCATGGCACAGAAGGGGCTGGCTGCTGTGCTGAGCAGTGCAGATGGAGTGCAGCAATGGCTGGGGCTGGCCATGCCCATGCTAGCCAAATGCACTCCTGGAGGCCCTGAGATGCCTCTACCATGTTGCTCCACAGTCAACTCTGGGAAGCCTCCTTCCCTAAAGAGCTGGTACGGCAGAGGACCTGGGACTGCTTTGGCCTCCCGTCCTAGGTGATTTCCCCCTAGGTGATTTCCCTTGATTTTCCTCCCTGCCTCTCTGCTAGCTTAAACATCAGCTCTGCTGCCTGGAGAGAACATGTTGTGCCACACAGCTCCATGAGCGGTGGCAATCCGCAGCTCCTCTGACGACATACAGCTTCGCAGCAGTACGGTCTGAGCCTTCAGCAAAGTCCTGACCCACTGGAATACACACACACACACACACACGCTCACACGCACACACACACCCCCCTCCAGCGCTACACAATCTTATGGCTGAAAAGCTTCCCACTGTTAAAAGGGGGATGAAACAGTCTGGCAGCTGCTAAGAGCCCAAGGGAGCCTGATTTGTTTTAGAAACATCGTGCTCTGATGCTTCCAGAACAAAATACTGCAGGGTCGGTTGTTCATTTGGTTTTGGGTTTGGTTTGGTTTAGTTTTTTTTCTCTCGCCGTTAAAGCTCTATGCAGAGTTTGAGCATTTCCTGGGTTTGAGTTGCTTTATTGTTTTTTTTTCCCCTGGTAAATTATTATAAAGCAGAATTTTTTTCTGCTGATGAGCTTTGCCTGCATTTCAGCCATCTGTTGCCCGGGCAGCCCCAGCCAGGGCTGGTGACGGCGTGATGTAATGGTCCCTTCTGGCCTTCAAAGCTCTGAAACTGGTGTGGCAGGATTCTGCTCAGCAGCAAGAGCAGGACAAACATATGGACCAAACTCTACTGCTGCTTCTTCCTGCTAGACTGCTGCTGGCCAGCACATGCTGGCCTTCCTTGGCATCTTGATTCAAGCTATATATTGTGATAATTTTCCTTTGTCAGGCAGCAGTTTGCTCCATAATGTTTGCATCAAAATTGGTAATGCAGTCACTAGTGCAACAATTCTGGTTTAATACCTGCAGACGTTTTTTTTCCACGCTCCCCTACACACAGCAGATGCTGAGGTGTACCTCCTTTCCTTCCCATCAGAAAGGGCACAAAAGAACAGAGTTCGCACTTGTTTTGCATTGGTGTCCAGGTGAGATGTACTCCATTTATAAGGAAAAAAAATGTTAATTTTCCTTTGCAAGCTATGAAGGAATGTGAAATTCAGGCTGATTTCACAGTTGCCAACAGATTTCCACCGGTATAGCAGGCAAAAGAATCCCTTCAAACCACCTTTGCTCAGCAGCTCTCTTTGGTGCACAGAATCCCACCTCCTTTCCCTGGGCTGTGCTAGTTCTGCACTGTGGGCAGTGGTAAAGCATTAGGAGACCATTCTACATGGCAAAATCAAGACTATTTGCTATCTAAAAGTGGTACTTAATATTTATGTGCTACTGCCAGGTGGGGAACATAGTCTGTGGTTGAATACAGCCTGTGGTCTTATCTCATCCAACCCACTGGTCACGCACTGGTGACTGCTGCCAGAACAGTTTAAATTAGATTAGCCCACAGTCTGCTCTAAATTTATCCCAGAACTGGGACTCAGCAAGTCCCGTGGATGAGCAAGGACATCTGAGACCTGTCAGTAACCCCTTAACACCTGCATTTTTCCACTGTGCATAATCTGATCAGATCAAAAAATCTCACTTTACCATGCAATCACCCAGGATTATAGTATTTGTTATTGAGCAATCGAATGCTGCTATTGGTAGAGAATATATGAGGTCAAATAGACCTTGAGGTCTGAGTCCTTGTGAAACTCCTGACAGCAATTCTAATAAACTTAGGTATTCCCTGAGCTGCTTCTGCAATGTGAGGAAAAGAAAAGAGAAAAAAGAAAAGGATAATAAATAACACTAGAAGCCAAATACACATGTGTGTGCGGCGTGGTAAGGGCTGGGTTATTTATGAAAAGAAGGTAGCTGCGAATAGACTTGTTTCTTGTCAGGAAGGTCAAAATATGGTCAAAATATCTCCTACAAGATGGGAAAACTTGCATGTGCAGCAGTCCATGACAGGCACATGATGAGCCAGACAGCCCGGCACTGGAACAATGCTTGCCTGATGGATATCCAGGAGTGATTTGTGACGGTAACGGCTCTGTCTGTCACCTTCAAGCCCAGGCAGCAAGAGACAGATCATGGCTCCAAGTGCTGTAACTTATTTCTGGTCATATGGGAGCTGATCAGCCGTGCTCTCTTGGCCTGTGGGCACTCCTTCTACCCTTCAGGTGCATCACTTGGTTTTGCCTGGCAGAAGAGGAGGAGGAGGGTGATGTGTAAATCTGGATTAGAATAGCCCTAACAGACCTGAGAGGCTACAATAGCACAGAAGCTGCAAGATAGCAAATATCTAAGCTGTCCTTGATTAGCAGGCAGCTGTCAGTCCAAAGGGCATCAAGCTCTCTGTATTTTTAGTGTGAATATGACCCTGCGGCCCCAGAACTGCAGCTCCCTTGTGATGGGGTAGGACTTTTCTTTCTGGTTCACAGGCACAGAAACCAGGGCTATGCCTACACTACCAGCTAGCTGCAGGGCTGAGTCACAGATTTCCCTGTTGCTCAGGTCTCTGGAAGAGACTTTTTGCCTGATTTCCATTCCTGTCCACACACATCCTTGATGGTTTCAATGTATGTGTGCATTAAATCCTCATGCATCCTCATGCTCCCCAGCTTAGCTTTCACTACGTGGCTGAGCAGAGGCTCTCCTCTCCTGGGCTAGCATCACAGTCCCCTGCTTCTCATATAGCGCCCTCAGCCCTGCAGCATAATTTGCACTTTGTCCCCTGGTAGAGCAAAGAGGAGCTGTGTCCCTGTGCAGAGGGAGAGGCCCAGGGACCTGCCCATGAAGACAGAGCTATTCAACCCCTAACCATATTCAGGGTATTATTGCTGATGCGCAACGTGCTGTGTTCTGCTCAGCTTTGGAGTATGCTGGATGTGTGATTTCAGATGTACTCTGAATTATTGATTAAAGAACAAAGAACTGCTCCACGCTGCAGCCCCCCAGCAGTCAAAGGGAGCTCTGCCATTAAAGTCCCTGAGAACAGAATTGGACACAAAGTGCATGTATCTGTTTTCACTGTAAGTTTTAAATGCATATTGAATCTCTGCACCACAGAGTCCTTGATGTGTACGTGTTGGTGATGGATTTCCACAGCATATTTGGGCTTCACAGTGTCACAGATACCCAAGAATGATGAAAAGGAGAGGGTATATACACAGCAATGCTCTTTTTAAAGCTAGATTCATGTTATTTCTCGCTATGCCTTCCTCCAGTGAGATGACAGAAGCAATCATAAACTGGGCAGTTTATTTCCCCTTTTGTGTGCCTATTCATTAAAATCAGCCAAGCCTTTAAAACTGCTCTAAAAACCTGTGAATGGCAGGGGTGAGAGGGTGGGACATAAGAGGAGGGGGAGAGGAGGGATAGAAAACTCCTGAGGAGAAAAACACCAATTCTTTCCATGCTTTGCGTGTTCAGCCTCAGGGACATGTGAAACTCTTTCATTTATCCTCCAAAATCAGGTAAATGTGGGAGCTCCCATGCAGCAGGCTAGGTACTGCACAGCACCACACTTCAGCTGGCACCGTATCTCTGGTATTAGCTCTGGGAAGGCTGAAAAGCCAGAGAATACCTGTATTCCCCTCCCCTGCACAAGCTTAATACCTCCATGGAAGTAAAATATGGTGATGACATATGTTGATCTGGAAAAATTGGAAGGTCTTATTTGCATTATCAGATTATTAATTTGGTTTTGATTATTTCTCTGCTGTATCAAAGATATATGTTTGCTCTGTCCTTTTGATTTAAGCATATGATTTTTATATACACTAAGGACACATTAGACCACTCTGAAAGCACAGAGGGGCCTTAATATGTGAGTAAATCATTTTTTATGCCTACTTTAAGGTCTATTTATTGTAATTGAGCAAAATCCTAACTCTACTTGAAAACAGTGGTAATTCTGCCATTGACTTCAGAGACTCTGAGATTTTGCCCAAGCGCAGTGTAAAATGGTGTATCCAGAAGTGGCCACCAGCCTTATTTTCTAGAAATGGTGATCTAAAGGTTAGAAAATCCCCTTTTACTGCAGAAGCAAAGTGCATGTGTTTTTTATTATTTTTTATGCAGTGCTGGAGTAGTCACTGTTTTTTGCTTAAAAAAAAATCAATTAAGTTTCAGAGTATTAGCAGACTCCCTGGTTGCCCAGGGGATCATAGGGAGGGGTGAGAGGAGAGAGAAGCTTGTTTGCCGCTTGCATCAGAAGGCATTCAGTGTACAACATTGTGCAAGAGAGAATTTAGAAGGAAAAAAGGAAGTCAAATTTAGCCCACAACACGATACAGGACAGAATGTCTCCCCAGGGTGCTTCTACGCCAGGCTACAGAGTACCGTCCCCGGGCTCTAACAGATGCCCAGCAGAGAAGCTTCAGGCCCTAAACCTCACTGCAGTCTCTCGTGTTAATGAGGACTCTTGATGCAGTTTAAGGTACACTGGTGAGCAGCCCTAAATCAGAGCTCATCCTGCTCAAGAAAGGTCCCGGCGGCTGTGGAGGCAGGTCTGTTTGCATTCCAGATGTGGCGCCTCCAGCCTGCCTCTGACCAGCATTCATTTCTGCACTCCACAGCTGGTCCATGTAAATGTGCCATATTGCAGCCCATCTGCTCAGAGAGTGCACAGTGGCACATCTCCCTCTGACAGTGGACCATTTTATTGAACGCTATAAATATTGAAATTCATAGGCATGAAGCAGCAGATTTTTAATGTTACTTAGAGAGACATTTGAGCCACAACCTTTGGCAGCAGCACACGCTGCTAGTATCTCAGTACACTGCACGCCATTTGGTTCAGACTCATGAACAACTTTTCCAGAGATTTCATGGCTCTCCAATCCCAGGTAAAATGGAGTACAGACCCTATGGGATGATATTTAGTGTGAATGTCACCCTGCATACAATGTGCATTTGGGATATGGACTTTCCAGCCCTGTGCTGTGTTAAACCATATGTTAATGTTTTCATACTCAGAAAAGATTAGATCAGGGACCAATAAAGTTTCAAAACTACAAATAATAGGCTAACCAAAATGAAATGTGAGGTATTCCTAAGCCTGAGTGTTGTTTTTTTTCCCCCAAAGTCTCTGCGGGTTTTGCTTTTTAAATGGCAACACTGTATTTTGAAACAAGAAACTGGCATATTCATATTTTATAAGCTAATACATGTAAATTTTGTATTAGCGAGTAAACATCTCTATTAATTTGAAATTCATGGCATCCAATCTGTAAAAGCAGCAAAACACCACTTCGTGGTTTTCTATTTGTCAAGTAGTCCCTAGTAAGTGTTCAGTGAGCTGGAAAGAGCTGAATCCCAAACTAGGATAAATGTATATGTATTATTTTTAATGAATCTTGCCAAGACAGCAGTTCCTGCAGAGCATCAGGAGACAGCCTCTTCTCTTTTGGAATCAAAAGGAATTTATCCATCTATATTAATTAGAGATGGATCAGGCCTTTAATGAAAGAAACTGCATTAAAAAGGGAGAAGATATTTGAAACTCTCTAAAATGCTTTGGAAAAAATCATGTTCATTTTCGTGGGGGGTGTTGAGCCTTCCATGACATCCACAGTGTTTTCCACTCCTGGAGCCGTTCAGGCAGTAAATATTAAAATTGCACTCAGAAGGCAGTAGCTTGTGGAGTGAGATAAGGCATTTGTTTTACTCAGAGGTGTGTATCCCAGCTCCTGTGGCAAGCAGGCTAAAAAGTTTTCTGAGCATGTGGAGGAAAGCGGGGACTGGGAAGGCAAAAAAGCAAATCAAGAAAGATGTGCTGAGGATATTGTTTTGCACGTACATTTCTCGGAACTGCACTGCTTTTTAAGTTTGCTTCATTATCCCGTTTGCTCCACTGTCTTCATTATAATTTAAAAAAAGGCAGGGAAGGCAGCATCTTTAATAGTGAAGTTGTACCGTTTGGACAATAAGCTGTGTCACTGCTCAAGCCGGTCCCCCAGTTCCCAATCAGCAGTGTTATGTAAGGTGGCAGGTTAATAAATGCGACACACTGAAATCATTTGTACCAGATTATCTCTCCTTCCAAACTCTGACAGATGCTAAGTCCAGCTGGTAAAAAAAGTTTATAGGCGAGTTGGATCTGGGGCCTTCACACACTCCACAATGTTGGCTACCAATGCTTGTTTTAATGAGTCACGAATTGCCTGTTTATCTTCTGCTCCCTGCTGTTTCTGCATTTTCTCTTCCAGAACAATCCTAGAAACACATGCTGCTACAGACGCTGGAGCAATGTGTGTAGACATTTGAGCCAAATTATTATAAAGAACTCTTTCTTCTCGGATATTAAAAAAAAAAGGCGAGAATTGCACATTGCCTAGCAAATCGTTATCTCAGATGTTCACTGTGACATGCTCAATATGGCCTACCAGAGAAAGTTGGAGACATTTGAAACCTTAACAACTACACAAAATGACACTGTAATTGGCGGGTTTTGTTGTTCATGTTCTGGCTCTGCAAAAACTGTTCTAAACACTTTGTTTAATGATGTTACATTATGACAACACATGGCTTCTATAGAGCAAGTCATCGTCTTGAACATGCGACATCACAGGAGGGGGAGCGGGGGGCCAGTGGGGCTCAGTGCTGAGGAGAGGAGCAGGGTGCTCACCCGTGCCAGCACACACATGTGCACACATAAGGAAAGGGGCATCCCAGGGCTGATGCACTTCTATGGGTGGGCTCCTCTGACCATCCCAATGGCTTAAAACCAGCTGCGATGTCTTTCCGTGATTACTGCTAGCTGTGGGGTGTGTGGAGGCACTGGCCCTCTGCGATGTGACAGTTTCCATCACCCTCTGACTCTTCTGTTGCCACTGTTGTAGCCTTGTTTTTTGGTCAGGCCAGGCTGACTCAACAGAGCAATGCCCTGACGCAGAGGGCTCTGGGCAGAGACACGTGCCCCATCTCTGCCCATAATTAGCTGCCATGATCCTGTTTAAAAGAGATTCCCCTTGTACTATATACGCACACATGGCATGGGATGCAAGTGCAAGACAGCCCTACATAACTGTATGAGGAGCCCCAAGGCAACCCTGGCCCAAGCCCCACCCAGTGCAGGCAGAGGCACTGCTTTCCTCATGCAGCATGGGGAGCTGCTGGATCCTTGTGATCCTGCAGGAGACCTTCTGCCCAAGTGGATGCCTCAGGCTCTTCACGTAGCTGCAAGGTGTGCAAGGTATGTTCAGGAAGGCTTGCTGGGCTGTGGGTAGATGCTTGAAGAGCAGAAATAGACAGGTAGGGATTGCTCATCACATGTTGGAACACGGTTCTGCACCACCTCCGTTTTGTTTGTGTGTGCTGAGCACACAGGGGCAAAACAATCATTTCTGATGGCTTTGTGAAAAGGGGGACAGATGCTGTGGACCTTGGCACAGCCTTAGCTTCCTTGGGTGTGCTGAAAACAGCTGGATGGATCATCTCCCCAGTGACACGGGAAACTCTCTATCTATGGCCACTGTGTTTTGCAGGGCTTTGCATGGGGCTGCAACAGTGGCTTGCCCATTTGCAGGTTTCCCAAAGTTTCTTTGTGTGTCGGCTGCCCAGCTGAATGGCCTCCCTGAGGTCCTCAGAAAGAAAACAGTGAGGAACCCACTTTTGCCAGTGCTTCTGGTTATTCTGGTTTCAAATTTGTCTATTCTTTGCACATGGGAAACTGTATGGTCATTTGGCAGATGTTGAAACTCACCAATTTTATATCCAGCAGCTTGGAAAAACAATGGATGCCATAGTCTGTTTAACAAAATACATGCTGGGCAGAGTCCATCTTGTGTGCTAGCAAAGTGAATCTTGCTCCTACCAATCACTCACTGCCACAAAGCTGAAGGAACCACAGTCATGCTGTAAGATGATTTGTTTGCAGTTCTAGCTTTCACCTTAAATGGTTCAGCTCTCCCATGCAGCCAAGATGCAGTTATTGCCAATGCTACCTTAACGTCTGCCTTCTCTTTTTATTTAGCTGGTTTAGCAATATGCTAATGACAGGAAGAAAACATACATATAAAATATTGTAAGCATCAAGACATGGAAGGAGAAGGTAAATTTGGCTCCCAACCATGAAATCTTATTCTGCAGTTGCCTTCTTAATGGCATCTCTTGAGGTCAGTGGCTTTGAATTCTCCCAATTGTATAGGGTCACTCTGGAAGCATTGACCAAGTAGAAAAGATTCAGCCAGGGGAAACAATGGCAGAAGTCACCCTTTAAATGTCCTGCCTTCTATATCATGCAATTGATTCCAAGGCTCCCCACCACGATGTCACTGTTTGACCAGTTTGCTTTAAAACAGCTTAATTAGCTGAAAGGAAAGCTATGTCTGAGCATGTTTGTGAGAAAAAAACAAAAAGCTCTCGCCTTTCAGAAAGCTCATGCTCTGTCTTGTCGGAAATCTCTGGTTCTGAAATGAAACAACATTCCTTTCATACAGAGTTAAGTCCCTGACAACAAATTTTCCCGGAGTGGGGAAACAACCGGTTGGGCCGCGCATGGATGTCGGCGGTGCTGGTTTGGGGGCTGAGTGCTCTGCACCTCTGTTAACTTCAGGGACCCCGCAGGAGAAGACTGTGGGAGCCATAAACAGCTCCACTGCTCCTTGTCTGAGAGGCAGCTGAGACTGACTGCTTCAGCACTTCGGTGCCACTTCTATATTAGTGTCCAGGCCATCAGCTAGAGAAGGTTTAAATACAAAGCAAGAAGCAACAGAGGCCTTTCAGTGCTTAAGCCCAATTTTTTTAATAGTGTTCTTCCGTTTTCCAAACCACAAGAGCAAGTAAGCCCAGAAAATTGGTGGTATAACTGATAGGAACAGGAGGCAAGGCACCTGCTGCCCATTAGGAAGAAACCAAAACCAGAGGTCCCAGTCCTGCCTTCCTTAGCCTAACCCATAGAAAGAGGTGCCACCTCGGGGCCTGAAGGCATTAAAACAGTTAATGTACCAAACATACCAAACAATGCAGCTGCTGAAGGATATGCTGCATTGCCTTTGGTTTCCTCATTTGCTCCCTGAGCTGCAGTGTTTGCAGTGAGAAGATCAGAATACAGCCTTTTGCCCACTACGTGTTTTTTCTAGCAACCAGATCTCTTCCGCATGAATTTGGTTGGCTTTCTGTGATGGTCATGGTAGCTTGGTGACATTACAGACTGCTGAGCAGCTCTGTAAAGCACTTTTGCCTCTCCTGAGGGGATGTTTGAGTAATTTGCCCAAGGCTTTAGGAAGAATCAGTTTCAAAGCTGGATCTGCTATGCAAAAAATAAAGGCACAGTTTTTCTGTTAATTCTATTAATCCGTGGCTCCTTGTCAAGCCTTTTTGCCTGTGTGTTTTCATGGTGTGCCTAGTGCCTGTACTGATGGAAAACATGGGAACCATGCAGGAGAGGTGCATGGGGGTTGGGGGGAATGAAGTACATAAAGCCAGAGCAAATCACAGAAAGAGCCATTTAGAGAATAGGATTAGGTTAACATGCTCCCTGAGACAGCCTGAACATTGTGATTTTATGCATGTACGTAGCCATACCAGCTTCAGTGAAATTATGGCTAAACGTGTTTACAAAGGGGAGTCAAACTTCGCAGAATCAAGGTCTTAGCGTATTTTGTAACATTCTGACAGCCTTTCATCCCTGTCATTCATTTTCCTGGGCATTTACAAGAAAATCTACTGCAACTCATTTGTTCCTTTCCAGAAAAGAAAAAAATCTTTTTAAATCATTTTGCTTTCACTGCATGAAGGATTCTGGCTAGGAAATAAAGATATGCCTCACCACTGAACTAAGAGCTTTAGTTAAAATATTTTCTTTGTAAATGTTTTCTCCCTAAACGCCTTTGCATCTCTAAATTCATGTGCTTATATTTGAAACAATAACCTGGTGAAGATGAGATGTTTATTAGTGTTTTTTCCCTTCTCGGCTTTAAAGAAAGGTGAAGGAAAGGATGATTAAACCAGAAACAAAGTCAGTAATTAGCAGTATAAATCTCTCAGTGATTTCAGTAGGTCACAAAATTAACTGGTACAGGCTTCGGACACATCTGCTCTTTTGGCAAGTGGTGCCCTTCGTGAGCCCGCTCATTGGCTCGCACTAACCACACAATGAGTCTCGGGGAACTTATTTGCACTCCCTGAGCTAAACACAGCGCAGTGATGAAACCCTACAATTTCTAAAATGCTGAAGCACGTACAAGGGCTGAGTGTTCCCGATAACTGAGAGGCAGCCTCGCACGGTTCTGAAGCTCTGCGCTATCGCCCTGAGACCCCTGGAGGGAGGGGGAATATGAGAGTTTATTACGTGTGGCTGAATGCTGCTTTGAAAGGCTCAGATTCAGGAAATTATTTGGAGGTTTAGGGAAGAGGGACCTGATTGCCATGCCGCAGGCTGCTATCAGGAAGGGGGCTATGCCCATAAGCCAGCAAAGAATGCCGGAGCACCAGTCACTGCTCTGTTTCCATCTTGGCCACAGCTTTACTCTCCTGGTGGCAGAGCAGCAAAGAGACTTAAAGCACCAGAAATAGGGAAAAGGTGGTGAGGGGGAGGAAACCAGCCATTCTGCCTCCTTTCAACCTCAAAATGTAAGTGAGCAATGCAGTGCTGTATTGCATCAAGCCTTGTTGGCTGTCATGTCAGGCCAGAGGTCAAGTGCCTGCTTCAAGCCCATCTCTGGGCTGCTTGACTCAAGTAAGCCATTCACCTCTCTGCCTGTCAGCAGGCAGGTAAAAAAGGAAACAAAAGCTGACAGTCTGACATGTGTTTGCCTTTCACTAGCTATAGTTACAGGTATAACTCATAGGTTCTGAACTGACTGGGATGTGTGGCAGTATGGAGAAGGATTAGAGCTATCTGCAGCCATCAGAGCAGGGAGGGAGGCTCTGCCTGGGCTAGGTCTTAATTAATAAAGCAAATTCAGCTGGAAACTTTGACTTCTCACTTCTGTGTAGAAATCCAATCAATCCATCAATTACAGCATTCATGGCTGTAATTCCAAATACATGTGCTTTATATGCAGAAACCCTAGACCTTGGCTGGACCCCTATGCCTTAGGGAGACTTCTAGAGAAGACAGTGTAGCAGTAAGTGAGCACATGAGGTTTTCTGAAACCTAGTAATGTTTGCCCCCTTTCTAGTTTCCTCGTAAACCTCTAATGTCCTAAGGCTGTCAGTGCAAAGGCTGGTTGTGGGACCAAAGAAGGGCTAACAGATTTTGTGCAAAGTTTAGCATGCCAGCTTAGACATGTGTCTGCTCTCTGGGTATTTGCATGAGGGGGAATGTGGAGCACTTTCCTAAAAGCAGGGCCAGTCTCTATCTGTGCCCCATGGAGGGAAGCCTGCATAGCTATTGTAACACTGACTGTCCTATTCCAGAAAGAAAAGAAAAAGAAAACTGCATCAAAAAGATCTGCTCTCTCTGAAAGCCCTACTCATATTTTACTATTTGAGCTTTCTCCCTTCCTTTCCTCCTTTTTTCCCACTTGTTCTCTTTTCACACTTAAAACAATATTGAGATCGGACAATAGCAGAGCTGGAATGGTGCTGTGTCCCAGCTAGCATTTCTTCCACGGTCTTTGATACCATTTTAGATTCTAGAGCATAAAAGCTGTCAGCGTTAGGGAACTTGATGCAAGTTTCATGTATCTACACTTCAACATCTCTGCGATATGGGATGTTTGGCTTTATGAAAGAAGTGTTTAGTTTTATGCATATTTAAAACATGTATTTTGACACTGCTCTTAAAAGCTTTTTGTATTCCCTGGGACAAGGACTCACCTATATATTATAGCCAAAGTTGGGGAAATTATTATCCTGAGCCTAAAATACTGCTCTGTAGCAGACAAACTGGGCTGCTTTGTGTATTTTTAGATATACTTACTATTTATTTTGCTCTTTGAACTGCATCAGTACAAAGTAATTGGTGGTAGCCTTTTGATTCCTGGTTAGCTTTTTATTCCATAGTCTCTCATTGACTTCCCTGGCCTGCAGTACTAGATGCTATGCTATACACTATGAGGATGTATACAGTGACCATATGGTCACCAGACTCCCCATTTTTGTAACAGTCGTGGTTGTTACTGCACCAGTGAAAGGCAGTTGACTGATATGGGAGAAGTTTCTTGAATTTCAGCTTTCCAGGTCACAGGGCAGCCAAGATACAGTGAGGTGGAAGGATTAGTAAGATAGAATCACAGAATCATAGAATAGTCAGGGTTAGAAAGGACCTTAAGATCATCTAGTTCCAACCCTCCTGCCATGGGCAGGGACACCTCACACTAAACCATGCCACCCAAGGCTAAGTCCACCCCCACCTTGAATGCCGCCAGGGATGAAGCATTCACAACTTCCCTGGGCAACCCATTCCAGGGCCTCACCACCCTTACAGTAAAGAATTTCTTCCTCATATCCAGCCTAAACTTGCCCTGTTGAAGTTTGAACCCGTTACCCCTTGTCCTCTCACTACAGTCCCTCATGAAGAGTCCGTCCCCAGCATCCCTATAGGCCCCCTTCAGATATTGGAAGGCTAATGGAGCAGATTAGAGCTTTCATCAGCACTGTGGTGAAGAGGCATGAATGCAATATCTTGGATTGAAGTACACTGAGGTGCTCGGATATGTTTGGGGGTTGTATCATACCATACACCATCACTGCCATCAACTCTCCTGCATTGACTCAGCAGTAGCTTTTAGCTGAAACATCATTTAGTTCCCTTTCATGGCCCTGTAATACTTTTAAGGCTCCTCCAAGGGCCTTAAAAGAGTAAGAAAGTCCCAGGAAATCCTGTTTCGCTGACAAGCTATACTGCTGTATTTTGCTCTTGCCAGCAAGTCTCAAAAGTCACTTGATCACTGAAGAGACACAACTAAGACCACTGGACATGGGTTAGAGAGCTCTGTGATAAAGGGCATTTGGATTATTTTTCTGCCTTGGAGGTCTGGTAAATGAGGCCTAAATGGACCCATTATACCAAAGCACAGAATTTGGCCATTAGGCACTTTACAGATTTCTTCTCTGGAGGATCACAGCTAGCTGTTTAACCGTCTGCAAAGCTGCTGAGATGCCCACCCTTGTTTCTTCTGGTCTTGAGGGCAGAGACCAGAGGTCTGCAAAGTACTGCTTAGGTCCCTGAACACCATTGCTGCACTCAGTTGCTCTTGACAGTGAATGTGGGTCCCTAACCAGCCTCTGGAAACAGGCAGTTTGAGAAGCAGAGATTGCAAACTCCATCATCTCTCTGTGCCTGTGGGAGGTCTGCACCCCCTGCTCCAGCCATCCACCTTGCTCACACCAATGGAAAAGTAGGAACCAGTTTGTGTTTTCACAGCATCTTGGGGTGCCCACAGCCCCTGTGCCCCTGCAGAGGCTCGGGGTGCCCTCTCCTGCTCTGCCTCTTGGTTCACAAGACCTGGATGTAAAGATGGTGACTGCCCTGACACTCCCTGCGTGGTTCAAAGGGAGGCGGTTTGCAGGGGAGCTGATTTTCTTTCTCTTGCACCGCAGCCATTGTGCAAGTGTCAAAGGAGCATCCCTCTCATCTCTCAGATTGATGGCATCGTCTAGGACTTCCAGCATAGACAAGATAAACTAAAGGCTTCTGCAGACAGGTATGTAACTGTGGAGACAGCAGCACTGCAGAAGAGGCCTCTGATCAGGGGAATGTTTGTCCCACAGTCCAATCTCTGGCATAGCGGTCACCTTTGACATGACTTGCTGAATAGGAGTTTGTTTTCTAATTTCCATGGTTCAGCCCTAGGCCGTGAAAAGTAAATACAAGTAAACGGGCAACAGTGGGTTCAAAGGAGCATAAGACAAGTATTTGCCCCCTTGGAAGAAAGTTTGGGTAGTGTTCACATGTGAATCAATCTGGTTTGGGTCTTTGAAGTGATTTTGATTAAGGAGAGTGGGGCAGAGTACTGAAAAATACTGGCCATCTTTTGGGGCATACTCTGGGGGAAAACTGCAGGCATGCCAGTACAAAGCTGCCAGTGGTACCATCAGGCAGACTCCTGAGTCATTTAGTAAGAAAGGCAAGAGGGTTCCCCCTGGCGCCAGCCTTAACATGGGCAGCCCTTACTGTCATCTGTTTTTCAGGGCTCTTCCCTTACCATGATTGCCCGTGTGGGCACATCTCTGAATGTGTAGTGCTGTGTCATCAGGCATAGGTCTGGTCATTGGGTTTAGGTGACTTCAAGCTGTACTTAATACATAAAGAGCTTCACTCTCTGCCTGGATGCACCACTATGAGGTGTCAATCTCTTCCACAAAATCCAGAATAGAAACAAATTTATGTGGCAGAAACTGAGACTTACGGTCTTAGAAGATATCTTTTTTCAGGTTGTTTGAGCCCCAAAGGGAAGCCTTTGTCAGTAGCTTTAGGCTGTTTCCAGCTCAACACAGCCCTCAGACTGGTTGCCCTGTGAAGGGCTGTTTTTCTTTATTTCTTTGTTGTTGTTATAATTTTAAATAAGTGCCTTACTTTTCTGCCGTTGGCTTTGAATGATAGAATATATCAGATGCCATCATTAATGTTTCTTAGAATGTTACAGAAATGCCACCATGCTCATCCCATCAAAACACTGTCTCTCTAAAAAGCTTTACCTTTCCCTGGCACTTAGATGCTTTTACCATTATACTCAGCTTTCTGCTAATGCAAAGCATATCCCTTTCAGGGAAACAACCTGATATTTTAAGCTACTTGTGTTCTGACTGTGGCTCTTCTGAAATTAAGAGTGTGCTAATCCTATACATAAATAAAGACTATTTGTAAACATGAGTGACAAGTGTGGGATGAGATAAAAATGTGGATCCCAAGCATGGCTGGTCAGTGATCATTCCACAAAAGATTTCACAGTGCAACATGTGAAGTGACTTCAGAAAAGACAAATAATAGACTAATTTCTAACTTGTTTGTTGATAATAGTTTCTTATTTCCCATGCTTATTAGCAGTAAAAGCGAAGTAGAGACTGTGTATACCATTACAGGTTTTAAAAGGATTTTAATGTCTTTTAGGATAAAAGCAATTGCCCGAACAAAATAAGTCCTTACTTTAAAATAGGTGGATTCTTCTGAAAAGCTGCAGGTGGGAAAAGTTTCCATAGCTGTTCATTATTGTGCCTTGCAGACTCGTAAGTAAAAGTGGGCTGGTCTTGGAGAGGATGTGCTGGTTTTGCAATGCAGGAAAACTCAATATGCAAATGAAGCTGTCACAGAGCAGGCAGGCGCAGGTAATTTTATGGTGGAGCTCCTGAAATCCTGCTGAAAAAGCCTCAGTATAGCCACTCACTTATTCATATTTAGCCTTAGTCCCCTCCAGCAGCTCTGCTAACATGGCAGGACTGAAAAGCCACTTCTGACTTGACGAAAACGGACCTGGCTGATGACTTGGCTTTTTTAAAGATTAATGTAAAGCTAGTGATACCAGTCCTAAAACCCCATTGCCATCTGTAATCCTGTTGGTGCCTGGCTAAGCCTGAAGAAATGGGGCAGGAGCTGGCGTAGGCACAGCCCTGTCACTGCCAGGGCCAGAGGCTTCATCTCCCCACATATGAACCTTTCCTTCCCTGTATGAGGAAAAAAACAGGTAGGGATAAGCCAGGGAATGCGAAGAGCTTCTATGTGGCTTATCCCAGTGAAAATATAGAGCCTTCTCTGAGAGTGTTGCAACCTGCAACCTCCCAGGAATGCTGCCTCTCAAGTTTGAGCTTAGCAAACATATGCACACATGCACACACTACTCGCTAAGGCTCCTTTTGCTGCTCAGTAAGCAGGAGTGTGGGATAATGTATGGAGAAAGGCACCAGCAGTCAGAGGAAAAAGACAAGCAGGAGCAAACCAAGTTTCCTTGCACTGTTGCCTTGCTGGGCAGGGCACAAATGTGCTCCGTCTGCTGTCTCATCCTTTGTTATCTCCATCTCCCACCCCTTTGAACCTCATTAACTGGTTATGGAAAAGAAGACACTGATTATCACCCTAAGTGATAATCCAATTACCTGGGATAATAAAGTGCCTGTGTCTTTATACAACAGAGTTCAGAGCAACCACAGCACAGGCTCCTGGCATCCCTGACTGGCACCAGAAAGGACTCAGGGAAGGAAGATGATGGTGAGGGGTACAGCACATCATCTTGAGGAGAGGACAGCAGAAATGACCCTGGAGTTACAGCCAAGGCAAGCCTCTTGCCATGTGCTCACCGCTGTGGCATTTCACCTCCACTGACCACGGCCCTCCTCAAGGTGTCTGAAACTGCTATTATTGAGTACAGGATTTAAATGCTATAAATGTAATTTCTTCCCCAACATGTACAAAAAGATTTCTAATTGAGAACAGTGAGGGAACTCCTCACATGGCTGATATTACTGCCTGTATGCCCAGGCATTGAGGCTACTCCTGGAAAAACCCTTGTATCTTTTCACAAAAACCAAACAGTGATGCGCTGCTACATACTATTTCTGCTGTTCTGGCACCAAATCAGGACATCAAACCAGTTTGTGTTCTAAAACAACAATTATTTCTCATGTCTCTGGAAAGGAAGTCATATGAAGATGAGAAAAAACACAAAGCAAGATGATTCATATGTTCCAAGACTGATTCGTAGAGACACTGCTGTGATGCAGCAGTACAAAATTAGCCTATATAAAGTCCCAGGCTTTCCCAGTTGAAGGAATCCAGTTCCTAAGAGAGGCTAGTGGTCCTTACTTACTTTGCTTTATTCTTTCTCCCAAGGAACGAAAATTGTGAGGAGGGTGAAATTTTGGTGGAAGCAGATGTTGCAGGGGTGATGAGAGTGCACAAAGGGCTCATTGTTGGGCCAGCGATCTGTCTTGGGGAGGGCTGTCATAGGAGTCTCCACAGGATTGGCAGTGAAACACCACCAGTATGTTGCAGAAGGAGACTTTACCTCACCTTGGGCTGCCCAGCTCTGTTCCCCATGTTGGACCACCTGCCAGCAGTGGTGGGGCAGGCCGATCCACCACCCTAAATCACTGCAGAGGCAGAGGAGCACACAGGGCAAGAGGGCCTGGGGGTAGGACAAGGAGAGGGATGGGACTTATAACTATACAATATTTCTCTCTTTAGAAAATTAAATGTCATTTTAGAGAAAATAAAAGAGGGTTGACAGGAGGTAGTCAGCCCATGCACAGTCACTTCAGTCTTCAGGGCTGAGTGGATAAATGATTGAAGTACAGCAATTAAGTCATTTCGGTGCAGGGTAAGAGCTGCACCAGAAAGGGCAGGGTTGGGTTTTGGGGGTCTCTGCTGGAGCTCCTGTCCTGCAGCCATAGTCACCTATGGGGCAGCGTACTGCAGCTATTACTGTCTCCCTAGTGCCTGCAGTATAGTGCAGGCAGGGATGGCAGTCTGCACCCACTGATACTCTGGCTCCTAGAGCAGCTTCACTAGGCTCAGCTGCTGGCTACCTGCAGGGCCACCAGCCTTTGAGCCTTACAAGTGAAAGAGGCTGAATTGGGTTTTGTGTTTGCAGAAACAACAAAAGCTTTGAGTTTTTCATCAATACCTGTGCAACTGGCACTTTGGTGGTGTGTGAGGAAGCATTTGGTGGTGATTTACTTTGGTAAAACACATTTGTCCCCTGGATGGGAAAAAAAGTGCCAGGCAAGAAGAACCTGCTGCATGCTGGAGCTCTGCCTGAATGTCCCAGGCCACCAACAGGTTGTAAGGCAGTGCAGCTTTGCAGAGGGCAATCCTGCATTGGCCAATTTACATCAGCTGAGGATCCAGCCCTTGGTGTCATTAAAGACATAGTAGAAAAAAATCTGTTGTGAATGAAGGAAGCTCTGGCTAGAAAGTCCCAACAAGTTAGCTCTTTATTCTTTATCAGTGAAGTCTGCACACAATGAAAACATGGACAAGGGAAATTTGCACAGCATTTAACTTAGGTCAAAAAAACAAGTAATTTGTTAAGTGGCAAGGGCACCAACGCGTGCCATGTCACGCTGGATTTTCTTTAAAAATAAAAAAAATAACAAAGTTAAACTTTCAGTCAACCTGAAAATATTTGCTTTTTATGGGGGCAGTGCGGAACGAATGGGACAGCAAATCCTTCTTTGGTCACTCTTTTACAGAGACTGAAAAGCTCTATAGAGACAGTGGGAAAAGAAGGAAAAAGGAGGGGGTGCGGAAAGGGAGGCAGGAGGAAAGAAAGAGAGAAGGAAAGGAGAGGAAAGGAAAGGAAAGGAAAGGAAAGGAAAGGAAAGGAAAGGAAAGGAAAGGAAAGGAAAGGAAAGGAAAGGAAAGGAAAGGAAAGGAAAGGAAAGGAAAGGAAAGGAAAGGAAAGGAAAGGAAAGGAAAGGAAAGGAAAGGAAAGGAAAGGAGAAAAACAGAGTCACTGGAACGGAAGGACGGACGTAGCGCAGAAGGAAAAAGTGCACATGAGCTCTGAGGTTCTTGGCTAACAAAACAATATCAAATAGAGTTAAAAAATATGCCAGCTTGAGAAAGCAAACTCTTTGGACTGCTGGATGCATTTCCCACAGATGGCTGAAGAGTGATTCCTTGCAGAAGCAGAGACTGCAGGAACAGACTCCAATCAGGAACTCAAATGGAAGAGGAAATGTGAAATCTCCCAAGGAAGGAATGCAGGATCTGTCCAGAGGGAAGAGGGAAATCCTTATGCCCATGTGGCATGAAAATTCACAGGTATAAATTCAAGCTCTGAAATGCCAAGCATTCATTCTCTCTATTTTTTTTTTTTCAGTTTAGCTGATGTGCTCATGTTTCGAAAATACTACAAATGAACAATTTGTGAATTCTCAGAGGGTTTGATGACTGGTCACTGGAAATGCATTGTTTTACTGAACTTGTCTAAACCTGTGTAAAAGGAGGAAGCATCAAAATAGATATTCTCATGTGTTGCTGTAATTTTTTTCCCCTTCTGGTGCTACTCCACAGAACTGAAAGTTCCCCCTTCCGCTTTCAACTATGTGTTCCCTGATCCTTGTTATTAATAATCTTGTTTCTATGCTTACTTTGTATTTCTTCTCTGGTTTCCCAGAATCTTTTCATCTGTCCCCTTTACTGACAGCAAACCCCTGTTCAACCAGCAGACGTTTTTATTTATTTACATTTTTAATTTCATTCTTCCCTTTCCCTTTCTGAATGCAGGTTCAGAAAGCCAAAGAGCTCTTACTACCTACCGATTAGAACATGAAATCTCATTTAATCGCACTTGCTTTCCAGAATCACTGTATTTTAAGCTAGCAAGGGTGTATCTCTATCTGTATCTATTGCTATCGCTATCTCTAGTTCATCTCTGTCTCTACCTCTACATCTAGCTCCATCTCTGTTTCTATATGTAATACACAGATGCACATTCTCAGTGTTTTTGGAATTAATTTCATCCTATAATTTCTGTGCCAAATGATGAAATGAAACAAGACTGTGATGTAATGTTGCACTGCCTTCTTGCTCACCCTCTGGCACACACAGAATCACACACACACACACACACACACACACACCACTGCATGAGGAAGGCAGGAATGTGGGCAAGTTTTGACCTCCAGTGTCCACACAATGAGCTGTGGACGATACAGAAGGTTGGCTGCTTCTATACAGACCTGCTTTTGTGCTCTCGTCCAGGGCTTGATCCCTGGAGCCCTGTGTGCTCAGTAGACGCCAGAGAGATAGATGTGATCTGTTAGCCTCATCCAGCGCCGGCAGCTGAGCCATTTTCAAGCAGGCAGGCAGGTATGGCAAAGACTGGGTAACAGATGAGAACCCATGGGGAGCTCTTGACTATGGAGAATGAAAAGTCAAAAGAAACCATATTGGACACAGATACAAAAGGAGTCCCCTGTTCCTATTCTATCCCCCCTTGTTTCTTTTCTCCTCTTCCTTACAAGGCTGTAATGAATGTGGAAAACAGCTTCCCCCCTCAAAGTATTTGAGGACATAGAGATTCCAGATGCTATTCTATGCAAATACTTCCACTCTTCCCTGCCCAGCAGCATTCTCAGTTAGCCCTCTGCCTAGCTCTTTGCTGCTGCGGTAGGAAAGAAAATATCTTTAATTAAATTCCTTAATGATTATTCTCAAAGGACAGATTTACACCCTACATAGCATATTTGGTCTCAGCACAGCTGGAGGCACAAAGCAGCAGTTAACACAACTTTGGCACTGAAGTTAGTTTGATGTTTTAATCACATAGCATCATGAAAAAATAGAGGTTAATTCCTAGCAGTGTCAACACTCTGAGCTCTCTCTTGAAATCGCTGTTTGTAGCATATCCAGAGCCAAAAACATTGGTCTCAGTCAAAACAGTCTGTGGAAGTCTTTTAGCATAAATGCATGCAATTTAAAGGGAATTGAAGGAGTGTACTTAAAGCACAGGAACCTTAAGGATCTATTTCTTGGACAGCTGTGAGCCTTTTGTCTCCCACTGGCACTTTTGTCAACCACTGGCACCAGCCATAACCCCAAATGTCTTTGTTTGGTAGCTACTACAGGAATGATTGTTTTACTCCCAGTGACTGCCACTTACGTCATAGCCCCCTGAAAACCATTTGCATACCCGAAAAGAAAAGAGAGGAGAGCAACAGGAATAGCTAACCTAACTGAAATTAATTTTATTTCCAAAGAAAAAGAAATATCTCACCTGAGATTTTAATCCTGAGACTTTTCTACCACCAAAAATTGTTTTCATGGTCTTCCTATTCATAATCCCTTAGCTCATGAGCAGATCTACCTAGATACACATACCCAAGGATCATCCTAATGACAGCAGCAGTGCAGCTTTAGGGTTTTGATCAGTATGAACTACGTTTTGATTTAGTCCCTTCCTGAACTTAAAAATGGATCACTTACTTCAGTTGTGAATGATTGATGGTAAGATTTGCGAGAGTATGGTAAGGGAGAGAGAGGTCTCAGGCATGAGCACAGAAGTCCCAAACATTCAGAGATTTATTGAAAGATAGATAGACAGATAGACAGACAGACAGATAGATAGATAGACAGACAGACAGACAGACAGACAGACAGATAGATAGATAGATAGATAGATAGATAGATAGATAGATAGATAGATAGATTCTTCTCAATCATATAAATATGCTTTTTGCATGGCGCTCACTGTGATTCACAGAAACAGCCCTCTGTTTCTGTAGGAATCTGGTTTTGTAAGAATAAGATCCTTGTAAGGTTGTTTTGTCAGCATTTCATTAGGCTTTCCAGGGTTTCCTTAAGTTGAAGGGCATATTCTGCTCCATGACAGATGTTGCATTTAATTTGCATTTGAGATCCGGCATAGAGATGGCATGGTCTCTCGCACTGATTTTCACTACACATCAGGAGAACCACACAGTACTTCTTTATGAACCTTACTTTGATCATACAATGCAAGCATATCTACAGATTTGGACAGTTTACGACTTTGGTTGTAAATTTATTTTTTTTTTACAACCTTTTTAAAAGAAACCACTAAATCAAGAAAATGTGCTAAGCAATTGAATGAGTCTTGTATTGAAATAGTTCCTTCTGTAAATGATGTGAAAGATGACTGTGGACGCTCACCAAATTTTCCAAGCAAGTTTCCTCCTTCCTGTTTCGAAGCAACGAGCTGATTGGCAGTGAAGACCATATTTCTGTTTGTTTCCATATTTATTTGAGTTTGCATGAACAAAGATGAATTTTTCATCTGTTGCAACTCTCAAGCTCCTTAAAGTGGTGCTCTGAGATTTATTGACTTCACATAGATAGTGTGACACTAGATTAAGAAATTTCTGTGACTGTGAGAGGCAGCAAACATTTTTATTTGTTCTCAGTTGTGCTGGTTTTGTGTAAGAGCAACTTCCCTGAAGAAAGGGAAACTTGGAGATAAACCATATGCAGTGAAGATTAACTAAGAGGATTAAAAAAACCCACAGTGTGGCTACATGTGTGTGTGCAGCAACTTTCAGTCTGGGCTGAACTCAGAATTTCACTGATTTTGCTGAATTACAACTTCTGCTAACCTGATGTGTGCCTCAGAGCTGATGGAAGTCCTGTCTTTCTGTTGACTCCAGCAAAATGTTTTACTTTTTACATTTGTGCTCTAAAAAACCCATGACTTTTTGGGGGTGGGTAGGTTGCTGTACATGTGACTTTATGTATGTTGTGATATGTGCCAGAGTTTGCTAGCATTTTAGTTTCCTCTAGGAGCCATATTTTAACACAGAGGAGGTGTTTTTCTGTGTACCATGAGTACCTTTTTCTCATTTCAAATTCAAATGCTTGGATGAGAACTTATTGTGCTACTCAGTAATCTCAGTGCCTGCCTTACTAAGGCTTCTGTATCTTAAAACAGCCTCCCTATGCTCTCAATACCTCCATTTGGTGTCCAGGCTACCTGCCATGGGGTATTTGTGTCCTTCAAGGCTGCAAATCCTTTCCCTCCAGAGGGAAAGGATTTGCTTTCTTTCTGATCTGGATTTGGGATTTAGTTTATGACAGTTCTTCGACTTCTGGAAGTATATAGCCTACACTCAGAAATAGCACAGCTCTTATTGGCTGCCCCGATTACCCAAACTGATAGGAAAGCTGTCTTTCCAACAAGCCTCACTGCCAAAGTTAAAAACAGGAAGATGCTGATTTCTCGTGACAAAGATAAGAAATCTCAAAGTCTCACTGGGAGCATGATAGAAGTAAGTAGTGGAGACAGGTCATCATTTAAAAAAATGTCACCTACCAGGCTTGGCTGCTAAACAGGGAGACCCTCAATTACTGTGGCATGTAGACTCAGTGTTCTAGATGTTGCTGCTACAACAATTCTTTAGAGAAGAGAGGTGGGTCAATAAGCAAAGTGGAACTTAAGAAGAATGTGTGAAAAGCATTGAATGCAATCACTGATCCAAAAGCCAGAGAGCAGTCGATGCTGAACCTAAGAAATGGCTGAGGTGATCTGCCTTACATCTGCAACTGGTAAACCGGTGAAAACGTGAAGGATTCCGACATTTGTAAGTGCTGCTTCATGAATATGAGAATTTTTCTAATGTCTTTGGAAACAGATATGGAAGTTTATGGATGAAAGTAGCACTTCACGGCTTTCCCAAAGTGCAAGAACAAAAGGTACCCAGTCTGGGAGGTCCAGTGCAAAAATATTCAATGTGCCTAAAAGTCAGTGTGTTCCACATGAACATGGAAATTCACAGATGTAAAAATGATCCAACACATAGTATCATTTGAATGTGTCAACCTCATAAAAGATAATGGAAAGCTCCTTGATCTAATGTAGTCAGACTTTCCATATGGCCCGGCATAAAATGTTATGAAAGAATCTGAGAATTAGGAATGAAAAATATTGCTGGGAGACAGGAAACAAAAATTAAATGCCATTTTGTCATTCTGACACAAGCTAATATTTGTCTCTCCTGAGGTTATGCATATTATGTTTCATGTTATAAAGCTGGTTGGAGAATGACTGGTGCTGGGGCTAAATAGTTCCCCACAAACTAAAATATCTCACCAAATCTGATCAATTCAATTCATAAAAAATGTGGAGAAAGAAAAGTTCTGCCCATATTCTATTTGCATGATTGGAAAAAAATATATCCATCTCGTGTTTGAACAGTTTTTCTTTCAATAAAATGAAGATTTCTCTGCAAATGCTATGTTGTGCCATGTTATGGCTTATATTTAGAAAAAACAAATACAAAATTGAACCTTCATTTGTGCAGCTAAAGTATTATTGGTAAATCAAAAGATTCTTATAGAATCATAGAATCATAGAGTAGTTGGGGTTGGAAAGGACCTTAAGATCATCTAGTTCCAACCCCCCTGCCATGGGCAGGGACACCTCCCACTAAACCATGCCATCCAAGGCTATGTCCAACCCCACCTTGAGCACCGCCAGGGATGGAGCATTCACAACTTCCCTGGGCAACCCATTCCAGTTCCTTACCACCCTTACAGTAAAGAATTTCTTCCTCATATCCAGCCTAAACTTCTCCCGTTTAAGTTTCAACCCATTACCCCTTGTCCTCTCACTACAGTCCCTCATGAAGAGTCCCTCCCCAGCATCCCTATAGGCCCCCTTCAGATATTGGAAAGCTGCTATGAGGTCTCCACGCAGCCTTCTCTTCTACAGGCTGAACAGCCCCAATTTTCTCAGCCTATCTTCATATGGGAGGTGCTTCAGCCCCCTGATCATCCTCGTGGCCCACCTTTGGACTTGTTCTAACAGTTCCATGTCCTTTTTATGTTGAGGACACCAGAACTGCACACAATACTCCAAGTGAGGTCTCACGAGAGCAGAGTAGAGGGGCAGGATCACCTCCCTCGACCTGCTGGTCACGCTCCTTTTGATGCAGCCCAGGATACGGTTGGCCTTCTGAGCTGCAAGCGCACACTGCTGGCTCATGTTCATTTTTTCATCGACCAACACACAGAATCACAGAATCACAGAATAGTAAGGGCTGGAAAGGACCTCAAGATCATCGAGTTCCAACCCCCCCGCCATGGGCAGGGACACCTCCCACTAAACCATGCCATCCAAGGCTATGTCCAACCCCACCTTGAACGCCGCCAGGGATGAAGCATTCACAACCTCCCTGGGCAACCCATTCCAGGGCCCCACCACCCTCACAGTAAAGAATTTCTTCCTCAGATCCAATCTAAACCTCCCCTGTTTAAGTTTAAACCCATTACCCCTTGTCCTCTCACCACAGTCCCTAATGAAGAGTCCCTCCCCAGCATCCCTATAGGCCCCCTTCAGATATTGGAAAGCTGCTATGAGGTCTCCACGCAGCCTTCTCTTCTACAGGCTGAACAGCCCCAACTTTCTCAGCCTATCTTCATACGAGAGGTGCTCCAGTCCCCTGATCATTTTTGTGGCCCTCCTCTGCACTTGTTCTAACACTTCCATGTCCTTTTTATGTTGAGGACACCAGAACTGCACGCAATACTCCAAGTGAGGTCTCACGAGAGCAGAGTAGAGGGACAGGATCACCTCCTTCGACCTGCTGATCACACTCCTTTTGATGCAGCCCAGAATACGGTTGGCCTTCTGGGCTGCAAGCGCACACTGCCGGCTCATGTTCATTTTTTCATCAACCCACACCCCCAAGTCCTTCTCTGCAGGGCTGCTCTCAATCTCCTCCCCGCCCAACCTGTAGCTGTGCCTGGCATTGCTCCGACCCAGGTGTAGGACTTTGCATTTAGCATGGTTGAACTTCATCAGGTTGGCATCAGCCCACCTCACAAGCGTGTCAAGGTCCCTCTGGATGGCATTCCTTCCCTCCAATGTATCAACCGAACCACACCCCCAAGTCCTTCTCCGCAGGGCTGCTCTGAATCTCTTCCTTGCCCAACCTGTAGCTGTGCCTGGGAATGCTCCAGCCCAGGTGTAGGACCTTGCACTTGGCTTGGTTAAACTTCATCAGGTTGGCATCAGCCCACCTCACAAGCGTGTCTAGGTCCCTCTGGATGGCATTCCTTCCCTCCAGCGTATCAACCGAACCACACAGCTTGGTGTCGTCGGCAAACTTGCTGAGGGTGCACTCAATCCCACTGTCCATGTCACCAACAAAGACGTTGAACAAGACCGGTCCCAACACCGATCCTTGAGGGACACCACTCGTTACTGGTCTCCAGCTGGACATTGAGCCATTGAGCGCTACTCTTTGCGTGCAGCCATCCAGCCAGTTCTTTATCCAGAGAGTGGTCCACCTATCAAATTGATGTCTCTCCAACTTAGAGAGAAGGATGTCATGTGAGACAGTGTCAAACGCTTTGCACAAGTCCAGGTAGATGACATCAACTGCTCTACCCCTGTCCATCAGTTCCGTAGCCCCTTCATAGAAGGCCACCAGATTGGTCAGGCAGGATTTCCCCTTAGTGAAGCCATGTTGGCTGTCACCAACCACCTTGTTGTTTCTCATGTGCCTTAGCATGCCTTCCAGGAGAATCCGCTCCAAGATTTTGCCAGGCACAGAGATGAGACTGACTGGTCTGTAGTTCCCCGGCTCATCCATTTTCCCCTTCTTGAAAATGGGGGTTATATTTCCCTTTTTCCAGTCATCAGGAACTTCACCTGACTGCCATGATTTTTCAAATATGATGGACTGTGGCTTAGCAACTTCATTTGCCAGCTCCTTCAGGACCCTTGGATGGATTTCATCAGGTCCCATATGGGTGAACGACATTAATCCATTAAGCAGGAGCAGGAACCAGAAGCAACATGGGATTGGTCAGGAGTACAAATCCTTTTTTTTTTTTTTCTCAGAAGGTATTTGTGCAGTGGTTGCTGTTGTATCAGGAGATAAAGGGTCCAAATAGAGATGGACTAGATGATCTTCCAACCCAAACGATTCTATGATTATTCTTTGAGTAAGTCCATAAATATAAGTTGTAAACCTCATGGCTCTTCACTTTGTGTAGCATGCAGGACATCTGGTTGCAACAGGTAAAGAAAGTAAATGATTAAAAGCTTTCCTCCTACTTGATTTAAGATTAATTTTAATCTAAGGAATGCCTTCCAGAGGGACCATGGTGTGGTCAGAGCATTTGCCCGTAAAGACTGAGGCGAAAAAGTCATTAAGAACCTCAGCCTTCTCCAAATCCAGGGTAGCCAGTTCTCCCGATAGCTCCTGGAGAGGGCCCACGTTGTCTCTAGCCTGTCTTTTATTTGCAATGTACCTATAGAATCCCTTCCTGTTATCCTTAACATCCCTAGCCAACTTTAATTCTAACTGAGCCTTAGCTTTCCTAACGTGGTCCCTAGCTTCCCAGACAACATCCCTGTATTATTCCCAGGCCGCCTGCCCTTGCTTCCACCTTTTATAAGCCTCTTTTTTCCTTTGAATTTTGCTCAGCAGCTCCTTATCCATCCAAGGAGGTCTCCTGGCCCTCCTGCTGAACTTCCTTCTAGTTGGGATGTATTGCTCCTGAGCTTGCAGCAGGTGATCCTTGAATATCAACCAAGTCTTGGGCCCCCCTGCCCTCTAGGGCTGTATCCCATGGAACCTTACTGAGCAGGTTCCTGAAGAGGCCAAAGTCTGCTCTCTTGAAGTCCAGGGCAGTGAGCTTGCTGCATGCTCTTCTCACTGTCCTGAGGATCTCAAATTCAACCATCTCATGATCGCTGCAATCAAGGCTGCCCTGGAGCGTCACAATTCCAACCAGCCCTTCCCTGTTGGTGATGACGAGGTCAAGCATGGCACCTCTCCTTGTCGGCTCCTCTATTACTTGCAGAAGGAAGGTGTCTTCCACACAATCGAGGAACTTCCTGGGTTGCTTGTGCTGGGCCATACCACCCCTCCAACAGATATCAGGGTGGTTGAAGTCTCCCATGAGAACAAGGGCCTGCGAGCATGAGGCTGCTCCTATCTGTCTATAGAGCACTTCATCCACCGAGTCCCCTTGGTCAGGCGGTTCTTCTTTTATAACTTTCCTTTGTAGGAAATTTCGAACTAAAAACCCATGCAAGACAGCACATAGCACATTGGCAAAAGAACTGTGATGTCAATAATTGAAAATTTTATTAAAGGAAAAAATATTATACTTATTAGAGGAAAAATATTAATGTGCGACTGCAGTAAGGAAACGATATTAAGGTACAATGAAAATCTGACAGGAATAGTGTCCAGATCAGTGATGGAACCTGTTTTTATAACAAACAAACAACCAAGAAAAAAAGAAAAGACAAGGCAATAAAAAAGTCTTGGATTGCCTGTTTTAGAAAGATAATTGATAAAAGAAACGGAAAAGTAGGAAATCCCAGACATCAGCAATAAAAAACTAGATAGAGCTGGTGTGTGATCTTGCATGGTATTTACAGAGTGGCAAAGCTTGAGTATGTATCTCCGGTAAGACTTGCCTTAGAGAGACAGCATGACCTTGAACCATGGCTGCGATTTGAGGATTTGTGTGTTAGAAGCCCCTGGTGTTATTTCTGCCCACTGCTGGGAACAGGCAGGTCTGCTGGAGGGAGGAACTGGTTTATGAAGAGCTGAGATTGGTTCCCCAAGGAAAAGAGTATCAGATAATGAAGGAGGATACTGCTGACTTTTCAGACACTGAGTTGGTTGCCCACGGATCTCAGCTCCTTGAGTCCCTGAAGCACTGTCGCAGCCCAGATCTGCCTGCCAGTGCTGCCATCCTGATGGATTTGATGAGTGATAAGCATACTCCAAAACAAAAAGCAGCGCTGACAGATTTAAAACAGGAGATTGATTACTGACGTATTTTTATACTGACAGCTCACTTCTTTCTCTCACCTTCCTGTCTACGATTTCTCTGCAGAATAATTTGGTTATACGTTGTCATATCAATATCTACATATAAAGGAGGCAAGAGTTCTTCTTTATGATGAGGTAACTAAAAAGACTTGCAAATCCAGGTTAAAATCACCCGCTGAGCAAATCCTCTTTCTATATCTGCAAAACAGCAGCAATAAAAAGGTCTTGGAACTCATCAGCATAGGGGGCACCTTAATTACAGACTTGGGAGCAATTACAAGTAAGAAAAAAAAAAAATTGTCCATTTAGGAAGCCTGAGCTCACCCTTTGGGGTTCATAAGATTGTTTGAAGTGTTTAGGAAGGGTTCTAATTTAACGCCCAAACAGTGAGGGGTTCATTTGTCAGTGTTGCGCTGTCATATAAAGTGTCCCTTCCTCCACTAGTCCAGTGATAGCCCAAGCTGCCTATGCAACTAAAGTGCATTCAGAGCTCAGTATAAGCTCTGTGTAAGATTGATAAGATTTTCTTGATTTTCCATATTTTGTATCTAGTTCAGAGCAAGCTGGTGCTCCGTGCACACAACTGGCTTGTCATACCGGTTAGAGAAGGAAAAAAAGCAATTGTGGAAGATCGTTGTTTCCAGCTCTGGTAGGGCACACATGGAAAATCATGTCCTGAGCAGTGCAACTCATGTCCTGTGTGATCTCATCTA
Source organism: Amazona ochrocephala (assembly GCA_039720435.1). Lineage (NCBI taxonomy): Eukaryota > Metazoa > Chordata > Aves > Psittaciformes > Psittacidae > Amazona > Amazona ochrocephala. The sequence continues at coordinate 77,682,698 of CM077878.1, forward strand.
CGGGCTGGGCAAGGTAATTTAATTTCACTCAGACCCCAGACATTGCTGTTATTATTTATGGCATTTTGACCTGTGCTTCCCCACCAGTCTATCAGCATTAAAGAAATGGTTTCTCATCATTATGGTGGCTCATGACAAGAAAGATGGTGCTGAAGTGACTGACATCACCTTTCCTTGCTCTGCAACACATGAGGTCACTTGCCCATCATATTCATTTTCCTGGGAAAAAAAATAAGCCAGAAGTTCACATTCCAGCCCATTTTGGAAGTCTTTCTTTACCCAGGTTGTATTCTGGGCATGAACTGGATAAACTCAGTCAATGCAAAAAAGGCTCATTGATGTCAAATAGATGGTTCCTAGTCCCAGATGTGTCATGCTCAGTTAGTGAATAACAGAGTGTCAAATAAAGCAATAAATCTTCTTACTTGCTGACTGCTGTGCAGGGCTGCCATGTGAACACACTCACACACTCACTAATTCTGTGTGATGAGTGATGCTGGCTGCATCCCCGACATTTCCGGAGGCCAGTAGAGAGGCACAAACATACTAAGCTGGGACAAGTGCTGGATCAGTGTCCCTTTCTCAACACCTTGAGGCCGTTATTGGAAATCTGACAGCAATATGCCATGGAAACACTGTCAATTTTAAACTTGATTTCAGCAAGCTGTTTGTGATGCAAGGTGGTGCAGAGAGCAAGAAGGAATAGTACAGGTGGGCTGTGTGTTTGCTAAATAATTTACTTTGTTCTCACTTCTTTGCAAACATTCATGCTGGGTGACTTTCTAATGTGTTCTGAATAGGGCACTGGCAGGGCTTAGAGAACTCCAGCATGGACCACACTGAGTCCCTCACCTGTGTTCCAGATGTATCTTACTGATAGAAAAGTTAAGTCTGTATTTGGGCCAACCAATCTTTGTGTTGAGCCCTGGGTAAGAAAGCTGAGGCAGCATATAGGGATGGTAGGCAGAAGTCACTGATTCACTCCAGAAAAAAAATCTGACAGAGAGATCCCTGGGTAAAAGCATGAGAACAAGTGGGAAGGCAAAATCAGGGGATAAAACCTCAACAGGTTGTTGCACAGTCCCTGTGTCTTAAAACATTTGGTATTGCTGCCATGTGGAGATGACTCCAGTTGATAGTGGCCTGTCTGAATTCAGACTGCTGTAAACTTCTGCTATTCAAACTCCAAGACGTGTTGTGTTTGGGCTTTCAATGGAGAGACTTAAAAATACCCCACCTTCTTACATCATGCAAGGACATGGGGTGTCATAGCTGGAACCCATTAAAAAATAGCTTAACCCTTTCTAGTGTATTATGTAGTCAGGCTTTCACATAGCTAAGTCAGTGTAAGACATCATGAAGAAGCAAAACCTGAGTTTTAACAATTACCATTAAAGTTTCAGCCCCTTATTGCAGTGGGTTTTGTCTGTGTCCATGCCTGTGTGCAGTAGCTGGGCTATACTCTATATTTTTCAGTGAAGGATGTCTGGCTTGCCCCAAGTTATACTTTTCCCCTCTGTTCAGTTTGGGTGAATTATGCTGCATAGTCACCATCTCCCTTTTTTCGTTGTCGATGAGTCAATTTAACCTTTGGGTACACTTGAGAAAAGAAACAATGCTGGAAGCAGAGAAGAGACATATGTTTTAATTTTACTTCAGTTGGTCAACATTTGATGCATCTGAGTACCCAGAATTACCACTGGCAAAAAGTGTCAGCTTTGGAAAAGAATGCCGTCATTTAACAAGGAATAACCAAGCTGCCCAGGACCACTGTTTGAGTGCACAAGGATTTTGCTTTGAAATAGTGATGGTAGCCTCCATTCAGAAAAGCACTTAAGCCCATACTTCATTTTAAAGCTCCATTTTAACAATTACTCCAATAGGACTTCAACACATGCACCTAAACTAGAGTAGAAGAGGGAACCCTGCTGCCAGGAAGGTTTCTGCACCCTTTTGCCACCAGCAGCAGCAACAGAGAGCTTGGGCAGCCTGCCAGTCAACTCGAGATGTGCCTGGTAGTTTGTGAGTGCGTTTCTGCTGTTAGTGCAGGAGAAGAGAGGCAACAAGGCAGCACTGCAAGACTTAGGTTTGTCCCTTGGAAGCTTTTGCAACTTGTCTGTCTGGGAAATGGATTTGGATTTGGGGTTCACGTCTTTTGGTTTCAGGACAGTTACAGCTGGCAGATATCTGCCATGTGTTCCAGAAAAAGCAGAATTACTTCCTTTAACTGCCTTACCTCTACCTTAATTTTTCTTTAAGATTACTCTCACTGGGTAAATAGTTCTTCAAGTCTCCAGAGTGCTGTAGAGGTAGAAATCCCACTACATTGCCTGTGAGGTGAGCAAGTGTGCTGTTGCTATTACAGCCCTGATTCAAACACAAGATATATAAACACAGGTTTTATTTTTAAGCTTGTCACCAAGTCCATTATCTCCTGAAAGTCAGGTGTGTGCAAAATTAGGATCTCTGCCCACAAAAGGCACAGTCAAAGGGGACTGGGAGCGCAGTCAGGGGAGCAAAACAGAATAGAAATATCAGTCTCTCTTTCCTGAAGCACAGACCAAAACAGTCTGCCTCCTTTCCGAGATACTTTGTTTTCTCTCTGTCTCTGGGTAGTTTGATGTTATTTCACCTTACTGAAAATAAAGGGTATGTTTTGTAAATTCTGTAGCAGATCCTTTTCTTTCCTCCCTTAACTCAAATATTCAGTCGCTTCAAAGAAGGTAACTGGGGGAAAATAGAGGGGAGAATGAGGAAGTGCAGCAAAGGCTTTGATTTGTCTGTGGCATAAAACTGGATTATAATGTCATTTGCTAACTGACAGATCATTTAGTGTCCTGGAAGAGTCTGTTTTCACACCGCTGAAGCTCTCACAGGGGAATTCTGTGTGGGCTCCTTATTGTCAGAGCTATTTTTCACCCAATTTGTTTCCAAATGATGTCTAACCTGAGGTCTTCCCACTGAGAGGGCTTTAAGCAATGATTAATGAGAAGTGTTTTGCCAGACCCACCTGGGGAATGGCCCATCTGCAAACTCAGGTAAGATGGAGCTGACTATAAGGCACTGGCTTGTGAACGGTGGGCAGCTTCCCATGGCTTGAGGCATAGCTCCCAGCAAAGGCAAGGTGTTCACTGTTTGCATTCCAGTGATTCATAAAAGGGCCGGAGATAAATGTCACTCACTCTATCATTAACGTCTAGTTTGAAGAAACAATCTCCCTCTCCAGGGACTGATCCCCTTTCTGTTCCATATTCAATTATATTATGCATTCAGCATATGTACAGCACCTACATGGGATACATCTGAAGTGCCCTAAGATCTCCAGCCATGACAAGTCTATTCAGAGATGGCAAATTAAAGCAGTCACATCTTCAAACATCCACCTGGTTCTCAAATACTTTCTTGTTTGACCTATGAGCTCTTGTCTCTTCCTTCCAGTGGTAGCTCTGCATGTTGCTACACATTCGCCCCTACCTATATCAGCAGCACGGTAAAGCAAGTGGGAAAACCATTATTTTTAGGCTATATTCATTGCAGCAATTGGACAGTTTGGTTCTGCCAGAAAATCCAGTTACCCCTGACCTCCAAAATGGAGATCTTTTCAGACTTGAGCCTTTTAGTTACGTGTCGGTGGGGCATTGGCTTTTACTTTCTTGAGAGACTTCTGATGCGCATAAGCTTGCTGATAGTAAATGTGAATTTCCTGGTATCTGTCTAAAATGATAATTAAAATGCTCACATAGAAGTTAAGAAGCCCTGAAAATTTGATTTCTCTCTGCATTTATGAGGCTGAAATCTGAACATATTTCTTACAGAATAATTCCCCTCGCCTGATTTATGTGGAAGCTCCAGGCTCAGTCATCATCTGGAAATACATTCCTATACAGTCTGTGTCATTTAAATGCAGCATCCTACTGTCCCGTCTGTCAAGACCAAAACATAATGGGCCCAACTGTCTATGAATAAAACAGATTGTTTGTAGGGAATATTTATTGTCGACAAAGAGCAGGAGTTTATATTGGCAAAAGCTATCCTTGTAAATAGCTAGAGGCTCCTGACATCCCCTGACTTTCAGCTGCATTTATTCTGTTGAATGTGGATCCAAAACATTTCTCACTCTCAGCTTGGCAAGATGAGTTTGACAACAGTTTTCAAACCAACAGTTGTGACACCAGCAGAGCATTTTGCCTGGAATTTCACCTGCAAAGCAGTCTCCCACTTTCTTTTACTACTTCTCTTGCCAGCAACATGTTTACCGTGATTTAGATGTCTATTATACGCATGAACGACTTGTCTACTTAATTTCATCAAAAAAATGAACCCTCATAAGTGGCACAGATGCTGGTATGATGGTAATCAAATTAGTTTTTGGACAGGTTTATGGCCACTTGCTGTCAGTTAAGCTCTCTTTGGCTATCTTCACTCCTAATACAGTTTTGATGGTGATTAATGGCTCCATTAATACACTGTTTGTGCTGTGATAGACATCACATTATGGTCTTGTTTGCTGACCACAGCTGAGCATGTATTTTTGTAAACTCAGTTCTGAAGAAAATATTAGTCATATTTAATATGTCACCCTTACATATTGCCATGCAGAGGTCACATGGAGACCTTGTTCTTAATACCCTCCTCACCATGGATGAGCTTCTGTGCTACTAAGAGAGGCAGAAGCCCCGTAAAGAGTGTGCTTGGTTTAAATGTTCATCAAGTTTCCTCATGCTGGGAACATGCCAAGGGCCTTGCTACAATGATTTTTCCTGGCTATGCTGCCATGCTACTTGTCTTCCTTTTCTCCAGCACGCTCCTAACTTAATTTCTTTGTCTTGAGACCCAAGAAAGACGGCTGGATTTTTTCGGCAGTTGGTTTGTTTGGGGTTTTTACCCCTATTCTAGACCTCTCTCTGCTCATTTTAACATTCTCCTCTTGATTCTCTCCCTTCCACAGGCTTTTCTGAGCTTTCCACAATCAAAAAGTCAAACTGCTTTTCATCCATTGCTGCTTTACCACTAACTATGGAAACAATGTAGAAACTGGTATTTCCTTTGAAGGATATAAGGCAATAAGTTGTTGGTCACATTAGTGATGGACAAATTACAGCTGGAAGGAGACCATGGGAGGTAAAAAGTGCCACTGAATTTCTCACAATGCATGCTGGGACTCAGTGCAAGAGCAATGTCTGGCTGAACTTCTGATATTAAAAATGCAGTAGCTTTTTTTTAACCTAAGTATCATCATGAAGCAGACTTTATTTGGGAACAGCACTGTACACCCTGGCATTTTGCCATCCTGCATCCACACAGAAACACACATGTGTACTCTCAAGCTATTTGCTTGCAAATGAAATAGTTCAGGGCATTGGAATAAGCCCACAAGTTCCTTTCTATCAGTCAGTGAGGAACAGAAAGAAAATTGTGACCCTGGAAGGAGGCAAAGGGATATATTAGAGATCTTTGCACCAATTTTTAAAGTAGTTGAAGATAGATGGGGGCTTTGGTTTGTTTTGTTTTCCTCCAGTAATTAAGCCTAGTTTCTTTCTAGCCATATTTGATTTTTATGTTCATCTGTGCACTCGCCTAAACCCCACCCACTTGCTCCTCTGCAAATATTTATTATGCAAATGGTTTGTTTTGAATTGGGTGATCTAAGCAGATGCCCATTTCTGCATAACTGTTCTTTAGGAAAATTGCAGACTAGCTAGATAACATATTATTGAACTAGTTAAATAGTTATGATTGGTGTTGAATTGCTATAAATGCTCCTTGTAGAGTTCTGTTTTCCAGGAGTGATGTTTAGACTTTTCCTGCCTACAGTTATCTCTACCTACATCCCCTTGTCAGGCCAGCACCTGTGATTCTCCAGCTCTTTTCCTAGATGCAATGGCTCTCCCCACTTTCTTTAAATCCAATCGATTTTCTGAAATATCCATTCACAGGGGCAACCAGGGTCCCACTGGCCACTAAAATTGTTTTGATATTTCATTGATTTTATCTTCTGATAAAGAAAGCCTTTATTAAAAGCTGTTACCAAATTTCTCTTCCTTTACAAATTCTGAATCCTGTCTATCCCAGCCTAATCTAAGTGCTTGATTTCCCGATCTGCTTCTGGACACCTGAACAATCCAGGAGAAAAAAAAAAAAGAAAAGGAACCATTTGAGAACTTCTGCACTTGGAAGAGGCAGAACTGAGGGGTGCAAGGGGACAGTTTTCAAAGTGCAGCCCTCTGAATGGAACACAGCAAAGGCTCCAGGTAAGACAGGGAGGAAAAAATATGAAAGCCATGTAGCAATGGCATTTCATCCGCTCATCTTGGAGGTAACTTACGAGATCACTGAATGAGAGCAAATCATCTGCATACATTCACACAGATTGGCATATATCCAAATATGCATACACATGCATGGGCACACATATGCTTCGGCACATTCATGTTTACCTATAAACATACACAGTTTTTACTGTATGTGAGCTACCTTGGCTATTTATATCACCTCTTCCTTTATTCAGGATGCTTTTGCTGAGGAAGTCACATACTTCCTAATTTTTTTTTCTGAACACTACATTAAATGAAACCTCCAGCAAATATCCTCCAGTTTATCCAATACGGGACTGTTGTGAAATCAAGTGAAATATCCAGAAGTCAAAGTTATTTCACAAGCTGTCCTCCATTATGCTGCTACATTGGTATCTCTCCCATGTATTACTAGCCATGCATACAGATTACAGAATTATTGTAAGACTTTGGCATTATTTCTTAACTTGTTTGTTAGAAAGTGAAAGAGATCTTGTTCTTCTTCACTATAATGAGGTTTCCCTTCTACTTTCCTCCCCTCAGCCCTATAATAGATAATACCAGCATGTTCTAAAATCACTCATGTTGCATAAGAACAAAGATTTTTCAGTCTAGTCAAATCTCAGCTATGAAAATCAGTGTCACTTCTGTGAAGTATACATATTGTTATATTGCTTGAAAATTGAGTCTGAACAGGCCAGATGTAAACTAATATAAAACATAAAAGCTTCTCAAGCTTTTGTGACATTTTAATTAAGTAGTTGAATACAACCAATAGTTAACTATTCCTGAATAATTCCCTTTGGCTTACATCCCGAATATAACAAAAACACAGTTCAGAATTCACAGTTTCTGTGTGAATATATAAGTCAGTTTACCTTACTTTACCTGAACAGGATATTTTTTGGTCACTATATTTTTTCTCTCAGCTTTTCAGTGGAGAAATTTTGTATGTACATACATACAATGCAGACATGGATGCATATAGATGTTTATACATATATTTCATTTCTGTTTCTACACATAAACTTCTTCATAAAAATGTCAGTAAACTCATATTTGCAGATAACTTTTCTAACCCCGGTGTCATCCCATGACTTATGGGATGGAATATTACAGTATAATCTCATATTTAAGAATCTTTTTATACTTACAATGTAAATAAAATTACACAGATATATCCATGTTTGTCAGTAGATACACACATATGTGGAGGAAAAAAATCTGATTGTTTCTTGCCACGCATATGTGGTACTGTAGAATCTGTGACTGTCATCTACATTGGATGCACAAGGTCACAGTATGAAGAATCCCTAATCTCTCTGCCTGATCACTGATCTCTTTGCCAAAAGCTGGTGAGATGGTTTAGATGAAACAGTTGAGAATCTGCCTTATGTTTCCACACCTTTCTGATTTACACGCATACATATATATGTGCATGCACACAAAAGATGAATTTTTGGAAAGGGATTTTTAAGGTTGTTTTAGAATGGGATGAGTGAAAAAATGTCTGGCAACAGATTATAAAAAAGAAGCACTAGATGGTTTAGTTTGACCTCTGCCCCTAGGCCTTCATATTTCACCCAGTTATTCTTGTAGTCAATCAAATAAAAGCATCTAAGCCAAGCATAACTCATATTTGACTATAGCTTGGCTGTTACTCAGTGTAATGAAGGGCCCCTTTAAATTTAGGAGACTAAAATTTCTTGTTTGGGATACAGATCCAGCAGTACATGGAGAAATGGGCAACATTAGGCATACAAATTACCACTGGTAGCTCGCACTTCAAAATCAGGCCTTCTTCAGTATGCACAGGAGCAACAAATATACACAAGAAAAAACTCACAATCACTTTTAAGAGTGCATTTCAATACTGAAGGAAAGGTGTATGATAACTGTGCACAGTATGATCATGTTGACTACTTCATTTAAAGACTGGTTCATTTTTCCTACTAAAACAGCTTTTCAGTGGAAAACCATTGTATTTTGACTAAATATTTATGAAAAGTGTTTTCTTTCATTAGAATATTGCCATTTTTTAACAAAACCTTTTACGTGAACAGAGACTAATTTTTTGACTCAGAGTAGTTTCCCAAAGGAAAAGAAATACAAATCAATTCTTTGAGATTCACTGAATAAATTATTTACACTGTTATGTTATTGGCACTGATCTTTCCTCTACCTTGAACTATGGGAACTACATGGAGTCCATTTAAAAGCAGAACAATTCAGTAATCCATTTGACATCCCAGTGCATTTGCTGTTATCCTGCTACACCACTTAGTCACTGCATTGTAGAATGGAAGAGATATAAAATATGGTGACACAACCCCTTTTCTCCCACTTCTAGCATCCCAACTCCAGTGTTTTCTGGAGGCTGTTCCACTATCTTGATATCATTTTAGGCTCTGAGATGCACTACTGCACTGGGTTATTTCATCTTCATCCTTCTGGAAATCCTTCATCTCGTGGAGTTTTCTATCCCACCAGGTCAGTGCGAGATCAGCAGGCTCAACGAAATGGTGGGGGTCACAAGAGGTAGTAGGGGCACATTCTGTTTGCTTGCCATACACTCTGCTACCACCTGATCCAGACAAAGGGTGAGGCTTTATTACTGGATTTAATGCAGGCTGGAAATAGCACCCATAGGATAGGGCACTGACTTCGACTCCTGCTTGAAACAAGATGCAACTAGTCCATCACTATGAATACTATGGAAAAACAGCTCTGCATCTCTCCTTGCTTAATTTCTGCACATTCACAAGCAGGGGCAGGTTGTGATTCTTCTCTGTAGTGCTAACCAGGTTTTCATATTTGGGCAGGGGGGAAAAGCCATTATTAGAAGTCTTCAGAAGTCAAGAATAACCTCAGAAGAGTTAACGCACTGTCATATCTACTGGGGCAGGGTGGTGATATTGTGTGTATGGCCATTTCAAACCATTTGTTCAGATTGCATCAAAGTAAAATCATTTGCTATGATGAACCACATTGTAAATGGAGGATGGGGCTGGGGGGGAAGTGGGAGAGAGGGGAATCAGATTACATTTGGAAACAAAGGCTTTAACTTCTGGCATCTAGACAATTAGTTTTTGCTTCTTCTGTTGTTGGTCCTTGTGGTTTCATCTGTAATATGTATGGTGATTGTTTGCAGCCTGGCAACAGCATGAAGTTGCGTGGGGGAGGGAAAACTCTAGCCCTTGTTAGCTGGGATCCAAACTTCAAAGGCTTTGGGACATTGAGCAGACAGGTTTCAGCCGCCGTTAAGGCAGACATGTGAACAAAAGGGCTCCTTCCATTGCTGTGGAGCAGGGGTGACTTTTTGGCCCATTTTTGTTTTTGTTTTAATTTTGTCAGTGGAAGGAGGAGGAAAGCTCCTGGCACCGGGATGGTGCTTTCTGCCCATGACTGCGTGCCCTTCTCCTTTCCACGTCAGGAGCAGATATGGGCATTTATGGCTCCATAAATCACGGGCTAAGCCATACATGAGCAGCTGGTACATGTGCTAATAACTATAATTATTAATCATGTCAATTTCACACCCTTCAAATTTCCGCGTGAAGCTTTCTGCTGGAGAGGCGGCCCCGGCGCCTTGAGCTGCTTATGGTATGAAAATATGATGAGCTGATGGTCTTTGATGATTGCCCTATGACAGTATTGATCTCCCTACAATTGGGTTTGTGGGGTATCGTTATCCAACAAAAGTGGCTCTCCTCGCCTCCTGGTATATATCATTGTCACACTTGCCCCATTGTTATGGAAGAGAGTGAATTACTTTCAGTATTCGTCCCAGCCAGGTCACCATTATTCTAGCCTTGTGTCAGTGTGGGGACATGTACTTTGATGTTTTCTTTTGTATCTTTCTTAGGGTGAAACCATTTGGCTACGTAGAGCTGCTCCCCACCCCACCCTCCCCCCTGAAAAAAAATATATATGCAAAAAAGAGGAAGAAAAAAGTTAGCAGTTCAGGTTGGGGTGCCTGGTGGGAGCCAAGGGAAATATTCCTCCTTGCAGGAGCAGGCATCTGACCTTCCTGGTCCTCAGTGCTGGGCTACCTTCACCACTGAGGACTTCACCCAGCAGCAGCCCAAGCACTGCATCCAGCCCCAGCTCTGGCTCTGGCTGGTGACTCTTCAGCCATGGAGGAGGAAGGAAAGAGAAGCAATCTGCCCCCAGCCTCACCGCAGTGGTATACACTTTCCACCACAGGACTTCATCCTTGCTAGCAATTTGGTGTTTAGCAGAAGCACAGCCAGTGAGATGCAGCAGTGCAGCAGAAGCGGCTTTATAGGTGACATTACTGGAGGACTGAAAACGGTAATAACAATAAGCTCCTTTACAGAAAAATCTCCCTTATGAGGCCGGTGGGAGCACCTCTGGGGCTAATCTGCATGTTAACGTGACACCGTGGTGGCCAATCATCTCCCATTGGCCTGAATAAGGGCATGGGACTCTCCCCACTTGTTCTGAAATCTGCACAGTCCCCATTGGGCAGCTTCTAAATTGCTCCTGCTGTCTTTACAGCTGCTCTGTTCCAGTGACCCCCGGAAGGGCCCGGGGGCTGTCAGGAGAAATTTCTATTAATCAGCCCCAAACAGACTGTTACAATTTCACACTTTTTCTCGTTCCATTTCACACAATTCATGAATTTTGGGGTCTGCTACTTTCAAAACAGCCACACTCAAGGCCACAAAAAATTAATTAATAATAATGCACAAAAATAAGATGCTGAGGAAAACAAACAACCTCCCCTCCCCCCAGCTGACAGCATCAACAGGGAACTCCCCTTTCAAAGAGTTAACTGGAATGGACCCGGAGAGGGGCTGAAGGAGAATGTGGTACAACCCAGGCAGCAGATTCCCGCCTCCTGCGGTCATGATTCTGTTCTGTTTTTTTTCAAGAGGAATATTGCTTTTCACATAGCTGTGAACTAAATGGACAGAAGTCAGTAAGTGACAAAACACATAAACCTTGTTTGCTTCAGGACTGACACCCACTTGCAATTACCAGGATTAAAAAGCAGCTTGCTATGTCAAAAGGCCACATGATCCCACAGCTGGTTAGTGTAAGGTCATTTGCTCTTTTCCCTGCGAGCCTAACCGCATCATGATTGGGGCACCAAAGACTGTGTCACAAGTCTCACCTCCTAGTCCATCACTTTCATTCTGTTCAGTGGTGCTGGAATACACCACAAACTCCAGAAACCTTTGAATGTTACTGAAAGCCTCCTTTCACTCCTGAGCTAAGCCAACCCATATTTCAACTAAGCAAGAGTTCAGCTTGCTTTCTGATGCTCTTCTATGAGTGCACAGCAGGGCCAGGGTACCAGAAATGGAGCACAGAGTGGGACTTTGTGCAAACAGCACCCACCAGGCTCACTCACAAATTGGGCACCAGGCAATGAGTTGCCTCTGTTCTTAGGTGCCGTTGCTGAGGAGGGGGTGATGGCTGGGGAAGCAGGAAAGCAATGCAAGAGTATGGCAGGCTTTCATAGGCATGTCTGATTTGGGCTTTTTGACCATGAAGTCACCGATGAATTTTTAACTTGAGGCTGAATTTTACAGTCCTTATGTTCTTCCTTGGGTGTACTACACAGGCCAGTGACCGCCAGGTCTCCAAATCTGCATAAAAATTTACCTTTACAAAGGTTGTTGGAGATGCCAAGGAAGTGAGCTGAGTACTCATCCCTCAGGACTAAGGACAGGAGAAACACCTTGTCTGACTTTAACATTTTCTATAGCCATATGAGACATAATGCTCTTGAGCTCTGCCCATGACCACCTCTTTTTTTTCCCATTTTCTCCATACAAGACTGATGCAGTGCATGAAAGAAGTAGCAGAAAGGAATATTGACAATTAACAAAAAAAATAGAGTCATCTGGGATAGCGAGCAGAATAGAACAGTCAAACTTCCAACAAGATTATAATGCCTCTTACTGAGCACCTATTATCAACAGCAGCCCCCCAACATCATTATTTATGTATCCACATGGTTGCTGCCCACAATGTCTGCTTGCCGCTCCCTCCATGTTGCACAGGCACCATCAGGCAGTCATGCACTACTCAATGCATCCTAGACACTGCAAGGGTGGGTGGCCACACTGAGTGAAAGACATTATATCCTTAAGCCATTATTGATTGCTGCAGATTATCAAATTTACCATGTTGTTTATGATGCAAATGGACTTGACAGCTAACCAGTGCAACCTGTGCAGTAAAGTCTCAGCAGGATGTACTAGGCAGCTACAAGCAGCTCGAGGTGCTCTGAGCCCATCTGGATCTGCTAGATCCACTTCATCAGCAAGACAGCATGCAAGAGTGCAGCTCGGGCTAAGGGAAGCAGACCAGAACTGAGAAGAAACTCTTCCTGTCCAAGGGGTACTGAAGACTAGTAGGATCTTACTTAGTGTCATGGTGTTTTGGGGGATTTTACATACTTCTGTGAAGCAGCCCTTGATCCCAACCACTGCTAGGTACCTTCGAAATTCCACAGGGATGGTTTGAATTAGAATTTGGGAGGAATGGAATTTGCACTATGGAAATACATTTTTTTTTTTAGATTAGTCATATTTCTACCAAGGCCCCACTTCTGACTCTTGCTTGGAAAAAAGGAGCATCCCTCTCAAGCTCCCAGTACTTCAGTTAGCAATGTTCTGTCAGGGGCTGGAGTTCAAAGAGGCTTAAATCACTTCTCTGAATCATTCTTGCCCATTGCAGCCTAGTGGCCTTACACCTGGATTATTGCCTGGTTCATGCTCCAGTTCCTCTGTGTGTCTGACAGTTTGAACTGTAACACCTTCATGACAAGTTTGTTGTGCTAAATCTTTATTTTCCATTATTAATCCTGAGTTCATTTTTATTTTAGCTTAACCAAATGATTTGCCATCTCCTAATTCAGGTCATATTGCCAGACAGTGTCTGTAAGGAGCCTTCTCAGGTGCAGCAGATTCATCTGTAGATCCAGTACACTGCTGTACAAGAAGAAACACTTCTCTTGGTCACACAACTATCATTATCCTTTCACACTTCTGCACAGGTACCCTTTGTTTTAGTCCTCTGCATGACAGCTATCTCCATCAGAGAGTGGGTGGCCAAGTCTGAACCAGTAACTATGGTCATAGCTTGGGCTCAAGCACCCTCCCATAGTCATCCCCATTGGTTAGTAGTTGGCACCTGCCTCAGCAAAGCCCTGTTTGGGTCAGGTAGTGCTTTTCTAGGCAATGCCTCCATCTGGAGGATTGTCCCTGGAGGGTGCTGTAGACTAAGTTATACATGCGTGGGGAGAAGAGAGTTCAGTCTCTCATATGGACATAAGCCTCACTGTGCCACCCAGCCTTGGAGCCAGAAAACACAGTGATAACCTATTTTGTTTTATATAGAAGTAACCCATAACCCTCATATAAACATATTCTATGCCTGCTGCATGCAAACAACCTGGAGTTAAGTTTTAAACTGGGGGGCATAGAAGTTGACCAGGTGTTCAATGTCTCTGATAAATTATTCCACCTTGAGTTTACTGTATTAGTCTTGTTTCCTCTCATCTAGCCTATCTTCTTACTGCAGATGGATGGGCAACATGGTTGTCCTGCAGAAAGCAATTCCCCCCTGCCCCCTGCACCAAGATATATGCCAGCTAAATAGAACAAGGGGCTTTCTGGAAATCCTCTGGCAGACAAAGAACAAATGGTGCCACAGCAGTGAGCTGAGAGCACAACTCAAATGCCTGCACAGCTCAAGCTAGCTAAGATCAGCATCTCCCCTTCAGTGCACACCCTGCCCATCCTGAGAGACACTCTTTTCTACATCACCCTCACGTTTCTTAAATTCCTGCTGCAGGCCATGGTGGTAGAGGCCTTTGCTGTATGTCTCTTCTTGAGTTTCATCATCACATTCAGCCCAGTGCTCCTCATACTCCCATCCCTGTTCTCCCCAGGCACTCATTTTCAGAATATCCCAAATACCTTTGTGCTTGCTGATTACTACTTGTGCCATAAGTGACTTTAAGAAGGATGCTCAGTACCCTTGACTAAATTACTTCTGAAATGTGACATTGAGGAATGGAAGAGGCTAACTAAGTTTACAATAGCCTGAAGTTAAAATAGCCATCCTAGTCCCTACCCATTTAGGCAGTGGAGAAAGCCAGAGCTCTCTGGAGGGCTAGATAATGGTTCTCACAGTGCCTAAGATTAGACTTAGTACATTTGGGCACTTTTGAACATTTATCCATGCTACAGTGAATCCCCATTTGCTGAACATAACTTTATTGCCAATGTATATGGCAAAAAAGATCCATAGTTTAATCTGGCAGTTGGTTTCTTGAATAGAATAGGCATTTATAGATTATTCTTGCATGGATGACGGTATTCCTGGAATGTGCTAAAGGTTTGCTTAGTGGTCTTTGTCTCACAGTCTGCAGTCCCCTTCACAGTCCCACCACCCAGGATTTCTGATGCTGGTGTCTTTGGGCTGACGAGTACAGCAAAGTGGGGATTCAGATTTCTCTTGCAGAAAACTGCAAGCGCTGCATTTGCACCAGTGCTCTGCCTGGTGCTCCTCCCTGGAAGCTTCCCTTTCAGACTGAGAGATTAAAATAGGTTCATAAGCTGCCCTTCTGCCAAGGCTTCCTGGTTCTGTGTTAGAGGGGAGTGGTGTGACTGTGAGGTGCCAGTGTTTAATACGTGACACAGATCGGACTACATTTTATATCAAGAATCCTTTTTGTCTTTTGTTTTTGTTTCTTCTTTTTTAATAAAATAAACCCCTTATCACAGAATCACAGAGTCACTGGGGCTGGAAAAGGGAAATTATTACATACAGTTTTGGTCTGTGTATGAGAAGAAAGTTTCTGAGTTGTAAATACTTAGCTTGAGGACTTCCAGCTCTTGGCTCTCAGGCCTTTCCTATTCCCACACTGATTGCTCACCTTCTGTCTGTCTTTCATCCTCCTAATTTTTTGTAATACATGTGGTGATGTAGGAGAAAAAAAATGAAAGGAGGAAAAGCTGTAAAAGAATAAGTGGGGAGGAAAACAAAGCCAAGATTTTTAAACACAATCTTTGTCAAGCTTCTGCTCTACATTTTTAAGATGAAATCTCCTGACCTTCAGAAACCCACCACCCTCTGATTAGCTCTGGGGAGGTGTATCAAGGTGTTTGTGCAGGAGAAGGATCACTCACTGCCACTCTCCTCCTCCGCAGAGACTGTTTAGGGTTCTCGCTAGCGCTCATCTGTGCATTATCCTAACAGTGATGGTCTCAATAGCAGTGCTGCTCCCCTCTCACCAAATCCCTCCTAAATCTATTTCTTCACCTTCACCATAATAATAAACAGAAAGGGGAATGAGACAGCCACCATTCCCCACCCTGCCCAGAGCAAACCAAGTTTGCTCCGCTTGCCTGGGAACACAGTTTCAGAAATGCTTGCAAGGGAGCTGAAGCTGGGGGTGTCGTTTTTATTTGCCTGCTGCTTCCGCGGGGTAGGAAACAACAAAACGTCGCCGGGAGAAGGAGCGGGGCCGGGTGAATGGGTTTCCCAGAGGCTGGCTGGCCCCAGGGTGCAGTAGGTGTATAAAATGCCATTCAAGCGATTCAGGCTGAGAGGGTGCGGCGGACGGGCAAGGCTGCTCCCTTTGAAGATGCTTCTGTGGGGCTGGAAATACAGGAGAAAAGCACAGCTTCTTTCAGCTGTCCCCTTTTGTGTGCTTTCCCATACGAAAGTATGTTGCCACCGCTGCTCTGCACTTTGTTATTATGACAGGAAAAAATGAATTTCTAATGAGGTATCTGTGCCAGCTGCAAGCACCTTGTGGATCTCCCTCCGTGGCCCAGGAGCTTTGTCAGCCGCTCCCCGCTAAATGCTAACCAGCCTGGGGGAGGATGGGACTGTCAAAGCACAGCCTCTGTGAAAAACCCTTTTCTGTACAAATCCAAACGAATGGAAACACCCCAGTTCCCCTAATAAGCTATGCTGTAACATGTCCTCATTTCACAGTGACCGGCTCCAGGGACAGAAAGGGCTTGGGGAGGCTTTGACAATGTGCAAAGAGCTCTGATTTTTAAAGGCAAGGAATGGTACACTTAAAATTGATTAATCCCCTCTGATTCCCAGAAGGCTTTTCATATGCAACTCAGGAAACATTTTGCTCAGCCCCGAAAATGCAGCTGCATCTCCCAAGACCTGTGTTAGCTCTCGGGAAAGCCTCAATAATACAACCACTTTGGAAAAGTTGTGGAGAGAGGATACCACATCTGCAGTCTGCTACAAGCTGCTGGGCAGGCTGAGGGAGCTCAGGTTGTTCTCAAAGAGGATTTCAGAGGCAGGTTCAGAGGCTGAAGTTTCAGGAGCTGTTCAGATGTTGTCATGGGCTTAGCCAAGCATCACAGAAATGCATTTGCTCTTTCACGGCTTGGCCCACACAAATGACTCCCCTGTCGCTGCCCTTCAGTGTACTTTTGCCAGTGCAGGGCCACTAAGGCTGGCACGACCCATTTAGCAGAGGACCTGTTCCTCCTTTCCCCACTGATCACACACTTCCCGTTAATGAGGTAGTGAGTAATTTACTCCAGGGTGGAGAAACTGAGGGGTTTTGAAAGAGACCTCAGCATGAGTTTGAGACGGATCTTCAAAAGAAAACTCTGTTTCCCCTATCACTGTTAGCTAAAGAAACACAAAAGTGGGTGATGAGATTCTGCTGTAACACAGCTTTGTTGAAACAACTGCTTTTCTGTCTTTCCCCAGTCAAACGCACTGTATTTTTGCATGGATTAATCAGCAACAGCCTCAAGCATTTGCACGGTGAGTATCCCCACTGTATCTGACCTCCTGAGGGCTTCTTTATGCTGATAAACGAAACTGGAAGTGCAATTTCTCTAAGTCATTGAATGGTCTTCAATATCCCCACTGTCTTAAACAAGCCTTTAGAATCTTACCAGCTTTGATACTGACTCCTCATATCCTCTTCTTCTGCTCATGCTGATGGACAGTAATAAATGACCGAGTGAGTGACTGACTGGGGGTAATGTCTCTGCAGGTGGTGGTGACATTGATGGAGAATGATGGATGAGGGTGACAAGGCTCCACCCCACCCACTTGCCCATGTGCATGACAGAAGGTCCTGCAAGCCAGCCCCCTGCTCTCTGAACAATACCTCCAACTAGGTATTTGGAAGTGTAAAAACAATGGGTTTGGCTCCAGCAGTGATTGTGCTACAAGTTTGGGGCCATTTAATGAGTTGCTAATGTGAAAATAATTTTCTTTTCTGACTTCAGAATGGAAAGAGTAAAGACAGATGGCCCCAAATGCAGGGAAATGCAGCCATAGAATTGGTAATGGCTCTGCCAATGCTTGAAAGGCAGTTTATCGGGAAAAGGGGATGCTCCTGCCACTGTGAGAGTTGATAGAAACCCTCCAACTTTTTCCCTTCTCAATTCTCTGGTTTGGGCATTCCTGCAACGCTCCCCAGATATCATCAGATTGGTAATTGCTATTGCAAAGACAAGCTGCTTCATCAAGTTGAAATGCATTCTGTAGAGGGGCGAGGAAAAAGCTCCTGACATATGCCAGAGAACAGCAATTCATTGCTAATCCAGATACAGGAGGAAGTACTCAGTGATTGATCATTTGATCTCAAGTGTCAAAAGGAAAAACTACAACTCTTGGGGGACCCCAGGAATAGCATTAATGACTGCAAGGAATGTCGGTGTCTTGCATGAGGGTTTTGCTTTAGATGCAGATTGAAGTTAAGAAGGGACATTTGGCATTTAAATGGGAGCTGTCAGTTCTGACTCCACCAATTCAGCTTTCCCAAGCTCCCTCTCACACAAAAATTGAGAAGAAATTACCCAAGAAAAAAATCTCATGTTTTTATAAATAAATATCACTGAAATCTTATCGCAGGGAGCAAAAGTAAAGTTAATGTAGTTTAGTGTTAGTTGACAGTAAAAAACAAATGCATTATTGGGGAACAGTGAGCTGTGTTTCCAGATTCATTTGTTTCTAATGACTGTGATAACAGATCTGGTGACATCCCATTTCCATGATATGTCAGGTTCTTACCAGCTAGAGTAAGCAGAGATGCAAGACCAATGGTCAGTTTTTACCACCAGTGTCCCTTTCAGGAGGGTAGCGTAGCTCTTTTTGGGCTGTCATTCACTTTAAAACCCAGGGGCTGAATTTCAAAAGTAACAAATGGCGTCCAGCGCCCAGCCTGACCTGGCCGCCTTAGTAAACAAAATGTGAGCTCTCTTTGTTTTCAGAGAGAAAGTGCTCAATGTTTTCTGAAAGGTGTAAAGGTAAAAAGGGAAACATCTAGAATAACTGAAGGTCTGGCAAAGCCTTCCAATTCTAGGGACCATTGGAAAAACAAAGAAAGAAACTGAAATCCCACTTGGAAGTCCGGGAGAGTTAGCAGTCACCATTTACCCTTGAAAGCTGCTCCAAACTTTACCTCTCACTTTTGCTTACAGAAGGTCCGAAGGGAGAGGTGACAGGTCCTTTCTGCGGGAATGGGACAGAGGTACCTCCACTCCCTCCAGCCACACACAAGCCCACTCCAAACCTAGAAGCACTGTAGTCATACTTAGCCCAAAAATGTGTTGAAATACACTGGTCTATGTAGTAGATATTTGTATTTAAAATCTTTAAGATTTCTCCTACAGTTCTGCAATTACTATATAAATTATGGGTATAAGAGTTATGACCATAGCTGCTCCTCATCAGAGCACTTTTCTTCTCTGCCAAGAAGTACCTTGGTAAGCAGAGACAGGACTGCCTGCACCTCTGTTTTTGGACACAGTGGTCAGGACCTGTAATATGCTGTGGGTGAAGTTTGACTGTTAATTGCTCAATATCCTAACAGGCCATTCATGGTATAACCCCTCTGCAGAGATGGGTCTTTGCCCATGCCTCAGTCCTGCACTGAGAGATGGACAGACCACATAGGAGGAACAGCTTCTGTCTGTCTGACTGAAATCACACTCAGCCAGCATCATCCCACCTCAGGGGAGGGGGAAAAGGAAGGGAGAATGAGCAGAGCTGTTTGGGGAGTGCTGGAGACAAGGGAGGAGAAGCTCCATGCTCTGCGCCCAGCGCTGGCAGGCTGCAGAGTGGCTCCCTTAGAACAAACCACAGCAAAAAGAGCTCACATGTACTCATCCTATTTTAAGTGACTGTCTTCTGTGCCAGTTCCACTTCAGGCAGCATCCCAGACCCTCTTTACCCACTCAGCAGGTTAACTACCTGACTGGGTTTAATTTCTTGCACGAAACCTCATCCATAGCCCCGCCATCCCTCTGAGCAATGGCACAGCACACACGCTTCAGTTGACAGCAGCACTGGTGGCAGTGCTCTTACCAGAGGCTTAGCTGCAAATCTCTGTCTTGTCAAGCAAGCTTAGTACAAATAATTAGAGAGGCATAAACTAATCCTGTAATGGTGGCCAGACCTGGTTTGGGAGCACAACATGTAAGAGTAATGGTCTACTTTGCTCTCTGGATTTGCAGCTCCTGGGCTCTGGGAAGCAGTTTAGGGCTTTCTCTGCGGAGTTCCTGGGGCAAACATTCCCACACCATTCCCTCCTATCCACTGTGCCAGTAAAATCTTTGCAGCTGTAGAAGGCTTGTGGGGGCATATTCAGCACTTTGCAAAGAAGTATCCCTGTTAAAGACCTCTGTGGAGGTAAGTACTAATGACTTGATGTATTGCATGGCTAGTTCTCACTCACTCGTTCATGAGAATCTCTCTTAACAAAACAAAGTGCCATGACCCTAGGGCATACAAGCCGTGGAAATACTCCTCCTGAATGTAAATATTCCTTAAGCTGGGAAAAGGGGCTGTATCATCACCAATTAGATATGTGGAATAGTCACTGACCAGCAGCCCCGTGTCCCATTAATAGATGAGAGAGCCATGCTCCTGCTCCAGGGAAGCTCGCTTGGCGAAGCTGATCTCCAGAGAGCCAACGTCTACAAAGCGCTAACATCTGGTGCCCATTATTTCACCAGCTCTGTTGTGATTAGTCCATATGATAAGTCTGTCCAATTGCTACTGGTAAAGGATTGCTTCACTCCCTCCACCAGCCTCCTTGAGCTGTCACTTCTGGTTTGTGGCCCCTGCTAATTTGCCACTGCAATTTCCAATATTTGCTCAAATCCCATAAGGAAATCTCTCTGCCTTTCAGACAGAAGGGTAGCAGTGATAATAAAAAGGGAAGGTTTATCAATTAACTCAAACTGCTCTATTGAAGCAGGCTCAAACCCCCTCCTATTTCAATTATGTGAGCCTCATGAAATGCTCTGGAAAACTTTTGCTCAGGCAAGCGTTTCGTGAGGGAGCTGATGGGATTTACTCAAGCTTTAACAAGTTGGAGAAGAGGTTAAAAAAAGAAATCTTCCTGATTCCCAAAGGCTTTTGCAGCCACTGTTATAGTTGGGTTGTGTCTACCTGACAGAAAGGCTGCCCCTCTGAAGTGTAGGAGAGGGATCTGGGGCCTTCAGACAGAAGCTTCCTCATAATTTTTCTGTTTCTTTCTCTTTTGTTCCTTTGCCTGGTCATTTCTTCATTTTTCATTCATCCTTTCCTTCTTTTTTTTGTTCTCCAGGTTCTAACTGCCACACTCAAACACTTGTATTACTGTAGAAGATTTCCATTACCTCTATTTCACAGCAGTGGAGGTAGGCTAAGATGAGTATGTCACCAGGGAGAAGAATAGGAATTGCTGGTTTACACAGTCTTCTGCCCAAATATGTAAAATTATACAGTAAATTAATTGAATGGCTTTACATATTATGAAGTTTTCTTGAAAAAATATGGGTGCTGGTTTTAGCTGGAATAGAGTTGATTTTCTTCATAGTAGCTAGTCTGGGGCTATGTTTTGGGTTTGTGCTGAAAACAGTGCTGATTGATAACACAGGGATGTTTTCATTATTGTTAAGCAGCGCTTACACAGAGCCAAGGCCTTTTCTGCTCCTCACGCCATCCCACTAGTGAATGGGCTGGGGGTGCACAAGAAGCTGGGAGGGGACACAGCCAAGACAGCTGACCCCAACTGACCAAAGGGGTATTCCATATGATGTTCATGCTTAGCATAAACTGGGGGAAGAAGGAAGGAAGGGAGGATGCTCAGAGTGATGGAGTTAGCCTTCCCAAGTAAACATTACACATGACGGAGCCCTGCTGTCCTGGGGATAGCTAAACACCCACCTGCCCATGGGAGCTAATGAATTCATTCCTGTTTTGCTTTCCTTATGTGCACAGCTTTTACTTTACTTGTGAAACTGTCTTTATCTTAAACCATGAGTTTTCTTATTTTTACCATCCTGATTCTCTCTCCCATTCCCCTGGAGGTGGAGTAAGTAAGCAGCTGTGTGAGGCTCAGTTGCCAGCTGGGGTTAAACCACAACAGTATGAAAGAAGAAACATATCAGAATCAGGCCAAAATAATCCACAACTATATAAGGATCAAATCTTAAGTTTTGTAACTGACATCTAATATTGGTTTGATTAAAAAAATCCCATTCTTTCCCACCTTTTAGTTAGTTTCTCTACGATTTCTATATTACGGAATTTCCTTGGAAGGACAGAGCTCCACAAGGAGAAATCCAGAAGTGAATTCAGATGAAGCATTAGCTCCAGGCAGTGCCTCGTCTTTGCAGGTTTATTACACATATAATATACTTCAGTCCTGAAATGTTCAGGGCATATGTTTACCATCTTTATGTTCCATCATAAAGTCATGCCTTTCAACAGTGGATGATGTTCAAGCATAAGTCAGATGTCAAATGTGACAACACTCCACGCTATCGTGGAGATGACAGCACTCAATTTTTCTGCTGAATTTCTTGCAGTGCTTAGGTGATGAGCACCTCTTCAGCTGGAAAGGAAGGAAGCTAACATGATTCCCAAATGAGTCACAAAAGCACAAACCACAAATTCCCTGAGCTTTGCATGTTCTTCCTGGATGCTTCCAACACATGATTTTGGATGCGCTATCCAGTTTGCATTAGGTAAGAATCTGACCTATATCAAATCTCGTGTTTCACCACCAAGGACCATGGTGAAGATGGCATCTCTTTCAAATAGTGCTCTAAGGTAGCAAGGATAATCCCGTTTAAGTGTAGAAACTGAGGTACAGAAAAGTTAAGTGAAATGGCCAGCATGAAGTAGAAAGTCACTGATTGCATTGCAGCCTCAGACTTCTCACTCTCCAAGCATTAGAGTTTGCTGATGTTTTGATCAGAATGTATTGCTTGTCTGATGAACATAGCATGTATGTGCACACAGGTGTAAGCACACAGCTGTGAACACCCATGGATGTACTAATATACACTTGACAAAATCTTGTGTTGTTTAGTGGCCAGTGAAACTAAAAGAGAGGTTTAACCATAGAGGGTGCCCTGTCTGACAATGACTCCCAGCAAGATTTATAATATCCTTATCTAGTTGTGCATGGATAGCAAGACTTCTTCTTGCTCTGGACGACACTGAGTATGAAGCAGAGCGGTCTTTGGAGCAGAACCAACACAAAGAGATTTGCTCAAAATCTCTTGTTAAAGCTCTCACAAGTCTCACCCATTTATCAGCTAGAAATCATGACCTATAAAGAGATACAGATGCAAAACTAGAGAAAAAGCCTGAATACAGTTGCACAAATATAAAACATATTTAGCTGTGCTCTCTTTACCAGCAAAGGAGCTTTGCTTTCCTATGTCAGTGCAGCAGCAACAGCTCATGAAAGATCTGGTGAAGGCCACTGAGAAGCAGCCAAGGTTGGCCAGCTGTCTCGCTTTCCTGAAGGACTTGGTCTCCAACTCATATTAAAGTCAACTTTGCAAAATATCCAAGCATCTTCATTTTCCTCTAGAAAAGGGCTAGGCATGTGGTCCTCGGGGACATGCGAGAAGAGGGAACTAAGGGATATGGTTATTATAGAGAAGAATAGGAGATGAGTGCAAAGGAAGTGGTTATTAGAAAATGTGGAAAAGCTTGACATCTGTGTTACTCAGGGGTCAAGAAGCTGGAGACCTGTATTTGTTGAGAGAGTCATTCCACAATGCAGCAGAGACCCTCTTGCAGCAGAAGATGGACTTTGGCCCCAGGTTTGGCTGACCACTCTGGAGCTGGTCCATATTGCAGGGATTAGCTGACTACTTTTTACTGTCATTTCTTCCTGTGTAAAACACTGACAGTAATTCATATTTACATACCTCCCAAGAAGCTGCGAAAATGACTCAGTTCTACGAAGAATTTAACCAGAAAACCCCAATAAGCTAAGGTGTTGTAGGCTGAATTTTAATCTGCCTTCTTGGCTACAAGAGAGGTCTTGTGGTATTGTAACCATCTTTTCTGTTTCTTCAGCAATGTTCCTTGACAGCCTGCAGGAAAGCAGCTAGGTCCCTTTAAGAAGTCAGAGCAGAGGCCTACAAAAGGTCCGTTTTACCATTTTACTAGAGTTTGGGCAGCTCTCACCTACTCAGAGCTCAGCTGCACCAGGCTAATTTCCATAAGCATCATGTGGTGTTACAGAAACCACATTTTGCCAAGCTGTCAACTGTACAGCCTTCTCTTTGCTAAACAGACTCCCATTAAAACTGTCTGCACAATTTGTCAGTTAAATGAGGTACAAGAGGGACGCTCTATTTGCCCCTAATTAGCTGTGCAGACTACCTTTGTCTGTTTGATTAAGTATTCACATTATCAATTTTGTTTAATCTGATTCATTTCACACACCTCCCTGGGGACTCAGCCCATACGGTTAACTAATCTCCGATATCATCTCTCATATCAACCCGCGGTAGTCTCCCATGGCACGCTCTACCCACACACATGCTGCTCACCAAAATCTTTGCTGGGGAAGATGCTTCCTGACCAGCAAAACCGACGTTTCTTCCCTGGAGTTACAACATATAAGGTAAATCAGGAAAAGCCAGGCTCATGCTTGCTATGTTTCCCAAACACCTCCACAATGATTCTTTTTAATCTTAGAAGCTTTTCAGCTGCAACCAGCTGACTCCAGAGAGATGGGATATGTCTCCTGCACTGGCATGATACTTCCTGCTTCCCACCGACGTCTGCAGTGTGACCTGCTCCACCCTTCAGCAGGTCTCTAGTAGTTACAGGAGGCAACGCCAGTGTTCCAATCACGCAGTGAAATAATCTGTAATGGTGGGGGATGGACTTTATCTAGGAGGATCTGCCCAGTTCAGCATCATTTAAGAGAGAAAAGGGTCTGCAGATATTCAGATGATCCCTTTGCAAGTCCACAAGTTCCCACCTAATTTCACCTTTCAAAGAGCACACTCCATTTTAAAAGGCAGAAAAATTCACCTGAAATGACATGGACCAGAAAGATCCCTCTCAAAGCCGCTTTCGTGGCTTTGCTTGAGGCACCACTGGCAAATCCCTGGGACAGACAATGCTGGGTAGGGACCAGGCAGTGGTTAAGGATGAAGAAGTATTGCCTCATCTTCAATGAATGGGTTATTTCACCATGAAATTTGCTGTCCATCTGCATGGAAACTGAGTGCATTCCCATGCACATGCCTGATTACACATGTAGTCTGAGTGCTGTAGGAAATATTTCCAGCAAAAATTTTAAACCTTCTAAATTTGAGTTATAGCTGCCTTGGGTTAGAACTTCTATTAGAAGACGTTAGTCAAAGTCTGGTCTTACTTCTGAGGAAAATAAAGATTTCATAATTTTGCAGTGACAAGTTTTACCTGAACAAAAAAAAAATTTTCCACTTAGTTACACAAACCCTGTCCCACCCTCCACACACTTTCAGTGTTTTCAGTATGGAAGGGTTTGACTTTTAATATTAGCCAGCAGAATTGTAATTTCCCATTTCTCTGTTTTAAATGAAGAGTCAGATGCAAATTGCATTTATTACAGCAGGTTACTATCCCCAAATTCTTTTTCCTGTGCTACTAATATTGCATACATGGCAAGGGCAAAAAAGCAAGATGGTTGACTGGACACTCACTTGACAGTGACACTATTCTTCGGGTCTGGTTTTCTCATGGTGGTATATGGAAATGCCCTTTGCAACCTCTGATCTGGCTTTTGCCCTGAGGTAAACACTGTCAAACAAAATGTAGGTAGACAAACATTGCTGTCATTGTTACGCTGCCCAGAACTCCCAAGGCTCTGTGTATAGGCATAAAAATTGTATTCACATCCAGAAAATAATTTTACATGGTAGATTGCAATATGAAAATCTATAAAATAGCATAGATTGGAAAAGCAATGTGCCACTACATTTAACTGGGTGTGGTTTAGTAGTACCATCCAAAGAAGTTTATTTTATGAATCCCCAGCTGCCTCTTTGAGAGTGGTTTATAGCTGAAAAACTCCTCAAAATGCTTTAGGAAAAGTGTTTCCATTTATTCATTCTAAACACCATACAAATTGTTATTTTCAAGAGAACAAACTGTTTTATTGTTAATGCAAAAACTTAATACCAAGATTAAAGCTTGTGAATTACTTGACTGCTCTTCCTAGCTTTAAATTTCGACAAAGGGATACAACTCAGGGTACTTAAAACCCGCATAGAACATCTGGCTTTTGGTGCTAATAAAATCAGGCGCAATTTTTTTTTTTTAATTTGGAAAGAAAAAAGGCTCACAAAATCTTTTGGTTTTAATATTCCTACAGACTTTAAAGAAAGAAAACAATTTCTGAGCAATAACTGAAGAAAAAAATAGCATGCAAAATAAATCAAACCTCCAAATTAAGAAAACATCCATATTTGAAAGGTTACTTTGGTAGATGCTTGAAGTTAAATGCAGGTGTCCTGAACTGTAATGATATTGAGCAAGTATAGCTGAGCACATAAATAGGCCCAGGGGCAGAAAGCTGAAGAAATGATATGGTGAAGGAGTCATAGTTAATCTTTTCATTAATATTTAAACTAATTAGTCCCCAGAATCTACACCAATAAATTGAGGGAGCAATTATTTCTGATGTATGTTAGGATTTCCCCATATTCATCAACTCTGTTCTGTGATGACATTAAGCATCAATATTCATGCTCATTGGCATTGCCATAAATTTTATACCAATCTAATGAGTCATTCTGCATAGACAGAGTGTCAATTAAATGTGGCAGTGAGTATGAGAGAACGTAGTTTCACTCCCAATTGTACCAGCCAGCTCCAGAATTACAACCAGTTAGGGAAGAGTGGCTGGACAGTGATGTTCAAGGAGTCTGGGCACCAAGGCAAAAAAGGCAAAAGTATCTTCACAGAAGGAAATGCTCAGAGTCCCAAGTTGTCTTGATCCTCATGCTGTTGTCAAATTTAGAAAAGATTGGGGGTGTCATGTTGAGATCACATCTGAAGTTTCACTTTGCAGGTATCTGTTTAGATTTGTACAAATCCCCTACAAGTACTGTCTTCACATTAGTCAATGAAATGTGGGATATGAAGCAGAATATTTCCATGAAAATACAAAATCAGCCAAGCAGTCCCTGAAGCACACTTTAATTGCAAGCGTTAGAACATGCTTTGTGATGGTCAAACACTTGGGTAGTAGTAATACCTAAATTCAGAAAATTACCTCAAAATGAAAGTTCTGGAAAGCATTTGTATCGCTTATATCCTAATCCAAATCATACTGTTTGGGCGCACATTGTGAAGGAGAGTGTTACTGTTCTTACTCATTGCCCTTAAACTCCACTGCGGAGTGCTGTGCTTGCGGAGGGTGATATGCCTGCAGAAATCTTTCCCATCGACATGTTTGCAGAATGAGGCTGGTGATTTCCTAAAGTTCCTTCAAGTTTCTACTCTACTGCTGCTCTTAGCTGAACAGAGGAAAGCTGGGCAAAGTGCAATAAGGCTGTGGATATCTGTTCAATTACATTGTAAGGCTGGACGTACACATCAGATGCAGTGAAGGAAGAAGCACCAAATTAAAAGCTCAGAGCATCATTAGGCAGCATCCTATAACTGAACAGATGAAACCAGAGGGTAACAAATCTGGACATAATGGGACGTGTTCCTTAGACCTAACACTATCAACAAAATTGTCAACTTTTGTTGGCTGTGTAGAAGTCCAAACCTGGCTGAACATGTGGGAGCTGGTTAAAATTCAGCTGCAGCAATAACATTAGCATCCTCGTTTTTATAAATAGTGTTTACATGACTAAAGATGACAAGCAGTTGGCATTACTGGTTCATGTCTCCTCTGCAAAGTGCTATTCTTTAGAAGAACTGGTGTTGCTATGAAACACATCTTTTGGGGTCTTCTAAGATTGTTTTGTCTTGCAGATAGCAATATCTGTAATATTTCTATGAAAACATGACACTCTACAGGAAAGGTGAACATCTGCTCTCCCAGAAATATCTATAGTCCCTGACTGGTAAGTGATTGACAATGTGTTATATTGAGACTAATGGATTTTCAGGAAGTGAATTATCACAATTCTATGTTGTAAAGTACCAGTTTTCACTCCAGTGATTTTCAAGATGGATATTCATATACCATTATTGCTTCATAAAGCTCTCTAAGTGTGTCAGGTCAGGGTGCAAGAGCCTGCCATTTTGACCAATATAAATTATTTCATCAAACCTGAGACAAAGAGGTTGAAAACATGGGGTATTTTGACCACCTAATGAATTTCAGAGGGTTTGGGGTCAAATTCTAGGGGGGGCATGGGCATCAGACCTGGTTTTCTGTGAAGCTTAAGAATTTCTCTGTTGCTTTTGCTATTTCCAAGTAATGGAGATAACTCTGGGGGAATGCACTTGTGATTACTTAGCACAGCCAGAACCTTTCACTGGCACATCACAGACTCCGAAGCTTTGCCAAAAGTCTGAAGGATCCAGTGCTGATCACCAAGTGTCTGACAGGCCTTGGCAAGTTCCCCTAATTAACTTGAGGGCTCTTGCAGAGCTTCTGTGCCTTGTAATGAGTCCAGTCAACATTTAAAGCCATGTTGCAAAGCAGATCTCCTCAGTCCCCAAAGGGGTTGCTGTTAATCTCCTCAGCCCTACTGAGATCTTCAGCCAGAGAGACTCCAGTGGAGGGCAAATGCTGCGAGGAATTTCTAATCCCCAGTGGGACTCTAGTGGGAGCTGAGGCAGATCTGGTCGGGTTAACAGGTTTTGTGAAGGCCCCAAGAGTACTTCGGGAAAAAGGAAAAATGAAAGACAAACTTCAAGTCCAGTTCTAGCAAGCAGGAAACCAAGATATGCTAATTAACACAGCTGCTATCAAGGATGTAATCTAATTTACATACTTGGTAGTGGATAAATGCTTCCATATGGCAGAGTACCAGTATTTTTTCCTTGACAACTCTATCAAAAAGCTGATGAAATTCCCATACAAAAAATCCCAACTTTTTCCAGCTTGATAACAAACCCAACAAAAAGATAACAAACCCAGCAAAGTAACTGAGAGAAATGCAGGGAAAAAAAGATCATGATCAAGAAAAGTAGATACCAGCAAGCTAGGAAACTAAATGTCAAATATTCAGCTTATGGAGTGGTAGGAAAGCTCAGAAATGCGCTACAATGCTCCCCATCTAACGTTAGGTGTTTCTCTCATCTTCTTGTCCCAGTCAAATCCACAAGACAGCCTTACGCTTGTTCATCCTATACATCCACCACGGCCAACTTGAGGCAGATGCTCAAATGCTCAGGCACCCGAAATAAGCCAGATGCTCAGATGCGGTACTACTGGACTTCCTGATGCGTGTAAGCCCACAGATCCATCCCTGCCTTCGGAGTTCTTGACTAGCACATGATTATTCATTGTGTGTGGCAGCAGAGCTCCCTGTAGTGCACGCAAGAGCATCGAACTGCCTCAAAAGCCACATCGTCTTCCTGGTGCTGGGCAGCTCTCTTGATCAAATTGATGACATTAAAATTCTGTGTATACCTCCTGTTCAACTAGAGGAGCCAGCCCTGTTGACCATGGCAACTGCTGTTGAAGATGGCCTCAGTGATGGACCATACAATGGACCACACCACTCTGAAGTGGCTCAGGTTTTTTTCTGACTAAACAAGGTCTCTGTGTTGGAAATGCTTGTCTGATCAATCACAGGTTGGCCACTGAATTGTTCACTCAACATCAATGGTTTTAGCCAAATCAACAATCATAGAATCATAGAATAGTTAGGGTTGGAAAGGACCTCAAGATCATCGAGTTCCAACCCCCCTGCCAGGGGCAGGGACACCTCCCACTAAACCATGCCATCCAGGGCTATGTCCAACCCCACCTTGAACGCCACCAGGGATGAAGCATTCACAACTTCCCTGGGCAACCCATTCCAGGGCCTCACCACCCTTACAGTAAAGAATTTCTTCCTCATATCCAATCTAAACTTCCCCTGTTTAAGTTTAAACCCATTACCCCTTGTCCTCTCACCACAGTCCCTAATGAAAAGTCCGTCCCCAGCATCCCTATAGGCCCCCTTCAGGTATTGGAAGGCTGCTATGAGGTCTCCACGCAGCCTTCTCTTCTCCAGGCTGAACAGCCCCAATTTTCTCAGCCTATCTTCATATGTAATATGAGAGTGAAGATATTGATTTAGGGGAGTACTTTCCTGTAAGCATGGGTTCTATGCACACTGGAGCAGAAAGTGGCAGTTTTGGAAGACGTAAACTCACCTGGCTGCATGCATTCTTCAGCCTTTCAGATACTTGTTTCATTTATCCTCCGTTTTTGTACTTCCAGAGGAGAAAACAGAAAATGTTATGAAAACAACCACAAAGAAATTTCTGTCCCTAACGACTTTTCCAAGAAGGGATGCCACCTATTAGGAAGATGCACCACCCTAGAGGATTTTCAACAGTCTTTTCTGTTTGGATCTTTACCTGAAACAGTACTATCTGAGAAAAGAGTACTTATTGTGTCGTGCCCTCCACTTTGATCCTAAAAAAGGAAGCTGCAGATGTTGGGCATGTCTATCATTGAGTTGACAGTCTATGTTGAAGTGGTCAAGGATATGAACATCACATTCATATGACTAATACACACAAAAACTCAATAACATATCAGGACAAACCAAACACAGGACTAAAAGGCCTAGCAGGTAGTAGAGTAAGCTGAGCTGGGTTTAGGCATACCAATGTAAGGAGACAGTCAACTGTGCTTAGCCAGATTCTAGAAAGTTTCCTAGCTGAAATGTTGTGAGAATATTTATGCATGTGTTTAACTTTAGGTGTTTGTGTTGTCCTACTCAGACTGCATGCTTGAATGCATTGCTGGATGCAAGCCAGGGCACAAGGCACCTACTGCAGATGAAGCTCAGTGTAGTCACCATTCCCCTTTTGTACTCATTCTGATCTGCAGTGAAACAGGCATTTCCATAATTCTCACTGGGCACCTGAGTTACAGTTCTATTGCATTCTCAGGCAGATGGTATTACCTCAGATAAGTTCTGTTTTTCTCAGAAAAAAAATTGTAGCCAAAGGAGAAGAATGGAAACAGACTTATTCATATATGAAAAACAAGAATAAAAATCCAGTGCTGAAACTCTGAGGAAATGGAAGATTGCTATATAGTTACATAAAGTTTTATACAGTTTTAGAACTTTATGCAACAGGACCATGATTAGAGACTTGATTTCCAGCTTTGCTTGTACATTCCACCTTCAATAGTCTTTAAAAAATCTCTTCTGCTGAAGCAGTTGAAATTTCATTACAAGGCTGATTCCAGCTAAGTAAAATTTTTGCATCATTTCTCTTTTGGGTGGTTGGTGTCATTGCTGTTCTGTAGTTAATATGTGAATTTGGGTTTGTTTATGAATATTCCAGAAAGTAGCTCAGAAAGTTCATTGGGAAACAAAATTTGCACTCGAAGAAGTGGATTTGCAGGGATGTACCAACCATCACAAAATCCAATTACTGCAATATTTCATTTTTAAGCGACTGGAAGGTTTTATTTTCCACAAATTCTAAAATCTTTGTTTTGACTTTTAACTGCTTCATTATTTAACACTTTCTATTTTTAACACAAGTTCAGTAGCAAAAATAAAATAAGGAAATCGAAGCTAAGCGATCCAGTCTTTTTTAGGGTATTTTGTTTCAGATGGATCATTCTGATATTTTCAAAAGCAGTTAAAATGTCTCTTTTGCAGGACTTAAATTTTAGTTTAGTCTACATTTTCCTCACAGATGGTATATTCGGGATGGAAAGGAATTAAACGATGTTAGAAACCCTTTTTGAAAGGGAAATTCAGAAACCAGTTTTTCTCTAAACCTCTTCTAGCTGGTCAGAACTGGAGCAGAAAAATTACTATCTATAGTAACTGGCACCAACACAGTCAGGCTTTTTCCCTGGCCAATGCCTGATTTTTGGTGCATAGGATTAATACATACATCAGCTCTCTATATGTGGAAGCTGAAGAGCTGGGTATGCACCCTGCCTCAGGATCCCTTTTACAGCAGGGCCATCTGATCATGGGTAGCACACATCGCTTCTGCTAGGCAGATAATGCACCTCAAGGGGACCCCTGACCTCGCTAAGCCAAGTGGAAAGTGAGGCCAGCTGAGCTTATCAGCCCAGATCCTACTTGGGGTTTTCAACAGAAATTGCTCTAGAGGCAGAAGACCCTGAGATAGCTGCTATGGAGAGCTTTTGGCTCTGTTCCATGGACTCATCTTCAAGATTTCTGCCCACATAAATCATTTGGGGTTGTAGCTGTGTGTCCCTGAAATGTGGGTGTGCATCAGCAAGGTAATGGCTGTCATTATAAGCTGCTGCAAAGCTTCCAAAGCTGTTTCCTGTTTCAGGTGATGAGGACAGAAGTAGTTGGTCTCCCAGTACTGACTGGGAGATACAATCACTGTTGTCTCCCATTTCTCCAGTCCTTCCTGTTCCCTGCTGCTGGGGCAAGGTTGCAGTCACAGTTGATGCTGAGTTGGCTGGCTGCCCTCTCCCCATGCATGTGAAGCCAGCAGCAAACCTGCCTGATGGTTGGGACCTTTATCTTGTCAAAGGCTTTTTCCTTCTACAAGACAATGCCACTAAAGGTCATCTTCTCCTCCTTGCTAAAGCTGGGCAAGAGAAATCTAAACTGATTTTGGGAAAGGTGGTGATAGAAATGCCAGGCAAAATCCTGACACCAGAAGGGGCTGCACTCGTATTTCCGTCTTTCACCAGAGGTCAATAGTGACTGCAGTAAAGGCAGCTTCAGCGCTAACTGCCTCAAACCAGAGCTGGAGAAACATCATCTGGGCCAGCACAGCCCTTATTTCTTTCATAACCCCCTTGTCAACAGTTTTAAAGTGAGATGGCTAATTTTGTGCCTGACAAGAAAGGACAGATCATTTTCTCAGATGCTGCTATCAGCAGAGTCAGTGCTGGTACACTCTCCGAGGGAGTCCCCAAACTACAGGTTACTGGCAGGCAGACAAACACTCGCTGACAGCCATTTGTGACCAACTATGAAACACCATCTGCTGTAGTTGGAGGGAAGGAACATATCCAGCAAGTGATACCACTGTGAGAAATGATTTTGTGTGTTGACACACAGCAGTCTTTAGATAGCCCCAAAGAATAAATCTACTTTGTTTTTCTGGATTTGTGTGAGGGGGAAAGAAACATTTTCTCCTGTTGTGGGTCTATGGGTGAGACTTCCTGGGCCTACTTGTACCAGAGCCAGAAAAAGAAAGGGTTTGATACATCTGTACTAACAGGTATAGTAAATACAACCGTGTGCTGAGCCAACTGTGTCTTTAGCAATGTCATGTTAGGGGGGGTGAAGAACTATCTGATGGTTAAAGCACCTACTGGAGTGTGAATCTGCCACTGACTTGCTTGTGACATTGAACAAGTCTTATCCCTTCCTTTTTGAACTTTCTCTCAGTTTTGAGGAATGGCAATAATGTTTTTCTTCAGAGAGATCTTCCAGTCTTGCAAGGACTAGCTAGTGTTAGTTCAGCCTTTTGGATTCCTTGGAGAAATGGCATAAATATTTCTTATTAAAGTTCTGGTGGCTGGTTCAGAGGTTATTAAGCAGACAACCACAAAGCCTTTACCATCAGTACGGAGGGCGGAAAAAAAAGACATTTTCATGCTTACAAAGGGATTCTTGAAAATAAAGGTGATTTAAGTGACTCAAGTGCAAAAATGCACCCAAGTATGTCTAAAATGCTGCCCAAATGCAAAAGGCTCCCCTTTGTAACCAACACTGCAGCACATCCCAAAAGTTTCAGAAGAAATGTTTAGCTCCCCTCACAGAAGGAAGGAATCTTACTTGCTCATTAACATAAATAAGGCATGCAGCCAAAGGCATATGCCAACTCTTCCCTCCCTGGTCAGAGAGCAGGGCTTTCACTTTTAAGAGTCTTAATAGTCCTGCGTCTCATGATTAAGTAATGAGAGCTGGCATCCAAAGTATCTGAAGTTCAGCTGATCTTGCATTATCCTTCTAGGCCCTGGCAGACTGTAAACCAAAATGTTTTTGAGCAAAATATGCAGATGAAAAATAAATGATACACCTTAAAATTGCAGTTCAATCTTAAAGCAGAGGAATATCGAAATGTCATTGCAGATTATCAACTCATTTGTTTGAATTCTAGTGATTTTTTTAAACACTGGTACATGTGTAGATGCATCTGTTATTTTATATGAGTTTTTGTATGCACACATGCACACATAGATATATGTATGTGTTTCACATTACTTCTTTCTCACCCGGCCTGCAGTTCTCTGAAACTGCAGTGATGTTTGTCTTCAGAGGCTTCCAAGGATTAAATACTGTTTTACTATAGAAAGCGTTTCTGGAAGGTGTCTGGGTTCAATCTCTTCACACAGACACACACGCACATATATATACCTATATACCTATATCTATGTGACATACTGTTGGCTATGGGCGGGCTTGCTCCAGACCCTACTAAAGCCAGAAACATGCAACTGTGCACAGCGTCATCTGCATAGGGGCAGAAGGGTTTGGCCTTCCCTCTGGCTGGGGCTGGACCTTGGAAGTAGCCTGTGGAAGCCCAAACCCTGCACACTTCTATGGCAGATAAGAAGAAGGACCAGAAAGGAGGCTGTAGCAGTGTTGCAGAGGAGAAGCAAACCCACCTCCAGTGTGCAGTAAGCAACATGGCCATAGCATGTGCAGGCAGCAACAGCAGACAGAGAAAGAAAGGGGTAGATGGGGTCTCTCAGGAAGCCTTATTTATGATTTAAATACGCTGTCACTTGTGCCCATGTGATATGAAAACCAAATCTAAACATTTGTCTGTAGAATCAGGTGATGGCTGGCCCTCTACTGTCTCAAGGGGGGCAGGAAAATGGTCCATGCACCTGCCACCTAATTCAGTTTAAAACCTGACACATTTACCAAGAGTGGGCTGGCATAATGAACTTCATTCATGCTGTCAGTGGAGTCAATAACTTATCCCCAACTGCTTTTGTCTCCCTGGCGGCAGTGCCTCTGATCGGGCTGAGGTACTTATTCAAGTAAAATTTATTTTCAATTGCAGGCCATAATACTACTGGCACAAGCCTTGCTTTGACAGAAGCTTTTGCTCAAGGCTAAACTATTGTTAAAGTTTGTGCCCATTGTCCGGGGTCTTTGATCTGTCAAAGCTGCTTAACAAGCTGGTTAAAAACTGTTTCAGATAACAGGTGTGTCCTTTGAGGATGCAGGGCCATTTTTCAACTTCTTTAAAAGACTAGTCCAGTAGCTGACTAAAATTTACATGCTGGTTGGTGGTGATATATGTAAAGCACTTTTAAAGCAAGAAATTCGATTTAAGGGTTTATTTCCCTGGACTTCCTTGTGGTTTGTTGTTGGTTTTGTGGGTTTGGGTTTTTGTTGGGGTTTTTTTCCAGGGGGGTAAAAAGATTTATGAGGTGTTTCTCTGAGGCCTTGGAAGTATTTAGTGGGAAGATGATTGAGGTGCTAAGTCTACCTGCAGCATTGCAAGGGAGCCCAGTTACAGTAAAGCAGCGGCTGGGGCAGCAAGCACCAGTGGGTATGGCCAGGAGAAAGCTTGTGATGGAGAGGAGCAAACGTGGGAGCACATGGGGCAGGCTTTGCTGGGATACTGCCGCAGCCTGTGTTCTCCCCACCCAGAGCCTGCCCCAGTGTTACTGTGCAACCTCAGCCTACCCCTGCACCTCCAGCTGCCTCCTGGGTCTGGTACTGTCTCCAAGAGCCTGCAGCATGGTTAGCATCTACAGGACATGTTCCTGCTACCTAGAAAACCCAGTTCCTGGGAGAAGATCCTTGTCATCACTTGGGTCCCCACTGTATAAGCCAGGCCATTCATGCATGGCCAACGGCCTGAACAAAATTTCCTTTGAATGGTCCATATGTCAGCTATATTCTTTAGGATGTGTGAAAAATGGTTCCTCCCCTTCACATATGTTTTGAAACACTACTGAGGTCCTGGGGGATTTAACCACTTTTAACCCAGCCTAGTTTGATCATTTTTTTTCTTGAAAATCCCCACCAAAACCAAGCAAGTGCTCTCCACAGTCATGCTGAAAACACAGGGAGCCTAGCAGCCTAGGGAAAAGAGGGAAGGGAAACTCACTGTATGTGCACTGTGTTGAGGAGGGTGTGGAAGCAAGAGAAGATGAGCATCTTCAGGGGTGTTTTTCCCCCTCTCCAGATCAATACCACCTATTTGCAGATCTGCTGGTACTGAGATTTTGGTCCACATCAACAGTTTCTGTGCCTTTCCAAATTCCAGTTGACCAGATAAACTGGGTAGCAAATCACTCATAACTTCAAACCCTTTGTGTATATCTCTAAAGCCCTGCCAAAGATCAAATTAGTGTCAACAATGCAATTAGAGGTGTCTTGCTCATGTACACCCCCAGACTGCTGACTACTGGCTGCTACACAGGTACCCCAACTTCCAGCACAGATGTGCAGAGGGTGCAGAGCCCCTGGGAGGCTCACTTGCAGCTGTGGCCAGGCAGCTTTGGTTGTACAGTATATCAAGCATCTCTTTATGGCCAGGTACTGCGGTCCCCAGTGCTGCTGCAGGGTCTGCGCAGGAGGGAGCTGAGCAGAGGAAAGGCAGAGAGCATCCTCACAGGCAGCTCCAGAGCCAGGGCAGGGCGTGAATTAAACATGGTGTTTAGGAAATGCCTGCTCATCTTCAACCTGCAGAAATAAGCACCTTCAGCCAGTGAGTGCAAGACCATCCTCAACAGGAAAAAAAAGAAGCTGAGAACTCCCTTTAGACAGCAGAAAAGCACTGACACTTGTTTTCATCTCTCCCCTAAGCTGAGCCCAGCAGCTCCCCTTGCTGGAGAAGCTCACATGCCTTGAGAGCCGAGCATGATAAACTGACATAACTTTGCTTAAAAGGTGAGCCTGCTTGCTAGGCATATTTTCCTCAAACAAACCCATCTGTACTGAAAATCTGTCGTCAGCTTGTTTGTTCAAGGCAGCTGGGGATTAAAACAAGCACTTTGTCAAATGTAGTAGTTTTGTGAACATCCCTGAACCAAATCAGGAATGAAAGTCAAAAACAAAGCTTTTCTAACACCACTCCACTATGCTCACCATTAGGATCATTACAACTGTTCAAAGATTACTTTGGCATGCATCTGTGCCATCAATTAGCTCCAAAGCTATGTTTAGAGCAATTCATTTTCAGCACTCAGATGTAGCCAGGAAGATGTGAGATTGAGGACAAATTGCTGTTGCAAGGCTGCAGCTCTGCTTCTGGCCTCTAAGCAAAGCTGTCTGTGACTTTATTGGATAAAGCATCTGACCGCTACATCACCTACAACATGTTTTCAGAACCCCAGTGACTGAGTCCATGTCCAAGGGTGGGTTAAAGGTCTCAATGAAGATAAAGACCTCTCTATAATCTAGATCAAAACCATTTCCTTCTCTATCCGGAGAAGGACAAAGTACTGTTGAAGGGATTGTAGGGAAATTTACTGTTCTCACTTCTTCTCAGTATTTTCCTGGTGTAAATTACTAAATGTGAAGGGTTGGTTTTAAAAGCTGATTTTCCCTTACCTACTGCAATTAGTGTAGTATCTTTAGTGTTGTGTTGAAGCATAGAATGAGGGCCTATATTTCGGTCTCTCCAGTCACAGTAGAGTATCACAGCTGGGAACAAAGAGATTAGAATAATAATGAACACTTTGAAGAAAAATATAGAAATTATATACTAATTAGGCCTATGACTCTAAACCACTCTAACATTACAAACCCCTTTAATATTGCCATATAATTGTGACCTGCAAAGTAAAATAAGGACATGTTATGAAGTGGTGGATGTCCAGTAAGGCCACCAGACTACCACAGGAGAGTAACTGTAGCTATTATTTGTCACTAGCTGTTATTTATATTGCACATGATTCAACAGATGGTCAGGCAGATGCAATGGCAAGGTGAGACAACCACAGC
This sequence comes from Amazona ochrocephala, assembly GCA_039720435.1. Classification (NCBI taxonomy): domain Eukaryota; kingdom Metazoa; phylum Chordata; class Aves; order Psittaciformes; family Psittacidae; genus Amazona; species Amazona ochrocephala. The sequence continues at coordinate 77,720,322 of CM077878.1, forward strand.
AGTGTAAGGCTGGAATAGAAGATGCTGCAGCTGTAGGAAGAGGGCTGTGCATGGGGAGAGATGGATGGATCTGGTGGCCAGGTGACGGAATGAGCAGGAGATGTTCAAGCGACCAAACCTGACAAACCCAAAGAAAGGGTCAGCTACTGACTGGAGCCCAGCAAGATGTGAGACATGCTATAATCTTTATGGGGGCAGGCTAGGTAAAGGAGACTGTCCCACTCCCCTCAAAACATGAATATGAATATTAGATTTATAGGAGGACTGTCCTTCTGTTATCACTGGGAACAGAGTTAACCACAAAGGTCTCGGTAAAATCCACATGGTCAGAAGTGAAGAAACAATCAATGCTGATTTGACTCAGGGAATTTAGGTAGTGCTGGCTTTGCCTATATGCAGGGTCTAAGGCAGAAAGCTTGGACACAAAGGCACTGCAAAGAAGTGCTGTGATTCAAAAGCGTGATGGAGCACTGCCAAACTCATTAAATGCACTAGTAGGAGAAAAAAGAAAAAAAAAAAAAAACAAACCCAACACTGCAACTTTTTGAGGAAATGCAGTAAAAAGTGTAAATTAAAGTTTTTCCTTTGGAACAGTTTTGCCTTGATCAGTTGAGATATTCTGAAACAAGCGAAGAATGGGGCAATAAATGCAGTTTGTGTGGTCTCAGAAGGTAAAAATAAAACGGGACTGATCTCAAGGGAAAGCCCTAAGATTCTGTCGTGGTTTAAGCCCAGCCATAACTCAGTACCACGCAGCCACTCTCTCACTCCCCCCCTTCTTCCCCCCTGCTCCCGGAGGGATGGGGAGGAGAATCGAAAGAATGTAACTCCCACAGGTTGAGATAAGAACAGTCCAGTAACTAAGGTATAACACAAACCACTGCTGATACCACCAATAATAATAATGACAAGAGAAGTAACAAGGGAAGAAAATACAACCACTCACCACCCGCCGACCAATACCCAGCCCAACCAAGCAGCAGTCTAACCCTTCCGACTAACTGCCCCCAGTTTATATACTGGGCATGACGTGCTGTGGTATGGAATAGCTTTTTTGGCTAGTTTGGGTCAGGTGTCCTGTCTCTGCTTTCTCCTGGCTTCCCCTCCTCCCTGGCAGAGCATGAGGCTCAGAAAGTCCTTGGTCAGACTAAACATTACTGAGCAGCAACTGAAAACATCGGTGTTACCAGCGCTGTTCCCAGGCGGAAAGTCAAAACCACAGCACTGCACCAGCTACTAAGAGGGAGAAAAATGACTGCTACTGCTGAACCCAGGACAATATCCACCCCTTATTCCATGCCACTCACGTCATGCTCAGATCCCACATTTTCAATATACCATCACTCTTATCACATATATATACACATACGTATACAACCACACGCACAGACACAGAGAGATCATTCCTTAGTGCATGGACCAATCCCTATAAAACTGCTGAGTCCATCCGGTCCGTGGTGTCGGGCTCCATCTCTTGTGCAGTCTTTCAGAGCGGGAGAGGCTGTGTGCAGTGTTGGATCGTTGCCTGCTGATGATGATCATTCCTTTACTGCAGAATTCATCTGGTTTCATCAAAATTCATTCTTTGTTGGTATGGCAGTCGGAGGGAAGTCAGGGCCAGAAGCTGGTGACCTGAAGACATCTAGTTGGTGGGCTATAAAAGTGCTACATAGCAGGCAACAGCATATAATTGAGTTCATTGGCTGTTTTCCCCTGAAATCAAGTCCCCTTCAGGTATACATTGGACTTCCCCATCTTCCCGCGTTACCTACCAAGTATATCCGGGTCTCTAAGCAAAAGCAATCCCACAAGTGGGTTTGCCTTTACCTGAAGCAGGAATAACCCAGACTGCCTTCCCAGGCAAATTCTTAATGTGCACCACAGGAACTTTGTCCCCCTCCACAGTGTGTAGAAGTTCTGACTGGGCTGGGCCAGCCCTGTTGGCAGATCCTCTGGTGTTGACTAACCAGGTGGCTTTTGGTAAATGTGTATCCCAATGTTTGAAAGTCACACCACCCATTGCTCTCTGTGTAGTTTTTAACAGCCCATTGTACCATTCAATCTTCCCAGAGGCTGGTGCATGGTAGGGGATGCAATATACCCATTCAATGCCATACTCTTTGGCCCAAGTGTCTATAATGCTGTTCCAGAAATGAGTCCCATTGTCTGACTCTATTCTCTCAGGGGTGCCGTGTCACCACAAAATCTGTTTCTCAAGGCCCACGATAGTGTTTTGGGCAGTGGTGTGGGGCACAGCGTATGTGTCCAGCCATCCAGTGGTTGCTTCCACCATGGTAAGCACATGGCGCTTACCCTGGCGGGTTTGTGGGGGTGTGATATAATCAATCTGCCAGGCCTCCTCATATTTGTACTTCAGCCATCGTCCTCCATACCAAAGAAGCTCTAACCATTTAGCTTGATTAATTGCAGCACATGTTTCACAGGCATGAATAACCTGGGCAATAGCGTCCATTGTTAAGTCCACCCCTCAATCACTAGCCCATCTGTATGTTGCATCTCTGTCCTGATGGGCTGAAGCATGAGCAACTACATGGCCTACCTTCACCACCAGGTTCTGTACCCCGGCAGCGATACCTTGTCACAGTTCAGCAGCCCAGATGGGTTTACCTCTGCTTTGCCAGTTGCTCTGCTTCCATTGCTGCAACCACCCCCACAGGGCATTTGCCACCATCCATGAGTCAGTATAAAGTACTGGCCACTTTTCTTGTTCAGCAATGCCCAAGGCCAGCTGGATGGCTTTCACCTCAGCAAACTGACTCAATTCACCCTCTCTTTCAGCAGTTCCTGCATCTTGTTTTCAAGGACTCCATACAGCTCCCTTCCATTTCCGATGCTTTCCCACAATACAGCAGGACTCATCAGTAAACAAGACATACTGCTTTTTACTTTCTGATGGTTTATTATATGGTGGGGCCTCTTCAGCACGCATCACCTCCTCCTCTGATGACACTCCAAAATCTTGCCCTCTCGCCAGTCCGTAATGGCTTCTAGAATTCCTGGATGACTGGGATTTCCTATTCGAGCTGGTTGTGTAATTACTGCAGCCCACTTACTCCATGTAGCATCAGTTGCATGATGTGTAGAGACCCTGCCTTTGAGCATCCATCCCAGCACAGGCAACCAGGGTACCAGGAGGAGTTGTGCTTCAGTGTCAGTTACTTCCGAAGCAGCTCGAGCCCCTTCATAGGCTGCCAGTATCTCTTTTTCAGTTGGGGTGTAGCTGGCCTTAGTTCCTCTGTATCGCTGACTCCAAAAGCCAAGGGGTCGACCTCGAGTCTCCCCTTGAGCTTTCTGTCAGAGGCTCCAGGTAGGACCATTCTCTCCGGCTGTGGTGTACAATACATTTTTAACATCTGGCCCGGTCCAAACTGGTCCAAGGGCTACTGCATGAACTATCTCTCTTATAATTTGCTCAAAGGCTTGTTGTTGCTCACGGCCCCATATAAAATCATTCTTCTTCCGTGTCACCTGATAGAGAGGGCTTACGATCAAACCGTAATTTGGGATGTACATTCTCCAGAGCCCCACAGTACCCAAGAAAGCTTGTGTTTCTTTCTTATTAGTTGATGCAGATATTGCTGTCATCTTGCTGATCACATCTGTGGGGATCTGGCGACATCCATCTTGCCTTTTATTCCCAAAAATTGAATCCTCTGTGCAGGTCCCTTATCCTTACTCCATTTTATGGCAAAACCGGCTTTCAGCAGGATTTGGATTATTTTCCTCCCTTTCTCAAAGACTTCTTTCGCCGTATCGCCCCACACAATAATGTTATCAATGTATTGCAGGTGTTCTGGAGCTTGCCCCTGTTCCAGTGCAGTCTGGATCAGTCCATGGCAGATGGTAGGGCTGTGTTTCCACCCCTGGGGCAATCAGTTCCAAGTGTACTGGATGCCCCTTCAAGTAAAAGCGAACTGTGGCCTGCACTCTGCTGCCAGAGGAATTGAGAAAAAGGCACTGGCAATATCAATCGTGGCATGCCACTTGGCTGCCTTTGACTTCAGTTAATACTGAAGTTCTAGCATGTCCAGTATGACAGCACTCAAGGATGGTGTAACTTCGTTCAGGCCACGATTGTCTACTGTTAATCTCCACTCTCCATTAGGCTTTTGCACTGGCCATATGGGGTTATTAAAGGGTGAGAGGGTCCTACTGGTCACTTCTTGACTCTCCAGTCTACAGATCAGCTTGTGGATGGGAATCAGGGAGTCTCGGTTGGTGCGATATTGCCGCTGATACACAGTTATGGTCATGATTGGCACTTGTTCTTCGACTTTCAGCAGCCCCACAACAGAAGGATCCTCTGAGAGACCAGGCAAGGTGGACAGCTGCTCAATTTCCTCTGTCTCCAAAGCAGTAATACCAAAAGCCCATTGGTACTCTTTTGTGTCTTTAAAGTACCCTTTCCTGAGGTACTCTATGCCAAGGATGCATGGAGCCTCTGAACCACTCATGATGGGGTGTTTTTGTCATTCCCTCCCAGTCAGGCTGATTTCAGCCTCCAGTACAGTCAACTCTCGGGATCCTCCTGTCACTCCAGAAATAGAAATGGGTTCCACCCCTTGACAGCTTGATGGCATCAGGGTACGCTGTGTACCGGTATCTACCAGAGCCTTATACTTCAGTGGGACTGATGTGCTAGGCCATCTGATCCACACTGTTCAGTAAATCCGATTGTTCCCTACCTCCACCTGGCTGGAGGCAGGGCCCCTCTAATAGTCATCACAACGTTGGACACTTAAGTCTTGTAGAAAGGGATTATTCTTCTTTATCACAGGAGCTGGAGTAAAATCAGCTCTTCCACTCCATCTGGGAACCTGCTCACCAGAGACTGAAGCTGCAGCTTTCATGGGATGATCATCCTTGACCTTTGTTCTCCTCTTCAATTCGTGTACCCGTGCCTCCAGAGCTGAGGTAGGTTTTCCATCCCACTTTGTCATGTCTTCTCTGTGATCCTGCAGGTAAAACCGTGGGGAAGCAGGTGGCATATATCTTCTATTTCTTCTCTCTCGAGCAGTAGGACGCCTTTCATTACTAGCTGAGATGTGTGTTGGTACACATGAGGAGCTGGATAGATAAGATCATAGAATAGAATCATAGAATAGTTAGGGTTGGAAAGGACCTCAAGATCATCGAGTTCCAACCCCCTGCCATGGGCGGGGACACCTCCCACTAAACCATGCCATCCAAGGCTATGTCCAACCCCACCTTGAACGCCACCAGGGATGAAGCATTCACAACTTCCTTGGGCAACCCATTCCAGGGCCTCACCACCCTTACAGTAAAGAATTTCTTCCTCATATCCAATCTAAACTTGCCCCCATTTAAGTTTAAACCCATTACCCCTTGTCCTCTCACCACAGTCCCTCATGAAGAGTCCCTCCCCAGCATCCCTATAGGCCCCCTTCAGGTATTGGAAAGCTGCTATGAGGTCTCCACGCAGCCTTCTCTTCTCCAGGCTGAACAGCCCCAATTTTCTCATCCTATCTTCATACAAGAGGTGCTCCAGTCCCCTCATCATCCTCGTGGCCCACCTCTGCACTTGTTCTAACAGTTCCATGTCCTTTTTATGTTGAGGACACCAGAACTGCACACAATACTCCAAGTGAGGTCTCACAAGAGCAGAGTAAAGGGGCAGGAGCACCTCCCTCGACCTGCTGGTCACACTCCTTTTGATGCAGCCCAGGATACGGTCGGCTTTCTGAGCTGCAAGCGCACACTGCCGGCTCATGTTCATTTTTTCATCAACCCACACCCCCAAGTCCTTCTCCGCAGGGCTGCTCTGAATCTCCTCCCAACCTCTCTCAACTGTTTGAGCTCCTGGAACAGTTTTTCCACAGCTGAAATGACAGAAGGGGTGAGATTGTCTTCGAACTCTTGGAGTTTATGAATTATTTCATCCACTGTAATAGTACTATGTCATTCCAGGTTGCTGTTGCCAATGAATGGTGAGGGTGCATTCCATGTAAATTTCCGCCACATGGGTCGTGTACATTCAACTTCATCTGGATCTATGGATACATCCCTGTCATTCAGCTTGATGTGATAGATCATCTCTACAATGGCTGATTCCCTCAGAGGCTGGATGCCTTTCTCTGGAGTAGTCCACTTGGCCGAACAACTCATAACATCATCCTTGTATAGGAACCTTTCTTTCACAGCTGCCAAGAGCTGCTTCCAAAGGCTGAGGGGCTTTTTCTCTCTTGCAATTGTTTTGCCAGTTCCCCCTTCCCTAGCAAGTGATCCCAGCTGCTTGGCTTCCCTACTTTCTAGTTCATGACTGTCGGCCCCATTGTCCCAGCATCGGAGCAATGAGGTGATGATGTGCTCCCCTGGTTGACAGGTAAAATCTTTTCACGTATTCTGTAGCTCAGTTGAGGTTTGGAGTCGAGACGTCACCTCTTCTTCCTCTTCTTCCTCTGATTCACATGCTAATAACTCCTGGTCAGATGCTGTCCTGGGTGGTGAGTACATTGTTTCTTCATCTTGCTTCATCTTTCTTGCCTCTTTTTTGCTTTTCCCCTTGTGTACAGGGGCAACCAATACTGGCACGAATTGGTCCTCTGGTGTAGCTGCTGTAGTTGGAGTTGGATAACCTGTGCTGTCTGTTGTGGTCAAAGTTTGAGCAGCTACTGTATGTGTCGCTGGGGCTGGTGTAGTTGCTGTAGCTGTTGCTGGGGCTGGTGTAGCTGCTGTACATGGAGTTGGAATAGCTGCACTGTCCATTGCGATCGAAGTTTGAGTAGCAACTGTGCTTGTTGCTGGGGTGGTGTAGCTGCCATGTTTGGAGCTGGAGTAGCTGCTCTGTCTGTTGCTTTGCCATCAGATCCAGGGACTTTTTTTCCTTCTGAAGTACTGGGTAGCATTGAGCAGGGCTCTGTAAGCATAGGCCAAGCCCCAGCACATTGACATCATTCGTCCCTCTCTGGTGTGATCAGAATGACAACACACCTCATTTAAGTGTTTTACTAATTTGTCTGGATTTTGCACTTGTTCAGTGGTGAAATTCCAAAGCACTGGAGGGGCCCACTGGCCTAGACACTTGCTCATACTATCCCACACACCCTGCCACTCATGACTGTCCAGACTTGGGGAAAATCTCTTGGTCCTCCTATATTGTCATCTAATCCCAGACAATGCCCAAACCTGACTCTGCTTAACTCTTGAGATCAGATGAAAGGTCTTGGGTAAAACACACTCTGTATGTGTGCCAACATGCTGATCCCCATCAGAGCCAGCAGGCAGGTCTCAAGGGTAACTAAAGGCCATTCAAAACCTTCAGAACTCTCAAATGGTGCTGTAAAAGGTCTGGTGGGGGGGCTGAGAACGTAAGGGAATGTCTCCTTCACAGGTTGACCCTCTGAGGAGGGGAAAAAAGATGTGTAATTGCTCAGCACTTCTATTATATACCCCCCAAAGCATAGAGGTGCTGATCACACTGGTAACGCAAGCCAGATCAGTTTCATGATCAATGATTCTATTGTATTACAAGTCATTACCATAAAGTACAATGAAACAAGAAACTTAGGCCAAGGCCCCCAGCCAATAAACACTAAACCAGCAAATACCGGCTGTAAGTAAAGTACGACATGCTGAAAATGTGAGATCAAGAGCAACAACTTCAAGAGACAATAAATCAGCATTGTGACAAGTGACTATTAATCCAAACCAATGAATGCTTATCACAAATACGATTAGACACACTCTGGTCAGATCTGCCATTATCTCAACCCTTCGTGCCCCATGCTGGGCACCAAAAAGGACTGTTGTGGTTTAAGCCCAGCCATAACTCAGTACCACGCAGCCACTCTCTCACTCCCCCCTTCCTCCAACCTGCTCCTGGAGGGATGGGGAAGAGAATCGAAAGAATGTAACTCCCACAGGTTGAGATAAGAACAGTCCAGTAACTGAGGTATAACACAAATCACTGCTGCTACCACCAATAATAATAATGATAAGAGAAGTAACAAGGGAAGAGAATACAACCGCTCACCACCCGCTGACCGATACCCAGCCCAACCCGAGTAGTGATCTAACCACTCCTGGTAACTGCGCCCAGTTTATATAGTGGGCATCACTTGCTGTGGTATGGAATACCTCTTTGGTTAGTTGGGGTCAGGTGTCCTGTCTCTGCTTCCTCCCAGCTTCCCTTCCTCACTGGCAGAGCATGAGGCTCAGAACGTCCTTGGTCAGAGTAAACATTACAGAGCAGCAACTGAAAACGACGGTGTTATCAGCACTGTTCCCAGGCAGAAAGTCAAAACAACACAGCACTGCACCAGCTACTAAGAAGGAGAAAAATGACTGCCACTGCTGAATCCAGGACAGATTCACATTCAACTTGTGACTGGAACCACTTATCCCCCTTGAGTTACATGACCTTTACAAGGCAGAAGGCCAAATCCCTGTGCTTGCCCCAGATGCTTACAAATTTTTGAGTGGAAAAGCAAGAGAGGTAGTACCATTTTTCTTCGTGGAAATGTCGTGATTGGTGAGGAAGGTCTGTTTCTGGACATTGGATGAATTCTGGTACTGGAGATTACTTCATGTCTATGTGACATCTCTATGAACTGAAAAAGTCCCTGTGGAATATGAGAGCTCACTGCCTTGGACATCTTTTGCTCCATTTTGATACAAAACCCTATGGAAGATGGAAGAAGGATTTCTTGCATGTGGCATAAAAGTAGAAATAGACATTCTATACAGTCTTATGCAACTGGGTGAAGCTAAGAAAAGGAATTTATAAAGTAATGGAAACAAATTCACTAATGGGTGACTTGATCAGTTAGTAATTCTGATAAATGTCTCATTTTGCAAAGGATATGTATTCTGGTAATCTGGAGAGAAAGACAGAAAGAGATGGCAGCAAGGGCAAAGTCTGATTTAAGAGAAGAAGACTACCTCTATACAAAATGCACCTGTGACCTTTATCTAGCTCAGAAGCCAACTGGCACAGATTGGTATGTGTCCACATTATTAAATTCTTGTTTTCCAGAAGTATGGCTGAATACAGATTGCTTGCTGGGATTGGCCTTTGGCCTGTGCCATCCCCTAACCATGCCTGGGAAATGCTCAGGAGAGAGCTAGCTGTTTGGAGCCAAACCATGCCAGGAATGGTTGTAACAGTTTGACTCTATAAATAATTGAGCTCCAGCTCCTGAGAGCATTCTGTGGAACTGTTTAATTTACTAGGAGAGATGGAGCCTGTGACCCTAGCCTGGAATGGAAATCTTGGGCATCTTAGAGCACCCTGAGAAATAGGAAACCTTGGAGCACCCAACAGACACAAGAGAGTGCTAATGAAATGGATGCAGACATGATTTTGCCTACAGCTGCACTCATGTGCTCCAGTAAAGAATACTGTGAGTCACAGTAAAGAATATCTGGGGTTTGAAATACAAAATCAGTCTCTTTGCTTTAGCAAATGTATCTGCTTGAAAAGCTGCACCTGGAAAGCCCACAAGACTAGAAGTAAGGGAAGCATGTCACTAAGCTACGGAGGATTTGCCATTGGTCTTCAGGATCTATTAAAGCATGGCTAAAGGTCTTATGTCCTATTTTAGTGAAAGTGTAGGAGATGAAAATTAAGTTCCAGAACATTATGCAAGAAACCAGGACTGAGCCTACTCAAACTAAGGGTTTCATGAAAGAAAAGGAATTGGGATAGGGACACAAATGCAGCCAGATACATATTGTTGATAAGGATTTGGGTTATCACTCTTGCAGAACAGTGTACAAGGGCCTATAGCAACAATAAATTAGTCTTAATAAATAAAACCTAGCGAAAGTGTTGGTGACAGACTCTTCAAGTAAGTTATACAAAATAATGCTTGACCTGCTAGTGTCAGCCAAGTGACATCAAGTCCAGACCAAGATGCATCATCTGATTAATGCCACAGCTCGGCTCAAAATGATCTATTATCCATTAAAGGTGATCAGCAAGTCATTTCCATGGCACTTCATGAACGAATAACAATGTAGAGGAGTATCATGATACATATAAGCATGCAGTGTGGGTTCTGAAGCAATGTATGACACAAGTCACGTACGTGCAAAATTCTGGGCATCTGCTGAAAACGGGAAGCCCTAAAAACTTGGCATGACAATTGACTGAGAATATTATGGAGAAAATTTTCTCATACATCCGACTATCCATCTCTGTGACTCACATAGGAAAAGCTCATATCCTGGCAGAAGTAATGAAAGACATGAAATTGGGGGGCTATGCATTTCCATGTCTGGAAAGGGCAAGAGGGCTGCACCAGAGAGCTTGGGGAATGACAAAACCACAAAAAGGGAGAGCCTGAAGCTTTGGAAAGTCAGCCTGCTTCATAACTGGAAGCAGCTAAACCTCACAAAGGTACTCAGTGAGAAAGAAAAAGGGATGCATGCCCTGCTTACAGACATGGTCTCAAGGCCACCAGAAGCAAGTAGCCCAGAGGGCTGTGTCATCTGTGAGCTGGCAAGTGTGGGCTGGAGCCTGGTCAGAAAGCACTCTCCAAAACACACAGACCCCTCCAACCTAACTGTGCTTGGAGATTGGCTGGGCTGCAGGCACCTCAGGAGACTGTGGTCACAACAGTCATTTTGGGAAAGACATTAAGGGATGGAGAGCCAGGGGAGTCAGCACATGCCGGGCTCACAGGTAGTCTGCAGAGTCAGACTCCCATGGGCACCAAAGGCTTCCCTGCAATAACTGCTTACGATGTTCCCAGAGCGGATGTGCACAGACAGTATGGATGTGTTGAGACCTCAGTGACAGGTCTGGAAATCACTGCATTCACCTGCTTTGGAAATGAAGCCTTCAGAACCATCTGAATGTGGTCCTTTATCAATTTCTGTGACTCAAAGGTGTTCAGACAGTGGTAGGGACCTGGGTCTTTGCATGGAAAACGAGAGTATGCACAAAGCTTCTATGGCTTCTAGACTTGGCAGGTCTGTTTCCAATGGATGTCTATCCCACTGTAAGTATTTGCATTTAAGTGCTATGGAGTGGTGTCCAAATTCAATTGTCAGTGTGCTCAAGCAAACCATCATCCCACCAGTGATCACCACAGTTGTGACTAATTTCTGTTGCTGTCACTTGCAGTTTTGGGAGGAAAGCCAAGTGCTGAAGCTGGGGATAGAAGCTCTCCCAATAGATGTTTCAAGCTGCCCTTCCACTAAAAACTCACTTGCTGTGCTAAGATCTGGCAGCAAATGCCATGAAATATGCCATGGTCAATTCCTTTGCAAAGCATGGGATAGTGGAGCACAGGCAGCAAACTGCATTTTTATTCATCTACTTCCTATATGACTCTTGGCAAATCTTTATCACCAAAAAGAAAAAGTCTGCAAACGGGGTGTTTTATGCAGTCACTTTATTGTTCTGCCTCTGACCGCATGGATGAGGACCCACGAGTCCCTCAGGCCAAAGGTCAGATTTTGTAAAAGTAAGTTTTAAAGTTTTTATCAGTTGTGAAATATTTCTCTGTTTTTTTAAAAATACAAATGAAGTTTCCTGGTTTTCAGACAGCCACCTAACAGTTTGCAGCTGAAACATAGCAAAGGAGCACCTGGTGCATGGCAGTCAGCCACTCAGCAGAAACCAGTGAAAATAAAGGTGAAATATATATGTGTGCATGCATATGTGTATATGTATATATATATGTATATATATAAAACAACAACCAAACAAACAAGAAAACCCAAACAAAAAACCCAAAACAAGTAAGTTTACAGAAAAGTCATTTAGTATTGTCAAAAACAGAATCCATTTTTTTTTGTAACAGAAGCATCAACTTTCTCTTAGTGAATACTTCATAAAGTATTTCCTCAGGTGGTGTAACTAAAGCACCACTGCATCCTCCTCTCTATCCCTGACATGGGACAGGGTTTCCTGGGAGTGACATGTGTGTCCAGAAACAACACTTCCTTCTCTGCTCTGTTCTGGAGTTTACTGCCCTGTACTTAAAGCTGCCTTTGAAAACATTGTATGTGTCATTATAGAAATAAAAGGAAGCTCTTTCTGAAGAACTACCTGTTCTTTATTATAACTAAACATCTCTGCAATGATTCTGAAATGCTACACACTAATATTTAAGCACAAATAAACCTCCCTTTCATCTAGCTGGCCTAGATGACAACTGAGGGGGATATAATGTTGCTGGCTGCTGCCTGCTTCTACTTGCTGTAACAAGAAGCTTTTGCGGTTAGACTCTGCTGTACCATTAATTCTGCCTTAAAAATGGAGTCTTATCTGCTTTTACTAGTTTACAAGGCATCAGGAGCGGGCTCTGTGCAAATCTCTTTTATTGTCAGCCCTCTACGTGTTTTACAAGGAATCCATTAGGTTTTGATTTGCAGGTCTCCGCAAATCATCTTCATCATAAATACTAAAATTACTGCATTGCTCATAGATTTTTCTTGCCCATCTGGCAGGGCCTGACGCTGTTCTGCCAGGTAACTTTTAAAGTGTACGTGTCCCCAGCAACAACACTTTGGGGAAAAACAAACGTACAAAGATTGGACTAAAATATTGATCTGCATTCTTCTGCCAGGGCTGCATAAACCCCATCCCCGACCCACAACAGCTTCAGGAGGCTCGGGGGAGCTGGGTACTGGTTTTGGTCACGCAGTCTCATCTTGCTATACTAATTTTTAAGAACTTTTTCCCTACAGCCCGACTTTACTGCTCCGCAGCTGCCCTGTCCTTACACAGGTGCTTATTTCAATGTACTATCAAGCAAAATGGTTTCATTTCAACTTCAGGAAAGGGAAAGGGAGGCAGGAGAAGGAATACTGGTATGGATAAGCTGGCTGTAGACACTTCCACTCACTCTTCTGGTGTTTTCAGTTCAGTGTTTGCTGCTCAGCAGTTGTAGGATGCACACGTACAGCTGGAGCTCCATCAAAAACTGTATCAGCTCCCTGGTATGGCATAAGATTAGTAATTCCTTTTTGGTTTATTCGCTTGACCCTAAAACCTTCCATGGTTCTAATCAACCTCATTACTTGAAAAATCAGACAACACAAAATGTTAAGCAATTAAAGCTCAAGTCAGTCACCTAAACATAGGTATTTACTGCCACTGAGAAGCCCAGGGAGTTCTCATCCCACCTCTCCTGCTGGTCCAGAAGAATACAAGAGTTCAGCAGGTCCCGGGTCGTTTTTTGGCAGCTCAGTGTTTGTGTCTCAAGGCATCTCTAACAGCATTGAATGCAAAGCTGCAAACTCAAATCCTTAAATTTCACAGAACGTCGTTTGCTTGCATTTTAGTATTTAACTTGTACTTAGCTTCTAGTTTGCTATTTCCATTTCACACCTGCGAAGGAAGGGGGTGCCTCTGAAGCACCCATATTCCCCAAAAATATCACTGCTTCTAGTAGATGATTAAATTCCCTGTCAGCCTTGCCACTTTGTTTTCCTTGGCAGCAGCAGGATGTCATCTTGTGACAACTCTTTCTAGCTCAAGCCCTTATCTACCTGCTTCTGTGGGAATGGAAATAAAATAAATGAAGAAAAAATAACTGATATTTGGGTAGGAGCAAGTGGGAAAACATGAAAGAAACTCGAAGGAAGGCAGAGCAGGACATGAGTTTTAAGAGGAGGGCATCCTTGACAAATCCCGTATTAGTTTTGCTTGGCAGCAGCAGGGATTGGACCTGGGGAAGGGGGTAGCAGCCAAATAATAAAATTACCCTTTCCCCCCCCAGTTTCTCTATCTTTCCCCTCTCTCCCTCCCCCCCTTTCCCCGCCCCCTCCCCCCCACCCCCCGCCCCTTCATAATGCAGCTTCAAAGAAAAACGATTTGCTCCTTTGGTAATAACTGATGGGGACTGTGAATTACCGCGCTAGCCCCCAGCCTGGTGTTTATCTCCTCGCCAATAAATCTCTAAACTGAAGCAATGAAGCTAAGTACTGCTGCTATTTCTGCGTTTTATTTCCATATTAATCACAACAGAAGCGCAACCAGCTCCTTTCCGCGTCCCCTCCCCTGTCCCGTCCCCCTCCCCGGCTTCCCCTGCCCTGTGCAGCCGAAGAGACGCCTGTGAGGGGCCTCCTGGGTAGGACTTGTCGCTGGGAAAGAAGCAGGGAGATGGGGGGAGAAACACCACAACTGAGGAGGCAGACCCCTGGAGAGGGGGGCAGCGGGGTGCACCTCAAGGGGAACTGGGAAACACTGGGAAGTGGGAGGGAAGCTGCTTCCCCCTGGGATAGAGAGCAGCACCTGCCGTCCCCATGGCCCGGTCGGGCCTGGCGGGAAGGAGGAGTATCCTGAAAACGAACCGGGTCCATTCACTTAGGATATCTTTGTATTTCCATTTCTAATTCTGTTCCTTATATTATTTATATTTATATTTATATATTTATATATTTATGTCTGTGTGTATGCGCATGTATTTTATATATGTGCAAGCAGATATTACTAATTTTTGAGGCGAAAATAAACGGATTTCCTGAGAAGGCCAAGCTCCCGTTTGTCCCAAGAGAGGCAGCCCGTGTCGTGCCGTGTGGAGCAGCGTCTCGGCCCCGCAAACCCGCTGCGTCCTGCCCGCCCCTTCGGGCACGGACCAGACCAGGGGGCGAGCAGTGACAGGCTCTGCCACCATCCAGTCTTTCTCGCTTTCTTATTCCTATCTCCATACTCTCTTTTTTTTCCCCGTCTCATTATTATTATTATTATTATTATTATTATTATTATTATTATTATTATATATTTTTATTTGCCGCCTGTTTCTGTGGAGGAAAACCCTCCCGAAGAAAACCCCACCGTTCCTCCTTCTCTTCCCATGGGCATCTTCTGCAGAAATTGGTTTTCTTTTTTTGGAGGGGAAGGGAAGGGAAGGGAAGGGAAGGGAAGGGAAGGGAAGGGAAGGGAAGGGAAGGGAAGGGAAGGGAAGGGAAGGGAAGGGAAGGGAAGGGAAGGGAAGGGAAGGGAAGGGAAGGGAAGGGAAGGGAAGGGAAGGGAAGGGAAGGGAAGGGAAGGGAAGGGAAGGGAAGGGAAGGGAAGGGAAGGGAAGGGAAGGGAAGGGAAGGGAAGGGAAGGGAAGGGAGCTGTCCGTCCTGCCGCACCGGTGCAGGAGCCCGAGGCGAGGGACAGGGTACGAAGAGACTTGAATTTCTGTTGATGGAAGCGTAGCCTCCTCCTCGGCAGGGAGCAGGCGAACAGACCTCATCAAGCACCTCCCTGGCAGCAGCATCGCTTTCCAAGTAGGCTGGCCGACCCATCCTAAAGGAGAAGGAAAGAACAAGCATCTCTGAGGATGCTCTTTCCCTTTCCCCCTCATCGCAGGCCAGTAAGGCTAGAAGCCCGGCCTTTCTCTCGCACCGCTAGGGGCACGGTGCCGCTAGGGAGGACCCAGGGGACGGGACATTTATCGCCTCTTTTCTGGTGACTCAAACCCGCGGCTCAGCCTCCTGCGGCTGTTCTGTCCTAGGCGGCTTGTGCACTGCTCCCCAGACTCTCTTCTCGGCTGCAGAAGAGCTCGGGGCTCCCGGAGAAAGCAGGACAGAGGCCGGGGCGGCTGGGGGTGGGAATCAAATGCCCCCGAAGAGACCTTTTGCTCAGACAACGAGTTTCCCGTCAAAAGGACCAAGGAGGGGCGAGCGGCAGGGATGCTCTGGGGAGAGGCGTGTGCCGGGCACCTGGCTGCCGGTCCGGAGCTCTGCCCCCGGACTGAGGAGTGGCTTCGCCCTCCTCTCGACTGTAATTTACAGTCCAGCCCCGTCGCCCCGAGTCGGGAGGGCAATAAAGGGCTGAGGAGGAGGATGCAGCATCGGAGAAGGGGGGCCACGGCTCTGCCCTCCAGCCGTGCCAGCCCCGTGCTAAAGGGTGCCCCGGAGCGGTGGGGCCTGCTGCCCCGCGGGCAATCTGCACTCCGCAGCTCTCCCCTACTCCCCGAGAACAGCCCCTCACAGACTGCACCCATCGCACCCGGTCCGCTTCCTCTTCCCAGGCCGGGCCCCTCCCTGCGCCCAGCGGCGCGGCAAGCGCTGGGGAAGGGGGGTCGTGGGGGTGGGCACCGCAGTGGCTTGGGCAGAGGGGGAAACCCTCGTGGAAGGCAAAGGGATAGTAGTGCAAAACTAAAAGGAAGAAAAGGGAAAGGGGTGGAGCCAGGAGGGAAGGAGGGAAGGAGGGAAGGAGGGAAGGAGGGAAGGAGGGAAGGAGGGAAGGAGGGAAGGAGGGAAGGAGGGAAGGAGGGAAGGAAGGAAGGAAGGAAGGAAGGAAGGAAGGGAGAAAGGGAGGAAGGGAGGAAGGGAGGAAGGGAGGAAGGGAGGAAGGGAGGAAGGGAGGAAGGGAGGAAGGGAGGAAGGAAGGGAGGAAGGGAGGAAGGGAGGAAGGGAGGAAGGGAGGAAGGAAGGGAGGAAGGGAGGAAGGGAGGAAGGGAGGAAGGGAGGAAGGGAGGAAGGGAGGAAGGGAGGAAGGGAGGAAGGGAGGAAGGGAGGAAGGGAGGAAGGGAGGAAGGAAGGAAGGAAGGAAGGAAGGAAGGAAGGAAGGAAGGAAGGAAGGAAGGAAGGAAGGAAGGAAGGAAGGAAGTGCAGCATCTCTTGACCATTGACCATCCTGTTGAAGTACTGGAACGATTTACTTCAGCCTGGGAGTGCCTTTTTTACAACGTGATTTGTCAGTTCAGCCTGCTTTCGGAACAACTATGCATCCTCCTTCTCACTTCCAAATGTCCGTGTGTGTGTGCTTATGTCTTAACGATGACAGTTGCTGCAGCATTGCACAGCCCAGCGCAGATCACCCAAATGTGCCTTTCAGAAGTTGTTTCGGTTTAAACACACGTATTCCCCCGCTTTCCCCTGTCACTACTCACCTTGCGACTCGGGGGAAATCGCCTCCTCCGTGTTCGTTCAGGTCACTCCAGAGGAGGGCCGGGGGTGCCTGGCCGAGGAGTGCAGGACCCGGCTCCAGCGTACTGAGCCGTCGGCTGTGCTCCCCGAGGCTCCCGCTCCTCTGCCCGCTCCCGCACAGCGCTGTTCCACCGAGCTTCGCCTCCCGGCGATCCCAGCCTTGGACAGTTTACAGTTTCCCTCCCGGAAAACGGCTGACAGCTGGATGTCCAGGAAAAATGAAGTCCGGCTGGGCCAGGAGACTCCTGGCAAAACCTGGAGGGATCCAGCGCCTTTCCTCAGCTCCCCGTCCAGACAAAGGCGAAACAGGCAGATTGACATTCTTTTTTTTTATTATTATTTTATTTGGAAATCTCATCCAGAAACACTGGTCAATAATAAATATATCGATAGTTATCAAGAATATATAAAAAATAAAGACATGGTGTTGTCTTTCAGGCCCTATCCAGAACCAAACAAACAGACGAAGCGAATAATAACAGTATTTCAAACAAACGCCCTGGAATACGCGCCGAAAGGGGAATAAACAGCAACAAAGCTTCCGATTTAGTTATACAACTCACTGACCTGGCAAGAGATGTCCCCACATGCAAAAGCAAAGGAAAGCAAAGCAAAAGAAAACCAAAGCAGCAAAACAGAACAGACCCAAAGCCACCGAGAGAAAATAAGCGACGAGGACCCCAGCCAGCTGAACCAGTAGAGGAGAGACGGGACAATTGGCAGAACAGTCTGGCGGGGGGGGGGGGGGGGGTGCGCTGTGTTTTACACTATTCCCTTTCCTTTTTTTGTTTTTTGTGGGTTTTTTTTTGTTTTTTTGTTTTTTTGTTTTTTTTTTTTGGCGGACACAGAGGAAAGGAAAAGAAGGATCGTGACCAAAACGGCGTCGTAATCAAATTGGCCGGGGGGCCGGGGGGGGGGGGGAAGAGAACAGAGGAGAGGAAAAAAAAAGAGAAAAGAAATAAAGAAAAAAAAGCAGCACAACCCCCACACTCACAAAACTTGTGTGGATTCACTCGGAAGTCCCTGTTGCCAGGGCAGCCCCCGCGGGTGGGAAGCTGCGGTGTGAAGCCCTGGCTGGGCCACCCCGTCGGGCCGCTCCGCCTCAGCCGGGCTGGCAGCAGAGGTTCCAGAGGAAAGAAAGGACAAGCCCGCAAAAAGAAGAAGTCCCAGACCGATTCCATCGTCTCTCAGTAGCCGCGAACGCTACAGTGACAACCGCGTCTTTTTTTTTTTTTTTCCCCTTTTGCATCCATTTTAAGGAATTATCTACATTTGATCACCATCAGTGGCATCATCGTTATTATTATTATTAATATTATTATTATTCTTTTTACAACAGGGACTTTTTGTTTTGTTTCTTTCCGGTTTAGCATAATAAGAAAACACCGCCCGAGGAGCAGGCTAAAACATTACCTTTGCAAGGTCCTTACTACACTAATCCCGTGTTACCGAGGGGCGACGGGGCAGAGGGGCAGCGGGGCCAGTTCTATCCTCAGCCCCCCACTCACTTTGCACGTGGGAGCCCCGGCTCCAGCGCAGCCACGGTGGCCGGGGGAGCCCCGCCGAGTCACTTCAGGAGGTCCTTGGTCTCCCCCGAGATCCTGGCCATGTTGGAGGCGGTGAGGGCAGAAAGGTGGGGCGGGGGGGGCATCTGGCAGATGGTGCAGGGGCACGGCAAGCCCGCCCAGTGCTGGAAGCCGCTGCCGAGCTGCAGGGCGGGGGGGGTCGAGGGGGTCTTTAGCAAGGAGTGGGGGGGCCGGATGGTGCCGATGGCCGGCAGGGAGGCAGAGAGGGAGGAGGAGGTGTTGGCGGAGGACAAGGCACTGCCGAGGATGGGGTGCACCTGGTGCACCGGTCCAGCGGCGTGAGGCGGGTGCCCGGCGGAGTGTCCCACCGTGCCACAGTGGAAGGCCGAGTGGTGCCCCCCGTAGATTTCCCCCACCAGCCTCTTCATCTCCTCCAGGGAGCTGGTGAGCATCAGGATATAGTTTCTGGCTAGCAGGAGGGTGGCGATTTTGGAGAGTTTTCTCACAGAAGGGCCGTGCGCGTAGGGCATCACCTCCCGCAGCCCGTCCATGGCGAGGTTGAGATCGTGCATCCTTTTACGCTCCCGGCCGTTGATCTTCAGCCGCAGCTGCTGCAGGTCCTGCTCCGAGAGCTGTTTCTTGATTTTGTACTTGCTGCCTTCCCCTCCGGCCTTGGAGCCGCTCCTGGAGAGGCCTTCCCCGGACATCTTCTGCACCAGGTCGTTCTGGGTGGAGGAGACGGAGTTGAGGCGGCTGTCCTGGTGGTGGTGGTGGTGGTGGTGGTGGTGGTGGTCTCTCAGGTACATCTCATCCATGTCTGGCGAGGAAGCTCTGCTGGAGACAGAGCTGGAGTCAGAATTCATTGTATTCGGGCTTCTGAGCAAAAAACTCTTCCCTGCTCTGGAGGTGGTGGAATAAGACAACTCTCCTTCAAAAAGCAATGAAAACAGAACGAAAAAGAAAGAAACGGACGGCAGGCTCTGCCAGCGAAGGGCTGGAAATGCTGGAGGAAGAGGAAAAAAGCCCCTCAGCCCCCTCTTTCACCAGTCTCTTTCTCTCTGCCCCCGGTTACTCAGCCTGTTTACAGGATGGTTAGTTAGTGTATGCTTGGACTAACCTCAGCCTGAAAAAGAGGGGCTTTTATAGAGCTGCAGCAGAGAGCAGAGACAAAAGGAGCCCTCCTATGTATAATGGTCTAGTTAGGATGACGTGCCATTATTCAGGGCGGTGCGCTTTGACTGTCCCATTTAGCAAGGACCCCTATTCATATTCATTGTGGTGCCACCCGGGACACCTCAGCCACGGACCATCAGGAGTCAAGGAGACACAAAACCCCTCTGATTGACACCGCACACTCATCGCTCCGTGTGCGCGCCACCTCCTCCCCCTGCCCCTCATTTCCAATATAAAACCGGATCCCGTCTACAGTAGGGAGGCGAGGGGCTGCAGCGGGCAGAGGCCGCCCGGGGAAGTGCCCTCGCTCTGCGGGAGGGGCCGCGGGGCGTCGGTCCCCCCGTCCTGCAGCGTCCCTGGCTCCAGGCGCGGCTCCCCGCTTTGTTTGCTGTTCCTTTCCCCTACCCCAGCGCCCCACCCCCAGCCGCGGTTTGTGGTGCGGCGCTGGCTGCCCCTTGCCCGGCCAGGCCGGCCGCTGTTGGCCCGTACCTGGGGCGCCGCCGCTTTGTTTAAAGGAGCGATCGCTCGGGCGGCCTCCGCAAGAAAATGCTCCCTGGGAAACCAGCCTCCCACCGGGGCAGACTCCCTCAAATAAACAGGGACAGCCAGGGTGCAAGTCCGTGTGCTGGGCGGCGAAGAGACGGCAGCCCCCGGGGCTCCGGCGGGAGGGCGGCGCGGCGGGGCGGAAGGAGCAGCCGTCGGTGGGCCCGGGACTCTGCGTTCAAAGCCGGACCGGGTCGGACTCAGGCGGGAAAGGGGGGCAGCGCTGCAAAACAAGCCCCAGGCTTTCGCGCCAGTGAGTAACCGTCCGCGGGCAGCGGCGGCAGCCTGGGCGGGATCTTCTGCCGGCGGTGGGGCGGGGAAGGGAGGGGTGCGTGGGGCCGGGCAGGTCGGAGCTCTGCCGGGCAGGGCTGGCTGGGTACCGGGGGCAGGTGTCACTGCCCCAGCTCTCGGCAGTGCTGAGCGTCCGCCAGCACTGCCCCTGCCCCGGGGGCGGGCGGAGCCGACGCGGCGGCTGCGGGGTCTGCTGGGCTGGGGGGTGAGGATCCCGCCGCAGCCGGCCTCAGCCGGACCCCTATCCGGGTCTTACACCAGATGGATCCTCCCAGCCCCCGGCGGTGTCTACGCGATGAGTGCAGGGCTGCCAGGGCCGGGTCCGGTAGCGCCAGCGCCCGGCGATTCCCGCACCGTCCCGGCTGGAGTCGGGGTGAGTTTCTACCTGCCAGCAGGCACATAGGGCCAGGAAGAAACCTCCTTGGCAGAACCTCTCCCGTCCATAGAGTTTCCGGGCCCTAAGAGAGCGAGGAGCCAGGAAAAGAGGGACGTTTTCATCCGGCTGAGCCTAACTGTGCTTAGTCTGCTGAGCAAAATTAAAGCCTTCTGATTTCAGTACTGTCAGTGAATCCTGCGGTGAGAAGGAAAAGAAAAGAAAAGAGAAAAGAGGAGAAAATAAAAAAGGAAAAAAAAGAAGAGAAGAGAAGAGAAAAGAAAAGAAAAGAAAAGAGAAGAGAAGAGAAGAGAAGAGAAGAGAAGAGAAGAGAAGAGAAGAGAAGAGAAGAGAAGAAAAGAAAAGAAAAGAAAAGAAAAGAAAAGAAAAGAAAAGAAAAGAAAAGAAAAGAAAAGAAAAGAAAAGAAAAGAAAAGAAAAGAAAAGAAAAGAAAAGAAAAGAAAAGAAAAAGGTTTAGGAGAATGTATCAGAAATATCTGAACGTTATCTCGTCTTTATCCCCCTTCCGCCTCGAAAGCCATAAACCCACAAACCCACCCAGACTTTCACCCCAGCTGAGAGCTTTGCCGGGAAAACAGGCAGAAGCTTGGCCGGGCCCAGAGTCCCCAGCGCACCCCGCGGGGAGTCGCGGGCGGTCTCCTGAGCCCTTGGGGCCACTCTCCAGGGCGTCCCGGGGCTGCCCTCTCTTCCTGCAGCCCTTCCCTCTCGTGGAGCCGGGATGAAGCAAGTGAACAAAACTTGCCACGGCCGGCGGCAATAAAACGCGTGGAACGAGGGGTGGACTAACTGGGACAGGGAAGAGGAAGGCGAAAAGGCGCCGTCGGGGGAAGCAACAGGAGAGGTCCTGTCCTCCCCTCCGGGCCTGCAGCTTCATCTAATGGGGCTTCATCACAGTGAACCGGAGCCGCAGGTGCATCGCGGGACCAAGAGGGCCGAAAGCCGAGAAGGCGAAAGAAAGGTCGGGTCGTCACTCGGAGGAATATTACGAGTATTTCTTCTCTCCTACTTCCTGGCGATGTCGCTGCTCCCCAAGGCCCCCAGCTCGGCTGGGCGGACCCGTCCCGCCTGCGGGCCGCAGCATCTTCTTCCCGGGGCCAGGCAGGAGTCGCCTTAGGGCAAAGGGAGGATTTGGGGAAGTAACGTGACGTTAAATCCCGGGCGCAGGGACCCTCGCTGGGGAAGTCGTTTCGGAAAAGGGCAGCACTGCTTCAGCACTGTTCTGGTGGTAACTATGCCTGGTCCAGCCTCCCGCGCTGCCGTCCTTTGCTGCTGTTATTTTGCTGATGCTGGGGAGAGATAGAGGCGGGGAGAGGGAGAGAAAGAAAAAAGGAAGGGAAAAATAAAAAAAATGAAAGAAAGAAAGAAAGAAAGAAAGAAAGAAAGAAAGAAAGAAAGAAAGAAAGAAAGAAAGAAAGAAAGAAAGAAAGAAAGAAAGAAAGAAAGAAAGAAAGAAAGAAAGAAAGAAAGAAAGAAAGAAAGAAAGAAAGAAAGAAAGAAAGAAAGAAAGAAAGAAAAAGAAAGAGAAAGAAAATGAGAGAGGAGAAAAAAAAAAAAAAAAGGAAATTAAGAAATACTGAGAAAGAAGGAAAAAGGGAGAGCTCTCAGCACAGCAGTGTGGGAAGAACAGAAGCCGGGCACTCGCTGGACGCGTTCGGCGGAACGCAGCCTTCCCGTCCCGTCGGCAGGCGTTCCCGGAGGGTTGGGGTCGTGGTGCCCCGGCGTGGGCTGGCTTGGTTCGCCCCGCCGCCCCGTCCTGCCCGGGCCAGTGCTTGCCACTGTCCCTGCCACGGGCATTTCGGAGGGGAACACATAGGAGCTCCGGGTGTGCCGCTGTCCCGGGGCAGTCAGCGGCAAATCTCTTCCTTCCCAGACGCCGGTAGCAACGAATTTAACCCCCGGGAGCCAGGAACACCAGTGGTTTTCCAAGTCGGGGCGTCGGAGAAGGGCGAAAATGGGAGTTGCGTGGGAGCTGAGCCAAATTCACACGCACTTCCCTGACTTTTAATTCTTGTTCTCGTTAAGGCAGGGAGATTTGGCGAGGGAGGGAGGGAAACGCGTCTTTTTTCTGGGAAGAGAAGCTGCTGGGGGAGCGGCACTCTGAGTACCGAAGAGAGGAGAGTCCCTATCCCGCAGCGAGGCCGCCCGGCACCGGCGAGCCGGCAGGAGCCGCGACCTGTTCGTAACGCGGGGGACAGCGGCAGCGGCGCGGCTGGCCCCGAGGAGGCTCACCGGGCACGTCTAGGGGTTTAGAGGCTGTCCAGAACGGAAACTGGGCGCTTTCGAACATCGGATTTTAATTAGTGGGTGCGCTTGAAGACGTGCCCGAGTTTGGATTCTCGTAGAGTTTGGTACGGAAATCGGATGTATTTATCTGCTGTGTAGCGTTAGTGTGAAAGAATATAAAATTTCGAGCTTCCCATGACTTTATTGACCTGGCCGGCAACACAGAATCTGATTTATTATATGAAGACTGGTTAAATCAGTATTATGCATTTTTCTTTCAGTTTTAGTAGAAGGCTGTTGACTTTTATGGTGTATGGCTATTAGGCTTTGCTATCTCTGCTTGCTTTTCATTCAAATTCGGGACATTTGACAGCCGTGCTTTCAGTATAAAACCAGTTATAACCATTAGCACCATAGCAAGGTAGTTGTCGATGCCTTTGAAGACCCGTAGAAGATCGCGTCTCAGGATAACCCTCGCCCAGGCACCGTCGCGACGTGCGCTGCCTGGACAGGGTTGTGCGGCGCTGCGCAGACGGCTGGCGCTGAAGTACGGTAGTTTCTAAACAGCGTTCATTTTATTTTAGAGATTACAGCCGATATCCCCTAACCGTAAACTGGTTTGCTCAAAATATATTGCCGGATTGCATTTAGATTGACGACATAATTCAGATTGATAGCTTCTCGCCATCTGACACTTTGACATCAGCGAAGTGAACAGGCTGAAAGACTGTTTTACCTCTTGTGTTTATCCTAAATTTGTTTTCCAGAAGTAGGGCGATAGGAGAGCAACGGCTGGAAAGGGA
This sequence comes from Amazona ochrocephala, assembly GCA_039720435.1. Classification (NCBI taxonomy): domain Eukaryota; kingdom Metazoa; phylum Chordata; class Aves; order Psittaciformes; family Psittacidae; genus Amazona; species Amazona ochrocephala. The sequence goes on from CM077878.1 coordinate 77,744,135, forward strand.
TGAGAAGGCTGTCCCGGGCTGCTGTAGTCAGATTCCACAGTCGGACACCCGGAGATAATTTTCCTCTTCCTGCATACAGGGAATCTCCATTCCTATATTTTCAAATTCGTTGGTAACAAAGGGTCAGAACAAAACTCCCCCTGCTTATTCAGTATGAATGTGGAGCCCTTACCAGACCTTTAAAGCATCCTGCGGACGAGGACAGGATCGGGTCCAGACCAAACAGTAGTTCTGGGAAGAATATAACTTTAAAGGAAAAACTGATGAACATTCCAGAGCAGCTAATTAAGGACGGCATTTTATTGTCTGTGTTTAAATACTGATTTGCAAAACTTCTGGCAAAACTATGGCATAAAACCTTAGTAATAAAATTTAAAATGTCAAAGACTAATTGATTAGAGACGTGCAATTGCTGATCCTCTGATACATGACATTTGCTACCAGAAGCCTGAAATTAGTTTCCATAAACAATAAAACCCACTTAATCAATAGTTTGCATTTAATTCCTTTTTTATTTTATTTTTTTTTTTTTTTCTGTTGGGAATGCACCTGAAACATGCATTTTATTTAGAGAAAAGATGAAGAAATCGGTTTGAATGTTTCTAAAGCTATCAGATGTGCCGTGGGATTGGTCAACTGTGAAATATTTTGCTGTCCCTGGAATTTACAAAAGCACCCCAAACAAGCTATGAATATTATTGAATATGTATCCGTTAAATAGTTCATTTTTAGACGCTTAGCAGAACTTGCAGTACCTCAAAAATCCAGCTCCAGAGCTGAGACTGGGATGCACATTTCCCCCATGCAGAGCTCAGACAGTGGTGCACACTTCACACACACAGAATGGGCTAAGCCTGGCATTCCTGGCAAACAAACTTGTCACATGCTTGTGAATCACTGCTAGCTTGTCACTGTGCTGAAGGATAACAAGGTTGCTCACAGGCCTGTATTTATTTTCTCTTTTGCCTTTATGATTTGGGCCCATACCCACACCTAAATTGTTAATGTTCACAAATGGGCAAGTTTTCTTTTTCTGTCTTTCTGTCTTTGCACATCACTTGCAGGTTTTGCACTCTCATTACTGCAAGCTTTCTCCATCTGCTACACTTGATACTGAAACTCAACCACTGACTTCTAGGAACCCTCTCCCTCACTACTTTATTAGGTCGCTGATGGTTACTGCATTAGTCTCAAAGTCATGTAGGCTATTTAAATATCAGCTATAAAAAAAACCTGCAAGATGCATTTTGAGAGAGTACACGGGAGCTCTCCACTGCTCCCCTCAAATCCTCCCCATCAGAAACCCCAGATGAGCTGCTGTTTAGTAAGCTTCTCAAATATTCAAAGTTATCTTAAGCCAGAGTAAAAACATTGGTGTTTTATCAACTGAAGACTGAAATGCTTTGCAGTCTCAGAAACACATAAGTTTAATGCAATTTATTTTTCATAGTTATAGTGAAAGCAAATAAAGCCATAGAAATTGCTGAATAACTCTTCCACTGCACATTCAAAAGCATGGAGGACTCACTAAAGAGCGAAAAAAGATCCTTGTCTCATTTTGCATCTTAATTTTAAATAATGCATGTCCCAAGTGAATATTTACGGGTTGATAATGGGCTAGTACAAATTCTAGAAGACACAACAAAAATTATCTGCAGCCTATTCACAAACCTTTGCCATGTCTCAGTGTTTGGGGATGGGCGAATGGACTGTCTTCACCACCCTTGAATAGAACTCTATTGTGTGGGCTTGTTCCATTGGGATCAATGGGATGACATGTACAATGAGATGCTAATGAACACCAGAAATGGTAAAATCTGGCCCGGCTAAGGCATAAGGCTGATTTTATAAATTGCTTCTGAGTCTCTTGCTATACTGCTTTTTAGCTGAGCTGTTCAAACTTCAGATGTTCAGGGAGGCTTTACTATATAAAATAGGGTTTTTTTTTTGTATCATTTAAATCACATTTCCCCACCCTTAAAATTTGAATCACTCTCTGCTCTCATCTTGTTTAAAGTTGCAGCTGAAATGGGGCAGTCTGTTTCCAGTGGTGATTGCACTGCTGCTATGAACATGGTTCCACAAATGGAAAATAAAATACACCAGAGGAAAATAAAGTCAAGCACAAGTATAAAAGAGAAGAATGATGTTCAGAAAGCAGACACAGGGGAAAGGACAGTGTTGGCAATAGTCATTGCCCCACCACACCTACAAAACTCACTCCCTCTTCAGAAATGTTCATGTCTTGTGCAAGGGGGGCAGCAGTCCTAGACACAGCTTAGAGAAGTCCTGACACAGCAGTTTAACTGCAGGGGAAATGTGCTAAGCAAGTGCTTGAGACCAGGCACAGGGCTGCTTTGCTGTGGGAGGCTGGTGGCGGCAGGGCCCATCAGCGCCCTTTCTCGGTCTTCCTGTTCTTCAGCCTGGGTTGGGATACAGGATTAGAATGTGGTGTTTGACTGGAAAACCTACAAATCCATGGATTTAGCACTGAGAACTTGTGATTCTCAGCAGCTTGGAGCAGGCTTAGAAGTGCTCAGGCACAATAGTAATGAGGATCATAAAAGTACCACCTCTGTCTCTTAAAAGAGAGAGAGAGGGAGGGAGGGAGAGAAGACTAGATCCACCAACACCATCTTTTCTCATCAGCTTACAGCAAAGGTTAATCATTAACACTTACAAACTGTGCTGTTTGTTTGCTTATTATGAGGTCTGTCAGGGCCAGAATCAAACCATACTGAAGCTGAGTGATGTCTCTTGGTTTCAATAGGCTCAGAGGTCAGGCCCCTAAAATTCAAACTGCCAGCGCAGTTCCTTGCAATAACGAACCAGTGAGTACTGTAAGGAAGGGCTTAATTACTCCAATGAGATAATTCAGTTTTTAAACAAAAATGCTTTGATTGGGAGCAGGCCCTTTCATATTTGTTTCCCAAGAAGAAAATTGATTAACCAAATGCTAATAATAAGATCATATGAGAGCCCATGCCAGCCGTAGACACCAAGCTCAGCTAAGAGAGCTCTCAGTTTCTTTTCAGTCACTGATGCTGAGCAAAACTGTTTCCAGGGAAGGAGTATGAGTGAAAAGCAAGGCATCTCTGGTTTGCTACTACTGCTCCTGTAACTGTTTTGCCTGTTATTCTTTTGCATCTGAACCAAAGGTAAGGGTTCAGTAGCAGCAGTTTCATGGATCCAGTTCTAATCCAAAGCCGTTATCTCTTGTTCTTGTTCAGGAAGACATTTGGTGGCAGGAGTGCTTAGCTGGGTCTCTGGTAAACCTCTGCCTTCACACAGAACTCAGTGGCTTGAGATACTTTCAGCAAGTTTAATTTGAAGAGGAGATATGTGGGACATGAACGATTCGTTGGTCGAGATTAGTGCCCCGAGTCCTCCGCCTGGATATCAGAAGTACTGCTGGCTGGGAGTGTGGGATCGTACAGGGCCTTGGGAGCCATGGCCATTTCTCAACCATCTTGAACACAGCAAAAGAAGAAGGTGGAATGGCTCCTATGCTACTGCCTTTTTCTTTCATGTATTTTGTACATTCAGGGGGTGAGAGAGATCCAAGGTTCTTCCAGGCACAGAGATCATTCTGGAATGGGATGACTCACACACAAACAAGAAAAATTTGCCTCTTAATTGCCAGAACACCATTTCACACAAAGGTCAATAAATACTTTTTCTCATCCACTTATCATTAACTGTCCCAAACAATCATTTCCTGTAATTCAGTGAGACCAACAGACACTCAAAAGAGATGGATATCTTGAGATGTGCAAGACTTTCACTGAGGGGAGTACTGCGTAAGTAGCTAAGGCAGATGGGAAAGACTGGGCAACCAGAAGCAGAACTATAAAAAGTAAAGGGGAAGAAACAAGAAATTATATGTATTTTTAATTTTATAGCTCTGTGTTCACAGCTGCAGTGGGAAGTAATTATTTTTACCACTTCTGAAAATGAGATTCAGTTTAAAATGAAATTCATAAGTACATGTTTTGTGTTGTCTTCCCTTCTCTGTATCAGCTTTGTTACTAAGTGAACCTTTTCACCACAGGTAGGCACTTGAAATGGATAATCAGTGTGTTGCAATTCCAGATTTAAAGATATTGCTACCTTTTTCCTAAATTGCAGAGTCCTAGTCTTGAATCATTAGTGCATCTGAACCATTCAGAATGCCCTGAAGGTCTGGAGAGTGTGTACAGACATGATAGCCTGCCTGCTTTTCAGTGTTTTGATGGTTTTCACCTCCCTGAAAATCTATAGAGTCATTTGTGCACTGCAAAATTTTGAGACTTCTCAAAGTCACCAGAATTCGTACACTTAATTCCTTTAATCTGGATATTCCTGGCACCCTTTCCCATGAATTAGTATTGAAGTAAGACTTGGAGTTGCAAAATCAGCAAGTCAAAATATTAGCTCAAACTTGGCCCATTTTATTAATGAGAATAAAGACCCACTGAGCTTTATACTGGCTTACTCTGGTATTAGTAGATTAATATTAAATACATTTACTTCAGCTAATACTCACCCAGAACTCCATGCCTTTTAGAGATGAAAGTAAATTGAAATAATCAAGAGAGTTTCTTAGACATTTTAGAACATTTAGCAACAAATATTTAGCTTCCTTCAGCCTATATTTTGTATACTCTGACACTTGATTTCTGGGCTGAAAACTGTCCAAAATGGTACACACTTTCTGCAAAAACAACCCAACAAACAAAACCACTTGAAAGATATTCTGCAAAGTATGAAAAGTTCTCCTCTTTCTATTTTTTTTAATGTGGTTGTATATGTTCCTGTCCATTATAAGTCACAGCAAAACAATATAGTATTCCACAAGAGCTTTTATCCTAGTGAGCAGAAAGTGAGCAGAAAGACTGAACAAAAGAATGAATTAATTAATTAATGGATGAATGTATTAAAAAAAAGGCTCCACCTGCTCTGCTCCAAAAATCTCTCACTATACCACAGAGAGGTTTGTTACACTGACTAATAGCAAAACCTTCCTCTTCATTTTTGAACTATATGATTTGTCTGCATTTGGAGTGATTGCCAAAATGTAAACTATGTAACATAGTCTGTGCCTTTACTGATGGCTCTAATATCAGGAAATCACTGCTGTCATTGCTAAAAAGGCAACGAGGAAGGAAGGCACTCTATAAAAATGGAAGGGGAAAAGCAGATTTTTCTGTTGCTTTGTCGGACATGCGTAGCACGTTTGTTTAATCTTAAGGCTTTGCCTTGCCCACATGAACAGTTCACTTACATGTGAAGGATTTAACTTAGAATGAGCAAAGGCACTCTTTTAAGAATTTTGTGCCTGCCTGCTCTAAACCCGGCGCCTCCTTGTCTTCCGGTGACAGACTAGATATATTGTAACAAACTGCATGGGAGGAGACCTGGACTTGCCTACAAGCCCCGGCAGAGATTGCCGGGAGCTCGCAGAAGGGCTGCTCTAAAAGGAGAAACAGGAAAGGCACGATGCTTCTGTCTGCTTGTAGGGGCTATCGCAGAGCCCCACCTGTGGGACTTAAAGGAGGGAGTTGGTGGCTAAGGGGGGGAGGGGGCTGGATTAAGGGGGTGGGGTGGGTGGGATTTGTGTGTCCCTCCCAGACAAAGGGCCCTGTCCCCCGCAGGAAGGTGCTGAAATGCAAAGCGAGGTCCCAGCTCCTTTTCTCTCTCTTGGTGGCATTTGGAAGTGTAAAGCTTTGAATACCAATTGCTTGAACTGGACATATGTGAATCTCTTCTAATCCTACTAATCCTGTCCCCAAGTGCTTCTTTGTATGTGGAGGCAACACACATAGATCTAAGTGAAAGTGGCCGTAATCCTGGAAATGTGGAAAAATGTCCCAGTGTGGGAGTTGGGAGAGGGAAAAGCTCCCTAGCAGAGGGGACCCGCTGGAAAAGCATTGTGTTTGTGGGGTGAGAGAGGGGTTTCAGTGGGGGCAGGGAAGACATGAAGGAGAGATCTCACCTTCCCCGGGCTGTGAGGAGGGAACCAAACCCACCCAGCGGGAAGGCTCCCTTGCAAACAGCCATTGCACACTTGAGCAAACCCGCAGAACTGAGACAAAGTTTCCAAACGCTGGGAAATTCATCCACCGGCAGCTTTCAGCACTGTGAGCGCAGCAGGCTAGGCACTAATGTGCTGACTTCATTATTTCCCAACCTCGCCTCACTGAATGGGAGAGCTGTGTAGGGAACGGTGGGCTACTGCTCCATCCTTCCCTGTCCACAAAGATAGGGAGGGGAGCTGGGATTGCGCCCCACTCAAGGGCTCTGGCTCTCTGTCTTACGGGAGACGCTCTTACTCTGCGTAGAAGTGAGAAGCGGGCCACATAAGCAGGTGTCTTTGCCAAACACTAGCAGAGAAGTCAGCTCACAAGTGCTCAGTTGTATTATTCATTCAGCCTCTCTGAAGACTGATTTCAGGCATTGAATCCTCTATCCATACATAGGTAAAAGAATAGCCATGGGGGAAGTTTCTATGCCTTTAACTCAACGCTGAAACCTCAGCATTTGACTGGGCTGTTACTTAAAATTAACATTCACCTGGATACTAACAAACCCTGTGGGTTTCCAAATACACAAGCCATATAATTCAGCCACTTGAATTTCCCAAATGTCAGATAGTTAATTTACATTTTCTTGGCTAGTCACTGAATAAAGCATGTTTATACCCCACAGTAGATAGTGTACAAGGAAATTAATCTGGTTTTTGTATGTGCTTTCAAAAGATTTTAAAATACAGAGCAATTGATAACATTATTTGCCAGCCGAATCTTTATTTTGCTCAATAAATCTCTAGATAAAACCATGTTAGGTAAGAAAATCTAATGCTATATATTCTCTGGGAGTTGACTTTTTTATTACCTCACCAGACTTTGTGCTTTCATAAATGTCAGCTGAAATTAACCTGCTGTTTAGAGACAGTACATGGCATCCCAAAATCAGCCTGGAGACTGGGAGTCCATTATTTTTTTTTTGTGCACATAAACCTCCTGAATGTCGCATGTGCAAAAATTGAGTCTAGATCCTTAACTTGGCATGGATAAAGCAATGGCACTGTCTCTTGGAAACATGCTAAGCCAAACCCCATGACACACTAAAATAACTTCTTTAACAGGAAGAAGCTCAGTAAAGAGTTTTGCTGTGTGCATCAGAGAACATGTAGGATAAAATAGGATGAGAATAAAATGCCAGCTAAGCTTAGTACCAGTGTAGCTGCATGGACCTGACCTCACTGCTGGCCATACCACCACCACTCATGGGAAGAACTGTTACTAGTCTTGGCATTCAAGGATCACTGCAGACATTTGAAAACTGAAAGAAGGTATATTTAGATGGGATATTAGGAAAAAATTCTTTACCATGAGGGTGGTGAGGCACTAGAACAGGCTGCCCAGAGAAGCTGTGGATGCCCCATCCCTGACTGTTTAAGGCCAGGTTGGATGGGACTTTGAGCAACCTGGTCTAATGAAAGCTATTCCTGACTATGGCAGCATGGCAGGGGGAAGGGTTGGATGATCTTTAAGGTCTCTTCCAATCCAAACCATCCTGTGATTGTATGGTATCACACTAGCAATCTTCTCTGGGGGCAAAGAAAACACACAGGGTCAGGAGATCCCCAGGGGCAGGGTACACTGTCACATTTGTTCCCTCACTTTAGACTTCCCAACTGGGGAAGAGAAGGGAAATAATTTGTCTGTAGGGATGCTGGCTTAATTTGCATTAAATAGACCTGTGGTCCACGGGTGCCTGTGGTGTGGCTCCAAACAAGCACCTATTTGGTGTGAAGTGATTGTTGATAATGGTGCAAAGGAGGTAAATGTTAATGTCATACCAGGCCAAGGCAAACCTGCATTATGCTAGGTAGTAGGGATGCAGGACATGAGGCACAGTCAGGACAGGATTTAAAAGGTCTTCCTAGAAGGACTTCAAATGCTGGCCATGCCTGGGGGAAACCCAAAGGGTAGGACAGTGGAGATCAGCCTCAGCCTTATGTGTAGCTGTGCAAGGGAGTGAGCTGCTGCCAGTAGAGAAGTCCTCATTTGCAAGCAGAATCTGGCTATACACACTGAAGTGTGGCACAATGAAGAAAATCAAGCCTAGATGTTACTATCTCTGCTTGTTTGCAGTCATCTTGGCACATCAGCATTCAAGCATGGGAAAATTCCCCCCCCCCAATACTGCGTAAATCAAAGGCATTCTATCCAGGGTAGATAAGCTAGGACGATCATAGTAATTTTGATCTCTTTGATGGATTCACACCAGCTAGGGATCTGACCCTATTTCTATAATCTGCCCCAAATGCTGACAATTAGAATCTGTTTCATTTTAAATCAATGAAGCATTCATATCTTTAAAACAATTTAGTTTCAAATGGTTGCAAACAAAATGAAGAGATGTGACATCCTGTAGGCTGAAGGAAAACCACTGAAATCAGTTGGGTGAATTTGGAACTTAATATTTACTCTTGGGATCTACACAAATTCAAGAGCCAAAGGCAAGATTAGTTGGATTAGTGCTTCAGTGGTCCTTCATTATCCATTTCTCCCTCAGTGACATGATTTGTGTCTTCAGTTAACTGTGCTTATTAAATGAAAATGATGAAGGATTGAGGCAAAAGTACACATGTTGAAGGAGGATGTTGAATCTTTCTAATCTTGTTAAAATGTTATTGCATTTCATTATATATGAAATTTCACTGAGATTTCCTACATGTTTGTCCAGAGTTACGTCTCAGAGCCTTACTGTCATTGGAAAACAGAGACATGGAAATGTATTACAGTATAGTTATTTGCCAGTCAGAAGAAAAGCAGAAAGCAGAAAGCAGAATCAGGTCCACCAGAACATAGAATCATAGAAGGGCTAGGGGTGGAAAGGACCTTAAGGTCATCTAGTTCCAACCCCCTGCCATGGGCAGGGACTTTGGGTTTCTGAGTACAGACCACCTTTTATTTCCTCTGGTTTACATTGCTGTCTAGCCTGTGATAACAACCTGAGAACCACGTGTGTGTAAGAGGATCCCACACAGCCTCCTGAGGTGAAAGCAGAGGGGAAGGAGCCCTATACTGGTCTGAGTTGAGGCTTGGCTCTGCTGCAGTCACTCTCAACACTATGCTAGTTTTACAGCTATCCTGTACAAGTTGGTCCTGATGTGCTGGAGAATCAGGCTGCTGCTCTGGAAGGAAAATGTATGCCAGTCAGCCTGTGTTGTGGAAAAGTGAGAGCCATGTAAATAACTTTAGCTCAATGCATTTTTCTCTTGATACTGGAGCACCAGTTGATGTAAACTATGAGGTTAGATCCAGTCCCAGAGTAAAAAAATTTCCATGGGGCACAGGTGATACAGGGGACATAAGCATAGCACCCACTCAAGTCTCCAGTTAAGGCTGCAGCTGAATCTGAAATCATCCCATTTATTTACTCATCATACAGATAGAAACTGTGTTTCCCAGGGCGCATTTCAAATAGCCTTTTTAATAGCCTGTTAAACAAAAATAGATATGACCACATTACTTTTTAATTTCTCGCTGTTCCAAACCAGGCTTAATTAGGCACACCACAACCTTGGAAAAAACTAAGAAACAGGGAGGTGATATTGATTCTTTATTATCACTTTAATTGTCTATTCTGATGTGTTAAAACTGAAACAATCTTTCAGCTGCAATGTCTAATGAACTCCAAGATCAAACATGATCTTGCTAATTATGGAGTTAATGAGGACAAGTTCACAGGCAGAGTTAAGTTAGTAATTACATGTTTCAAAGCATCTTGAAGCTCAATAAGATCTCCATTTGGTGCTATAATGATATACATTTTGCATTTCTTCTTTCTGAACATGTTACAGAAGGGCACCCTATGTATAGTATATGCTGCTAATCATGTGCAAATGGCACAAACACGACTTCAATGAATTAGGAGACTGGTTGTTTATAAATCAACTCAACATTGAAATCTCATTTACATTTTTGCTATCCCCTGTAACGTTTTTACACACAAATAATGCCAATGTTAGCATGGGAGGGGGGTGAAATTAAATTCCACAGCATGTTTCTGAAGCCAAACCATCAAGAAAAGGCAATCAACATTTTAAATGAGCATACAGGCAACAAAATATTGAAGAAAAAGCACTACTAAATCAGGCCTTTGTACTCACATCAGCAAATGAACCTTACAGCTGTATCCATTTCAAGGGAATGCTTACAGTGGACACAAGTGGGACAGGGCAACCAAAGCAGTGCTGTGTTTAAAGCAAGTTTTTCTCAGTTTTGTCAGGAAAGCTTCTGTCCCAAATTTATTGGTTTAAGACTTTTTGTAATCTCTGTTTGCTCACTCTTTCCCAAGTTACTCTTTAAAATTTGATGGCAACCTTCAACTCCTAGTTGTACCTTCTGTCCTTGCACAATAGACATGCCTGAAGGATCTGCAAGATTTGTAATTGCAAAAAACTATGGACAGCCAAATTGTTGCACCTGCATTGCTCAGAGCAAGCAACAGTTTGTCACAGTGGCAAGAATTTGACTGCATCCAGCAAATGACCATGCTGGATTAAGTAATCCATTTCATGTGTTTCGCATTAAGCAAACCTTGTCATTTGGAAATAAAGGTCATCTGGCAACACGTTGTGATTGCTTTAGAGCTCAGGGTCCTAGACTGAGAACATTAGAGAGCGGGATAGCAGATAAAAGCTCAGGATACTAACAATGAACATGAATCCCTGCAAGGTCCAGGCAAGCAATGGAGCCTGTGGTAGTGCTGAGAAACATGGCTACCTCTTGATTTAGAGCTGTAAATATATATATATATATTTCACATTTCTCTTACAATCTCCATTCAGAGAAGTGGAGAAGACCAGGTGCACATCACTGAAATGCAATTTTATTTGTTCATCAAATCTGGTTTTATACAATGTCGTTCTTCAGGTTGTAGTTATGTGAGCTTTTTTTTTTGGCATCAGTCCTGATTCATGTGATTCTTTCTCCCTCATCATATACTCTGCCATGCTACTACAGCTGTTCTCATGACCCCTATGGCAAATCATATCAAAGAACGGATCTGGATGAGAAATAAAATGCTATGTTTTTTCTGGATTATTTTTCAACCAGGTTAGCTAATGTCCTCATTTACCACAGTGCTGCAAAACCCATTGTGCTCACACAGGAGGAGACAGACTGGAGTGGAAGTAGAGGTGTAAAAGAAATGTGGACAGGGGATAATTAGAGGTAGTTTAAACAGCACTGCCACAATATGTATCGCAGTTTCAGTTTACTGATTCAAAACACACTTTCCTACCCCAAACTGAAGAGAAAATTCTGTTTCCTAGCAACTCTCACTTCATGAATGAATTTTGCAATCTCTGCTTTTCTCCAAAGCGGAATCACCTAGACTCGCAGCCTAAGATTTGGTGAGATACCTGTTACTAAAGCTGCAAGCTAAGATGGAATATTTAAACAGAGTATTTTGGGAATAGTTTTTAAGAAACTCTTAGGTGGGATGGCAATATTAAGATGCTTTCATTTGTGGTCAGCTGACATGGAGCATCAGTTTCTACCATTTTGGCTGAGTTTTATTTGGAGATTGATACTCATGTCAACCGGGAGTTCAGGATAAAAAGTGCAATCTGTGTCACTGAAGTTTCCCTGACTGTACCCACATGGTCTTAAATCAGTCTTCAGAGCAATTTCCTCTCTTATAGCTGCTTTGTGGCCTTCTGTCTGAACACACTACGCTGCATCCTTGCTCTGGCAGTATTGGCAAGGGGAGAGAGGACAGCTCTCTCCCTTGCTGCTGCTCCTGTTCACTGCCCAGTGCTCAGCTTCCTGCCATGGTAGTCTGGTAGTGTTTCTCTTGGCCATCCTCACTTCCTCAAGCAAATTGGATTCCATTTCACAGCTCCATCAGGGAGACCTGAAATATCCCTGAATATCCCTGAAGTATCTGAATATCCCTGCAGACCCCTCTGACTGTGGAGGAGGGTAGGAAGTGCCTACTTCAGCCCCTCAGCATTGCCACAAGCTACTGTAGACACATTTTTGTTCAGCATGCTGATAATTGTTCCTCTTGTTCTGTGCTGTAGAATTCCTCTTCAGGCCTGGTCTGAAAAATAGCATGGCGAAGGAAATCAGTGAGCCTGTAGCAGTGCCAAGGGTGAACATCTTGTTCCTTGCATAGATAAAGCTCTCTCTCTGGCAGATATCTGGAGATTTGGAAATGCAAAAGGCTCCTGAAGCAGCTCCTGAGTCAGGGAAAAGATATAAGAAAGAAGCTCGACATGAGGAAAATCATGAGATCATACTGGGTAGAGTGACTCTGATTTTGTGTTATGCTTGAATAATCTGCATGAACAAAAACTGGTAAAGCATGACACCAGTCCTTTCTAAGCTGAGAGGAGTGCTGGCCATCTAATAGGTGAGAATTCTTTTCCTATTACTTATTCATGGAACTGAAAAATCCTCTAACATAATTTTAACCAAAATTATCTTTTTCCTTACAGCACAAATTCTAATTCATCTTTCAGTTAGCTTTCTACATAGTTGTGCAACAAGTCCTTTTAAGCACAGCCCCAATAGTACCAAAGGTTTTCTTATACCAGTTAAAATGGGGAATGTTTTCCCATCCTACGACGTCTTTGGTTTCCATTCCTTTCAGTGTGATTTCTGCTTTGTTCCTTTTCTGTGCTAGGAGACGATAATGAGGTTCACACACCTTCTGCTCTGGTGCTTGGAAATCTACCCTGGGTTTAGCTCAGCTGCAGTGCGCTGAGAGGTTTCCCCTTGCATGCCGCCAATTTTCAGTGCGCTCATATGTGGCTGACGCAGTAGGGGGCTAATCCCAACAGCAAACATTATACTCTTCCCCTACTCACTTACATTTTGGAATCAAGGGTAAAAAGTTCTCTTTGAAGCTCCTTTTCTCTGAATGGTCTGGCAAGCTAACATGAACTTCCCAGACTCTGGCCAGAATTCAAATGTATCGCGGTGCAGCTCAGCGACTGTAGCAATTGTTGCAGGCCCTCTCAAAGCATCAGTCTTCCTATAGGATGGGATCAGAAGGATATGCCTTTTTTTCAAGAAGTAGGAAGCCGTTTATTTAAGCACAGCTACAGACAACATTCTTGGGCAAAGTTTACTCACAGCAAATTTGCCTGTTTTTATCAGTCCGCTATCTTCAGTGCCTTATGCTGCAGCAAACACCACTGTGAAACAGAAAATAGTGATTTAATGAAATTATTTCTGATTGCCAGGCATAGGTTGAGCTGGCAAGTCTGACCAGTGCAATAATATTCAAAAGCTCATGCCCTTTTCCATTTCAATAACAATAGAGACACATTCTGTGTTCAATCTGGAAACAAATGTTGTCCATATTTGGATCTCAGTGGGAGTTACGCATGTGGAATTTGGCCCAAAGAGTCATGTTGCAAGATGCTGTTTCCCTTGCACTGCTCCAAATTTTGGTTCTTGCTATTTGTAGACAAATAACAGCTGACTGTGACAGAGGCTGTGCTGAAGGAAGTATCTGCCTGAAAACAGATTTTTGCTGCAGATGTGCATGTGGACGGAACAGAATAATGCTACTGATCTCTTGGGGGTTACTCAGAACTGGATTGGCACAAGAACCGCATCTGTTGTATATCACCCTGGATGGGCATTTTTATACCAGCTCCTTTTTACCAGTTCCTTGAATTCATAGGCAGGTCTTCCTTCTAGGGCTGATTTTAAAGAAGAGAGACAATATCTGAAACGTTATACATTTGCAATTGTTTCCTATTTTAGTCTGATTTTATTGTAACACTAGTAAATTTTCAGATTAAGTGTACTGTAGAAAATTGGATGATGCTTTATGCGGTTGGTTTCAGTTCTCTGAAACCAGGAAAGTAAAAAGGATTACATGCAGGCATCTGGGGAGGAATCTCCTTTCTTCCTCACATGCAGGAAGGGGGAAGCTTTCAATAGGACTAATTCAGAAGGCGGCCTAACCTTCATCAGTTTAGAGTTGGAAATGTGCACATGTTCTTCAGTGTGCACATGTTTTTAGCTGTGAATGTTGCTCATTTATGTTCCTTTGACACTCACAGATACATGCATAGTGGAGACAAAATTTTGTATCAAGAGTGGAGTTGGGTGACTAGGATACAGTCCTAAAAACTGGGAAGCAAAGGGATGATTCAACTCAATTGAAAGAACAACTTGCACACGTGGCTTTCACCGACTTGGGACGGACAGGATTCCTGGGCAGGGGGCAGCACTGCTTTGCAAGAGGATGAAGGCAAGAGAGAATGTTGTCGTTTACCTCTGAACTTTTTCACCCAGGCAAATCTACTTTATGAATTTGACACAAAATTTTAAGTAGATTGGGATGAACCAGACTTCATTCAGAGGTGAATTTATTAGTGAGCAGATAATTTTCTTTGGTACTTCTCTTTCCATGCTACATCTGCAACTGAACCTTTGGCTCAACAAGAAATCCTTGAGAGCAGTGTGTTTCTCCCTTCCTCTCTTTGAGCCATAAGAGGCCACAGGACATCAAGGTTAACAGCTCCACAGTCAGGCAAGCTTGAAAGTGATGTCTTTGTTTTCTCATGTGGCTAACATCTCCTGGACTTCACAGATATTCTGCTTTACATTATTACAGGTAGGAGCCTTGTTACTGGTCTTTACCTTGTCATGTTTTTCCATACAGGAAGCTCTTTGTGGCAACTCATTTACAGTGCAATATTCTTGAAAGCTACTGCATAAATATGGCTTTGGACCTGAGAGCTGCTGGTGGACCATGATCCTTCTGAATCCATTTTGATCACCTAGAGCCACTCCAGTGATGCTGAGCTATTATTGGAGGTGAGCAAATGCAGAAGTACATTTCTCCACTGTTCTACATAGCTACTCCGGGGACACTTCACAAAGTTTATGTAAATAGATACAACTGTGAAACATTCAGCAGTCACTGCGAGGTGTATAGCCTTAGCCTCGGCAGTTCTTGGGCATTGCTGTTAGAGCTCCCAAGCACACTCCCAGCCTCCCAAACTCTGCACATGGAGAAGCACATGAAGAGGCTACTCCTACCTAGGAAGACATTGTACTTTTCTGGCATGTTATGTGTTAGTTTTCAGGTGCATTACACTGATGAGAGCAAGAACTTCTCTGCTCTTGAAGGTTCTACCCTCTATAAGGCTTAGAAATCCTTCCCGTGTAACTGCCTTTTCAGTTTGCTTGATTACTTACCAAGGTCTTTATTTTTTCTTCCAGGGAAAGGAGGGAGGAGGGGACTTTCTCCCTAGACCCCCTTGTTCTCTCTGTTTTCCTTTGAATGTTGCAGTGTGGTTGGTTTCCCCCCTCCCAATGTGCTCGGATAACCCAAAAGAAAGAGAAGTTTTCTTTTTTTTTTCCTCCCTTTTCCCTGAAGAGATGGGGGGGTTGGGGAAAGAGAAAGATTAAGATGTAAGCTGGCTAGATAAGCCTGGAACTGGGTTTATTACTACTGGTGAATGAGAGTACAAGGATATAAAAGCAAACCTGCTTTACTGGAGCTGGAGCGAGGTTGGTGGGAGACCTACACTGATTGTGTGCCACTCTGAGAAGGGATGTTTCATTAATTACACATTAACTATGTGCACTGAGGAGGAGGCAGAGGATAAAAAATGCAGATGTTTCTGCTGCCCGACAGAATGAAAACCACTCTTGATCCTGTCAAAAGAACATTTTGAATCAAAGGGCTCCACAGAAGTGGAAGAATGAGTTTTGTGGCTGAGTGCAATGGTGCGGCCTTTTAATCATTAAACCCTTTTATAGCGGTAAAATGAACATCCATTGTCATGGCCACTCCAATGGGGCCATCGGAGCTGCTGAAAAGGGAATGCTTTACGAAGGGCACTAAAACAGGACACAACCAGCCCCGCTGCTGGATTTCTAAAGGTAACAACAGCAGTGCATGACAAAGAATGAAAAGACAGCCCAGGTTGGTTTGCTTAAATTACTTTCCTCCCCAAGCCCTCCTTACAAGCTAAACATGCACCAGATATAATGAGCATTAGGACTTCACAGGCTGGCAGTTCCCCTCCTTTGTTTCCTCAGAGTTTTACTGTCTTGGTTTAATTTTTTCTGTTCTTTAAGTGAAGGCTCCTTAGGAAAACGGATTGAAATGTTGTTTTATTCTTAATCACTCTCTACAGCTGTAGTAAAGGCATTAGCATTGTGGGACGAATGATCCTCTGTTTTTGTAGCCACACCACC
The DNA here is from genome assembly GCA_039720435.1 of Amazona ochrocephala. Lineage (NCBI taxonomy): Eukaryota > Metazoa > Chordata > Aves > Psittaciformes > Psittacidae > Amazona > Amazona ochrocephala. Next base: position 77,760,367 of record CM077878.1, read on the forward strand.
CCCACCTCCCCAAGTTTGCAGGGACAGCAACACTTTGAGACTGTTTTTCAAATAAAACTTCTCCAGGTCATTTTTAGAAAGCAGACTTAATTTTAATTTGTCAGGCCACGACCCTGGAGTTTTAGTTATATCCATTCCCTGCTTCTTGCTTCTGCTTCCCTTTAATTTCTCAGTAGAAATGATTCAATAAACTATTTCTCACATCAGTCTAGGAAGAATTGAAAGATTTATTTCCCAAAGTTCATATAAGCCTTGGAAAACCATATTGTCAGGTTTTTTGGAGCAGAACCTGTCAGAGACAAGTAACCTCATTTCATGGGGAGTTTCATATCTAGGTTTTGTTCCAACAGGAAACAAAAGGGAATCAAATCCTCGCACCTAGGTAATCTGACGGACACCCTGGTACCATGAATCTTGACATTCTGGACTGAGAAAGAAGCCAGAAGATGATGAAAGCTAAAGATAGCAAGGCTTTCTGGCTCCCAGCCAGTCATCCAAATGAGCTGCTGTGGATCTGAGCACTTTGGGAACTCTGGCTTTGGAGGAAGAGGAATATCAACTAGTCAGAGACTTCCATAACATCAGCAATTTGCTGAATTTGAATGCTGAACTCTGAACAAACTCTGAAAATATGTCAATGCGGCTGAATCAGCAGAATGGGATGAAAAATATTTTGATAGACTATTTTAGACTAATTCTTTGCAAATAATTTCTAGGGTAGGAGTGATGTTGAGAGCTTTATAATTTCTGTGCCATTTGGAATGCAAATGTATTTGAAATACTGAATATATTAATCCTTATATCAAATATAACAAGAAGTGAATAAGATTTCATAGGATCCCTGGAGGCTACTGTGTACTAATCAGACTGTTTAGCTATGAATGCTATTTTATTTTTAGTTAAGGAAGGAAGAAGAAAAAAGGTGCATAATTACTATAATTAATACAATCTATCTGAGCCATGTGTTTCTTATGTAAAGGGAAGAAGCCTGGAGAAAGTCATCAGGAATGTCCATATGAAGATAAGAGCTTTATGGCTCATCATCTGTGAGGAGGTTTGATGGGATCATTCCCTGGGTATATTGCTGCAGGAATTGTCAGCACCCTTCAGCCGGAGCCAGCTCTTCGAAGCTCTGGAGATGTCTAAAATGTGCAGAAAAGTTCTTCTTTGCAGACTTGTCACATCCTTTCTATCAACTAAAAAATTCTCAAAGCCACGTTTTTGGAGGGACTCAGACTGTTTAGTTAACTCTCGCAGAGGCTGTGCGACTCAGTGTTTTGCTAGAGAGAAAACACAAACCCCTACGTGAGGAAGTAGCACAGTAGAAAAGAAACTGTTTTGTACAGAAGTAGCAAAGACAACAAGTGCCATAAAAATGCTTCTTCCCTGGCAGCAATCCAAAGGGGCTGACTGACAATTCTGGGTGCAGCTCCTAAGGGCAATGAGAATCCAGCTGAAAACAGGAGAGGATGGCAGAGTGAAAACAAAACTGCTGGGAGGAGTGACCCGCAGGAAGCATTAAAAAGAGCTATTCAGAGACTTTCTTTAGAATTATAGGTAAGTTAAAGGTGCAGAAGAGTGCCTTTGTGCCTAGTATGTTTGGCTAATTATACAGTTCAGGAAAGGGCTTGAACACCTCAAGTCACTGATAAAAATTGATTCAGTATCAAACATGGCTGTTAGATGATAATGAGAGAGAGGAAGATGATGCCCAGCCCAGTTCCTATTCAAAATAATAAAGGCACATGTTGGCAACATCTTGCACTACCCACAAGGGTAAGGATGCTATAGTGGACTGAGCTCAATAAGCTCTAGCCTCTGGCATGGGCTTCATAAGGACAGAGTGTGAAGCACCAACAGCTCAGGCTGTGTACACTGAAATTCTGCACTGATGCTGACCTAGAATCATGCTTATAAAAGTGAACATTGATTTAAAGTATTTCTAAGTTTTCTTGGTTTTCCATGGTAAAATCAAAGTGTTGCAGTTGTCATCTTTCTGTTTTGCCTGCTCTGTGTTATCTATAATCTTTTTGCTGCATTTTCAGAAAAACGTTTAAAATTAAAATGACAGCTTCCTATTTTAGCATCAGTAGTTCCTTGCTTCAGAAATTTCTGGGGTGAATGAAGATGCAAAGAGAGCTAACATGAGCATGGTCCAAATTAAATGAATTCAGAGATGTTATTCTGTGACTGCAAGTAGGGAGGATGCTTCCCCTATCCTGGCTGAGCTAATATTGCTGCCTTTGCTGAATCACACCAAATGAGCCCTCTGCAGCTGCTAATAAGCAGCAATGCACCAATCCTTTGTTTTGGCTGTGGTCCATCTACCAAGCAGACTAGTGCTTCTAATCTCCTTCATTCTGACACCTCCTTGGTAGGATGGCAAAACATCCTATGCTGATGGTTGAATCAGGCAGGTGGATCTGTTTAGCTGGAGCTGAAAATAAATAATGCATCTCCCAAGTAATTACAAGTAAGGTAAAACAGAGGTAAAGAAAATGAGACAAAGAACTGTAACAAATTATTTCTGCATTCAGCATCCTAAAAGCATTTCCAACAAGACATTTTGATGCTCCGCATAGGTCAGGTTAGGGCACCCTCATTTTCAGAAATGTTATGCTTCGAAAGTCGGGTGTCTCAGTTTGGTCATCTAACCAACAGCAGACACTCCCCCAGCTCCTGCTGGCTGTGAAAAACACCCTCCCAAGGCTTTGTCAGAGATGCAACAAGTGAGGGAGTTAAGAAAGTCACTTGTTTGTAAACAAAGCATTTTACAATGCCTTGCAAGACATTTTAAGTTAACCTATGTTGCATAAAGCTCCTCAGGAATCTGTCGCAGAAGCAGCAGCCCACAAAACAAAGTCAATTCTTCTGCTGCACTTTATTCTGTTGTTATGTTAAAAGCAATGAATTTATTTCCCCCTCCCAGCCCTCCCCCAACTACTGCAGCCCTGCAGTAAATCAAAAAGGTAAACTCTCATTCTTATTGTGCAGGGCTTACTTCCAGGCCTCTACAGTTTCCACAGTAACTAATTAGAAATTTGCATCTCTAAGAGAGAATTATTTAATACCGATGTAAGCCCTTTTATTCTTTGGAGCTTGGCCTTTTGCTACTCAACTTCTGGTAGATGTTGGGCCTTAAGGTCATACTGTACAAACTCTGAATGTAGGTGGCCCTAGTCTTGCTTTTTTTATTTCGGATGATTCATATCCTGTGAAGAAAATGTCTTGCCAGGTTTTTGTTGAATGGCATGGATTTGAAAGGCAGCACCCAATTCATTTAGTAGCCATTTGTTTTAAACTGTAACATCTTCCCCATTCCTCATTAGCTAACTCTTGTGTAATTGAGTCATGCATTTTTAGCCTTGTTAAACCAGTGGAGTTAGGTCACACTGATGCACCTTTCCCATTAGTTCCATTTGCTGCCCTGGCTCTCTGTGTTTAAGCAGGCCTTTTATTTCGCATGGCAGGAAGGAAAAGCCTCGAATACTCCAAGTGCACAGACATGTGTTTTATAGCTCAGCCGTAGGTACTGTAAATCCAAGATACTGTCCCACAGTCTCAGAGAAGATATAAACACTGAGAAAGGAGGAAATGAGGCTGCAAACTGAACAAAAGCCTTCCTTCATGTTCATGCTAGAAAATGGCCTGGAACAGTTTTTGTCCCAGACCAGCAAGTACCCCTCACACAGCTGTGCTACCTCAAGCTTCAGCTGACTCCAAAAGGCTTTGCATCAGGCTTGCAGACTGTTTGCCAGCTCAGCAACTTTTCAGCTATTGCACATTTCTATTAATGATCTGTCAAGAAAGAAGTGCAGCCATCACCATCCCTTTCCACCATCACATGGATCTTACACATCCTCTCCTGTCCAAGCCTTATACTGCAGTACCTGAAAGGACTTCAGTAGGGCTCATTTTATAACCCTGTAGTTGCGTCATTTTGTAATTCTGAAATCTAATATATATCATGTTTAAAACATTACATATATAATCTAGTTGTATGTGTATATATACAATGCACACACGTACACATACATGTATCTATACATACATATATAAAAGATTATATAACGTTGTAATGGAAGAGGAACGGGGATTCTGGTTTCTTCCCCTTGCAATTATTTCCAAAGAAGACATCATAATGGAAGAGGAATGACTGCCTCAACCAATAACTTTCTAATTCTGGAGTTGTAGATAATCCATTATTGTAACCTAACGTAACTTCAATTAATTGAGATTGAAATAAATTGAACTTGAAGAGCACTTCCATTCATAATGCTGTATGTAATGGAGGAGGTGTTTGAGAGGTGTAAGAATTCTGCACTTTTGTAAGTTAACCAAAGACCCAATTTTTAGTTCTTTCTCCAGAGGAATCCTGAATTTAGAAGCAAACCTGAAACATTAAACACTGCATGCACATTATGATCCAAGCTTTGTGAAAGACAGCTGTTGTGGTTTAAGCCCAGCAGTGCACCAGCTACTAAGAAGGAGAAAAATGACTGCTACTGCTGAATCCAGGACAACAGCCCAAAAACATAATTATGAACATCCTGGGCAAGACACCAAATCCATCTCAGTGAATATACAGCTCCAAGAGTCCTGATGCATGAAGAAGTGTCAAAGAGCAGAAATGAAATGCTCTTTCTCTGCACAGTTCTGTGGTGCTGTGAGTGATTCTTAACAAAAATGCCTTGTTTATGTTTCCTGGTATAGTCTTATAGTTTGATAGTTTCTTCTTCCATGAGTTTGCCCAGCTGCTTTCTGAACTCTAGTGAAATTCTTACACCCAGCCCATCCTTACATGGGTATTGATCTCTTTCGAAGATGCTTTCCTATGGCAAGTATTAAGAAATTATATTTACCTGGTATTTATTCTAACCCATTGCTTCTTACATTGGAAAAAATGCCTAGAGCTTTTATGTTATTCATCATTAATACTATGATTCAGCCCTATGGTTTTACTGTCTTTTGTCAAAGACTGGATCTATATTTAATATTTATAGGTTAAGATCAGGATTTGTAGCCCCAGTTCTCACAATCTCATGACTCTTGCTGTGACTAAAGAATGCAATCCAGTTGCCTACACGCAAGCATCTAATCCACTTAGGAAGCTTTAGGGCATCCTATATGGTTACCAACTGCTTCTCCAGAAGGGCCACTGCCTCCTTTTAGGTCTGTGTCAATTTGCCACCCCCTTGTCAGTCCACTGAAGTGCCCCTCCAAGGCAGCACCTGTCTGATGATATTTTTAAAAGGTTACTAAAGTGTGATATTTTTCAGTGGGATCTGAAAAGCCTTTGCCTGTTGCAGTCTAGGATTATGCTCTCTCTTCTCTCTTACTATTGAATAGGAAACACCACATACAAAACACTAAGCAAGTCAAAGGAGAAGGATGGGACTGGCAGAAATCTGCCAGTGGCCTAACAACTTCCTCAGAGTCAATTTATTACGAAAGCAAACAAAACATGATGTAGAGAGATCATCCAGGTTCCTGTGCCTCATTCTGCCATGGTACCAAGCCACATCTGAAGAGATAACTTGAAAATGTGTCTTTTGTTGCCGGTTAGATACTAATCCAGTAAAAACTCAACACTATTAAGGCTGGCAGTTCAAGAGGCTAAATAGAGCTCTACGAAACAGAGAAGTTTTTAATAACATTTGTCACATTTTAAACTGCTTGTAAGAAAATAGTCTTCTTTTGGATAAAAGGAGGATTTCATAGTCAAAAAAAAAAAAGAGATAAGTTTAACAATAGTGCTGAAGTTCATGCTAAGACCTAAGAACTCCTGTCACTTGTTATGTGATTATGTGAACAGCCAGAACATATCAGTGATTTTCAGTAAAAAAATCTGACTTAATACCTTTAAAATGGAAGGCAACAGTTATAGATATATAAATAAGTATGGAAGAAGACAGGTATATACACCTACAAACCCACCCATGTCTACGAATTTCCTGTTGAATTGGCTTGGTAACTGTTCAAGAAATTCTTCTGACTTTCGAAATCAAACAAATGGGCATCTTTGGGATGAAGCAGGGCCAGCAAAAAGCCTCCTAGGAAAAGTTATTATCCCAGCTAGAAACAATTGCTTCTATCTGATTGAATGCTGAGTAGCTCTTTGGTTCTGCCCTGGTCACTTGTTTGCTTTCCTGAACATTTACTGAAATGGATGTTTCCACTTGGGCATGTGAGCAAGTGGCTATTTGCTTGCATGGGCAAATGATCATAAACAAGGCCACCCACTTCCCCTCCCCCTCTTAATTTTGGGATACTTTCTAAAACTCCTCCTTTCCTTCTAAAGGACTTCCTTGTACCTATGCACAAATAAATCATACCTTGAAAACTGTCAAAACCAATCAGATGAAACTCTTCCCCATGAGCCTTTCATACAGTGCTCTCCAGCAACTGAGAACAGGAAGAACCAGGGAATTTCAGTTGTGCCTGCATCCAAATCTCAGCCACTCATCCCATTCACGGCACAGCCAAAGTGGAGGAAGTCCTCTGACATGAACCATCAGACTGTCTGACTGCCAATCACCCGGCTGCAGCTCCTAGGACACAGAGAGGCATTAAAATGGGAATTTCTCATTAAGAACAACCCACCTTCACACAACCCTCTCCAAGGAGACACCTCCATTCAGGCCACCTCATTAACACCTACTTGTTGAGAGCAATTAGGCTGTCAGGTAGAAGAGTGGGTGTGGGACAGGGAGGTCCAGCCAGCTTTATGTGGCTGGGATTACCCAGCAAGGTCCTTAGAGTGAAGCTTGGCAGTGCAGGCACCTTCACAACAGAGCAGGAAACAGGCTTTACAGCTAAGGGAGAAGGAAATGCATAACTAAGGGTATCTAATTAGATAGATTAGTAGTTTTTTGTGCTTTGGATCTTCCATAATCCAATTAGTTAAACTATGCTTTAATAGCAGGATCTTTCGTTTTTTAATTAACAGCTCATGTAATTATTATGGAGAGTTACTACTTTCTAGGTAAGATTTCATGCCTTCCACCATGAGTCTGGTGCTGACCTTGCTGTCCTCAGTCCTATCACAAGAAATCCCCTCATCTCCAGACCTGCATCTCTAAAATGTAGCCAGAAAACAGCTTTATAATGCAGATTTCAAATGTCTCCAGTTGATTTCATTGAACAACTCTGGCCTGGGATCAGGCAAGCTATCACCAATCACACCACCAGCAAGAATGCTATAAAAAATAATAATCTCTGTCCATAACGGTGAATACACACCCTTATTTGATTCAATGTTGCCTGAAATGCAGCTTTTTGTAATTACAGAATTCAGAAACTGTTTAAAAACGTTATACAGATGCTTGGGGAAGAATTCTCGTGAAAATCACTTGATAATACTGCAAGGCACTGGGTGGTCAGACAGGAGTTCATCACCACAGAAGCTGACCACCTTGATGCAGCTCATCTCAGTGCTTGCAGACAGTCCAGCATCAATCTCCACAGTCAGGACAACAGTTTCTTGTCTTATTGTAAAAATAGCACATCCAGCATAGAACCTTCAAGGAAATCATACTGGACTTGTATCCCATGTGATATTAATATTACATTAATACCAATAATATCAATAATATCAATACATTCTTTCAATAAAATGTGGCATTTGACAAATAATTTTCCGTTTTTGGCATCTGAGCATGAAAGGTCCTGAAATTCATAGCTGCTATATATGTACGCCATGGGTTCTAGGAAACCTAACCTCAATATAAAATGCCTCTGCACGCAGGTGTGGTATAGAAAACTAGACAGAGTAAGCAATGATAAATTTCTGTTAAGTTAAAAAAGACAGCAGAGAATACTGTGACAAGTATGAACGTTGTGTTGTTTGTTTAGGTTTTGTTTTCCCCAGAACTGAATTTAGCTTCAATTTAACTCGTTGTGCTGACCCCTTGCAATTCACATTTGAAATAAAGCAGACATGGCCATGAAGGTTTCTGCATTTTGTTTCACAATTTGTGACCTGAAGGGAATGTTAAAAAGGCATGTGAAATATTTACCCATTCCTGTGCCCACACCACCATTGCCATGTCTGCCGCAGCAGCCTGCAGGGATGTGGTGCTTACTCCCACCCATCACTTCACAGGCCAGTGGAAGATGTCCAGTTGGTTTTAATGATGGCAGTAGTGGGCTGGCTTACAGACTGGGCACTTTATCTCCTTGAACATCCTTCTAATTGGAGCTATATGCCATGAATTAGTATGCTGCCAGGGTGATCTGGCAGCTGATGCTCTGTTCCAGGACATTTTCATACTGGGATAGTACAGGATGGGATCTTTAAGCAGCTTTAACCTGGGAAAACTCTGGTGTAGAGTAGTGGAGCCAAAGGCCGATGAGGGTTCAGATGTGCCAAGGATGCTGCTCAGTGCATCTCTAAATATTTCAAGAGGTACCAGCTGACATAAGGAGGCCGTTATGTAAATTTTCATTATTACATTACAGTTCTGCTTTTCAGACAGTTCAAGTTGCTGCTCTTATTGAAATCCTCAGTATGGTTCACACACATTGTCAGGAATAGCTGCCTGAGTGAAAAAAACAAAACCAGGAAATCTAAACCTGAAGCCAACTACCGCCTTTTCCCATTTAATTCTTATGAACAACCAACATTTTAACCGATTTTTTTTTAAGCCAACATGCCATGTTCCTCTGCTGCAATCTAATATGCCAAGTGTTCCTCACCAGCCCTGTGTTTTCAGCTGAGTCACAAGCCCTTTAACTCATGTGAGGGCTACGACCAGCTGCTCCACCTTAACCATCCTTACCCGTATTGTCAGAGGCAACTAAAATGTGCAGTACCGGAGGGGTGGGAAGCAATTCTCTCTAGTTCAGAGCCTGGTGCTCCTGCATCTGGTCAGATGACTTCTGCAACTTGAATTATTTGCTATCAAAAAGATCTGTGTGCTTCCTGCACCACAGCTGTGACAAACCTTCCTGAGTCTGCTGTACAGCACCGAGAGCTCTTTAAGGTCTGCAGCAATGTCCCTGTAAAGTTCAAGATTAAAATAATAGTTATAAGAAAGCAAACAAACATCATAATCTGGGGAGAAAAATCCCCAGCCACCTCCTACTTGCCACTGCATCCCAAAGAAATTATGCTGTTCCTCTTTATAAATAACAGGGGTGTGCAACGTGTCATTCCTATTCAGTGTTTGTGGGTTTTTTGGTGCTTATTGATGCTGCATCTGTTTTGTCAGTGCGTCAGCTAATGGAGAAAGTTAATTGTGTTGGTTGTAAGGCCACCTGTCACACACATGCCTCATTTCCATACTAATAGCCCAACAGTGGCAGGCAGTGTACTCCTCTGCAGTAACATACACAGCCTCTTTGGCAACCTGGGCCAAATGTGCCTATGCAGCAACTGCAGCCCTCTTCTCTGAATGCCTCCAGTGTTGTGGCAACTGAGCCCTGTATTAACCCCCTGCAGGCCTCCCCAGCCTGGAGGGGTTCTTTAAACCCTCACAGACATGCCGAGCATCACTCTTTAGCATGGGAGGACAGCGGGCAAAGCTCTGCTTCCTGATCAGGTTGGGCGTCTTGTGCCCTCCCTGGCCAGTTGAATATTTTGCTCCCTCTACATTATCAGATTGGGTGCCCATTGCCAGCAAAACCTGGCGAGCGCTGTCAGTAGTGATGCTCACATTGGTGGCAAGGGCTGGTTGAAAGCTCATCTCTTTTGTCCCTTCTGTTAATATTTTGAGCAAGAGAGACGATGAAGATTGGAGCCTGGGAGAGGAAACATGCCCATGGCTGAGGCAAACACTGCACTGGGCTGCAGTGGGTCTCAGAAAGACATGAAAACAAATTCACTTTGGTGATAGAGCCAATGCTAGAAAAGCTATAATTAATGAATATTTTATTTTAACATATGGGAAACTATTCTACTCAGCCAAATGGTCATAGGTTTTCCTTCCTTCTTTCTTTCCACTCCTCTTTTCATATAGAAAATTACTCAAGTAAAGGGATTTACTTTGAGATACCAAGCTTGCTCTTGATCAGAGTCCATAACTCTCATCCATGTTTTCCTCCAGTCTGTAAAAATCCCTCTTAAACCTCTGACAGACTTTACACTAAAGGCATGCCTCATGAAGTGATACCTGGCATCTTGTTGGTGTAAAGGGAAACAGGTCTTTTTGCTTTTTAAATCACTATAGATGAAATTAGTAATGCCATATGCAGTTATTGGGCTTGCAAAGGAATGTCCCATAGGATAAGACAAGCAATGAGTCAGCTGCTACTCCTTTGCATCCTCTATCTGCAAGCATTTTAGATAAAGCAAATACTTCAGATGTAAAGTATCACATAAAGGTATAACCCAGTGATACAGAGAATACTGTGCATGCATCATGGTCAGGAATAGAAGTGTCTATATCTATCATGCATGAAGGAACTAGCCAGAATATCCACTGCTCAGTCCCTCTGAGATGCAAAGATGGAAAAAAGCCCAGGGAAGAGGCAGAGGTATAGCACAGACTCTCACCAGGCTGAAAGCAACTGGGTTTCATGTGTAAAACTACATGGTTGCAGGGATTTTCCTCTTCTGTACTGAACCCCTTCAGAGGTGCTTGCAAGCATCTGTTTGGTAGCTGCTGGGGGTGTCCAGCTCACCTGTGGGAGGGGGTTTGGGAGCCTCTGGCAAGCCTCTGAGCAGAGAGCAGGAAGATTTGGGCATGCACTAAGCCAGTGTGGAGGGATTCTTGGCATCAGGAATGGAGAGGTACCAAAGAGCTCATCCCAGATCTCAGGCCAGACTGGCCCCATATCATCAACGTTGTCTAAATAATGAAGGGATGAAAGATGGGCCATTGCACATCATACCTTGTGTTGACACTTCGGGAGCTAAACCCACACAAACATATGGTTTGTTTAACTCATGGGTTAGTATTTTCATTTTCTTTAGGGTTTTGAGCTCAGTCATTCACGTTTTCTGATTTCCCACAGAGACCATGCAGGCCAGAAGCCTTCTCTTACTGAAGCAGGATGTTTCACAAGCATAGAAGCTTTCAGATGAAGTCTAAGCAAAACAGCAGCTGGGAGGAAAGCTGACTACACTACCCTATGCACTACCAGAGCCGGTCTATGAAATAAAACAATGGAATTACTTTCAGAAATTCTGCAGAAGAACCAAACTGTTATACAAAAAAAAAAATATATATATAAACCCCATGTCTGCAGATTTTTCTTGCTGGCTTGTCTTACACACTATGTAGTCAGATCACCCTGCTTGTTAAACAACCCTGGTTAGTTTGAGAGAGTTTGGGCCATAAAATGGGCAGTCTTTCAAGGCTGATATGTCTCATCCTTGCTATGGCTGGTTTTATGGAGAACAGTACTTCAATGTATTTTGGTGTTGAGGTTTGTTTATTTGTTTCATGTGGATTGGCTGAGTTAAAACATCAACCAAATATTTACAAATGCTAGAGCTTTATAACCTGTTCATCCGTGGGACAAAGGCTGCCTCTTCAGGCTGTGTACAGACTAATAGTTTGCATTTGGCTGAAACAAGAGGTTTATTCTAAAAAAAAAGATAGTGGCAGTGCCGCACAGACTTCCACTGTGAGAAATGGTGTCTGTCCAGATTGCTTTGGAGTGTACATGGCACTTGGAGTCATGCTGCTAAGGAGATGAGCTTCCCATTCCCCCCACTTCAGCAGAACAGAGCTACCCTACACTCTGAGTAGGTCTGAGGAATTCTCTTCTAAGTCTTCTACCTTCTCCCTGTGTGGCTGTTATTTTCTTCCCTATGGAAAGGGAGTAAAATCTGTACCTCCTGTATCTGTGCACATGCTTTTACCACCTCTCAGCTACACAGGAACATGAAGAACTGATATAATGCTGCCTTCTGCAGCATTAAGCTGCAGAAGCTGGGTAGCACAGGGCAAGAGCCACACAGTAATTTCCAGTAGATGCCTAGCCTCAGACCCTATCTGCTCTACAACCTAGACATAGCCACGAAGATTATCAGAGCTTCGAGGCCAGACCCACAAGAATCCTTTAATATGAACACAGACTCTGGCAGGCTAAAATGTTCAGAGAAATCTTTTTCCAGCAGAGTACAACCTTAGACATGGACATCCTCAGCTCCTGACATGAAACTACGGGTTACAAATGACACCAGCAGTGTGGCCAGCCTTTCTGTGAGACTTGTATTTTGATTCCTTGTTTAAACCTTGCGTCTATTGAGATCACAGTGGTAACACTTTGACCAAACTACAGGATTCAGTTTCCCACCCACATTCTTAAGCCTTTTGCATCAAAAGCTCTCCAGCATGAAGTCTGGCTCTTTCTAGATGTGTGCTTAGACAGAAATAGCTTTATTTTATACACACGTGCATTTCTATATGTGTGTATATATACACTTGTATATGCTAAAGTAATCTATACATGTCTATAAATAGTTAATATACAGTATATTTATAAATACTGAAAACAAATATTGTTTCTAGAAAAGGTAGAAGAATTCTTTTTGCAAAAAGTAGTGGTCTAAACAAAATCAACACATATTTTTTACTTTTTCAACTCTTCTGTTTTCTTGAGAACAAAGCCAAAGTTGAAAACCTGAGTTTGAGCTCAGTAGTTCTTCCCTCTCCCACCAAATAATAACATTTACTTTTGCTGTTACTTTTTTTTCCACAGAAATATATACATGCTTCTGAGCCAACACAGTAGGTGACACGGTGCTTACATACGCATCCACCATACTGCAGGCTGTGTTTTCTTCACAGGCCTTCTGAGATTGTGTGATTGCATATATAACCTGGCTCCACACAGTGTCAGTATTGTTCCAGCCCTTTTTTTTCCCCACATGAGTTTTTATGCTCAGCATATCTTAGCATTGTGAACTCAAGGCTTTCTAAAGAAGGGCTCAATTTACCCCTGATTTACCCCTATAAATCAGCTAATAAACCATTGTCAGCACTGGTGTTGTTACACTTCATGGTGACAAAAGGGACAGAATATGCTGGTACAGACAGAGGCATTCCAGCATTGAGGATTAAAATGAGCAGGACCCTCCATATTATGAGGATGCAGGCGGATAGTCTAAAGAAGAAAAACCTACATGGTAAGCCCTACATGCATGATTTCCACTGCTGCTTCACTTTAATACCTGCCACCAGTGATCAGCCAGACAAGCTAAAAGAAACAACTTGCTTGTAACACAGACACTCTACCTCCACTTACTATCTTTCTTTAAACTGTTTCTCTTTCTCTGCATGTTCACTCCTTTACATTGCTATTTCCACAGGTCAGTGTACTCAGTCAGAAGTCTCTTAAAGGCACCATCTTGGATCAGGTGAGAACAAAACTTTGATTTTCTTGTATAAAGTACCTACAACAGAGATTAGATTGAAGGTGGTCTAATGATGTGATTTTCCTCCCTACCATGGAAGCAAGAGAGTGGAGCTTCAAACCTGCCCTCTGCCACCAAACCACCTCTCTCCTATCTACCCTCCCCTGGGTGACATTTGCATAGGAAGAGAAGCCATTTCTGCCAGAAAGAAGTGAGGAGGAGCCTGAACCTTCAGGATCAGGGATGCAATTAGGATTTTCTTCTTATTCTGAACCTGTTGCGCGCATGGGGCACCACAGTCAGGTGCAACCCCTTAACCAGGGCTCATAGTCATGATACTGTGGTTTTTTAATGATTATGAAGGGCTCCTTTCAGCTGCTTTTAATGACAAAAGGAAGTCCAAACTATTCAGTGTCTGAGGCCTTAATTATGTCCTTTCTGTCATCGCATTTTCCCAAATAAAAATTTCCTAGTGGCACAGAAGGCAAGCAAAACAGAAGTGTGTGATTAACATTTGATGTAGTTTAATTTTTCTCCTGGGAAATCCTTATCTAGAAATGCTATAGTTGCTTTAGGTAAACCTAGTGATAAAGCAATCATCTAATTGCTCACCCAGCTGTACCAGGAAGGACCTGCTAGGTGGTCCGTGGAGCTGTGTCATTAGCAGTCAAACAAGAAGAACCAGCCTGGTACTTCCTCTTCTTTAAGCTGAGCAGGGAAGGCTCAGTTGGGAAAGATGTCTCAGCCAAAGGAAGTGTCAGCCTCTTTTAACACTACATAATGCAGCTCGGGTGCCTGCCAAATCGTAATATGCTGGAACAGACGGAGACAGAGTACTGCGGGAAGTGCCATGCAAGCTGCCTATGGGTGCAGCACCTAGATGAGAAACTTGCCCACACTGCTAGGAAATCCATTTCCATGGCTGGGAGAATGTTTTGCTTATCTTTTCTGCTTTATTTCCGTCTGTCTGTCCGTGTGTCGTCCGTCCCCCCCCCCCCACCTTCCACTTTTCAAGCCCTTGGCAGTCAGCCTAGCCCAATGAAGCATCACGGGGTCCTGATGTTACAGTATTGCGTTTGTTCAGTGAGTAGCAGAAGGAAGATGTGTGTTCCTGTTTATGTAAGTGTAATATTGATTGTGTTAAAATAAATGTAGGCTGGTGATAATAACACTATAAAAAAATTCTGGGGTTAATAATCAGTGCCAACAGCAGCTTGGTTGGGATATTCAACCTCCTATTTCAAACCTTAAGGCGCCTTCTGATTTCTCAGTGTTAGGGTTAGCCCTACTCTGAAGGCAGCACATCCTCTGCCACTCTCCCCTGCTTTCCCAAGAGTTTCTATCCTGAAGCAGCCAGGACCAGTCACTGCCACAGGAAGGAGAGGAGATGAGATGGATGGAGCCCAGGTCTGCTAGAGTAGGTAATCACTGTGTCCTGACACAGGTGCTCTAAGCCCACAGTGGTGTTGTTGTTTGGTGTCCACATCCGCTTTTCACGTATTCATATAGTCTGAGGCAATACCTTAGAAAAATATCATATTACACCTTATTAAATCAGAAGTACAAAAATCAGCCTTGTCATTGCTGGAAACATTTAGAGACTTCCATGCTACAGCTTAGTGCACAATCCAGGTACCATGCTTCAGAGCAGTTTGCATAATACTTTGCACCAAGCCCAGACACTTTAATCACCAAGAAGAGTTGGGATTTCATGATAAATACATTTGTCACAAAGCTGTAACTTTATCCTTGTTACACTCATAATAGTAGAAGACCTAGCACAGAGAGGCAAACAAGCTTCATTACACTTTTGTCAGGGACTACATGCTGACTGTGTCCTGTTTCAGAGTGGTAATTTCTCCCTGATGGATATACAGTAATGCTACAGCCATAATGATGTTATGCAATGCTATCATTACATGACTGACTGAGACAGAGACTTCTTTCTGAGACAAAGCTTTTCTGACAGTCACAGCAACCACCTAGGAATAAAAGCCTGACTCCTAGCAAACACGACGACATTATGGTGGGTAAACCAAGAGGTAAATCAACTTTTCTTTCTTATATAGCATAATGGTTAAATAGCTGCCAGATGAGATAGCATTGCACTGTTCATGGACAACAGTTGCAAGAAACGTTCTCCTTTCCCTGAAAACATGAGCTTTTACTTAAAGTGGATTTGGGCTTATGAATTAATTAAAAGGTCTCCATGAAAGTGATCAGTATGTGTGAGACCTTCCTCTCAAAACAGAAGTTTTTAAAAGCGTATTTTAAAGTGTTTAAGCCATAACTTTGATATGCACAGGAACACTTAGTGCCAGGCAGAGCCAAGCTCTATATGCTGCTCGTCCCTGCCTATTTCTGGGACTAGGTCTTCCCTCAGATTGGAGATAGGCCATTGTGCTTCAGTTTCTTCCATCTTCCTCTCCCACAATGTGGACTCGGAATGGGCTGTGGTCCAGATTTGTCTGCCCATGGTGGAGATCCATCTGCGTTTCAAATACCTTCTACTCACTCAAAGGGGTCACCAGGAGTCAAATTCTTGTCTTCTCCATGACCATGCAGCTCAAACAGAACCAACACTAGAAACAGAGTCACCTTGCCACCAGACGAGACCCCAGCACACAAACCTTCCTCCCCCCAACATGGTCACTGCTGGTCAGACTGGCGAGGTCAGATGTGTGGGGCTGAACTCAATGCTTTGCCTTTGCCTAATCCCAGAGGCAATATTATAGCAACACTTCCTTCTCATTTTTTCCTTTCCACAACAGTTTTCTCAGCCCTGGAACTGCATCCAATTCCTCAAGTGTGAAAGAAGAAGGGGTTGATCTGCTGTTCATCTTGCAGGCTCCGGGACATGCATATTTTGGGGCATGCCTGAAGGCAAAGTGACATCTGCATGCCCAATGCTATAGAACAAGAGCACAATGCTTTAAAGCCTCTCAGAAAATCTACAGGACAGTTAATATGATTTAAGCCTATATTTAAATTTTATGAGACTCATTTTCAAGGCTAATAACCCAGTTTACTGTGCACAATATCAAATGCAAATTTTATTACTGACTTGGTAAAAACCAAGACGATATTCATTAGCATATCTCAGTGTATCACCCCTTTTAGCCAAAAGGTACACCAGGAGTAACAGTGGGAGTTTTTATATGTGCTGTAAATTACAGTTACTATCTCATTAGATAAACACATTTAAAATCAGGTTATCATTCACTTATATATCAGAAAGTTGTTTGTTCAATTGCACCGAGTCTCGTATTACAACATATGGTGCATGAAATTCTTAGACTAATAAAATTTCAAGGTACAGGGAGCTGGTGTCTTGGAAAAAACTGTTTCTGCTCAACAAATGGCTCGATATAATCTGTAATTGCTTTGAAACAATTATGCAGCAGGCTGTTTTGTACTTAATAGTATTTACATCCTTGGCTTTATTAGCAACAAAATCTAAGTGGAACTTGTGAAAGAGAAATTAATTTTTCCTCTAAAAGATGTAAACTTTTAAGTTAAATATCCAGCAGATTGTGGAAATCAAATAGATATGCAATAGTCTCTAATGTAACTTATTATTCATTGAAAGGTTTCATTATTCTTTCAGATACCCATGGTAGATTATCTTGTCTGCACTCAAGTAATTCTTCAGCTGAGTTCCCCTGGCCTTTCTCCACTCTGGCTAAGTTTAGATCTTTTGCCCAATGCATGCACTACAGCTTTCCCATCTCCTGGGACTGTTACACAACTAATGTCCACATATATTATTTGAAGTCAAATTGAAAATTCCTGCACTTGTGAAGTTTTGCCTACAAAGTTTAAGTGTGGTGACTGGAATGCTTGAGAGAGTACAGTCAGCATTTAGTACTACTTTGTATGCTGGCACTTAAATAAGCAGCTAGGTACACAGTCAAAGGGAGAGAGGCACATTGTATACAGAGAAACTGTTATGCAGGTACATAACAGCTTTGGATCAGACTTTCCAGCGGTACGAACTGCTACAGCTCCAGCAGCTTCAGGAAAATTCTGCCAGTTTGCACCAACATTGGATTATAACTGACTGAAGGGCTTCATTTCATCTGCTAAACTGAGCTTTTCCACACATGCTCCTTCTGGTTTCATGCTAACGATGGTAATACATAAATCGTCATACATGAAACTAACGTCAAATGTCTTATGACGACATTCAGCTAGGAGCAAGAAAATATATACTGCTTCATTGCATAGCTCCTGCTAGGCTCAAATGTGTGAGCCAACTTGAGGACAGTTTACACATTTGGGTGTTAGGGTGGGTTTTCTGTCTTTTGTTTTTAACTGCAAATGAGACCAAACACTGGTTTTCCTTGTTTATTTGTGATGTCTCATGTTTGCCTACACTGTGAGCTGTCTCCAACACTGAAGGAAGGGGGAGAGTTGAGTATTTTATACAGACACCCATTCCCCTGACAGCCAACTCTGCACACCACTGCAGCAAGAGTGGAGCCCAAGCTGTATAACCATTGTTGGTGTAAGTTGTTCCCATCCTGCTCACTACTGCTAACTTCAGGAGGACTCCAGCCACACAGCGCTGCAACCTTTCAGTTTCCATTGTACTAACATGTGCTTAAACGTTGTAACTAAAATCCCCACCTTTGAGTTTAGCTTTACCTATATGCCTCTTTTGCCATAATGTCACTATTTTTCCTGTTGCCCTAATCTGCAGTGAACTGCAGTGAATTCACTGCCAAAGCCCTTACCAGCTCACACTCATGGTGCCATGTATACAATTAGTGTATACAAAACATTTGTTATTATCGTCATCTAGCAGAGTTTGTTAGAGTAACAACATGATAAAACTTCAAGAAAAATCCTCATCCTCTCAGCAGGGGAATATCTCCCATCGCTGCTTTCCAAGGATCTTTAACGAGGGGTTCTTATAAGTAAAAGCTCATGCAAAGCCTCACAGCCTTCCTGGCCAGTCCTGGTAAAAGCTGTGCAAGTTGTTAATAAGTACACCCTCCTGGCTGCAAAATCCACCTTTAAATTTTGCAACAGGAAGCAGGCGTAACCTGATTTCACCCCTGCCACTCCAAGGTGCATGGAATAAAATCACAATTACATTGTGGAGCAAGGCTGAAAAAACCCAAGAGGCTGCATGTGGAAACTGAATCCCTGAACATGACAAATGCCGTCTGTTCCCACTCAACTCACCAACAATTCTCCCATAAAGGTGGCTTTCCCCAGCCAGGGCTGGAACTCTCTTATAGCTCCCTGCTCCTACCACTGTGATCTGCAGTGGGGGCCAGGGCTGCTACAGAGCTTTCTAACGAAGGAGAGGCCAAACCTAGCTGCTGTCTGTGCCTTTGGGATTTCAAGCACATGTGGGCTTCTCTAAGGCTGCCTTCAAGCTACTTCCAGCCTTTAAAATTTCTTACATTCCTGTAGAGCAACACAGCTTTTTTTCTTATCTGCTCATACAGCACCTAGCAAAAGGAGTGCTATCTCTGACAAGGTCTCCTAGGTCCTGCTGCAAAGTAAATAATGTTAATGGTACTGGATGTATTTAATCCCTGACACAAGTGATAAATTGATTTTACCTAAATTTCATTCAGTAAATATGACCCCATCAAGCTATGCCTGTCCATATTAATGGTGGGAGAAGTGAGATTTAGAGAATGCATCCATTAAAAATAAGCACCTTTGGCCATGGGCAATATGGCCAAGCAAACATTAGCAAGGTTGGATGCAGCCACATTTAGGGGGGGAAAGGTTCACAGCCATGTGAATTGGCTTTAGCACACTGGGCTGTGCTCATGGAGCCTAAAAATCCCTGGTTGTTTGTATTAATAATAGAAGTAGCATGATGTTTGAAGACCCTTCATAGATAGCTTCTCTGGCAAAACCAAATATCTGCTCCACTCTTCCAGCCTTTTTGACTTGGTTTTGCAAAGGTCTTGCAAAATAAAATAAATAATAATAAAAAGCAGATGCTTTCCAGGTGCTATACACATTTTTATCCTCAACCAATTTGGCCCAGGAGCAAGCCTTCTGGAATGGACCAAGGAAGTCACATTGACTCGGGTGGACTGTTAACAGCTCACAGATCCACGCACCCTCAGCTGCCTGCAGGTTGCCTCACCAGCTCAGCAGACATCTCACCCTGCTCCTGTGCCCAGCAGCGCAGCGACAGTCACAAATCCAGGACCAGCCCTCCTGGTGGCGGATGCTGCACACTTCCCAGTGGATCAGCTTGCAGGAGGAAAGTGGCTGTTTTCAAACCAGGAGCTGTGGTTTTACCTGTGCAGGGAGGTGAAGGAGGTTGTCACCCACTGCACTTCAACTCTGCTGTGCTCCCCGCAGGCTGTCCCACTGCCACTACTATGGGAAGGAAACAAGCCCCTTTTGGGGGTGCTTTGTTTGTGGTTTTCTTTTTTTTTTTTTTTTGTTTTGTTTTGTTTTGTTTTGTTTTGTTTTGTTTTAAGAACAGCAACTTCAATAAGGTCATAGCAGTAGAGCTGAGCCTGGCTAAGCTAACTCCATCGACTTCCCGTCCTTCTTCCCAAAGCTCCAAAGGCTAAACCAAGCAGTGCCATCTATTGACTACACCAACAGATGCCTGCTAGTGTCTGGCTAACAGATACACACACCCCAGTCCCACCTAAGCTCACAGGGTGTCCTTCCTTGCCCCTGCTGGAGGCCATAGCCCTGGTCCCCCCATGTGGGAGCAGGGGGCTGCAGGGGCAGAGCTCCTCTGCCCTCCCATCCAGCCTTCTGCAGTCCTCTTCCCCTCATGTCTTTCCTGCTATCCATCACTGCTCTGCCTTTCTGTCACTCTGCCACCACAGCTGTCAGCAGGTTGTGACTAAGGTAGAGAAAAATGAGCCATTTAAGCACGGCATGCTCTGAAATGTTCAGGAACATAAGACAAATTAAGGAAATGTGAGAAATTAGACTGCATAAATCTAAGGGCATTAAATCATTGTGTGGCTTGTTTTTACTCAGAAGTAAAACAATCTGAGGCATTGCAGTTAAGCCTTTCTCAGCTGGCCCTGCTGGCATCCTTCTCAGCCTCCACATCTTCATCTCACCTTGCAGTTAACTCACCTCACCATGCCTTAGTGTCCTCTTTCGGAAAAACCCTACCTTACCTTTTTGTCTTCATCCCAGCTTACATGTGATGTTACTAGGAACTGTGGGAATTCACCTGATCAAAAATTCTATCTTCACATGATTTTTGTCACTTTTCCCCAGATAGTTGTCTCATCCGTAATCCTAGTGATAAATACTTTTCCCTCTGCTGTGGAGGAGGGAAGTCAACAACACTGACTCCAGATACAGTAAGTAACCCAGAGACACCAAAAGATGCATTAAAAATATAATGAAGTTTGTGGCTTGCAATGAAATTATCCTTCTTTTCTGTAATTAAAATCCTACAGTAACTTTGTGAATATAAGTATATTCTACCACAAACATAACACCAAAGCAAACCTGATTCAAGTAAAAGGAAACTGGTAAACATTTCTGTTGCAATGTTGTACCTAAAAGCTCCATTTTTGCACTGATAAAAATGACCACCAATCTGTTTCTTTTTTTCCCCAATACATACAGATTGGGTAGTATTGGAGTCTTCAAGTGATGCCACCAGTATCAGGTACTTGTAATAGTCTGTCCCAGATCACCTGGGTATTAAAGACTTGCTTTCAGAACAACATACTGATATAAGCAGATCATCAGACTGGGGAAGATTACTGGATACTATAACTCACTGTCCCCTCTTATACAACAACAGCAAGAAAAAGCCTGGAGAAACATTTAGAGGTATAACCTACTCACTATTTTGCTGTTGTTATGCTTTGCTTTAGAAACTCATGATTATTTCTATTTTCTCAGGTCACTGTAACCCAAGATATTGTTTGTATTATTATTCTGTCCAGTTCTTAGATAGGGTCCCTGGCTAATGAAATCCATGTGAAATTGTGTCTCCCACACCATTCTGGGAGGACTTCTCTGTATGGTTAGTGCTAAATTTGCCATCTTTCTTTCCATTACAGAGAGAGGTTTATTACCAACCCAGCCTCATTAAAGCTTTCTTCATATTTGCTATTTGCTTATTCTTAAAGCAAAACATATTATTTACAATCTCTGGGATCTGGAAAGCCCCAGACTTTTTGATCTTCCTTTGTAGGTTTCCTTTTAGACTTCTGTTATACTCAGGGTGGCAGCATGAGTAATGGTGTAACACTCTAATAACCCTTAATAAACTGAGAAAACACACTGGTTTATGTTCAATCTCTTCTTGAAATAGCCATCTTCCTTGCTGTCTTAGAAACAGAAGGATCTGGTAATCACAGTCTAGCCCATATTTGTGGTCCTTGAAAAAGCACAGCATCTTTTTGGTGTGCATGCCAGCATAGTAGTTCAGGCTCTGGAATGACAGATGTTTTCAGTCAGAACCAACACTGTTTTGTGATAACCTCTAAAATTATACTGCTCATAATTCAAATAGGAAATACTTCTTTTGGCTTGAGGCACTGAAATTGCCTGTGTCTAAGCCATTTCACCTGTAAATCTTTCTGCTATTCAACCCATGGAAATAGTTTCCCCATAACCACCATCATGGAACCTAACTCTCCTGATGTCCCAAGTTTTGCTGAGCAAGGAAGGAAGATTGGCTTTATGCACACTTAAGAAAAGCAAGTGAAACTGTGATGTTATGACATCTACCAGTTGCTCAAAATGCAAGACTGAAAGATTCAAAGCAATGGTAACTGGAGATGCAGGTGTACTGTGTCTTGTAAAGAAGGGATTTGTAGGTATATAGAAGTTTATTACATGAAGATTACCAAAATGGGGCTTCTCCCATTTTTCTAGTGCTGCACAGCATCTGTGACCTGTGAGTCACAATTGCTGCAGCAGTGATTTCCAAAGTACTGTTCGGAAATGATTTAATTTAATTTCTAGTTGTCTTCCAAGATAGTTTAAAGCAAAGAAAAAAGGCAATCTGACATGATGACTTCAGGAAACCTGATCCGGATACCAGTTGCACCTTGTCGGTATTATTTTTTCACTCTACACACAGTCCTGACACTTTGTGAAAAGCCCTCAATTAGATTAATGAAGATATCTGTCTGACTCCAATTGATCCATAGGTTTCCTCACTCCACTGTTCACTTCTGTTTAGACTGATTCTTCCTTGAAGATTCAGGTGTAGTGGCTCACCATTTCTCTACTCTGGGTCCTCAAGTCCTGACGCAAGAGTTTCACAGACGTTACCAAGCAGCAGAGGGAGCCCAGGACCTGAACAGCATTCTTAGCTTTTTATGAGGTTCAGTGTTTCTCTACCATTTGCAACAGGAGATATTCATGTCATCACTTCATTTTTGTTGCCATCCTTGAAGATATCTCTCTAAGGTCGTGCTTTCTGGGATTCCCTGGTTGGTACTGTCAGTTACTCCATTATCATAAACAAATATTAACCTTCCTCTTGGATCCCTTGCTGCTATAATCAATGAAGCTGTACCATGTTGTCAATAGAAGCATCTACTTGCACCAATCCATGGATGTCAGCTAGTGGAAGGCTTCCCATCAGTGCCATGACCTGGGTGCAGCTGAGTATTCATGCTGAATACCAAATATCACCCAGTTCTTCCATCTCTATTCTGGATCAGAAATTAGAGACGTGCAATTGCTCGCAGGCTTCACTACTTTACACTTACCGTTGTGGGAATGTTGAGTTGATAACTAGTAGTGAGTGGTGCCCATGCCAGTTATTAAGGTTAGTTATCCCTCTTATGAGGAGCTGGACACTGGGTTGTAGCATTTTCCTTGTGGAAAACACAATGTTAAAAAGTCCAAAAAAGCCCAAAGTTTCAAGGAATTCCCATCTATACCTGGCAAGTTTTTATTCTCAAAACACCAGCGATGAGAGATATTTACTATGGCACATCCTGTAAAAAGCTCACTGTATGGCACAACAAAACTGGAATTAGCTTCCTGTGCTGGAATCAGAAGCGTTCCAGCTTCACGTGATGTCTGAGGTTTGAAGGAGGATAGCTCTCATTGACTGTTCTTATCTTAAGAAAGGACTTGTTTGATGGTTAAAATCCATGTCCATGTCCATACATAGTTCCCTACAATATCTATCTATCTGTATATCTGTCTCTATCCCCCTATATCTCTGTCTACCTGTGTATCCCTCCATCCAGCTATCTACCTATCTGTCCATTTATCTGTCCAACTGTTTATTTCAGCTGTTGTTCTCAATACTTTTTTCACTGAAATAGTCAGGGAGAGGGCAGGGAAAGCTTAGTGATTAAGTGATGAGACAGATCTCTGAGAGCCTAAAGAAGGGGGCACACCATAATGCTGCCCAGGGCCCCTCTTAGCCTAATGGCAGGGGTGAGGGGAGTCTTCTGAGCTGGATGCTCTTAGGAAAAAGGCCTTAAGGAGAGGTTTGGGAAATGAGAGTTAGTGCTGAAACAACTTCTGCACGTTGTTCTGCCTTCTGTAGTTTCTAGGGATTGAACATACTTGGTGGAAGCCCCCCTTGTTGTTGAACGAATTGTATTTACCCTAGCAAACCTACTGCCCTTCCTCCTGCCCTACAGGCTTGTCAGCCTAAGAATCACTGCCAG
Source organism: Amazona ochrocephala (assembly GCA_039720435.1). Taxonomy (NCBI): domain Eukaryota; kingdom Metazoa; phylum Chordata; class Aves; order Psittaciformes; family Psittacidae; genus Amazona; species Amazona ochrocephala. Next base: position 77,784,286 of record CM077878.1, read on the forward strand.
GGAATCCCCATGCTGGTTTTGCTTCCCAGAATCCCCCTGCCAAGGGCTTTTCCACACGAAGGGCAACCAGGTCAAAATTATTATTTTCTTTTTAACTGATCTTTATTAACTTTGGCCATAACACATTCTGACGGAATTTCTGAACACTTAAGAACCCTTAGGAGGAACAACAGAATATATTTTTTCCCAGTCTCCTATTTTCCCTTCTCTACAAAAGTACTGCAGTCCTAACCAAAGGTATAAAAGATCAAGAATAAGGTAAAAATGAGGCAAAAAAAAAAAGTCCTATTTGACTCTCTAAGTGCTCAAATAGCAAGAGAGTGACTTCAAGCTTTAAACTGCTTTAGTTTGGCACTTCAAACAGCAGTTAGAGGTAGTGCTTCCTTTTAATTTTACTAGCTGCTTTTAAAAACAGAGTTAAAGTTCACAGAGCTTATCTTGCTGCCACATTTCTGAGGCAGACCTCCTCCCACTTTGGGATCAGCCCCTCTCACAACTCTCTCAACACACTTGAAACCATGCAAATTCTGCACATGAAGCACCCACTCAGCTACAAATGCCTCCACCAGCTCCGAAGCAGACTTCAGATGCTAATTGCAAGCAGTGAGGACAGTAATGGCCAGCTAGTGACACTTGGATTAAAAGCGATGTGCCCTTTGTGGCAGGGTAGAGGATGGCAAGATGCAAGGAGTGCAGCTGCACCCAGTGCAGAGGGGAGGGCAGAGGATGGACCCACGGATGGACAGACATCTGCAGAAAAACACAGCCCGTCACAACTGCAGAAGATGTCTAATTAAGACTCCCCCACTCCCTCCCTGAAAAGCTGTTGCTAGGTAAGGAAAACTGTTTAAAACATGTTCATCATTAAAGTGTCCCCCGACAGCAGGATGCAGCAGCAGACTCAGTGACAGAAGGGAGAAGAAGAGAGGCATATGGCCCCCCGCTCCGTCCCCTGCTGACAAGCTGCCTCGCTGCAAGCCCCCTTTTCACTGTCGTCCATGCGCGCAGCAGATTGCAATGGCCCAACTTTCCCATCTGTATCCCAGGCCTATGCTCCCGACAATGTGGCAGCCATGCAGTTTTCATCAGGGCCAGGAGCAGGGAAGGGGGAAGCTGTGGAGAGGGGAGGGGTGGGAGGAGGAGGAGGGGGAGATATTAACAACTGATAATCACAATGTTATCCATAATGCATCGCCTCTGTGAGATTACATGGTATATTTCCAGTGGGGATTAGTCCATCCATCACAGCCCTTTATTGGCCCTTTTTTTGTTGTATAAAGCCCAAACACTGTCGTAAAATTCTAAACCGCTTAATTGCTGTGCTGTAAAAATTTGCATATCAGAGATACGTCATTCCTTCATTAAATGGCGGTAGGCATTTGTTACAAGGTCCTAACAATTGCACAAGAGCACCTCAGAGAAAGGTCACTCCTTGGCATTATGCAAAGTTCTCTGCTGAATTCTAATCTGCAGCAAGTGCGGGTTTGAATGTATTGCAACTTAATGGATTTTGATTTTCTGTGATTCAAACTCCTTGGGCGCATAGACCCCTTCTTCTGTCTGATCAGACAAGACAAGCATGTGATGGTGGTGGCACTGTATCTGTTTCTGTGTGGTGCAAGCTTGGCTGCTAAAAGATTTCTTCACAAGACACACTATGAACCTTGGAGCAAATTTTCCATGATGTGCATACATTTAAGGTGATGGCTTAATTTCTTAGATCGATGGCAAGTTCTGTAGAGCCATTGCATTGCCACTTCAAGTATCCATCATTAAAAACAGCCTGAAGTTAGCTGCTTATGCATGTGTACTAAGAAAAAGGATCATTATAATAATGAGCAGCTTTTATATTATACTTTAAACCAACAGATCTGAAAGATGTGCTTTGCAAAAGCAAGAACATAGCATTGTCCTGATTTTATACATTCAGAAACTGGCTTTGGAGAGCTGGTTTGATGCCGGAGGTACCATGGAGACCCTGATGGCAAGCACTGCTCTCATCAGTCCTAGCAGTCTTCCTCTGCTTCCTCCCCCCTGCTTGCCAAGGACTAAAAGTACCAGCAGGTCTTTAGCATGCAGCTAGGTCTTTGCTTCATACCTTCTCTATTAACTGCAGTAGACATTCCCCAGGCATGGTTTCAATCCAAGTGGCAATTTTGCAGTTTTATGTATATTTAAGAGTATGTTTATTCCTTTCACCACTGCGCAGCACAATATCACTAAAAGTTGCATAATGGAAGAGGTGCAGGTCAGATAAGTTTCTCACAAAATCCTGGTATAAAAAATAGGAGAGAACAAGGAGAAATTCTGGGCTGTGTGTTTGTGATACCCTGGCTTGAGCTGGCACGTGCTGAGGTAGCGTGAGTTACTTTGAAGACTGTTCAAGTTACAGAAGGTGCCCATCGTGGTGAGAATCCATAGCAATCTAAGTTTCTTTTAGTTATTCAGTCTGTTTCTCTTTCCCACAGCTCTCTCCCCATCCATAATCATCCATACCTCTACATGGACACAAACTTACCTGTCTGTAGACATCTGAGGCATTGTCATTGCCCACCCTACAAATATGGTCAGATTCAGCCTATGCTTATGCTTTTGGACATGGGTAAGTGAGATATGTCTCCCCCAAGGGACTGCCGTGCTCATTTTCTGTAGTGACTGACAATCTTCTCCAAGAAAGGGAGCACCTCCAAGAAGCACCATATGATGTTAGCATTGGTGTGTCTAACACCCAAGAGGGACAACAGCAAGTGGGCTCCTGCTCCAGACACAGCAGTAAGGTGGAATGTACTTCTAAGCTTTTGAATGCTTACCAGTCCCTCTAAGAGTTCAAACCTTGTCTCTTTCTCCAAGTGAGACAGAGGCAGGTAGGAGGGGAGGAGATGGCCCACAAGGACTTCCAGCTCCTGTTTGTGTGCAGGAGGTCAGTATAAGAATCTGCTTAAGCCATGACAGCCTTTTGAACCTTCCTCAATGTGTACAGCTATCCCTGTCCTCTGACTAAAATGAATGCCTTATGAATATTATTGCCCCAGGAGCAAGTGGATGAGCAAGAGTGTGTTACATAACCTGAACCTACTGCAGAAACTCACATGATTTATTTGGCAGAAAGCAAGAGGCAGAGCTAATGTACTGTTGTTAATGGGACCAACATGATTGCTTTCCTTCAAGGCATCTTGCCTATCTTTGTAACCCAGCTTGGTGACTCCAGGAACTTGGTAACATACCAGATCATCTTGGGAAAACTTCTTCTTCCTATTTCAGCAAGCCATTTATCTTTTATGATATCTATCTTACATGTTCGTATCACAGACATTTTTCTTCCTTCTGCTAAGTAAATTTTTCAGGTGTGTACCTCTTACCGGTGCTGTAAGCACTCTTCTTTAAAATCAACCTTACATTGTATTTAATCATTACACTATAGTAGTTTTCTTATTATTACATTTTAATCTGGCAGCTGGTTTATTAACCAGAAAGAATTCTAACAAGCAACACAAATGTTCTAACACAGCAAAAACATTGTATCTTTGTTTTCCTTTTTAATTAACAAGTGACATCAATACAAACCTCTTGTCCTACATGTGAACTCAGCCACAGCTGAATCACTTTAATCTGAGCTCTTGACTAAGTTGGCCTCCTACAAAGTAGCTCCACATAGCTTTCCTGAAAGAGATTTCCTGGTGCAAATGAAACCCTCTCTCTCTGCAGCACCAAAGCAACTGCTAGTATGGCTGCAGATCTACACAATTATCCACACATGAAGAAATACCTCCAAAAAAGTTACCCCAGATTACTTCACATATACAATTCACAGCAGTTGCCTGGAATCTCACAATCCATTTTATCTTGCACCCACAAACATGTATGTGCCTCTTTCCCACCTCTATCTCTGCTTTACAGGAGGAGAAGCAGAGTCTGATCCATCCAAGATTTTCCAATGCAATGATAGAGATTTTTTATCATCTATTGCATTGATATAATCTATCATTTTTATCATCTATTGCAACAATAGAGATGGAAATGGGTTGACCCCAAGGGCCATTTCCTTTCTTCCTCTTCCTCCACCCTTCAGAATCTTCCAGTCCTCAGGAGCAAGCTCCCATAATCATAGGGACAATCTGCAGAGCTCAGTGGACACTGGAATGGGGTCTTCAAAGGACAGAACTGGAGGGTGGTTTGCCAGCTATCCTCTTTGAAAAGCTCATCACCCAGTGACATTTATATCTGCCTTGGAAATACATTTGTTACCACAGCCCATCTCCCAGTCTGTCTTCTGCTTCTCTTTTGCATTCTGCCCATACCAGACCCAGAGGAGTGTTCCTGCTGCCTTCACTGAGGTTTGAGATAGGGCTAAGTAATCTCTAAACGCAATTTATTTTACCTTTATTGAGCATTATTAATGTTTCCATTAGGACTGAACAAATTATGTAATAATGTGTCCTTTTCTCCTGCTTGATTCATTACTCAAAATTACCCAGACAATAATTTATGTGAATTATTCTGCAATTAATTTGCCATCAGTTGCTTGCAAATACCCACTGAACAGTATCTGAACTCTCTTGGCTGGTTCCAAAGGTCTGCTGTATGCCTGGGAGAGTGGTCAGACCTGATATCAGCAAATTTTAGGGAACGTCTACAAAACAATATGGGCTATTTCTATTTAATTAGTGCACAATCCCATGTGAGATCTTTTACTTTGTTTTATAGTATTTTTTTTCTGTGGTTTAGCATAAATTGTTTTTAATTGAATTAAGTTAAATCAATACAATCTGGGTCACATTGAAATAATTTCTACTTTTTTTTTACTGTTTATAGTCAAACTGGGGGAAAGCCACAGCCTTAGTTAGGTTCAGTGAACACTGCAAGTAAATAAAGCCCTCTGTACCAGGTTTCTGACGTGATAGTTCCATTTTGCATAATCAGCACATTTCCCATCCCATTTTTGAACACGCAATGTTTTGCATCTGTCTCAAAGTCAGTTCCCTCAACATTCACAACACCTGCATCTGCTCAACTTACAGTTAAGTGTGTTATTTGATTTGAAAGGACAGAAGTATAGCTGATAGAAATTGCCTCCATGCTACTGACTGCAGGTACAACCTGATTTGCAGCATCTGAGGTGCGAGGCCCCAGGCGAAGCAGCATGGCTGATGGGAATGGCTGGACAGCCCCTTAGTGGCGCAGGATGTTCCTTCAGAGGCCTCATATCAGTTTGCGATCAGATTCGTATTTGTTACATTTTCATTAGTTGCTAGTAAATGTGTAAATGTGCCTTAATTAGCTCTTTTTAAAGTCATATTAAATACATCTGGAATAAATATGTGGCAATGAGAACTGGCCCTTTCTTAACTTCCTGGAACTATAAACATTAACAAGCCTCATAAACACATTTGCATTTAGACACAAGACCCACTAAAAACCTTTGAGGATACCATTCATCCTTTGTGCACAAACATATTCCTCTTATTATTAGCCTGGTAATTAAAAAGCTTTTAACTGTGTTAATCGAAGGTTTTGCCATCATAACTTTGCTGTCTTTAAAGCTGCTTGCTCAGTGCATAACTATCGGAAATGCTGGAGAGGGGTTGGGTCAAAAAATCCCAGCAAGACTTTTCATTGCACAAATGAGTAAATGTCACTGAGCTAAGAGGCAGGGAAAATAGAAAAGCCTGATTTATTAATAGATTACAGAAAAATTAGCAGGTTATGGGTACTGGAAGAAAGCTTCTCTCATGCTGCTACCTCAGCACCAGCACTGCCCAGCAAGGCCTATTAAACACTTCACACTGCAAAAGCCATCTTCTCTGCTCCCTCCCCCTGGCCATTACTGAAAAGGTCTTACCACAGCAACCTAGGGCACTTTTAGCAATAATTGACTGGAACTGAGTTCATTAGGTAAAATAAGACATAAGCAGGCATGGGAATGTCACACCAGCCTTGGATATGGAAAGTGAAGCCAATCCATAATCCATTGAAGCACAGGGTGGGGTAAAGGCTCACGTATTACAGCAGTAACCAAGGTGTAAAAATATAATAATGAAGTTCCACAATTGTCTTATTAACATACCAGATTTGACTTGGCTCCATTATATTTCATCAAATAGTTTACAAAGCATCCAGCATAAAACATCATCATAATTGTAAACATATATTTGGTGATTTAACGTGTACACCATAATGTACCATTAGTTACACAAATAACTAATAATTTGCTAATGACAATATTATGTTAAGTCAGTTTAGGGGCAATTAAAGTGAGTGATATTTACATATGCCTAATGAATCACAGTCGATGGCAGATTAAGAGATTCTAATGAATATTCATCCAGACATTCACAACCAGCTTCACAGTTTATAAACTGAATTATGGTTGATTTGCCCTTTTAAAAATGAATATGTGAGTATCTTCTGCATGGGAAGAATGAACAATTGGGGCTGATTGTAAAATTTTTTTTAAGCAATGTACTGGTCAGGACACAAAACATTTTTATGCACTCTCATACCCTTGGCTTCTCAGCTCTTTTTATATCACATATCAACATTGATGAACTATCTCCATTTTCATTCCTACCCATGACATGAAATATAGAAATTGTTTTGTGTAGAGTTAAATGCGATAGAAGTTTTATGCAACCTCACTAAGGAAATAATTACACAGGTAGCCTGCTTTCCCCAAGCAGAGTAGACAAACTCTCTCAGCCATAGGCTAACAACATTCTGCTTTTAAAGGTAGCCTTTAGGTATGCTCACTTGAGTGACTCATCAAAATATCATTCATTTCAAAGGAAGCTGTACAAGCTTCTCATAGGATGAAATTAGAGTTATTTTGCTACATCCTATGCCAGAAGTTTCTACTACTATTCATATCAATAATATTGGTAGCAGTAATAATAATAATAGCTCAGAGCATCAGATACAGCTTTATGGTTTGGCTGTCGGATTTCAAAGTGAGCTCAGAGAATTGTGAAGCATGTAAAATGCATATGCAGAGTTTTGCTTGGAAATCCCTCTGAAGTGTTGCTGTGATTCTGACACTGTCCGTCATGAGGCTGGTCCATGTGTCCTTGCAAACAGCACTGCCGCTAAATTCTGGGATAGTTTTGCATGATTCAAAATGTGGAAAGTTAAAAAGTGATCTTCACTGCTCTCTTCCAGAAGTTTGGAAGTGAAAGCACTAAGAAACAATCCTGCGGAGGAGGAGCTTGTTTCGTTTCATTGAGATCAAACACAGGAAGTCCGTAACTGCTCTAGCAAGAGACAATCTCCAGTAGGCAGAGAAACATTATCAAGGTACTTGGTTTTAGTTTGCTCAGATTGGGGGTTTTAGATTTATCAGTCCTAGCCTCACACGTGATTTGGGAGTTTGGAGAGTGGAGACATTTCTATTGATGCCTCATGCAGGAACTTGGAAGCTAGAACTCAACATGCCAGTAGATCTACAGTGTGATGTTTCATGGAGGCCTAGTTTGAATCCTGAAAGCAGGAGAAACACACTTTGGTTTACCCAAGTTGTTCTGTGCTCCAGAAAAGTCCAACTACAGCTGGCAAAAATGCTGCTGGGATTTGACCAGGGGACACTTGTAATTGGAAGGCAGGGTTAAAGAACACGTGGCTGTAATAAATGATTTCACCTCTCTGTTTGCTCTGACCTAATCAGGATAATAGTTTTGGCCAGAAGTCCTGTTTTCCGTAACACCACAAAAAGCTTGCTGGCTATTTTGCTTATTTTCAGCCACATTTCTTTTTGAGAAAAATGGCTTTCATTTTTCAATGAACACCAAAAATGCAGCAATAAATACAACACGAACTTTCAGACATTTTTAAATTTTGGTAAAAATTATTTTTAAAATTAATAATATTTTAACTTAAAACATCAATTATGTTTTCGTTTCTTCATTAAAATTACTTTTCAACAGCAGGAATGAAATTCAATTCATTTTTTGGTGCTTTTAAATAACAGAGAAAGTACAGTTTCCTCATTTGCCCGTTTCCTTCTTATTTGCATTTCCTTAATGCAATGTTTTATAAGACAATGACCAGCTAATACAGCATGAGAGGATTACTGTAATCCCTGCACTGGCTTTCAGAAGTACTTGGATTTATCACCATTATGCTGCCTTTTTCCAAGGCTGTCTTCTTCCTTAAACCAGGTCTGTTTCTGAAGTGCTAAAATGACAACTTCAGCTATGGTCATTTCAAAATCTGTGCAACTTCACCCTAAGAAGCTATTTACTAATTTTGTTTAAAGTTTATTGACCTTCTATATGCTAAATTTTCCAGTCTACACCCAATGAGGATACAAGTTATTTTATCCTTCCCTCCATATTTCTCTCTCTTGAAAGGAATTAATCCTGTAATCGCTTCCATGCTCCCAAAGCCCAAACTTCACTGCCACCACACTGCACTGAGATCATCCTCCTCACACTGTTGTTTTAGCTTCAGTGTCCCTGGTTGCTTCACCTCAGCAAGTTTGCTTCCTCATCATGAGTACAGATGCAATTTGTGCCACTTATACTTCTGGCAAATGAATAATTTCAGAAACTTCCATCCCTTAAGTTTAGCAACCCCAACAACCCTTACCTATTGCAACAGTTCATAGCACTGTCAGGAATAATCAGATCTGCCATTCAAACACCTACCTCCTGTGAGCTTAAGCAGGCTCTATGCTTGTTCCTAAAAGCATAATCCTTTTACCTTCATTGCTGTCTGGTTTAGAAGTTACCCATCTTTCTCACCCCAAACCCATGGGCTTTCTTCAACCATTACACTCATGGCTGAAGCATGTTCAAGGAACCAGGGGAGGGACTGGTTCCCAGTTTAGGATTTATTTGCATTACTATGTATTTCTAGATTGAGAGTAGTCCTAAAATATATGGATCCTGACTTTTCAGATTAAATACTTCTGTGATCTTTCTGTTACCACACATGGTACATATTATCTCTTCTTGCCAGTCAAAATCTATGTTAATATTTGTGAGAATATTTTATCTGTTTTGGTATATAGGGTGCAGTCTTACAATACATGACAGGCACAGCCTTTAGCAAAGGCTAACAGCACTTCTTAACTGGAACAGGATCGGGATTTCACCCAAGTTCATTGTTGCAATTGACTGTATTAGTAGAATAATAAAAAGGCACAGGCATTTCACAGGGTTACATTTTTCATGGACACTGGACACAGAAAATGATGTTCCCTCCCTCAGTAGGTTAACTGTGCAGTAATTCTGTTTGTTTGTTTGTTTAATTCCTCACACATTCAGTAGTCCTGAAAGCCTCAGGGCTTCTTCTTAAAATGCAAATTGTAATAATTATGGGCCAGATTTAAAAGAAGCAGAATGAGCTTTGCAGAACAGATAAGAGACCAAAAAGCAAGGGATGATTGTTTTATGTAAGAACTGCTTAGAAAATAATCAGAATGACTCAACTAGAATAACACAGGAAAAATGAAGGAAGGTATCTGGGGGCTTCCCTGTCTGATCTTATCCAAAGATAAAATCCCTTCTTTTAACCTCTAATTTGCAAGGGAGCTGTGGAGAAGCACTTAGGTATAACAGTAATGATTGCAATTTACTGTAGCCCATGATAAAATGGGGTCGGAGCAAAGGTTAAACACCAAACAAGCAGTAGATAAAGTAATCTGCTTGGTGAGTAATTTTTGCCTGGTTTGGAAGTGAATGAAGTCTCCTTAATTATACTGCTTACCCTGAACTTGCGGAGAGCTATGTGGCTACTGACTGTGCCCTTATCTTCATTGACCCTTCACAGCCTGTTGCAAATCTGGTACTTAATTAGTTTCACATATAAAGAACAGGAACCTATGCATGTGCTGGTAATCCTGCTCTCCAAACTCCTGATGCAGGGAGACATGAAAAGCAAAAACTAGAAGCCGGAAGAAGAGAGCTCATTTGGCTTAACACTGGCACTGAAGATGAACGCTGCTTCAACAGGTGCAATCCTGCAGCCCTCCCTGTTTCCTACAGCAAATGGGAGAACTGATAGGCATTTAATGAACCTCATTCTAACCTGTGTGGAATAATCTTCCCACTAATCTTCTAACTGGTTTTCATCCATCTAGCAACAGCAGTGCTTAAATCTCTTGTTTGCACTTTACTGGCTGTAGATTGTAAATGTTTCATGAGCTGCTGAGCTTGCAGCATTACTATTTTATTAGAATGTTGAATATCTTGTGCTCATTGCTGTCTTACCAGCAAATTTTATCGAAACAAAAATTGCCTTCATACTTCTTGTGAATGACAATGTGGTAGTCTGATGGATGCTCTTGTTTCAGCTTGTTTTGCATCAACAGTTTGAAAATAGCCCCTCTGCCTTGCTGAGATGCAATGGTGCATCTGTGCTAATGACAATAAAAATACATACACATCATGAGCATATCCAATTTGGCTCTTGAAGAAAAAGCAGAGATCCTGTCAGCCTCTGGTCCTGGTGTTAAGAACACAGGAAAGGTTCTCCAGCCCCCAAAATACAGAAAAGATCTTCCTAAGCTGAGAATTACCCATTGTGTTGTTTCTTCCTTAAAATGGCACCACAGTGTTACTGAGTAGATAAACAGGACTGGCTCAGAGTTTAGCCACAAATGGACAGAATAACATCAAACACTGGCTGCCAAGGCATACAACCATCCCCTGGGAGCTTCGGTCAGTTCTCACAAGTCATGTGCACCCTTGGTAAGATCTTGTGATGCAAGCAAGAGAAATCCAGCTGAGCAATGTTTGGGATTTGACCATGGGATTTTGTTCGTGGTCTTTGTGGAAACTCCCCTGTAGACCAGGGAGCTGGAACAGTCAAGAGGGAAAAGAAAGCCACAGAGATGTTCTGGACACACAGCTTCTGTGCAGCCCCACTGTGAAGTCCCACCAGCCCTGAGGAGATCCAAGATTTATTCCCAGTGGAATAAATCACAAGTTAGCAACCTTGGTTATCCCCGCCCTGTGAATTTTGCCAAGGTGAAGGATGTGCAAGGACCAGTTCTTTTATCTGGATCTGAACTTCATCAAGTTGTGTCTTAATCCACACCTAGGCTCTGCCCCCAGTAGGTGCTGAGATCGCAGACCAGCCCACGTGCCCCTCTGTAGTATGATGGAGGAAGCAGTTTACATAATTTACTATCTCACTTTCTTTGACATGAGGACTGGGAGCAGCTGATTTGGGGAGCTGAGTTTTCAGGATCAGCAAGCTGTAATGAGCTCTGGCACAGCAAAGAGTGCCAGACCATTCTGCCCAATGTCCTGTTCACACAACCACTCCCACACTGTTAGAACTCCCAGTTCTACCCCGTGTCAGCAGCTCACTCACCAACACATAAAAAACCCCTGCCCTGGTCCTGGTGTTTGCAAACAAGGGAGTTTTCAGGACTTCCATGTTGAGACAACTGTTAAAGGGTGTAATTTCCTCCTTCAGTTCTGGAACAAACAACTGGGATAATGCTGCATAAACTTGAATATGCAACTCTGGAAGCATGACGCCATCAAGTGAGCAACACAGGCAGTAAGCTACCCAACTTGCCAGCATGCCTAGCACCCTATCCCCTTGCCCAATATCCTATCTCCTTTCTACAGCAGCCGCAGTCACCCTGTCCATCACAGTTTCTCCAATTAGCTGCAGACTAAGCACTCCCATGCCTCCTACTTCCTCTTTCCACTATCTTCCCCCCCACTACTCTCAATCCTCTCCGTACAAAGCATACCCCTCTCCCACTTCTTCCTTCCGTGGGACCTGCTCACTCACCCTGTATCTCTCATTACCCCTTCTGAACCTCTGCTCCACCACGGAAACATCTTCCTCCTGAAAGACTGTAACAAACCTACTCATTGGCACTACACTCACCAACCCAAGGCATCCGGGCAGGAGCAGGGCCTGCTTTCAGGCAAACAGTTGGACTATAGTCTGTATGAGCCTCCCAACGCCTATAACCAACATGAAAGCACCTTTTCAGCACCAGCCAGCCACCCAGAAATCACAGGTGAGATGGATATCTACACCACAGCTCAGGGCCAGGCCAGGCAATACCAAATAAAGTTGATTGTTGGGTTTCAGAACAAACTAAAGAAAATCGAGTTTTCAGGATTTTTCTGGCTCCCTTCTTTTTATGAAGGTCCTTATTCAGCATTAGAAGAAAACAAATGTGAGATTTGTTACCTAGTTCATACAGCAGTTTCAAGTCTGGTTTTCAAGCAGAAGTTAAAATATGTATGTAAGCAATTGGGAACTTTCAGAATGGAGCTTGTCTGTGATTCACCCAGACCCACAGTGAGCATCAGGCACACGGACAGTGTGTTCTCCCCAGTGACTGACCTGGAGTATTGCTGGTGTATGGAGGCTCACTGCAGAGCCAGGACTGGTTTTGGAGTTTTGGTGTCAGATGCTGCTCACTGAAGGAAGTTGCTGCTTCTTGGGCAGTGTCAGGAAGCAAAGCTGCCACTGCCACCCAGGGCTGAGCACCGGTACACCCTGTGAAAGAATGTACTTTGCTACTTTTCCAGGTACTTAATTTGACTCTTCAAATTGTTCCCCAAATCTTCATCTTGTCAAACAACTGACTTGCTTTGCTCCCATCTGTTACCCTTAAATGTCCTTGATGTCATTGTATGAGGGGACTGTGGTTGGCCTTTCTACTGTTTCACAATTGGGAACGAATGTGGGCATGATGTTTCCCCCTGTAGAAAATAGAGCCCGAATTCATCAAAGAACCTGAAATTACCTGAGGGCTGAGCAGCTTCTGTGGCAGCCCTGCCATGGGTCACACTTAGCTGGCCAACCTGCAAAAAACAACGCAAATTAACCAGAGAGAGAGCAAACACCTGTTTCCAGCAACGCCAAGGAGCAGACTGCCAGGCACCACGGGAAACCCACTGCTCAGATCTCCACTTCCCTCACCTGCACTCTGCACCTCTCCCCACCCCGCATTCTGAACCCCCAACGAGTGAAACCTGCACACTTCATCCTGAATCTTTCACCCTGAACCCTGCATCGCTCAGCCTGAACCCCTGAACCCCACATTCTTCACCCTGCACCCTGAACTCTGCATCCTGAACCCTGAACACCACATCCCATACCCGCCACCGCACATCCCTCACCCCAAGCCCCGGAACCCTGCCTCTCTCACCCTGCACCTCTCACCCTGAACCCCGCATCCCTCACCCTGCACCCCTGAACCCCGAACCCCGCATCCTTCACCCTGAACCTCTCGTCCCTTACCCTGCATCCCGCATCCCGCCCCCCTGAACACGGCAACCCTCACCCCGCGTTCTCCGCGGCGCTTTGCGCTCCTGCAGCGCCACCTGGCGGTCGAACTCTGGTGCAGTGTTTTGTTTTGGGGGGATAAGGGCGCCCAAGCTGCAGAGATTTTGCGGGCTCAACTGTGCACCCCGAGAGACAGCTGGGGGTGCACCCTGATTGTCTTCCCTATGGGATATCCATATGCAGCGAAATTCACATATTCACAAAGAAATGCCAATCTGCTTCCTTTTTTATTTTACTGAAGGCAGAGGGGGTCAGACCATTAGAGTGCAATAGCCATTCTCCACTAAAATATTTATGCTCTGATAAACACAGAAGTTATATAAAGCCAGAACATCCCTTTAAATCTGCTCAGAAAATGCCATTCTATAAATGCTTTGTTCTCCTGCGGTGGGGGAAAACCCATTTCCACCCACTCCCCAGACAAAACCCCAGCAAAAGAAAAACTGCCAAGGGCGGTCTTCAAGGAAGTGCTTCCAGCTGCTGTTGTCTTTATTAAAAGAAGTAAAGAAAGAAACATAAAAAGGCCTTTCCAACTCCTGGGAGAATCTTCAGCTATTAAAACCACATACCCATTTAGCTCCCAAAAGAAGTCTTTCATAATTGCAAGCAAAGCCCACAGCTGAACCAACCTCTTATTGCTTCTTCCCAGTCAGACTGCATGTGATCTCTGTAAAACTGACTCCTAAGTGTTACTTTATGGCTGAGGTTACAAAGGAGCTTGGTGAGTGCAATAACAAACTCTGCTGGAATTTCCAGGTCTCTCTCTTCTGCACACTGAACGGGGAAGTTAATAACTTAAGGATCAAGTCCTTAGAAATTACACAGCAAATGGGATACATCTAGCTGGCCAAGAAGCCAGTTCTAGGTATTCAAAAAGATATCATAAAATCATATGATATGGGGTAGCTTAGTTTGCAAGTAGCATGCCTGCACAGAGCTCTCCAACTGTAAATATGATTTCCTACAAAGACCTGCTGCTACTTGCTGGATGCTGGACAAGGTCATGCAGGCCTATCTGGTTTGAGGGATGTTCTCTGTAGCAATGTCTTAGAGCAGGATCCAGCCAGCACAGCTATGCTGGTACTCCGTGTACACAAGGAAGAATAGTGCAGCTGTTAACTCCCCTAGAGAGAAGGCGGCAAGGTGGTGAGAAATAGAGCTCCACAGATTGGATCCATCTTCCACAAGATTTTTTTTTACCTCCTTTTACCATCAGAGTGTGCACTCAGTTGAGTGGCTTACAGTGGTAAAACACAAGATAATCTGATTCACAGTGTGCAGTTTTCTGGATGAAACCCTGCAGTTCTTGGCCAGTCTGGAAGCCCTGGCGAGAAGGGCAAATCCTCACTCTCAGCACTTGCTTGTATCCTTCCACAAGTCTCTGTGTCACTAGCACCAAGGCAGCAGGGTCTCGGCAGACGTGGCACCTTTACAACTGCCTAGCTTGGATCATTAGAGAAACCTGGAGACAAGTGCAGTCATTCTCTTTTGTCACCCTCTCTGACTGATATGGGCCAGGACTCGTTTTAAGGAAGTAGCACCTAGAATAAAAATACAACCTCTCAGAAACAATAACTACAGCTGCCAGGGCTGAATTTACAAGGTTTATGTGGTATGGCCATGGCGTGAAGTGGTGATCCAAATGTATCTTTCTCCTCATCCACTTGCCCTCATGCACCTTTATCCTTGACTCTCAGTGGTGGCACTGACTTGCTTAAACATAAGTTCATGCACTCTTGCAGGGTGACCTCTCTAAGACTATTTCCTTGTCACGCTCCCAGGCCCGAGAGGCTCAGCAGGATGGCCACGCACTGCTGCTTGATTCAGGTTCCCTTTCTCACAGCCAGAGGGACCTGAAGCCTGGAGAAATGACCTGAGAGGAGGCTCATGAAGGTCAGCATAGACTGCAAAGCCCTTCCCCTGGGGAGGAATGACCCCTCACACTGGTGAAAACCATTCAGTGCCAGGGAGGAGGGCAAACCCCAGACAGGCACCTGCTTGTGGTCAGAGCAACACAGTGAGTAGATGATCCAGCTGGGGAGCAGCATGCTGCACAACAATTAGGTAAAAGACAAGAACGTCAACTTACCCTTGCCCTTCAGGCATTTCCAGGCTTCAGGAAGGCACCTGAACAGGCAATATGTTGCCAGTGTGCTCAACACACACAGCAGGTGAGAAAGAAATCAGAGGGATGCTATCCAGTACACAGGACACCTTCTGCTCCACCTTCTGAAGACTAGCAGCTGTAGAGATGCACAGCTCTCTAGGGCTGGTGCTGGGGACTGATCACCCTTCCTAGGCTTAGAGCTTTTTCCTGTACTCAGAATACACCAACCATTCACCCTTGCTTGAGAACTTTCCTGCTTCCCATAAGAGGATATGTGAGCAGGGTGCTGTGATCCCCAAGGCTGCCCAAAGCAGCATACCTGTTTCCTCTGTCTCCTCCAGAGATACATCAGATACCACATGCATATACAGTCTCACTTTCTCTAGGGCTCCAAGATATTCCTTGCCATAAGTGCTGGATACTGAGGTTAATGAGGATGGGCTGAGTGCCATGTTTCCTGGGGAGGCTCAGAGTTAACAGTGTGTGTGTGTGTGTGTGTGTGTGTGCGTTTACTCCATCCCACTCTCAACCCAAAACTTCCTCCACCAGGAGCTGCTGAGGTGGTTTTACACTGCCTATCTCTAACCGTGCTGTGAAAACCAGCTGTGAATCTCCCTTCTAGCCCTGGCTCCCTTGCACAAGTTGGTGGATCTGCCACCCCAGTGACTGGGGCTTCCCAGGCCCCACCATCTCCCTCTTTCATATGAGGTAGTTGACCTGAAAACAGCAAGGAAGGTGTCAGAAACAGACCTCAGCTGTGGCCCTGCACTGTCTGAAGTACTTTGTCCACCTCTGGCATTGCACATGTACAGGACCCAAGTAACCCAGATCAGTGGCACCACTCTCTTCGTCCCGGGGACCGCTCTATGAGGAGGAGAGCATGACTGACAGCATGGATTAGCACTGTGGTTGATAGGCAAAGCTTCTTCCTGTAGATGGCTTTGCTTGGCAGGGCTTCAGAGCTGCTGGGATGTTGCTGGACTTTGCATCTTGGCATGAGGTAGCAAGAGCACTAGCAGGAATCATAGAATCATAGAATCATAGAATAGTTAGAGTTGGAAAGGACCTTAAGAACATTTAGTTCCAACCTGCCTGCCATGGGCAGAGGCACCTCCCACAAAACTATGTCACCCAAGGCCCTGTCCGAGCTGTCCTTGAACGCCGCCAGGGACGGAGCACTCACAACTTCCCTGGGCAACCCATTCCAGGGCCCCACCACCCTCACAGTAAAGAATTTCTTCCTCATATCCAATCTAAACTTCCCCTGTTTAAGTTTCAACCCATTACCCCTTGTCCTCTCACTACAGTCCCTCATGAAGAGTCCTTCCCCAGCATCCCTATAGGCCCCCTTCAGATATTGGAAAGCTGCTATGAGGTCTCCACACAGCCTTCTCTTCTCCAGGCTGAACAGCCACAACTTTCTCAGCCTGTCTTCATACGGGAGGTGCTCCAGTCCCCTGACCGTCCTTGTGGCCCTCCTCTGGACTTGTTCCAAAAGTTCCATGTCCTTTTTATGTTGAGGACACCAGAACTGCACACAATACTCCAAGTGAGGTCTCACGAGAGCAGAGTAGAGGGGCAGGATCACCTCCTTTGACCTGCTGGTCACACTCCTTTTGATGCAGCCCAGGATACGGTTGGCCCTCTGGGCTGCAAGTGCACACTGAAGATGGCTCATGTTCATTTTCTCATCAGCCAACACCCCCAAGTCCTTCTCTGCAGGGCTGCTCTGAATCTCTTCTCTGCCCAGCCTGGAGCTGTGGCTGGGATTGCTCCAACCCAGGTGTAGGACCTTGCAGTTGGCGTGGTTAAACTTCATCAGGTTGGCATCAGCCCACCTTACAAGCATGTCAAGGTTCCTCTGGATGGCATTCCTTCCCTTCAGCATATCAAATGAACCGCCCAGCTTCATGTCGTTGGCAAATTTGCTGAGGGCACACTCAATCCCACTGTCCATGTCACCGACCAAGACATTGAACAAGACCAATCCCTGAGGGACACCACTCGTTACTGGTCTCCAGCTGGACACTGAGCCATTGAGCACAACTCTTTGTGTGCAGCCATCCAGCCAGTTCTTTATCCAACGACTGTCCATCTATCTGTCCTGGGTTCAGCAGTAGCAGTCATTTTTCTCCTTCTTAGTAGCTGGTGCAGTGCTGTGGTTTTGACTTTCAGCCTGGGAACAGCACTAATAACACCGATGTTTTTAGTTGCTGCTCTGTAATGTTTAGTCTGACCAAGGACTTTCTGAGTCTTATGCTCTGCCAGGGAAGAGGGGAAGTCAGGAGGAAGCAGAGACAGGACACCTGACCCAAATTGACCAAAGAGGTATTCCATACCACAGCACGTCATGCCGAGTATATAAAGTGGGGGCAATTACCCAGAAGGGTTAGATCACTGCTAGGTCGGGCTGGGTATCAGTCAGCAGGTGGTGAGCGGTTGTATTCTCTTCCCTTGTTACTTCCCTTATCATTCTTATTATTGGTGGTAGCAGCAGTGGTTTGTGTTATACCTCAGTTACTGGACTGTTCTTATCTCAACCCGTGAGAGTTACATTCTTTTGATTCTCCTCCCCATCCCTCTGGGAGAAGGGGCGGGGGGGGAGTGATAGAGAGAGACTGTGTGGTTTTCTGAGTTACAGCTGGGCTTAAACCATGACACTATCAAATTGACGTCACTCAAATTTAGGGACAAGAATGTCATGCGGGACAGTGTTGAACCCTTATCATGAGCCAGATTGTGTTTGAGAGCTGTTCACTGCTAACTCACAGGGATGTGTTACTTTCTGGTTTCCTGTGCCAAGGAGGAAGGGCCTCTGTGTGAGAAATCCGGAGAGGGGAGCAGTGCTGGAGGAGATCAGTTGTGGGGAACCTGTGACCACAGCAGCACACATAGGCACATAGCCTAATTTATGGCAGACTGGAGTAGAGCTCAGGCAGTGGATGAAGTCCTCAACAGGCTTTAGTGGAGGAGGCAAAGGCCTTCAAGGAAGTACAGAGCTCCTTTTCTGTGATCTCTGCTGCAGATGGGCCTGGGTCTGTAGAGATGCCTACTGTATTTCTGTCAAGCTAGATCTTCACATTTATCTGTTTCTGGAACCAGACACATCTCAGCCTGCTGTGCAGCAGGTCCTCTCTGTGGTCCATAGGTTTTTCTGGCAGCTGTAGTGATGGTTGCTACCACTGCAGAAGAAAAAACTGTTCAAAGAACTGACTTAGGGTTTTTCCAGAGGTGGAGACTTCATCATCTTGCAAGGGCCCAGGATCAAGCTAGTTTTCCAGGCAGGCAGTGAGGTATCAGGAAATTTCACACCTGTGCCATAGCAAAAGCTTCTGTGGTGCTACAGTTTGTAAATGGCTCTTTGCTCCAATGGCAGTTTGGTACCTACAGGGTCATAGTACAGGATATTATTTGGCTGTAAATGTTAACACAAAAGACCCCATTTTCCAGCCTTACCGTTTCCAGCAGCTTTCCTCATCTCTTTTCCTTGTATAGTCTAATGCCTATGAATCACTCATGTGATTTGCCTGTTACTCTGAAGATAAACAGGCTTGGGGCACCTTGATGTTATCAGTGCGATAATGTGGCAATCCATGTTTCCTCCTGCCAGTGTTTCCACTTAGTGAAACCTCTGTCTCATACATATACCCATTCAGTACGTTACAGGGTAAATACAAATTATTGATCAGTCACAGGATGTGAGAGAACAGTTTTTACTATGTACAACATGAGTTCAAGCAGGAATACATATAGTGCTGGTAAAACGTACAGTCCAGGTCAATACTGTGTAAGCTTTGCACAGAATAATGCATCCTAAGTCTTACCAGAGGCTGGAGGGAGCTTTTTTTTCCCACTGAGCAGGCAACACTAGCATCCTCCAGCTGTGCAGTGTCCATGCAGGTATTTCAAACATCAGTTCTTACCAGAGATTGCAGGTGGGTTAGGCTCAGGCTTGTTGCCTCTGCAAACTGAAGTGCTCCCAGAGGAGGTCAGAGAGGTGCCAGACAAGTGAACCAGGAGAAGGGGAAAGTAGCTTGCCATAAGACGGGCTTAATACACATAAGATTTAGGATGTACCATGAAAGGATGGCAAAGTCACTTTCTTTACGTATGTGCTGAACTCGTGGAACAGTCTTTAAGAGACATGTAAGTGATACACCCCATTTGTCACAGCCTGCCTGTGCAGCAGGGACAATGGTGCCTATTTCTGCCTCTCTGGACCACAGTTTTGGCAGCCACCTCAGCAAAGGTGGACAGAGCCAGAAATTCGCCACTACTTCATTATAACGAAGAAGCGGTCGGGTTAACACCACATTGTTTGCTATGTTAGCACAAGTTACGCACTGCCTGCGTGAATTAAGGGATGAGCTACTGATTAATCGCCTCTCTCATCTCATGCTGTGCCTCGTCATGGTGACGTTACCCTGTCCCCGCCACGCCGCTCCTGCAGTCGCGGTAGCTGCAGTACCGACCTCTGGCACGGCACGGCAGCACATGTTGCTACAGCTCTCAGACGGGGCTGGCGGGGAAGCCCTTTCTGTCGGGACAGGAGCGCTCCGTGGGGCCCGGCCGCCGTCCCGCAGAGGCTCCCGGCGGGTCCTGGCTAACCCTCTCCATTTCCGGGGGTTTCCCTGGTACGGATCAGGACAAGCAGGAGGCGGGCGGTTGCACTGATTTATCTCTAAAAGAAGCCTACGGGGCAATGGGAACGTGGTTTAAATCATGGGAACCCGCGGCGGATGGCTACTGTAACCGGGGTGGCTGTAACGGGGGAGGCCTCTCTCGTCCAGGGCTCCTGCCCGGCACCCGGCAGCCAAAGCGACCAGCTGCGCCCCCAAAGAGTTCTGGGGAATCTGAACTTTATGCCGTTTCCCCGGCCCCCATCAAAACCAACCCAGTCCTGACAAGGTTTAGTATTTCCTAGAGGCCTTCTGAGCCAGGTTTTAAACAGTGCGTCTTGTATTCCAGGGCACAGAATTTTACTGCCTCAGAAACCACATTTCTCTCTCAGTTCTCCATTAGGTTAGTTGATGCCACGTTACTAGATTTCTGGATTTAATTACAGCTATTTACAAGTATATTTAGAGCTAGTATGAAGAGGCCACAACTCGTTCCAGTTGGATTCTAGTTATGCTAAGAGGGATGAATTGGCTGTCGCAGGAATGAAATGAACTGAGCAAAGGGAGTTTAAGGGTTAGGAAAACAGTTGCTTTTTAGGATGCAATTTAACAGGGAACTGAAGTACATGCTTCAGTCCATCCCTATTCAGGCCCACATTCAGAGAAGCAATTAGTCACTTAATTAACTTCAAGCACGCGGGCTGTTAAGCATGTGTCTAAGTGGTTTGCTGAAAAGGGATAGCATTAAAAGCATGCTTAAAATTAAGCACATACGCTCATCTAATTTCCTTGCCAGCTAAGCACACTTCGCAATCATAATGGACTGAATGCAGCAGTGGCAGAATAACATCGTTTGGAATTACAGCAAGGTCAAACTTGGTCTATGGATTTCTGTCCTTCAAGATAAGGAGGAATTAAGCTTGCAAGCAAATAAGAAATCAGGCAGGTACTGTGAAGTACTACCACAGCACACTGAAATGGCATTGTGGGTAGGGTATGTACAGATATTTATGAAAGCAGAATATATCATTTGCATCTCATTAACATTCTCAGGAATGTCACTTAAATTTTTTCTTCTTCAGGACAGAAGGGAGAAATCCAAATGGGATGTTTCTGCTCATTAAAAAAAAAAAAAAAAGAAATAAGAAAAAAAAAAAGCTGCTTGGGTTTTATGTTTTTAGTGTTTAGAAGAGCTTACATTTCAAAGAAAAATTGCTCAAAATCAGAAAGAAGAGTTTTCCTAGGAAAAATATTAAAGGCAATAAAATTTTTCCATCAAAGCTTGTAATTTCTCTCCAGATTGTTCTGGGAGAAATACATAGTTTTATTTAATGAAACAGGCATTCCATTAAAAAAAAATAAACTCACTAATTTTCCTTAAGTCCTATTTTTCACTTCTACTAATTAATAACCAGAAAGAAGAAAAAATAAGAGCACTGGAACGCACTGTCCCTTTTGCCTTCTCATCCTAATTTGGGCATTGCAACCCCCGGAAGAGCTTTGACAAGAAAAAAAAATCCCAATTCACAAATCAAAATGAGGTCAGTTGAGGCGGAGGATCCTGTGTATTTTCTAAAATTACGTGGATACCTCCAGGCGCTGATGAAAAATGATCCCGGTTCCTGAAAATGTAACGAGTGTTAGCATGGGTGTACATGCTCGCTTGGGAGCTGGGGTGCAACTGCTTCAATGCCTGCCTCTATCCCTGGGGTGCAACTGCTTCAATGCCTGCCTCTATCCCTGCAAAAGCTTGTCCCATGGCTGCCCTGGGCTGGGGAATGCACAGGGAAAGGGCTGGTGAGCCCTTGGCTGTGAGGGCCAGGCAATCCCTCTGCAGCACTGGGACTCAGGGCTGCCAGAAGCCCATGGCCATGCCAGGACTCTGAGCATGTGGACAGGAGGGTGGGCACTTTCTTGCCCTCTGTTGGAGGCAGGGTCTGACCCATTGGAATTCTCCCCACAGGGGTGACTATAAGATGAAGGGGTCTGGGTTTATTTCTGCCCCCTCACCTGAGGTCCCCTGACAAGGAGAAGGAGGTGGCCCTGTGGCCAGGGGCTACCTGGCATAAGGGTACCATCAGAGCCTGTACAGCTGCAGAGGAAACAAAGCAAGGGTCAGGAGAGAGAGACTAAATTCATGGAAACCCCACCTGGCTCACAGAGACACCGAAATGAAAACTGCTCAGTAATGTTTGCCGTTTTGTTGGCTTTCCCACCGCCTCCACAGCACTCACAGTATTTTATCAAAATGCTATGAGACCCGTGAGGTCTCTGATGAACTTTGTTTCAGACACATTAGCCCACCTTGATTATGGCCAGTCATCTGACATTTAGACCTGACAAATAGCTTTGGCTAAAATTAGTCTTCTGGCAATTTGCAGTTATGTCAGAAGACACCTCTGATAGCAGAGCTGAGTACGTTCCCCCCTGGAGCAAATGCTTCAGCTCCTCAGCATGGAGCTTTAACCTCCGCTGAGATGGATCTTCATGTATATCTTTAGCAAATGAAATTAATGTATGTATTTTGTTAGAATATCAGAAACTGAAGAGGGACTTCTTACAAGGGCATGTAGTGACAGCACAAGGGGGAAGAGCTTTAAGCTGAAAGAGGGGACATTTAGATTAGATATTAGAAAGAAGTTCTTCACTATGAAGGTGGTGAGACACTGAAACAGGTTGTGCAGAGAAGCTGTGGCTGCCCCATCCCTGGCAGTGTTCAAGGCCAGGCTGGATAGGGCTTTTAGCAACCTGGTCTACTGGGAGGTATCCCTGCCACAGCAGTGGGGTTGGAACTGGATGATCTGTAAGGTCTCTTCCAACCCCACCCATCCTATGATTCTATGAAACTAAATGCTGATATACTCAATCTCATATCTGGAAAAAACAAAAAAAATCACATTTTATCCCACCAGTGTCTATGTTATCTGTTTTAGTAAATCCCTGATTGTAAGAACACAGATATTGCAACCCATATCTTTCAAAGAGCTAAGACAATTATTTCCCAAAGCTGCTGAGATTTTGGTCATAGACCTTTGTAGCCTTTTATTAGCACATTATGTGATTTTGCTATCAAGTGTAACTTGTAATATTAATAAATGTAACCATGGTTCCAAGACAGACCATGACTTTGGGAGAAGGCTAATTTGCTCATATCTATTAACTGGCAACACAGTACAACGACAAACTCAGTGTCTGAGTCTCATCTGCCTTACCATTGCCTTCAGACTCACAGATCTGAACAGGCAGGTCAAGAGCTGGGTCCTACCCCTGTGATTACTGGCCCTGCTACCAGCAACATGATCAGACTGTTAGCAGGCTGCCCAGATTTACAGATCTCTTTCTGCTGCCACTTTACACTATCCACGGGCACACAGAAAGGTTAAAACTACATGATGCACCTGTAGAAGGTAGAAGCGCTTGCCAGTGGCATTCTCATTCATTGTTAGCATGATTATTTAGGTTACAAATCCCAAACATTAATAATGGTTCAATGTCCATGTTGTCCCAGTTGGTCATACTTGGGATCCCCTGTGGTCACTTAACACTGTGCAGTCATCTGCAAAGTCAGATAATTCCAGGATTCCTGAGACATGTGGTAATACTATCTTGGATTCTAAGGAGATTTCCAGGCCTGCTGAACATTTCCACAAACTTGTATGGAAAGCACAAGGTTCAAAATCAAGGGAACAAACATCATTCTAGTCCAAAAATTACTCAAAAGTATGTTTTCTTTTGTTAATGAGTAACATGGGAAGATTTCCTTCTCAGATGGTAAGCAAACAAGTCAGAAAGCACACAAGATCTAATCACAGCTCTGAAGAGTCCAAAGATAAGTTCAGAAGTCTGAGGGTTCTCATTATATTGTCTTCCATTTTTTCTCTGCATTCCCTGGGAAATTCTTAGGATCATCCCCTTGCCTGAAAAGTACCATGTTTCTGGTGGCACCAAAAATGGAAGTTGTGTCTTGGTAGGAAAACCAGTTTGCGGTTTATTTAATACAATAGTGGTCATGTCTGTGGTTGGTGTACAAGGCCACCTTGAGTCAAAAGGATTTTTACATATATTTTTCATGTAGATCTCAGACCTGCACGCACAGACACAAAGACACACATATATATTCCTTCTTGAAATTACTTTTTCTGCAAGGCAGGGGCTGTCAAGAGTTTGCAACTTTCATGAAAATATAACTGTTTAGTGCTATCAAAATATATTTGTGTTTAGACTAACAAGATGGATTTATAACCAGAACATGTTTATGAAATATTCTTTACAAGGAAAAGAGCTTCCCAACAGGTCCTTAAAACTTTTTGTATGTTACTCCTCTGATGATGGTAATGGGGGAATCCAGGAGATAAGCAATTGCCTTTACCCCTTTAAGTGGTGAAATCTATTAGAGAATTTCAACAATGTGAAAAAAACCCTGACTGTCTCTAAAGGAAGTGCTGAAACAGAGGCTGTGTTTCCATCATCTTGTAAAGCTGGCTAAAAGCACTCAGTATTGAAATAGTACTACAGGTTTGCAGCTCAAGCCAAAGGAGTGGCACAAAGATACAGGACAAAAGCTTTTTTTCTTCTTTTTTGAAAGAGTTTAGGAGGTGAAGAAGAAAAGGATATTCTCTCTTCTAAGCTGCTTCATTATTTTTTTTTTTTATATATAGAGAGAACAAGGGAAAATATTCAGTCTCTTTGCTTGTTTCTCATAAGAAAAGAGAGAATATGAAAGCTGTATTAATGACCCAACCCAAAGGACATGGATTTGTGATTGCATGGATCTGCTTTGCGGAGTCTTAACAGAAATTGCTTGGTTCTTCATTATGGACTACTAGGACTACTACACTAAATCACAACAAAATTATGATGACTGCAGTCTTTCACCTAACAAAATATATTAATTCTTCTTTTAAATTTTACCTCTTTTAACAACTGTGAAGAAGTCTGGAAACCTTTCTAGATGTGAGACTTTAAAGAAGTATACCATGTAGCTACTTCTTAGTTTGAGGGATATTCAGAGGGCTGTATGTTAAAGCAGAAGGCCTCTACCACTTCCCACATGGTTATTTCATCCCCTGACCCTTTCTGTCCGTGTTGCAGACCCACACAAAGAATGTCCCTGGTGGCTCACGATGAGTCTCGTAGGAGGTTAAATGGGTGCGAGTTACACTTTTTTGTCCTTTAGTATCTTCAGGAGAAATCACGCTTAAATTTGTGCTGCTATTTTTGTGAGAGTTGTTTGCAATGGAAAGAGGAGTTTACCGTGTACTTTTATGCTCTACTGTAGACATAAAAGGAAGTATCAAACTTCCACTGCTTATTGGCAAACTAGAAATAGAAATATTGAAGGGGAAGTCCAAGATGCTTTCTTCCCCTCCCTTCAAAGTCATTACTTCATAGCCTGCATGAACAAATGGTCTTTAGAGAGACAGTCAGTGATTTACCCAGTGCTGAAAGCACGTCCCCGCAGTGTGCTCACAGCAAAGTCACAAAAACTGGTGTGTATTTTGTAGGGGTACCCTGCAGTGCCAGATGACTGAACTTTGAACTCTCCATGTTCCTGCTTTCTGAAAGCTCAGCCTTTAAGAAACATATGGTCCTTCCTACACCTTTTCCAGGTTTGATTCTACCAAGAAAAAAAAAAAAACATTATCTTTGCTCTCCTGTACAGCAGAGTGTTTTAAATGAAAACATTCTGCCAAGTCCTTTTTATGTAACTGACTTGGAGCTACACAATATAAACAAATAGCTATTGCCATATCCTGAAATCTCTACAGCTCTAAGCAGGTTCAGTCCTGCCATCTCACATTGAGACAGGTGATCTTCACTCTTCTTGGCACACAGAGATGCCGAGTTACCCATGAGCCTACACCCATGCCAGGCTGAAATGGGTGACAAAACTTCCGGGGATTGCAGCAAGGCAGTGTGAAACTCTAAACACCCGGTGAAATGATATTATCTATGACCATAGGGCAACCACAGCAGTAGGAGATAAGAAGCATTCCTAAGGCTGTAACCGTTCACCATGATGGTTAAAAAGGAAAAGGAAGAAAATTATTATACATCTGGAGAACTGAGTGAGACTAGGTAGCCAAAGTGCAGGCACAGAAAATCCTTCGGACTCTGACAAGCAAATTCTGGGGTATGAGTCCCTGCTAAGTGTGCAGGAGTAAGTGTGTATTTACTGCCTTGTTGCCCCAGCTCACAGCTGGTTTATTAGCTTTTATTGCCTGGCATGCTAGCTTAAGCCAGGAAAGTAGAGTTACAGACATCTGTGCATGGGGAGAGAAAGAGGGAGGATGGTGTTAAACCACCACAGTTGGTAGTGTGAGTCAGAGACCTGTGGCTCTTGACAGCCATCCACCTTTGCATGCCATAAATGAACTCTGGATTTAATGCCTCCTCTTCTGATTTGCATAACCAAAAGGCTTAAGGGCAGCACTGGGGACAGAGAGCAGGCATTAGTCTTCTCATGGATCTGCAAATAGAGAAGTTAACTGCTTCAAAATAATCTGCTGGCATTAGACTGGGGATATGAAACTTCCAAAACCCCTCTTCCCTTTTTCCCCACAGCCTTTGGGATTACATTCTGCCCCAATGTGCTACCACAGAAAGCCACCTGTTCTCCAGGGTGGGCACTCTTATGTACTCTTATGCTGTGGTCAGTGGTTGCTCTCATGCTTATGCAAAAAAGGCTTTGCTTAGGCATTTGATAACACAGTGCTTTCTTGTGTTTTATGCTGTACCCATGTCATATGTATTAGTTCTGAGGTTTCTAGGAAAAAGCAACTCTCAACAGCAAATGCCCCAGCACACTGGGAGGCACTCTGTCTCTTCTCCCGCACCAGGAGGTAAGAGTTCAGCGTGGAGAAGGGCTGGGTTGGTTAACTCCTGCAAGCGGCTTGGGAGCAGTTACTTGCAGGCTTCTGAGGAGTTTCTGTGTTGTACTTTTTTGATGGTGGGAGACAAGTTGGAAGACTTTCAGTTTTCTAAAGCTGTCACAATGCTGGGAAGGCTCAGTTGGCACAAAAGGCTTCAGAAAGCTCCTGAAGGGGCTCTGGGCTTTCCTGCTCTCATCTGGGAGCTTGCCCTGTAACTGGACTCCTTAATGTTCAGTAAAAGTGCAGCCATCTTGACATCTCCTGAGTCTGAATTCAGTATCTGACATAAGGATTTGGCTTTAAAGTCACTGCAGAAACAGACTGGGAAACCAGCATGGAGCATGGAAGTCTTAAGCGCTGATCCTGGGAGCTCTCTCTACAGAGGATGCAGGCAATGGCTCATCATATCATCTGGTGTCTCCCTGGTGCTCATGTTGAACTTGTTCAGAGGAATTACAATTACTCAGGGTGGATGGGAACAATGCTGAACTCGTCCTGACCAAACTATTGTCCAGTCTGAAATAATGATGTTTCTTAGCAAGGACCTACTATCTCAAAACAAACTATTGGCAAACTAAAAAGTGCCTTTCCTATTTCTGCATCCAATCCAAAGTTATACTGCCATGTCATGACCCAGCTTCCTCAGCTAGCATGTGTGCATCAATGCTGTTTTGGGCTGTTGCTTAGACACCCAAAATTCTTGTGTGGAGGCTTGTGTTTCCTAACAGCATTTTCCCTATTTCTGTTTCTTCCCATATGTCATCCAAGGAGAGAAGAAAAAGATCAAAGTGCAGTTTCTAATGGGCAATCACAGAGTGTTTCTCACAGCTGAAATCTGGCTGATGAGTTGATTCGGTGTTCAGCAAGAGGTTCCCCAAACTTTTCCAAGAGTTTCTGGCAGCTGGCAGAAGCAGGCTGAGGCAAATCAGAGCAGCAAGTGACCATTTAGAGGCATGGATGAGAGCAGTGAGTGCTGGCCAGGTGCTCAGGAAAGCCACATTGCAACTGCACAGGCAGCCAGCACTGCTTGCTCAGCTCGATCTGCTTCCAGAGATGCCTGCGGGACCCTGTGGCCAGGATCCAAGGGCCACATTTGAGTACGTCTCTGTGCCATACAGCATGTGCAAAGCCATGGATGTAGAGGCAAGAGCTGAAGCTTCCTGCCATGGGGATGAGCTGGGCAGGGGGTAATGTGGGAGCTCCTAAAAACTAGCCCCATCCACCCGCATGGCTTTGGTCTTAACTTGGGGCTGAGGCAGCTGCTCCTTGTACAGCATCAGAGAAGCAACAGTCTCAGACCTTCATTTCAACAGGCTGGCAAAGAGTGGGAATTAAATAATTTCTCCCTCTCTCCCTGAACCTCTGGAAAATTCACTTAGTTCACCTGTGCTCATTCTTTTGCTGTTGTTCCCCATGTCTTCATTCAGCAAAGGCACTTTCAGGCTCATTTGGAAGCCTGTTGAGTGAAACTGTTTTAAAAATCCTTACAGCTCTTTTCTTCACCCAGGCTGGGGTGTTTGAGGGTGACACAAAACTGCCCAGAAGAGACGGCTAGGTGTGACAATGGTCCTGGATCCATGAAAAGGCTGTAGGAACCCAGGTGCTGCCTGCATGTGCATGGCAACAAAAGACAATTTTCCCCCAGTTCTGAGAATTTCTGAGCCAGCTTTGAAGGCAACCGCCTGGTCTGACCATTCCACCTGGATCACAGGCTTTTACTGTCTTCAATTTTTGTACAAAAATTATCTTTTCTCTAGGTCAGGCACAGACAAAAGGTCAGCTGCGGTGCTAGTGCAGCAAAAGAGTTGATGAAGCTGCCGTTGCATCCCCCATGTCTAAAATGACTTGTGGTCAAAAGTGCCCACCCTTGAGTCTGTCCTGCTACAATATGGGGGCCATACCTGTAAGAAAATAGTTTTGCTTTGGTAGCATGTCCTGTTAATAGGATCTTGGGGAAGAACCATAAAACATTTTCTTTGCCTTTGATATTTATGACTGTGGAATATCTCCGCTATAGGCAGTAAAATAATAATAGTAATGTTAAGCATGTGGCAAACAAACAGCAAACCTGAGGTTTCTCGCCACAGGCTACATGGGCTTGCAAACTCAGCCAGACATGCTTGGCCAGCACCTGCATGCTTGCTTTGTTGTTGTTGCTGGTGTAGACGGAGTCAATCAAACTTGCAGAGAGCTGGTTTGCAACTGGACAAGGGCTTCAGACACTCAGCAAAGAGCCCCATCTCATGTTACGGCAATCAGGCATCTCTCCTCAGATGTGTGATGTTCAAAGCCCCAAGAGTCCTGGATTTTCCCAGCAGATTCCTCTGGAATGTAAATAGTCTTCAGATCCCCCACCAGGTGCCAGCAGGCTACTTGGGGTTGCTGAAGGGGATGTCCTCATGACATACTCAAACTAAATAATAATAATAATAATAATAATGATGTTGATGATAGTGATGATTGAGGTGTTGAGGGGTTTTTGCCTCAAGGAAGGATGCTAGTTCAAGAAGAAGCAGTGGCTGTCACTGAAGAATGTTGTTCAGAACAGGTCAACTTAAAATAGGATTTGCTGGATATTGGTAAGATATCTGCTCAGAATTCTGGCTGGTGGTGCACTGACAAAACAGAGGAATGTTTCTGCTGGCCTGAAGTGAAAATGTTGAAACAGATATTTTAAATGAAGATCCTGGCACTGCAGATAACGAGCACCTCAAACTACATTTTGTGCACTTCGGAGATATTAAAGAAGTAACACACAGAAACTTTGGCTCTTTTTTGACCTCATGGACAGACAAGGGGACTGGTCTCAGTTCTGGCCCTGCCTTCCTGGATAACCTAGAGCAAGCTGCTTCATCTTTCATGCTGCAGTTTCCCCAGACACAAAACCAATGTGTCTGCCATGGGCCTCCTTCATGGAGCAAGCTGTGGAGAGAGCTGCGCATGACAACCTACCAGGCACAGCTCTGAAAATGTGAATACTGGCACCATTCCCACAAGATGGAACAGCACACTGAAGGTGACAGGCAGCAGGGACAGGGCTTATGGAGGCAGTCCTTGACAGCTTGGGTACCTGTATCCCCATGACATGCTGCCTGAAAGGTAGATTGGCTGGTGCTAAAATATTCCTTATGAAATTATTTTAATTTCTTTATTCCAAACCTGACCAAGTGTCTGTGTCTTTAAATCATATCTGTGTTGTTCTTGTCTCTTCCTTTTTTCATTTTCATTCCCTCTCCAAGTGTTTCCTGTGGGCCTCCTGACTACTTCTGCCCTACCTCTCCCCTCTGCACCAACTTCTCCTTTTTCCAGTCTCTTCCAGTTTGCTCCTCCCTCCACCAGCAGCCCTTCCGAGCCAGATGTCACTTTCACAGCACTCCATGGCCACTCCAAGCAGCTGTTTGGGGGTTCCTGTTGCTGGACTGTCCCTCTGTGGGGAGCACACAGGCGGCATGAGACGATGGGTGAGCAGATGATGGTCCCACAAATGGAACCCTTTGGCCAAACGTGGCTGCTCATCAGTAGAACATCACTGGTGGAGAACTGGGGATGGCCTGAGTCCCACTGAAGTGCCATGATCCATCTGGGACCACCTGGCAGTAACAGCCCCCCTACTCCTCCTGCCCTGCATCCTATCCTGTCATAGGGATATCCAGAACAGTGGGGTGGTAGCTGAGGCCCTGGTCTTGGGGCAGGAGGGAGCGCAGCCCTGCCGGCAACAAGAGATCTCCAAAAGTGGATCCAGGAAGGCTGCCTGGCCTGGGTACCCATCCTAGGCTAGGCAGGACAGGCACTGGGAAAACACCCAGCCTGTGCCAAAAGCACATTGCTGCTCCCTCAGGACAGGTGATATGGGGGAAGTCATGCCAGCACTGCTGCTGAGGCAGGGGTTGAGTTGGTGGGGCAGACGAAGCTTGAAGAGGTCCAGAGAAATGCTGGACCCACTGATTCACCTCATTGGCACAGAACAGCAGGCATGCTCCTTGGCTGCTGGTGCTGGTGTCCACCTGGATGGGGCAGCTCCATGAAAGTGAGGTTCTGAAAATGCTGCCAGGGATGTGTTCTCTTTTCTTTTCCCCCTTTTTTCTTAATGTAAGCGAGAGTTCTTTGTTGCCAAAGAGAAATACTAACAACAGAAAAGTGGGCATGAAGGGACAGAGCAGGAAGCACGTGGCATGCCACGATGGGACTTGACACAAACTTTCTATTTTTAAAGTGGCTTAATATAGTCCTGGAAAAAAAATGTTATGAAATATCTCCTTGCTCTCCTTAAAAACATCCTGATTTTATGGGCAGCAGAACAGGCTGGTCCTTTGGCACCTAACAATGATATTGCATTACCAGATCCCAGATATATCCTGTCTCTGGCAAACAGAGCTCGTGCCGAGATCAGAGCCTGCCCTAACCAAAGCTCCTTCTGCCTGTGCTACAGAAAACATTTCGTTTCCTAAGACATAGACACCTGAAGCAAAGGCTTCTAGTCAACAGGAGAGTGAAACTTCTAGACATTCAGAATCACAACTGCAGGAGCTGAAGGAAGGAAAATTATATTAGCACGAGGTCCATCCAAGAGATAAATCAGTTATTTAACTGATATGTACATGGAGAAAGATCAAAGCCTCTTTCTGTGATGAATAACTGTGATTCACATAGCTGGGAGGTGCAAAGAAATTACTCTACCTAGCTAGCTATCACCTGTTAGCGAGAAAGAAAGCATTTCTTTACGTTTACTTTAAGGTACCCCTTTTGTTCCACAAATGTTTAAAGTACCACCCTGTAGCAATCGAATGGCAGGTGAAGCAGGAAGAGGAACAGCATGTTCTTGGCTGACCTGGGTTCAGCTGTTAAGAGTTACTTTTCTCCTTCTTGGTAGCTGGTCCAGTGCTGTGTTTTGCCTTTAGTCTGACAGCTGTGCAGATAACACACCCATGCTTTAGTTGTGCCATAGTAGCCCTCACCCTGGTCAAGGATTTTTCAATCTCATGCTCTGCCCAGGAAGGAGGGGAAGCCAGAAGGGAGCAGAGACAGGACACCTGACCCAAACTAGCCAAAGGGGTATTCCATACCACAGCACATTGTGCCCAGTGTGTGTACTTGGGAGAGTTACCTGGAATGGCACACTGCTGCTCAGGTCAGGCTGGGTATCGGTCAGCAGTTGGTGAACAATTGTATTGTGCATCACTTGTGTTTATTGTTTTTTTTGTTTTGTTTGGTTTGGTTTGGTTTTTGTTTTTTTTTTTTTGGGGGGGGTGTTTGCTTGTTTGGTTTTTTGTTTGGTTTTTTGTTTGTTTTTTTTTTTCCTTTTTAGTTTCATATTCTCTCCCCTTGTTATTTCCCTTATCAGTAGTAGTAGTAGTAGTTGTTTTGTAGTATACTTTAGTTATTGGACTGTTCTTATCTCAACCCATGGGGTTTATATTCCTCCTATTCTCCTCCCCATCCTGCCTGGGGTGTGGGCAAGAAGGTGCTGCATGGTGCTGAGTTACCAGCTGGGCTTAAACCACGACACTGACACAAGAAATAAGTCACAGTTCCCTCCCACCACCAGGGAAGTCAGCATAGCTGGAATGGCAAACAGCACTGGGGGAAATCACCTCTGTGTTTTAGCCTCTCCCTTCTCCATGTCCTATCGTGGCAGTCCCACAGGCTCTGAGGTCGCAGCTAAGGGGGCAAAAGGACCCATTCAGCACAGAAGACACTGCCCCAAAGGCATCTCAAAGCTTCACACTTGCACCGCAGAAGGCAGCATTGGCTTCTGGCTCCAAGCAGAGGGGCTGGGTCCAGCTTAGGCCTCAGACTGGGGAAAGACTAGTTTTTCCTGGACCTCTCCACTGCGGAAGTCACCCACAGCCTGCGATGCCCCACATCGCCGCACAGGGTCTCTGGAGTCCTGAGCAGTCTGGGAAGAGTCATTTGTTTTTTCTCCTAGATAAAGCCTTAGGAACTAACTATTTTGTAGTGAAGACAGCAAAAGCTCTGCGAAACATGGCTTTGATGCAAGTTGCTTGGCTCCGGTAGCTCAGTTTAGCATCAGATAGGTATCAACCTGAACTGTTTCTAAGGACTTTTTTAGAAGTGAAATGAAGGTTCAGCAGAGGGTACAAATCTCCTCTCTGCCCCACAGCCTTTCCCACCTCCTACCCCCACACCTCGCTCTGACAGTGGGCACGAAGGAGCATGCCAAGGAGACAAAGTTTCACAGGGCTTCTTCCTGTGGCAGTCCCAACCATTGTCTTTAGTAAAAGAGGCATGTATGGCATCACAAAATAAAGTTGAAAAGGAGGAAGATGCACAATACAAAATGAAGATCAAATAATGACAGGAAACAGGAGAATGGCTGTAGGAAAGGCAGCGCTACGTTGCAGCGGCTGCCTTTTTGTTCATTGCCTGAGCCATGCCTAGTGCAGCTGAATCTCAGGCTTGGGGTGCCTTAGACTGTGCTTCCTGCATGCAGAAGCAGAGCGAAGCCATGAAGTAGTGAGGAAAGATATCCACAGAAGATCAATATTACCTGACACTGCTCATAATATGACTTTCAGCTTTCAGGCCTAATTTGTTCATGCCTAAGTGGCTGCTTTGGGATGAGGTTTTCTTAGGAGTATAGTGAGATTGGGGAATGAATGCTGTTTTTCCTAGATTTTTGGCAGATACCTGATTTTGGCAAAGCTGCATTGCCCCAACATGCTGGAGCAGGGCTTTGCATTCAGCAGGGAGATGGCTTTCAGTCAGAGAAGGGAGTTTTGCTATCCTTGGAATAATCTGCCCAAATTTGGTCAAGATGAAGAAGCTTTCGGAGAAATTTCGGTTTGCACAACCTCAGGAAAAAGCTCACTGGTTCTCCTGCAAGGACAATTCACACTGAGCATGTTTAGTACCAGGACTTCAGAAAGATCCCTGCTCAAGGCTTTAAGCACTAGAGTATGAGTAGTGGTGCTAACACTTCTGGGGAGCCCTGGCTCCTTCTCCTAGACCCAGGCAATAATGACAAGGCAGATGCCTACCTAAATGCAGGTGGACCAAGAACCAAAAGTAGGCAGGGATATGGGTGGAACAGGTAGGAATAAAAGCCTGGTAGTTAGGGCCAGAGTATCAGACTGGGACTACATGCAATGTGTGTCATTTCTCATATGCTGAAGGCTAAGACAGTATTAGTTATGGTGCTGTAGCCTCTTTACGTAACTGCCAGGTGAATCTGCCCATTTTATCTTCTATTCCACATCAGCCCCTTTTCCTTCTGTCATCTCTTCTACTCCTTCCCCAATGCCCTTCCTTCTGAGTGACTGCTGTCCCTTTCCCTGCCCTTCTTATAAGATCAGTGTTTTGCTGCTGGCCCCTGTAATTGGTTAGCTGTTATTTATTTGTGCTCATGCAGTCATGCTACCTTCTAACGCAGCCCTCCCACATGCCACATCTGACATTTGGGGTACTCAGTTTTCCTGAAGCATGGTGCTGCCTCTAGCATTGTTGAGTCCTCTCTTACCTTCACCCAGCACTGCTACCTGATCCACATTACCTGCCAGGTCACCTTTGCCTAACTTTCCATCCATCAGCAATGATGTTAACTTAGATGCTCTCACATGCTCCCAGTTCCCCCTCCCTGATTCTTGAAGTTACCAGTTCTCCTTAACCCACCTGGGATCCCCCATACACCTTCTCCCATGGCAAAGTCTCTCCTGGCTCACTCTAGCCTCTGGTTTGCTCTTCACTTCTGCCCCTCTGAGAATAGTACTCCGG
This sequence comes from Amazona ochrocephala, assembly GCA_039720435.1. NCBI lineage: Eukaryota > Metazoa > Chordata > Aves > Psittaciformes > Psittacidae > Amazona > Amazona ochrocephala. The sequence goes on from CM077878.1 coordinate 77,818,872, forward strand.
GTCTGAAGGCCACTTCCAGTGAGTCTATGTGCAGGCTGACTCCCTGCATTGCAGATTCATTTGCTTATTCCTCCTTATTCTTATTGAAGCATTTCTGCATCTCTAACTTAAATTATTCTTGCTCCTGCCTCTCTACCAGCACAGAGACAGTCTTTTCCTCATAGAAAAGTTCTTTTCTGCCTTCCTTTCCCCTCTTGCCCAGCCATTTCCCCCAGGGAGCCCAGCCTATCCCTTCACATCTCCCTCCATTTCCTCTTCTGTGGCATTTGACATTGGCATTACACAGGGAAACAGAATCAATCTTAACTTTCAGAGATTGATTCTCAGACCCTTGTGTCGCCCCATCCTTTCCAGCCCTCGCCATTCACTCATCAAGCCCCAGAAGTGCCAGCTCGCTGGGTTATTTCTTTCGGCCAATTCAAATCACCAACCCTGCAGAAAACATCCTCTGAGGCTTTAAGCTGGGTTTTTTCCTGTAGGGTTTTATTGGGCTGAATTTACAATAGTGAATTGAAAGCCAGTGGGCCAGAGCAAAAAGCAGCATCTGGCCAAGAAGAGAAGGGACACAGCAGGTGGAGGAGTGGAACCTTCCTCTTTCAGTGGCCCCAAGCTGTGGGAGTGGCTCAAACCACTGACTGTAGCTTCACCCTCACTTTCCTCTCGCTCTTTCCTTCATATTATATGTCTCCCTCTAAAAGAACAACAGTTCAATTTCACTTGCTTTTCCAGTGAAGACCTCTGGGTTACTTTCCCTTTTAAGCTCACTGGCAAATGGATTTTACATTATTTCCAGTCTAGAGTCTCCAAACAGTACTCTGCTGAGTTTCTGACCACTTCTTTCCTAGCTAAACCTCACATCAAGACACATTAACAGATGTCTTGACCTGTCCACCCCTGTCCTTGCAAACAGTGGTCATGAAACACCTTCTCTGGCCTCAGGATCCAGCCTTCTCTGGCACTTCTCTCCCAACCTTCCCTCCTCAGTCTCTGTCACGATGGGTATCATTCAGGCCTGTTAACATGGAAGCCATCTGCATCAGAAAGCTCTCTCCATGTTTTTCTGTTCAAGTTATAGATAGATTCAAGTGTATGACTATTTGAACAAACCGTTTTGTACCACAGTTTTAATGTGAATGTACTAGTTTACCCAGATAGCAGACTCTCACAGTAACTTAGGCAAAGAGACCCTCAGCTTCCTATCTAGAAAACAGGCGGATTTTACTATCATCTCTTCTAATAGCCCAAGATGCTTGAAGGCTGTACAGGAGGAAAACTGCATCTTGTAGTATTGTAGCACTGAAGAGGATCAACTGCTTAACTTCATTATGGGAAGCAAATCTGAGTATAAAAGCAATTTATACTGATGTAACTGAATCTATGCTGGTGCTTTTAGTGGCATAACTACATTAGCAAAAAAGCCCCATACTTCTAACTGATATAATATTGCTGGAAAGATTTTACGTATAAGTGGATCCACAGATTTATTTGCCTCAGGCATTTCTACGTGTGGTTCTGGTTATTTATTTTGGTTTGTTGTACAAAATCAGGTGCAGAGCATGCCACAATGTTCTGTCACTGGAAAACACATCCGAGTACTCAGGCAGGGCTGGGCACACTCAGCACCTGTGCGAGCCCAGGTTTGGAAACCCCAAGTCCTCTTTGTTGCTCCCTACGGCAATGCCTTGTAGAGGCACATAGGGAAGTGTAGGATGTCTATACAACTTCCTCCATCCCACATTTGCGTCCCATGTATTTTGCAGTATTTAAAAGAAATGTTTTTATTTCCATATGTTTTCCCTCTATGCAGATCATGCTTGGATCAGCAGAATTTGAGTACTGGTTTTAGACCAGCTGTGATATCTTTCTGCAGCAGGCAAAAAAACATCATTGTGGTAACAGTGACTGGCGATTTGATGAACAGCAGCCTTGCTGGTGGGGGGAAGCCGCATTCCTGGAATGGCACACCTGCATTTTCCCCATCCTCCCAGCAGCATGGTGGTGCAAGGAAGTTTATTTTCTCACTGGGAAGGCAGCCAGGGGTAGCAGCTCAGACAGAAGGTCATCTCAGCGCTGGAACAGCCATGAGCCTTGGGCTAGCAAGAGCTGAGAGGGACCAGGGGAAAAGATGGGTGAGAGGCAGGTGTGCATGAGGAATATCTTCTGCACATGTGTAATATACTAGTAATTTCAAGTATCCTTGCATCACACTTGAAGGTGATGAAGACCTATGGAAGGTAGACACTACCTGCGGCTCTTGAGCCTGCTGATTCCAGCAGCTTATAGAGATGACCCCTACAGAGCTTATTATAAAAAGCCTCTCTATGATGGAAGAAGCAGAATGACTTTTTCTCATGATCTCAGATGAAGAACCGAAGAGCATCTTCCAGAACACAATGCAGAGATGACACAGACCAAAGGAGTATTTTTGCATAATTGGACAAGAGACTTTACAAGAGCACCAAGAGAAAAGACCAAACATTTTAAAAGAAAACAGATATGACTGCATTGCAACTGGCTCCCTCCTTGCTCACATTTGCCTTAGAGCCAGCCCTGCTGTGTTATATCCTGCATCTCCACAAGCTTTGTGTGTTCATTTCATCTCAGCATCTCTGCCTTCCATCTCTTCATTGTGGCCTTCAGAGGTTCATGCTGGGTTTTTGCAATGACAACAAGGGTGGAGACCAGTTTCCCATCCCTGTTTCCAGCCTCACTTATAACATGTGCTCCCTAGATCCTTTGCATGGAACCTCAGCTCTCTGCTGCTTCTGGCTCATATCCCTAATCTCAGCGCCTGAGTCCTGTGGCTGCCCTGTAAGCTAGACTCCTTTAGCTGTTTCTTTCGGCAGGCTGAAGAGACTGAGGACATCTTTCCTGATCTGGGCAGGGATAGAAGGTTTAGGTAGTGAAGCCCATTTATCTGCCTTTTTGGGAAGTTGGGCAGCAACAAAGAGGTTTCAAAACTCTTGGTAGGTTGGAAAAAAGATTGAAGAGGACAGGAAAGTGTCTTGTCCAGGGCAGGTGAAATCTGTGACCAGAGCAATCATTGCTGTATGAAGAAAGTGGATGACAAGATTGTGACTGCAACTGTTGGGACAGGTATCTATCATGCCAGCTCTACCTTAGCAATGTGCTGACAGCCAGAAGAGGAAGCTGCAATTGGTATTTTCCTGGGGTGTTTTCCATCAGCTGGTCGAAAGGTATTATTTTTCCAGCAGCAATAAAATGTAAGAATTCACAAAGTAGAAATTTTCCTGTAAATTATTTTTCCACAGGTTATAGTGTAGTGGGTTCAGTTTAGAAAAGTTTCTCTGTGACATTAGATGAAAGCCCAAAAGAGCATCTGTAGTCAATACGCAGACACAGCTGGAGCAGAAATGTTGGTCCATGGCCCTAGGTCCAGTTCTCAAATCTAAATCTTTAAGGTACATTTTTTTGCCTCTTTTCTGTTACAGCCCAAGTCGGACATTGTTCTTAGTGACAAGCTTATTGCATGGTGAATTCTGGTGGACACTTTCTGACTCACCCCAGGAAAAATGAAACAGTGTGTCTGTCAGTGCTTGCCAAGGCTGGGACCCTTAATTTTTTACACTTATTTCTGAGTATCTAGTAGCATCTGAAAGCACCTGTGCAGACAAGTGACGGCCATTTGGTGCTTTGTCACTTGAATTTGGCAGTCCCTGTTTGTTCAGATTTCTTTGTCAAAGGGCACATTACCAAAATTCCCCTCTCAGACAGTAGCCCAAGGCATGGCTTGTTAGCTGAAGATTGTAGCACACATAGGTAAGATGCCCGTTGTCTTTACACTGACACTAACCAGGCTTCTTGCCTTCCATCTGGAAATCACTGAAGGTTTGTCTAACCAGGACTAGCCTGACTCTCAAGAAAGTATGTTATCCTCTGCATAGATAAGGGAAGACTCTGAAATCCCTGAGACAATCCCCAAGGCAGGGATTTCTGTTTGCCTACAAATAAATTTCAATGACCACTAAGAGTATCTGTCTCCCACCTTTTGTCTAGAACATACAGAAGCAAAGGTGAGGTGTTTGATACATAGTGAAGTGAGAAAGCAGCTGGAATTCCTGAAGAAGACTTTGCTAAATGTGTGAACTCTATTTTTACAAGTAAAAGCATGCTTGGTGCCTTCTGAAGGGGCTGGGTGCAGCTAAGTTCTTTCATTTCTGAGGACTGAGTGTGTAGTTTTAGTTGAGTCATCCCAGTTTTCCCACTTATCCCTGGGAGGTGGGCCAGCAATGGCCAAACTCTCCAGTCCTCTCTCTGATGCTTCCCTGTGCCTGACGGCTACAAGACACCTACCACATACTGCACCACCATGAGCTGAGAGGAGGGGAAATTCCAGAAGTAATGTGGGAGAGAGCACGATCGGGCATGCAGCTGTGTCCCAGGACAACCCTGCTGGCTCATTCCCTCCTGGGACTGAGGACTGAGGGCTGCCCTTCAAATGGGGTAGCTTGGCTCTGGTTGACCTGGTTGTCTCTAGTTATTGCATTTTCTTTCTGCAGTTGGCTCCAGTTGGTCACTAGGTAACCCTCAGTAAGCAGCAGGAAGATCAGCCAGGGACAGGGAAGAGTGGGAGCTCCCCTTTCTCCCTTTTTATCCCCTTTTCAGTGGGAGCATCCCAAGCAGTTGTGCTGCACTTAGAGTAATGTAAAATTGCTTCTGGCAATTTTATCTGGCAATCTCAGCAAAATGACAGCTTCTCTTGCATCCCCAAGTCAATGAGAATTGGGGTCACAGTGCCATTTCCAGGAAGCCTTCTAGATCTTGCCCTTTGACGGTAAGATAAGATCACTGGTACATATAGAATAGAATCAACTGAGTTGGAAAAGACTTCTAAGGTCATCGAGTCCAACTGTTAACTCCAGAACTGGCAAGCCCACCATTAAACCATGTCACTAAGGGCAAATTGATCTCCCCTCAAAGTCTCCTGTCATGGCTGCCTCTCCTAATCTCCACTCGCAGCCACCCCTCATCTGCGCCCCATAGTGGCCCACACCATATAGCTGCTGCCCCTACCCCTCATGGACACCCCTCATATCCCCCCAAGATCTGCCTTCAAGGTCACCCCTCATGCCCCATGTCTGCCTGTGCTTTCCCCTCACGATCTCCCTTCATGAATGCCCCTCACCCCTCAATGCCGCCCTTGCTTTCTCCTCACGATCTCCCCTCATGGCCGCCCCTCCTCTCGCCTCACAATCTCCCCTCGTGGCTGCCCCTCCTCTCATCTCACGATCTCTTCTCATGGCAGCTTCTGATCTCCCCTCACAATCTCCCCTCATGGCCAGTGCTCCACTCCCCTCCTGATCTTCTCCTATGGGTGCCCCTGCTATTCCCTCACGATTTCCCCTCATGGCTGTCCCTGCTCTCCCCTCATGATCTCCCCTCATGGCCACCCCTCCTCACACCTCACAATGTCCCCTCACGGCCACCACTCCTCTCGCCTCACAGTCTTGCCTCATGACCGCCCCTTCTCTCTCCTCATGATTTTCTCCTATGGGTGCCCCTGCTCTTCCCTCACGATATCCCATCATGGCTGTCCCTGCTCTCACCTCACGATCTCCCCTCATGGGCACCCCTCCTCTCACCTCACCATCTCCCCTCATGGCTGCCCCTCCTCTCCCCTCTCAATCTCCCTGCATGGCCTGCCTGATCTCCCCTCAAGATCTTCCCTCATGGCTGCCCCTGCCCTCCTCTCACAATCTTCCCTCATGGCCTCCCCTCCTCTCCCCTCATGATCTTCCCTTATGGTTGCCTCTGCTCTCCCCTCATGATCTTCCCTCATGGCTGCCCCTCCTCTCTCCTGACGATCTCCCCTCATGGCTGCCCCTCCTCTCCCCTGATGATCTTCCCTCATGGCTGCCCCTGCTCTCCTCTCATGATATCCCCTCATGGTCGCCCCTCCTCTCCCCTCACGATCTCCCCTCATGGCTGCCCCTCCTCTCACCTCATGATCTCCCCTCATGGCCGCCCCCGCTGTCCCCTCACAATCTCCCCTCATGGCTGTCCCTGCTCTCCCTTCACGACCTCCCCTCATGGCTGCCCCTGCCCTCCCCTCCTGATTTTCCCTCACAATCTTCCCTCATGGCCACCCCTCCTCTCCCCTCATGATCTTCCCTCACGATCTCCCCTCATGGGTGCCCCTCCTCACCCCTATCAATCTCCCCTCATGGTTGCCCCTGCTCTCCCCTCATTATCTCGCCTCATGGCCACCCCCTCAGCTCTCCCCTCATGATCTCCCCTCATGGCTGCCCCTGCTCTTCCCTCATGATCTCCCCTCATGGCCACTTCCCTTCTCCCCTCAGGAATTCACTCACTCCTCATGGCTGCCCCTGATCTCCTCTCACAATCTCTCCTCGTGGCCACCCCTCCTCTCCCCTCATGATCTTCGCTCATGATCTCCCCCCACTGTAGCTCCTGCTCTCCCCTCACAATCTCCCCTCATGGCTGCCCCTCCTCTCCCTTCTCAATCTTCCCTCATGATCTCCCCTCACGGCCACCCCTCCACTCTCCCTTCTCAATCTTCCCTCATGATCTCCCCTCATGGCCACCCCTCCACTCTCCCCTCACGATCTCCCCTCATAGCTGCCCCTGCTCTCCCCTCATGATCTCCCCTCATGGCCACCCCTGCTCTCCCCTCACAATCTTCCCTTGTGGCCACCCCTCCTCTCCACTCATGACCTCCCCTCATGGCCTCCTCTCCTCTTTCCTCACGATCTTCCCTCATGATCTCCATTCATGGCCGCCCCTGCTCTCCCCTCACGACCTCCCCTCATAGCCACTTCCTTTCTCCCCTCACGATTCTGCTCACTCCTCATGGACACTCCTTCTCTCCCCTCACAATCTTCCCTCATAGCCACCCCTCCTCTCCCCTCTTGATCTTCCCTCATGATCTCCCCTCATGGCCACCCCTGCTCTCTGCTCACGAGCTCCCCTCATGGCCACCCTTCTTCTTCCCTCACTCCTCATGGCCACTCCTGTTCTCCCCTTATGATCTTCCGTGATGGCTGCCTCTCCTTTCCCTTCACAATCTCCCCTCATGGCTGCTCCTCTTCTCCCCTCATAATCTCCCCTCACCACTCATGAAAGAGTATGCTGTTCCGGCTATGCTGTCATACCGTCGTCTAGCCTGTGAGCTAACTCAGTCCCCCATAACTCGCAGCCCCCTGCTCAGCCACCCTGGAGAAGCACCATTTCATTTCCCTTTTGGGAAGGGGCATCTGGTTCCCTCTGAAACAAACCCATGTGCAGCAGGGAGAACAGTTCACCCCAGAGTGGCCTGAGAATGTGGCATGGACAACCTGCACCACATTTGCCTTCCTTCACATTTTCCTCCAGTACTTTCCCACATCCCCACGTACCAGCTTCCCCATGACCTCTCCTCACATGGTGTGGCATGCAGCAGCTGGGAGGTATCCTGAGCTTCACGCCAGAAGAAGAGTCCGAGAAAGGGACTTTTCATCAGGGGCTGTAGCAATAGAACAAGAGGCAATGAGTTCACATTTAAACAGGGGAGATTTAGGTTAGCTATAAGGAATAAATTCTTTACTGTTTGGCGAGGCACTGGAACAGGCAGCCCAAAGGAGCTGTGGCTGACCCATCCCTGGCAGTGTTCAAGGTCAGACCTGATGGGTCTTTGAGCAATCTGGTCTAGTGTGAGGTGTTCCTGCCCATGGCAGGGTGGTTGGAACTAAATGATATTAAGGCCCTTTACAACCCAAACCATTCTGTGCTTCTAATAAAAGTACCTCTGCAGTAGACTGCGGTGCAGCCCTCTTGTTGCTTCAGACACTTTGAACTGAGGAAACACAGAAGCAGCATTGATCATGTCCTAAAGCCCCAACTGCACTGCATGGAGCCTGAAGGAGGACTGAGACAAGCCCACTGTGACCTGGGTGTGGTCACTGTTCTCTAGCCCCGGGCAGTACGAGCATAGCCACTGGCACTGCCTGGCTGGGGCAGTGATCATGCATGCATTGGGGAAAATATGTTTAGCAGAGCATCACAGTCCATGATGTCCCCATTGTGTTTCACTTCTCTTTAGGACACTAAAGAGAGTTGTCAATATTTCATGACATCACCAGCTAGAGCTCTGCTGCCTTCCAAATGTAATTGCTTGTTATATGTTTATTACCTGTAGGAATATTAAATTGCAGTTACTGGCATACCTTAGCTACTGATGAAAGGTCCCTTTTACTTTGCTTTCACAGACATTTACTTGCTGTAATTAAGTAACTGCAGTGCTACCTTTGTTATTAGGGAGAACTTTCTCTTTCAAGATAACTGCCTGGAATGTAGAGCACCACTTGGGCCAAGGAACATTATCAGGGGGCACACCTTCCCTCTTTTCAGTGCTTATCACATGGAAAAGGGCAGAGCTAGCAATGGAAATATGGTCTCATATGCTTTCTTTTTAAACAGATGTTCTGCCTTGCAAACAAGGTGGATATTTTAAGGTGCAGCACAGAGCTGTTCTTTGTGTGGGCAGAGCTAATGAAGAACAAGAGGCATTTGCATATACAATGTGATTCAAGAGAAAGTACTGTGAAAAAAAAGAAAAAAGAGGATAATATATGCCAGCCTTATGTGTTTGCGTCTTCCTATATCCATCTCTTTTTCCATATCCTCCTCATGACTAGGAATGTTTCTGTAAAGTGCCATGCTACATAAATGGAGCAGGAAAAATGACTGATGCCATACCAGTGATTATAGAGAAGAGCCCTCGTTGCTAGCTGAATGAAATGCCGTTCCCAGCTGGGATTTGTTTGACTCCTGCAGTGCAGCAGAATTGATGTGATGTACATAGCTCACAGGGACAGCGGCATGATTTGGTATGGCTTTTTGTTTGCAAGAGCACCCAGGGGCTCAGGAGTCATCTGCTCTAAAGCCCAGCTTGTCCAATACAAAGTTGAGTTGAGGCATTGGCCTCATCCTAGCAGTGATGCATCCAAAGGACAAACTGACAGCTGCCTTATATCAGGGAGACCTAGGCCACTGCTTCTATGGGCCCCTTTCTATACATGCACCCCATTTTTCTGAGATGAAGGTGCTACAGCTCTTATCTCCAGTGTGTATGTGTGTGTGTGAGGGTATGAAAATGCATAGGACAACCAACCCAGATGGAGATGCCAACTACCTCCATCTTGATAAAGCACAGGACCCCAAAGGCAATTGAAGAGAGCTCAGTGACTAGAAGACAAAAAGTTATGGATAACACAGTCAAAATATTAGAACTACCAAACTAAGCCACAGCCCTGATGGTTGCTTATCTGGGAGGGACATAACGATTTCCTTTCTATGAAACCGCAGCAGGCTCTGCTATAGCAAAGGGAAAATTGCCATCAGAAAGCAGAGGTTTCCTGCTGTAGGACTAGAAAAGCATCTGAGGAATTATCTAGGATGACTCACAGAAGTGTTACTTTTAACAGGCAGAAAGATCAGCCCAGCATCACCTCAGCAAGTTCTGGTCTGTGGTAATTTGACACTGTAAACTCCTTGTTCTGTCATGCAGCCAAATTCCCCTGCCTGGTTTGGGCAGCACTGCATTTCAGTTAGCAGAAGACTTATAAGTTTTATCAGTAAGATTTTTCTCCTTGATGTTAAGGCCTTTAGTCTCCAAACTAACCCACCATCTCTCTAGAGTTAAACTGAGAAGCTGGAGCATGAGCTTCTGGCACAGCACAAAAAATGTGTTTATAGCTTTTATGGGCCCTTAAAAATAAAACTTACATTTCCTTGGGGTTTTTCCCCCTTTCTCTTTTTTTTCAAAAGCCTTTGTTTATCAAGAAGGTCAGCCAGAAGAGCAGAGTCTACTTCTCCAAACTCATTTGAGCATTTTCAGAGGAGATAGGCTTACTTCATGGTCTTCATACTTTGCACGTCCTAGTGCTTGGTCACTCCTGTGATTAGTAAAAAGGCTGTCATATAGGTTAGAGTGACACTGGCCTGAAAATGACATTTCCTATAAAGACTCCAAATTTTAGTTACAGTACAAGAATGAAAAAGAGATGGGTAAAATCCTAAATAACACCAGTCCTCTGGGGTTTGACTTTACCTGGAGGGTCTAGAAATAAAGATTGCCAATGTAAGTGATTTCCATTTCACAATTCTTTCCCTTTCTGTTTTCTGAGAATCAATTCCAGTTACACAGTCTCTAGTTATGGGAGTTTAGAACAGAGACTTTCTGATGTCAGAAAGGGGAATTAATCTTTAAATATACCCAATACTCATTGTGGAGAAGTAGGTCTCTTTCCAGAGGGAAGTCAGGTTAACAGCTAGTCACCCAAATTTTCTGGCAAAAGCCAGGAAACGAAAAGGAAGGAAACAGAAAGTGGAGGAAGTTAAAGCCAAAACAAAAGACTCAAAGCAAAACCTGTTTTTGCTGTGAGTCTGCCAAGAAACACTGAAGTAGCAGAGAATGGAAATGCATTTTTGCTGCTTTTCATGATGAGGCTCTTTTCTCCATTGTAAATATTGTCCTTGAAAACTTTTATGAATCCCTAGCCCTGACTCCACTATTTTAGACAACCAGTCCCCTGAGGGTTCTCTAACAACAACATTTTAATATAAATTCACTCACTCATAATCCTCGGTCAGATATTCAAATACTCACGAAGCTTGAGTGTTTCTCATGATGATGTGGACCCGTATCTACTTTCTATAAAGTCTCAAAAAAATCTCTAAACAAACTGAAAAATTAATAACAGTTTTGCCCATGAAAAGATGTGCTACTGTTACACCTCAGCAAGTATGCTGCCTTAAAATCAGTTATGAGTTTGAAACCTATCTGAGAGTGCAGGTGGGTACTTGGTCTAGCAGACAGCAGAGGACTGTGCTTTTGTGTATGTGAGAGTGTGAGCCTATATGCATATTCTTCAAGCATTTAAAATTCCATTTTCAGTTGGTAATGGTAGCACACATTTCCCCCCCTTTTTCTGCCAGTGCGAATGTGAAAAGGATTCACATGCAGTATTTCTTCAACAGCATGGTTTGGGGGAAGAGGGGTGTCTATTCTGTGATTTTCTATACTGTCTCTATCTGGGGAAAATATGTGAAAGTGAACTATTCAAGGCTGCTAAATTTAGCTTTTCACTTTTCCCTAGGGCCAATGTTAAACTACATTATTATTATTATTACTATTATTATTATTATTTTACCCGCTCTGTAGCTTTGCTGAAGCTGAAGGGGTTTTGAAAGCTGCAGTAGGAAAAAGAAAATGAAACATGATCTGACAGTACCCTCACAGAATGCAGTCAGCAAAGTCTGGGCAAGTCTGAAGACCAACATGCACAAATCAATCTGTGTGAACATTTTGCTTGCATCACCGTTGCAGTGTATTTTCTCCTCACCACCCCTTAAACTACCCTAATCTAGAATATGAACATCTCTATTTCCATTTCTTACCCCTGAGTACACATGGTCCCCTGATTCATCCTAGCTTTGAAGAATTTTTTCCATAAACAGAAAGAGAATGAAAATGAAATTGACATGATATTTCAAGTTTAGTTTGATGTTCATGTAAAAATGGGCTTTCCCTGGAAATGACAAATTCCCAAATTCAAGGACTGATTTTGCTACACATAATTTCCCAGCAAGGAAATACATAAATAGAAACATTTTTACTTTTTTCATTATGATCTTGGAATCTTTCTGTTTTGGGGAGCACAGTTAATGGAGGTGACAAAACTTCCCTGAATGCTTTTTGAGAGATGCGCATAAGGCAGGATGATCAGAGCCAGTGTTGTAACAATAGTCCCAACAAAAGTTGGATTACCTCATCACAACTTCCTCTGAACCACAAGGTTAACCAGTTCAGTTGGCTTGGAACAGATACAAATGTTTTGTTAATTGTTAGCACTTGTCCAACATCTGTTACCTACACTGATGGGTGTAGTGACTATTGTCAGCACCTGTAGGTACAGCTTTGTTATATAAGCAGCCAAAACAAATGCTTGTCTTCCTCTTCTGCAGCTGCACCTTTGCCACGTGCTCCTCTCCAAATCCTCCATGTAGCTCCTGTTCCATGTAGAGTGCAAATTTCCCTGCTTGCTCTGTCTCTGCATTTATTTTTCTCCTTTCCTGCACTCTTCCCCTCCTACATCCTTTCTGAGGTCTTAAAGCTCTCTGCTGCTGCTCTAGCCACATACCATGTGCCTTCCACCACCCTCTTTCTCCTCTCACCCAGCCATCATCACCCCACTCTCCCCATCCCCCACCACCTCACAGCACCCATCAGCAGGGATGCTCTGTTCATGCTCCAACAACTGCTGGCCTGAATTACCTTACCAGCACCTACCATGTTTGGGAGCTTGCCTGAAATGCACAGTAACAGTGATCAGAGTGCCTTCGCACAGGTCCAGAAAGGAGAAGTAGCAATCTGCTATCAGTCAAGTAATTGCTTAGACACTTGGAATAGTGGTCTCTTCATTCCTATGTCATGTCCTGGTTTTGGCATCTTGGGAACATCTTGAAAAACTCAGCATAGACCAGGTTTGTTATCAGGATCTGATGTGGTCTGATGGTGAGAATGCTGCAATAAAATATGAATTTTTCACCCATCCTTTCTGCCTTATGAAAGGAGGGGTTGAACTCTCAGAAACTGTAACTGTGTAAAGTCAGAGATTGGAAAATGTAGTTTGAAGTCCACATGTAGTTTATCCTTTTCAGAAGAAAACAGACATATTTTCCAGCTCTTCAGGAAAAAGAGAATATAGAGGCCAGGGTTTTGTGGGACTGGGGGAACTCTAGAGATTTTTCTGCTCCTTTTCAGGTCAGTACTGTAAGAAAATCTGGCCACATCTATACAGGCAAGTTATGCTGATTTAACTGAAATCCATTTTTTAATTCCTTTTAAGCCTGACAAACTGTGGAAAATCCATCCAGGAAGACGAAGATGGTACTGACACTTCTGGTCCACCAAGAAACAAAACCAGAGTTTCCGTTCCTATAAGAGGGTGAGCAGAATGAGACATTTGCTCATGTACCAAAATCTTGGCACAAAGCCACAATTTACATTTCAGGTCCGTTAATATAACAAGTGGTGACTCCGGATACTCATAGAATCATAGAATCATAGAATAGTTAGGGTTGGAAAGGACCTTAAGATCATCTAGTTCCAACCCCCTGCCATGGGCAGGGACACCTCCCACTAAACCATGCCATCCAAGGCTATGTCCAGCCCTGCCTTGAACGCCGCCAGGGATGAAGCATTCACAACCTCCCTGGGCAACCCATTCCAGGGCCTCACCACCCTCACAGTAAAGAATTTCTTCCTCAGATCCAATCTAAACTTCCCCTGTTCAAGTTTCAACCCATTACCCCTTGTCCTCTCACTACAGTCCCTAATGAAGAGTCCCTCCCCAGCATCCCTATAGGCCCCCTTGAGATATTGGAAGGCTGCTATGAGGTCTCCATGCAGCCTTCTCTTCTCCAGGCTGAACAGCCACAACTTTCTCAGCCTGTCTTCATATAGGAGGTGCCCCAGTCCCCTGATTGTCTTCGTGGCCCTCCTCTGCACTTGTTCCAACAGTCCCACATCCTTTTTATGTTGAGGACACCAGAACTGCACACAATACTCCAAGTGAGGTCTCATGAGAACAGAGTAGAGGGGCAGGATCACCTCCTTTGACCTGCTGGTCACACTCCTTTTGATGCAGCCCAGGATACGGTTGGCCCTCTGGGCTGCAAGGGCACATTGCCAGCTCAAGTTCATTTTCTCATCGACCAACACCCCCAAGTTCTTCTCTGCAGGGCTGCTCTGAATCTCTTCTCTGCCCGGCCTGGAGCTGTGGCTGGGGTTGCTCCCACCCAGGTGTAGGACCTTGCACTTGGCATGGTTAAACTTCATCAGGTTGGCATCAGCCCACCTCACAAGCATGTCAAGGTGTCATGGTTTAAGCTTCTCAGCCGTGCACAGTTTTGCTCACTCACTCACTCCCCACTCTTTCTTCCCTCTGCTCCTGGAGGGATGGGAAGGAGAATCGAAAGAATGCAACTCCCACAGGTTGAGATAAGAACAGTTTAGTAACTAAGGTATAACACAAATCACTACTGCTACCACCAATAATAATAATGACAAGAGAAAATACAAGGAAAAAGAATACAATTTCTCACCATCCAATATCAAGCCCGACTACGCAGTGCAGCCCCACCAGTGCACCCCCCACCATGCACCCTCACCACCCTTCCGGGTCTCTGCTCTCTGTCTTTACATCCTGAACATGACGTGCTGTGGTATGGAATAACCTCCTTGGTTAGTCTGGGTCAGGTGTCCTGTCTCTCCTTCCTCCCGGCTTCCCCTCCTCCCTAGCAGAGTATGAGACTCACAAAGTCTTTGGCCAGCCTAAACATCACCAAGCAGTAACTGAAAACACTGGTGTTATCAGCAATGTTCCCAGGCCCAAAATCAAAAACACAGTGCCGCACCAGCTACCAAGAAGGAGAAAAATGACTGCTGCTGCTGAACCCATGACACAAGGTCCCTCTGGATGGCATCCCTTCCCACCAATGTATCAACCGAACCACACAGCTTGGTGTCATCGGCAAACTTGCTGAGGGCACACTCAGTCCCACTGTCCCTGTCACCAACAAAGATGTTGAACAAGACCGGTCCCAACACCGATCCCTGGAGGACTCGTTACTGATCTCCAGCTGGACATTGAGCCATTGAGCACAACTCTTTGCGTGCGGCCATCCAGCCAGTTCTTTATCCACCGAGTGGTCCACCTATCAAATTGATGTCTCTCCAACTTAGAGACAAGGATGTCATGTGAGACAGTGTCAAATGCTTTGCACAAGTCCAGGTAGATGACATCAACTGCTCTGCCCCTGTCCATCAGTTCTGTAGCCCCATCATAGAAGGCCACCAGATTGGTCAGGCAGGATTTCCCCTTAGTGAAGCCATGCTGGCTGTCACCAAGCACCTTGTTGGTTTTCATGTGCCTCAGCATGCCTTCCAGGAGAATCCGCTCCAAGATTTTGCCAGGCACAGAGGTGAGACTGACTGGTCTGTAATTCCCCGGCTCATCCATTTTCTCCTTCTTAAAAATAGGGGTTATATTTCCCTTTTTCCAGTCATCGGGAACTTCACCTGACTGCCATGATTTTTCAAATATGATGGACAGTGGCTTAGCAACTTCATTTGCCAGCTCCTTCAGGACCCGCGGATGGATTTCATCAGGTCCCATGGACTTGTATACATTCAGGTTCCTAAGATGGTCTCTAACCAGATCCTCTCCTACAGTGGGCCCAGCGTCTTCATTCTCACAGTCCCTGCGTCTGCCTTACAAGACTTGGGTGGTGTGGTCAGAGCATTTGCCGGTGAAGACTGAGGCAAAGAAGTCAATAAGAACCTCAGCCTTCTCTAAATCCAGGGTAGCCAGTTCTCCTGATAGCTTCTGGAGAGGGCCCATGTTGTCCCTAGCCTGTCTTTTATTTGCAATGTACCTACAGAATCCCTTCCTATTATCCTTAACATCCCTAGCCAAGTTTAATTCTAAGTGGGCCTTAGCTTTCCTAACCCGGTCCCTAGCTTTCTGAACAACATCCCTGTATTCTTCCCAGGCCGCCTGACCTTGCTTCCACCTTTTATAAGACTTTTTTTCCTTCAAATTTTGCTCAGCAGCTCCTTATCCATCCAAGGAGGTCTCCTGGCCCTCCTGCTGAACTTCCTTCTAGTTGGGATACATCGCTCCTGAGCCTGCAGCAGGTGATCCTTGAATATCAACCAACAGTCTTGGGCCCCCCTGCCCTCTAGGGCTGTATCCCAGGGAACCTTACTGAGCAGGTTCCTGAAGAGGCCAAAGTCTGCTCTCTTGAAGCCCAGGGCAGTGAGCTTGCTGCATGCTCTTCTCACTGTCCTGAGGATCTCAAATTCGACCATCTCATGATCCCTGCAATCAAGGCTGCCCTGGAGCATCACATTTCCAACCAGCCCTTCCCTGTTGGTGAGGACGAGGTCAAGCATGGCACCTCTCCTTGTTGGCTCCTCTGTTACTTGCAGAAGAAAGTTGTCTTCCACACAATCGAGGAACTTCCTGGATTGCTTGTTCCGGGCTGTACCATCCCTCCAACAGATATCAGGGTGGTTGAAGTCTCCCATGAGAACAAGGGCCTGCGAGTGTGAGGCTGTTCCTACTCCAGATTATCCAGCTGTGAACCAGGCACAACCAGGATGCAGCTCCACCAGCTCTGCTGAGTGAGAGCAGTGTCTGCTGGAGAAGCAGTGCAGAGAGCTGCCACTGCTGGCATCTTCATTTGCTGCACCAGCATCACCAAGGCTCGTCTGTCAGATTCCTTTCTTATTTTCCTCCTACTAGGTTTAAACATGGCTTGTACCAGTTCGGGTTGCAATCATTTCACTGCATGTGAAGCCCATGCACTGGGCTAGTGACAGCAATGTCAAATGTCATGTAGCTGGTTTTGTCAGTATATCTCTAGGATCTTCAACAGTCTCTAACGATCTCAGTAACAGTCCTACTGGCTGTCTCAAGTAATAAAACCAGACCTGACAAGAGGACTTTACTGTCCTCCCTCCAGCTGGCCTCTCTGCTCCAGCAGAGCAAACTCACTGCCCACTAGGAGAATATATTTCCACCTTTCACAGCTTTCTGTTTGCATCTTTCACAAACTCTGAATATATTGACTTTAAGCAGGATGTACTGGCTTAAGCATAACATTGACCTTCCCCTAAGACTTCTCCAGAGCTAATGTGCCCACAATATTTTTTCATATCTCTTTTCTGCTTAATAAGAAACCATATTTAGGTCACAGTAGCTTATCTGCTTGTGCTATACATTTCCTTAAGAGCAGCTGAAATTGCTGACTATCTTTGCAACAGAGCAAGAAAGAATATTTTAGGCTGATGGTTTACACTTGCTTTGCTGGATGACTGGCACAGGAGGAAATGGAGCAGCAGATGGAAGTGCAGTAATACAGATTATTTAAGCTGCCTCCTGCAGTTCAGGCACTACTTGAAGGGGAACTGTGGAATCACTGTGAGGGAGTTTCCTCTGTTTGTACCTTTGGCTTCTCCTCATTACTGCTTAGGGGTTTCCTTTGTTTAGTAGACCAGGATGCACTTGCAATCCATAGGACTCAAATGAAGATGAGGAACCCTAGTCCACATCCTGTATTGCAAGTGTTTCAGCAGTTCCCCTTTAATCAGCTGCATACTTATTAAGGAGTAATCTGTACTTGGGCTTTTTCTTAAACCTGATCTTACCTACTGAGTAGCCTGACAAGTCTAAGTTCTTTCTGGCTTTTGAATTACAGAGATCTCCAACACTTTTTTCCTTTCTTATTCTTTAGGAATTTATATTATTTTCATTCATTCTGCCATAGGAAACCACATTATAGGGAAACCAAAGGCTGCATTTTGCAATCTTTGTCCCCAAAACTCTGACAGAAAATAGGGGATGACATAGCCACTTGGCAGCATATACCTTGATACATGCGTTCAAAACTTCTGCTGGGACAAGATGTGTCAGTGTTTCAAATGTATAGTACAGTGAAGTTTGGGTTGGCTTCACCTACCACTCAGGCTGGCAAAGAAACAGCACAGTGCAGAAAGCATCACTGCTGCAGAGGGGGAAGGCGCCCCGCTGGACCTGTTGTTCATGAGCAGGATTTGTGTGTGATGTGATGGTTGGAAGTCGTCTGTGGCATAGCAATCACAAAATGAGAGTTTAATATCTTTATCAAGGATCTGGACAAGGGGATCAAGTGCACCATCAGTAAGACTGCAGACAGCATCAAGTTGGGCAGGAGTGTTGACCTCCTTGAGGGTAGGAAGGCTCTGCAGAGGGATCTGGACAGGCTGGATCCATGGGCAGAGGGCAACTGTATGAGGTTCAACAATACTCAGTGATGAGACCTGCACCTGGGACACAACAAACCCATGCAGTACTACAGTCTTGGGGAAAAGCATCTGGAAAGCTGTGCTCATTTTTGGGCCTTTTGCTACAAGAAAGACACTGAGGTGCTAGAGTGTGTCCATGAAGGGCAATGAAGTTGGTGAAGGGTCTTGAGAACAAGTCTTATGAGGAATGGGTGAGGAAACTGGGGCTGTTTAGCCTGGAGAAAGGAGACTCGGGGGCAACCTTATAATTCTCTACAACTACCTGAAAGGAGGTTGTAGTTAGGTGGGTGTTGGTCACCCCTCCCAAGTAATCATAGAATCATAGAATAGTTAGGGTTGGAAAGGACCTTAAGATCATCTCGTTCCAACACCCTGCCATGGGCAGTGATGCCTCACCCTAGACCATATCACCAAAGGCTCTGCCCACCCTGGGCTTGAACACTGCCAAGAATGGAGCATTGACCACTTCTTTGAGCAATCTGTTCCAGTGCCTCACTGCCCTCACAGTAAAGAACTTCATTACAT
The DNA here is from genome assembly GCA_039720435.1 of Amazona ochrocephala. Lineage (NCBI taxonomy): Eukaryota > Metazoa > Chordata > Aves > Psittaciformes > Psittacidae > Amazona > Amazona ochrocephala. The sequence continues at coordinate 77,837,269 of CM077878.1, forward strand.
AATGAGTGATAGGACAAGAGGAAATGGCCTCATGTTGCACCAGGGAAGGTTTAGATTGGATCCTAGGAAAAATTTCTTCACTGAAAGGTTGTCAAGCACTTGAACAGGCTGCCCTGTTCCACTAGGGCACTCAACCAGGTAAGTGGTTGAGTCACCATCCCTGGAGGTATTTAAAAGATGTGTAGATGTGGTGCTTAGGGACATGGTTTAGTGGTGGCAGTGCTGGGTTAATGGTTGGACTCAATGATCAAAAGGAGTGTGACCAGCAGGTCAAAGGAGGTGATCCTGCCCCTTTACTCTGCTCTCGTGAGACCTCACTTGGAGTATTGTGTGCAGTTCTGGTGTCCTCAACATAAAAAGGACATGGAACTGTTAGAACAAGTGCAGAGGAGGGCCACGAGGATGATCAGGGGACTGGAGCACCTCTCGTATGAAGATAGGCTGAGAAAATTGGGGCTGTTCAGCCTGGAGAAGAGAAGGCTGCGTGGAGACCTCATAGCAGCCTTCCAATACCTGAAGGGGGCCTATAGGGATGCTGGGGAGGGACTCTTCATTAGGGACTGTGGTGAGAGGACAAGGGGTAATGGGTTTAAACTTAAACAGGGGAGGTTTAGATTGGATCTGAGGAAGAAATTCTTTACTGTGAGGGTGGTGGGGCCCTGGAATGGGTTGCCCAGGGAGGTTGTGAATGCTTCATCCCTGGCGGCGTTCAAGGTGGGGTTGGACATAGCCTTGGATGGCATGGTTTAGTGTGAGGTGTCCCTGCCCATGGCAGGGGGGTTGGAACTCGATGATCTTGAGGTCCTTTCCAACCCTTACTATTCTATGATTCTATGATTCTATGATCTTAAAGGTCTTTTCCAACCTCAACTATTCTACTCTGTGACCCTCAGCAGCCTTGCTCTGGGCGCTAGTATGATATTACCAGTCCTTCTGGGATGGCTCTGTACCCAAACCAATCCTCCATGCCAACACATAGAAGTTGTTATCCCCGGCACAATGCCAGGCTAATAAAAGGATGCTGAGCTGTCCTGGAGATGCCTTGTGACATGGCACCATGCCACACACACATCCATAGCAACTTTACGCGCTGCTATCCCTGCGGTGGGGTTAGGTATGCCCTAAAAGGCTTGTGCCAGTAACACTGGTAGGGTCAGGCTCTGTATTTCCCCAGGAGGACTTGTCACTAAGGTCTTTTCCTGAACATTGCTGTGTTCAGTGTCACAGACCTGTCTGTTACCGAGTCCCCTTGGGCTCTGGATTAGGCAAAGGGAGTTACTGAATATCACAACTTTTTCTCCAATAAAGGGAAACTAAAACATAAACAAAACACCCAAAGAAAAAGAAAGAAGTTTCAGTTATTCCAAGCAAATGCAAACTAGTTGGTCCCTGCTTGATCCTAATGGGGTTCCACTCCTACCACACACCTCACCTCCTCTCCACCCTTGCCTTTGGAAACCAGGAGCTCAGCAAAGGAGGCTGTACTCTGCCTACTGCAAGATGCATCGATCCCGCGCTGGCATTCTCAGTCCTGGATTTTGCACAGCAGCGTACATTTTAGAGGGTTGCTTTTCAGTGTTCTCTTGCATTCATCAGAGAAAAGACTTACTTGACAGTTTCTGTAGCTTGAATGGCTGTCAGGCGGTACAAACCACAGAAAGTACGTGCATGCATTCTGAAAAATTCCCTCTTTGCAGTCGGAGGTCAGTCACTCCTACTGAAAAAGGAACACTTCATTATTTTAATCCCTAAACACTGGTGTCAGTTCCCTCTTTAGACTCCAGAGTTTTATGTTCTGCCCATACTAGGACAGCCTTTTGAGTGGTGATTCAACCAACACAGCCTCAACTGCCGCTATGTAAACCTCTTCTCCTAGGCTTGACCTTGGAGTAGCCCTTGTGGGGCTCTCACAGTGCATGTCAGCAAGAGCAGCTGCAGTGCTCTGGAGAGCCTCTTCACCTTTCCCACCAGCAGCAGGAATACTTGCATCCTGACCTTCCGAGAGCAGCCTGCGGCATTTCCCATACAATGAGTCATGGGATGGAAGCTGAATGTTACTTGTCTGCTGGAGACAAGTGATGTGGATTTTGTGGGATTTTTGATTGACTTCCCTCACAAAACACTCCTCCTTTTTACCTGCAGGAAGGGGAAATGCGTCTACATCCCACCTCCCTGGGGTATAATACCAGCAGATAACTGCCTTGTCAAGGAAAAAGGGAGAAAGCCAAGCTGGCCATGCCCTTCATGGACTTTGAATCAAAACTGAATCACTGTTTGCTCTGTATCATATCATTCTAAGCCCATGCCTCAGCACTTCCCCAGAGGCTTGAAACCAGGAAGGCTTCTTTCCTGCCTTTGATGAATAACTTCCATGTCAGTGGGAGGAGGGGCTGGGGGGGGGGGGTGGGGTGGGGGGGTGCACTGTCTGAAATACCACAGCTCAGCTACCGAAAGGGTAGCTCATAGCTCCTCAGCCTCAGGCACTCAGTGACTAAATTTCTGGTTACTGTGCCTTGGGCATCCAGGGCCAGGAAGGAACTGGCCAGGATTCATCATTGGGAAGTTCCCCAGGGATGGGGCTGGGAGGTCAGCATGTGGATGAGGGTCAGAATCAGGCCTGGTGAGGGGAACTGGTATTAAACATGGCCCTGGCATGTGCAGGCAGAGTTGTGGTAAGGCCCGTTAGGATAAGCCCTAGGCTTGTACTGCTGGTGGTCTGCTGACTCCAGCTCTATCTAGGCAGGGTCCTGGGGGCAGTAACAAGCTGCCGCCTTGGGTCACCTCCTGCAGCCAAGGGTTTGGAGGGATGCTGTGGCCGGAGGATAACCCTCCTTGGACATCAGCAAGTCTGCAGAGAAGGGGCACCTTAGGGGGGAACACACAAGCCCGTAACAGGAAGATCTCCTGTCAGAGGTTGCATGTCACAAGGGTCGAAGGCATAGCTCTGTAGGGAATGGGCTTTAAACTTAAACGGGAAGTTTAGAAAGATATAAGGAAGAAATTCTTTACTGTGAGGGTGGTGGGGCACTGGAACAGGTTGCCCAAGGATGTTGTGAATGCTCCATCCCTGGTGGTGTTCAAGGCCAGGTTGGACAGAGCCTCAGAACCTGACATGGTTTAACGTGAGGTGTCCCTACCCATGGCAGGGGGGTTAGAACTAGATGATCTTAAGGTCCTTTCCAACCCTAATTATTCTATGATGCCATGATTCTATAAGCTCCAGGGGTAACACACAGAACTGGCTACCCTAACTTGCTTTTCAGAGCCCACTGTGAAGGAGATGCAATGAAACAGGCTTGGGCTATATTCATATCTCTACCCTCCTATGACCGTGTATGCATTATCGCTTTGGGTGTCCATCCTTCTGGCCAGCAGCAAGAGAAGCGTCATAGAGTAAACCTGACTTGTCCTCAGAAATCCTAAAGTATGCTGTACCTGTGAAAGGATTTAATATCACATGTGTCTGAGGATGTTTGGCTTGAAAAACAGATTTCAGAAAGCCTATGGTAGCTCCTCCCTGTCGCTGTGTCACCATGTAACATGCCCTCAAGAACAAAGGTGGCTTCACATCATCAATCTCCCATATATCCTACAGGGATTGCAGAGAGTCACCTTTTTTTCTAGCCTTGTGACACACAAGCCAGGCAGACCGACACATCAGTGCATGTCATCTTCTTTTTCTGGTGCATGCTGGGCTTGCTCTGTACTTTCCAGTTGTGCTGGGGCTGTTGGCATTCTGCCTGCCTTCAGTCAGCTGCCAGTGAATCACCCTGGCCGCCCAGCAGGACTTACAGAGAACAACCACAAAAGCCGTCAGTGACTGTGGGTCGGAGCTCATCCCCAGAAGACAGGCACCTTTCCTCCCCCCACCCCAAACTTTCACTAAGAGTGAACTCGCTGGCTCTCAGCGACAGCTGCTGCCGGTCCCTGCCACAGCAAAGGCAATAAAAAGCAATAGAGTTAACAATTTCCAAGAATAACAGAGGAGCACTTTTCTTTCTCATGCATCATTTTCATGAATGAGTTGTTCATTCAGTTATGGTAATTCCTACATTCAGAAAAAAACCCATCAAACCAAGCAGCACAAACACTGTGACTTCTCTTGGCTGCTGGTGGCTGCTAAGCACTGGGATCTGCAGGGAAGGAACAGACTCACACTGAGTTTCTGAGCTACAAGGAAGGAAGGAAGGAAGGAAGGAATGAAAGAAGGAGCATGATACAGTGGCACCGCTGAGCACGGCAACTGCCCCACAGGCAACAAGGGTGCCCTCATCTTGGAGCTGAATTTGCACACGACTGATTTTGGGTTGGAAAGTTAAATACCCCAAATAACTGTAATTATTTTAATGCTATAGTATCATATTGATTACGTACTCTAGTGAGATTAAAACTGTCAGAATTGGCTGGTGTTATATGCTTTGTCTCTGTGTGTATCTGTAGCTCACTTACCAGGAGTGTGTATTCTGCTGAGTAGACCTTGCTGGGCAAAGCTGGGTTTCTGTTCCTGTCTCTGAGTCTACAAACATCCCACCAGGCTCAGGCCCTCCTGCATGATTGAGCCCTACTTTAACATCAGAATCTTCTCAGGCAATGGGTCACCATCCCTTCTGCCCAGCACCCACATCCTCTGAGCTCATCTTAAAATACCAATGTTTGCCAAGCAAACACTTTCACAAGCCTACTGCTTGATTACAGTTAGAGAAATCAGGGGAAACACCATTGCTGCTGAACTGGAGCTTGATCAGCTGGTCAAAGGTGGAGAGAGGGATCAAAATATATTCCTTTTATCTTTTCAACCATTCACCCAGTTCTGAAACTTTTCATGGCACTCAGAGTGCAGGATAATACCTAGACATGAGATCACAAGGTATGGGGCTGGAATGCATGTTGAGAGGTCTCTACTTCAATCTCTTGCTCAAAGCAGGCACAACTGAAAGCTCAGACCAGGCTGCTCAGGGCTCTGTCTGGCCAGTCTTGAACAGCTCCAAGGATGCACGACCCTAGTTGGGTGGCCTGGTTCAGTGCTTCACTGTCCTTATGGTCATGTATCTCTTTATACCCAGCCTGAGCCTCTTGTTTCAGCTTCAGCCTTTTGTCTCTTGCTCTCCTAATGTATAATGCTGTGAATGTCCTGGCACTGTCTTCTTGCTGACTTCTCCATACATGTTGGGGGACTGCTGTTAGGTCCTTACAAAGATGTCTTTGTGTTTTACAAAGATGCCCCAGGACAAACCAGAAGTGACCCATCAGCCTCTCCTCACAAGGAAAGGTGCTCTGGTTGTGACAATCTTGGTGGCCCTCTGCTGAACATACTCTAACTTTTCTGCACTTGGCAGGGAAGGAAGAGTATACAAGAGCGGACATGGTATTCTAGATGTGGACTGATGAGCTCTGAGCAGAGGGTGATAATCCCTCCCCCCATCTACTGCCTCTCCTCCTTTTAACACAGCCCAGGATGCTGTTTGCCTTCTTTGCTCTGAGGACTGCCCTGGGTTCAGCAGTAGCAGTCATTTTTCTCCCTCTTAGTAGCTGGTGCAGTGCTGTGCTTTTGACTTTTGGCCTGGGAACAGCGCTGATAACACCAATGTTTTTAGTTACTGCTCAAATGTTTAGTCTGACCAAGAACTTTCTGAGTCTCATGTTCTGCCAGGGAGGAGGGGAAGCCGGAAGGAAGCAGAGACAGGACACCTGACCCAAACTGACCAAAGAGGTATTCCATACCCCAGCACGTCATGCCCACTATGTAAACTGGGGGCAGTTACCCAGAGGGGTGAGATCACTGCTCGGTTGGGCTGGGTATTGGTCAGTGGGTGGTGAGTGGTTGTATCCTCTTCCCTTGTTTTTTCCCTTGTCATTTTTATTGGCGGTAGCAGCAGTGGTTTGTGTTATACCTTAGTTGCTGGACTGTTCTTGTCTCAACCCATGGGAGTTACATTCTTTCAATTCTCCTCCCAGTCCCTCCGGGAGTAGGGGAAGAAAGGGGGGGGGAGCTAATGAACTGTGTGGCTGATTTACGGCTGGGCTTAAACCACAACAGGACACATTGCTGGCTCACATTCATTTTGTGGCCTGCCCCCAGTCCTCTTTGGCAGGACTGCTCTTCAGCCAGTCATTCCCCTTGCCATATCACTGTGAGGGCCTTTTACTTCCTAGGTGCACAACTTCACATTTGATTTGCTTTTGTTAAATTTCATGAGGTTCTTGTCAGCCTCTCCAGGGCCTGGCAGCCCTGTGTTTTAACCTTCTTACATTTGCACAGATCTGGATTTTTCCTACTTTCTTCAGTTATTCTTCAAGTGTAGACACCACTGGGGAAAAAAACCCCAAATGTTCTCCTTAAACTAGACCTGCAAGCAGTCATAGCATATGATAGTTAAAGCTTAGCAAATTTGAAGTACTTGCACAATAGATTGCCTAAGTTGGCAATATGAAACTAATTCTTGCAGAAGGGTGAAAGACACTTTTGATTCTTTTGGTTCCACTGACAAAACACAGTGTTACATCTGAATTATAGACAGCAGAATACTTTAGCCAGCATAATCCTCCACTTGTATTATGAAATGTCCATTTTGGAGAATACATAATTTTATAACTGAAATGGGGCTCAGAAAAGGAAAGACAGGGAACAAAGGGAGAAGCATTGTCTGCCTTGGTTTCCTGTGGGTGACAGCTGAAATGCCCTCCCTAACTAATACATCAAAAATGAAAGGGTGGATAGGCATGACCCTTGATTCTGGTCCCAGTAATTCTCAGGGAAGTTCCTTGCCAGCCCATTGTTATTGTTCTGGTCTGTCACCAGAAAACAGCACTTGGGACCTTCAAATGCATTCAGAAACTTCAGCGGGTGTTTAAACTGGAACAGGGGAAGTTCAGGTTAGATATAAGGAAGAAGTTCTTTACTGTGAGGATGATGAGGCACTGAAATAGCTTGCCCAAAGGAGTGGTAAATTCTCCATCCTTGTCAGTGTTCAGTGCCAGGTTGGATGGAGTCTTGGGTGACATAGTCTAGTGTGAGGTGCCCCTGTCCATGGCAAGGAGGTTGGAGCTAGATGATCTTAAGGTCCTTTCCAACCCTAACTGTTCTATGATTCTATGATTATATGACCTTTCTTTGGTGTGGCCATCCAAGACATGCAACACAGCACACTAGTAAAACAAAGCGGAGGCAAAGCCTTGCAGCCTGGCAGTAGGAACAGTTGATTTTACTCTTGGTGCTTACCAGAAAGAGAAATTACCTGATTTATCCCTGCCACTGCCCCCTCACCAGTAACCTATCCACCTCAGAGGTCTGTGTTTATTTTTATAACGTGCCTGTGACTTGCCAGGATTCAACCCACTTGAAACCTGCAAGTTTCATGATGGGGGGGGGGGGGGGGAACACCACCCACTGTGTGCCTCACATGATACCAGCAACTGCCTGCAATCTGCTTCCTCTCCTTCCCACACACACCTACCTCATCCACACTGCTGTCACCAAAAGGGCTGCAGTAGAGGGGACCTTCCCTTGTCACCACCGCCCCACACTGCAGTCACGAGCAAACGTTATTCACAGGCAGGGAAGGGCTGATGAAACAAAGCAAGAGACAGAGGGTGAAGTCTAAGAGGGTGCATGTCATGCCTAAAGCTGATGATGCCAAGCACAGCCTCACTGAACAGGAAGCCAAAGGATGGATATCAGCAGAGTCTTATGCCTGTAAAAACAATGTGCATGAGATCAGCCTCTGGCCTTGGCCACAGCAAGCTGAACAAGCCCTCTGGCACAGATGGTAATCACCTACATCACACCTATGTTTGCCAGGTCAAAAATGGGATAACCAAAGAAGAGAAAAAACACTTTTCTCTTTAGAGCTGACATTTCTATCAGCAGGACTACATGTCCTTAAAGGCAAAACACTTGTACATGACTGCTTGAAACAGAACTGTGCAGAAAACAGCTGCACTTCAGGAATTGCAGAGCTTTTCTCAAAACAGTATAAAAAGTAGAAAATCAATGTACAGTAGAAATAAGCAAACCAGCAGTCTTGCAAGAACTGTCCATTAAAAATTACTTGTTATGTGTCCAGCTGAAAACAGTAGCCACTTTTAAAACAGGGCTGATGACCTTTCTGTGTGCAAATGATCCACTTCCACCTGCTTGGGTGGAAGAGTTATGGTCTTATGGTCAAAAGTCACCAGGATAGTCTGGTCGAAAAAAACCTTCACTTCAGCTGTTACAAAATATTGGTTTCAAGCTAAATTGGTTGTTGTTGGGAAATGAAAAATAAGAGTGGCTTTCCCTGGTCATACAGCTAAAAATCACTTCCAGTAAAGTGGCAGTCAGTTCTTGTGAAATTGCCACACATTCGATACACAAGCACTAGATGCATGAAGGAGTATTGGTAATGTGCTGTATGAATGATTCAAGTGGTTTTCCTTTGGTTTTTCCTCCATTATGTAATTACAAGAGTTTGGCTAATACAAAATTCTTGACAAGTTAAGCAGAGGCACAGGAATTCATTCATATTCAAGTGGACATATAATATATGCATATATTTGAAGTTGACACTTGAGGGCAGTTTTGCTGGGTAAGGAGAGAAGGCAAGGATGCCACCTTTGAAGGAGAAATTTAATAAAGGAATTGCTATACAGGCAGTGGCTTCTGATTACAATCCACAGCACCGAAAACTGCAGCTCTTGGCATAACTATCTGGTTCATAAAGTGAAATAAAAGCTAAGTCTATAGGACAAGAAGGGGTATCTGAAGTTCTGTGAAGGCTCTCAAAAGAGACATTAACCTATTTTTTTTGTTGTTGTTGTTTCTGTGGAAAGCCAAGTCCTGAAAAGTTTTGCTGGCATCCCCATGGCAGAAACATGACTTCCCAGGTTGCCTCATGCCACTCCTCCCCATCTTGCTGCGCTGCCTTGACTGTACCCCAAACCCCACCTGGTGTTATCACCCAGCCGACATGCCATGGGGTGCACTGAACACCACTGCCCAGCTGAGGCAAACCACTGACATCCATTAGGAATTTCTTGTTTGGCACACAATCAAAGTCAGACATACGCCACATTTCTGCGGTGCTCATCACCCAGGACATGGCGAGAAGATGCTTGGGGATGGGTAGGTGAGGACAACATCACCAAATGGGACTGTTGCCCTCGTGCCACCCACAGAGTGATTCGGTGACTTGCACGTGGGCTCACACACCTCCATCATGATGACCTCCAGCTTCACTGCAGACACAAGAAATGCCACAGAGAAGCAATGCAGGGGCTTGCAGCCCTGCTGACCAACCTGGCCCCTGACAGTGCTGGGACTGGCAGCAGCGACAGCATGCACCAGTGATATGAGGTTTAAACCTTGGTGCTGTCACTGGTCCTAACTGCACAGGGGCACCTGAGATATCCAGCCAGCAATGGATCTGTGTTCTCTAGGTTGGCTTTTCACTGTAAAGACATAAAGTAAAGTCACAAAATAGGCACCTGCACTATAAATACTTATTTTCCCCACATTTCTTTAATGGGAAAAACAATCCTTCACTTCCTTCCTACAAAGACGAACTGTTTGGTGACAAATGATGTATATACTCATACTGCTTGGCTCCAGCTGCAGAGTGCAGAATTTAGGGAGTTCTAAGGGAAACGTGAGGAGACACCCCCAGTTAGTAAAGCTAAGGAGACACTAGACCAGATTTTGAAACCCTTATCATTGCTGCAACAGTTAATAGGAGCATCTGTCAGAATCAGCTGAGGTGCTGGTCTTCTTGTCTCTCATGACCCAATAAAAACTAATCTCAACTTATTACTGTAAAGAGTGCTGTAACCTCTGCTGATGCTGAAAAGTGCCAAACCTCAGTTCTAAATACTATGAGAAAGATAGTAACCATGCAGCAACACAGTTTCTCTAACATCAGCAGAAGCAAAAGATCAGCAGTGACTCAGAGAAAACAATGCTGCTTCCTGAAGCATTGCTTCCATTGCTGCCATGTTACCATCTGCAGCACCTGGGAATTTTCTTCACCATCATCCACCCTCCAGCAGGGCTCCAAAAACTTTATCTGCTGATGTGTGGCCATATGACAACCTAAGGCTGTGGACACCTAGGGACAGTCAGTTTGCACAGGGTTGTTTCTCAGTAACAAGTGCTGTGCTTGCATTAGGGAATAAAATTCTGTGGAGTCCCAAAAAGCACTTTCAGTTCTCTAGAGAATAGTCACTTCTCTCAGACATCAGCCGCATGGATAAAAGTGGATTCTTCCTCAAGAAGACAAGCAAACTGAGTGTACCTAGGCAATTCAGACCATCTCTGCTTATTTGACATGGATTACAGCTGTCACTATGTACCCATAGCACAGTAGAACACTGCAGATTGTGAAAGGCCAGCACTGCGTTCTGCGCTCTCACGATTCCTCTTCATTATGCACTGCTTGCATCCACATTGCTCAACAGACTCCACAAAGGAAAACAGCATCCTCATTCACATTCAAAGAATGAGGAAACTAAGTCAGAGAGATACCATATCAGTACGTAAGTATAGCAAGAATGCAACTAAGGTCTTGTAGCTGGCTAGTAGGTAGACAATCCTCATGAAGATGCATGGCCATGTCACCATAATAAAACTGTCCCTTTGGTCAGTGAAAGGGCTGACATGAGGAAACTGGGCCCAGAGTTCAAGGGACAGACTGCACTTCTTGCCCTGAAGCATTAACTCACACACTAACACCCTCCAGGGGCTTTGTGCCTGCTTTGAGCAGGCAGGTATCCCAGCCACAGATAGTTCACTCAAATGCAAAAGGCGTCCTCTGGTAGTATAAGCTACTGCGTGCTCTCCTGACAGTAGGAGGTGAAGGGAGGGGACATGCCTCTGCTGTCTTGATACTCAGCTGTTGTATCCCCTCCTTAGGACCATTAGATGCTGGCCTATATAAAAGCAGAGCCACAAGTTGGTCTGAAAGCTGTCAGGACAGGCACATGACCTTCAGCTCTGGGATACATGTGCCAGATAGTGCAGGTTTAAGGCAACTTCACACACACATACCAACGCACTTGCCCCTCTGCAGACTGTCCCACGAAGTCCAATGGAAACCAACAAAACCATTTTCTGTGCTGTCAGCAAAAGTAAGGCAAAGTTCCAGGGAAGAGAGCTTAGTACTGACACTTATTTTCCTAGGAAGACAGACTATTAGAGCAGCTGCAGTTGCTCTTAATTCGCCTGAACTGCTTCACAATCTGTAAGGCTCATTTTTACCATGAGGATTGGAGAAGACAACATGCAAACAATAGCCCATGTCTCACTTATCACTTTTTCTGCTTTACCCTCTGATGGTGTCTTGCCACTGACTAAGGCCTCAGCCGCTGCACATGTGCACATGATGTGACTAGCACCATTGAGCTCACAAAGAAAGTATGCATACAGATCCCAAGTCCAAGCTAGAACAGTCAGGAGACAAAAATGACCTCTTTGATGTATGTGAGAAGAGCAGTTAGAAACATTCCTTGATCCTGACAGGACTCCAGGATGTCTTCTTATAATGGCAATTGCATATGCTGATGTTTCAAATAGCCACTCAAACACTCATTTTCTGGCTACAGCTATGGTAAATGCCTTCATATGAGAAACTGTCATGTTCCCCTAGGGGCACTGCACTACTTTGCCCTTCAATGGCCTATTTTTGCTTCAAAGCTCTTCAAATGCTTTTCTTAGAAAAGATGTAGCCAAAACCAGATCAGATTGAAACAGTGGAAAAACACCCTGGGATACCTGAAAACCCCCTCACCTTTAGATTTCTGCATGATGTTGTAGTGCAGTTTTGTGTATTGTGCATTTATAACCACTGACAGACCACAATCACTTTTTGGAAGGGACTGGAGCGCTCCATTTTGAATCACATAGGTTTTCCCTGGGACATTTTTCCACAGGTTTAATTTGTGTGTAACTGAAATCTGCATGAGAAAGTTTGAATACTTTTAAAGGCTTTCCCTCCCCACTTGCTAAGTGGAGAGCTAGTGGCTTCCTGTTAAGGAAACATTTAGTCTGCTCTTGTCTTTGTTAGTCAAGTCTGGCATTCCCCTTCGAGAAAAAAAGAAAAGAAGATATTGCTTAAAAAAAAGTTGTCAAGTGATGCTAAAATAGTTTATACCTATATAATAGCTAAAGAGCGTGGGCTTATCCTCCCACATCTGGTACACAAGCGGGCTGAGATGACTGACCGCTACACTTACCACTTCCAGAGGCCATCTATTTCTAAGAATGCAGTGGTTTTTCATTCCCACAGGGGCTTTTCATTCCCACATGCATATAAATTTAGCACATGGTTTTACTCCAGACCAGCACAGCAAGGATGGGCCTTTCCAGTGAACACGTAGCAGAAGACAGAAACACAACATACCAGTGACTTCAATCTGCAACCTCTTGAAGCAACTATGCCAGCAAGTGAGCCAGATAAATCCATTCTGGGGTGATACTGATCATGTAACTAAGGCAAAGAAAATGGGTTGAACGTCAACAGCCATCCCTAAGCAACAACTGGTCTGCTGTGGCCACTGACAGGTATGAAAAGAATCAATGAGGTTAAGAGAGATTTAAGGTCTGCAGCAGCAGATTTGCTATTTGCAGAGAAAGTCATAAGCACTTTTTCATGCCAGCATGCTGTGGGGAAAAAAAAAAAGGAGACAATAGGAAAGGATGAAAGTGGTTTAACCTTCTTTCTTAAATCAGCATCTCATACTTAACACTCTTCATCCTGTAAATACGCACCTGCTAGGAGAAAAGCACTGCTGCTTAAAGCCACAACAAATTTACAAATTTGCAACCTAGCACGTATTACCATGCTGTAGTATCACCAACCTAAGTTACTGTGAAACTTTTCAAACCACTTCAGCAGCATGCAACAGCAGCAGACTCTCCCCACTGATAAAATAATGGCAACATATGGGAGATCATGTGTGTTCTCCCTCTAGAATAAAGGGAGAACTTATTCTAGTACTAGTACTGCTACTGGCCTAGTACTACTATTGGCCAAAGGCAACTCTCACATGGTGAAATTACCCTCTGTCATGACTGCTAGGCAGGGAAATGCCGAAGGCTTGCTGTAACATTAAACACTAGTGATTGAAAACCGTAGGCTCAGTGCTTCAACAGCCTAGGAGTAATGTTTGCCAAGAAGCACATTCCTGCCTTGCTTGGGCAAACCGTTAAAAAGTGTCTGGTCACCTCACTTGCCTTCCTTTGGTGGTGTCTTTTTAAAAGGTACTTAGTCTAGATGCTTCTCCAGTGCTGCATGAGTGCCCTTCCTTGAGTTTCTTTTGGGTGTCCAGTACACAAAAATAAGACACCCCAAAGTAAACAGTAACCTTTGAAAATCTGAGAGGCAAAAGTAGCCATTTAAAAGATAATTACTAGTTACATTATACTAAAAAGGATGCTTCTACATACCTTCCTAAGGAGGGTACGGATATTCTTGTGTATGCCCCATTCAGTTAAACTAAACCTGTACAAAGGTTTTTATTACCTGATCTGGCTATTTTTGGTTTTCTTGAAAGTAAGCACAGCTTTATGAGCTACAACTGCTTTGTGGATACAGACCCTACACAGAAGAGCCACACCTCCTTCTTTTTCGCATGGATTAACAGTACGATGTTTCACTCCACATGTGTTTAAGATACTGTATATGTTGGTAAAGAGAAAGTCTATGCAGTGTCCACACACACATGTCTGTTCCAACTCAGCTAATCCAATTTCTGGATGTGTTTGAAATATCCACACTCAAATTGCCCTCTTCACTCACTGGGGTCAGTATTCAGATGTTCAAATGGACCACATTAGGGACAAAGAAAGACCGAAAGAATTAAAATCAGCAGTGCTGATTCTGATTAAAATCAGCTGCCAAGTCATTCCCTGAAAAAATCTTTTTGCAGGAAGAGACATATACCAGAAAGATCATCTTCCAGAAGTTTAACCAGATAAGACCTCCTTGAATGTTATTACTATTTTTGTGTTCTCTTCAGGTTGCAACTTACCTCTCAGGACTGCTCATACCCATTGTTACCTCCATACCACGGGTCCCAATCCTGATTGACAATGTTTTTTGTGAGCAAATCTTAATATGCATCAACAGCAAGTACAGTAGAGGATCAGTTGTATTCTGAGTTTTAAAATGTTACTGATAAATGTCCCACATGGTGTCAAACTCATTGCTGTGGACCTACAGACTGTAATGACATTTGGAATAAATTCCACTCTGCTCTTATTTTCATGGCGGAGAAGTAAACAAAGTTATGGGTTCTTTATTGCTCAGAAATTAAATGTTCTGTACCCAAAATAGTGACTAGAGTAAGGACCTCTACTTGGTTTGGGGCTTTTATTTTTTCTCCACTCTCTTTTTGCTAGTTAGCGACCTACATTGTAGAGGGTTGCTTTTTTCCCCCCCGCTTCCAACTGGCCTCAAAGGTTCCTGTGACTCACAGAAATTTTTAAAAACAAACCATCAAATGTGTGAATTTTGAAGTATCAGTTACAGTTTCATGATCAGTTATTACAGGGGATTCCACACACTCAGTGCAATGGAAAGGAGTACCCCTTTGCTCATTAGGGTGCAGGTGAACACCAGTTCTAGGAAACTACCTTTAATTCCAAAGCCAGACCTCATCCATGTTCCTGGCTTCGAGCTGTTGATACCAGAAACTCTTTTGAGTCCATCACATAAGACCCATACAGACCCCAGAGATTTTTGTAAAATCAAGATTCAATCAGATTTCCTTCAGTGTCAGACCTGGATTTCTCCTCTAACATGCTTAGTGTTCCCAAATAATTATTAATCCCAGACCTGCCCCTAGTTATGTTAAATGGTGAGACAACCACTGAATTCCAAGGTAAACTGCAGACCTGTGTTTATCTATGCAGTGCTTCTAACCCAACATGACTGGAAGAAAAATGTATGCCTTGTTTGATCTTTGGGGGAAAGTGCAAGATGCAGGGATTTGGGGTTTGTTCCCAATCTTCAATGTTCCTTTCAAATCTACATAGGACAGATCTGTAAAATAACTGTAATAGTTGCCCACTTTTTTAAAATCCTGCTACTATGAATGCCAACATATTTGTTAAGATTATTGCATTAATGACACTATTACTCACCAACACAGTATATACTACAGTATGACGAGGAAAGCATCACTCATCTTGCATTACAGACAGAGTGACCATTTCATCAAACAGCTTGCTAATATGTTTATGTTTTGCACCAAAATGTTCATCGGACATTTACAAACCAAACAGGGTGGGAAATCCCAGAATTTAAGTTACCTTTGCAGCTCTATTTTAGTTGCTCTGTGCCTTAGGAGAGTCCTTTCAAGATCCCACAATAACTTTTTCCACCCCACCGCAATCTCTTTGCATGCACAGCCAGTCATTCGGGGAGCAGCTCTTTCAGCTTTCATGTCCTCCTCTTTGCTCAGCACCTAGCCTCATGCTTTACTTACTACTCAAAAATGGCTCTGAAATAATGTTACTCAGACACTCCTGCCTCATTACTAAAGCATCTGAGTGCCTCTGAATGTTAGCTAATCTTTGTTCTTAAGCCCTGCAACATGAGGGGGTGGTACAATCCACATTTTACACATAAGGAACTGAAGTACAAAGTGATTAAGGTCAAAAGTTTCCATTACTTCTGTGTACTCCCTAGGACCTGATTTCTCAGTTTATTTAATACTCTACTTTCTGTCTCCAAAGCACAGAGCGCATTACCTCAGCTACAGCTGTGGGAACTCAGCACTCCTTCACGTCAGACCCAAAATCTCCACCCGCGCATGCGTCATAAGAGGAGCACCCAGTCAGTCATCACCTCTGAGAAGGTAGGTTTCAAAACTTGCCTGGCACCACACAGAAATTTTGTGGCAAAGAAGAGGATAAAGCACAGTTTCCCAGGCCAGAATGTGACTACCTTCACCATGCGGCTGTGCTTGTTCTCGGTGCAATCCCTTCCTCAGCCTGCAGCTTCAGAATGAGATGGAGAGCAAGGTGGAGGTCCTGGACACAGTGGGGGATGTCCTCTTCACTCCACCTTGCATCCCTTGCTCCCCCTGGGCAAATGATTTATGTACTGTGAAGGAAACGGGCTTTCTCTCATGTATGAGACTGACTTTAGTGTTCTTTAATCCCAGGGGGAGTGGGACAAAGGCAATGGACAATGGTGTAGAAATGGCAAAACTCATGGAGTTCCATGCCCAAGCACAGACTGTGCCTCACGGCATACATGTCTCTGCCCACTGCCTCACATTTTCTCCTCTTCATTTCCCACACCTCCCTGCTCAGGTTCCACCTGTTTCTTTCTTATCCCTCTTATTTTGTTGTCTTCAACTTTCAGTCTCCATTCATAGAATCATAGAATAGTTAGGGTTGGAAAGGACCTTAAGATCAAGTTCCAACCCCCCTGCCATGGGCAGGGACACCTCCCACTGAACCATGCTGCCCAAGGCTCTGTCCAACCCGGCCTTGAACACCGCCAGCAACGGAGCATTCGCAATTTCCCTGGGCAACCCATTCCAGTGCCTCACGCTTGTATCTCCTTGCTTAACCAAGTTCCAGTCTTCTTTTCTAGCCTTTCTGACCAAGTCTTCACCTCTTCAAAATTCATGTTAGACATTTTGCTGACAGTCTTCAACTTCTTTGTTCTGTTCTTCAGCTCCTTGTCATAGCCTTTTCCTTGGGCTCCTCCTATTCCTGTCCCATTTAGTTCCTTCCTTTACTTGACCTACTTTTCTCCAGACATTTCCTTTTCTTATCCTGTATTTTAGCTCCTAGTAAGACTTGGTGCTTTTTCCATCATTGATTTCCTCAATCCCAGGTGGTTTCTATTCTAATACTGTTGCTGAATGATTTGACTGAATGAATCGCTTCCCTTACACAGCTTCTCAGCTTCCAGTTTCCTGTCTTCCACAGAAACTGTTCTGTATACCTCATCTTCCCAGATCTGAAACTCAGACTTCTTCCACTTTAGTTACCAGAAGTCACCAGCAAGTCTGAACTGCCACTCAAGTAACTCCAGGCTCTTCCCAAGTCACTGATATTCCCCTCTTCTACAGTGCTCATCAGCAAGACAAATGCCACTAATGGCATGAGACAGGGAGAAGCTCCCTTGTTCCCTTGTTTCATTTTCATTGCCTCTCGCCTTGATTTGGACTAGTGGGGACAGGAAATGTAGGAGGCCCAGCCTTGTCCTACAGGTGAGGGATGCAGCAAACCATCTCTGGATCACCCTGCACAGCTGCACTCTGTTGCACAGTGGACAGCATTGGATCTGTGAGGGGATAGCATATACTTCATCACACTATGGGGAGCACATAGTTACAGAATGGCAACTTACTCCAGCTCTGGATAAAGCTAGTTTAGCTTAGTGGAAGAACCAAAAACTCTGTAATAGAAGTGGTTTAATTTGGAGGCATATGCAGATTTTTCTGTTCCTTATATTAACCTGAAAAATTTTATTCACCTGCATTCTTGGTCATTAGAAAACCTTTCATTTTCATTTATAGCATTGGAAACAAAAAACAAAAGGCACAAAGTGAAGAACAAAGGGCAGTGCTATAGCTTCCTGCCTTTTAATTAACTAAAGAGCCTTTGGTTAACTTTTTGTTATGTGAGGAGACCCACATTCTTTTTCCTCATCTAATATCATCAGATGGTACAGCCCAGGGTAAGGTGCTCCCAACTTTGCATATTGAGACTCTTCTAATCTATTTAGAAATATATAACTTAAGTTCCCTAATTGTTAGTCTATGATGAAACCTAACTCCTTGGTGCTTTCTCTCCTATCCAGAAAGTAAATAATTAAGTTCCACAGTTAGAGCAAGAGGACTGAAAGACTCTCCCTCCATACCCTGTGCTTCAGCATAGCTTGGAGATTTTCTTACTTCACCAAGGAGGGTAAAGGAAATGTAGGTTTGCCCCTGTCTTCACTTAGCTTTCTGTGGCAGAGGCAGAAATTCATTGCGTTGCAAGTAGCACATCCCTGATGCATAAGTCTTTCTGTTGCAACAAGTCAGGTTTCTGACCCTAAGAATCAGAGCAATTTAAAGAAAAAGTTGGTGAAATTTTTTACATAGGCAAAACTATGCATTCTTTCCCTAGCCTTGTCCCTAGAAAAGAATTAGCTATTTAAAGTCAGGCTTTCCCTCTTGCTCACCCCTGTCACCAAATTCACTGGGGAGACTATTATTAGGCACTTCATCCAAAAACACATGTGGTGTGACAAACATGGAAAAAACAGGAAACCAGGTTTTAACACCAGTGATACTGAGCACTTAGTAAACTGGTTTGCCTGGTTCTGCTTACAATTAAGACCTAAGACTGAAACACATGCTCTAATTTCATTCTTCAGAGACACTATATCAGCTTTCTCTTAATAAGGATGATGGCTTAAAATGGAACAGATACGCTGAGTATTGAACTAAAGCGAAAACTGGGTGAGTGTGCATAGGTGCCTCTAATGTGCAAAACCACTCAAGCGATGGTGAATATTTAGATAGGGGATTTACCTTTAATGAGCAATTGAGATGTTAAATCAGCTATGGACTACAACAGCACTGTGAGGTTTTTATGCACAGTTCAGTGGCAGTAGGTGAACTACTGCAGAGCTTCATTAGAATCATGCAGGATTTTGTTAGAAGGAGTCGCCCTCTCTGCACAGGATAGGTCCAGCTCTAGAAAGTATCTCCAGAGTTTGCAGACTCACAATTTGAACTTTGAAGTAACAGTGCTTCTCTACTTTGGTTGTTGCAAACTCTTCCCATTTTGGTGCCACCTGTCCTATCTATAAATGAACTAATGTCTCTGCAGAACATGAGGTCAGAGATAATCCTGGTTTCATTAATGCCAACATACGGTATAGATGACAAGCAGCCAAGAGGTCAGAATAGATCTTCCTTCTGCAGTCTCCACAAGAACCTACCACAAAGACAAAGAGTGCAGAGATTACTTCCTCCCTGCATCTTGGGGGATGCAATGCACCAAAGAAAGAGAATAGAGGTAAATCATATAGATACATGCTCCTACAGCCAACATAACATACCTGTAGCCAGAAGAGTAAACAGCCACAGGAGCACAGGAATTCCTGGAATGATGTGTGCTTTAGAGTAAGGTCCTGATCTGCCACCAGGAACAACTAATGACTGCTGTTTTGAATGGAGAACTTTTAAAACACAGACATGTGCATGCTGAGTGTACTTGCAGCACCTAGATGAGAGTGACTGCGTCAGAGTGTACTAGTGCGCCATACAGACACTGAGATACTACCCCTAGAACTGATGATCTAGAAGCATCACAAGAAAAGCCTGAAGTTTATCACTACATTTTCCATCACGCTGAAGTGAATCAGATAAAGCCCCTGTCAGGAAGCGGATTCTGAATCATGAATCTGTTATAACCGGTCACAATACTGTTAGATCTACTCGATATGGCAGAAGAGATACTTTCTTGTTCAGGTAGCAGGATGATCAGTAAGAGTGCTGTCAGGGCAGACAGATGAGCTTATGGTATCCTGGCTACCCCCAAAGTCTGGAGCACAGGGGAGTGCAATGCAGGCAGGTCTGAGCAATGTGAACGGTGCCCTGCAGGTACAGCCTGCAGACCAGCTGCACGGTAGCCTAGCACTGTGCCTGTAAGAACAAAAAGGCAAGAAGATTGGGAGGACTCATGAAGAAGAGATGAAAAGTTATTGCTGAGAGTGTCAAAGAGAAGAAATTCATAGGTAACCTGTGAAAACCACCCCTCTGTTCTCTGTAGATATCATGACACAGTCTTTATTCCTGTTGTTTGCATTCTGCTGTGTCTGTCATCTTAAGATATAGGATACAGTCCTTCTCTGTTCCACATCTCTACAATCTGTGCACACATGTGTACATAGGTGAATATCCTTACTGGAGCCCATGAATTACTTTCATGATAGAAGAGTTATTATTCACACACATATCCAGCATATGCTGTTCTGTGTTTCTCAGCAGACGATGTAACACAGGGCACTCTCTTTGATACTCATTTTCTTTCTATTTTTGTTGTAAACTGGAGCCATGCCTGAAATGTAGCCATTTTTTTCAGGAGAATAACATAGCTGCTCCTCAGTGCACACCTAAATGACTTTATTTAGTCCCTGAAATGACAGGATGCCACAGACCTTCTGAAATTGCAAGGGGAAGGCTATGTAGGCAGAAACACTTGGCCTCATCAAAACATGTCAAGCCAGTGCAAGCCTTTACTACAGTGAGAAACCCCATCGAATAGATACAGAACTTCAGCAGCCCTCCCATTTGAGGAGAAAAAAAAAAAGATTTGAAAGCAACTTTCTGTAAAACAGGCCTACCAAATAAAGAAATGCCTCCTTGAAAGAGTATGGCAAATTCATCAATCCAATTAGAAAGCATGCAAAATGCTCTTGGGCAATGAGCTATAACAGGAACATACTAGAAATCATAAATCTATGGCCCCTCAGAAGTTGCCTGTCCCTAACACAGTCTATGTTACTGTGCCATGAAAAGGGACTCCCACTCTGTATGAAAAAGGTCAGCACATAGAGAGATGCATTTGCTTGGTGTGGGTGATCCAAATGGGGCAGTCCTCAAATTTAATGCCCTAGGACCATGACAATGGAAAACCAGTTAGTTAGGGTGCTCCACATAGACTAGAGTTTAATAGATTTCTATAGAGTCTCCTAGACATGAGGAGATGTTTCTTTCTCTATTACTCCCAAATCTATCTTGGACTACTTTTAATTCTCTCCGCCTTAATGAGTGAATGGTTAATTTATAGTAAGCAGCTTGTGGGCTGTCTTCTGCAGCTGCAAAATTTACAGAAGCGCTGGCATGCAACATGAAAACACATACCCCACATGTACACAGCAGAAATCTTAAAATATTCTCTCCGTGGAGATAGGAATAAATGATTATGTCAGTGTTGACAATGAGTACTGTCATCACAAAAATGGGGATTCCCCTCTCCCTGAAATCAGTATGAATCAGAAGAAAACAATGTATTTTTTGAGCTAAAACACAAGATCAGAGTCATCCCACAGGCATTGACTAAATCCATGTTTACAAAGCAAAATCACAATTTCTCTGGTGGGAGATGATTGTTAGTTTTTAGGAAACAAAATCTATGGACTTTGTTGTTTAATTCAGCAAATACTGGTAAATTCCCATGTGAAAACAAGCATCCTTCTCTGGAGAATTAATTTCGAGGAGAATTTCTTGGGGAAATTCTTGCACTGTTAATACAGGGAAAATAGAATTTTCCCTCCACTTGGAAAGCTAGCTTGAATTTCTGGCCACTCATATATGCCTCTTGTGTTATTCCCCATGAAAGAATTTGCCTTACACAGAGGAAATGCCTTTCCTCTGCTTTTCAAAGTCCGGGAATGAATTCACTTCCTCATTGTCACTGAAAACGGCTGTGAGTTTTGAACAGGCCCAGAATGTAGTTAACCTGACAACATGCACAATACTGAAACCTATTCAATACTTAACATTTTTCAGGTAAACCCCAGTGAAACTTTGGCTGAGGGTGTGCCAAATAAGATTAAATCACACACCTACACTAGTTATTCTAAACCAGGATTTACAGTAAGCACTGGGGCTACCAGACCCCTTGTACAATTCTATTCTCTTTGACAAAATCAAAACAATCTCCTCATGAAAGTAATGCTGAGCACCCAGCAGCAGTTATGGGGTTGACACAGAAAATACAAATGAAGCTCAATGGCCTGTGCTATTGAGAAGGTCAGACTTGACAATTATAAACATGAAAGTCTGATCAGAAGTATTCACCATGGACTCCAGAAATTTATATTTGTTGGCTATTTCTTTCACATTTTGATGAGGTGGGGGAAATTACAAAAATTGCAGAGGGAAAAGAGTGACAAGCTTCGTGCTCTATGATTCAGGGCTGAAGATTAACTTCAGATGGTCACTTTTTATTCCCTTAGCACTCCCCACATAATTCCATTGCTAGGAGCTGCTAAGAAGAGATATTTCCATAATGAGAAGAAAACGGTGTCAGCAGTTCTTCCATGTTAGCAAGGAATGATACAGAGTCACTCAGTCACGTAATCACCTAGCACATGGAAATTAACCACAATTTAAAATAGCTTTACTGATTTTAAAGGGTGTAAGGTTGGCTTAATAAATGGACACACACATAAGAAAATACATTATTGGAAATATCTAAAAGAAATGAGAACAGGTTGCAGTGATTTTTTTTTTTTTACCATTCAGATTATACAAACCGCATCTTTTCTGGGAAAAAACAAAACCTTATAGTGAGACTGGAATTCACTGGGAAAGAAGCATATGATAATGACCTGAAAGACTGCCAAGTGCTGAACTGCAGGCTGTCCTATGTAAGAAAGTTTGATTGACTGCATTGTACGTTAAAACTGTTTGAGGAATAGAGGAGTAAGGGCTTTAATTACATGAGGAGGCAGGCATTCACTAGCTGCATTCCCTAACCTTTCCCATCTACTCCCAGAGGGTACAGCTGTGTGCTAAATGCTTACCTCACACCCAAAGTTAGGATAGCTGCTCATATATACAGAATACAGAAGGAAAACAACAGTAGCTCCTGCCAGACTTCTGACAAGGCACTGTTTTCAGCTATTTGTTTGTTAAGCAGTTGCTGACTCCTGGATGTTAATGTGCTGGCTGAAAAAAGCAGCTCCGAAATTCAGACTCTGCTTTAGGGTCCCCTGCTGTGGTGTGCACTCTGCATTTAGGCAGCACAACAGTTGTCCCAGCCTAAAGACCAAGGGAAAGGCTAAAATGAGTGGGCTTGCACTGCCTAAACCCAGCCACTTGCTCTGTGCATTAAAGCAGGAAGTTTTCTACATCCATCGATAACACTGCAGAACCCATCGCTCTACAATGTTATCTTTGCAGAACTTTATGCTTGCAACTCTCAACCTAAATCAAGGACCATTTTGAAAATTGTAGTTTACAGTGCAGTGAAGTCTGCTACACTTGGATGGTAACTTTCTTGAAGCAAAGACCACACTGTTACTAGGCACAGTAAATAACCATGTGTCTAGGTCTTAAGGTACAGCAAACACAAAACAAGAAAAGGCTCCGTCACAAAGAGTTTGTAGTCAGAATTAAACAAGCAAGATATGGAAAAATGTGAGACACGAAACATCCTTGCAATTACCATATAACTGAGAAACCGAGGTAGCAGAATGTTAAGCCACAACCCCAAATCCCACAGGAAAACTGTGGCAAAGTACGGGCTGGAAAAGCATCAGGAACAACCCACCCCATCTCTGTGCCCTTTCCTGGGCATCTTCCCAACCAGTGTGAGAAACGGGACTCTTGAGCTCCATGGCCCTTTGGTTTGGCTTACTACTGCTTCTCTTTTCTTCAATTAAGCCTCAAGTCCTGTCTGAGCCTACTTCAAAATCCACCAAAAGCACTTCACTCTCCTAGGCAAAAATAATGTAGGTCTTGTGCTTATTTCTTGCTGGGGCTGACTGGAATTCTCTGTACTGTGCATTGCAGGGGTGAGTAATGCTGGGCTGTGGTGCTGTCTCAAACGTAGTTATACGTACCTCTGTGTCTCTGCAGTTCTTACGGGCCTGAGGCTCGATCCACTATTTACAGATATCAGAGGAATGTATGACAGATAAAAATCAAGTTAGAAAGATATTATCACTACCACTGCAACCTCTTTACACATTTCACAGACTCTCATAACAGAGTTGGAAAAGCATTCAGAAATTTCAGCTTGCCTGTTGCCTCCACACCAGGAGGTAAGTATGGTTAGGGCCATACCTAACTCTCTTCTGCTTAGTAGAACCTGTTAAAAATGTCCAGTGTTTGCCTCCATAAAGTGAAAAAGCAGAGGGAGCCTTGTCCCAGCAGCATGAACCCCTACTCCCAGTACAGTCTCTTGCCACAATACCCTATTAATAATCTCCCAGGGTGTCTAGAGTCTCTTCCTGCATTCGGATGAGTGTAATGGAAAATTCATAAAACCAGCTCAGCTCTTGCTACATAAGTGGCAGAGACAAGTTTGGGTATTTTATTTATTTATTTATTTTACTATCACTACTGGATTCAGTAGTAAGCACTGGTTTGCTGTCTGATAGAGGCTTAAGGGATTTTCCTCCTTCTTGCTTCTCTGCACTGACAAGCTCTTCTCATTGCTTCTCCACTAGGAAAAGAAGCAACAAAAGGGCTCCTGGAAGACAGAATTCCTGAACTCAAGTGTGACCTCAATCACTGCTATTGCAATAGAAGGGATTTCCCTTTTACGATCCTTTTCCTCCCTTCTAGATGAATCACCCCTCTTACAGAATTATTTTATACTGAAAGACCTGGCAAATGATTGAGCTATTAAATGCTGAATGCTACTATCCATAAGCATTATCACAGTCATCCTCCTATGATAGAATATTACAGGAGTACTATCTTGACAATGAGTCTTTCCTAATGTAATCTCTGAAACGCTTGGTGGTGTTGTTCTGAACACTCTGAGGTCCTGGTCTAATTTAGCGAGCATGAGCTCCTCCTTCCTGAACAGAAATAAGAAGTCAAATAGTTAAAATAATTTAAAGATACAGAGCTGGATGGGTCCTTGAGCGATTTACTCTTCTTCTCAGGTACAATAAAGAACTATTAGTGACTGATGTGCATGAAACTGACTACTTAATTCACCTCCAAAGATAGATATTCTACAGCTTTCTTCAACAGCCTGCTCCAGGGTTATACAAACTTCACCACTTATAAGGGTGAGGTTTTTTACCCTTAAGCCTCACCAGCATCTAGGTAGCTGCAGTTGAAAGTATTTCTTATCCTGTCCTCAATGACAAGGAGAACTTCCCCCTCCTCTCAAGAGATACAGATATGTATACATACATAAAAATCTGTGTGTGTGTATGTATATATAGGTATGTGTGTATGTATGTGTGTCTACACACACACTTCAAAGAAGAAAATTTTCCTTGCCCTTACGTATATGTATATATGTTTATATTTTGTCAGATATAAATATTATAACATAAATGATGGGATAATTCATGGCGTATAATTACAATAAATAGGAGTAAATCAGAAAAGAGGAATGTGTGTTCATGTGTTCTATAATTATTGATGTTGTTGATGCTTTTAATGTATTCCTACATTGCCTAGGAGATCCAGTTGACAAGACAAAACTTCATTTTGTGCTGTGCAAATTCAGATCAAATGAATTCCTGCCATCCTGCTCAGACGTGTATGATAAACATCAGCCTTAGCCATGCCACGTGCAATCAGCTCTCAGTTCATCAAGGTGTAAACAGCAAGTACAAATAATCAGATGTGCTTACTGTTTAGAAACATAAAAATAAGCTGTTGCCTTTTCAGGTTTTCCTGGGACTCAGCATCTCCCTCATAGGCTCATAGCTAATACCTGCGGAACCACTGGTCTCCTTACTCCCACTTATTTTCCTTTTCTCTTTCTAGTAATTGAAAACCAGAAGGGGCTAGGACCACTTGCTAACCTATTTTCTGCAGTCTCATGTACAAAGCAGGGTATGAGTCAGCTTGTCTTTCCCTACTTCCTACTTTAGGTCTTCATTCCCACTCCACAGTGAAACTGTCTATCACTTCAAGTGTTCTCTGTAAAACTCTCTGAGGGTCCAGGCTTCATAACACATGAGAGAAATGCTTTGGATAAAACCAAACACATATATATAGCTTTTTTCTAATCAGTAAACCAGTGTCTCAGTCCACATGAGGGGACAGGGAAATTATCTAGGAGCAGGGCACAGGAAGATGCTGAAGGAAACATACTCTGGGTAAATTACACCACACCACACCACACCACCACACACACACACACACACACACAGCTGCCCTGGCTATGAAAGTAATTACCCAGCCCAGTTCCTCAGGAATCCAGCCCCCTGGATCCCAGCCGGATCGGCCCATCAGTCTTTAAGTGTGGAGCCTTCCTATCAAACTAGCGCTTACCAAGGTAGCAGAGGCTAGGTGTAAAAAAAAAACAACAAAGGAGGGGGTGGGGGAAGGGGAGAAGATCTGTACTAAAAACCTTAAAAACCCCCACCAAAAATTGGAAGGGATTATTCTTTTTCCAGCCATATCCCTGACTTCTTTTTGAACAAAGGCAGAGAAGGAAGGATGGCAGGCTTCACAGAGCCAGCCACGGGCCTACAAACGCTGGGAAAGAACATCTGCCACATAACCACACCATGTGGCACAAGCACAGGAGCTGAGCCTGCTGCTGGAGCTGAGAGCCCAAGAGGTGAGCCCAAGGCTGGATTCTTCCAAAATCCACTTGCTCTCTGAAGGACTCAAGACCTAATTCCAAAGTGTGGTGCTACCCTGGCTTCTCATCAAGTCAGAGCGGCAGGTGCTCAGGAATGGGTAGGAGCTCAGCCTCTTGAAGGATAAAGTCTTTTAAGGCTGCAAGAAACCTGTTGCATTGTATTTCATTTCTGAGTGCCTTCATGTTGCAAGGCTGGTGGGCAAGGAACTCCCCTTTTTCCAGCAGAAATCTCCTCCATAAGTCATATTTACAGGCCTTAAGTACTGTTTCTTATTCAGCATGTTCTTCCACTGCACAGAGTTTAGAATGTTGTTTAAAGCTGTGAATTAATTGATTACAATAATTGTCATGATTCCTACAAACTGCTAGGCATGTCCAAGAGTTTACAAACACACTTATGCACTAAGATCTTCCTGATTTGGTAACTTCAGTCAGTTCTACCCCTTGCCTGCAGCAACCTTACTTGGAGAAGGGCTGGATTAAAGCATATCTCCTGCCTTAAAATGCCACATACGGAGTCAGAGGATTATGTATCAGTCTAACCTCTAATTAGAGAAATGAAGCCACTTGTGGTTAATACAAATTAAACCTGTGAAGCAAATACAAACTAAATGGGGAAAACTACAACTTGCTTGGGTTCGAAAGCAGTCAGGAAAAGCAACGGCTTCTAATGGGACGGGCGCCCTTTCCATCCTGTTGGGACGACACCTGCAGGGGTGTGGGCACTTACACCCAGCACCTACACTCTGACACCAGCCTCTGCATGGGCACAGAGGCCAGCGGGCCCTGTGCAACGCTTGCCCGTGTGGACAAGGACGAGGTAACGGCTGCTGGAAATCAGCGCCTCCTTCGCTGCTGCTGTTGGTGCAGAGGGGATGCGGTACACCGGGGTGCAAGGGAGCTGCCCCGCGCTCAGGACACGGCACGACAGGCTGCAGCTGCCGCTTCCCCAGCACAACTCCCCGCAGCCCAAGGGACCTTCTCCACCGCCGCGCTGGAGACAGGACGATACCCCACACCGGGGTACTCCTCCGGCCCCAGCCACTAGAGCCGCGGGCTGGCTCACACCCCCACCTACAACCGGAGCGAGGCCCGCGGACTGGACGGGCACACACCCACCCACCCACCCCCCCCTCCGTATGGTGGGGCGCGGAATAAGGAAGGAACAAATGGCTCCGAAAAGCCCACCGATGAGCTAGGGCGGCCTACAGGCAGCTGGCCCGGGCCTGGCGTGCGGCGCTGCCCCCTAGCGGCGGCGGGCGTACGCGCCGGCGGCGGTTGTCACATGTCGGAAAGTCCCCGGCGCTGCCGGTGGAAATCCCCGGTGGGGCTTTTTGTTGTTGTGTGTTTTCTCCTTTCTTCCTCGCCAGGGCGCTGAAACAGAAAGGGAAAAAAACAAACCAAGAGGCTCGGCTCAGCCCTTCATTCCGCGGCGGCAACAGCAACAACAGCAACAGCTCCGGCGCGGAGAGTGCGGCGGAGGAAAGGAGAGCCCCAGATCGGTTCGGGGCTTGATGGCTGCCGAGCACAGCCTCTCCCCACCGCCCCAACCCCATTGCTGAAGCAGGAGTTACCGACCGGAGGAGGAGCCCGCCGGCGGAGGGGTGAGCGCCGCTTGGGCACAAGGAAGGAGGGAGGGAACGAGGGAAGGCAGCGGGGCGGCTTCCCCGCCGTCCTACCGCTCGACTGCGAGTGGACCAGGCGGGTCCGCAGGGGTCGCGTTGGCCGCCTGCGGGCGTGCGGCGCCTCCTGCTGGCTGGGGTGGGCGCCGCGGGTGTGTTTGTGCAGCCCGGGAACTCTGTGGGTTTCTTATTGCTGCTTGTCGGAGGACAGGGAATTGGTGTCACTCTATGAAACCACCGGGACATCTCTGGACAGCGTGCAGCTTTCCCAGGCATCCCCGGTACATATTCAGGAAGGATGCCGCCTCAGATCGCTGTTGAATCATCGTTTACAGCTGTTCTGGGAATTCGTAGTACATATCAAAAGATTAAAACAGAATAGTGTCTAGTAAAGCACAGTGCAGTGCTAATCTAATTGTAGCTGTGTTTTCTGACCTTTAAATCCCTACCTTAGGTGGCTGGTAAGTTCTGCTTGTTTCATCACATTGTTTTTGAAAAATAAGGGTTGTTCAGCTGTTGCCTTGATTGACATCTAATGACCTTAAACAGCACAGACAGTGATTTCCATGTGTGGAAGGGAAAATATGCCTTCAAAATAGAACATTGAATAACATAGTTTCAGAAAATGCTTCTCTAAACACAGTACTTTTTGTTACAAAAAGGTGGAAATAACCGTTTCAAGAGTCCGTGCTGGTAGTGCGTAGTCATGTGATTAGGCTTTATTCATGTAAGAAAATCCCGTTGACTCAAGGACTCTACTTACATCGGTAAGAAATTCAGTCATCTCAGAGCGAAGTATAGCTATGGTTATTAAACAAAGATTAATAAAGGCTTGTTTAATTTTTTAAATCATCCATGCATTTAAATACGGGATTACAAAATAGCACGTGTAAAACCATATTGGTAGGGAGAGTTGATGAGAAAATGTGTTATTTCCATTATATGGCTGTATGTTGGTGGAGGAATGATAAGAATATGCCATATTTGTTAGCCAAAGAAAACATTTTTCACGTGTTGCAAGAAGTGCCAGCTCTGAGCCCTGTCCCTAGTGCTCTTACAAGATCAGAGGAGGTGCTGTGTGAATGCAATTGCTCTGACTGAGTGAAGAGGACTTTGTAGCATCTTGTGTTTCACCTGCTTCTTTTCAGGGCTTGACAAGACATCCACTGAACCTCTCCATCAGCTGGTACTTGGAGAGGTTATAGAGAGCAGCTTTTGGCAGCAGGTGTTTAAGGCCCTCTTGTACCCTGGCTGGGTCCTTTCCAGTGCCCTGGCTTTGTGGTTGGAGGTGGAGATTACCAATGGAAGTGTCTTGGTGAAGAGGAGAGAGCAGCTGGTTCCCTGTGGGAAGGGTGTGCTAAGTCCTTTGTGAAAGAGGGGTCTTCTGCTGCTGCAGACCTGGGAGTGTCTTTCTGGTCAGTCCATCAGGCTGGAGTCCTTCCTCCTCTTCCTGGCCCTCCAAACTTGCATCTCCATGAGAAAGTTTCCTAATAGTTGCATAGACCGATTTTCAGTTGCTTCTTGTCTAACTGTACTTGGCAAGGTGTATATTCAGACCTTGATAGATATTTATGGCTTGATATTTGTCCCTAGATTCATAACCACAATGGTGTGTTTTCCTGAAGTAGCCAGCTGTGTTCTAAACATGTTAGGCATGACTACCTTTATTTGTCTTAATAGAAATTTTGCTTTCTTTTCAAACAGAAAGACAGCATTGGGAGCCTCTCCATGTAAAAACAGCTTGTTGGTGGTGTTACTGTAGTGTACAGGAGTTTTGAGGGATGTGGTCCCTACGTTTGGCTCTAGCTAGCCACAAAGTTAGTGTGCCATGTATTTCAGAGATGTAGATAGTTTGAGGTTATGGGGTTTTTTGTTCTTCCTGCTGTAGCCCATGAGGCCAAAGATACTGAAGAAAGGGATGCAGGGCAGCAAACATTACGTGTCCCACTGTGGAAAGATATTGGGGTTTTTGAGCCAAATGGAAATGCTTTTTCAGCTATGTTGACTTACCTCTGAGTAATAGCAGCACTGCAGCCTGCACCCCCACACACAGCACGAGCATCTCTGGGCAGTAGCCCTACTGCTCACAAAATATAAGAAGGCTCAAGAAGAGTAAGGTAAGCCTGTCCTTGAGTACTTGCTCTGCAACAAATTTGCTATCTTCAGCCACCGTAAGTATGGGGCAGATGCTAGCATGGCATGTTGTTCTTGGGGCTCTTTTTGGACTGAACCAAGCAAGCCTTCTCAGTGAGTATGGGCTGTGGAAATGTGAAATGGTCATTATCTGCTGTTTTTTTGGCATGTCATCAAAATGAAAGCTTGAAACATGCTGGAAGTTCAGCAAGTTCATATGGGATTACACTGTGCAATTATCAATTAGTCAAGTTTCCAGGATAATTTTCTCTTCCCTTGATCTTGCCTTCTTTCATCCTTACTTTGATTTAAATGCCTTTTTTTTTTTTTTTTAACAATGATGCAATTTCCTTAGTTATGGATAAATTATCTTTAATATCTCGGTAAATGATAGCAGAAAATGATGGAAAGTCAGTATCTATTCCCAAGTAATACAGAAAGGCTATTTGTATGAGCTTTAAAAAGCATCATCTATATAAGGCTCAGTGGACTTCATCCACTCTGCTCGTTTTAGGCAAAACTGCAGCCAGAATCCTACCCCTGAAACTGCCTTCTCGGTCTCTGCAGAAGTGATAGCACTGTCAAGCAAGGACACTAACATCTCAATAAAAGGATTCTTTTTCATTTCAGATGTCTTCTAGAAACATGGCTGGCCAACACATCCTTCCTCAAGCTTTGTATCAGAGCAATATGCTGAAAGCCATGAAGATTAGAGAGAGGACGCCTGAAGATCTGGTCAAACCCCCCAATGGAATAATTCACCACTTCAGGACTATGCACAGATACACCATAGAAATGTTCAGAATGTGCCAGTTTTGTCCTCAGTTTCGGGAAACGCTTCAGAAGGCCCTGACTGACCAGGCCACCCAGACTTCACTGGAGCGCCATAGGAAGCTCAACTGGTGCATGGAAGTTCGGAGACTTGTCCCTTTGAAGACTAATGGTAAGTCGTGACCACGTCTTTTCACTTGCATTGAAGCAGCTGATATGAATGTAGCACTTTTATTAATAGCATCTGAGTTCATGTTACTGAAACAGAAGCACACAGCTTTAAAAAAGTGCTGCCTTTTAATCTTAGTTCTGTAAACTAAAATTCTTTCCACCTGATGTAGTGTCCTGAGGCTGCAGCAGACCCCTGCCCATACCACAGGATTATGAATAGCCTGAAAATCTCACAGATGTTTTCTTAATATCAGTAAACCATGGCATGTCAGAGTAAAACACCAGGCAGGAAACTTGATTCTGCGGTGTGTCAGCTGCCTCATCAGAAGTGCTGAGCAGCCTTTAATGCCAGACAAGGGGAGCCTTCAGCTGCTTTGAGTGGCAGGGATGCATTCCTACATGTGTATGTAACAGAATTAATGTCCTGCCACAAGCCCTGCCTTTGTAGCTGTCAGGCAGGGTTCACTTGCTGATCCAACATTAACGGTGGTGCAGACAGAAGCGTCCTGGACATGGAGCCTCTGGGAACCTGTCGTCACTGGCCCTGGAGTCAGCACTCTGCACCCAGCTGGCTCCCTCATCCTCAGCTACCTGACAGGGTTTCCCAGCTCTTGCGTGCCCTCAGCACTCGCCAGTAACTACTGTGTGTTTGATTGATAGCCATTTTTGTGCAACACCAAGTTGCAGTGCCCTTTTCTCTCACGGGTAAGTGCTGGTTTGAGGACTTGGCTTTTGGGTTAAATTGTGTATATTGCATCAAATGCTGTAAATTAAAAGGTACAGCAGCAGCTCAAAGACTGCCTGAATGGGTTACATGTATCCACAGTCTTGAGCAGGAAGCTTTTGCACATGACCGTAAGGTCTGCTGGGCATTTCACATTCAGTGGAGGAAAGATTCAGTAATAGCTGTGACTTATGGTCACATACCTGAAAACTCGGACTCAGGATTCCCTATAGCACAGATTGCCCCAAACTGGGGAGGTAGTCTGGGACAGTGAGGACTCCAAGAACATGGAAAATACATACTCTTTGCTCAAAGAGCAGATCACAGTGGCTATAGAAACACTGGGTGTGGTGGACCTGCAGCCTTGTTGATGTCCTTATGTTCTGTGGATGCTTCTTTTCTTATCTGCTTATATACTTGTTGCCCTTACCTCCTAGTCCACATTCTTCCCATCCCAAGTTCTACCATGTTTCTCAGTCTCATTGGACACAGCCTTGTTGTTCAAAAGCTATAAAATTAAAACTGCTGTGCAAGTGTTACTGCCCTGACCTAGAAGAGCCAGATCCTAATGTGTGTCTCTGTAACTGTGATAGAGGCACTGACCTTATGGTGAGCTTCTGTGGGCTGCCTCTGCACTGGCATAAATTTCTCATAACTGTAATTAGGCTGTGCATGGAGATCACGTAATCTTGGACTTCCAGAAGGGCTGGAGTGGCAGCTGGGGTAGGCAGCGCTCCACAGGTTCTAGGAAGGTAACATTGCTGGAAGCATTGCATCTTCAAAACTTCTCCCCAAGAGATTCACACTAACAGATTTACTAGGAAAATGGACAACATGTGGGTGAAGTGTAGCAGTTTTGGAATCCCCCATCTCCTTCAATAGGAGCCCTGCAGGGGTTAACGCTGCCTGGACAGGCCCTTGTTGCTGACAACCTTATACTCAGTAACTGACTTATTGCCTTGTCTCATGACTGTCAGCCAGTGTTACAAATGGGAACAGTGTGGACTTGGATCTCATCCGTGAGGGGGCATACCGGTACACAAGATGCTGAAATATGATGGCAAGTTGAGGGAAGGCAAAGCAAGGACTCGATTTGGGGCCCCTTTGTACCCTGTGCACTCAGCTGCTCAATCAGCTTCAGCTCAGTGCTTTAGGGTCATCAAGGGCATGAGTAGCAGGAGTGGCTTTGGGAACCTGTGGTTTATGCAAAGTAGTTGTAGTGAGAGACCTTAGCACAAGAGAGAAGGTAGATCAGACTGGGGGAGAGGATCCCTGGAAGAAGGGGCAGAAGCCTGGAGAAGCCATGTATTATCCCAGAAAATAGCACATTGGGGTTTTATTTGGCATGAAGAATATTTTATTAAAGCATTTAGCTGCTTAACCTATAGATGTGGAAGGAATATATGAGTTCTTTCAGTCAGTGGTGGGCTTTCCTCAGAAAATTCTGGGGTTTTTTTCGGATGAAGGTTGTAATTGTTGAAAACAGAGAAAGTACCTCCTATAGGATCTTTTCAGTGTATGTGTTACCTGATATGGGTATGAGTTTGTGGAGTGGCTGGGATTTTTAATTAAAAAAAATGCCCTTTTGAATGCCCACGTGTTTCTTTGCAGACCTGCGCATGGAGGATGGAAGGAAAGCAGTCGGAATACAGAAATTGAAACTGTTTCTTGTTGGCTGCTGGCTGCTTTTTCTTTTTAATTTAAAAATTCCAGCATCTCTTGGCGCAGAGATTTCACTTGTATAATGAATTGGCATTCATTCCGGCTCACCCCGCCACACCCCCTGGGAAAGTCCGAGGGAGGCTCCGCTGCTCAGCCCTGCACACCGCAGAACAAAAAGTACAACTGTTACTCAATTGCTAGTCAAACAGCGCAGGGGAATTCCAAGTGCTGTGTAAGGAATTTTGGGCAGCACGTCTCAATAACGAATTGAAAGTGAGCTCTTGGAGAGAGAGCAAATACTTAATCTTATCTTTACTCTAGATTTCACAGAGGGAAAATTTTAATGGGATTAGTATGTCAGCTTTCTTGGTCAGAAGGAAACTCAGTCAGATTTCTGCCTTACATGTTGTTCACTGATTTTTGAGCTCCAGTAAGCAGCCCGCAGACTTAAAGTAAACTTAGCAGGACAGTATTCAGAAACCAGAAGGCAGTTGCAGGAACCTGACGTGCGCTGAGTCTGTAACGATTCATGAAGTGTTGAGCTTTTTCCATATGAAAAAAACCTAGCAGCTTTACCATGGGCATGTCCCCTATTCCAAGGAAATTGCTGTGGCTTTTTAGCACTAGGGCAATCTGTTTACCACTGTAGTAAACACCAGACCTAGTTTTCTATTTAAGGATATGACAGTAATGGTTCTTGATGTCTCCCTTCCAGGGCAGACATCCCCTTTTGAAGAAGATTGCTAGAGATAGAACTTGAAGCCCAGCCATAGGCATATTTTGTCACACCTTTTAATTAAGTTAGTTAACTCCTCTGAGTCTCAGTTTCACCCCTTCTGAAATTGCAGAGCATCACTTTCCTTCCTACCTGTAAAGAGGACTTTTTCAGTGCAAGGAGGGTGTCTAAATGAAAAATCAAATCATTGTTTTTCATTTGTTTAGTTCTAATTTTGTGTTTTAAAGAACAACCCTCTAAATGAAATGTTTAACAGCCCAGCATACTACCAGTTCTGAGAGGAAGGCAAGAGGTGTTCCTATGGTTACACTGCGTAAATCACCTACTCTTCTCTTTTTGTCATGTTTGGTTTTTTTTTTACAATTCCTCTATCAAGCAAGGCCAAGTGCCAATCTTTTCAATGCAGTGCTTGCCAGGGGACATGAGACTTGGTGCTACTATAGTGTTTTCTTAGTGGTTTCTGTTATCTCTACCATGTGCCATCATGTGTATATTTGTGTCAACACTGATGAGGGAGAGTTACATGTTCTTGTGTAGTTTTAAGATGATTTTGTTGCATTCAAAAACTATTTCAACTGTGTTTGACATTTGCAGATGACCCCAAGGTTTAGTTCATGATACCAGTCAAAGTTAATAAGGGACATTATTGAATGGCAACTTAACACTGACCAGTGAAGGTACAAAACCAGCCGAGAGGAGACTTTCTTCCTTTCTGTCTCTGAGCAAAGAGCTCATAGCTGTGGTCTCCTTATTAAAACCCTTCTGTCTGAGGCTTAGAGAGAAGTACATAGGGAATGTGCATTTGTGCAGCATAATTCCATATCCTGAGTGCTTGTGGGGTTTTAGTTAAGCGACCATTTAAAAATAACGTGCTCTTTTTTTTTGCAGGTGATGGCAATTGCCTCATGCATGCTGCGTCACAGTACATGTGGGGTATTGAAGATATTGACCTTGTCTTAAGAAAAACATTGTTTAGTGCACTGAAGGAGGTTGACACACGGAACTTCAAGCTCCGCTGGCAGCGGGAGGCTATTAAATCCCAGGAGTTTGTAGAAACAGGACTCCACTATGACACCCGGGTAAGGTGGCATGAGGGAATGCTGCTGTTTTCTGATGGTTGTCAGAATTGCCTTACTGATTTGGTTTGCTTTTTGGCTTCATGGATTCCGCTATTAGTGGAGAGTAGAAATAGCTTTCCTGTGGAGTAAATGGGAAAATGTGATTATTTTGAATACTGCTGAGCTGCAGCTGGTTCCTGACCTCCATGTCTTTGAACTGTTACTGAGGGATGTTTTTTTCCCCAGAACTGGGAGGAGGAGTGGGAATACCTCGTTGAAATGACCTCCCCAGAAACATCTGGGGCTCGAAACAGGCTTCCATATAATGCACTGGAAGAAATCCACATCTTCATCCTTGCTAACATCCTCAGAAGGCCAGTCATTGTCCTTGCAGGTGAGTTCCCCAGCCAATCATCTCACTGTGTTACTCTGTGCTGTGTTGGTAATCTTACTTCAATAATAGCTGCTTTCAGGCAGATGCATTTCAGAACAGGGTGTTTTCAGCAATTGTTCTAAACCACCCAGAGTATGTATTTTCTTGCCTGTAGCACATAATTATTTGTGTTTATTTGTGTTTTCTTTTTCTCCCTTATGCAGATAAAGTGGTAAGAAGTTTAGAGTCAGGCTCCAGTTTTGCTCCTCTGAATGTTGGGGGTATTTACTTGCCTCTCCTTTGGCCAGCTGAAGAATGCTACAGGTATCCAATTGTGCTCGGCTATGACAACATGCATTTTACACCACTGGTGACTCTGAAGGACAGTGGACCAGGTATTTTTCAATTACCTTCTTTGGTATTTATGTAGCTTCTTCAGTATCAACATGGTGATAAAGCATTTAAAGTAGAATCTGGTTTAGATTTGCATTCTTAAAGTTAAAATGAATGTAAAAGATTCCTTTGGAATATGTTCTTGACATGTGACCAAAACCGGTTTTGTCTGTAAACCTGAAACTAAATGGGAACTAAAGGTTGCCCTCAAAATGTTATCTGAAAGTAGAGTGCAACTCACCTGCTTGCAGTCTGGGACCAGACAAGGGTGACCTCTGCTTCCTTGTGTTCTGGTCTCCTTTCCACACCTCGTCATAAGAGAAGAAGCTTTGAAGGACACAGGCTAACAGCAGTGTACTGCTGTCTGGCAGGGATCATGAAATATATGCTTTGTCATTTTTAATGCACTTCTGAATGGATAGCAGTTCTACAAGTTCAGGTCAGGCGTCTTCCTGTGGAAAGGCTTAACAAACTAAGATCTGCAATGCTGCCCACACTGAGAAGGAAATTGCTGGGGGAGAAACATAAAAATTCCCATGGGATGGGGCTAAGTTTGTGATCCAGATGCGTCTGTGTCCTCCCCCAGTGCACTGTTTAGACACTGGTTGGTCTGGCCAGCCATTCTTCTCTGTCTCCAAAATTCAGCAGCAGTGGTGACATCTCCATGTTTTGCACCTTGTGGTTGCTCCTGCCTGATAAAATATGTGTCTGCTAATCCATCTTGTTTCCTCACAGAAATCCGGGCTGTCCCTCTGGTCACCAGTGAAAAAGGCAGATTTGAGGATTTGCATGTGCACTTTCTGACAGACACAGAAGAGAGGGAGAAAGAGCAGCTGCTGAAAGACTACTTGGTGGTGATAGAAATTCCAGTGCAAGGCTGGGATCATGGAACAACTCATCTAATTAATGCTGCAAAGTGAGTGTAATTCCTGTTTCCTCAAAGCCGTCTTGTTTACAGAGATGGGAGAAGCAGGACGGTGCGGTGTGTTCCTTCAGTCTTTCCTTCCTTCCACAGTAGTGTCTGTGTTTACCCTCTGAAATATTAAATATTTACATTACTGTTGACATGCTTTGTAGTTGTATGAGCTCAGACCAGTTTCAGATTTGAAGGCAAGAATGTCTTGAGACTTAGCAGACTGAAACTAATATTTGAGAAGAGTAAGCCCAATGCATTACTTCCACTGACTATAAATTTCATAGAAGGGTGGCTGAAAAGTAGTTGCACATCCAGGAACTAGTTAGACTCAACTCTTGCGCTTTCTGTAAGGGCACATTGCATAAAAGGCAGTTGGTGTAATTTTGGCTGCCCTAGGGAATGTACTTAACAGTATGTTCTTAGCACAGATGCCTCGACACCGTGAGCTGTTGCAGTGTTGTAGGCAGGAAGTTGTGGCTGGTGGAGGAACTGGCATCTGTGCGCGTTTCCCTGATGGTTAAGCATCAGAAACGTGCAAGGGGCAGCTGGTGGCACCCATCGTCTTCTTGCTGATAGCAGTGTCCTTCTAGCCCCTTTCCCAGAGCAGGGGGGAAGTGACTCCTTATATCCTCTGTCTTTGCTTCTGTTACAACACAGGAAGGTATCTTTATGCTGTTGGGTGGTTTTGGTTTAGGAGCCTTGAAATTTGAAGTCCTTCTATCCAAAGGTTATATGCATACATGAAGAGTAGAAATGGAGCTTCCCTAGACCCACTGCACAGATGTTACCATTACTGGTAACGTTCCAGAACACACCTCAATCCTACCAGCTGTGGCATGATGAGGCTTCAGTGTGGGATTTTCCCCTGCTACTGGGGGCAGAGTAGGGATGATGTGATGGATGCTAGCATTACACACCACACTGAAGCCCTGTAGTTTGTGTGAAGAATTGCACTGGTAGATACAGACCAAACAGGGCAAAACCAGGAGCAGATTTCATGATAAGCTGTATTGCAAAACACTGAGCCCACTGTAGGAAAGGCTCATGCTTAGCATGGGCTGGTGAAAAGAAGGATCTTCCATTCTAACCCCCACTCAGCTGAGCACTGGTCTTCAGAGGTATTCGGGATTTGGGAGACTTTTCACTTCTGAGAGATTATCCATATTCTTTGTGCAAACAGCTCTCAGATAGAAAACCCTCACCTAGAAAATCCTTTTAAGTATACTTCCCTTTAGCATCATGTCAGACCATTTTATTAGATGTGAAAGTCTCCATTTGACATCACTGAACACCTGCTTTTAAAATTATTTCCATTTACAGCAACAGTTTTAACATCCTGGATCTTCTAGCTGAGTAATATGGATGTGCATTAAATCTACATTTCCTCCTCACATTGCTTGCATTTGCTTCCACCCCCACCATCTGCCCTTTTCAACCACTGATGCAATCTTCCTTTTCTGGCTGTCAGGTTAGATGAAGGCAACCTACCCAAAGAAATAAACCTCGTGGAAGATTACTTTCAACTGGTGCAGCATGAGTACAAGAAGTGGCAGGAGAATGCTGAACCTGCTAGAAGAGAGACCTGCTCCAGGAACAGACAGGAACTGTCTCTTTCCCAGCTCTCCCTCTTACAGGTGAAATGTGAAACACCAAATTGCCCTTTCTACATGTCTGTGAATACCCAGCCCTACTGCCATGAGTGCTTTGAGCGGAGGTTGCAAGGAAACAAAGGAAGAAAGCAGACCTCCGCAACGGCACCTGAGAAACCGATGGCAGCTGGGGCAGGCTCCTCCCATGGGGATGTTATTGAGCCTGGGGGATGGACATCTGAAGGGCCTGTAACAGGGCCTCGCTCCGCACCTCCAACGGCTCCGAGCCTTTTCCTATACAGTGAGACCACAGCCATGAAATGCAGGACACCGGACTGCCCCTTTACATTGAACGTGCAACACAATGGGCTTTGCGAACGCTGCTACAACTCCAGACAGCTTGGTCCTTCCAACAACTTGGGTGACCGGACACATTTAGACTATGCCACATGCAAGGTGTGCCGTCAGAAGGTCAAAAGGACTTTCAATGGTACATGCAGCACTTGCTTCAAGAGGTCTACAGAGCACTCCTCAAATGGCAGCCCTGCTTTCCTTCCCGCATGCCACCAGAGATCCACATCTGACCCATCCCAGATCTCACAGAGCCTCCTCCAGCACCCCTGCCATCAGGTTCCCAACAGCCCTGGTGAGGAGCCCCTGCCACCAGTGCTGCCGCCCGAGGAGAAGAGGAGAGGCAACCTCTGCAGGAAACCCGGCTGCAAGTTCTTTGGGACGCCGCAGAATGAGGGCTTTTGCACGCTGTGTTTCTTTGAGTACAGGGAAAACCATGGTAAGTGGAGATGGGGTAAGTTCTGGCACACTTCAGTTGCAGATTGGCCTCCTTGCGCTATGAAGCTGTGCATGCACTGGGTGCTAAAAGGGCAGGGGGTGATGGGAATGGTGTGGAGCAGAAGCAGTAGTGTGAGAAGGTGCTTTTTTGGCTGATAATATTTCATAAGAGACACACAGTAACAGTGTGGGAAATCTGTGAAATGTCTTGCAAAGCTTCCTGTCAGCTTTCATGGAAGCAAAACTAGCTCAAGGACACAGAGGTGAGGTTTGATTCCTTCCCATCATCCATGCCAGTCATGATTTGGTACGAATTTTCTTCACAGCTCAACAAGTTGTAAGGGTCAATGAGGAAAATGCTATTGTATTGATGGTACTGAAAACCAGTTATGTTAGCAAGGCTTTGAAAAAGCTTGGGATGAATTTGAAGATCTGTATCTGTTCTAGATGTAACAGGTACAACACTCTGGCATCACTACTGAAGTCACCTTGATAAGCACAGCAAGTAAAAGTTGACTGTAAACAATGTTCTTGTATTTTGGAGTAACTTTGAAGTGCATTGTTATAATCTACCTTGAAATCTTCCTCGGTGATATCACGTGTATGTGTGCATGTGTGTGTTTAAAGGCAGGCCTTCAAAAAGGCAATACCCTGGGAATAAATCACAACATGAAATCTTCGTCTTTCATGCCCTGTTACGCAGGCAAAGAGCCTTTTGGTATTGAAGGTGAAAAGCACATGTAAGAGAGAATAATTGCTTATCTCTTACGACTCACTGCTGACAAGTGTGCCAACAGAAACAAAGAAATATAAGATGGTTTGGGTTGGAAGAGACCTTTAAAGACCATGTAGTCCAGCTCCCCCCTGGTGTGTGTAGGAACATCTTTCACAATGCTACACTTTCAAATTAGGGAACTTCTATACCAGCTTGCAATAGCTTATTTTCCAGTGTTGTTCATAATGAGAATTTTTTCCTTCTGATTGTGGAATATATAAGATTGCTTCATGAGACCAAAAAGCATAAGGCACTTTTTCCCATTAAGGTCTGTGCCACTGTACTACCTTTATGCCTGAAATGCGGGAGGCAGGGGAATGTCAGGCTAGGTCACAGATGACATGCTGAAGCCAAAGGTGAAATTCATCTTGACTTCAGTGGGATCTGTTTTTCCCACTGAGGGCAAGTTTTTCCCAAATCAACTGTTTCAACAAGTCCTGATGTGAAAATCTGGCTGTATTAGCTCCCTTCTTTACGTAACATGTAGGAAAGCTCATCAGCTGAGGAGCTCGGGATTGTCCCATGTTTTGGGTTATTTTTATTTTTAAATTGGGTAACTTTTCATAGTTGCTTTGGCTCATCGGATCTATGAGGCACGTTCAAACTCCTCTCCTTACTTTGTATTACAGACAGCTCTTTGCTATGCCACCAGAGGAGACTTCAGAGGAAGTCCGCACCAGTGGGTCAGTCAGGGACCTCTGCTGCCGCCTTCCGTAACTCTGTGTCCTGCCAGCGGCGTGACTGTGACACCCTGGGCAGCACGATGCTCGAGGGGTACTGCCAGAACTGCTTCATTAAAGCCCAGAACCAGCGATTTCAGGAAGCCAGGAGGACAGAAGAACAGCTGGTGAGACAGCCAGAAGTAAGTGTGAACTTCTCACCATCTTCCTGTTGCTTAGCACTGCATGTTTTTTCTCTTGTGCAAACAACTCGGGATGCATACTAGAAGATCCTCTACTGACTGCATCCTAAGTATCATGGAGAGACAAGTGTATGGCATGATTCTTGTGTGCTGCAACTGAGCAGCACTCCTAAAAGCTGCTCTCAGTTTAGGGTTATCCTGGCCATGCTCAGTTTCACCTCAGCTGGGAGTTTGCCAGCAATTTCAGTGGAAGCAATTGGACCAACAGGTAATTTGTTTGCTGGCTGGGGAGAGATTTTAATTGCTACTCTAGATCTATGCAACTGCATCGAGGGCTTTAGTCCACTTCATGTTGCCTTTTTTATTGAGCCGATTACAGACTTTTTGTTCCATATTTTTTTTGTCTTTTATAAATTTGGTTTGGTTTGGCTCTTTTAGAATTGAGAGTTACCCAAGATAAAAATGATTATTGTTTTTTTCTAAGAAATGACAGGATCTGTGATTTTCTTTGGTAAAGCCCAACTTGGCTTTTGGTATTGCACTTTTCAGAAGCAGCATGTGTCTGCATGTAACCCCAGTGATTACCTATACAAACCATGAGCAGAGTTGCAAATGAATGAAAAGCCACTTGCGCTGCGGGCATAGCAACTGACAGTGTGTTTTAATGCTTTTCAAGAGAACAGAGCAGCGCAGAGATCTGCAGCGAACAGCATTGAGTAAGCAGAAGAGACAGTGTGCTGTGGCTTCATGTAGAAACAACCTGGACTGCAGGAGCAATGACTTGTGCCAGGAGTGCCAGCGCCTCGGTCTGCTTCCACCATCAGGGAGTGCCAGGAACCCATCTGCAGAGGAGCCCCCAAAGCAGCGCTGCCGAGCCCCTGCCTGTGACCACTATGGCAATGCCAAGTGCAACGGCTACTGCAATGAGTGCTACCAGTTCAAGCAGATCTATGGCTAGTGCAGGGGAGGACTTGGTAAAGAACAGGAAAGCAGTACCAGCTACTTCCTTCACTGAAATGGTGCTATGTCCAGAACACTTAACAGTCCTGTGAGTGTGGGGGGAGGGGAGGAATATAAGTTGTGTGCTCATGTTCATGTTTATTCCCAAGATGGGAATAAATGTCTACTTCCTCTAAACACTGCATACAAGGACTGCTGAGAAAAGCAGGTTGCCTTCTGCACAGAGCTTTCATGACTAAGCTCCTGCAATGCTATATTTAAGCCTTGGACTTCCCAGGAGGAAGTGTGAAGCATTTGAATCCAGAGAACTTCCCAGTTCTGCCTCTTTCTTAATACCTTCCCTGCTCCTGGGTGAGGTGCTGTGGCTGCTGTCAGAGGTGCAGGACCTCTTTGTGTTTGCATACATCCATCAGAGGCAAGTCTTTCCTGAGCGGGATCCTGCAGGACAGGCTGATGCAACTTGCAGTTCATGTCTGAAGAAACTTTCTGTGGGTTGTGTGTTGGTGTTCTTACAGAGCTGTTCTAGGCGGGAGCTCCCACAGGCGTTTAGGGTGTTAATGGTGAGCAGTTCTGTGTTTGCAGAGCCCTCGGTAAACCACAGCCAGATACAAGATCGGCATTGGTCTGCTCCTTTAACATGTTTAACTAATCAGCATTTAGATCCTTTCCCATATCCCAAGACATCTGAAAAGACAGGTGATTACAGAAGCAACTTTCATGAGCATATGCATGTGATGGGAAAACTGAATTGTGCTGTTCCCTGCTCTTACAGAAGGAATTGCCTCCAACAGGCAAAAAATCCCCAAAGTCCTTCAGCTTCAGTTCTGAAACCAGAGCAACTCTTCTCTTGCATTGTAAGTGTTGGGAATATGTGTGTTGCTGTTCCTACCCATTTCTGTCTCAATTCTGTCATCCTTGATGTGATTCTGTTATCATGCAAACAGCTTGGAGCTCTGTAACAGAATGCTTTTGGTTTGAGATTTTACTCCTAGAGTTCAATCTGCAGTACTTACGTGATCTTGCTGTTACTGTTGTGCCCAATGCCCGCTTTTCTCTTCTCCTTTCACGCCTTTAAAGTTTTCAGCATCTATTTTGCTGCTATGATTTTGGAGGTGACACCTCTTCTAAGTTGCTTCTGAAATTTAGAAACTTTTTCTACTTATCAAAAAAGTTTTTTGAAAAGACAGAAAACCCCAAACTCATGACTTATTTCTGTTAGAGTTTATATATTTGTGGAACTTAATGTGAACATGTTTTATTAAAATATTTATACTTTTTGAAACAATGCAACTTGAAATTTGCACAGCTAGGATTTTTTTTTTATGTGTATTTACCCTTGTGTTGAAAGTTACGAACTTAAATGTATAATTGAAAAACATTCTCTGATATAAAGAAATAAATTATTGAAGGATTGACTTGGTGATTTTCTACTGATGAGAGAGCACAGTTGAGCATGGGGCACCCACTGAAGAAAGCATTTCTGTTCAGGACCACCATTCAGCATGTTACCAAGTGCTCCCTGGTTCAGATGATGTAGCCAAGCACTTTGAAGAGGTGATAACTTACTGAGAATCTCTGCATACTCTCACCTTATGTCAGCATTCTCTCAGGAAGAGCGCTTGGTGCTGTCAGTGTGCATAGGGAGTTGCTCCTGTGGGTGCAGAGTATCTCCAGTCCCCAAAAGGATGGGTGTGGGAGAGTAAGGGTGTTGCAGGACCAGCTTCAAGGTAAGCTGAGCTAGACCGACTTGGCTTTGCCTTTCTGCATTCTTCCATCAGTTATTCCAGGGATTTACAACTGATGGTACTTGTGTGCCGTCTTGGGAGGTGGCGATGGCAGCAGGTGA
This sequence comes from Amazona ochrocephala, assembly GCA_039720435.1. Lineage (NCBI taxonomy): Eukaryota > Metazoa > Chordata > Aves > Psittaciformes > Psittacidae > Amazona > Amazona ochrocephala. The sequence goes on from CM077878.1 coordinate 77,880,927, forward strand.
TCCCCAGCTCTGCCCAGCCTTGTATGTGACCCCAAAGGCATCAGCCAGCCCTACGACCTCCCCTCACCAGGAGGCCCCTTGCCTTTTGGTCTTGGCATCTGGGTTGCTCAGTAGCTCCTGAAAAGCATGTTGCCAGCTGCTACTTGAAAAAGTAGTTGACAGTGGTGTTTCCTTCTCATCCCAAGCTCAACCTAACCTAGCCTTACAGCCAGAGGATTTCTGCACTGTAACACTCCTCCAGTATGGCATGAGTATGCCTGTACTGGCGCTCAGATGTCTCAGACCTCTGCCTAGATAGGCAATACTGTACACTACTACGACTTTTACATGTTGCCCATAACATGAAGGATAAAAATGAGCTGGAGTTGCAGATGGTCTTTGTGTAGCCAGCAAAGAGGACCCTTTCCTAAGTGGCTGACCTCTCTAGGTTACCTACTTTCTATCCTGGTTAATTCTTTAAACCGTTCTGCCTGCTCAGGAGCACACCTCATCACATGCTTCAGTGCTGTCACAAGTGAACCCATGTAGATGTTAAGTTCCTGAGTACCTTTGCCATAGGTTTGCTGGTCCTTGTAATTCACTCAGCTCTGTAACCTGTGTTCCTGGATGCCTGTCCACCTTCCAAATGCACACTGCTCTCTTTACAATTTAGCCCAACTTCTTCTAGACTCAAGTACCACTCCTTTTGGAGCATACAACCTACAAATCAGCCTACATCCCCAAGAGCAGAGCCTGTTGGATCTGCGAACCCCATTCCAACAGCATATTCCTCTTTTTCAAAAGCTGAGTCTCCATTTATCCGTGCCCTCCTTCCCCTTTCTTTACAACTCATGCCACTCACATGCCCGCTCAATTCATCAAACTTCTGCACCCGGCAGACACCTTGGTGTTGAAAGAGTGGGCAAAGACTGGGAGGGATGTCTGCAGCCAGGCAGTAGGAGGTGGAAGCAACTCATGGCATCCAGGCTCAGCAGCCATCAGTCCCTGCTTGCTGAAAAGGCAGAGTCTCCATCATAGCACCTCCAGTGTCAGGAAGCTGATAATCTCCAGTTGCTGTTAACTGCAACTTCTGCAAAGAGGAAGGATTTCAGCTGAAATACCCCAGATCCCACTGATTTTTCTCTACTGCTTTCTGGGCCCATTACTCATAACTCTGAAGTCACATGGGGCTTGTCTCATTCTGAAGCTCCCATATAAATGAGTGCCCCGCCTCTCTTCTGATTTACTTGTGCAGGAATGTTAAAGCTAGTAGGGCCTTCTTTTATTTAACTACTCTGGTATTTCCCTAGTGTCCCAAGGGGATTTTGACCCTCTGATGCTTTCTGCTCTTTGCCCAGACACTTCTTCAAATTCATATATGTTTTCCTTCCTGTTCTGAAGGAGAGAACTCTTATTTGGACTCTCCCATTTTGTGACCACTTCTGGAAGTCTCATTGCTAAGACACAAACCTTTCATAGCCAGGGATTCTTTTCTTAGCAGAAAGGCAAAACTAATATGAAACAATTGGTTTACTGACCATTTGCATTGCACTGGAATTCTCCATAGTGCAGTAAAGGCTGTGCTTACATGTTAATTTTGTTTGGGAAAGGGATACTTGACTCTAAGCTCATCTGAGCAGGCATAGCAAGGGCTTCTAAGCTGTTATGTCAAGGAGGTGGCCCATCTACTGGAAAAGAATCTTAACAGGCTCATCCCTAGCTGTGTTTAGGAGGCGATGAGATGGACAGGGACATCTAGTAGGGCCAGATCTGGTAGTTCAGATGCCCAGAACAATGCTTTGTTTGAGGGTCCTGCTGAGGCTTTGGCACCAAGAGGGCCCCTGAGCATCTCTGTAGCATGGAAATGGAGATACCGACTCACCAGAGAGACCATGAGTACCTGAGGATTTTACTACAACAGGGGCTGAAGGACTTCAGGCAGTATTTGAGGGGGCCTGTGAAGATCTCAGTAGGGTCTAGATGTTGAATATAAGTGTTTTAGATATAAATCTCCAAAAACTCACACTGAGCCTAACTTTATGCACTTTGGGCCGTAAGGCCACAGTGCATGACATTAGTTTGTGCATTCAATCTGTGCAAAATCAGTGGCTCAGCATGGTGATACGTACATGTTTTGTTCAGATGAGAGCCACAGGGGAGCAGCGACTGCATAATTTTATCGTGCGTGCTTGAGTAGGACACTATAGTGTAATATGTACAGCACTGAAATAGAAAATCACAACACTGAACAGGTGCAATTTCAGTTTATATTAAACTGCCAAGGCCCCTTAAAATCCAAAGTTAGAAGAACAGATGCTTTTACGTCAGAGTGCTCTATTTCTCAGGTGCCTAGGTTTAACATGCAGTACAGCAAATCTGTCACTGATGGGAGCAGATTCAATCAGCTGACATAAACTTGCTCTATCATTTCTGTTCCCACATCAGTGATAAATACTGATAAGCTCAACCCTTGCCTGGTTCAGAAGGGCTGTCCTAGCTGCACACAAAGAAAGACAAAATGCTTGGAAGTGGATCGTTTGAGCTGCTGCTTCATTAACTCCCCTTTCCTTGACCATCCATAGTTGTTTTGGAGAAGACTGCCACTAGCAGTACATGTACTGAAAAACACCCAACATATTTAACGTCTGTCAAACAGAAACCTAAAATACGAACAGGTAATTTTGCCTGGGAGTTTTATGATGACTTCTGTTTGTACTAATGTTAATTTTCTAAAAAACCCCCGTGTCTAATACTGAGACAGCCTACGGCATGCTATCCAGACTGCCCCCTCCTCCAGCCCCACTGAAGTGAATAATATACGTATGTAACCTCTCCCCCCTCCCACCACCCTCAATCTCTGACAGCAATGGTTCTTTTTATTATTGATTTGTTTTTTTCTTTTCTTCCCCTCCCTCCCCTCCCCTTTTTTTCTGGTTAAGCTTCAGTACATGTCTGTGGTGCTGGGCAGGAAGTCAGATTTCCCCTGGTGAATTATTGGTGGGGGGAAACTTGGGTTTCATTCTCTGGTTGTATGGCTCAATGTCAAAGGATTCATATGAGCTCATATGAATGCACATTGTGAGTTAGGCCAGTTCCCGGCTGGTACTGGTTTGTATAAAAGCCACTGCTCAGTGGCACCTCACCAGAAGGGGTCAAAATCCCCTTCTCATTTACAATGTAAAACAAAGCCAGTAAGGATCTGCTATGAGGAACGCAACTCGGTACAGTGGTTTACGCTTTGAAACCAATGCTTTTTTTGCTGACTGCTCTCAGTACCACGAGGCAGAATTTCTTCACAGCATGAAGTATGGCGTAGCATGAGATCACCCAGTCAGAATTCCCACTTACCAATATTACTTGCTGCAGGACTCGTTTTGTTTCCTGTTGCCTATTGCTGGTGACAGAAGAGTGCATGCTGCAGTGATGCCTGGTAAACATCTTACTGCAAATTCCAATAACATTTATACTTGTGTAAACCTGTAATAATTCAGTTGGCTTCTGCAACTTTACTCTGGGTATTCTGTAGGATAACTAGGATGGGGATTTGGCCATATAAATATATGTCTTGTGGTCATATAAACATAGTCTTTCAGTTGCTTTTGTATGTTCTGGAATGAAAAGATGCATCTTAAATTGTTGTTGTTGCAATCCTCATGCCACAAAGATATGCCTATCTAGGCAGACCTCGTTGTTAAGACACTGTGTTTAAATAGATGCATGCCTTGGTTGCTGGTTACAGTTCAATAGTAATTAGGGGTCTTAGCCTTTGCTGGGGTCCTTAATGCACAACAACTTAAAAGGCAAAAAAAGTAACCATATTTCAGCATGATTGGTTCTAGCTTATTTATCCTGTAACTCATTAGCTGCAATGAGGACAGAAGTTATTTTTACTGGAGGGAAGAGATGACATTTTTCATTTCTGTATTACGAAGGCAGAGCCCAACAGACAAGGATGATGTTGCATGGGTTTTTCATTCTCATGTGCATGTCTCCACCAGCCTACATTTGCCTTACAGAAAAAAGTCATCATTTCCAGAGACATTTTTTGAGAAAGGGAAGCTTGTGTGATAGTGATAGAGCAATGAATGATGACCCCTGGCAGAGCTGTGCTCTTTGAAGGCTAGTGCCAGGTCAGGTGCATGGAGGCAGGAACGCATCCGGTGCTTATCGGTGCTCCTGTGCATTTGAGTCATATCAGTCGTGTGCACCATTAAAGAGCAAAATGCATTACTCAGACCAGACATGTAGCTCAGGCCCTGTCAGGCCCAGCCGAACCTGAGTCTACGTGAATGTCAAATCTAATGAACTCATCACCAGAATTTTCTGTCTCTCGTTTTTTACTTTGGGCATGCAGCAGGGAAGACCTATTAAGGCACAATTTTATATCATTGGGGTTTCATTATTTAGTTGACTTTCAGCTCAGACAGTTTTCTGTTACATCAAGCCTTTAAGCTTTGCACATCTCCCCCGCACTGGGGCTATGTCAGATTTCCACTCTGGGCTACATTGTGCACGCAGTCCTCCTCAGAGTGGTAAGAATTTTTCTGAGGATTTGGGTTTTTCATGTATCCACATATTTTAAGTTGACTGCAGCCACAACATCATCTACAATGTTGAGTTTCCTCACTGTCACATATCCATTCTTTGATGCAGGCTCACTCTCCTCTTCCAGAAGAAAAACCCACCAACAACTGGGATCAGGATCTTTAATGTGCAGAGCTTCATTGTACTTTCCACATCTGCTTGTGCCATAGATGGCACAGTATTTCCAGCTTTAAACATCTCCCAAGATACCTGTGGTTTCATTTTGTACCAGGCAGAGGCTTCTGCCTCACTGCTCCCCCAACCCTCATGCCAGGTTTGAGTGCACCTTGGTTTGCTCCCATGGGTGAGCTGCTTCCCAGGTCAGGCATGTTCCTCTGCTCCACAAGGCTTTGGAGAAGGCGAGAGTCACAAACATGTCTTACTGAAAATTTCCAGTCCCTAATGCTCTTCCTTGCGCTTGCCGCCTTCATCTTGCAGATGGCTCCATCTGCAGAAATGCAGAAGTCCAGCCATGCTCTGCAACGGGCTGACCTTCCAAATTTCACAGTATTTACTTTTTTGAGTTAACAATGCTTCCTGTTTGGGAATAACTTTGAACTAAGTTCTCATCAAAGTCCAGCAGCAAACCAAACACAGCATTTACGAGTAGGTTTTATCTCTTTTTCACTCCTCTACAATGAATTGTCAGCCTGTAATAATAACATTTGTAGTATAGCTGCTGGAGCTGTCTTTGTGCCTGACCTCTTTTTATTAACAGGCTGTTTCTGTTATGTTTCAGGGTGTAACTAAGTGTTTTCAGTCACAGGGAAAGTCTAGCTAGGGGAAGCTCAGGTTAGATATAAGGAGGAAGTTCCTTACTGTGAGGGTGGTGAGGCACTGGAATGGGTTGCCCAAAGAACTGGTAAATGCTCTATCCATGGCAGTGTTCAAGGCCAGGTTGGATGGAGCTTTGGGCGACATGGTCTAGTATGAGGTGTCCCTGCCAATGGCAGATGGGGTTGGAACTAGATGATGTTAAGGTCCTTTCCAACCCTAACTGTTCAATGATTCTATGATTCTGTATTGATTGTGACTTATTTTTCTCCAGTCAAAAAGCAACAAGCTATTTAAAAATACTTCCTAATGTATAAAAGCTTGGCTAAATCTCTATTTTAATACTGTGATGATGAAAATATGAGCAGTAGATAAAATTAATCTAGCAAAGCCTATAATAAATGGAAAATAATCACAGAACATCACAGAGGTCAGCAAAACCAGGGGATGATAACTTTGTAGGCATGTGGAGCCAGTAAGTGTTTAATCTATAAACTTTCTTGTTTTGAGCTGGGTGAAGCAGAGGCAAGTAGACACAAGAAAAAGTACAAACAGGTTCTTTATTCTGAAAGTGCATTAGAGCACTCTAAAGATAGCATCAAGGACTGTGTGGAAATCCCCTGGATACGTTTTGTAATTTTTTCCGGTGAATCTCAGGATAGCAAATACAAGAGGCGAAGGCGAGTGGATGACCACAGCTGGTGTAGGCTGTGTTTTGGTATTCCGCTTTTTCGGTGCAGACACATGAGGTGGAATTTGTCCCTGTTGTCTTTCCCTCCCTTGACTACAAAGAGCATCCGGATGACTTGGCCTGATGTAGATGTTAACACTGCAAAGCTGACTTGTTTGATGAGATTAATCTCACAACTCATTTCTAAGGTGATGTTTCCTCTTGGAGAAAGTTAGAAAATCATGGCAGTACACAGATTTCATTTTACTTCACAGGTTCCTGACTGTTCAGTTTGATGCTCGGCAAATCACAGAGATATTCAACACTTACAGCGACTAGTGCCTCCTGAAATCTTCTTAGGCATTTAAATGCCTTGCATATCTTGGGGTAATTCATCACTCATTTCTTCCACTTATATATTTGTTCTGCATGAAATTGGACAAATAACACTCACACAACTCTCCTCAGTAGGTATGAGATTAAGTTCATTGGTAAATACAGTGGGCACTGACATCCTCAGGTGAAAGGGCCAATATGCAAATAACAATACCTAATATTTCTGTCTGCACTGGGGATGTACGTAGTCCCCACTAACAACATAACTTTGGGATCAACTGAGCCTCACCTTTTGAGAACTCTCTTTCATTTTTCTTAAATTACTTTGTCTTGTTCTTTTTTCAGGTACTTCATGGGATAGAGAAGAATCAAAATGAAATGTGAATGAGCATGTGGGAGCAGATGCACGTCTCTGCACTAAACGACAGCTAAATACTAAGATCACTTCCTTGCCATTTCCTTGGTTATTTTATCAGTTTTCTATAAATGTGTTTGAATTCTCAAGTAATTCCAGTTCAGACTAAATGTGTTCCCAGTGTAGAAAATCAGAGCAAATGCAGTTATATGAGAGCAGGGCTGTTTGGAATAAATGTTAATGACAAGTTACTTGGTATTGTTGTCAAAGACAAGATATCCTCCACTTGCATTAATCAAGCATTCAGGAAAACAGGGGGCTTCGTTGTAGTCAACGGAACTGTAGGAAAGAACTACCTGGCTCCATCACTGATTTCTCTTTGTAACAAAGCAAAAGATCTGAAATGTTGTCAAATGACAAGGAAAAGTACTGGGTCAAAATTCTCTGCATGCCACTTGCAGGTGGCTGCAGATTGGTATGTTTAGCTTCTTTGAATCATAACACAGCTGAGATGTACCGGGGAATTTGTATCTGGCTTACACAATGTTTCATGTTACAAACTGGGGGAAACAGATGGCCCACTTGTTTATTCCGAGGTTTTCAACATTATCAATGGAGATGAGAATAAACCAGTGTGGCATGAACAAGGAAGTTAAGTGAGAAGTTCATCTAGCTGGCTTTTATCTATTTCTGCAGTGACTTGTTGCCATAATCAAGTGATAAACACCCTTTTTGCAGTGGAAAAGTATTCATAATAAAGATAAAATTGTCATCTCAGTGAGACCTGGGAAGTACCTGCAAAAATACTTAGAATTACTAGCATGGGAAAAAATCTCGGCAACAAGAAGTACAGGGGTAAGAATCACCTCCTAGCTGGCTTATACACCCATGAACTGCATCATTCCCTTTCTCCCCTGTAATGAGCTGTAGACTCATATTTAGCTATTTCCCCACTGTGCCCCTTACCTCTTTGTTGTTTTCAGGATATAATACCTCACCTTGTATTTGCCTGTATTAAAGTGCATTTGTTTCAGTGAGACTAGTTTGCTAATCCATCTATTTTACACTAATTCAACTCCTTTGCCTCCTCTATTTTCACTGTTTTCCCAGTCTTCCTGTTATTTTTGGTTATCAGTAGTGACTTAATATTTTCTTCCTGGCCACAGATGAAAATGTAGAATGAGATCAAATATGGCACTGATCTCTGTGGAAAATAACTAGAGAAGTCATGTGCTGAAGATTTCTTATCACCAACCTATTAGTAATTGTGCCAGAGGGGTCAGTTCTCAGTTTAATGGGAATGGGTGTTTTGCCAGCAACAGTTGCTAGATTTTTCTGTCCAAACATCATGATACCAAAACAAATACCTCACAAAAGTCTATGTAATTGCTTTCATCAACCAGGCTGGTAACTGACATCAGCAAAGCATGGATTCAGGTTTATTAAGGAAGCTTTGTTTTCTAGTAATTAACATAGAATAACACGGGTTGGTTTCCTTCTTCTTCAAGCAACTGTTGTAGGATTTGTGGGTGTAAGTTGCATTCAGGAAGAAGTGATGTTATTTACTTCTATCACATATGAAAATGCTTTCCATTACATTAATTTAAGGAAAATGTTAGACACAGAACCAGGATGTTTACTGAACAATTTTCCCCTCCATCTTTAGAATTTTATCTCCAGAGGAGATATTTACTACCACTGAGATTAATTTGATGATGAAAAATTCTTTCTTGCCTTCAGATTTGCCAGACTCCGATTTTCCCTCAATGTAAGCGCATCTCGGACTTGGGAAGATGTCCAAAATGTTCCTAAATTAATCCTTCTACAGCTGTTCACATTCTGTTTTGATAAAATGGAATCAACTTTCAGTTTTGAATTGCAAGAAACTTGACTTCAGAAAAGAATTGACTTAGGATAATAACCTACAGTATAAAGGCTCTCCAGTGTCATTAACCTTTAGTAGTCCTTGTCTACCCATCTAATCCACATTAAAATATTAGCTAAGTTAAACCCTTGAAAAAGTTTCATACCAGGTAAAATTCTTACCTACCCTCTGTTCAAAATGTGTAAACCACCTTATCTGCTGGCATCTTGTGCTAGACTCTGGGGAGTTTCAATCCCTGTATGGGGGAGAGAAGTATACGTGCTATAAACAAGTCAGATGTCAAGAGAACAAACAGATGACACACAGGGTGCTGGGTTAGAGTTCAACCGTCAAGTTTTGGCATTATGTGGCAATGCAAAAACTTCCCTACTCCTACGTGTCTGCACCATCCACCCAGCTCCATTGCCATACTCTGGCTGCTGAGCTGCTCCAGCACTGCTAAGGAAATGGCCCTTTGGTCCCCCAGTCTGGAAAATGTGACATTCTTTATTTTTAGCCCTATTCAATTACTGTATTGTACAAGGGCTAAAAAACCTGCAAACACAATGCATAGAAAAAGATTCTTCCTATACTAAATAAGAGAAAACAATGTGCTATTGGTTTCCTCCACCAGGTCACTGAAAACTTTCAAGAGGAAAGCATTAACGTAAGAAACCCTAATTCATGTATTTGCACTAAGATTTACATAGGGACACAAGCAGAAGAACTTAGAAGAGCATTCATTATCAGTATAAAAAGTGCCATATAAGTGAGATTTAAACAGTTCTCAGAATAATTTATATTCAGGGGGAAAAAAGCTTATGAAGAATTTAGATATTTTTATTTTTCCAACTAAAAGAAATGAAAAATGACAAATTTACAATAGACCAACTATCATCAGCCTCTATGTTGTGGGGCATTTCATGGTGGTTAGTATGACCACACCTACACTTGTCTATGCCCCCAACTCCCAAGGTGGGTTGCTGGATCCCCCTTGTCCTGTTCCAAGCCTCTTTGCAAGTCACTCAGTCTGGACTCAGGCTGTGTTGCGAATGTTCTGTGTCCCATCAGCAGTTCTTCCCAGTGGGATCCCAGGAGTGGTGTTGCTCCAGGCCAAACAAGGTATGTGACAGCTCACCTGGATAGAGTAGAAGGTAGCCCACACTCAAAGGAGAAATAAAAAACCATTGTTGTATAGGGGATATTTCTTCACCTGGGGGTCCTGGACCAACTCAGTGGTGGGATGGTGTTGAAGCTGGCTTTGGAGATAACCCAAAGGAAGCCTTTTCTCAAGAGAAATGTCTTTTGTCTTGGATTTCTGTGTCACTCTCATCTCCAAGGACTCTAGGTTGCACCTTGCAGGACTGAAGGCAACACAGGACCATTTTTCGCTAACAGATTCTATCCTGGTAGGTCTGAATATCAATCTTCGTCTCTGGAGGCTCCACCTGGGAAGAGTTTAAACCGTGCTTATACAAAGTCATTTCCAAAGAGGGGGTTTCCCATTTGTGTGACTACAGCAGATTTCTCTGCTGCCTTGTTAAAAAAAGTTAATTACTGAGAAGGGCACCAGCCTTTGGTAGATTTGCCACTTCTTTCCTCCTCCCCATGCATTTTGTGTGCCAGCAAACACCATCAGGGTAAATGATGCTGCCACATCATGCTGCCACTTTACCCTGAGGTCTGCATGTGTGTAAACTGAGGCAGTTCTCAGCAGGACAGTCATGCAGGTCAGGGCTTGCACCCCTGCCCAGCAATACCCTGGGCAGTCTCTGGGTGCAGAAATTGGAGCACTGCCTTTGGGTTCTCAATGGTAATGTGATCTTTGGGATGTGTACAAAAATAGAATCATCATAGAATCATAATAGAATCATAGAATCACTTGAAATCTGCTGCTCCCATACTCACAGACTAGCAGAACCTGTTTCTTTCACGTTTTGTCACATTTCCTGTGAATTTTTAAAGCAAATGTTTCAGAAAGTCCCCAGACAAATGTCTTTCCAGCATGGGAGGAAGGAACACCTCAGCAGCATGTCTCCTGCCTGGCCCAGCCATTCACCCCTACCCAAACTGTGCAGTGAAGCATGAGCTAGGTATGAGTTTCTAACCACGGATACCACCACAGTCACCCACAAGGACACGACTTCTTTTGCCATTAAATTCTGGCTTATCCACCTCAGCTTTTCTCAAAATGATACTCTAGAAAGCTGGAGGAACAAGTGTGGATGGATATTTTTATACCACACCAGTCACTCAGGGCAAACAAGTGTGCAGAACTGTTCAGAGTCTTGCTCACGGTGAATGAACCAGGGTATCTGTGCTCTAAATACTTCCAAGCTTTGAAATCTTGGGAATTTCCCTTTGAAATGAAGGGAATTGTAATTACAAATTTAAGAGGACAAAGTCTGTGCAACTAATTTTGCCAGAAAAACTGTGATCAAGGTGAAGAAAGAGAAAGCAGACGGTTTTGTTGCTCTGGTGTTGTTTTTTTGTTCTGTTAGTTTTTTTTAATACAGCAACTTATCATTGTAAAATTATCTCTGTCAAAACAACATAATCTTCTTGCAGTATCATTGTACATAATGTCAAAACCTTAACATTAAGTCCTTACCTGGTGCAACACAATATCACTGAAAGGCTGGATAAAAAGGATATAGGGTTTATTTACATCGTACCTTGGTTTCTTCCACAACTAACCTAAGTTACTTAACCAAAGAAACCAGTGAGAGGAAAATGAAGTCTTGCTTACTACATCATTTATCTTGTCACCAGAAGTTTATCATGTGCAGATAATAACTGCAATTCAAAGGCCATCATCTTGCTGAATAACACTGAGAAACAGGAAAAGATAAGCCACACCACACCCAGAAACTTCTCTTTCAGGTGATTTTTTCCAACCTTCAAATACTCATTTTTGTCCTTCTATATTAATCTAGCTTAAAGACCACACGTGAAAATCTAAACAAAAAAAAAATCACCCCTAATACTCACCCTTTAGACTGTATGAGTCTGTCCTCTATTCCCACCGGCAGTGTAGTGCATGGGCTCATGTCAGCAGAGGGTCTCCCTGTGTTCCTCCAGGTATGCAGCAGCAGGTGGTACCATCAGGCCACCTAGCAGCTCCTCCACTACTTCTGCTTGGACAGTCTCCGGATTCTGCTATTCAGGAGAATCAGTACAAAAGCCTATTTGATTTCATTTGCTTGATACCCACTCAAGAGTAATGAGGGATTACTTCAACAGATGTCCCCCTGTTCTTCGCTGGGGTATTAATTATGCATACTCCTCCCCCCCCCTTGTCAGTGACACACAAGGGGAAACTGCACAGATTTCATGTGGCTTGTCATGAGTTCTACAGACTGTGCAGCTATTTTGCTAAACAAAGTGGTTTATTCTGACTTCTGGTCATGGATTTTTTGTTTAACGATTTGAACAAATCAAAACCAAAATTTTTTCAAATTGAACAAATTTTTAGGATTTCCACAGATACATGTTTTAAACAAAAAATCTGATAACTTCTAGATGGTATCTCTCCCTCCTAAAACCTCATTGCTGTAAAATCTAAGTTTGAAGTGATTCATGCAACCTCTTCCTTTCCCTTGTGAAAATAGTTCTTGTTCCTCAGACAGTTTATCTAGGTGCTTTTCACATAAGTGTATGTAGCTGAGGTGCAAATGCTTGTACATAAGTCTCAGTTTTTCTTTATTTCAGTTCATGACAAGTTCTTCCAGAAACAGCCACATGTCTCCAAGCAACACGAAAATATTGCTATATTTTTCCAAAATGCCACAGGTACTTCCATTCATTTCAAAAGCGATTGCTGCCAGATGTCAGATGGGAAGCAGGCCTTTGGCTGGAGCAGCACTCAATGCAGGCTCATCTGATGTCCTCAAATATTTCCATGAAGTGATTAGCAGCCTACCCAGCTGTGAGCACTTTATTCATCCTGTGCTTGGGAGCACACCCAGGCTTTGGGCTTTCTGCTGAGCTATTTGCACTTTTTCACTGCAGTTCTTTTCAGTGGAAAGGGCTGGAGATGTTCGCATTTTCTGAGGAAAACCATGGGAAGGCCTCAGGAATGGCTGGTCCTGGGTGAGCCGCATTCATCCTCTAGTCCCACATGGGAATGACCAAAGTGGTTCCACTTTGGCTGGGTAATGCAGGGCGGGCTCTCTCACTGTCCGACTGCACCATCCATATTTGTGGGTGTACAACCTCATCTTGCCTCTTGCTAGCCGGAACAACTGGCAATGCTGCAACCCTGGTGCAAGAGGAGGGCGGTTTTCTGATCACAACAAAAGCACGGCACAATGCACCTAAAGGGCAATTAAAGAAAAAATACTCTCTAGGCTTCCCAGAGAAATAATCTAGTCATCTGTAATCCTCTACAGATGTCTTCTATACCTGCCTTCTCTGAGATGTCACCTCCCCAGAGGCATTCAGGTGCCTTCTTTCCCTCCTCACTCAGAATGACCAGTAGCATGCCCACATGTGTCCTGTGGAGCCAGCAGCCCACACAGGTCCTTTGAGAGATGCTGTGCTCTGTTTAGTTGATCAAGGCTAAAAACAGCACAAGAGCTTGGGAGAATTGTTCCCTGAAGAACCACTTCCTGCCATTAAACAATGCTTTGATTATTTTTTAGCTTGAAAAGTCACATAGCTACCACCCGTAAATGTTCCCACCCCCTTCAATAATTTTCTCTGTGTCCCCTCAGACGGGTCCTGGTTTTTCCAGCGTCTGATAATGACAGAGAAAAACACCACTAGCTTCAGTATCTCATGTGCATTATAGAGTCCATGAAAATATTCTAATACCGCAGCAATAAGCAATATATAGCCATGTATAATTCATTCTTCAGAGCTTCATCAGGAATTTGACCCATATTTCTTTCTAAAAGAAAAAAGAGGGATGGTACACTTTGGATGAATCAGGTAAAAACCCATACTTGCCTGAGCACTTTATTAATGAACTGCATTGTTGTCAGCTTGGAGAAGGCAGATAGTCAGTGGAAGCTTTCCCAGTGACTGGCATCACTTGGAGGTTCTCAGGTTCAAACCTGTCACTCTGAAGACTAGGTTACCAGCACAGCAGAGAAAGGCCTCTCATGAGGAAGCATACTCATTCATTGATTAAAACAGTGAAAGGAGATCATCTTCTTAAACTTCATGTAAATTTCAGTGTTGAGACTGAAAGTGACCCTAACAGCCATTAATATTCCTACTGTCCCAGGGGGCACCACCAGCCAGGCCAGATGCTGCTCATCAACACACTTCGGTTCTTCCATACAGAAGGCACTAGAAAATACCACTGCTACATACTGCCTCTCTGCCTGTATTTTTACTGCTTGACACCCTTTTCCTGAGGAAGGTATCATCTTCACCTGCTTAGAGAAACCCATACAGAACTGGGGAGGGACTCTTCATGAGGGACTGTAGTGAGAGGACAAGGGGTAATGGGTTCAAACTTAAACAGGGGAAGTTTAGATTGGATATGAGGAAGAAATTCTTTACTGTGAGGGTGGTGAGGCCCCGGAATGGGTTGCCCAGGGAAGTTGTGAATGCTCCATCGCTGGCAGCGTTCAAGGCGGGGTTGGACAGAGCCTTGGGTGGCATGGTTTAGTGGGAGGTGTCCTTGTCCACGGCAGGGGGGTTGGAACTCGATGATCTTAAGGTCCTTTCCAACCCTAACTATTCTATGATTCTATGAACTGAGATGGCTCTGTCTGAAGCTTGGAATCTTCCATTGATATCCCTTCAAACCTTAGTGCGAGAAGTACGCCAGCACGTGGGTTAATACCACAAGCTTTCCAGCAAAGCTTCCTGGCAGCTCTTCAAAACTTTTCTTATGCTTTGATTGTTGATGGAACAATACAATATCAAAGATAGGAAATGCTGGAAACTAAAAATACAGAGCAGCCAGGGGTATTGTGTGTGGTTGAATAAGGGGAAGTACTTGACCTTGAGCTGGCCTGGGTTCCAGATGAGCAGTCCTGAACCTTTTGAATCAGTATCCGACAGCTTGCTTTTTTGCCAGTGCTCATCCTTGATGTTACGTGCCAAATCCTTAATTAAATAATAACTTCATATAAATGTTTGCTGATGGGTATTCATGGCAGCTACTAAAGGTATACCGAACAAACAGTAGGTATGCACGAGGACCATGGTACAGCTGCTGCAGCACATTTAACATGCATTACTTTCAGCCACATGGAGAAACACGGAAAAGGTGAACAAAGTATTCATTACATGGAGAGAGGAAACAAGAGCACTGGAGTTCTGTTTCCACTATCTAGCATTTAAATGTATCCTTTCTAGAGACCTGTCTGTGATAAGATAATTTTAATGAGTTTGGGGGCATTAGAGACAGTCCTTGAGTCTCCTGTGATTTTCCAATATAAGCTAGACAAACAGTTTAACCTAACAGTGCTTCAGTTGTTGGGGACTTTTAATCGCATTCTTAGTAAACACTGCTCCACACAACATTTTCATATATTAGATCAGATGTCTGAGATAGTCTATAAAAATGTACACCTAATCCTGCCCCCTAGTGCTGGTGCAGCAAACAAAAGACACCATCATCTTTTGAAGGCGTGATGTTTCTGTAAGAGAAGAATGATGGTCAGAACTGGGCTCATAGTTGGCAAGCTCTTTAAAGAGGTTCATAATCACGACTCACTTTCTGTTTGGCATCACAATCAAGGACTGACTAAACAAGGATGCAAGATTAGCTTGACAGTCTGTTAAGAAATCCCTCATTTCCCCATTTTAGAAGACTGCAACCATGTATTTTCTCAGAATTTGCATGAGTCCTGGTCCTGTTATTAGAAGAAACAGGCAGAACTGTGGAGGCTTACTGGTAATCAACATAATGGACAAAAAGTTATAAATAAATCACCACTCGGCATAAGAAAAGTCTCTAGCACATGCTGTGTAACTCCTTATTTGCATAATCTGAAATTGATATATATCTATCGCCATGACACTAATATTTTTTATTTTAAAAAATGTTTTGCACAATTTTGATGAAGTCTACTAAATAAATTTGCAGTTACCAATTTCAGGCGATATACCCTGGAGGAAGACTCTTCCTTTTACTGAAAGACTAACATGATGGTAAATATTTATTAAACTACTTCAGCCTCAGCTAAATCTCATCTCAGACACTCTCAGCTGACCCCAGTAGTTTCATTTTGAATATGGCAGCTAATACTCTAAATTCAAATCTCACTGCTAGCACAGCGAAACTATGTAGAAAAAAAAAACACCTACACTCTTCTCCTGGGAATTTTCTACAAGATTTTGAATGATTGTCATGGTCAACAAGATATGCCAGTGCCTCCTTGTGAGACATTTATTTCAGCAGCTATCACCTCACCTGCCTGCCACACTCCATCACTGTTTCTCCTTAACCCCTGGCAGTGCATATCAGAGTCCCTGTGAGTGTCAGTAACCAGGAACTCAGCTTTGTTGGGCAGAGAAGACTTTTGGTGCCACGGTGCTCTTCCAGGATACCCCAGGGATTAACCCCAGGGCTTCATTGAGTGCTTACATGTCACTGTTTAATGTCAAGAAATAGGAATCTGTTTTAAAGATTTTATCAGATACTGATAAAGAAGGAAAGATTTCCTATCACTAGGCACCCATCATAATGCTTGGCACCTGGAATGCAGAATTGCTTCAGGTCAGGCAGAACAGCCTTGAACTTCTGCTTCTTTCTTAAGATGAACCCACAATCTTCACATTTTAAACTGACGAGAAACTGTTAAAACCTTTCTATTTAAAGAAAAATGTTATTCTTTTTCTAATCTACGTAGAAACAAGAAAGCTGCTCTACAGGGGAAAAGAAAATCCTTAAAATAAGTAATTTAATTGCTTGTCCAAGAATGAGATAGCTCCAGGAACCACAGGTGGGAAAAGCTCACTATACTTAAGTCAGTGACCAGTTGCCTGTCTGTTTCCACATTCCACCTGTGAAATCAGCCAGATATCGAAATGATTATAAAAAGCAGGTAGTAAGGAAGAGAATGCATCTGGCATAATCAGTTGATATGCTTAAATTTCTCATTAAAAAAATAAAAAAAAAAAAATAAGAAAACCAACACTGAAACTTCAGAGTTTTGTTAAAGCGAGATTCCTGGGTGAGTCCAAGTTAGACTAATTGCAGGTCTATATTTCTTTTGCTGAATTACTGCTTGCCTAGTTTTCTTTGGTGACAAAGCATTCAGGTGTCAAAAACTTCAAAATCCTTTAAGAAAAAAATCTTCAGCCCCTTTTAATTCTTGTTTTGTTTTTTATTTTGATTTTTAAAGGATTTTTAACATATCGATTTGATTTCTAAATGGTAAAAGAAACAAAACAATGTTTAATATGCAACATTTCTTACTCCACAAGCATTACATTTCCTTTACAGATTGGATCAATGTTTTCAAATATGGCAGACTAAAGCTAAGTAAGTACTGCCATCCATGCATATACCACCTCAGAAAATGTGAAATTAGCATTTAATTCATTCAAGGAAGATGAGTGTACTTATGTAAAAGGGTAAAAGTGGCTTTTACAGGGCACAGAAAGCCACATTAGCTAAGACATTGACACCTCTGCTTTCACACATGACCCCTAGGCATCATGAGCCAGAAAAGCACTTAAAAGAGAGAAGCATCTTTGCTGTTAAATCCTGACAATAAAGAAAGAGGAAAAAACTTCAGATGATGCTAGATGACAGAAATTTGCTGCAGTCAAGTAGCACATTGGGGTTTTATCCAGGGCCATTGCATTACCCTTCTGCCTGGACTGTGTTACAGCAGAACAGGACTGTTGTAACTCGTGACCCAGCCTGGGAGACATTATCCCTATCCAACAGTCACCTCCTCTGCCCTGGCATGCTGTGCCCCTTGCTGTGCTTGTGGGCATGTCAAAGCAGTCTGGACATGCTGCCAAGCCACTGAGAGCCATTGAAATAACACACCTGTAGGTAACTCACCTATGAAGTAGGCACAACACTTCATTTTCATCAATCTTAACTTTCTATCTGCCTGAGCCACTGAAATCATTGCATCAGTTCAAGATACACTGCAGATGTTTTCATTAAGGTCCTAATATAGAAGCCCATGGCTGCCTTTTCTCTCATGGTAGTGTACAAAACTGAAGAACAGGGAGCAAAGAAACAGTCAGATCTAGAGGGCTGTCTGTACAGGCAGAGAGACCTTCACAAGGTTGGCCTGCTATTTTATCACTAGGGGTGTGAATCTATCACTAGAGATAATGGAAGATGTAGGTCAGCCACCCCTTGATACATGGCAAATTGGTAAAGCTGACAATGGTCAAAATGAGATTACTGAGATAAAATTGAAAACAGTACCTTTCTGGTTTATTCGCACCTCCACAGATGTGCAATAGGCAGACATGGACAACTAGCCCTCTTTGACCTGTGTTTCAGGACATAAGCCTAGCTTTCACATTGTAAAGCCACGTATTAAGAAGTATCCTTGGTCACTGTCTGCTAAAGCATACAGACAGAGCATCACTGACAGATGCCATGTCCAATAGCTTCCTTGCTCTGTTGGCAATGATGGATGAACACCGCAGTAACTCAGGACCATAACCAGCAAGTATGGTCTACCAGCAGCCACAGGGAACCTTCCCACTGGCCCAGACCATGCTTCACATAAGCTCTGCAGCCAGCTCCTTGGAGCTCCTGCTCTGTGTGCCATGGCTTTGTCAGGCTCCCACAGGAGCCTGGGGCTGGCAGTCTACCACTTCTGCACATGCTCTCAGAGACACTGAAGAAAGGCCAGATGTGCCCAGGCTGCTCCTGCAGTAACAGAAGTGCTGGGAGCCCTTCCCAGTGCACCCAAGGGCAGTTGATAATTGAAAGAAGGCTCAAACCCAAGTAGCCAAAGTAGGTATTGCTTTATCGTGATTTTTTAGAGTGTCTTCTGAGACTGAGGAGGAGGAAAAAAGGAGTGAGAAGCAGTAGAGGGAACACCAAGGACAGAGAAAGGAGGAAAAGAAGGACATGCTCCATAAGCAAGCAGATACCCCCTGCAGCCCATGGAAGACTCACATTGGAACCGATGGATATTCCTGAAGCACTGCGGCTTGTGGAAAGCCCATACCAGAGCAGGTTTCTCCTAACAGGAACTGCATGCAGCCCATGAGTAATTCACACCGAAACAGAGGAAAAGTGTGAGAAGGAAGGAGTAGGGGAGAGAAAGCACTACATACTGAACATACCCACCCCTGCCACCTTGCACTGCTTGTGGTGGGTAGAAGAGTTTGAATTGAATGAGTGAAGTTGAACTTGGGAAAGAGAGGAAGGTGTTATTTTAGTGTTCTTGTTTCTCACTACCCAAAACTGTTTTAACTGTCAATAAATTACATTGATTTTCCCCCATCAAGTCTGTTTTGCCCACAACAGTAATTGGCAATCAATGTCCCTGTATTCACGACCCTTCTCATCCTATTTGCTCCCTCTGTCCTACTGCAGGAGGACGGGAGGGAGGAAGGAGTGAGCAGCTGGGTGGGCATTTTGCTGTTAGCCAAAATTAACCTATCACAGTCCTCTTTTGGCACTGTGGACTCCTCCTTTGTGGAAAGGGGCAGATATATGCTACTTTTGCCTTACCCTTCCTCTGCCATCCAAAATCATGGCTGGCACAGCCATAGAACAACTAGTACTCTGTATCTGGAACTTCTAGCAACATCTCAAAATGGGGCATGAGCACATCCCCATAGTCCTGCCAGGAAGAGTCATCCTTAGCCTCTGTTAGAATTAGACTGGGTCTAGCACTAGAGGACAGCCCAGGAGCTACATGGTCAGGCTCAGCACTGACCAAGCGGCCCTGCTCAGGGTGGGTTTGTGAAGAGCTACTGCACAAAAGTCAACAGCTCTTCTTCTTATCTGGGGGATCCAAACTACCGATATACAGAGTAACCGAGATTGCTTATATAGCCCATAACCTTGTCAGTGTTGGTTATCTCACCTCTTTGGCTTGTCCACATGAATTCATGAAAAGACTGACTGATCTCACAAAAATAACACACCTTTAGCATGGATTATAGCAGAATAAGAATGTGTGGCCTTTTGTTACTGAATACAGCCATCTAGTGGTTAATTCTTGTTTATTCCCTACAGTTTTCAAAAGAGAGCAGACAAGTGGAGACCAGTAAGGGTGCACGAGCAAGAAAATTCCCTTTTTCCTTGTACAGCACGTAAGAGTTACCTTTGAGGTCTGGCCTAGAGAGGAAAATTGGCCTTCTCTGCTTGTGTCTATGGACAGACTTTCTAAAAAAGGAGCCACAGTAAGGCCTGGGCACTGAATGTGAATTTATACATGTTTTTTGGAAAAAAGTCAAGTTTAGGGCTAGAGGAAGCATTCCAGTTCCCTAGTTTAACCTATTTCACTGGTAGCCTTTGATCTGATTGCATGTGAGTGTGAATATTAGTCTGCCTTGCAGGAAGGCAATGGGCTGGTCCTGCTGAGCTCCCCCTTCGAGCTCAGACCTTCACAGGTCAGGCATGTTTCTGCTACCCATAACCTCACAACCCAGGGATTCATGTGGTTGCAAGCCGAGACCCAGGTTTGCAATGCATTGTTGCATTACCTTGGTGCAGCTTTAGTAAGGACACCATGACTAGCTGTACAGGAGCATTTAAGTTGTACAGCATAGGAGAAGTAAAAGGAAAGAGAGGAGTAAAGTTGTTCAGGCAGAATTAGATTTTCAAATGCCATGTAGAAAAAAGGCTCAGGGCCTTCCTGTTGCAAGTTTGTTTTAGTGCTATTTAGTACCATAGAGCTTTGTAGTGTTAACAAGGTCTGATCCCACAGAGCTCTGTGTGCATGTGTGCTCAGCACCCAAACCCACTACACCCCAAAGCAGTCTGTACAGTCACAGCTCCTCTGGGGACAGAGTTCAGCTGGGCTGGGCTTGCTGTGTTTCCACTGCTCAGGCAGAGCTCCTCCTGTACAGACAACCTGTGGCCTCTTCCTCCTCTTGGACAGAGGTCACTGATCCATCGGCCTGTCTCCATCTAGGGGATGGACTAGTTTAAAAACCAAAGCACTTCTGGGAGCCTGTCCCAGGTTTTATATGAGATTTTTTGGCATATTACAATTGGAGACAGCAGCTTCCAAGCTGTATCAGGCAAAAAGGCAGCTGAAGCTGTTGCCTGGCTGCTGCTAATTGCTTCCCTCAGGAAGGTGAGGAGTGGTCCTTCTGCAGCAGGCATGCAGCATCTGGCCACTGCTGGGCCAGGGGCAGCTACTATGGACCTCAGCAACCACAGCGCCCCGCAGCAGCAGCCTGTCCCCTCTTCCTATTTAACCTCACACAAATACTAAAAGCCCAGCTCCCTCCTTTAAGAGCCATGAGAAATCCTTGGGAGGAGGCTGGGACACGCCGTTAAACGAAGGATCGCCCAAAGCGAAAGGTGCCGACCAGCATTCGCTCGATGTTTGCCTTGTCGTAGGGGGCGTCCCGGCTGCCGAAGCTCGGCCCTGCCGGTCCCCGAGGAGCGCCGAGCCCGGCCCCGCTGTCTCCGCCCTGCCCGGTTCCGGCTGCCCGACCGCGCCCCTGGATGCCGCCAGGGGGCGTGCGCGGGCTGGCGCAGTAGCGGCGGGTGGCGGGGATGCGCCGGTGTGCTTGTGGGAAAACAGCGCTCCGTCCTCCCGGCGGAGGCAAGCAGGCCCTCCTCTTCCCCTTTGCGCCCCTCTCTTTCCCTCTCCTCTCCTCTCCTCCCCAGTAGCAGGCCCTAGATGAGAGAGAGCCCAGTGGTGATTTAGGCAAGGAGGTGGCAGCTGACAGTTTCTAGGGCGCAGTAACCATTCATCTCAGATGGACTCCCACTGGGAAAGTCAGCGTCTAGCTGTTCTACCATCCGCAGAGAGCAAGGTGGAGCTCCCAGCTCCTGGTGGGTTCAAAGAGCTCAGGTGAGCTGGGAGCCTGCCGGTGTCTCTGCAGACAGGTAAACTCCTCTGTGCAGAGAGCCACCAGCACCAGGCTCCTGCCTGCCGGACTGATGGAATCAGGCTTGTACCTCCCTCCTCCCCTTGGGCCACTGAAACATCTCCCAAGCTCAGCACAGCTTTCCTGTATGGAAGTAAAGGTTTGCTGACTGCCACAGCACTAGCTGGAGTAAGCAGTCCAACCCCAGATCTTGAGACAGGAATATATCTGCCATCTCTCTGCTATGGCAATGTTTAGTACCAAAGACATCTGAGCAGCTCAGGCATTTTCTGATTTTTCACGCAGTTTCTTACCATTTCTTTCTAGTCCCTGGGGTCCCACTCTTTCAACAGAAGCACCCTGTCTTTATCACATCAGAAGGAACAGGCACAAGCCAAGGGAATTCTCTCACATCATAAAACAGTGTGTCATTCTGTGTGGCAAATCTCCCCATGGTACCACTCAGAATTCAGTAACTATTTCAGCAAAGGCTGAAAGTGGTCACTTGCTGCAGCCTGTGACACATTCGGAGAGTAACTCACCACCTCAGCTCACCACGATGGCTTGAGGTCACCCTGTGTGTGTCAGGGTGCACCTAAATTTGAAGCCTTTCAGGGTATTTATGCCTCCAGTCTTCACATAAATATTCTCTGTGCTTTTGCATGAGAACTAACGTTGAGGACTTTGAGCTGGGAACCAAAAGTAATTATTTCTCTAGCAAACATAATCATCAGAATTAAGGCTGACAAGGACAATCTTCTAAAGCAGGCTATGGGGCAAAGTAATTCAAATTACTTTGGTGAATGACTGATTTTACCACATTAGGGAGACCATGTTTTTTCACGAAGTGTAAGCCCTTAGGGTCTCCATCATGTTTATTAAAGTAAAGGAAATAGCTCAGATTTGTTGCCAAATTCCTGTCTGGGTGTCTTTGTCCAGCCCACTGGAAGTTCCCCTGCAGGTTCAGCCGCTGTTGCTGTTCCTGCTAATGCAACAGACAGGTACTTTCCCAGTAGTTGTCCACTGCTGTGGTATGTTGTAAATCAGCTCCTTTAGTAGGACCTGAGCAGTGTGGAGAGGTGAGAAACAAATTTCTGTACAAAGTGGTGATGTTGGATTCTTTTTTAAAGAAAGCTGCTGTGGCGGACTCTTTACTGCAAGTCTTTTTCCAAGTGATAGGCAGGTACAAATTAACCCGCAGTGCAAAAGCAGAGGCCACCCTGCTCTTTCCCTGAGTCTGGTCTAACTCCAGAGTTAGGGCAGTGGAGCATGACTGACAGAACAGTGAGATAAGGAAATGGTATTTCAGTGCAGAGTTGACAATTTTTGTGCTAATCCCTTTAATCCTGTTCTGCCTCGTGCGTGGGGGCTGAGGCTGCACTTTGAATATGGCTCCAACAAAAGGAGGCAGAAACTAATCTCAGATTACTCAGCCACTTTTATCTTTTCTTTAGCACGGGAATGTGTCTAACCAATTTGAGGAGGCAGCAGCTTCCATCAGGGATATATAACGAGTAATTCCCTCAGTGCAGAGGAGTTTAGGAGTCGGAGATTAGGAGCTGGAGAGTTGTACATGATTTCTGCTTTTCCGTGCACATGGGGAGGCAGGACAGATAGATCTGAAGATGCTTTCTGTTCGAAACCACTCTGTTTCGGGTGGAGCAGGCTTCACACAGCTCCAGATGACAGTTTCGCTCTGTCACTAGGCCAAGGGAAGCAAATGAAACTGCCTGGAGTTGCTACAATCAGACATTAATCTCTGCCTCACTGCTGATTAACTCCTTAATGCCACACTGCCTGCCAAATAATTTGTTACTCAGCTGTAAGCATGAATCTGTAACAGCTTACTGCCCCTCCTGCAAGCGTGTGAGCAGTGACTCTTCTTCCCAAATTGACAGCTTTTGTTGCCCACCTGTCATCTTCTCACCCCAGGACTAGCATGGAGCTGGCCAGGACAAAGGCAGCAGCCAGAAAAGACTCCTGCTCCAGGAGAAAGGATGCATCGAAGAGAGATGGAGATTTCTGCCTTGTTTCTTAAAGTGGTTTTACAAGAAAGAAGATGCCTACCAGAATATTGATGGCGCTCATTCACATTTCCTTTGTGCCTCTAGGAGGCCTGAATATGATTCCCTAAGCAACAGATAATCAAAATGCGGTTATAATGTGGTTAAGCTTTCCAGTAGCTGGATGGGATCCAGAATGTATCTGTACAAGCTAAGATTATATGGTTAGACATGATTAATGTTGGTCTTGCATTGCTTGGAAAGGAATCACTTAGGTAACTACTTTATCCCTAACTCAGAGCACATGATATGTCAAGTATTTTTGCTCATTATTCTAATGCCTATACTTTCACAATCTTTCATGCCTGCAGTCTGCTCATAAATATTCTCCTCTCTCTCTTTGCTATTGGACAAAAAGATGGAGATCTTGAAAAGACATAGCTAATGACATGGTGCATTGTCAGAATGAAGCGCACAGATTCAGATCAGCAAACCTCTGTTTGGCTGCTGTCTATTCCTGAAGGTTTCTAAATACCACAGGTGCCTTGCTTTTCAACAGGCACCAACTGGTAGTGCAGTCACAAGGCCGTGGGAGCCCTAAGTTCAGTTGTTTCCCTTACAAATATGGCTATTAGCCCCTCCTGTTGTGCTGAGGCTCATGGCTTCGTATTCCAGCAGTCCACAGAGGTAACAGTGCTGCAGCATAGCGATGAAGATGCTCGTGTGGCAGAGAAGAGAGAAGACATTGGGATCTGGATTGCAGCCACCTCTTCCCATGAGCGTGAATACATACACATTCATTACGATATAACAGTTCTTAAATGTTTAACCAGTACTTTGAGAAAAGGCAGAATCTTAGGTCTTGCCTCAGGGTAAGGTATGCTGATGTCTGAGCTCAGGGCAGTCATCCCTTCCATCTCTTGCTTTGCTCTTTTACTTAACCTCTTCCTCTGCAGTATCCCCACCTCAGGAGGGAGCATGAGTGCCGTGTGGCAAAAGGGATCACTGAAGGTTTGAGCCACCCTGGGCAGCCGCGGCAATTGCATGTGGCTTCTCACCTTGAGAGTCAGCAGCCTGTGTCGTTTCCTGAATGAATAAATGTAACAGGGTTACCAGCTCCCTCAGTGTCAGAATTACCACTCCTTACTTTAGGAAGCTCTTGGTGTCTGTGTTAATGAAGATGTTAAATTATACGTCCCACATGGAGAAAAAATGCATTTCTCAGCTCTGAAGAGTATCTAACACTCCAGCTACAGAAATTGTTAGGAACTGCTCTTGCCTTCAAACATTTACTATCTTGCATCCTTAAAAGTACAGCTGTCTTTTACTGATTTTTGCCAAGTGACTTCCCAAGGTATGAATGGCAGGCAAAACAAGTAACTTTTATTTGTCTAGGTCTCCTGAGGCCTAGGATGGCTGGCTGACTATGCCTCTCTTGTCATGATTTTAGAAGGACAGAACAATGTGTATTTCAAGATCATGAGCTATCTTGCTGAGGGCATTGCTGTGGGTTTGGGATGGAGCTGCACTACAGTCAAGAAGCCCCAGGCGCTGGAAACATCTCATTGCTCATGTGCCTGTCAATTAACTTGGCTGTGCTGGGGAGCTCAGTCTCTGTGGACTGTGCTCTCTTCTAGACCAAGTATTTTGATTTTCACTTTAGTTATTTCCCCTTGGTGAATCTGAATTACTTAAGCCATTTTTCCTCTGGTAATTAGTGCAGCCAGCACTCCTACCGAGCACAAAACACTGCCAGCACCCAATGCCACCCTCCTTACTGACAGCACCAGTCTGGCCACATCACTCTTCCTGTGTTTGTACCCTTTACAGGTCGCTCTCCCACCCACACTCACATGCACCATGTTCTACATCAGCAAGTTTGGAAAACTGAACCTTCCCTTTTCTAATCTGCTGAATAAATGGAGGTTGTTGAATGGTTTCATAGCTCCCCCTACATCCAAAAGGTCATTAGCTCTCATTGTGCAAACAGTGTCATTGTAATGAGATACAAAAGAAATGATGCTCTCACCTGTTGCAAACATGTGAACCTTGTAAATAACACAGACACATGCCCACTAAGTGGCATATAATGACAGGACTTGGTCAGTCCATTAAATGATGCAACTGTCAACAATTTGAAATCAGAATTGAAAAATCAAGCTCTGGTTTCAGTCTGAGGGTTTGACACTTTTGAGCAGGATCTAAGTATGAATCCTTTGTATATTCTGATTAAGACCCACACCTATCCACAGTTAGTTAGTGTTTACTTGGATTTGTTTAGGTTAAATTTCAAAGAACTCGAGGGCATGATAAGCTGCAGCTGAACTTGTGACAGCCTTCCTGGTGAAAAATACTCCTAAACACTACTTCTGAATATTTTGTGCCATAAAAGAAGAATCCGCACAGAGTGACGTATGTGTATATGTATCCTGTTAGGGCTGCAGAAGGTTTTCCTCTAAGCCTGTTTTATAGCAAATTTGCACATGAAGGTTGTTTGTACTGGTATCAGGCAGCAACAGTGCCAACAAGCACTGGGAGCCTTTCTGAATGCTGCAGTTAATTCTTCCTGTTGTGTGCAGCGCCCCCGTCTTGTTGCAATATGCATGGCAGGATGGACTGAGGGGTTCTAGGGGGAGGTGGAAAACTACAGCCATATAACTAGAATGAATGTTTTCTCTGAGAGATCTGCATGGTAAAAGTTAAGCTTAACAGGCTGTGAAGCAAAGAACTGCAATAAAGAGCTCCTGTGCTGCAGCCTAGGCTGACATTGTGGCTGAAGGTTTAACTTCAGTTAAATTATGGGTCTTTGACTGCAGAAGGCAGGATTACATCATCTCTGGAGGGAGACATGCTGATGAACCACTTGATGGGTTCATTGGGCTGGAAAAGCAAATACAAAACCAGCACTTGAACTGCCTTCAATGAAACGTAGTCAGAGGGGTTTTGCCATTCACTTTCACTGGGAACAGGCTTACAAGGCAGCTGCAGGGGCCTCAACAATGGAAAAATTTGCATGCTAACACACACAGGTTAGCACTACTGTGCTTCCTGGCAGCCAGGTTGAAGTAGGTTTCCTTTGTCCAGCTGATGGGGACCACAGTAAAGGTGGCTCTGCTGGCTTCCAGCAATGTCACCAGCTCCCAGGGATTCAAGCAGTGAGACTAATCCCGCCCAGTTGTAACGGGCAGGGTGCAAAACACCAAAAACGTGGGCAACTGTGGTTATATATATATATAACCATATATATATATGTATATGTCATTTTTATATATATATATATATAAAAGTCATTTTTTTCAATAATTCCAGAAAACATTATCTTGGAAGACTGGGAAAGGAAGGGACCAAAAAGGGTTATCAGACTCTAGAGCCTGATTCACTTCTGCTTTATGCATGGTGTCCTCAGTTACCTAAAAACAAAAAAGGTGATTCCTAGCTACTTCTTTCTTCCACAGCTCTTCTGTTGACAGCGCAATTGCAGAAACATTTTCTAATTCATGTCACTATTAATCAGCAAAGCTAAATAGTGTAAATCAGAGGAAAGTAAAGACTTTCTTGAAGAAAAGTTTGAAAAAATTCAACTGGCTGTGCCTGAAAACAAGTTAGGGAACGTTAATGTGAGTCACTGTGCAGGCAGATCAGTGAGGTGTGTATACGCAAGAAGGCAATGACAACTAACAAAGGGGGTAGTACGAAATTAAATCAGAAGAAGATTCTTCTCTGCAGCTTTGAAAGACTGTCACAGCCATTTCCAGGTTCTGGGAAAGCAAGAGCTCTAGTCACATCTCATTTTTATGATACAAAATTGACCTACCTAATATTGAGAAATGAGAAGTCTTGAGAATCAGGCAGCTTCTGATATTAGCAGAATCCTTATGGCTCAAGCAAGCTCAGTTTAGAACAGGGATTTCGAAATGGCTGAGCTGAAACTCACTAAAGGTTGATTTATGTTTAAAAAGAAGCAACAGAAAATTAGTGTTTCAAGATATAGCCCCATGATACCTGGGCTAAGGGACAAGCTTTCAGTTGGTTACTTTTACATTCCCTCTTGGAGGCTCCCTGGTGAAGAGGTCTGCCTTCCAAGGTAAGGACTAATCTGTGCCACAGCTCACATACAACCTAAACCAAATGTATCACTATTTGCAGAGCCTCTCATTAGTGAAATTATAGATTTTTACGCATACTCACTCAAAAACTGCATTTCATGGGTTGGTTTTCTTGTTTATTTGCCTATCTTATTTAATCATGTGATTGATAGAGCCTCACCATTCATTATTTCCTGGTTTGTTAGCAGGCAATAGGAAAATTTGCATAATGCTTGCTATGGGATATTAAACTCTCATCTATCTATTCGAAGTTAAAAGAAAAATTAGTTAAGATAATCCATTTCTCAAGTCTGCATATGTTTCTAAAAATGGTACCAAATTTCAAAGCTTCTAATACTTCCAGAAGCTGTAAAATCCATTAAAATCACTGTTCTTCCAAAAGCTGTTTCCTGGATGCTGTTAGTCTCTGTGTTCACCTTCATACACACACAAATATTACAGCCTTGCTTCTGTTTAACACAGGACAGAGTAATCCTGGGGGAGGGGGGAAATCAGAGTAAATCTCCTTTGTTTTCTGGTCACTTGATAAGGCTGTCTCTGCTACCTGGCATCTCTGGCTGTGAAGCCAGGGATTTTTTCTATTGCGTGGACTGCAGTCTGTTGCTTGTGCTAGTCCCTGATCTGGACAATGACAACATCAGTGTTTTCCTGGCTTTGTACGAGATTCGTTAGGCTGCTTTGTTTAGTCCTTTCTCCAAGCCAAACCCTGCCGAGCCTGAACCAACACCCTCATGATTCATCATCCCCCTATGCAACAGCAACATGTTGCTGAGTTACCAGGACAAACCGACTTCTGCTATGTGTCAACTGCCAAAACACCCAAGGTAACCACTGCTGTGCCATAAACTGGGAGGAGAATGACAACGCTAGCACCGCTAAGGCAACAGTGATGGCTACCCTGGTGTCCTGGGGCACTGCAGTAAACCCAATACCAGCATCACTGCTGCTGATCACAGAGGGGTAGGCTTCAACCTCTCTAATGTACAAAGCTTGACCTTTCAACCAGGCCTGCATTCTGCTAGAACATATAAACAACCAAAAGGTTCACAGCAACAAAAGTTACTGAAAATATTCTTGGTATTCTTAGTGTGCCTCTAATTAAGTTGTTTTGTGCTGTCACAATTGCTCTTTCTGTAAAATGTGGGAAAGGGCACAAAGGGCAGTATTGCTTCACCATGGTGTCTGACGTGAGCAAATTGGGATTTGGGGACACGCTGGGATTAAGAGGAAGGAAAGCAGCTTCTTCACTTCTTTTCAGATCAGGGTGGTGGTGGTGTTGCCTTGGGTGTTGCCTTTGAGGAGTGGCAGAGTTGGCATCCTGGGGAAAAACAGGCTCAGATTGTTTGCCAGCTTTAGCAATCAGTTAAAGCTAAATGCAAAAACGTCCCCAGTTTCAGTGTACCTGTCAAATATTCATCTTCCCAACAACTCTGCAGGGTGCTGTTATCCCAATTTCACATAGAAACAGATGCTTGGAGGAGGTAAGTGGCCCTGGAGGATTACAGCACTCTGTTCCTGCACTCACTGGTTATTGTCTATTCTGTTAATCCCTCATATCCACACATGAAGGCAAAATAGAGGTTCACACTCATTAAAATCACAGCTAAGCTTAGCTCCCTGTAAGTTCCCTTTCTTCCAAAACCCTCATACACAACAAACTGCTGGAAGATGATGACTTTACTGAACAAAATTATCACATTGAAAGCCCAGTTTGTACATGTTTGTACACTAAAATCTTTCCTCTCAGTTCTCCCATATGGATCACTAGCTACAGCAGTAACAAGATGTAATTGAAAAATAACATTGAGAGCAATCCACTGCGGTACTTGAAATACAGGCATTTCACATCAGGATTAGCAGCCATTTCAAGCTCTTCTTGAGCTGTTTCCTCACTGTCACCTTTTCTTTAAAGCAAGCTCTCAGTGTGCTTTAATACTCCTCCTCCACGCCACTTGATCCTTCTGTAGCTCACTTACTGACCTGACCAGTCATGGTAACTCTGCATTTTCTGGGGGAAAACAAAAAAAAAAAAGAAACAAAAGGAAACCCCTGACCCTTTCTATCATTTCTGTGTTGCTTCAGGGTTTTCTTTCCCTAGGACACTTAGGAAAAGCCTTCTTTGGGCTATGGAAGGACAAGTTGTCCTGAGTTTATGCTATTAGAAGATTACAAGTGTAATTAGACAACAGTGGGTAAAAATGAGGGTTAATACTAACATTGAACTGGAATGCAGACTCTTGTTTTGAACATGTAAGTTTGTTCTTTTCCCTCTCCTCTTCCTTGATTGATGGCTGAAAGATTTCCAACGAGTGCAGCTGCTGATCACTCAGTCAACCTTTTAGTCCAGGGTAGCTCAAAAAAGTTTTAACACTAACTAGTCCTGAAGAGCTATGAGCATAAAGCTTTGTCTTTCATGTGAGACATGGCTGCTTGCCTGCGCTGCAATAAAAGCTCTTACTAAATCAGTGACATTTCATCTTAAATCATTTGCTAATTATACAAGTAATAGCCTTCACTGCTTGTAATCCATCCTGTACTACACAGGGTGCAAAGGAAATGTCATGGATGCCACCCTCGATTGAAAAAGAAGCCAATGCTTCGCAACACATTATCCTCAGCAATAGCAACTGCATTGGTCATAAACTGGCCATGTTGCAACATCTCCCATCATAAAGAAAGAGGCAGGGTCTGATTCAGCTTTGTCTCTAGGTCCAGCTGTGTGTCCCCTGCAGCCTTTACCCAAATTTTTTCTTCTGGTAGGTCTGAAGAGAGCAAAGTGCCAGATGTGCAGTGGCTTGAGGCACGTGGTGCAGTCAGTGCTGGGGTATCAGTCTGAAGGTGGCTTCGCCTTAAGGCAGCATCTTACCTAGTCAAATAGGCTCTAGCCCCAGTTACAGAGCTTGAGGTTTGATACTCACTTCAGAAGGACAGGACATTCATAGTGCCCACTAGAATGGAGATTTCCTCAGACTTTTTATTTCATTACATCTATATGACTATATAGGGATATTTATATTTTACGCATTTATTCACATTTTTTTTTCCTTGTAAAGAAGTTCCTAAATGAAAAATAACTCCTGGTTACCACTAGAATTAAAACTTTCATAAAATGCATCCCCAAGATTCCATTTATTGACAGTGGTCAATGAAGAAGTTTCTTTTCTGCTATTTGTGTTATAATACTATGATATTTCCATCTGTTGTGAGATAATTTTAAAAATCTAAAGGAAGAGTTACTTAAAAACATAAGCTAAGAATTTACTGATGTTATTTTCATAAGGTTAAAGACTTTTCATTTTGATAAGATTAAAAAATCATCTCATTAAGCACTGTTTTTATTGTTTCACATGAATAAAAACACTATAATGAAGTGTCTAAGTCTGCAGAGGAAGTAATACAGTCTGTTCTGTCTTTATTAAACCAAACTGATTCATAAAAGTTGCTTTGACTTTTTTATCCAAATCGGCTTTTTCCAGTGGGAAAGGTTTCTATATGACATTTTTTCACAATTTCCATTTTAATGGCCACCCAGGCTCTCAGCAGCAGCAAAAAAAACCAAGAAAACTGCGGGTTATAACAACAGAAACAGGCTGGTAGAGGGTTGAACATAAGCCCATAAATCTCTAATAATATAAATCACATTTGCTCCTAATAATGCATTCTGCTAGTCACAGATGATAGAAAAACGGCTATTAAAGTTAAAAGGAAACTATTACACAAATGAAGGGAGAAACATCCTTTTAATATTGTATTGGAGATATTTAATTATTATCATTACAATGGACAAAGTTGTTGCTTTAAATTACCCTCACGAGGTTATGGTCTTCCCTTAATTTATACCCACATGAAACGAGTGGATGGCTGCAGAGTTGTGAAACCTTCCTTCTTCCACCAGAGAACGAGGAAGAGGAGGGGGCGTCAGAGAAGGGTCTGTGTAATGGGCAAGTGATGTTCCCTTCCCTGTTGCAACGCACTAACCAAGGAACATAACCCATTAGGGTGGGACTAGCCATTCAGATGTGGTAAAACAGGGCTTTTTTTAGCAGTTACTTGCACCTTTTTTCCTCAGTAAAGGAGATGCTGCAGGCCTCTATCACAAACCAAATATCCTGGTTTCATTTGTGCCATTTGGCATGAAGAGTGGCTTACCAGTCATTTAAAGCCACCAGGAAATTGCTATTGACAAACTTGTTTGCATGAAAATGTGGGTCTTACACATTTTGCTTTTGAGTTGGGAGTTGCAAACATCTTAAAAACCTGTATATACACCTGCAGTGGAAACTTATGAAACCTCTGCAACAGTTCACAAAACTGAAGCAAGAAAATATTTTAAAATACTATGAACTCTACAGTACCGATGTTCCGCTTTTCAAAAGATCATGAGGTTACCAATCAGCATTTTTTTCTCAGTGCAATCTCTGTGACATCTAGGGTGAGGTAGGGGTAAACAGAGGAGCCCTGCTGGAGGAGACACCATCTAACATCTAGGTACGGTTAGGGAAACAAGCTAGAGAAAAAGACACCCCTTGCTAATACGTTTAGCCTGGCGTTTCGCCCTAGACAATTCACAGCTGGCTGACAATATTAATAGCATCCAGGCTGAAGTATTGCAGAGTTTGCATCCTGCTGCCTTGCTGCCTGTGTCAGCTTCCCCTCTTCTTCCATTCCCACCGCTTCTCCATTCCACTTGCTGTCGTTTTTTTTTTTTTCCCCTGTGGCTTGAAATATACTGTCAGTGAGTCTACAAGAGAAATTAATGAGGAGACAGGGCGGGAAGCTGCTGGTGGTGACATAAAGTAATTTCTGCAGATTGCTGCCTGCTACTGACCTACACAGAATGGTCCTTCCTCGCCTCCTCCCCATGTTTGCGGGATGTTTGCAATCTCTATTGGGAAGGGTACAACTGGTAATTGAAAATCAGGGCAAGAGGGTGGAGGCTCCTAGAACATAATTATAAAGCATCATGCTGTGTTCCAGCACTGCCATGGGAAAGCAGCTTGTAACTTTAATTTCAGCGCTGTGGTGGCTTCTCTGCCAACTGTCTCACTGGCCCTCGAGCAATTGCAGGAGCTGCTCCCCAGCACCAAGTGCTGGATGACTGCACCGCCTGTGCCTCCTGCCTCTTTGCCAAGAAGGTTTGCAGCAACCCAGCCCTCGCCCAAGGGGTGTTTTCTGCCAAAGAACTGATACTGAATGTCTCCTCACAAGTGTCTCTGCCCAGGATTTTCTGCTGATTCAGCTCCTCGGGACTGCACAGTGCATTTCTTAACGTGTTGTGATAGTAGAAATACGCTGGCTTCCCTAAAGCTGGAGAAGAGGTTTTTGTTTTTTTCCCAGATCGACTGTTTCATGCTGAGCTGAATTTTCACGTGGGTAGGTATTCTAGGTGCTGACTATTTGCATCTTTACAGTATTTTGGCAGTCCCAAAGCCTGATGGGAATTGGTATTTCAGGGGTATAAATTAATATTTTTTGCTTACAGGAGGTGGATTGCAGCAGTACTTATCATAGCCATGGTAAGCAGCTATGAGAGAAGAAGGAAGCACGATGATAAAGCTCTGTAAGATGGACACAAGCACTCCCTTTTCCCTTTGCACATTAATTCATTATTTATCTTATTGCTAGGCCAGCCTATATCTTCACTGTATTAATGCAAATTAAATAAAGCTTCCTAATGCAAGGAAACCAAAGCATGTGTAGAGCAGTAGTGAGGCACAGATCACATTTTTAGTGGCGGCAGCACTGTGATTATTTGGCATTTACCTGCAGTGCCTCCCTGCCTTCAAAATGCTTTTCACAGGCTGTCAACAAGTCTTTATGTTTGTGTTTGACTTGGCAGGGCCTCTCAAAACCAGGCAAGTGAGTGAGGAGGAGCCCATGTACAAGCCCAGTCATCTGTAGCTTGGCTTGGTCTTCTGTGATCTCTCATCTGATAACCTTCAAAGCCATGTCTTTCTCTGCATTTCACTGTCTGTTTGTACAGCTATTGCTTGAGACTTGAAAGAAAGAATCTCTTCAGATTACAGTAGCTTTACATTAGCTATACTACTGTTTTTAACAACAAAACAGCTACTGTATTTACAACAGCAGAACCAGGCCAGTTGTGGGGCAAATAGATTATTCGCTAAAAAGCAAGTAAGATCTCAGCTTGACTTTAAAAGCCCAGATTTGTCATTTGTGAATATTTTTATGCACTAGAGAATAAAAATTATATAACTAAAATATCGTACCTCTGTACTTCTGAAATAAATTTTATATTTCATTTCATAATTTTATTATTCTAAAATCTGGATAAAGATATACTGGGATAAAGGAAGCAGAAATAAGTATTTTGGTTTGGGCTGAAGTTCATGAAAGTAGTCAAAGAAAAAGAAATTTTAAAATGCCCCAAAGAATCAGTCATTTAGGCAAAGTTAATACCAAACTTATGCACTTTTTTATATATCTACAGTAAGATACAAATAAACACAGCTCAGATTGGAGCTATTTTGATGACATGAGGCTGGTGAATATCAATCCCCATTTCCAATATTAATCCAAGCTAGCACCCTACCTGTAGTAATGATTATGCGTTAGACCATAGCATCCTTTCCCCAAACATGGACTGTGTATATATATATATTTGTGTAATATTCTGTATAAACTAATATTATACATAGGAGGTGATAACCCACTGGGTCTGAAATCATCTTTCCTCCTTGGAGCTATTTTAATTTGATTGTTTCATGTTAGTTACACTCCAGTTTCAGGTTTGAGAGCAATCTTTGAGTTGTGTCGCTAGGAGGAGGTGGAAATGCATGTGGAAAAGAAACGTTCCCACCTTCTTTGAACCTTTAGAGGACTCATTCCTGTGAGCACCACAGTTCCCAACTGCCCTCAGGAGCTTGGAGGTGGAGGCAGAACATGTCACTTCAGGTCCACCAGTGCAAAAAGTGGTTTAGCAAACAGTTCTTGTGTCCTGATTTGTCTTGACTGTGCCAGATGGAGAACTGAAGTTTGCTTTTACCTTGTTCTTCACTTTTTTTTCTTCACTTTTTTCAATGCTCCCTCCTGCTGGCCTAGATGCTGTTTAAGCATTCACTGCCACAGAGATAAGCAAGTCTCCCCTCCAGCAAGCTCACACAGATGGGATGAGGAGTGTTCCTCATCTGGCTGCTGCATGGCCAGCTCAGAGTAGTTGTGCTATGGGTTAGGAAGGAGAAAGAAGAGATCTGAAGGGTGCCCAGAACACTACTGCGGATGATAGTAATTATCCAGAGTGGTAGTCATGGGAAGTGAGGCAGCAGTCAGGATAGGAGCACAGATTTGGAAGGCAGTGTGCTGCTTGCGGAAGGGTGTGTTAAAGGGGATGGAGCAGACAAAATGCAAGTTCTTGCGGTTGAAACAAGAAGTTGTGCTGGAGGAAAGCTCAGAGGACATGATGCTGCCCCAGGGTGAGGTTCAGGTAGGCTGTGCCAGAGGAAGAGTACTCTTGTCATCTGAGTAGTGGTACCTCTTGGATGGAAGTCAGAGGCTGACTCTCAGTTGATATTTCAGATCAGCCTCCTATGGAAGATGGATGGCAAAGTAGACCTGGGATCAGATAATGAATGAGATGATAAGAAATACTCTCTGATAGCCAGGAGCAGCACTCGGTGACTCAGGAAGTCCTCACCTGTGCTGTGACTCAGGGCAAAGTGTAAAGGCTCAGCCCTTTCTACTTGTCCTCTTGATACTAATGCAGAGAATATTTCTTGGTGTTGAAGCACTAGGCCTAACGACTATGAAGATAAATAGGTGCATCTGTCCCCTCCCTTTTCCCTGTGCGTTATATACATGGGAGTACCTTAAGGAAAGTCTCAAATCTTGACACAGTGAATTTTTGATTTCACAAGAATATTTTTCTGTCTTGGGCTAACCACTATGAGTCACCATGTCTCCAACCGTTATTTGCCCCCACGCATGAATCTCTCAACTGAATAAAATGATATTTTCAACATAATACTAACTCATTTAGGACTGTAGGCTAACACTGACAGAAACTTTCCTCTCAGATGGGTAACCACCCCATCCTGCCATGAAGACACCAGCCTTACCACACAAGAGCCAAATGAGTCCTTCGGGCTTCCCCCCAGCCTTCCTCCCTGGGTGCTATAGGAGGCAGAGGCAATGGGCAGCTCCTCCTTATGCATACTGGAGGACTCAGAAACCAGTGCCCACAAGATTTGTTGATGTTGGTGAAAAACTGCAAGGCAGCAGAGAGTACACACTCCTATGAAGAGGGAGGCTGCAAAGGTAATTTGACTGCTAATCACCCCAAACTATTCTATTGTCAGGAATGCAAGTAGACTTTGGGTTATCATTTTTGGACTACACGGGGTTTTTCTCTTGAACCTCAGTTTTTTGTTTCTTTTCTTTTGTGAGTTAATTCTAAAGCAGCCTGAGAAAACCTTCCATTCCTTTAATTTGCTTGATGTCGGCAATATTTTATTACTTCAAACCCCTTTATATATGAAGGAAAGAGGGAGGGTAAATGAATAAAAGCCTAGCTGTATTAATACTTCATATAAACTTCAGATATGAGCATGGCAATCATGGGCGTGCTTGCCAGGACAGGGTGTGGTAAAACAGGTACAGTTCACCAAAAAGCAACAAGTGCTTTCTGAAGTGAGGTGAGAACATTTCCAAATAGGAGGCAAAAACCAGTGCAAACCCAAAAGTGTTTTACATACCTTTGGTCCATCCTCACATTGAGGTGTTGAGGTCAGCTGTAGATTAATTGCTGATGCAAAGTATATGTACGTATATGTATATGCCTTTATGTAACATTTTCCCCTCGCTGTTTTCTTGGCTTGTGTTTTATTTATTTGTTTGATGTTTTGCTGAGGACAAGGCTCTAGGGCACTTGTTACTTCGTAAGAAATGGGAAGCCGGGTGTGTAGATCCTCAGATCTACAGTCAGTAGGTGAGTGAATCTGCTTCTGTTGGGTTTACAACATTCTGTGGGAAAATCCTACAGGGAATATCTGTCTCTCTGAACTGCATTTGAACAATTAAGGGCTATTTAAAGTGCTTTATGATGGGTTCTTCATAGATATCCAATATAATTTCTTTTCAGTAGGATAGGATCATTAGAGTAGGCTTTCACAAAACTGTTTTTACAGAAAACAGATGTCTTAGGCAAACAGTGTCACAAGTAAAAGGATGTATCATAAAAGCTATCCAAGAGAGGGCAGTTTGATGTACTTTCACCACATTTACCATAAACAGTAGAACTATTTTGAATGTTGTTCCTATAAATACTCCTCACACCCAGCAGTCACATGTAAAATTCTGTGATGCACCCACATTTTCATTCATATCATAAAAAAAGTAAAACCAAAATTGAAAATATCTACTACATTGCTTCATATACAGGAATATGTGGAACTAACCGGGGTGTGTAAACAGACACATGACCCCTAATGCATTAAGTCACCTAAGGAAGCATCTATGTAAACAGCTTTAATGACCCCATCAGAACCGTCTGCAACCTTAAGGTTATCCAAGTGCTTTTCTAGATTTTGGCACTTAGCACTGAGAACTTTGCAGATAAAATTTAGGCCTAGACAGTATTAGCAGGTGCAGCAGAGGAGCAATTTTTTTCTTGAAACCAAAATTTCTAGCAAAAGCAGTATTTTGACAGTGAGGAAAAAGACTTTGTCTTTCTTCCCCCATTGTTAACTACATAGCAGTCATTCAATACTCAGCTTTAAGTTTCTGATATGACTCAGAAATAATTCTTTGGTTAGTTCACTATCCTTCTAGCAAGAGGTTTGATTCCCACTTTCCGACAGTGTCCAAAAGCCAACTGTGTTCTCCCTTGTCACAAAGCTGATTGTTTGTTTCATTCTTTTATTAAATCTAGCTATCTTCAGCGCACACAGAAATTGACTGGATATAGAAATCTGCAAGGAACTGTTCAAAGATATTGAATTACCAGGGAAGTTGTGAATGCTCCATCACCGGCAGTGTTCGAGGCCAGGCTGGACAGAGCCTTGGGTGGCATGGTTTAGTGGGAGGTGTCCCTGCCCCTGGCAGGAGGGTTGGAACTAGATAATCTTAAGGTCCTTTTGAACCCTAACTATTCTATGAATTATAAGAAGAAATAACTGTTGCACAACTGAGATGTGTCAAAAGGAAAGACGAATCTTTTACTGTGACCATATTGTGTATCTAATGAAATGTGATTAAATTACGACCTAGATTCTGTTAATCTCACATACATTGAATTGTTCTTTATTCTGGGAATGATCCTGTCTGCTATAACTCTTGTTCCTTATCTTGTGTGGATCAGTGTCCTACTCCAGAAGTAAAGAGAGTTGCTGAAATCAGTGGAGCATCCCACAGAGATATTATTGATTCTGAGCACATGTCAAAACAGGGTTTACACTTCAAGGATGAAATGTCAGACTCAAGAAAATCAATAAATGCATTGCAAGTGATGTCAATGGGGTCAAAACCTCACTCATAGCATTAATTTATATAACAGAATATGTACAACTTTAATATCATTGCAAACTAGATTGCTTTGAATTACTGATTAGGCAGGCTGTATTTTAAGACCAAATGGCAGGCACCTGAAAAGTGAATACTGACATATGCACATGTTTGCAGAGAAAATTGAAAAGACCAAGATGTCCATGTTATGCAAGCTGCAGCAGAAACATCAGAAATTAAATTGAACATAATAACTTACCCATAGGAAGTTTTAACTATTTATTTTGCTTCAGTCTGTACCTGTTAGGCTGCTTGACATTCCACTTGTTTTCAGCACTATTTTTCCTTTGCTTTTCAGTGATATAGTTGGATTAGATACAATGTGTTTGTTTGAGAATATTGCCCTAATTCTTAATTTGATGGGAACAGGAGTAATGTCTTTAACAGTCAAGCCTTTACTTCTGCTGTTATAACAGATCTAGTGTTCCCAAAAGCCAAATCTTGCAGGCATCTGTTCTTTCCTGTTCTCCTTTTAGCATTGCCATTGGGCACAATGAAACTCTAAGAGTGTACTCTTTTATTGTGCTACTCCTGATGAATAAGTGACAGTTTCTCTTAGAGGCAAAATTTAGAGTAAGAACCCTGCCAAAAAGAGATGCAGAACTAAAGGGATTCCTTCTCTTCCTCTAATTTCTTCTTTGCTTGAAATCCAAACTTTCTGATGCTGACATAGCTCAAATTAATCTAACAATTTGGTTAGTTAATAATCTACCTGACCTGACTGTAGACTAATTTAACAATTGATAACCTAGCTAGTTGATAACCTAGTTAGTTAATAATCTAGTTGAGGCACACCCTTGGCTTCTGGGTTCAGCTTCCTCTTCTGTCAGAACTGATTGCATTTTGCATGCTGCACTTGCCATGCTCAGCAGTCACAGACAGGAAGCAGCACTGGGATGTATGCAACAGTTTTGTACTTTTTTCTCTCCGATTTTCTGCCTCAGGGTTTAAGACTTATTTTTCTAGGGATCTGTGGTGAGCTGACCTGGCATGACCGGAAGCAAACTACCCTAAAGGCAGGGCATGGCTGGAAGCAAAGTACCCTAAAGACAGGCACTTGAGCTCTAGCTCCCGTGATGCTTCTGATTGCTGGATACCCACCCAACTTCCACCTTCTTTTTAAAGAAAGCCTTTTCCCATGGGAGCCTAGGGACAGGGATCCAAGCTAGGGTTCTGCTGCTGTGCTGAGGTCAGCAAAGGTGCTTCACTCCTCTTCTGTCCCAGGAAGGGGAAAGTGGCAGTGGCGAATGGGAACTGGAGCTGCATCCCACAGAGCCACATCGCCACCAGCCCTGACACTGCTATGTTGCTCTTAGAGAGGAGAAGGAGGAAAAGGAAGAGAATGAGAGAGAGGAGCTGGTAAAGTTGCTGAGAGCAGTAAGGGAGAGGAGGGAGGAAAAGGGATGATCACAGAAGATTTTGTTTGCTTTTTAATTATGCTCTCTCATCAAAGTTGGAGTCACACTCCTAAACCTTGTTTTGTGCACCTTTCCCCACCTCCAGATGTTGGGTCAGTGTTCAGCTAATGCTAAACTGTAAATATAACTAGTAATTGCTCAACTTCCCATTTGCTTCCTCAGGGGATTGTCATATCCATTGGAGCAAACTTTGAGCAGGACTGCACTGGCTTCCTAGTTGGTGAACATGAGTGTATTACCTTCCATGCTAAAGGGAGCTGTAGCACACTATAGCAGAGAACTGTGCTGCATGTTACCCCATTGACCATGGGCAAACAGACCGTGTCCTCTATTGTCACGTGCTTGTGAACAAGACCTCAGGAGCCAGCCAAAATAAATAGGACTGAAGAGTAGCAGTCTGTCATGATGCTAGATTTGTGCATAAGTTACTCTCCCCTCTCAAAATCCAGCTGGTGTATCCAGGTGCTCCAAGCTGGTGCCTGAGAAGAGGAGCTGTTGAGGGCTTCCACACTTCCATGCTCTTAGTAGAGAACAAAAGCTAAGACTCATCATTGAAACAATACATTGGTACCATTATTTATTAGGTATAACAAGCATAATAAAAAATTTATTATATTTTTCCTGAACAGATCATATTACACAAAGACTTGCAAGCCATTTTAAACAAATTGCTATCTCAACTCTATTGCATTTTCATATCCTTCCAATTAGGAAACATCTTCTTAATGTATTTGCAAGTTTTTATCTGACTACTCCCTGATGCATCTACTCTCCTCACTGGTTTGATACATCTCTCACGTTTATTGCTCAAAGTTAGAAGACACTCCATAAAAGTGAACAAAGTTAACTGCTTAAAAAAGAACCCTACAGGTTAAGTCTGATGTCTTTATTAATTTTAGCCACTCAGAGCATCTACCAAAAATGTTTTCTATCCCTCATTCTTTGCAGTAAAGACATTTGGCAGGGCACACATAATTACAAAATTGCAGACGTGTTACAAGGTAATAAACCTCTGTAGCTAAGGACTTCGATGAGATTTATTTCTCCTCATAGCAAAATTATCAATTTTTTCACTTAAGAGAAGAAATGGAGCAACATAAAGTTAGGGTTAACAAGGCAGAAACCAGCAGAGTGTATTTCATTGCTTGCGATATATTGATGCTTGCAGCACTGTGCAGTGTAAGATTCTGAAATGTGCTTTATGATATGATTTTCTCTATGAGAGCCTTAGTGTGAGATGGTAATGGGTACTTATACATTTTACAGTAATGTACAACAGTATACCTCTGCTTAAGTCCTTCCTGACCCTTCTATACTAGATAAAAGGGCTGGACCAGTATAGCAGAGCTTTTTAAAGCCATAGATGTTGATACAGCAGTTAAAAGAGGCAGATGCTCATAAAGAAAGCCACACCAGGAGCCTCTTCAAACCAGGTTGCAGGGGTGGCTTGAAATCCCCTCTGCCTCTGCCCGCTCTGTGCTGGCCCTATCAATGGCACACCAGGATTCTTAAGTTTACCGAAGGTCCTTTCTTACTCTTACAGATATTTAGAAATAAACACATTCCACATGGATGGGTAAAAGTCAAGATGCTAGCTTTGGTAGGGGGCTTCTCTCATCCTTGTCCTACCCTGTCCCTAAGTCTTAAGTGAATGAATGAGAAATGTAAGCAAAGCTATGAAGTGCTGGCTGACTAATTTACTACTCTGGCAGTCAGTTGGTAAAGGTATTCGGCTTCTTCAAAAATGTGCAATATCTTCAGGATAAAGATAATACATACAAAATGGGGCGGGGGAGGGGTTGGGGTCTTCCTTTCCTTTGGGAAGATGCTATATATTGTTTAGTTTATTGGCAGTTCAAAAAGCTTTTCTGAATTTAATTAGAAATACGACTGCATTTAAGATGCAGCGGAATGCACACGTACCTCACTCATAGGAATGAATGAGGAAACACAAGTGTTTTTAGTGTTTAGACTTTATCTAACCAACCCACATCAACTATGAAGGTCCAAAATAGAGTGGCTAACTTTATTGCGGAATTCCTGTATCATTTTTCTACACACATTTGAAAAGTTTCCAGCCTTTTCTACTAACAT
Source organism: Amazona ochrocephala (assembly GCA_039720435.1). Taxonomy (NCBI): domain Eukaryota; kingdom Metazoa; phylum Chordata; class Aves; order Psittaciformes; family Psittacidae; genus Amazona; species Amazona ochrocephala. The sequence goes on from CM077878.1 coordinate 77,922,573, forward strand.
ACAATGACAATATTCTGGAAAATGTAGCTGGTCTGTCAGATATCTCTGGAATATGAACGCTTTTTTCCTGGTGTTTACGGTGAAGAATAAAAATATGTGGGCTTCACATTACCCAAGATCTGATCCTCATAGTTAGGAAGGCAGCAGAAGAAGAATCCCAAGCATATTTCCATAATGGCAGTGGTCCAGCCAAAGCCATAGGCCCAGCTGAACATGTTGATTCCCGTCATTTCAATTTCAGTTGAGAACTTTACTGGATAAATAACCAGGCCCATGATGGAGAATACAGCTGAAGAAACAGAAGAAAATAAAAAATGTTTAAGCTAACACCCATCACATTGCCTACCTCCATAACTACCTGTAGCTAAACCCATATGTGTTTTGGAGGATTTGAAAATCTGTCCACTGCCTTGACAGACTTTGTGTTACTTGTCATAGAGAGCTCAGGTGCACACAAAGACTTGGGCACAGAATCAGCTGAGGGAAATACCAGTTCTAGTATGGATATACCTGCACAAGCTAAACTTGACTTCATATACTGCCTTACCAGCGACAAAAAGCAAGCCTCCAATCCCGCGTATGAAGTTGAATCGAAGTGTGTCAATAGCAAATGCTATGATGGCCAGAGCGAAACAAATGACTAGAAGTATAAAGCCAACCAGGTATGTGGCAGCAGCAGCTCTTCCCCAAGCTGAAATCAGAAGTAAGATACATTAGAAAAGAACAAAAAACCTTTGCAGTGTTTTTCTCTGGTTTACAATGAAAGGTTAATTGTAAACAACTGTGAGAAGGTCAGCTCCCAAAAAGGAAAGTATAGGAGCTTTCTCTTCTCTCACTGGTGAATATTGTAATTCCACAAGAAATCATTCACTCAGTGCAGAATGCATTAAAAATGTCAGCTTTGGCCTCTCATACAGAATGCAAGGGGCCTTGCGTACAAGCTTCTTCTTTAGATTTAACAATTACAAATCAAGATAAAATGTCTATAAAGGTGTAAGAATGGACACTCTCCTTCAATAACAAATGTCATTACCTCAGCAGATGCCCAAAAAGTAGCAGCATCTTGGAAGGAGAATTAGACAGTCCCTGAAACTAACTAAATTCTTGCTTTAAAAAAAAGTGCTTTTACAAATGCTCATACCACTCTGGCATGCAAAGTTAAAGGTATGGCAATAGTCCATAAATGTCAAAATTCAGTGGTTTCTGTCTTTGCAGCCCTTGTTTATCTCTGCATCTTAAATGCAGCTAAAGAACTGGAGTCTGTTTTGTAGGGAAATTTGACCTCTGTTTTTGATCCAAAGTCAGAACCATGTTATTTTGAAAAGCTTGTTCAGGATACTTTCATTTTCAAATTATATAACTATGTTATAACATGTCAGAGGAAAGCATATCATGCTATCATAAGAACTGGAAAAAAAAGGTATTTATTCAGTGTTTTATGTCTGGAGGGGCAACTACTGCTCAAAGAAATCAAAGTTTCTCCTGTTTGGAATGTAAAAAGCCTACTTTGACGCTTCTAAAATTGTGTATGTAGATGGAGTAGGCAGTGAAAGCCTGCTGGACATCTACAGACTTCACCTCATGGCCTGTACTATGCGTTTGTAGGGTATCAGCTTCTAACTATATATATACAGCAGCAGTGCTGAAAAATTATCACAGCCGAAACAAGCCTGACTATAACTACAACTCAAACGCAGTACACACTGTTCAGTAGAAGTTCACCCTGGAACAGAGCAAGATTATTGATACACAGTAACCTGCCACCTAGTTTGCTTCAAACATGCAAGTAATAAAATGTGAAGTGTCCTACCTTTCCCCCTGGCAAGTGCCGGGTAGGTATGAAAGCCACCATTCAAGTGACACCTTGGTGCTCAACCTCTCTTCTCCCAGGCCCCACACGAACTCTGCTATCTGACTAAAAAAAATGCATCAGGATTTCCCAGCTCTACTTTTCTTCTGACCTGCCCATACACACCAATTTCCCTCTTTGTTTGCTTTTCGCCATCCCCCCTTGCTTTGTAATCCCTGCTCCTTTCTATCTATTGCACTCTATTTGCAGGTTTATGTTGTGTCCTTTTTCTTCCTTATGTCAAAAAGTTTCTTTCTTCTTTTTAACTGCTTTGTTTTTCCTGTAAGAAGGCAGATGACTGACGAGACTGAAAGCGACAGCAAAGATGTGCCTACATTTCATTTTCTAGCCTAGTATTTTAGCCCAAACTCTTCCCTCAAGGAGTTTACAGGAGGCTTGGAGGTAGAATATGCAATGTGGAAGTGCAGCTGGGAGAGCAGCACTTCAGGCAGAGTGTCAAAGGAAACAGCCAGGAAGAGGAATTTAACGCCCTGCCAAGAGCAGCTGATGGCAAAGCACCATTTCCCAGTGTGGGAGCATCGCCTGGGCTGGGGGCTCAGCCATGTACAGCAACACGTTGTCCGTGCCACCATCTCACTTCTCTGCCAGGTTCGCCTAGGTGTTTCTCCTGAAGTAGTCTTACCAATGCAGTGACTGTATGAAGGCAGATGGCGTGCGCGCCCAGCCCTCCAGGCATTGGCTATATGGCAAGCAGAGACATGCTGTTGCAGGACGCTTACATCTTTAGGAGGCATTGCTTAATCGCCTAACAGCCAACTGTGTGACTCGCACTTCTACAGAAGAGAAAAAATATTAACTCGATGTTGAAAGAAAACCAATATGCAGCTCTGAGCAAGGCAATAGGATTTCATGGAAGAGTCACTATGAGTTTTTGAGGGGGATTAAAACCCTGACTTCATCTGTCCTTTACAAAAAGTAGCAGTTATCAGTAGTCTAAGACAACAGCGTGCCTTTCTGGGGAAAAGGTAGCAAAAGCTTCATGTAACAATAATTGCAATTGATTCTACATCTGAGATACTTATTTTTCCTTGTGCCAGCCAGAAGCACTACAGTAGCTTGTCGCCTTTACCAACAGAACAAAGACTTATAATTCTGTAAAAATGCCAGAATTAGAAGGATTAAAGTGATCAGAAAACACTGACAAGTGAGCAACTAATCTGGTCCCAGATATTTTCTTATCTTCCCATGGTGTGCATTTGTTTTGCTTTAACATAAAGCAAAAAACATGAAAAAATTGTTCTAACTGCAAAGCTCTTTCTTAAAAATGTGAACTCCAGGACAAAGAAATCACCTCAGGTGCAGCACCAACTCCAAGTACACTTGACTCTAGACAGGGCAGGTGAAAGCTGAAAGTCCCCCTGTCATCAGAACAGAAACAGAAGGAGCAGCAGCTTACAGGACATCAAACTGAGTCTGTGAAAATATTCAGCTCTTCATGAGATCTGTTTTCTCAGTGCCCCAAAATGGCAGTGATGTTTTGGCTGTTTAAGAGTTAAAATGTGCTTCTTGTGCGTATGCAAGAGTGTCCTTGAATACCAGCAGGATCGCTGAATACTTTTGTGCCTGCCCTATTTCTTCCTTTTCCAGCTCCTCTATCAGCTGGAAGTACACCAATGAACACTGTGGAAGGGCTTGTAGGAAGCTACTCACTATCTTGAAGACTCCTTCTAGCTGGCAATTTTCTGAGCATTTTTTTCTTAAAATAAGGCTTTGCTAACCTAAACAGGCAAAAGGACCCATGTTTTTGTGCTTATCTCAAGCAGAGGAAGGGCAGTGCTTCTATTTACAGTGTTTTGTGTATCAGTCAGCAATGATTTCTGAGAGTCTGACTACTCACAGTGAATGCAGTAATACGTAACTACCGGAAAATGAAAATAAGAACCTGCCTTTTAAAACTCCCTTCTATGTGAGAAGCCCCCTGAGCTAATTCAGAGACCAAAAAGAGCCCACCCATGCCATTACAGAGCTCACTGCAGCTTATGAGCAAGATAATTAGCTGAGACTGTACAATAACAATGCAGCTTTATTACTTTTCTATTAAAGCTAAGTCAGTTCAGAGGTAGCATGACTACTTCTTCTACTTGCACCATCTAAACACATTGCTGACTGCAGCCAAAGGGAAGCTAATGGACTTCATAATAGATCCAGGACTTCAAGAGTGCCTCCAGTTTCCTGCCTTCCTGATTTTACTCCCTCACGTTTTCCAGTTTACAAAAGTGTAAACACTGCCTGTGCTTCACGCATAAGGAAATAAACTTCCTTGCTCAGCAGCAAGTTGAGCCAAAAGTCTGAATCACCAGATCTAGTCTGTCCTTAGCCTGCTGAGTTAAGTGCTCCAAATGATGCCTTCAAAAAAGAGCTGTCACACCTTGAAAATAGCATGTGAAGTCTACTTTCCCCATGACAAATACAAATGCCTGTGTTTCTGATGTATGTGGTTCAAAACATGGGAAAACACTGACAATTATGCTGTCATGTTTTTCTTGATCTGGTTCCCCCAAACCTCATGAACTGCTGTCTCTCTCTTTTTGGGTGATGTTTTCTGAAAGCAACACCAGAGAGTTCAGAAGTACTTCTCCTGGTCTAATCAATAAGGAAATACTTCTCCAAATGTTTCTCCTGGCTTGAAGTTAAATACACAGCTAGCACAATAAACAATAAAGGTTTATTGCCAGCTCACAGGCACCAACAATTACCAGGCTCTTGCTGACTGATCATCTTAACACAACAGCCACTGCAGTGAATTGCCCAGCAATTTGAGGAAGGATAGTTTAAATTCAAAAGAAACAGGGGGTGGAAAGGGAAGAAAATGTAACAGACTAATATTTTGCTTTGTTATCCTTCATACCACCAAGGGAAAGAAAGACAAACCCTGCAGTTCTAGCTCCAGTCTTGCAAAGCAACTCTTACACGAACGAAAATCTGCCAGAGTGGTGATTCATCTCTGTGTCGTAAGTAATGAGAATGTTTCTGGCCTGAGTTTGCAGAGCCCAACCTGTTTTACATCTCTCTGATTAAAGGGAAAGAGCATTATTTTGGAAACAAAACTGAACTCACTTAGGTTTCTCAACCTGATGCTCTTCATCAGGGCGTGGTGAACTCTGCAGCACACATGCTTCACTTCAAAAACGAGCTGCTTTGGCAAGGTTTTATCCATTTCATCTTGGTTTGTTCTCCTTAAGAATCTTTCCATGTGAAAGTGTGCATGTCTGCAGCAGAACATGTGCTGTCCTTAGCCTGAATCTTAATACGGCCCATCAAATTCATAAACCCACACTTCAATTTATCAGCTGAAGAGTAACAAGCTGTTGGTGCATATACAAGCCACTGTCATCCAGGACTCTGGATTCCCCTTGTTATCTGTGTAACAGTGAACAGTACAAAATCCTGTGTGCTGGAAATCACGACTCTGAAACATGCCAACTACAGGGAATTTCTGTGCCCTTCTGAAAACAAGTGAACACTGAAATCTTTGCAAGTATTTGCTGATCACGTGAGCTGGCATTGAAATAGCAGCGTGCATGTGTTTGTACATAGAAAAATCAGAAACTATTAAAAGCAGCTTCTTATGAATAAACTGCATGTGCAAACTGAAAGCTATTGTCTGAAAATAATTTCAAAGGAAGGCTATACAAATGAAGAAAACCACATGGATAATTTATTAACAGAATAAAATGAGGAGAAAAAAGCAATGTCACGATTAGATGTGCATTATTCTCTGAGCTTCTATCTTCATTGCATCTGGACCATTCTCAAAACAACTGCATTCTCTGAATATCTTTCCCATGGGGAGTCAGTACTGGATGTACTGTGAATGTACAGTAATCTGGGTTTTTTTTTTGGGTGAGTTTATATCATACAGACTGGAACACAAAATTTTTTGTCCTTCTTTTTGACATCCTTTTTGGTAACTCCATTCCTTTTCTCCTGGCATCACTTCTTTAGGACAGATATGAATTTCTCATTTAATAGCAAGGCATTAGCTCATAACATGCAGCCATTTTCATGTGAGCAAGAACCAGCTTTTACCTTGCCACTACTTAAGAGACAACCATGGAAACAGAGAATGACCTATTTAGGTTCACACTAAGATAATGTCATTGCAAAATTTTCTCAGTGCTTAGTAGCAGGTCCCATATAAACGAGAAAGGATTAGAACTTTTGAACAATTACCCCATAATAATGACAGTAAGGAAAAGAAACTTTATGCATAGGCCATCTATCAGTAAAACACAGGATATATTAGCAGAAAGTCTTCATCAAAGCTTAAAGTGGTAGCTCAGTTTGGCTTGGGGGCCTTAAATGACTTTAAAGCAAAAACCTGTTAATTCCCCACCACTGACTTCACCCACAAAAATACACCAGCAATGCTTGTATCCAAGGCTTTATGTACAGATCTGCAAACCTCTCAGTGAGGTAAGCAACTCAACTTAGAAGCTATCCTTACTTGAAATAGAGGGGAGGAGCAATTACATCTTAAGGGAGTGGTTCAAATGCATCTCATCGTAAGTCCAAGCATGTACAGGCTTGACTTAGAAGCTGGCTTCTGCAAGTCTTGTATTACTGAGGGCTGCTCCCTGGTGCTTACTTAGCACTAGGGAAGCAGAAGTGGCAGAGGGCATAGAGCCATCATCAAAGGGAACACCAAGGGAGTAAGTTAGCTATTAAAAATAATGTGCATGCAATGTCTCAGAATTAAAGGTTTGCTCATGAGAGTAGTCAGGAAGTACCCCTATCTCACATTATCTTCAGAATGGGTTGCACATATTGAGAACACCTTGAGATTAAAGCATGGTCTTACACACTTAAATGTAATAATATTATTTTCCTCCTATTTTTTTCTATTTATTTAAAATTAAAGCAGGATTACTTACACTTCATGTGTGTATGGGGATTAGGAAGGTAGGTAAATGAAACAGGTAAGGTGTTGATTAATAAGTAGACCTACGTAAGCTGAGTTAATCAGAGTAGCAAGATGTACCTGCTCCCTAACTACCTCCGAGTTAAAGGTGGTTTCAAATATTTAATGCAAATTAAACAGAATCAATTTCCATTATAATAGAGGCTATAAACTAGGACTTTCATTTGAAAGAGAAAACCTTTCAAAAATAATCTTTTTAAGTTCTATATTCCCAGGACCATTTGAGGCTGGAGAACACTGAATTTACATCTCATTTCTGTATGTACCAAGAATTGTTACTACTCTTGATCCACAGTTTTCATCTGTGAACAAACTTTGTACTGAAACCTTGCTGAAAGTTGCCTTTTGCACTAAGTATTTGCTCTCTGATAGAGAGCGGCTGTGAATCTGGATCTAATTTTCTGTTAGAAGAAAAACTGTACCATTTGAAAACACCAACATATAAGCAGAAATGGTACTTTGTGATCATGAAATACATCATAAGCTATATTTACTCTTCCTGTGAACAAAATAGCTTTTACAATGCACCCTGAAAGTCTCCATCACTTGCGGTTTATTGTTGATGGGGTTGTTAATGAACTGCACAGAGACTTCTAAATTTGGGGCTGGTTTGGGCAGTGTGCATATTCAACATAATAGGTGACATTAAATATATGCAGTTCCTGATTAGTACTTCAGCAGGGCTGTGTGTGATCTGAGGTGTTAGTACCAGTAGAAAGAAGCAATTAGTCTCTGGGATATAAGTTTCTCCCCTACCCTCCAAACTACCTTGAGTTCCTGAGAATTTTTGGTTGGTGAGATTTTGTAATGTTACTTGACAAAGAAGAAACACGGCACTGCAATATTCACTAACTCAAGATGTTAAAGGTTGCTCAGAACAATGCAAACTGACAATGAGAACTGTTATAAAACTGGGAAAAAAACCAGTGTTTTGAGAATTTTGTTTGTTTTCATAGAATAGGGTTGGAAAGGACCTTAATATCATCTAGTTCCAACCCCGCTGCCATGGGCAGGGACACCTCCCACTAAACCATGCCATCCAAGGCTATGTCCAACCCAGCCTTGAACACCAACAGCGATGGAGCATTCACAACTTACACTAGGCAACCCATTCCAGTGCCTCACCACCCTTACAGTAAAGAATTTCTTCCTCATATCCAATCTAAACTTCCCCTTTTTAAGTTTGAACCTGTTACTCCGTGTCCTATCACTATAGTCCCTCATGAAGAGTCCACCCACAGCATCCCTATAGGCCCCTTCAGATATTGGAAGGCTGCTATGAGGTCTCCATGCAGCCTTCTCTAGGCTGAACAGCCCCAACTTTCTCAGTCTGTCTTCATACGGGAGGTGCTCCAGTCCCCTGATCATCTTCGTGGCCCTCCTCTGCACTTGTTCCATTGGTTCCATGTCCTTTTTATGTTGAGGACACCACAACTGCACACAATACTCCAAGTGAGGTCTCACGAGAGCAGAGTAGAGGGGCAGGAGCACCTCCCTCGACCTGCTGGTCACACTCCTTTTGATGCAGCCCAGGATACGGTTGGCTTTCTGGGCTGCAAGCGCACACTGAAGATGGCTCATGTTCATTTTCTCATCGACCAACACCCCCAAGTCCTTCTCCACAGGGCTGCTCTGAATCTCTTCTCTGCCCAACCTGTAGCTTTGCCTGGGATTGCTCCCACCCACGTGTAGGACCTTGCACTTGGCATGGTTAGATTTCATCAGGTTGGCATCAGCCCACCTCACAAGCGTGTCAAGATCCCTCTGGATGGCATTCCTTCCCCCCAGCATTATCAACCGAACCACACAGCTTGGCGTCATCGGCAAACTTGCTGAGGGTGCACTTGATCCCACTGTCCATGTCACCCACAAAGATGTTGAACAAGACTGGTCCCAACACCCATCCCTGAGGGACACCACTCGTTACTGGTCTCCAACTGGACACTGAGCCACTGAGCACTACTCTTTGCTTGTGGCCATCCAGCCAGTTCTTTATCCACCGAGTGGTCCACCTATCAAATTGATGTCTCTTCAACTTAGAGACAAGGATGTAACGTGAGACAGTGTCAAACGCTTTGCACAAGTCCAGGTAGATGACATCAACTGTTCTGCCCCTGTCCATCAGTTCCGTAGCCCCTTCATAGAAGGCCACCAGATTGGTCAGGCAGGATTTCCCCTTAGTGAAGCCATGCTGGCTGTCACCAAGCACCTTGTTGGTTTTCATGTGCCTTAGCATGCCTTCCAGGAGAATCCGCTCCAAGATTTTGCCAGGCACAGAGGTGAGGCTGACTGGTCTGTAATTCCCCGGCTCATCCATTTTCCCCTTCTTGAAAATTGGGGTTATATTTCCCTTTTTCCAGTCATTGGGAACTTCACCTGACTGCCATGATTTTTCAAATATGATGGACAGTGGCTTAGCAACTTCATTTGCCATCTCCTTTAGGACCTGCGGATGGATTTCATCAGGTCCCATGGACTTGTGTACGTTCAGGTTCCTAGGATGGTCTCTTTTCCTGTGTAACTCCTTTCCTTCTTAAGTAGCCTGACTGTTTAACCCTACAGTGTAATTCAAAATCCATCTTGCAGCCCTTATCACTGTTCAGGTTATGGATGGGTTATTTTAGCCTGCTGTATCAGATCATCTAAATAAACTAGAGGAAGAGATGAGGTGAAGAGAAATGAGAGCTTACCCACAAGTTTCCACATGTTTTTAGCAGAGACACCACCCCATGTGAGTGAATGGTATCCTCTCAAGGATTTAAAGTCCTGACAGTGCAAAGTGTGGAGGACCTTCACAAAGTACTCAGCACCGGCAATTCATATTTTCTGAAGGGGAGATGAGAACCCTCAACATGGCTGTTATTTTTCCACCCAATTTAACTGCAATTTTTAAAGGAAGGTTTGATAATAAAGAGTGGGGTGCCGTCTGCAATTGCTCTCTGTAGAGTTACTTGCTGAAGAGCATAAATATTAGTTAGAAGAGTCTGATTAAAATAATCTGCCACTAAATATATAAAAGGACAAACCCTAAAATGACAAGAGAAAGCATGTTAGCAATTGCAGATGGGGAATGAAAATTGCCATGGTAATTCAATGCTCTGGGCTTGATTCCCTTCTCTTACACCTGTTTAGTAACAACGGAATGTCTCCTATAAGCTGGGGAAAAATCAAATATGCTCTTTCTTTCTTGCATCAGAGTTCCTTAAGTATACTGTTGTTGTGATATTCTCATTACTGTACACATTTAACTGAGCCTGTAATTTCTAGCATTCAAAGTTTTGAATAATGATTGAACATTCTACTTTATGAAGCAATTAATTTTGTCTCATTTTTCACTGTCTAGTCCTGGGTAATGTTACACTTTAAGGAGGCTGACTACTTAGGATATTACGTGCTTCTCTATACACTGTCATTAAAACTACAGGCAACCACCATATAAAAATATAACTGTTTCATGCTATGATGCAGCAGGAACATCAATAAGCTTTAATTTTCAGTTTACCCTCTGTCAAAGGAGTCAAGGATTGCCCTGTAATCCAGGCAATGCACAAGATGGAGCTGGCCTCCATCCTGGGCTCTCTCACATGCTTCCTTGGCATGGTCAGAACCTTCTTCAGCCTTTGTTTCCCAGCTGCAAGGACACTTTTCCAAATCTACTTGAATTTTACCAAACTCTGAAAGCTTTTAGGGGCAAAATCCTGGCAATAGAGGCCCCATGACTTGAATGTCCCTGCTTTAACAGCACAGTTACTTGTTTGCTTCATTTCTGTTCCTACACACAGACACCTTCACATGCCAAACAGCCACAGGGGCAGCTTGCTTCTCCTCCCAGACCCTGCTGAGACGTGCTGTCTTCCAGCCCATCCCTCTGGAAATATCCCCATGTCACTGCGCTCACAGCACTTGCTTCCTCTTGAGCCAAGTGAGGGTTTCCCCATGTCTGGGATTAGGTGCTGGCTGTCAGATGCCATGGGAGCGACAGGGAAGGCAAAGCAGTTTTACATAGGCAGTGTGTCAATGGGGAAACTCCGTGTTTGGTATGTCCTGTGCCCCGGGTGTGATGAGTCACTGGTCTGCTGGAGAAACCAGTTTTCCAGAGGCAGAGCTGTGGGACCAACAATGCAAGGCCCATGGTAGGTGTAAGTACCAAGAAAAGTCCTCTGCTGCTTGGAAACTGATCCTGTTGTAACAATTGTTAGGGATTTTTAGAAACTAATTTCCATTCTGTTATTCCTACATAATAATAAATGGTGCTTTATCATAGCCCTGGACCCAAAAGCCTGATACAGGCAAAACGGAAGAAAACCCAGTCATCAGTGGAGTTCTTGCAAGACTGAAGCAGGATATTTCTTTCCCAAAAATGTTATTACGTTTTGCAGCATTCCCTTATTTTGCTAGTTATCCTGTAGAAATACTCATATTTGAGGATGTTCAAATATTTGCCATATTTGAAGTAATTTTGCGCATTATAATCACACTATACAAGCCATCCTATCTTGTAGTATTGCATTAATATTCATAGATCAAAATAAAACTGGAATGAGCTAGAACACAGTTATTTGCCTGGGAGACAAGATGCAGGAAGATGTCCTTTCCAGCTGGCAAAATCACTCGTCCCTCCACTAATCTCCACAGCCACTAAACACTCCATACATCTCAGGAAAAGGCTGAAATTGCATACTAGGATGTGAAAATAACTGAAGATCTGAATTCCACTTGGCATGTGGAAATGCCTTTTCCTGACTTTTTCACCAAGATCTCTGGTTGCACCACGCGAATGAGCTGGCCACTTTAACCTAAAGTTAAAGCTTTAAGCTTGCAGTTGTTTTGATGGCAGCAGCTGTATATGGAAGAGCTGTAGGGCCAGGTGAATATAAGATGGGACAAGTATACCCACAGGTTTTTTATCTGACTGTGAATCAGATTGAGAGTAATAAAACAAAATCAGTTCTTTTCCTTCAACCAAACCCACACATGTTTGAACATCTTCAAAACCTGCAGTGGAATATATTACACACCGAAAAAGTGTCTCAGGTCTGCAAGACACACCTTGTTCAAGAGAATTTATATAGCCAAATATCAAGAAAAACAAAGGAGTACTGGGAGTACTGTGCCAGCTTCACGAAGGGATTTAACCTATGTGTTTTCTTTGCAAGCTCAGCCATGTCCCAGGCATAGATTCCATATTGTGCTCATTATCTACCCTAAAAGTCTTTGCCTTTGTAAAGGTTCAAGCATGTTATAAGCTTGAGACCTTTATTCCAAGTGTCAGAACGTTGCAGAGCTACAGTTTGCATCTCTCAGTCGCTCACCCTAAACTCCATGCATTTTAAATAAGTTCCCTAAAGCACTAGATGTATTTCCCTAGAAAGTTCTGTTTATTTGAGCTAAATATGCTTTAAAGACCAGATGAGCATGATACGGTTAAAGTAGATCTGAATGCTTGGAGAAGATCCATTTCAATGAAACATTTGACCTTCTTCCCTTCCAAATTGACTGACTCCAGTGATGCTGGGTTTTTGTCTTCTGCCTGTGCATATTCCTATGTTAAGCCATACAGCAAGAGATTCAAGGGGAATTACAAATGTTGCAAGCGGAGAATTTGATTTGAATTTTCACATTATATTGAACAACTTACAAGAATGTTACAATTATACCTAACTTTGATAGAATGAAGACATCAGTAGTGGAGTAAGACAGCTAAACTGTCCAAGTCGTGATGAGAATATTTGCTAGAAGCTGCTGGGATACACATGTGTATCACACATGTCAGTGAAACCATTCCTGCAAGAAGACTATTTTGGAACTTGCCCACCCTGTGGCAGAGTAGGTAGCAAAGCTGAGAGTAAAGCTCAGAGGAAACAAGATGGGAACTGTGGAACAGAGGAGGGGAAAGAGAGCATTCATATCAGGAAACATGGGAAACACTTCATTCAACACATCACAGCTTTTGTCTCTGTTCTCAGGAAGGTGTGTAATTACACTTTGTTTATGCAGCAGTGTGTTTAGCTTGGCACAAGACAAAGCTAAATATCCCACAGAACATGATGCTGAATGCTTGTTTCTTATGACCTTTCTGGAGTACTCTGTAAATGTAATCCCAGAATTATCAAAACCCTATGTTCCATGGAGGCAGGGAGAATCAGGCTTAGCACAAGACCTGGATGCTCACAAGTGAGATGCTGTCTCATGGCCTCATCTTTTGGGTGAAATCCAAGACCAGCATCAGGCACATGCACCCTGCGTGAGGAAAGGCAGAAGCCCCAGAATCCCAACCCCACACAAACCAAGGAAGAAAAGCATGGTATGAGAAATGGAGAACAGGATTGGATCTGAACACATCTCACCTCTGGAGAGAAGGGGCTTGAAAAAGGGGGATGGAAAGGATCAGGACAGTGACATGAGTTTGCATCCTTAACAGTCGAGTCTCTGACCCTTTTATGGGTCAGGGTAACCCACTCCTGCAATGGCCAAGATCCACATTGTAATGGCATAATCTTGCATAGGCAGAAGCCTGGCAGCATAATCCTCTGTCACTCAGTTTATGAACACATTTTTTACATATAGGCTTTACATATTCTCCCACTGGCTAAATGACTCCGTTGTCCCAGGCATACCTTCCTTTTCCACCTGGAAATTTTATCCAGGAGGATTTTGAGGATTTACTTGAAGTAGCTCAAAGAGGTCCAATGATAGCTGCATGCTCACTGAGAGTATAATGCAGCCATGCAGCACATGAACAGCATTTCTAATGCTTCCAGAAGCATCAGCTGACTCTCCAATTGAGAATATTCTGCATGTGTGTACTAAGTCCAACTTTTCTGTGTTAGTGCAGGGCTTATTGTGGGTGTGATTCATGGTAGCCACAAACATTGCTGCATAGTCCACATAGAGGATGACCTCCCTGGTTTGTCTGCAGATGCTGTCCAGTGAGAAACTGCTTACAACTGCTGAATTTAAGCATGTCAGAGCGAGGCAGGATAAGCAAGGAAGTGAAATACCAAACAATTGTGTAGCAAGTTGAAACTTTTTTTGTATTATCAAGAGAAGCAAGGTAAAACTTCTTAGCATTTTCTGTCCAACTGGACCTAGCGTTCATGACACAGACAGGGTGTAATCTGGAGTTCAGGAGCCTCAAGGAAACTCAGGACTGAGAAGGCCTTTGCTAAGCATCATGGTCTCTCTCCTGCTCTCCACTGCCATGTATCAGAAAGCCAATTTGCTGACTTGATCCATGCCCAGCCATAGAGCTGATGCAGGAGCTCCAAGAGCAGGACTGGGCATGATGCTTAATGGAGCTAGTCTTGTCCTGGAGCCCTACACTCACAGACGCCTGCTACAATTAACTTGTTACAGCTGAATTTTGTGCACAGAAGGTAGAGTTTGACCAAACATGATAAACTTTCAGGAACAATATTCAAAAGCTGTAATAAATGACCCCCAAGATTGTTTCTGCAACTGCTTTTACACTCATCGTCAACAAAAGCAGTTGAGATTCTGAGCTTTAGATAAAATGTTCTTCCTTTTAATTTGAATTAGCATGAATTGTAAGAACACTTGAACTTTCCTCCTGGTTCAGGCTAACAGCCTCACACATTAGCCTGTTTTATGCCATGACCAATAACCGATCTACAGAAAAAGATAAAAGATAAGATGATCTTGAGGTCCTTTCCAACCCTTACTATTCTATGATTCTATAAAGAAATGGGGCACATCCAGAGTGATCCTTCTTTTGGTCTATTCTCCCAGATTCAGTGGTTTACATGTTTTCAAGCTGAGGATTGCTCCTGGGTGGACACGTTTAATAGCATACTTAACCAAAACTCAATGCAAACAAGAAATCCTTTCATCTTTTAAAACTCTTTCACACGACCCACCTATCAGAGCAGTTTCAGGGCAGCATTCTGCAGCCTGACACTCCCTGGGAATATCTTCCTACGATCTCACATTTTTACCTCCCATTTCTTGCTGGCATTCAGGACTGACTTATCACACTAATACCAGGCTTACCCACACAACTTGCTGTTTGGGCATTTGATCAGCAGCAGCTGTTAAGTTTTGGAAAGCAGTGATTAGTGAGAAGTTACTAGATTCTTCTAGGAGAGGAAGAAAACATTAAGTTCGCTAATATTTTCTACACTGGTATATTGCCATGTGTGGACTTCTGTACTATGCATCCCACCACCTAAAGCAACCAGGTTGCTTTCTGCACAGGGACAAGGGCCTTTCTCTTCTTCATTCTGTCAGCCAAAAGCCTTGAGGCATTTTAATGACAGTCCCTATCGCCCATAACTTCATTTATAAATGCCAAATATTAGGCAATGCAGTTAGTAGAGCTGAGGGAAGGTGAGCTCAGAGATGTATCCCACTGCTCCAGAGACTCCTCCCCACCACCATTACAGTCACTTACCGTAACCCATGAGGGACTCGCAAGACCATTCCCCACCCTGCTCAGGTCTCCTGCAGCTCTCCCATAACGACGCCTGGTGCACGTAGGGCAAGGTCTGCGACTCCAGCCAGCCCCTGCCCGCCAGTGCAATGATACCAAAGATGACACCTATGCCCAGGAGCAGGGGTAGGATCCATCTGCACCGCGTGTAGTCAAGGCCGTACTTCACCATCTTTCAGGGCAGGGGACACTGTCAGGATGAGGACAGCCGTCTCTGCCACGGACTCAGCAGCACAGAGCAGCGGAAGCTTCTGCAAAGCTCCTGGAAAGCGAGCACTGGCTGGTACCTATGAGTGCCTGTGCAGATGCTTGAGAAAAGCTTTCTAATCAGGAGAGACAGGGCAGGCAGGGAAAGAGGGAGGGGCAGAGAGAGGAAGGGAGCGCCACCTAAATTCACATGAGTAAGAGCCGCCGCTGAGCAATAACCAGTTGAGCTGGGGAAGAAGCTTCCAGGCTGGGTTTACCTGTAGGATCCTCTCTGCTCTGCTGACTTGGTAACAAATCAGGCGCTGTTTACTCTTAGCACTTAACGCTTTCCTTCGCGCCACTCCCCACCAGGAGCATCTCACAGCTGTGTTTACATCTTTCTATCTCCTAAGCGATTTGCATTATGGCAGGTGAAAACAGGAGATGAAACAGGGAACTATTTGTATTAGAGGGTGGTTGCTTCTGAAACTTGCCACCTGGAGGCTGAAAGCTGCCTTTCTTGGACCCCATTTAAAAATAAAATAAAATCTTATTTTTTTGCAATTAAATAACATCCCCTAACTGTTATAAAGCTGAGACAATGAAGAATATGTGACTGGTCTCCCTTTCCCTTTCTGGACATAGCTGCAGGGAGGGGGAAATAACAAGGTTTATCATTAAAAACACAATATGGTCTGTATATAGCATTCATGAGAGAACAAAAACTGAGCTTTGATTTGACTGTGCCTTATGAACACTCCCTGTGCATGTCTCTGGCTGTATGTGCGCTGCCTGGGGCCTGTCAGAGCCTGCCTGCAGTGTGCTATGGGATCAATGCAGAGATGAGCCATCACCTTGCCATGCCCCAGGAGGCCACCTTTGCTGAGCACGGGACGGAGTTTTCCATCTGTCAGCTCAGAAGCAATACAGCCATATTCATAGCATTCTCCCTTTGAACTAACACGTGCTACAACCCAGTATTTTCGCAGAGCCCAGACACATTTACATCTGGAAGCAGCTGCACCCTTTGCAGATCAAAGCTGGTTTCTGTGAAGAATGGCTAAACACAGAGGATGTAAAGCACCCTTTGCTCCCATGGTGGATTTTGTCAGGCGGTGCTGTATGTAAGTGCCAACCTCACTTACTCGCAGAGATTTGCAACTACATTGCAGCTTTCGTGGTGAATTGTGGCATCTGTACTGAACTGCAAACTCCACAGCAATTTGCTGAATTAATATTCATAAATCAATAATGCCCTAAATAAAAGGAATTAATAATTTACACTGAATTGATACACTGTAGAGAGGAGTGCCTGAAGAAGCATTGAACTTGCACAGATCCAAACTGGAACATCCATAGCAATGAGTTGCAGCACCGTGAAGAGGTAGCTCTGTCATGAAAGCAATTGAATGGGTTAATGCGGCACCATGTCTTATCTCTAATCAGAGACAGCTTATTAGCCTGGTGATAGATTAGCAGTGGTGTGGCTGTTTTGACTCTCGTTCTCTAGTTGGTGCAATTCTGGCTAGCTGAAGCATCCCACCAGCAGCTCCCCCTTAGTATAGGCATGGCCGAATATGCCTGAGGTTGTGAGAGGCCTTTCGGGGGTATTCTCTGTAAGAGCAGGAGACATCTTTACAGGTTTGGCCATTGAATTTGAATGTCATTGAAAGTGAAAGTCAGCTATGAAGACACCTCAGCTGCTGGTTTGGGTTGGAAATAAGGGAAAATAGACAGTATTTTTATAATGTTCCCTAAAGTGAACCACCACCTCCTTAGAATATTATGTATATTCCCTTGTAGTCCACGTTGGTGCTACCCACAAATTCAATTATTGTTAACTTAGATATAATGTTTAAAATCTCAATTACCAGGAACGTGTATTGCATATATTGCAGTGATCATGATATTTTAAAATATTTACTTTAAATAAATGCCATTTGAAGCTCACCCTTACTGCAATATGCCAGCAGCTGCAACCTTTCCAAATCTATTTACACATGTTCTTTCTGTTGCCACAGCTGAGGTAGAAATAGGCACAATAAACTTCAAAAGATCAAGAGGATACGGATTTGGATATTAAATAGAAGCTCAGCCGTTTTTTCTTTACTCAGAGAGAATAACCAAAGCAAGCTAAAACAATTTTGCAGCTGAAATCCAGTATGAAGTCAGGCACTGCCAGGTATTTGAAAGCCAACGTTTTTGGAGGAAAACAATCCTTCTCCCTGCTTTTTGATAGTTGAACCATGTTTCAGGTAGGCATTTATGACTGAAGAATTTGTCATTAGTTTCGTTAGAACTCACATGCGGATGAATGTGTATTGCCACAAATGTTAGCATTTGCGAGATGGTGCTACAGAACATATTATCATGCTGGGAAAGAGAGATGAGTATTGTTCAGTCACCGTAGGTGTTTCTGTGTCTTGCCCATCTTTGTCATCCTTAAGTATCTTAGAACTACAAGCAATCTTCTCACTCAGTACCAGGGTAATTTGTGGTATCCGGAACAGCAGAGAAGGAACTGTATTCAAAGGTGACAAAATGAAGTATCTCTTGTAATTCTGATACTCCTATGGCACACAGGGGGAAATGACTGGAAACTTTTGTTAAAGAGTCTGTGATTTGAAGTGATGTCTTACCCTCAACATGATTTGTCTTTTGAAACATACAAGCAGGGTGTCTACATGAAAACAAATGCTTGTTCTCTTTTTCCAGTACCTGTGGTAAGCACCTGCATTATCTGTTGAAAATGAAGATACATTATCAATGTAAAAACTGCTAGACTGTAGTGCACTTTCTGCATCTGAAAATATTCCTAATGATGTTTCATTGCTACTTGAAGTAACCAAGTAAGCAGCAGGATATTAATAAAACAAAAAATTCTATGGCATTAGAGCTAAAAATAAAAATATGCCCGTTCAGCTAAGACAGAAATGATTTTCTTAGTGGAAGAAGAAGCAAACAAATGATTTCCAGCACATTTTTGTCCACCTTTAGTCTGCTGACCTGGTCAATTGAGCTATATAAATGACTGGATTGACTTGGGCTGACCAGCTGTAGTGTGCGTTCATGACATTTGCAGCAAGTGCATTTTCATTCCGTACCACTCATAAACAAGAAGTCCCCTGAGTTTGGTTTTTAAAAGCTTTGCTAAGATTATTTTATGATCCATTCTCTTGCATGCTACCTTATATCTAACAAGTCAAACGCTGAGTAATTGAGAAACATTTTCTGCACGAGCAAGATAAATCTTACAACTATTATTATAATATTTATTAATCCATTTACAACCATAGGTCCTTTTTTTCCTGATTATGCTAATCTGCCATTTGGAGAGGGCTGCACCTTGCCTTGCTACTGGAATATGGCACTGCAGTTATTGTTATAACCACAGCCTACAGAGTAATGCAACTCAGTCAGTCAAATCCTACCCTGGCTAAATTGTACCTTGTGGTCACTCTCTGCACCCTGCATCACCTGTGTACCAGGGCAGCTTGCACCCAGGATTGTTATTTATGTGAGGAATTCAGGACTCTATTAGGAAAACATGAATTAGGACAACACAAAATTAGGAAAGCACAAAAGTCTGTGTACCTGAGCATGGATTTATTTTTCAGCCTGCTTGTGCTAAAGGACATGGTTTCTTCAGGGTGGGCTCTACTGGAATAAGGTTTAATGCCCAGTTATTTCTTATAGATCCTCTGTAGAAGTTTGATGCATTCAGTTGACCTCCAACCCCTCCTCCCCAGGCAAACAGCTGAAATCAAGAGTATCCTGTAAAGCCACTACTCAGTTACCAGCTGCGATGGCTTCTGGACATTTGTAACCATTGCTAGGGTCTGTACCTTCTTCAGGCAGCTGTCAGGAACTCACAAGAGTGGTATGGTACTGTCCTGTTCTACAGATAAATTTACTTAATCTACTTGCTTTGGGCTCTAGAACTTCTCTGTGGCATAGCTAGGCTAACTAAATAGTTGTCCTATGTTATGATCCTGTGGATCATAACAGTAACTCCTTGTAAAATATATAGCTTAGCTGCTTTAGGAGAGGAATAAAATCTGCTTTACATAGGTAATTCCCAGGCACCACACCTTTTTTACTTACATTTCTGCGTCAGAGAAGTGGTTTTTATTCACTGTGTCTTAGGGGTCAGTTGGGAACAGCACCAGCTACTTCTTTTCAGCACTTTGAGATTTACAGATAAGACATGCATACCAAGCATATCTTTAAGAGTTTCAGCTATGAATTTTCACTTTGAAATTCTCCAACCAAAAGCAGGGCTTCACTGAAACCAAAAGATTATATGGAAATGACTTCTTCGGTATGATATGGAATTGATTTGGGAAGTGGGCTGAAATGAAAATGGTGGTCTCCTATCAACATTTTCAACTTCTCCTATCGTCTTGATACAAAATGCCAATTATGATTTCCCCAAATGTTGTTTTGAAAATTGTTTTTTCTATTAAAAGTCAGAACTGAAATTAATTTTCAATTGTCAAAATTAATCTAAGTCCTTTTTTTAACAGTAAGATCTGCTTATTTCTTGTCCTATGGGATTACTAATACAAACAGAGCTTAAAACCAGGCTATTTACTGAAAAGGGATTGTAATGGCCACATGTCAGCTCCTGACCCAATTATATGCCTTCAAGACCAGGGTAGTCAACCAATTTACTTTAATCCATGACCATTTCCCAGGGCACCACACTGAAGGATGGGAGTTAGATGGCTTTTTGGCTCACAGTTTCATGAGAGTGCTAGCTCCAAACCTTTCTGGGCTCTCTCAAAATCAGTGAACACTGATTTCCAATGTGTCCCCTTGATACTTAGCAATTCTTAGTGCTTGTAAAACATTCTGTATTCACAAAGATCTCTGTGGAAAATTGTATGGGTTGCCCACATTTCCATAAATAAATAAAAAGCATCAGTCACACCACTTCTTCTTGTAAATATTATCCAATCTTGCAAAGATGAATCCATGAAGAATATAATGCATGGAAACATTTCTATTATTTATTAATTATATTAATTATATATAATGTATATAGCTTATCACACATCATTATGTATTTATATTGTTTATACTCATAATATTTGTATTAGAAAACTCTAGATATGCCTGCATGTTTTCACTACAGTCTTTATGATAAATTCAACCTTATTAAATTTAGGTTTTCATCAATCATAATAAAATAACTTTGGATTATTCTGACAACTCCCAAGTAATTTAAATAGAATTTTATAGAGGCAAAATTGAGGGCATTGGCTTTTTGCCTGGAATTTCTGGATGTGGAGCTCTATAGCTGGAGTGGCTTGGCCCACACCTGTGGACACCAGAAAACCCCAGGCAAAAGACTGCTTATTGTACCAGCACCGACCTACGCCATGGATACATCTGACCTATCTTACAAGTACACTGCACATGCACAGCAAAATCAACATATTCTTGGTCAGTGGGATCCACACATATAAACTTCTGCACCTATGCAGTAATGCTGACATATCCCAGATGCTGTGCATTCATTCCACATGGATTTTGCTACTCCTGTACCAACACCTGTTACAGGAATCGCATTCAGAAACTCAACATCCCTATTTTTGGCAAACTTATCCTCCAGATTTGATTATACTTCATTGTATAATGAAGTTGTGAGTATCATCTCCCACGCTCACTGTGCTGCTTCACCAGCTGGCACTGAAACACCTTTTTTTTCAGGATGCTGTTCCATATTGCCAGTCAGCTCCACTGCACTGCACTGTGAGACCACTACCTCAGCTCTCTTGACTGCGGCGCATCTCCTAAAGCATTTAGTTTCCGTTGATATATGGCTCATCATTAATTCATAAGTGTTCAATGATCTCAGCAACTCTCTTTTCATGTGTGTGTAACCTTTCCTTTTAGCACGTGGGTGGTTTTGTTTCTATAGTTCTTATCACCATAACAACCCTCTCCCCAGAAAAAAAAAAATACCTTGAATGATTTACAGCACTGTCTTGATTTATGTATGTTTTCCAGGTCCAAAGTCCTTAGATGCAGAATGTTAACAGCAGGTGAAAACTTCTTGAGAATTTTACCTTGTTAAGGAATTGTCTAAAAATATGAGTCACTTGTTACATCAACTAAAAACACAAAATCCCAATGGGGTATGGCAGCTGTTTCCCATATCCATAGACAGAAGCATTAGTCATTAATCATCCCATTCAGGTTACGTGGAATTAGCCTTCCCTAGCACCCAGCCATGCAAGTTTTTGACTGCTCAAAACTCCCCAAGATCCAAGTGTGCTTGGAATCTTCTAAACTGCTCTCTCTTCTCCAGGGTTGGATTAGAAGGAGCTACCCTGCAGCCTGAAGCTTGCTGGAATTGTTCAGTGGATTTTAGTGAGCACAGATTTAGGCTGCAGCTGCATACAGACTGGAAGGTAAATAAGAATACAAATGTTCTTTGTGGCAAAAAAAAATGGGCATCACAGAAACCCTCCATTATCTGCAAAGCATTTAGGAAAATCTAAAAGGAGCAAAAGTATTATCCCTAATTGTATTAAAGTTAAGAGTAATTAAGCATGGGGAGGACGGACACAAAAACAAAAGAAACCCATGCAAGCTGCCAGCATCGAGGGTGGTGTGTTTTAAAACTGAGACATTTAAGGAAGAGCATAGCTAAAAAAAAACAGGATAGTGAACCTCTTTCTGGAAATCACAAGCTGCAGGCTGCTTTAGGACAGCAGTGGCTAACAGATTTGCTCTCTGTAAAAGCACAGGGAGAGTTTTTCAGGATAATGACACCAGCACAGGGCTATCTGCAGGCCATGTATGATCCAAGATTAGAAATGGGAAGGTTTCTCATCACAGAAGTGCAGCCTTCCACTAAAAAGAGCAGACAGGTACTCTCTTTTTCTCACTATTTAAAGTTCTTGAACAGCACAGGAAAGGTGCTTGCACAGTTTTGATAAACAAAGCACATGCTTCCCACATGAGACCTCCTGTAGGCTGTTGCACACTTAAAATGCTTAGAGTTCCCCCTCAAGTTGTGATGCATTAAAAAAGTTTTGACTTCATAAAGAGTTCTTTTATGCCTGGTACCTCCAGTGGAAGTGCACAGACGTGTTTGACCACGCATACTCAAGCTTATTTGACTGGAGAATGAAGTTGTTGCCTCCTGGACGTGAGGTCTGTAACTTCATTTTATTAATCTGACACTTCATAAATACTGATACTAATGTTAAGAGGAGGAAAGAATGGTTATTTGCTTGAGCTTATGAAATGAATCTGTGAAGCACAAACAGCACCAGGCTTCTACAACCATCAGTTAAACCAGTTTTAATTACACCACCATATTTGAAAGGACTGCCACATACATGAGTATCACTTGAGAGTAATTAATGACCATTTGCAATAGCTTTGTCATGAACATCTTAAACATGTAACATGCTGGTTATGCTTTTACCCCTCCCAGTATATTCAGAGCCAAGTTTATTTTACATTTGTGCTTTTTTGACAAGTTACGACAATGCTTACAAAAAAACATAAAAAAGACATCTTATGTTAAACCCTATTACCTATCCTCCCTCTCATCAGGAAAGGTGTCCATTTTCTTATGCCTTTTCTCCATCTCAGCTTTAACTGTGCAAGGATTTTCCATGCTTGGGATTCTCTGCTGTGTTTTGAATTCACTAGGAAGTAGGTACTATCATTACTCATGATACAGGTAAGTCAACATAGTATTCCCCACCAGACAGTACTGTACAGAAAAGGGGCAAGGGACACACTAATCACAGGATTCTCTTCTTCACCAAGAATCATAAATACAGTTGATTATATTGGCAATGACTAAGCTCATAATACAGTTCTGAAGTCTGCAGACATTTATGCTCTGTAAAGTTATAAAATACAGGCCTGGAAGGGACCTTCAGAAGTCAAACAGCTCTTCCATAACAGAACCATATGCAATATATAGAATTACCAAATTAAAATAGGTATTACAAAATGGAAAGCTATATATACACACAACAAATATTGGGCATTAGTTCTAAATGGCTGTAGCTTTACAGTATGCTGGTTAAAGCTTTGTAAGTTCTATTTTGTACATGTGCATGAATACATATACCCACACACCCTCTCCTAAATGATGGAGTCACAATAGTAGGAAGTAATTCCCCAGCTGCTTGTTACAGAGTAACACACAGCATTTGCATTCCACTCTATCTGTACCCTCTCAGAATCTGCCTCTGCCAGAGGTATTTCCCCCATAGCTGGAAGAGGAGCTCCACAAATGAGCCTCTTCATTCTTCTTCCCAAGACGAAGAAAGCTCTTGGCAAAAATAGACCATAATTAAACCTGCTGTAAGCTGCTGCAGATCCATGACCAATACAGAGAAGTCTCCAGAATTGCTGGCTCCAGAAACACAAGCTAGGAGCCAGACCAATTACTTTCTGAGATGGGTGTCTGTATGAAATTTGCATATATAAATTGCACACAGAACTGCTTTTCTATATTTACCTGTTATCCCTAGTGACTCACAAAGCAGCCCCAAGTTTACTAAACTCTGGAGTACCTACAGTGTGCTTTAGAAAGTTTTGGAAGTTTTCAGCACCCATGCCAAGATTTTCCTCCAAAGCACAGCTGATAATTAAAAACACTACAGTTTAAAAGTAGACACAGGATAGTGTATGCTCTACTCAAAGGTATTTTCTAAACCAGCATCCCTCAAAAACCATGTAAAAAAATACATAGTATAACATCCAAAAGTTTATTGATTCTCTGTGACAATGTAAATTAAAATTGTATGTGGCTCCATCACAAGTCCTGCAGCAGCCCCAAACACGCCAGCATTACATTAGCCACTATTATACACACACCAGCTCTATGCTTTAGAGGAGATCTTCACACAACAGCACCAATGGGTGGAAAATAAATTTTGATTTCATTTTCCCCTTAATTCAAATGGTTAATAGTCAACAACAGTCCAGTAACCACAATGAGAAGAGATTCTTAGGCAGTCAGTGACTGTGACAGTCTCAGGGAAGTTCCTTCCTTGGGACTGATTTTGGTAGAAAAAGAACTTTTTGGAAGGGTTTTTTTTTTCTAGTTCCATTTAAGGCAATTTTGTCAGAGGTGAAAACAAAATAACCTGCATGTCCCTCTGTGTTGTTTAAAATCCCTCTCCCTTTCTACACTGTATCTTTATTCATAAGCAAGTGTTTGAATAAAATAAGGATGACTCATTAGTTGGGAGAGTAAAGAGCAAGTAAACCAAATAAAATCGACATGAGAATATGCAAATAATACTTTAGGTAAAAGCTATTTGCTTAATGTTTGCTTAATGATGACAATGTTTTTACTAATTTATTGCCAGGGCTAGTAAGAAATACTCTGGAGAAACAAGGTAGATTTTTTTCAGTCTCCTATATTCACACCAAATTTACATCAGAGGCACTCCTCTGTTGTTTCAGCAGTCAATTGTACTTGGACTTAATCTTTCAATTTAAGTATGGTGCTCTCTCTGGGGAGGAGTAGTAATAGGTAGGCTTGATGTTTCCCAGGACTTCATCTTCCCAGTTGGGGAGACAGCAGAAAAAGAAAGCACAACCTATTACAACAACAGTGCTGGCCCAACCAAAGCCATAGGCCCAGCTGAACATGTTATCTCCTATCAGTGGAATTTCTTCAGTGAATTTCACTGGGTAGATGACCAAGCCTATGATCTGGAATGCAGCTGGAGAGAGAAATAAAGAAAAGCAGGAGTAAATAACAATGAATGTATTACATTTCCCACTAAAAAAAAAAAAGATACCTGGAGATAACTGCATATCTTTTTAAGATATGTAAAGATTAGCTTCAGTCATACAGTCAGATCTGCATTCTTACAGAGGTAAATGACTTCTGGCCAAGGCAGATACCCACCCCTATCTGACTTCGGCCAACGTTGCCAGGTTGCTAAGGCACATACCTGCATGCTGCGACTAGCCCCGTCCTACAGCCCAGCAACCGTGATCCCTGCAGAGCCAGTTACCACCCACTTCTACCATAGCCACATCGCTCTTCCTACCCTTGGGAAGGTGGAAAGCGCCCAGGGCTCTCCACTCCCATGTGATATGCAGGGCCAGAGGTGTTGGTTGTCCCCATACACTGCTTTGGGAAAGTGATAACTGACAAAAGCCACCGGAGCTTCTCTAACCATTATCCTCTCAGAGCATAAATCAACATTCCTTTGTTCCCCATAAAAATGAATCAAAAACCAGACAAAGGCAGCTTACTTCATAAGAGACGCTTTACCTACCACGTTTTCCTCTTAAGCTTATTTTACGTCTAAAATAACCTTGTATTTGTGCCCAGCCTTACCAACAACAAAGAGCAAGCCTCCAATTCCTCGAACAAAGTTGAAGCGGAGTATCTCAATTGAGAACGCGATGACTGCAAGGGCGAAACAAATGACCAGGATCACAAAGCCCACAAGGTAGGTGGCAGCTGCTGCTCTTCCCCATCCTTGAAGAGAAAACAAGAAAGATATTACACACAGCAGTGCACTGAACTGCAGATCACTGCAGGGCTTTGGTTTCCTTTAATGATTTTTTGTTGAAATCCTTTACTGTAAAAAGCTTGTCCTATGTCAAAGGAACACTGGATGCCTCCAAAGTGCACAGCTACAGAGCAGAAAGGCACTATTGTTGGTGGAGCAGCCACAGAACTCCCCACCTACTAACCTATCCTGCTAAAAAGAGGGATAAAGTGCAACATGATACTAGAGGTAACACCTCCAAACTCTGTATCTGTAAGAGACCCACAGACACCTGTGCAGATAGGACGCAACCACTCAGAATGTACTTGATCATTATTGTTCTTTTTCAACATTCAAGTTTACAAAACCACTTCCATGCCTGGGGAAGTATGAAAGCAGGCAAGAGCGTACCACCACAGGAGATAATGCTGGGAAATAACAGTGCTGTCAGCATACAGCTTCTTGACTGTTTGTTTATGACAAGAACAATGCACATGAAGCAAAATTAGCATGACCAAAAAGAAAGATTCGTAATAGCTGAAGTGAGAGATGACAAAGAGAAAACTCTTGAAGATAAATATCTATTCACAGCTGGAAAAGAAATTAGGAACAGCTAAAATGTACCAGGTGGTGGAGAAACAGCAGAGACTGAGGTAAAGTGGAAGAGTCCTCTTTGAATCATTACTCCGATATTTGAAGCAACAGGGTAGTACAGATCCTTAGGATCAAGCAACTGCAAACTGGAAGAGGCTCAAGCACGAAGCAAGTGGCCTTATTCAGGAGAGCAGCACCAGAAACCACAACTCACCCACTACGTGCCAGGACAGCAAAGGTAAGACAACCTGCCAGAAAAGCAGCCAGCATTTCCCTTTCCATACTGCCACAGGCTTCTGGAAAGGCACTCATTATGGGCAGACCCTGTCCTTCTTGGAAACCAAGCAGGAGCTCAGGTGAGCCCAACACAAACAGATGTGTTCCTGCCCTGGAGGCAGGATACCTGCCCACATGGACTAAACCATTGGGCCAGTGCTTTGTTTTCCAGTCAGCTGCCATCACAGCTCACTTCCTACACCTGCATAATGTGGGTTTCTACTTTTACACATTCAGACAGGGTAGGGCCAGATTCTGAGCTCCCTCTAATGTAGGAATAAAGAAAGCAGCAAGATTTAGGTCAGAACATTAAAAAAACAAGTCTCTTTCATCAGAGCTCTGTTCCCACACAGCTGAGGAAACTCTTGTAGACACCCTGCTTTCAATGTAGACCTCAGGTCTCTCTGTGCAAAAACTAAGAGGAAAAAAACAGTGAGACAGAACTTTTTCCTGAAGAGTTAAAATCCTCCACCTTAACTCACATACTAGTTACATAAATGGGGAAAATAGTAATTTGAGACAGAGAATGCTGTAAAACTATTTCAGACATCTCTACTACATGTATCAATTTACTCTCTGAAAGCAAAGCACTGTTTTACAGCCATTGTCATTAGATCAGTCTCAACTAGCTTCTTTCCTCCTACTCCCACAGAAAAGTGAAATACAGTAGCCATCCATCAGCCAGATCTCATCCCCACCACCTGAAGACAGTCATGCTGGCATAGAAAGGGTAAGGAAAAGGCTTTTCTTTCCCCTCTCACTTCTTGAAGCTATTCAAGACAGCAAAACCTTTTCCAATTCCTTCTCCTTCAGGTAGCTGTGCATGTTTCATAACCCTTCCCTAACAGTGCTGTGGGGTGAGGAGGAAGGGAGGACGCCCAATGAGCGTCTGGAGGTTACAGCTACGTCAGTGGTCTGATAAAATCTTTTAATACAAAATATTCTGACATACCTAGCACAGGTACTGGGTATTGTCTCCACAACAGGATTTATTTAGAGATAACTAATACAAAGGGATAGTTCACCATTACACACAGCCAGCCTGGGAAAACTGACTCAGACTAAATTACCTAGGAATGCTATTTATCAATATTTGCACTATTAAGAAAAAAGCACAACCATAAGAAGGAACACCTAGTTATCAAAGCACATGTCCTTTTAAATGCATTACATATGCTGGCACAATATAGGAAGCCAAGCATGGCATCTGCCTGATAAAATTTAGGTTGCAAATTCAAATACCGCTGCAGGTTAGACGCCTTGAGGTTGGTGTAACACAGAAATGACTGGAGGAGATAAGCCAGGAAGCCCACAGTGCTCTCTGCTATTTCCATACCCTCTGTACTTACTTTACAAGCATAACAAGCTTTTGGATACAGGTCAGCCCTGACTCTGCTCACAGTGATTTATTTTCTTGTCTCTGGCGATATGAAAGTGACAACACATAGGTGTAGAAGATCTTGTCAGGAAGTTAATATCAAGACCAGCTTTGCTTCAAGTCTTCAAAAACAGGACTGTATGAGGCACCACCATTATGAAATTCAATGGGTTCTGTGCTCACATGTGACAGAGCTCAGTGCTGGTGACCCTGTATCTTCCTCTCTTTCTCCAGCTGGATTATCTTCTCCAGCAGCAGTTATCAGTGGATTGATAATGACAAGACTGATTCATAGGCGCTGGCCATGGCACTGGATAGGTCTATTCTGGTCTGCCACATGAGCACTGGTGGGAGCCACAGGAAGAGCAGCAAAAAGCTTTGGACTTCTGTATATTTGCACCGTAAAAGGGAAATAAGAGAAAATATAAGAAAATACAAAGAATATAAGAAAAATCTCAAAAAAAAAAATAACTAAGTCTTTTAATAGCTGACTGATGGGAGAGGTTCGGGTGGGAGGCTGCACCCTCACTGAGCCCAGGCACACTCCTTTCCCACACAAGCCACTGCTACCGCCATCAACAGGGAGAGCTTTCAGCAGAGGGGCTGCTGCAGGGCCCCAACTGAAATCGCTGTTTCTTCGTGCAGGATCCCCATACCTATCAAGTCTGGCTTTCCCAGCTCCTTTCCTCCCCAGAGACTCCTGAGAGCTGATCAAGCCCCTGCAGCCACGCAGCTCTCCTGTCTCCTGCAAGATCCTCCCCCTAAGGCTCCCAGCTGCTGGGAGGGGAGAGCTGCAGGTTTACATTCTCTCTGTTTGCTGCTCTCGGAAGTGGAGTGACCTGGTCACACTCAAAGAGGGATCAGCTCCAGTTTCTAGGTGGTTTGTGCTCAGAATTACCTTGTAATCATAAGACATTTAGCCAGAATTTAAAGTTTTTCCATAGAAGATTCTCAGGTCCCTTCATTTGGCAGGGAGAGTATTTCTTACTCAAAATAAGCACAAATGTGATGTCTGTTTATGAAATCATACAACACCACCACAACCATCTGGGGCTGCATAAATAGGAGAACAGAAAATCAGAATAGCTGTAGGTGTTAGTGTTCCCTAGCTCAACTTTGCCTCAAATGAGAGTCAAGTACTTTGTGTCTAATCAGCAGAAAGGTATTTATCAATTAGGTGGCGTTGAAAGAACATTAGAAAACTGTTCAGGGGCTGAAGGTCTATAATTATTAGGAAGGATTAAGACTTTTATTACATAACTTGATTAATGATGACTATGGAAAGGAACTAAGCTGCAAATGTTATTGTGCAAATAACTAGGAGGGGTCAGGATTGTTCAATGATGAATACCACTAACATGATGAAATTAAAAAACAGCAAGCAACAGAGCCTTAGCATAAGATGTATTTCTTGATTTTATTCAGCCTCAGCCTTACCAGGAAGGAGATGAAAGCTCTACAGGGTAGGATATTTAAGTCTAGACTTCCCTTCAGAAATTAATAAGGTCCATCAGGAAGATGAACTACTACAGAATTTGAAGCAACAAGCCTCTCTCATCTTTGTTCACCTACTTAGAAAAGCAGAAACTAGTTTGTTAGCTTGTGAACAACTGGAATCTTGGGGTAGATGTTTTTACCATGATATGCATAGATGAGGCATGTTTTTACACTGTAGTTATAACACTTTTCTGTATATAAATGACAGTAGCAATTCTTGTTTGGCCTTGACAGTCCATTACATGGAATGCCCCAAAATACCTGCTTTTGCTGATGGAACAAAAGAATAGCAGACTGCAAGCAAGAGAGCTCTGTCAATATTTTTCTTGCTCACAGAATGTGCAAATTTCTATGGTAGCATGACTGGGGAAGGAAAGGTATGCACATACCCACTGCAAGCACAGGACAGCCCAGAATCAAGCGTTCACTGGGAGGGCTGGTTGGGAATTAGTACTGGGAATCACAGTTCTGTTTTGGATTCAGAAGTGTGGGAAAAGCAATTGCCATACTATCAAACTATTAAATAAAACCCACTAGTGCAAACCTGGCTTCAGCCACTTGGCTCTGCTGGGAGCTCAGGAAAGGCACAGTCCTATATATTTCCAACTTCTGACATCTCCAGATTACTAGCAGCAGAAGTGTGCATGCCCAGGGGTCAGCAAAGCCCTCTGGCAAGGGACACCAGCCTCACATGTTGCTGAGATCTTTCACTGCCGAGATGCAACAAATGTTTTCTGGGGTTAGCCAGGGATGCCAACTGCTACACCTTTGCCATTGTCATTTTCCAAGTGCCTGCACTTGGCTGACACTATCCTGGCATCGTAAATCAGAGAAGCATGCCTGAAGAGGCACACTGAAAAGGTAAGTGTACATGTAACAATCCTCCTCTACTTATCTGCCCCCTTAGAGAATTTAACACATGCATTCAGCTTCATCAATAAACTGTGGTATCAAAGTCCAAGCTTCTAACGACACAGGTATAGTGGCACAGCCACAATGAAACATGATTCAAAAAAGCTGGGCTCCTACTTCTAAGTTCTACCTCTCCAACCCTCCCTTTTTTTTTTTGTGGCACTTACTAAGGATCCAGATGAATGCTTCCCTTCTTTTACTTTGGCTGCTGTGTGCTTAGTAAATACCAACTGGCTGTTAGGTATACAAGAAAGAGTTAATGTCTGTGGCATCACCTTTACTGCACATACACACCCATCTTTTACAGTGATAATTCAAAGTCAAATTACTGGGAGCAAGTCGTTCAGAAGCACTGGGAGGACACAGCTATGCACATGTACTGCTCCTAAACTTGGAGCTTCATCACTATTAAGACAGCCACCCTCTCCAAGTAACCACATTGCAAACAATCTTTGTCACATCTGATGGCTTACTGATATGTTTAAACACACAGTCAACAGTATAATCCTGCACTGGTCCAGACTAAATCATCTGGAGTCATATTCTAGTGCAGCACAGCAGCTCTGCTTTGCAACACTTTGATAATACACAGTTGCTGCCAGCCAAGACACTTCCCAGACACAAACCAGAATGGAGCTCTAAACAAAATCCCTTTCCACCTCCCTACCAAATGACATCCTACTCTTCTTTTTTCCCCACTTCTTCCCTCTCATGCGGCATATCCAAGTGGGTATTTAGAAACAATGCAGCTGAGAAAACACTTCTATTTGCAAATCTTTCTTTGTCTGCTCCTGCCCTTCCTCCCCCCCCCCATTTAAAATAAGTTACCCATCCGCTTTTTCTCTTCCACTTCTTAGTATGCAGCTCAATTAAGAAACTGTCTAATGGAGCTTTCCATTAATGGGGATCTACTCTGAAGTTTTCATTTCACCAAGAGAGGTGCAGGACATTTAGTGCATAGTAGTTACACTACATAGTAGTACAGTAGCAAAACACAAGCTATTAATCTCAATTAATTAACTTTTATTTTCCTGCAGCAGTGCTGTAAATGCCTGGTAGGCATTTTTTCCTTTGTAAATGCCCTCTCCTATTTTGAGCCTGATGGCATTAACATAGAAAAAGGGAACAAAATAAATCAAACTTGAACTCATATGTTATATTCTGTTGAGATGTAAATAGTATTTGAGTAGACAGTGGCATTGATGTCATGAAAATTAGAGAAGAGGCAGTGAAGTTGGTGTAAATAAGCCAAGGATTTAAATGAGTTTCGGGTTAAACAAGCCAAGGCTTAAATGAGTGAAGTCAAGGATACTCTTCTTCTCTGACAGCTTGTTAACTGCAAAAAACAGCACAAAGTTGCTTTTGCCCCACAACGCCTAGGGCTGAGGCAAAGCACACACCCATCAGCACTCAGGGACATGAGCAGCCGTGTCACTACAGGAGAAAGCATAAGAGCATGAGCACTTCTTCCTTGTGCAATGCAAATCTCAGCAGCTCTGCACTAGCTTTTCCTGTGTCTAATGGGGGAGGCAGATATTTATGTCACTCCAGTCAGATTTCTGCCACCTACAATTTAACCTGCAGTCATCACCTGGCTGAGAAACAAAGCCACTGCTCTTACAACATATTCAGGTCTCAGGTCATGCATGAGTGCTGCAATGAAAAGCTTCTGGAAGTCAGTCTGCAGCACTGAGGCGGCAAGGGATCTGCATAGGGAAGCAGTCCCGGCCCTCCCAGCTGAAACACACCCTTCCAGCTGCCCAGTCCCCAGAGTACCCTCATCCAGGATCTTAAGGTGGGTCTGCTTATTTCTCCAGAAATACTCTGTTTGAGGGAAAAGCAGATGTAATCAGAGACCCACGTGTTCTAGCATGTAACAGAAAGTCCCCCCAAAACACCAGAAACTGGGAGTGTGCAGTAAGTACACTGGCAGTGCCAGATACAGAAGCAGTTCCACGAGTTAAAACAGAGGCACCATTATTTCCTGATTTAGACCCCAGTGCAATAGAGAGGTATACATAGGAAACAGCATTTTTTCCAGCCTGTAAATCCACATCAGGCTGTTTGAAGCTGTAGGTCAGGAGGCATCCTAACAGCTACATTCCCTTGGCAAGGCAGAGTTAAACAAAGGTGCTCTCCCACTCCAATGGGCTGGGGGGAAACAATTTTACTATTATTCAGGTGTGGCTTTCCACAGGACACCCTGCACAAACGTTTCCATGCTCACCATCCAACCAGCAAGGCCATCAGCACAAGAAAGGGGAGACAGCTAGTGCCAGGCCAGGCTTACTGAGGCTTGCAGCCAGCAGGTAGGCAAGAGGAAGCATGGTGAGGAAGGGGCTTGTGGCCAGTTGGTTCTCTTAGTTTGGTCGTACCAATAGAAGAGACCGAATATTTGACTACCAGGTTGGAAGGGACCTCAAGGACCATCTGACTCAAACCAGATTGCTCTGAAAGTCTAGACCTGTATTTCTTTGCTGGTTTAAGCCCTGAAAACAGCACTAGGACTGACGCTGCAAGGGCAACTCCATCCCAGAAAGCAGCGGCTCCACGACAGCAGTGGGGAGACCATCCATGGCAAGGCACCCCCTGCTTCCCAGCCATCACTCACCATAGTCCATGAGGGACTCGCAACTCCAGTTGAGGTCCTCCTCGCCGCGTGTGCAGCTCTCCCAGAGCGACGCTTGCTGGACGTAGGGCTCGGACTCGGACTCCAGCCAGCCCCTGCCTGCCAGGGCGATGATGCCCATGATGATGGCAAGGCCCAGCAGCAGAGGCAGGAGCCACCGGCACCTCCAGCAGGCGAGGCCGCACGCCACCATCCTGCCCGGCCGGCGGGGACACCCGGCAAGCCCGAGCGCCGCGGGTACGACGTGTGGGGACGCTGCGGCGCGAAGGGACAGAACGGTGCGTGCGTGCTGATCCCAGCGGGGTTTTAAGGCGGCGGGGCGGAGGGAGTCCCACCCACATTCCTCTGACTAAGCCTGGCGGCGGCGGCCGTCACCGGTGAGGCCGGCGGGGCGGAGGGGAGGGAGCGCGGGAGCCGGCGGGCCCGGCCCCGGTCTTGGCTCCGTCCCAGCTCCCCGCGTCCCGCCATTCGCCCTACTGTACTCTGGCTGGCACTTCGCCTTTTACTGGCTCTCACCAAACCTTGGTTCTCGCAGTTTCACAAGCCCTGCCCGGGTGTTTGAACCTCATCTTTCTCTCCACTGTTCCTTAGATAGACAGATCAATGTTTACCAACATTGACAACACTAACGGTGTTAGCAGCTTCAGGTACCAAACGTTTGTAGTAAGTTGCTTTGCAGTTGAAACGGCCAACTTCTTGCCCAGTTTTTGTGCAGTTTTCATGCAGACAAGAAGGAAGAAAGGTGTTACATGAGGATGGGAATGTGACATTATTACCGAGGAAGCCATCGCTTGCCTAGCATCAAGCTCAGCATTAAACAAATGCATGTTTCCTAATGGCCGTCTAATGAGTGTTTGATTGCAGTTGTGCCCTGGCTTCCTACCAGGTTGTATTGGGCCCAGTCCAGCAGTGGTACTCAGGACCCATACGCCCTGATCTTTCCTCTTTCCATGTCTGGAAGTGCACCCCTGAGATGACCAAAATGAAGGCTTCCCCATCACATGGCTTGAATAAACACCCAAAATTTTGTTTGTGGAGAAAAGCTTCTTCACAGTAAGATCTATGCGCATCCCATTATGTCACCCCACTGCCCAGCATCAATGCAAGCTCTCAGATATAATCTGAGACATGTGCCTATCACAGGACTAGGGATCTGTGTGTTTTGGGCATGTAACAAATGTGCATTTCAAGTCTTGGAGTAGCTTCAAAGCCTCCCCAAAAAGGCCCGTAGAAGAACAAATCTTTGAGGTCTGAAGGGCTGAGAAAAAATAGCTGGTAGGGGGGATTCCATGGGTTTCATGGAGGATGGGGACATATGAGTGCTTACTGGACTGCATCAAATGGCATTTTGCCACAGCCATGTCAAACATGATCAAACTGTGCCCAATGTTAATTCTTCAAAAGATACTCAGGGGAGGTGTCCTACGAGGAGGGATAGTCAACCTCTTTGAGTACCAATTGCTGGCAAATTCTAGAGAATGGATTGTGATGCTAAAATCAGGACAATAACATGGTATTGCAGTAGGCAAGTTGCAAAAATCTCAGGCAGGTTGCGCCAAGCTACATAGAGTTCCACCATCTCTCTCAACATCCTCCTCAAAGTTCCCACTAGAAAAATCTAGAGATGTTATCTGTGTCTAGGAAATATGCACTTGCACGTACTTGTTAATACAATATGAGTGAAAAATGAGATGTGAGAAGTATTAATTCTGCCAATAATATTTACACAATTTCTATGAGAAAGTGTCTTTAAAAGATTATTTGCATGTTTGCTGCATAGCAGGTGGCTTTTCAAAGAGTGCAAATGAAAAACTATAGCTTGGAATTCTTGTATCATTTCCTAAAAACTGAATTAAAAAAGGGGGTATTTTAAAGTTGATTCTTTTAAGAACTTCCATTTTTGAATACTATTCAGGGACTACTTGCCATTTAACTGTCTCAAGGCCTTTTACTGGCAAAATAATGAAGGGCCTGTTTTAAGATCTAATCTAGCTTTAAGTCACCTATCAGGAAAAATTAATGGCCTGCATATTCCTGCATAGTAACTTGTATTATGACAAGGTATCAATTGTTTATTTATACACATATACACATGTATATTCATAACTCCACTTCCACTCTTCAGTTCTTGCCACTGTTTCCTTACAATATTGTTTCGAATCATATCTCCATTTGTGTTATTCTTGAAGCCTTCATTACCACAACTTTGCCCTTCTCAAATCCAACTAAATCATCAGTACCACACTACAATCAACTGGAGGGACATGACGAGAAGCACCAAAAGCAGCCTGTAAGCCCACCTCTGGCATTAGCATCTCTCATGGTATACCCTGCTGCTCCCAGTGACCCAGTAAAGAGAGAGGAGCCATCTTCCCCTTTCCTTTTAAACACCTTGCTTTTAAACAACTGGGAAATCTAGCTGAAGTTAAAAGGTAATATACCAAACATTTCATTCTGTGTGATAGAGAGCCTACAACACAGTTATCTGCCTTCAGTCCCCGTGTTGCTTGGATTTAGTAGGAGAAATCTAGCAAACTTATAAACCAGTGCCTCCTGCAGCAAAATAGGCAGCTCCAGCAGCATATGTAGTTTTTCTCACCTCCAGGCTGTGTAGCCCACATCTTCACGGAGACCAGATGGCAGGAGTCAGCTTTGTGGGACTGCAATGATACACGCATGAAAACCACGCAGTGCTATGATCATGAGGAAAAAATGCCCTCATACATAACAAAATAAACCAGAGTTTGCTTTACTAAACATCAAAACCACCTAAATCTATCTGGGCATCCTGCATCAGGCTGTTCTGTCAAAAGTACATTATCTTCAGCTATGAACACAGCTTTGTGTTCTGTAGTTATGAAAGTCTAGATGCTTTTCACAAATTTTTCTTTTACAATGGAAAGATGGGATCATGAGCTTCTTTCACCACTGCTATCCTTACCTTTAATATTTATTATGTAAATAGTCAGATAATTTCATAATCTCTGAGGCTCTATAGATATATTTTTTCTCTGCATGTAAAAAAGGATATGCCTCTCTAGTAGATGGTGCTTTATATGGAGTAAATCATTTACTACTGCTGGCAATCATTCACCCAGCTATCAGAAAACCAAGCGGCACTGAGTGAAGGTCAGAGATCAGCTCCAGCCCAGATAGGCACAGCTGGGCTCTCCTGGAGATGGCTTTGAAATGGGATGGTGGGAATCTACGGGCTGGTTCCCAAGAGGGAATCTCAGGGGGATGACATGATGGGTAGCACAGTGCCAAAGCACCCCTCTGTCCTTCAGTGGGCAGCCATTGGGCAGGGCAGGGGGGGTCTCTTCAGGGCTGTGGTACTTTCCTTTTTCTGTTTTACCTAAATATGTTTTCTGGCCTGATTACCTCTCAGCTAAAACCATTAGGGAAAAAAACAATGTCCAGAGACTAAGTACCTGTTGTAAATCAAATTATTTTATAATTCATGGGTGTTGTTCTTCAGCAGCGTCTTATGCTCACTTTCCTCCATGCCTAAGTGCCCTAATTCTACTTAATCTCTCTTCAGGCATCACAGCCATAATACCTAATTAGCATCACCAAAACAAGGTAGTCATTCAACCCATAAAATAGGATAGGGATGGGAGGTATTTGGTATAACCCGCAACAACTGCTCCAGCAGTATTTCCAGACCAAACGTCAATTTCCTTGTGTGCTGAAAAGCTGCCATTATCTGAATTTAAAAGAAAGCCATTTTTCTGACAAGCTTTTGTCAGTAGACCTTGTTTGAACTCAGCTTACATTAGACTCATCTGGGGCTGGCACAGGTGAAACAAGCTGATTCTGTGCAGTTGATGCACTGTTGAGCCTGCTTCAGAAAGCCTTGTGAAAATACTAGGACAACAGCGTGGCCTGCAGAAATGTGACTAACCCATTGTCATTCCACTGCGAGACACCTTATGTGACTCCATCAGCCTGAGATGATCCAAAATGTTAGAAATAAAAAGATGTGAAAGACCCCTGCTTCTTCTGTGCATGCTCTGCGTGCGACTGCCACATAGGTAGCCATGGAAGTTCATGTGAGCTAACTCCAGTTTTTTACACTCAGAGTTTGCAGAGGCCTCTGTAGTGTTCTGGAATTGCACTGGATGAAATCCTGTCTCTATTAAAGGAAATGGCAAAATTCCTAGTGGCTGGAATTTTACCCCAGATCTCTCTAGGGGCCTCAGGTTCACTTGGATCATACCCACACAATATCCAGGATCTTCAGACAACTAAGGTCTATGGATTTGGTGCTGCAGCTCTTCCTTGTTTACCTCATCCTCTCATTTGCATTTTCAAATGTAAAAAAGGAAAACATCAGATGAAGAACCGTGTCATCCATGACCTCCATATTAATTCTGGTTTTGTCTGTAAGTCCTTTTCCAAGGCTGCAAACTGACCATCTTCATGCGTGACATTACAGATAAGTAACAAAGTGCTAGCAGTTGATCAAGCTGATGCTGAGGTTTTCACTGGGTTTTGGCTGTTTTCTCCCAGTGGAAAAGACCTGGGGGTGCTGGTTGATGGCTGAACATAAGCCAGCTTATGCCCAAGCAGCCAAGAAGGACAACGGCATCCTGGCCTGTGTCAGCACTAGTGTGGCAGCAAGGCCAGGACAGTGATCATCCCCCTGCACTTGGCACTGGTGAGTTCAGTTCTGGGCCCCTCACTACAGGAGAGACATTGAGGTGGATTGGGTTATGGGCTATGAAGCTGGTGAAGGATCTGGAGCCCAAGACTTAGGAGAAGTGACAGAGGGATCTGGGGTTGTTTAGTCTGGAGAAGAGAATGAGCAGGGGAGACCTTTTCACTGTCTACAGCTACCTGAAAGGAGGATGGAGCAAAGCGGTGGCTGATCTTTTCTCCCAAGTAACAAGTGATAAGACAAAAGGAAACGGCCTCATGTTGCAGCAGGGGAGGTTTAATTGTGCATTAGCAAAAATTTCTTCACCGACAGGGTGGTCAGGTGTTAGAACAAGCTGCCCAGGGCAGCGGTGGAATCACAGTCCCTGGAAGTGTTCAAAAACCGTGTGAGATGGTTTAGTGGTGGACTTGGCAGTGCTGGGTTGGACTGGTAATGGTTGGATTTGATGATCTTAAAGGTCTTTTCCAACCGAGTTGATTGTATTATTCCATGGACTGGTATACTCGGAAGCAGCGGAAGCCCTGACCAGCAGGGGGCAGGCGACACCTCAGAGAAGCGGGGCTGTGCTGCAGGGGGGCAAGCGGCCGCCTAGTGCCAAAATCCTACTCCTCCTCCTCCCCCTCTTCCCTAAAGGGGCTTCCCAAGTCCCAGGACCCTCAGCCTGGCGCCGCGGGGCTTGGACAGGCTCGTCGGGGCCCTGTCGTGGGCACAAAGTCAGCTGTCCATGCTTCTGCTCCCGTGGCAGTGAGGTACTTGGGTGCTTATCTCCCCTGAAACTGGAATTTTCCACCTAAAGTGGAATTCCTCTTATTCAGCTGTTTTAGACTGAGGCTGAAGTGAAGAGAAAGGTCTGCTTGTCTCTCCGCTGATGATGGAGAGTAATCTGGTCTATGGGGTTAGCTCCTGCACCACAGACATGTAAGGTAGAGGCTAACACATTTATGCCTTCCAGCAGGACCTTGACACTTCCTTCTGCCTGTAGGTACATAGCTCCATTAGGGAGCTGGAAGCTGCTGCCTTGCTATCCATTATTAGCACTGAGATTTTTTTAATATATTAAATATTATATATATAAAATATATGTATATATATTAAAAAGCCTCAGTGTATATATATAAAATACATAAATATATATATTTAGATATATATAAAATCTCAGTATACATATATACACACAGACATATGTGTGACACAATATTTTTGATAAAAGAGCCAAATCTGGAAAGAGTCTTTTATACAAATATCTCAAGGAAAACCTGGATTCATAGATATCTAGTGGAAGGTGCCCCTGTTCCACTAGGCAGGATGGAAGTAGATGATCTTTAAGGTCCCTTCCAACCCAAACTATTCTGATTCTATGATTCTCTGATATACAGAAGCTTTCCTTTCCACCAGTATTTACATTTTCTTGGATCAATCTGTATTTCCTGCCTCAGTTGCTCCTTCCCCTCCATTAAACCATGCACATCTCACACCTGCCTACACAGCACTGTAGAAGACCATCACCTTTTTTTGTTCTTTCCAGCCTCAGCACAGGTAGCTTTTGTAAAATGATGTCTTGGTTCCCAGTAGCAGCATCTGGAGCTTTTGGCATAAATTCAATCTCCCTCTGCACATCTAGAAGTCAACAGGGTACATTACATTGCACAGTTCCACATTAAAGACCCTGTTTAGGTTTTATAAATGACTCACCCAATAGCTCAGTCCATCAAAGCCTGATTTCTGAGAGCAAGTCTGGTCTTTAAGCACATGCTCAAATGCGGGTTCACAACACCAAATTAGCAGTGCATGTGGATGTGACACAGGATTGACGCATCATGCATGAACGTCAATACTTTGAGTCACTATTTTCAGGGGCAAATTGGGGGTGCTGCTTCTTACGCAATCACTTCCAAGCCTTGTTACAGCAGGAGCTGCCTCCGTGTTCCTCCCTGGCAATGACCCACTTTGCTCTATGGTTATGAAAAGCTAGAGTTATAAATAGTTACAATGCTGAGTCTTCTCTCTCCAAGTGCTGGACAGATAGGAGAAAATTCCATCTATTTGTCCTGATGCAAAAGACTCATCTTCTTCAAATCAGCTTGATCACACTTTCATCAAGGGTTAGCTTCCCATTACAGAAACAGCCTTATACCTCTACTTTTAAAAGCATGTCTTTCTTGAGCACCTTGCTGTGAAAGAACAGAGCAGGAAGACGAAAGAGGACTTTGCAGAAGATAATGTCTGTAAATGCCTAAAAGAGTGGAAGAAAAAGTAATTTTAAAACTATGTGCACAGGCAGAGTTAACATAACCATGCATGACCAAAAATAGGAAGAGAGCAGTAGAAAAAGGCTGGGAGATGGAGGAGAGAGAACAGGGAAACACTGCTTGGGAGGAGAAGTTTCCATTTTGGCAAGGGTGCTGCAGGGAAGTGTTGCTTCAACTCATGAGGTAGGACAGTATCTACCCATTTCCCTGAAGAGTTGGTGAGCTTATTCTGTATATGCTTTTGTGCTTTTAAGTAGTAAATGCAGAGATGGAAACACGGGATTCATGTAGAAAAGAGTGGAGATGAGGGATTTAGTTTAAAAGCTGTCACCAATAACAAGTAAGTAGTGAAGATATGTGCTTACACAAAAGGAGAGGAATGGTAAGCAGGGGAAAAATATCCTCATCTTTTTGCTTCTCTCTTTCTAGTTTGCATATCATACAGTAGTTAGAAATTAAATTGAAATATAGCCTGTGGTATAGTATGATCAGTTGGAAAAGTGAGACCACTAGAGACTTCAGTTGATCACACAATAACAGATGGGATAATAAAACCTGGGACAATAAGGAATATTTGCCGAACAAATGAAAGATCAACTTCCCTGCTGTTGCAGAAGCAAGAAAATAGGCAAGTGTTAAAGAACAATCTAAAAGGCAAATTGATGAGTGAAAGAACATATGGCAAAGATGGAAACTGTTAAATACACACAGAGGAAAATGTATGTTTTTAAATAGTCTTTACAGCACGGCTGTTTCTAGCCTTTGCATGGTTTGGGTTTGTTTTTTTGGGTTTTTTTTTTTTGCTACTATTTATGAAGAAATAATTCCTTGGATCTCTGCAGTACAAAGCGTGAAGGGGCTGGGTACCAAATATAGATTCAGCAAAAGTTTAAAGAAAAGCACAGTAGGCGGAGGAAAGAGAAAAGGAGGTTTTATCGCAGGTGATGTGAACAAAAATGCTACCAAGACTTTTTTTTCCCAAATATATAATTATAAGTGTTTAGAAAGTGAATGCAATTAGAAATGGGATAGGAATCAGCTCTGTCTAGGCTCTGACACTGTACTTTTCAGTGCAGTACCTGAAGAGCAACATCCAGTGTATCCCATACTCCATTCTGCTTGAAAAAGAAGAAACACAATAAACATGGGAAGCATTAATAAACTACTGAAATACTGGAATACTTAAGGAAGAAGTTTTTTACTGAGAGGGTGGTGAGGCACTGGAACAGACTGCCCAAAGAAGTGGCAAATGCTCCATCCCTGGCAATGTTCAAGGCCAGGGGGGACAGAGCCTTGGGTGACATGATCTAGGGTAAGGCGTTCCTCCCTGCCCATGGCAGGGGGTTGGAACTAGATGATCTTAAGGTCCTTTCCAACCCAAACCGTTCTATGATTCTATGAATCTCTTGCAACTATTCAGAGTCTGTTGGCAGTCTGCTGCAGGGCTGGAGGAGCCCAACAGGTGATATACAGTGCCTGTGCAGAGGTTCAGCCTATAAGGACAGCCAGACCTTGCTTGCTCTCTGGGGACCATACAGGACCTCATACGTCCAGCACCTCAGCAGCCCCAAATGGTCTGCAGACCATTCTGGTGAGGCAGATAGAGAAGGAGAGGTACCCAGATCAGTGCTCATACCATCCCAAGCTCAGTGTGTTCAGAGCAGCATAGATGTGGCCAGTGGTCCTCACCCAGCAGTGGCAACTCCAGGGCCCATCTCTAAGAAGTCCATCACAGACTCAGCACCGAGCAGCCCAGCTCCTAACGTGGGCAGGAAGGCTGCCTTTAAGCAGCCCTCTGGCTGTTTAAAAACAGTGCTGGAGCTGCAGATTTCAGTGAAAACACCAGGCCTTGTCGTTCTTTCAGTCTGTGCCCAGCTCTTAGCTAGGGAGGTCCCTTAGAGTTCACTGGGACAGTCCTGTATTTAAAAGAAACACCTGCCAGCTATCTGACAAGTGCAGGGTGACAGAGGGTGACAGGGCTGTGACTCACTGCCACTCATGTAGTGGGATAAGCAGCAGAGATGTATAAACCCTCCCTGAGCCCCATAGATGGATCTAGCCTTGTGCAATACATCGCAAGATCAAAAGCACAGTTGAATAGAACTGATGTAAAAATCCTGGATTTAGAAGTAACATCTTTTTTTTTCTTTATTTCTATGTTTTTCTAAATGAGTCATTATTTCTCTTTATGCTGCATTTCCTCTTTCTTATGGTAGTATGAAAAAGACAAATATAAGAAAATGAAATCGAGAAGTCTCTACCTATCCCTACCTACAGCCCCATTTGAATTCACCATAGTAAATCTTGTCATTCATGGCAATATGAGACTGACAACATGGAGAGAACAGTAACACTGATGCTTATCATCTGGGCTACACTGCAGAGCAGTGTGAGCTGTATCCTCAGCAAAGCTATTTCTGGGTTATGACTCATGCAGAGCCCTGTTTTTCTGCTCCTCTTCCACCTACTCTGACAAACAAGACAGTTACAGGTAAATAAATAATTAAAAAGCTATTATTATCAACCAGAATTCAGTAAAGACATTAAATATACTGTTGTACCTCCTGCGTGCAGTACATCTGGATCCTGAACTCAGCATCACACTTGTGCAATGACTCGTGCCTTGTCCTCTCCCACTCAGAAGCCTCAGTTGAAGCTCTCCTGTTTCAGGCCTCGTTCTCATTTTCAATTGTTTACCTATAGCAGCAGGCCAGTGTAAAAGGGAGATTTCTGAGGACTCTACAGCCAGGGAAGAGTAGGTGGAGAGGTTGAGAGGAAGAGATGAAAAGGCCAGAGGATTCAAGCCATAGGGTAATGCAGAAACAAGTCTGGCAGTAGGTGAGAGCTTGCTGACAGCAGCTCTATTACCCTGTTTAAGATCTTTCAAATGATATAGATAGGATTTGGGGGTTGGGGTTGTAAGGGATTCACTTTTCCCTTTTTTAAGGATGGGTATGTCTGTGTGTCTCAGCACAGTTAAAGATAACCAGATGGAAGTTACAAGAGTGATTTAGTGTTTATCTGAGGTTGGTGGAGAGTCCTCTTCATCCTACCCACAGTAGCAAAGTTGAGCCTGCAGGGATTTCAGAAGGTGCACTCATGGGCCCAGCCATCTTGTACCACCCAGTTAACTTTGGCAAAGAGAATTAACATAGGAAGCATCCACACATCTGAATGGGAGAGGATATGTGCTCTATGGGCCTGCTTTATCTACACTGTGTTTCATCTTTTTGCTGGCTTAACAAGGGGGCAAAACCTTGACATAATCCTAAACTCTTGACTACCAGAAAGCAGGGATTGCCTTTATCAGGCTTACCTGAAAGAAAAAAAAAAAAAGACCTCAGTGTCTGTTTCAGATTTCAACCGGAATTTAAATGGTAATAACACAAG
The DNA here is from genome assembly GCA_039720435.1 of Amazona ochrocephala. NCBI lineage: Eukaryota > Metazoa > Chordata > Aves > Psittaciformes > Psittacidae > Amazona > Amazona ochrocephala. The sequence goes on from CM077878.1 coordinate 77,966,080, forward strand.
TGTTCATGTATGGCACATTAGGATCCAATCAGGATGCATAGCCAAGGGACTTAACCTTCTATGAAGATACCTTTATTGGGAGACCATTAAAAAGCTGCTATAAATTCATTCGTTTGGTTGAACTGGTATAATCACCTCAAAATACAGCAACAGCTTTCCAGTTTCTTGAGTGTTAAGGCTTTTGGGCTCATCTTTCTGAAACACTTAGCAGTTTCCTCTCCCTCTCCTCCAGTCATTTTATTTTTGGGGGGGTGTGAGTGGGATATTTTTCAGTGTGCTAATACTGTGACAGTGAAGCTCTTCCCTCAGGCTGGTTTTATTTTGTGGACATCTGAAACATTTGGGATCAGATTGCATACTGGCAAGTAGGACAATGGCATTGCCGTAATGAGCTGGAGGCTAATTTATAGGCTTTGCAGATGTGAATGCATTAGCATGCAAATCATGAGCAGCCCCTGCCTATAAATAAAAGAACTTACCTTGCCAAGAGATGGCTGTCCCAAAAATATAATGGGTATTGTAAATTATAGGCAGATGTTAGATTTCAGCTCCCTTTGTATTCCTGTTTGCGCTTCTCTAAGGGAGCATTTAAAGGTAAAATATATAATCCAGTGCATGGCACAGGCAGTTATAATCTTTGCTGTCCAGTGCTATTATTACCTTTTGCCAACTGCCACTCCTTCATTTGTTAGAAAAAGAGCTATTCAGACTTGTCGGCAACTTTGAATAATGTTACTACATGGTAGCACTCTGAAAAGGAGGGATGAATTGTGGTAAATGCACTTAACTCTGGCTCAGGAGAAGTTTTGTGTTCAGAGCTCTTCCTCACACATAGCTCTTCCCCAAACTTGTGTGTGGCCTTGTGTAAATCATTTAAGCAGTCCATGCCATCATTTCTTTACCTAAGAAATAAGCAAAATTAAAGTTTGTTTTGCCTTTTTAGATAGTGTTTTGGAGTAAAGCGTGTCTTTGCTGTCTACCAGTAGAAAGTTAAAAAGTGCACACTCCTGGAAGCAGAAATAACAACAGAAATAGCTTCTGAAGTTAGAACTTCAGAAGATATTTAGGAATTACCTCAAAATCCTATAGAAGCAAAAACCTAAGTTGTTTTTATTTTTGGAATTCAATGAAAAGGACTTCATGAGACTGTACTTACTGATGTCATTGGCTTTATCAAGCCATGAAAACATGCAGTGCTGATGTCTCTATAACTTTGCCAACTTTCTGCCACTCCCTACTTCCCCAAAACACTTTTTAATGGCATAAAGCAGAAGCAGCAAAACTGAGTACTTCCTACAAGTTTCATCAAAGTACATTGCCTTGTGGAGGGCAGAATCCCAGAGTACCACCTTCCTCCCCTAGAAGAGAAGCTCTACAGGGAGCCCAGAATCTCAGAACTGTTAACTTTTGCTGCTCATAGAGCTAATTGTTTCTTCCTAAAGTCTTTTTTTGGGGGTGTTGTTTATTTTTTTTTGAGGTTCATTCCAGTGGAAGAAAAATCCTCCTGAAAGTGAAGCGGGCCTGTTGGAGAGAAGGCTCACTTACAGCTTTGCTTATTTTATGGACATGTTACATCAACTAAGCCTTTGCCATCTGCTCTGCCCCGGATTATAAATGGAAAAAAAAATAACCCAACCCAACAAAGAGAACAAATCACAAGAGCATTGAGGAGATAAAAGTGATTTAACTGCCTGTATATGTTCTGCCAATAATGCTTGCACCGAAGATGTTCATTCTCATGATTCAGACACAAATCACAAGGAAAACAGAAAATTTCCTGCTGAGCTGGAGTTTTCTTGAAGCAAACCTTACTCCACAAGAGCGTTCAACTGTACTTATATGAAATTACATGAGCTTTATGTAAAGACTGTCTTTAAATATTTTTTATGTTGTCTGCAGCTCAGGCAGTAAGGCACAATGTTAAGGGGTAATGCCTATGGTGGAGGAATGTGTGAGGCAATAAATGGCTTTTGTAGGTAACTGAACACCGCAGCAAGCCTGTGAGATATCTGAGAAGCGCAGAAGGCATTCATTGAAAATATGTCCCAGTGCCATGTTCAACAAGCAGGAAGTTAAACAAACATGAATGTGAAGATTGTGGTTTTCTGGCCATGTGAGAATTTGGGAAACCTATGCAGCTAGTTTGCTAGAGAATAATCATCAGAAAACACTGTGGTGAGTAGATTAATGGGGCAAAATATTAGGACTGGGGAAAAAATTGATGAGATTCGGCATACACAGGTGTCAATAAAGATACTTCATCCATGGGAATAATGTGGTAAATTCTTGTATCAACATGCAGCTCGTTATATAGTATTCTTGCTGCATTGTTAAGCATAAAGACAAAAGACATGAATCATCCGTACAATATATCGTAAGTCATAAATAATATTGTAATGCCCATTTAACGGTTTTCCCTTAAGAAATGAAATTATAATCTAATGTGTTGCATTCATATGTGGAACCGGATTAATTGTGAGCATAATGGGGAAAGATCATTAATGAAAAGATTAACAAGCAGTATATCTAGTGCTTGAATTTCTCCTTAATTAAGTTAATAAAATTTAATTAGCATCCAGACGTTTGATTTTCTCTTCAGATTATGAAACTAGAGACTCTAAATTGTGGTGTGTATATATATATATGCTTCAGTATAAACAAAAATAGGCCTATCTCTTCTGTTGGTATAAATCTTCTGGACTATCTTCTGTAACATTGAAGGACCTGTATCAGCTCAGTCTTGCAAACACCTCAGTGGCTAACCTCCATTTGCAGCAACAGCCTTTGGGAATGATGGCAGAGAATACAGGAATTGCTGCTGCCCTCTTCAGAGGGTACAGTTCGCGTACATACACTGAAGGATCCAGCAATGGCATAAAATAGGGGGGGTATGTAAAATTGTTTTATTGGGAAGGATTGTGGTAGCTACAGGACTTGCTTCCACTTCTGAAGGGAAATGCTGTAACAGTGATTGACCCCTGCTGCAAGCAGGTGTGTCTTCATTCAGTGGGCAGTAACAGTAAATTAGTTTACAACATTATGCACAAGGCTGACTGGAAACAAATGGAGTGTCAGAGCTTAATTAAAAAAAAAAAAAAATGAATTTACTTACATTTAATCTACTTTCTACTTATACATCCTTAGGCAACATGACTAAACCTTCTTATTCTAGTATCTACATTGCTATTTGATGATAAGTCAATGATGCTCTATTCTTCTGCACCATAAAGATCAGCCTGCTCTTGACATGAGCAACTATTGGACTAATTTGTTCCCAAAGGAAGACATTATTCAAGTTAGACTCTTGGTATTTAAGAAGATAATGTTTTGAACTTTCACACAGATGAAAAAAAGCACAAAAAAATAAAAAATAACAATATTCTAATTTCTGATTACATATGACTGCCTGAAATATTGTATCTGTGTATATGTCATTTATAAAGTTGGCTGCCATTACAGATGGGACTACCTTAAGGTTACCTGGCAACTGCCATGGTGCAATCTCATTTTCACTCACTTGGCCAAATACTAACTGAGGCTGAAATCTTCCATCTGGACAGGAGCAGGGGTGATTGCTTTGCATTTCCATCAGATTAGTTTCACTATTTCTAGAGAAGAGAGAGAAGATGTTTTGCCAATGTTAATACAATCTGATAACCTTTCTTTGAGAAGATGTACTGTCCTTGTTGGTTGTCATGAAGAATTACAACAAAATGTGAGTGGCTTATCTATCAGCATTATGCATTTTGCTACACTGTTGATAACTTGTCCAAATCAGCCTACACATGTTCATTAAGGTCAGTAGCTTTTATCAGCTAAAATCTGGGAAGAGTGTTTTTATAGTTATGTGCTAGTACTCTACACTGTAAGGGACTAAACACAAACTTTTCTATATTTGTAAACCTCCACACCTGTCATTAGCATGTGGCACAGGAGCTGAGAGCAAGCAGACTGGCTCATCTTGCACCCTAATGGCATCCGTGTAACTAAGCAGCGCCCAACCCAGATATTAACTGGTTACTTATGTCCTAAACAGAGAGTACTGCAGTAATGCATAGCACAATACAAGTTATTCTATCTTAATTCTAGTCTCAATTCAGACTAGAAATGTCTCACACCCAGGAATATGTCATCTAACTCTACAGATCTACAAAGGATACATTTCATTCTATTTAAAGAAAAAAATGCAGACAGAAAGATTGACTGAGGTTAGACCTCAGATTAGCCCCTATCTTTTCTACCAATGAGACCTGAAATCAGACACTTCTTCTGGTTGCAACTGTGGCAATAAAACATGAGGGAAAAGAGTTGCATAGGTCCAGTCATGTACTGCTGAAATCAGTGAGGCTTATGGTCGTATGGAAAGCAAGACTGCTGCTAGACATGTTTAAGATCAAGCCAATGAAATATATTCACACTGTATCCCTATAAATAGTCATTGTTCTTTAAAGGACTGGAATTCTAATAATCTCCCAAACATTTTGATCTTTTTTTCTTTCTTCTTATCCTATAGTACATTGCAGATAGTGAGGAACGAAGTCTGACTACTAGAAACCAGACGAATCTGTAGCTGTGGATATTTGATCACTTTCACCCCAAGGTTTTTCATTTACAGACTGAGTACATGTGATCTGGAAGCTACTGAAATCCAAACACAGAACTCTGCAATGCCATCCTTTATAATCCCTTTTCGAAATACATGTTGGGGAATACTGTGTCTTTCTGCTAAATTTTCCATTTAATGTAAAAACAATTTCCAAAAAATCCTTAAAAGAGATACATGTGGATAAGGGTGCTCTCCTGGAAGTTTACAAATCTGTTTGCTCTGTGACTATTGCTGTAATAACAGCTTTTGCGTGGTTCAATATCCACTTAGAGTAGGATTTTCAGATCATGAGTTGGAGGCAATTACTGTCTGTCTACTCTTAGAAAACTGGAAAATGAATGCTATATTCCCTCTAATTATATCTTCAGAAAGTGTATGCCAATAACAACCTGAGCATCAATTTCACATTGATTAATACTAGTAGCGAAATATAAAAGGGCATCACTCACTGTGCAGGTTCATCGGTCAGTTTGTAGCAAACTGCTCTCTTGAAGAACATTCCAAGAAAGCCTTCAAGCATGTACCACAGGTGTACTTACAGGTTGACTTTACTGTTAATTGGCAGTGTCAAATTCAGGACCTCAGTCGGCCCTGTGCCCAGTCAGATAGCAGAGAGAGATGTGTAAGTAATTGATAGCCTTCTAATTCATGTTGGAAGCATTGACCATACTCTACCTTTGAGTAGTGTCTGCAGGGACAAGAGCATATGGGGAATAATAGCTCTTTACACCCTTTGGAAGAGTTTTAGGAGTCCAGGACTGTGTTCTGGAGCTAACTTCCTCTGAATTCAGGACATTTTATATTTTAAGTTTTCTAAGTTGGTCTTGAAAGTTGGCAAAATAAGCACCATTGACTAACAAAGCCAAACTACATAGAGAGTTTGGAGGCATCATGAAGAGGAAAAGGGAGAAATTTTCTTATGATTTGTCTTTCTATGTGACTATTATATGAATGCACAAGAAGGCGTCTCTGGCTCCAATTTTGCCACTATTTCACTGCAAAGCTGGCAACATTCCCCTGAAACCAGGGAATTCGTTTCAGATTGATCTACCTGTGGCAGAACAGAATCTGAAAATCAACACTACTAAATAAACTTTCATTTAACCTTTCCCTTTGTGCTGCTCTTTAGTTTGCACTATACTTTGAAAATTTTGGGATCTGTCACAGAGGAGCCATACATTAAAATTTGAAATAGTGGCATAAGAAATTATTTCTGTATTTTAAAAAGAGCATACGAGGTTGAAATCCTAGCGAAGTTCAGCTTTAATAGGAGTATTTCTAGTACTTCAACACATTTATTTACATGCTTGACACCCAACAGGGTATGCAAATCACAGTCCATTTCCTGGCCAGAAGAGATATATTTAGTTAAGTCTTGCTGACCTTTCTTCACTTTGCATCATAAGCATCTAACAGCTGTAAATGCCATGATGTCTTTGTTTCCTCATAGTGAGAGACATCTTTCTCTTAGTCAATGGCCACAACATTCCAAAGCAGTTTATGGACCCAAATACGTATAATGCATTTGTAACTTTGAGTAACCTATATTTCGTACAGTTACATGACAAGTTATCAGTTCGGTCTCTTTCTAGACACAGCTTCAGAGCATTAGGTTTTGCTTATTTTGCATACTCCAAATATATAATACATTGGCCAGATGGTACAATTCTGACTCTTATATTCAGCCCTTGACTGTACTGCTGTACTTTTAAGATCTCTTTCCATAAATTAAGACTATGGGGATTTCCTGGATTATGGAGAGAAAAGTGAGACACAAGGAGTCCTCTGAAGTTTTGCTTTCTGGCCAACTTGTACGTCTTGTGATATTAGGCTTACCTCCACCGTTACTTGTAATTTCATTTCTCCTTGAAGCCTTGTCAGTAGAGTCTGATGGAAGAAAACCAGCTTTTATAGCTCAAATCTTCAAGCTGCCTTTTCCTGTGTATTCACTCTTCTTCCCAAACTCTTGTATTTCAGAGCAGAACTGGAATTGGTACAGACAAGGGCAATCTGTATGACCAAAGATCATATAGGAAGAAAAATTAAATTGAATAGTGCAGTGTATACTGAAATACAAACACTTGAGTGAAGACAATCTCATGCATAAGGAATCATGAATGGTGGGAAGAAAACAGGGAATGCTTATGCAGTGTTTCTCATAGTACAAAAGGTAAGTAGCAAAAAGAAGCTAAAACTATAAAAAAGTTAGTTTAGTTTAGTTTAGTTTAGTTTAGTTTAGTTTAGTTTAGTTTAGTTTAGTTTAGTGTGCAACTCAGCTATGGAACTTGCTGCCACAGTATGGTTGTAAAGGCAAAAATATTAAAAGATTCAAAAAGAATTAGATACAATCACAGAAGAAAAATCTGTCAGGTATTACTGAATACATCAAGACAAAGTCACTATCCCAGGAAATACCTAGTCTGCAAACTAATAGAAGCTGTGAGAGTTTACTACAGGAAGGGGCACTGCACTCTTTCTACCCCTGGTTTAAGAAGCCCCAAATAACGTTTGTTAGAATCATAGAATCATAGAATAGTCAGGGTTGGAAAGGACCTTAAGATCATTGAGTTCCAACCCCCCTGCCATGGGCAGGGACACCTCCCACTAAACCATGCCATCCAAGGCTATGTCCAACCCCACCTTGAACGCCGCCAGGGATGAAGCATTCACAACTTCCCTGGGCAACCCATTCCAGGGCCTCACCACCCTTACAGTAAAGAATTTCTTCCTCATATCCAACCTAAACTTCCCCTGTTTAAGTTTAAACCCATTACCCCTTGTCCTCTCACCACAGTCCCTAATGAAGAGTCCCTCCCCAGCATCCCTATAGGCCCCCTTCAGCTATTGGAAGGCTGCTATGAGGTCTCCACGCAGCTTTCTCTTCTCCAGGCTGAACAGCCCCAATTTTCTCATCCTATCTTCATACAGGAGGTGCTCCAGTCCCCTGATCATCCTCGTGGCCCTCCTCTGGACTTGTTCTAACAGTTCCATGTCCTTTTTATGTTGAGGACACCAAGAAATAAGCTACTGGGTAAAAAGGACCTTGATCTGACATTCTGCATTCCCATTACCCTCTTCAATTGCCTTTGCAATTCTGCAGAGAGCTGAGAAGGTTATGGTAGATTCAAGATTGTGAAGGGAATTTTTGCTTTTCATCTGTCTGCAGAAAGTATGTCTAAGCAAGGCCAGAATCTTGTTTCTTACTTCTATCCTGACATGAATCTCAAGACTTCACTTTTGCTTCAACTGTTCTTTACAGAATGAACGACATAAGGTTATGTTGAACAGACAGTGCTGCATATATTCTAACTTTATTCACAGTTCCCACTGCAGAGGGTTTTTCTCCCTAACTCTGTAAACCCTGCATGGAGCAGCACCTGTCATCATTGTGCTTTGTAGTGCTTTGCCTTTATTCAGCAAAGTCATGCCATGGAGGGTGCAGAAAGCAGCACCTGCTCAGGAATGACTTCACTGAGCACTCAGCCTCTGGTAACTCCCTGTGTAATCAGGCAGACAATGACAGATGCCACCCTATCATCAGTGATGTAGTTACAGTCTAGACAACCAAACCTGAAAACAAAACGAAACAAGGGTCTTCCTTGTCTGAGTCTTGGTGCCCTCTGGGAGAGGGAAGGAAGGGTACTTTCCTCTGCTATCCGGTGTCGCAAGGGTGCTGGTGAGTTCATGTTCCAGCTACAGTCCCTCCATTTCTTTTGAGCAAGTTGTCCTACACAAGAGGAGTTGCAAATACAGAGCTTCCTGAGGAAAACTGAGCCCAACCATCTTTTGCAAGTCTGGTTAGTCCAGTCATGTGGGTGTTTCTGGGAAAAAAGTGATTCTGAAAACTCTGGCTAGACACCATTTTTGAACCATGGAACTAGGTGGGTTTCCTGTTATCAGAGGGTATTGTTTAGTATTTTGCAATTGAACTCGAAATTCTCAGGGACACAGCCAGCATCTCTTCGGTTCACACTGTCCAGTGTCTGCAGTGTACAAGCATATTGTTGAAATGGCCAAAGCACAGGTAATACATGAGTGATAATGAATAATAGCAAATATATATGATTATTTCACAGCCTAACATACCTTTGTCTCATACTTTTCCACTGTAGATTTGGTTCTTTTTTAGGATATCAAAGACTAGAGTGACAGGGCAGGTGTGTGCATGGGCAATGTGGCTGTATGCTATGAGAAGAGATTTAAACCAGCAGCACATTGCCTTCCTTGGCTACTGGGAAAAGCCATAGTAGCATGGAGATCTCTGAAGGCAAGCATATGCTGCTCCTTACATCTGCCTACTAGCCTAGACAGAAAATTGTACTAATACAACTTTATTACTCTGGGTATCTTGAGTAGCTTGGCTTTGCTTACAGCTTCTTGGCTGTGTTCAGAGCTGTGGATATATCCTGGGATATAATCTGCATTCACACAATGCAAAAAGATCAGTAGCACTGCCAAGTGAGAGTCACAAAAGCATACTGTGTATCTGCTGCTGCATCTTACTGATGTATCACCTGCAGATACCAAATCTGCATAGGATCTTACTGACTTCCAGTTGGACAAGGCTTGAGCTGTGCAGGGGATAATCAGAGCTGAGTCCTAGCTTCAGGCTTCTGGCTTTCAGCAGACAGGACATGACAAGGAGTTGCCTTTTTATAGCAGAAGATAGGAGGCTTCTTTGCTGTCATTCCTGCTCTCTACCTGGACTTCAGATCTTGTGACATTTGAGGCCACTTGCTTCGAAGGGGAGCCCAAAGCAATGGTTAAATGTAACCTCCCTAAGCTAAGAGCATTCAGTGACTGACTTCCAGCAAGACATGGTTATTGTGTATTTATGTGCTTAACCTAGACAACAGAGACAAGGGTTGGTGGACTCTTATTCATTCGGAGATGGAGGGCCTTGCATGAAAAGTATAAGCAAGCTGTCTCATGGTACTCTTGACATACAGTTGCTTGGGAAGATTCATCGTGGCTTACTTGGTTCTCCATCTGCATAAGCATATAAGCAGACCTTAAGACACTCTAGAAAGCCTTAATATGGCCTTTTTTCTCTTGTTCTGCTGACATAATTACTGGGGAAAAGTGTTTATCAGTACAGATCCATTTTGCTTGATGGCATTGGACAGTGAGTGAAACACAAATAAATGCAAATCTTGTTTTTTATTATTTATTATGACATCAGCATCTGTGAAAATACTGTAGCTCTGGTGACAAATTCAGCAGCAAAGGGCTTCCTGTAAAGGCCACCGAGAAATTAACTACATAGTTGATGATGTATAGAGCTAGAAAATAATCTAAAATGAAAATTTATTTTCCATCAATGGCTTCCTGAAAATGAGCAATTAATTATTTACTATTAATAGATACATAGTTATCTTTTACTGTTCCACAGGTTCAAATGGTCTCTGGTACATAGTTTCTACATTAAAAATACCTCAAAGGCCACCACAGTTGGTTTTCTTGTTTCCCACTGTGGAATAATTAGGAAATATGGAATAATTAGAAAGTATGGGATAATTAGAATCATAGAATAGAATCATAGAATAGTTAGGGTTGGAAAGGACCTCAAGATCATCGAGTCCCAACCCCCCTGCCATGGGCAGGGACACCTCCCACTAAACCATGCCATCCAAGGCTATGTCCAACCCCACCTTGAACGCCGCCAGGGATGAAGCATTCACAACTTCCTTGGGCAACCCATTCCAGGGCCTCACCACCCTTACAGTAAAGAATTTCTTCCTCATATCCAATCTAAACTTCCCCTGTTTAAGTTTAAACCCATTACCCCTTGCCCTCTCACCACAGTCCCTAATGAAGAGTCCCTCCCCAGCATCCCTATAGGCCCCCTTCAGCTATTGGAAGGCTGCTATGAGGTCTCCACGCAGCCTTCTCTTCTCCAAGCTGAACAGCCCCAACTTTCTCAGTCTATCTTCATACGGGAGGTGCTCCAGTCCCCTGATCATCCTCGTGGCCCTTCTCTGGACTTGTTCTAACAGTTCCATGTCCTTTTTATGTTGAGGACACCAGAACTGCACACAATACTCCAAGTGAGGTCTCACAAGAGCAGAGTAAAGGGGCAGGAGCACCTCCGTCGTCCTGCTGGTCACTCTCCTTTTGATGCAGCCCAGGATACGGTTGGCTTTCTGGGCTGCAAGCGCACACTGCCAGCTCATGTTCATTTTTTCATCAACCAACACCCCCAAGTCCTTCTCCACAGGGCTGCTCTGAATCTCCTCCCCGCCCAACCTGTAGCTGTGCCTGGCATTGCTCCCACCCAGATGTAGGACCTTGCACTTGGCATGGTTAAACTTCATCAGGTTGGCATCAGCCCACCTCACAAGCGTGTCAAGGTCCCTCTGGATGACATTCCTTCCCCCCAGCGTTATCAACCGAACCACACAGCTTGGTGTCATCGGCAAACTTGCTGAGGGAGCACTCAATCCCACTGTCCATATCACTCACAAAGATGTTGAACAAGACCGGTCCCAACACCGATCCCTGGGGGACACCACTCATTACTGGTCCCCAGCTGGATATTGAGCCACTGAGCACTACTCTTTGCGTGCGGCCATCCAGCCAGTTCTTTATCCACCGAGTGGTCCACCTATCAAATTGATGTCTCTCCAACTTAGAGAGAAGGATGTCATGTGAGACAATGTCAAAGGCTTTACACAAGTCCAGGTAGATGACATCAACTGCTCTGCCCCTGTCGAATTAACTTATATTTGAATGCAGCATTGTCCACACACAAGGGAAAAACAGACTTTCAAGGCCTCTCAGGGCAAGATGCAGCCACACCTGGTATGCCAGAAATGTGCACTCCACAGCGGTTCCTGTGGCAACACAGACGGAGGGTAGAGCGAGGTGGAGATCTCACAGTTACGCTTTATTCTAACTTCAGCAAAAAGATGGGAACTAGGTGGTGCAAGAAACTGATAAGCTGCATACTTGCTACCCTGAGCCAGCAGCCTGTCATCTTTTGACAGAATGCCGTCCTCAGTGTGAACTTTGCTTCATTATAATGTCATTATAATGCATTTACATGCTAAAATACACACCCATCTCCAATGCGACCCCCCTCCAAAATGAGACCACCCCTCTCTGAGCATGCGCTCTGAATTTTTGGTGTCATATACCTTTAAAACGAAGCGAGAGAGAGTTGCACCAATAATAATAAAGATTTGTAGGACTAGAGTCACTCAAGCTCCACCTCGAAGGTGAAAATAATATAAAATGACCCAAGAGAGAGGGGGATATTTGGGGAAGATACCATCATGGAAGATAACATCAACAAACTCCTGGGACCGGTCAACAGGCTGGACCTCTCTTCCCCCCCCATAGGGATGCCTGTGGGTAAGACTTGCACTGTATTCAGTGCTTCCCTGGGAAAACTTAGAATCTCTATAGAGTTACTTTTACTGTCACCTTTATATTTTAGAGCCAGGCTGTGTTAACTTTATCGAGCGCTTGTATTCATGTAACCTTTATTTGCATGTGCTTTGCAGACAGTATTTATCACTGGCAATCCATAAGAACCTGTACCTGTTGCATCAATAAATCAATAAACTGTACTGTAACACAATTGAAGTGGCAGTGTGGGGCATTATCAGTGAATCTGGATCAATATGTGCCCGGACTGATAGTTGCAGCTGATTGTACACTACCAGTGAATCCGGATCAGATGTGCCCAGACTGATAATTATATATTGGAGCCGTTCCTGTGGTGTATTATCAGTGAATCCGGAATCAATACGTGCACGGACTGATAGTTGCAGCTGATTGTACACTACCAGTGAATCCGGATCAGACGTGCCCAGACTGATACTTATATATTGGAGCCGTTCCTGTGGTGCATTATCAGTGAATCCGGAATCAATACGCGCACGGACTAATAGTTGCAGCTGATTGTACACTACCAGTGAATCCGGATCAGACGTGCCCAGACTGATACTTATATATTGGAGCCGTTCCTGTGGTGTATTATCAGTGAATCCGGAATCAATACGCGCACGGACTGATAGTTGCAGCTGATTGTACACTACCAGTGAATCCGGATCAGACGTGCCCAGACTGATACTTATATATTGGAGCCGTTCCTGTGGTGCATTATCAGTGAATCCGGAATCAATACGCGCCCAGACTGATAGTTATAGCTGATTACGTACTATCAGTGAATCGGATCAGACGTGCCCGAACTGATAGTTGCATAGTGAAGCCACTCCTGGCCTCTCTAAGCAAGGGGTTCATTCCCCCCCCCCTTTTTTAACGCAACACCCACCCCATCCCCCCCCCCCCCAAAAAAAAGACTCGAAAAGACAGAAACTGCCTTCTGTGCTCAATTTCCACTAAGCACATCGTCCACTAAGCACATAGGTGGGGAACAATCCATCATCACTTCAACTGGAGCCTTAACTTATAGAGTCACAGTTCACTGATAATCCTGGCCATCAGCTATTACCAGTTTTTTTGCTCCAGGAAGGTGGCAGTGCATGGTCATAGATAAAAAACCTTGGGAAACTACTTCCAGTTTCTTAAAGGCTGGTTTATGCCCTAGAATCCGAAGCTTAATGGTCTTCCTGTTATTTCTGTCAGAGTTTTGTTTCGCTTTTTGGTCTGTTTTTTTGTTTCTGTGGTTTGTTTTGGGTTTGGTTTGTTTTTTTGTTGTTTTTTTTTTTTTTTTTTTAGTTGGTTGGTTTGTTGTTTTTCTTTTTTTTTTTTAATAAAAATCCTTATTATTGTAGTTCTAGGCATTCCCTATCCACGTTCAGACCTTTCTGGCATCGTGACCAGCAGGTCGAGAGAGGTGATCCTGCCCCTCTACTCTGCTCCCATGAGACCTCACTTGGAGTATTGTGTGCAGCCCTGGTGTCCTCAACATAAAAAGGACATGGAACTGTTAGAACAAGTCCAAAAGAGGGCCACAAGGATGATCAGGGGACTGGAGCACCTCCCGTATGAAGACAGGCTGAGAAAGTTGGGGCTGTTCAGCCTGGAGAAGAGAAGGCTGCGTGGAGGCCTCATAGCAGCCTTCTAGTACCTGAAGGGGGGCTGTAGGGATACTGGGGAGGGACTCTTCATTAGGGACTGTAGTGATAGGACAAGGGGTAACGGGTTCAAAACTTAAACAGGGGAAGTTTAGATTGGATATGAGGAAGAAATTCTTTACTGTGAGGGTGGTGAGGCACTGGAATGGGCTGCCCAGGGAAGTTGTGAATGTTCCATCGCTGGCAGTGTTCAAGGCTGGGTTGGACCAGAGCCTTGGGTGGCATGGTTTAGTGGGAGGTGTCCCTGCCCATGGCAGGGGGGTTGGAACTCGATGATCTTAAGGTCCTTTCCAACCCTGACTATTCTATGATTCTATGATTCTAAATCCTTTTCTTCAGACACAAGTTTTACACTCCAATCTTAAAATGCAACAAAGGATTATTCATTCATAATACTTCCAAACACAAGCAGGATCAGCCCTTGTAAGTATTTGGATAAGGGAGAGCCTTTGAAAGCCCAGTATCCTATGGGAAATGCTAAGGCTGATTCACCAGGTGCCAATATTCTGCCTGGTAATTCACAATTGGTACTCTTCCAATTAGCAGTAGGAAACATAACCTCTAGTGCTGCCAGCTGCTACCTGGGCTGCCTTTCTTATCTATAATCTTTTTATATTTTTTCCTAGCCTGCTCTTGTATCTTTTAACAAAGATTCAGCATCAAGACAATGGCATTAAAACACTCGATTAACATTAACTGATGCAGTCACAAAAAGGGCAAGTAGCATATCCTAGAGATAGGCAGGGAAACAACAAACCGAAGAAGACAGTTTTGCTGGGTAGAAAGCATTCGGGGCGCGAAGAGGAAGCTCTAGTATAGCAGAGCGGCTGTTCTCTCTCCTGGGGGCTGGCTTGCTGCGGGAGCACAAGAGTGTGCGTTGTTTTCAAGGCACAGGCAAGTAGGTTGAGTCATGACCCTCTGCACCTGCCATATGAGGAAAAAGGCATAGGTCCTGCACGGCTCACAGCCATATATTTGATCCACTGATTTCAAGGGATGACCAGCGCCTGCACACATGCTAGGGTGCAAGCCTGCCTCCCCGTGTGGGACGCTGCGGGACAGAGGGGCTGCCCTGCGGCAGCGCTGCACGGAGGGCAGCGCAGGCTGGCGGGGCTGGGAAACGAGACCCTACCCCTACAGGGCCCTGCCGCGCTGAGCAGCGGGGCGGTGGGGAGGCCGGACAGGCCAGGGGCCGGTTCTCGCCTCAGTCCTGCAAAGCGCACAAGGCGTCTCCCGACCCCGCGACTGCAGCGGCTGGAGCTGCCGAGCGTACACCGCAGGCAGACATCGAGCCCACCCCTCCTGCCTTCTGCGGGCAGGCAGGGGCTGCCATGGCAACCGGCCAGGCCGCATCCCGCCCGACCGCGCCGTGCTCCTCCCGTGGGGCGGCTGCCGCCGCAGGGTCCTGGTCCGGCGGCGCAGTCCCCCGCTCCTCTCCCCGGGCCTTCCACGGCCAGTGGCAACCTCCGCCGCCTCTCCTCCTGGCTCTGAGAGGGGTCTCCCCGCGCTCCCGGGGCAGGGGGAAGCCGCAGCCGCTGGGGTTTGTCCGCGGCGGGCAGGACCAGGCCCGGCCCCAGGCAGGCTGCGCCACCGGCGCCTGCCCCGGGTGGGAGAGGAGGAGGAGGAGGAGGAGGAGGAGGGACTCCGCAGCGGCAACAACTGACGTGTCCCCGCCATGGAGCTCGGCGTGATTCATCAGCGGCTGCGGGGCGGCAGCGGAGTGCCTCGCACCGTCCTCGTGTAGGCACAGCCGCTGCGGGGACAGCCCCAGCTTTGCTCTGCTTGTCCGCACCGCCCTCCTCCTCCTCGCCGCCTGCTCCTCTGCCCCTGCGGCGACGCGAGGATCCCGGGGGAAGCAAGATGGAAGAAATCCTGCGAAAGCTGCAGAAGGAGGCATCGGGCAGCAAGCACAGGGCCATCAAGGAGAGCTGCACCTGGGCTATCGGTAAGGGCCGGGCTCAGCCTGCCGCAGCCGGACTGCCCGCGGGGGAGCGGAGCGCGTCACGGCACGGCCTTGCCCGCAGCGGTGCGGGGCAGGAGCCTCCCACAGAGCGGTTTTGTAACGCCGGAGGCAGGGAGACCTCAACAAACTTGTTCCGCTCTGGCCGCCGAGCCTCCAGGGGGAGGCGGGGGTCCGGAGCGCCTCAAAACGCCCGGGAGCTCAGCACTGCTGGCAGGGGCTGTGGCACCTGCTGGCAGTCCCGGGGAGCGTCTGCGTCCTTCGCCACCTCACCTCTTGGGGCTGCTCCGTGGATCTTGCGAGGCTGATTCGGGTGTCAGTAGCTAATCAGTTTCTACCTGTTGGGGAGGGGGGTGTCAGTTCTCCGGAAGCCTCCCCCCACCAAGCTCCCGGCCGCGTTCCTCAATCATCGTAAAAACCCCTCCGGCACAGTTTTTTTTACTGCTGGTTTGCATTCTGGCATCTATTTCAAAAGCTGTATATATTTTTCTTTACTGGATTCCATGAGCTGTTTTATCCGTGTTTTATAATGGAAATGATGATCAATAAAATGAGTTCTTTTAAGGGTATGTGAGCTTAGATGCATTTCAGCGTCCACCCATTTCCAGAGATTGGCTGTGACTTGAAGTGCTTTTGATGCTAACTACCTGGACCACAAATCAGCATGACCCTTAACTTACATCAGCATAACTATAGCACTTAAAATTGCTTTGATTTTTTTGATTTTACATCCACACCTAGTGACAGCAATCTATGGTGGTTCATACCTGTTGCTGTCTCATTACTGGCCTTTCAGCTTGATGTGCTATGCTTCATTAACTCTGTGTTACCCTTGCGCAGCAGCCACGCTAATATCCTCTATAGTGTTCCAGTACTATGCTGCCAAAAAGCTGATATTCTTACTAATTTCCTCAGTCCTTTCACTAAGGAAAAGATAGTACTTGATGCCTTCTCACTGGACACCCAATGCTCTGGCAGATTCATGAAAAGCTTTGGCGACTTGGAGCAGCAGTGGCTGCTGTTCTGTAAGCTGGAGTAGGTATAAGCTTTAGGATCATTGGTTCAGAGATTGTAGTCAGATGTATTACTGTGGCTGAACTCATAAGTTTCTTTTAAAAGCCCTATTGTTCCCTTTGGTTATACAGAAACCTTGGATTCTCCTGATGCTATCAAGATACCTCCATATCAGCTAAGGTAAGGACATTTAATATTGAATCCTGTGGAGCTGCTGAGTATTTGTAAAACTGAAGTAAAAGTTGGAATTAGAAGTGAGGTACACAGAAGGAGGGGCTGAATCTATGTGATTTCTTTAGTTTGTAGATCTAGGCTGGTAGTAATAGATAATTTGCTGATGAGCCCTTGGCCTCTAGCCATGAATGAAATATAAGGAAACATGTTAAAATGGGCGCGAGTATGTATAATAGTGGCACTTAGTTAGAACGGAAGGCTGTCTTATGGTCTAAAGAGTTTTCCTTCTAAATTACAGGCTTCAGCATAAGTGATAATGTTTCTAAGTCTTCTCAGTATGTTTGTTTTCTTTTAAATCTAGGTAAGTTTTTGTTTACTGAAAATAAATATTCTAGAAACTGAAAGGTTATATCACCACATGAGTAGGACACTGAGTAGGAGCAAAACTAGTACACTTTCGATGTCTGCCCCTTGCTTTAGCCTGCTAGATTATCTTGAGTAGGCCTTCCTTCTTCCTGTCTCTGTTTGTACACCTATAAAATGGGGGAGGTGGTGCTGCCGTCATTTGTAGAGCTATTTAAGATTTCCTTTTGGAAATTCTGATTGCTATGGAGAAAGCAAATAGGCAAAATTATTTACTGTCCCTTCTGACAGAGCCGTTAGAAAGCATGAAAAGAAACTAGTATGAACAATGCTCAAAACAGGAGGACACTGTTTCACACAGCTTACAGTTAAGATGTGAAATGCTTAGGCTTGCCTTATTAGAGAATAAAAGAGATGCTAAAAGGTGTGCATGGGTTCAAAAAACACCTGAACAAATCCATGGAAGAAATTCATTGAAGTCTATTGGATGCAAAGGTACCCCTTCTTAATCAGAAGTACTTTAGTCAGATGATTGAGTTTATGAGAGTAGGAGTGTTGCTATAAATTTGGCACATCCTGAGGTCCTCCTAGATATCTGCTATTAGCTGCTGACAGAGGTGATGCTTTTTTATTACAGTATTACTCCTGTGAGTATTTTTATCACCTCATTACTCCCCTCTCCTCCTTTCAGCTGTGCTTGGTACAGCTTTGTGCAAGGAATATTAGGGATTGAAGAGCTAGTTATCCCACAGCAGCCATCACACAGGAAAGGGGGAAGAGCAGTTCTGCTACTGCTCTGTAAGCCTGTCAGCTGCAGTCCACAGGGGGCCTCAAGTCAATGCAGAATGGATATAGCACAGGTCTGACATGACCAGTGCCAGACACAGACATTTCCAACACAGGCTGGGCAGCTGGAAACAGCTGGATGAGTAATTCCCAGTAGCTCCATTAGAACTAGATTATGTTTACTTGGCACTTCATCTTCCCATTTCTCACCCTTCATCTCTAATACAGTGTATGGTCTCTGGTTGTAAGTGCTGTTACCACATTTTTTCCTTTTTCACTTGCCTAATGATTCTTTGCAGATATGCTACCTTTTTTTCTTCTTCCTCCAATATTCTTACTGTTGTCTTTGCTTAGTTGTTTTGTTGTTTGTGTTCCTCCCCCCCCCCCCCATAAATCCTGATCTTTTTAAATAAAGCTAATACCTTCACAGGTGTGGCTACAATGAAGTAAGCTCTTAAAGTTAGACTTGTCAGTAACAGTTCACTCTATTAGTGGATGTTTTGCAAAATGAAGGGTGCACTACAGAATTTGAATAAAAAAGCTTTAGTTGTGGGGTCCTTGGTAAGGTTCTGTCACACAACCTCGCGCAGTGTGGGAGATGTTGTCACCAGTACTCTGCGCTTAGTCTTCAATCTCTGCCAACAAGCTACTGCGCACTGAGCCGTATCTTTGGCCTGGATTTAACCTGCATTATGTGCAAATTAGATGAAAGTTCATTGTGTGGTATTTGTTAAAGAACAGCACTGTGATGGCTTGGTTCCTAACACTGTAAAATAATAGCCTTGAAAATAGAGCAATGGCCAGAAATACAGCCAAGTACAGATACTGTGTAGGATGGAGGCAATCTGACCATGCTCCTGTCCTGCTTTCATCTTTATTAGATGCAGATTGGATCATCTGCTGTAATACAAATCAGCCCTTTGCTGCTCATCTGCTTTAAATCTGCCATTCACCCTTTCTGCTTCAATATTTCTGAGTGTAGTAGTGGAGCCTGGGGATATGTTCTGGAATATTTCATGATACTAGAGTGAAGACACATATAATCTTTCCACCAGGTAACCCTAGTCCACTGATCAGATCTGAGATCCGTAGCCACAACGTACTGACAGTGTTAAAGGCAGTATAGCAAATAGTTCAGGAGAAAAATACATATCTGTGAGGTCTCTTCCAAGAGCAGCAGCTGAATGAGTGTTTTGAGTAATGTATGTGCAGGGAGGACATCCCGGCTTGTCTAGTAAGAAAGTTTGGTGTGTTCTTAGAATATACTGGATACAAGAGAAGGACATCAACACTTCTCTACAGTACATTTGGGAAACTTCATGATGTAGGGCTCATCTGTGCTGCATAAGAGTGGGGGACAGAGGTTCATGAGCCAGTTGGGATAAATGCTGGCTCAGTTTCAGAAATAGTGAATCTGGTAAGTACCCCAATCAGTTGTTTCTGTTCTCCATAGAGTAGCATCTGGCTTCCAGTGGCAAGTTGTGCTGGTGTTACTGACATTTAACAGATTTGCCGTGCACTTACTTAAGTTCTTCTGTAACTGAAGAATGAAGTCTGCACATAAGAATAAGATGTCCAGAGGTTTTTCATACTATTTTCTTTTAAGACCATGATCCTAGGGTGAGAATGGGGAAGACAAGTAGCTCTTCACATTTCCTCAGACTATGACTAGTTGAGTCCGAAGTCTTTTTACATGAGTTATATCGGCTACATACTTATCTCCATGATAGATTGGGGTAGATTATTTCTATGTTCTGGCTTGCTCACAACCTGTCTGTAGCTTCCTCTCTTGTGTTGGGCCTCTGTAATGAACACTGGGCAGGCTGCATTGCAGTTCTCTGAAGCCTGTGTAGTTAGTCAGGGGGTTCAGCTGTAGTGTTTGTAGGGGAGCTGTTTCCAGCACTTCTCTGGTAGCAGTTTAGTTAGCACATGCCTGCTGTGCTCGGGAGCACATGGGGTGCTTTCGCCCAAGGAAGTGCAGTGACTGGACATTCAGTCTGGAATGTCATTCTTTAATTAGTTTGATAGAGATCTGTTAAGTGTATCTTCAGGGAGCTAAATGAGACTATTTTGCTGTTCAGCTTTCTTTGATGTTAATTGGATTTACAAATCCAAATCCCAATTAATGACCTTGCATACTAATTCTAGTGAGGGGCGTTACTTAAATATCTTACTTTCTAAAGAAACACCAATCTCCAGTAAATATGGAGTTTCCCACAGAGTCCTGTCAGCTCTGCCTTGAGAGAGGTATGTGTGTGGGTTTTTTTCAGTACTTTAACTTGTGATCAGGGTATTGAGCAAGGATATGAAATATTAAAGAAGATTAAAGTGGACCAGGATGGAAATTACCTGAAGTCAGTTCAAGGCTTTGCCATAGATGTCCTGTGAATTCCTGAGAAGGTAGGGTCACATAACCCATTACTAACAGATATGTTGTTGCCTGCCTAGTCGGATGGTGTTTGTCTCTGATGAACAGGCCTTGTGAAGACTAGATACATGCTAAGTGCTTAAGGAGTCTGAATGGATGACTTATAAATAATGAATTAGACAAAAGGAATTGATGTGCTGGTGTTTTAATTGGTGAATCGATCACATGGAAAATAGCTAAAGAGACCTTAATGTTATCTGCCAGCAAACAGTTGTTGGCTACTTTGGGCTGCATTACTTCAGTATTTTCAAGGTGACAGATTCTGCTGTAAGGCTAGCTCTTCTTGACTAATTCCTGGCCAGTTTCTCCATTGTTATTTTAGAGGCCGAAGTATGATCCATAAAAGGTAACTGAACAGACACCAGAAAATGAGCCTTGAAAAAGAATATTTGATCAGCACAGTTTAATACTCGTGAAGAGTCATGCCAGGGAATAAAATAAAAGGCTAGACGGTGCTTGCCAGTCACATACTGCTTTGAAAAAACTTGGATTTACTAGAGTTTCTTGGAATGCTTTATGTAATGAAGTCAGACCTTATCAGCTATGTAAAACTTAGTGGCTTTTCATCAGCATGGACTTGGTACTGCGAAGAAGAGGTTGGTTGGGACTTCTGAAGAAAGGCTCAGTTTAGCTGTTCTGTTTTGGTGTTGCTGTCCTCACTGTAACCTGGAGTCTTATGTACAGAATTTCTTACTACATCCTTGTCATTCTTCATTGGGATTTTTTTTTTTAAGTATCCTAAAGAGATTTTTCTCATAGTTCCAAGACATTTTATATAATTCTCAGGTCTTGCTGCTGTCCTGTCATTACTTTTCTTCTGAACAGAACAGTGGCAAAATAGATACTAATTTTTTTTGTCCATTCATCAGTATAGCAAAAGCATCACTGCAGACTCAAGTTTGAGCTGTTCTGTGGAGCTGTGTGGCTGTTGTCCCTTTACTCCCAGAGAAATGTGTCTGAGTGCAGAAGATGATGCTTAGGCAAGACTCTCAGTATAAAATGCTGTTCATGGTAGTTTAAAGTTTCCTCTGTGGACTTTAAAGTAATGGTCGTGAGACATGTTGATGAGTGAGGCATTTTGGCTTAGTAACTGATGTTCTGAAAAAGACCCGGAAAGGTTTTCAAAATGCTTATTTATCTCTTCAGCATATCTGTGTACTGTATGTCTCTGTACCTAAAAGCTGGAGGAGGTAATTGATATTGAATGGAGGTAGAGGCCCAAGCCTTCAGGGCACCAATTCTCGGTGCCTAATCAGAAAGACACAGGTCCTAGCTCTCAAAGGTGCAGAGCCTTCCCAAGTACTGTTTGTGTTGGTAGCAGTTCCTATGTTCATTACTGGAAAAGCTTGCATCTCTCTGGTATTTCACATTGGCCTTTCAAAAATAGGCAGTATTTCTGAACTTACAGCTGGGAAGTCAGAAGTTGGTGGTGAGCGGGGTCCTCTGTAATAACCAGCTTATGTCGTGTTTGGATCCCAGTCCTGTTCATCTTGATGCTAACTTTTGAGGGTAATTTGTAAACTTTGGGAAGCTGGTGCAGTGAAGAGAAGTCAGGAACAGAAGTGAGCTTTAAACTGGGCTGAACTCTGAAATAGCTGTCCTCCTTGCTTCCCCCACCCCCATAGTCGTAGGTGTTTGGGGGTGAAATTGGTAGTGCTACTCTGCTATTTAATTTTAGCATCTCTACCTTTGCATCTGACATACTTCTTGAGAAGTAGCTGCAACGTACAAACTCTGCAATAAAACGTTATTTTAGCTTACATGTGCTCCACAAATAATAAAAGCAGTAAGTGCAGTGTGGTCGTCACAGAGCATCTAATGCCATAGAGGCTTTCCAGCTAATTCATCCATTTAAAGAGACTTGAGTGTGGGGATGCATTTTGGCTTCTCCATTGTTAAGAAATATTTGTGATTTTGTAATTTCATGCTTCTTCCATCTACATTGTTTTGCGCATAATTTCTGTTAGTTTCTTTCTACTGAGAGAGAGTGGATAGGGAAGCTGATGTACATCACACACTGTCCCACAGAACTGGCTGGATGGCCGCACACAAAGAGTTGTGGTCAATGGCTCAACGTCCATCTGGGGACCAGTAACGAGTAGTGTCCCTCAAGGATCGGTGTTGGGACCGGTCTTGTTCAACATCTTTGTTGGTGACATGGACAGGGGGATCAAGTGCACCCTCAGCAAGTTTGCCGATGACACCAAACTGTGTGGTTCGATTGATACGTTGGAGGGAAGAAATGCCATCCAGAGGGACCTTGACATGCTTGTGAGGTGGGCTGATGCCAACCTAATGAAGTTTAACCATGCCAGGTGCAAGGTCCTACACCGGGGTGGGAGCAATGCCAGGCACAGCTCCAGGTTGGGCAGAGAAGAGATTCAGAGCAGCGCTGCAGAGAAGAACTTGGGGGTGTTGGTTGATGAAAAAATGAACATGACCTGGCAGTGTGAGCTTGCAGCCCAGAAAGCCAACTGTATCCTGGGCTGCATCAAAAGGAGCGTGACCAGCAGGTCGAGGGACGTGACCCTGCCCCTCTACTCTGCTCTTGTGAGATCTCACTTGGAGTATTGTGTGCAGTTCTGGTGTCCTCAACATAAAAAGGACATGGAACTGTTGGAACAAGTGCAGAGGAGGGCCACGAGTATGATCAGGGGACTGGAGCACCTCCCGTATGAAGATAGGATGAGAAAATTGGGGCTGTTCAGCCTGGAGAAGAGAAGGCTGCGTGGAGGCCTCTTAGCAGCCTTCCAATAGCTGAAGGGGGCCTATAGGGGTACTGGGGAGGGACTCTTCATTAGGGACTGTGGTGAGAGGACAAGGGGTAACGGGTTCAAACTTAAAACAGGGGAAGTTTAGATTGGATATGAGGAAGAAATTCTTTACTGTAAGGATGGTGAGGCACTGGAATGGGTTGCCCAGTGTAAGTTGTGAATGCTCCATCACTGGTGGTGGTCAAGGCTGGGTTGGACAGAGCCTTGGATGGCATGGTTTAGTGGGAAGTGTCCCTGCCCATGGCAGGGGGGTTGGAACTAGATGGTCTTAAGGTCCTTTCCAACCTTAAGTATTCTGTGATTCTATGATTCTATATAGCTGATCTCTGACCAGAAGAAAGAAACAGAAATGGAGGAATGTTGGGTTTTTTTGAGAGGATGTTTTTAGCATACCTCTCTCTCTTTCTTTCTTTTGCGTTTTTTTAAGCACTTTCTTCCTGCTCTTGCTGCCACAATCACCTGGCATTAAGTGCTCCTGTGCTTTCCTCCTGAACAAAACTGCTGGATATGTGACTCATGCTGTTCCACCATTGCACAGTCGCTATCTGACATTCAGCAAGTAGATGATGAGTTCCCTGCCAGGCATCAGGCCAAGAAGAGATTCTAGTGGCAGTATGGATTGCTGAGCTGCATCTCCTGTGATGGCAGTTTACACGTTGCATCCACAATTTTGGGGGCATTTATGTAGCCGATTTGGTGTTTGAATGGTAATATATGGTGTATATATATATAAATGTGTTCTGGTCTTGATTTTAAATGTTACACTTCTAGTTCTAATGTTAGGGAGTGGGTGAGGGGAGGAGATTAATGTTTAGAAAGGCAGAGTGGCACTGTCTAGTACAGTATTTGGATCATTCTGCATGTTTATTATGGGATATGTAACTGGCCCTGTTTCATGTCTGATGGGCAGGTATTTTTATCTCAGCAGAGCTTTGAATGTGTTGAATGTGTTCTGGGACCCCAAAAGACAATGTTGGACATGAAAGGGGTGTATAGGGTCAGTTTCCATCATGCATGTGTTTTGTGGGTTGGTTAGTTGTAAAAAAAAAAAAAAAATGGGCAGTGCTTGCTCCTTTCTGAAACTAACTGTCTGCCTTTCTTCACATTCTTTGTAGTAGTGAACCTTAATACTCACTAATTCTTTAGGTCTTTGTTCCTTTTATGGATTCTTCTGAAACTTCATTCTAGATTTGTGACAAAAGCCCATAGTGTACTGGGTTGATTCTCTTCATAGAAGCCAGTAGGGTGGGAGTGGGGAGCATCTGCTGAGTTGCGTGTCGGGGTTAACCCCCAACATTCAGTTACTGTGGGATGTACGTAATGAATTCAGTACAGGAGCAAAAGATGAGACCAGCCATAGTTTTGAATGTTTGTTTAACTTCTGTTAACAAATGTAACTGAAATATTGCCCTGAGGCTCTAAAGATGATAATGGGATAGCAGTGTCTGTGTTTGTTTTAAACCTCTGATCCCTTGTGATGCTTGCAGGGAAGAAGAAAGTGAGAACTTCGAGAGGTTGTTGATAATTGCCTTAGGGAATGAAATGGGGTGGGAAGCACTGAGAAGTGGCACTGAAACCTAGAGGACTGTTTTTGTACTAAGTAAGGCTTGATTCTGCTGTGGTCTTTGTGTGATGTACAAGTCATGACTTTGTTTCGAAAATGGAGGGGTGATTTGGAATAATAAAAGTCTTTTCTTACAGTTCTTTTAATTAATATTCCATGAAAAGTAACAAAGCTGCAGGAAATGCAGGAAAACTTTGGTTTCCTTGAGTGTTTGTTTGCTTAAGAAATTGAATATGCTAAGGTGCAGTGAGTATAAAATTACATAATGCATTGCAAATCTGGGGATGTTTTTAACAGTCATCCCTTAGGTCTGTTTAAGATCTAGCATAGCACTGCTGTGCAAGTTGAGTGGAATTGCAGATTGCAAAATTAACCTTCGAAGTGTAACTAGTAATGAGCAGGTGTAAATATTATCCTCACATTTCTCTATCAGACTTCTGTGACTAACTCTAGGCCATTCAGCTGTAATGGAGAAAATAAGGTCATCTGCAAGGTGCCTGCCCTGTAGTACCTCTGCATCTCTTTTCTGTCCCTTCAGTCCTATCCAGTCTCAACGCTGTAAAACTTCTGGTGGAAGTGTGCAGTTCTTGTAAGATGTTTTATTTGTTGTTTTCAGTGTACTGAAATATTGAAGCAAAAATGTTTTCACTGGAAAGATCCTTACCATCCCCTCCAGACTTATCAAATAGAGGGAAGAGAAGTTTCATGGAATAGCTTGATAAGCTTTCAAAACTGTTGCCTTAGCAAGTCCAATGTATGCAATACATGCTGGACAAGGAGGTGTACACTAAGGATGGATACACTGCTTCTCACCTCATCTTCATGTTGTACTTCAAATGATAATCAATACTAGAGGATACAGATAGCTTTATAATGAAAGACCTTTGAGGTTTCTGTGAGTCATCAAATTACTTAAGGGCAGAGTTAGTAAACATCTGTCATACCTTTTGTACAAAGGGTGAAAACCTACTGGGGTGGATGTTCTAGGGAGAGTGATGATAATGTATCACGGAGAGGTTATGCTGCAGCTTTAGAGACTGGAAGCATCCTGGTTATTATTTTGGTCTGTCCACTTTAATAATGTGTAGAATCTTTTGTTGTGTCTTTTCCTCTTCTCTCAAAAAAGGTACATTTTGTGCATATGTTTTTGGTTTTGTTCTGTTTCATCTTGACAATGGTGTCAGGCTCCTATCTAGGAACTTTGTGTTTGTGTTATATCAAGATGTTATTAGTGAGTATAGCAAGGAAGCAAATGACCAAAGAAATGCTCTCCAGCTGAGCTATTTAATTAGAATTGTATGAATTTTGTACTCTTGGCTGCATTAGGCTGGATGGAAGACCAAACTGTTCACATTTGCCTTTCCCATGAGTAGAGCTATACTTCTGCTGTTATGGCAAATCTATTTCTTTTGGAAAGTATGTAAATAACAAAGATTAGAAATGCCACTGTGTCACTGTTTTAATACCAACTAGTATTAAATTACAATCTCATTTGACATTCTAGGTTGAAAAATTGTTAAAGTTCTAGCTAACAAACTGTATGAAGTTAGATTATTGCTCACTTCCATTTTCTTGTGTCATTAAGGGTCCTTTGATAAGCAGTTCATATGCCTCCTTGCAGAGGCAGGTTCGTTTAAATGTTGGGTGAAGTGATTAGCTTGTCTTGGTTTGAAAAGCAAAAAGATTGAAGGGAAGAGGGGAATACATGAAGCAGAGAGGAAGGAAAAACTAAATACTGAGCTGGAGGAGATACCGAGGGAACTCCAAGAGGGAGCTGATGTCAGCAGCTGAGGTGAGAGAGAATCTGATGTGGAAAGAGAAGGAGAGTTAAACCTCAAGTCAGGTGAAAAAAAAGCCTTTCCATTTTAACTGGATAGAAGTGAAGAATTTTGTACTGTGTGGGGAAGAAGAATGAGATTATTTTTTTATTATTATTTTTATTTTTTTTTTAAATACAAGTGGTGAAGAAGATGAAAATCCTTTCCGCAAGAAATTACAAAGTTATTAGTAAAGGTGGAATTTCACCTGGTTATGTGAGAGGCAAATCTCTTGACATGGGAAACGTGCACACAAGTTTCTCTGTGCTTGTGAGTAACTGGAGTAAAGTCCTCATTCTGCTGAAGCAAATCAGAATTTATATGAGCACAGTATGACAGCAGTCTCTCAACAGGGTAGGTTTTTTTTCAGGACTTGTAAACTGCAACTCTGCTTGTTTCTTCTTATGTAGTGCTGTAACGCCAAAGTTGTCTAACAGTGCACAATTATCTTATACAGGTACAACATCATAAAGATAACTTATTGTCG
The DNA here is from genome assembly GCA_039720435.1 of Amazona ochrocephala. Classification (NCBI taxonomy): domain Eukaryota; kingdom Metazoa; phylum Chordata; class Aves; order Psittaciformes; family Psittacidae; genus Amazona; species Amazona ochrocephala. Next base: position 77,993,097 of record CM077878.1, read on the forward strand.
GCTTTTTTTTTTTTCTCTTGAAAAGGAGGATTCTAACGGGAAGGCTTCATATTTTGTCTTTTATCCTGTTGCTCATAAGAGGTTTCTAAGTGCTATCGACAAACTTATATTTCCATAGAGATACAAATTTTAATGCTGGAAGGGTTGCTGTAGTAATATGGTCTGACTTCCATATTGTGGAGGCATGAGAACTTGCCCTGTATTTATACCCTATAAATTTGAAACTTCTGTCTGAGCTCAACTGTAATATTCTTTGTGAGTAGGACAGTCACATTTCTGCTGTAGATAAAATTAAACATTCCTTTAGGATGTGAGCAAGGACTTAAAATGTGCTTTCTTCTCGAAGAGCTGTTTCTTGAAAAACGATGTATTTATTTGCTGTTCCTCCTCCAGATTTAAAGTGCTTCCATTACGAACCATGAAGTTGGTGGAGTCTTTTATCAACGTTCTCTAAGCTAGCACAGGAAAAGGAGAGTTATGGATATTTCGACTTTTATATGTACACATGTTCATATGCACACCACTGGAATTCGTTTTACAGTAAATAAATCATCCCCTTTTGTGTAGGGACAGTATTTGCTTCTGTTTGGTTTATTTAAGGGTAACAGCTGGGAGTACCTCCAGAATTTTGAGAATTCATCTTTGCCATTTATTTTCTCATGGTGGGACAACTTTTCTGCTGGAGTAAGTGAGGCTAATGGAATTGCACGCTGGGATACTTAGTTCATTTTAAGCAGCCAAAACTGAGAAGCTCTTCTCAGCTGGCAGTGTTCTTTTGGCTGAAAAATGTCAGACTGTGGCTGTGACTGTTATCCTGCCTAACAAGCAGCGTATCAGAAAATGACAACAGCCATGAATTAAATCCTTATCTGTTCTTTGACTGGGCTGTGAATTATGCTATGCAATGCAAATTACATGGTGATAAGGTCCTGAGATTCTGGATTTTGTGTCTTCTATGTAATTTTCAGGGGGAAGATAATGCAGGGAGATGTCTTATTTTTAATCTTTATTTCTAATTCTGTTTATGAAAATTAATGTGATTATCACTATTTGCATAAAGAGAAATAACTCTTACGGTGGTGACAAATATTTAATTTATAGTGCCCCCTTCCCTAAGTGGAGGTAAATGTGGGCCATGAGACTGTGTTCCAGACACTAACAAGAAGGAGTTGGGCTATTTCCTATCTTCATTACAATTTTCATCATGAGAGTGAATTAATGAACCATTTTTGTTTTCTTACTAAAGGCTTTTTCCACTACAATGAGAATAGAAAGATTTTTATGATCTCTCTACTTGCAATAGTAATCTATCTTGCTCCGACCTTTTTGGCAGTCTGTTTTGACTGGCTTGTCATAGCATCTTTTGTGATAGACCTTCAGGGAAAGAGGTAGGTTGCTGAGCCATGACAAACTCAGACAACTAGAAAGGTCATTGTAACCCAATGTGCTTAATCTAAAGAATATTTATATTCTCATGATGCATTCTGCATTTTACAAAGCCAACAGCCATGGAGTAGGGTAGCTTAGGAAGGATAACCTGTGCTCCTGGAGATACTGGTCATGGATTACATACGTTTTTCTGTCTCTGATCTTTCTGCTTGCGCCTGAGCAGATCACTTGGGATACTATGGAGGTCTAGTGACAGAACTCCAGGTAGCCTCAGTAGGAACAAGTCTGAGTCTTTGTCCTTGGTGCTCTCAGATTACTCAGTTTTGCATGTAACAAGGTTCAAGCTTACCAAATACTGCTTTCTCTGATGGAGTTCCTATTACTGCAGATGGCTACAGATTTTTAGTGACCTTAGTATATATATAGATATATCTTTTTTTTGTATTATTAATTGGTTTTAGGGTGAGGACAGGGGTGGCTTGTCATTCTTTGCTTTGAATGGAGGGGGCTGCCATCATGTTATACTCATTTGTTCAGTATTTATGCGTTAAACCAGATTTGAATAGAAACACCATGATTAGGAAAGCTGTTTCCTGTCTCTGCAGTTACTTTTTATGCTGAAAAATCATTCTCTCAGACCATTTTTTACAGCCAGGGTCTGTTATTGCTGCCTGGGTTGTTTTTTGTTTTGTTTTTTCCTTTTTCCCCCCACCCCCCTCCTTTTTGTGTGTGTTTTGTTTTGTTTTTTTTAAACTCTCTTTCCAGAGCACTGCAGTGTGGATATGTGCAAACAATGCAATTAATGTGAATTTCAGCATAATACACCACTGATATCTGACCACATCCTTTTTATTTACTATTGTACTTTCTTCACACCATCTCAACTTCCTTCTTCCCTCTAGCTTCTGTTTTCATTGCTTTGTTTCATCTGTCAATGCCCAGGATACCTTATCCTGAAGCTTTTGGTAGCCTTCCTTCCTCCAAGTCAAAGGTGCTCCCTTCCTTTCATGCCCTGTGTTGTACTCAGCTCGTCTCAGTCGGGATTATTTTGGTATTTGTGCGTAAACTGTGTATAGATGTCCACACCTGCATGTGTCACTTAGGAGTTCCAGTGTGAAACTAGTTTCTGTACAGTAATGTAAATGGAACACATTCTTAACATGGTTTGAAATATATTGATGTGCACCAGCTTCTTCTGATAATGTCATATATGTAAAATGCCTTATATATGTAGCACTACAGAACATGAATGAATTGTCACTTGACATTGTAGGCATTGGAGCAATGAGATCCCATGGCATGGGACCACTCAAAACAGGGTAGAATTATAAAAGGGCTGTAAGGTATAAGAGGAAACCTCAATCCCTTTCTTGTTATAAGCTGAGACCAAATTCTGGTCTGCACTATCTTTTTTGCAACCTTATTGAACCTGGTTTTTAAGTAGTAGACCTTAGTATGGGTTGATTGTCTTAATTTACATTATCCTCTCCCATTCTGCCTGAGGATTATTTGCCGTGCTTCTGTGTTCTCATGCTAACAGATAATGCATTTAAATGGCAGGTTGAACTGAAGTGTGGAAGATGCTTAAGCTAATCAGACATTGTGAGGTATCTCTGCAGGTGTTTTATAGCTGTAGCATGGAAATGCTGAAGATTTAATTGACTGAGTGTGTAACAAGGATAGGAAATGACACAATGGCAATTCATTTTCTCTTAGAATACAGTGGAACACAGGCTGCAGCAGCCTTAATTAGATTTTTCTGTTAAACATTTTTAGCAAGGATACAAAGTTCAGCTAATTGAATCTGTTCTAATTTCCATCCTCCCGGTTGTCTTTTTTTGTTCTTTGTTTTGGGAGATACCTCAAGAAACAACTCTCATTGTTCTCTGCTCATTGTAGTATGTAATAACAGATGGTAGGCAACATGCTGATGTGCAGGGTAGCTACACGTAAGCCCTAGGAGCTCCCACCTGTCCTCCTTAAAATGAAACTGGACTGGATCCACTCCAGGGTTCCCTGTTCCCTTTCATCCCAATCTCCATCCACTTTAACGTGAGAATAAGTTTATTGTGTATTAATAATTCCCCAAATATTTATACACTGTTGCAGGGAATTGTAGAAAAGTGTAAAAGAATAAATAATCATCAGGTTTTAGAGTACCCGCAGTTAGTACTATACACTGTTGTGATTCTTTTTTCCCTTCTTTTTTTCCTGTGTGTTTCTGGCTGATGGAGTACCAGTTAATGAGCAGGTACTTTTTCTGACAGCTGTTGATCTACTAATTTCAAATGTGAGTTCTCCCCCAGAGGGTGATAGTGACAATTTCTTTCAAAAGAGAGACTATGTCGAAGTCACAGTGTAAAAATTAGCACTTAAAGGCGGTTTGTGGGTTAGATATGTATTGCTGTGGCTTCTCTCGAAACTAGAAAGTCCTATGCAATTGACCTGCATGCTACATACATATGTTCACAGGTCTAGGCAAACCCGGCAGTAGATACATAGGCAATAACAGCCAGCTCTGTGTTGGTTAGATTACTGTCTGAACCCTGGGGTAGATGTTCTGGCAGTTTCTTTAGATCTGTATGATATGATGCTCCATGAGGAAGTATTTCCTTAGTGTTCTGTAGTTCAAGCTGTTTAGGCTGTTAAACTTGCAGGTTGTAAGTGTCCTTCTAGTTCAGCTGATCCCAGAAACATTCAATAAAAGAAGCTTCTGAGAAAACTGGGCTTTGTACCAGCCTGTTTCTCAGAATATCCTAAACGAAGCAAATGGTTAGCTTTCATTTAGAAACCTATTATAAGATACATGTGTAGTCTGCTTAGTTCTTTAGAACTCTCTGTAATTCATGTTTCTTTTTAAAAAGCTTCTTGTGGTTTTATGCCAAACAGCCTTTAACAGACTCCAATAAGCTGGGAAGAAGGTGCAAATATTAAGAGACCTGAAGATTCTCAAGAGGTCTTTGCCAAGTCCAGAAGCTTGCTAGATGGCTTAACTGAGCCATGCGTGTGATTCCCAAGTCTTTAATTTATCATTAAAGGAAGGGGTTGTATTTCAAAGAGCAAATAGCAGATCTGTGCTACATGGGGTAGCTTGTGATCTGTGCTGTTTGGGGAAAGGTGGAGAGAAAGGAATACCAATTGAACGCGTGCAAAACAGACTAAAAAGTCCCCTCTGTGAGCAGGATCCAGTGAAGGATTTGCAAGTTAGGTTCCCCAAAGCTGTGACGGTCAGTGTTTGGTAATCTTGATTTAAGCTTTTTAAAAAGCAAGTACAGGTTGTAGACTTCCAGTTATGGAGGGAGGTTAGTAGATTATGGGTAGATTGTGACAAAGAATGGCTTTAGGTAGCTTTGACAATGTGTGAAAATCTGGTAATCACTGTTGCTCTAACCTAGGGCTTCTTAGGTATGATGGGAGAATTTGCAAGAGGAGCAGTTTAATGTTTGTTATTGGGTCAGCTGAAACTAAGTGAATTCAGGACAAAAGCAGCTCACAAGAGCAAAAGAGGGAAAACTTCATTTTGAGATTTTTAGAAATTGAACATTTTTGATAATGTGATTCCAAAAGGGCTTCTTGGGGTGCAGTGCAGAGAGTTGGAGAACTAGGACTGTTACGGGCTGGCACAAAATTGTTTGCCAAAAGCATGTAGGTCTATACAAATGCAAAAATAGATTCTGTATGTAGGGATAAGTGCCTCATGTTATTTGACCTAATGAAGTGTTGCAGCCCTTCAGGGAGCCTGCAGTTGGACATGGGCTGAGCATCTCTGATGAGGAATGAGATTCCTGCCAACTAGCAGGATTTGGTTCAAAGGCTTGTGGTTACTAGGTGTCCATCAGACAGTGCAGCCCTTCTCTGATAAGGAGCAAGGAGAAAAGTCACAGATCCAGGCACTGTTTGGTTTGGTCACCAAATTAAAAAAAAAAAAAAAAAGGAGAAGTAAATATCTGAGCACTGCATCTAAAATATTATCCTAAATAGTGATTTATTTTAATATTCAAAAAAATGAATATGATTTATTCTGTAATCAAAGTACAGCTTCGTCATAGCACGTGCGTGGAGACCTCATAGCAGCCTTCCAATACCTGAAGGGGGCCTATAGGGATGCTGGGGAGGGACTCTTCATTAGGGACTGTGGTGAGAGGACAAGGGGTAATGGGTTTAAACTTAAACAGGGGAAGTTTAGATTGGATGTGAGGAAGAAATTCTTTACTGTAAGGGTGGTGAGGCCCTGGAATGGACTGCCCAGGGAAGTTGTGAATGCTTCATCCCTGGTGGCGTTCAAGGTGGGGTTGGACATAGCCTTGGATGGCATGGTTTAGTGGGAGGTGTCCCTGCCCATGGCAGGGGGGTTGGAACTAGATGATCTTGAGGTCCTTTCCAACCCTAACTATTCTATGATTCTATGATTCTAATTCAGGTGTAAACTAAACTCGTTAGTGTACATTTGCTTTTGTCAACATCATTTATAGCTGGAGGGAGCTAACCTGACAGGAAGTAGCTACACGCTGTACCATAGAGGAGGGCATAGACCAACACTTGACTAATTGAAAGTGGATTATAAAAACACTTTTCTGGCAACTGGAATATGAAACAGAAGGTAGGTGACTGAAGTGTAATGCTTAACACACTGAGTTGAAGGACCACTAGTGAGCTGCAAGTCCCTTTATGCTTTGCACATTCATGTATGTACACAGAGGGCTAACAGTTTGAAGTATTTTGTGAAATTTCAGTTAAAAGGCCATTCTTAACAGTATGTGAAGAAATATGCCAGCTTTCTTGAGAGGGTAAAAGTTCTTCACAGAGCTGTGAAATTCTCCTTGATTACTGTACACAAGTCTCATCTTACAGAAAGTGATACAGCTCTTCTGGAGTGTTACTCCTTTGAGTACCACTTGTAGTTCCATTGTTCCTTCTCACTTATTATTTTTTTTTATTGTCCTCAGGGAGAAGTGTCTCCTTCCTCTGCAACTAGCTCTGGAATCAAAGAGCATGAAGCTGGCCCAGCAGGCTCTAGCAGGGATGCAGGTATGGCCTTAGAGTGCGTGTGTGTTAGTGGGCAGTGAGTGTTAAGGAAATCTAGGCTTTGCTTTAGAAAAATACTACAGAAAAAGTGTCTGTCCTTGTGTGGACCTAAGAAGAAAAATATTCATGTTTCTGTTAGAGTGTTCGAAAGGTAGGATGCAAGTAAAGGCTGGTGATTCTGTAGGAGCTAAGAATGTGCTGCAGATAAGTTGGGATTCCTGGCTTCCAATATTGAAATGTAGATGTACTCTTCCCTGTGTGGCCATGTAAGCCTTGCCACTGCTAAACATCTTAGAAACTAAACTGAGTCAAGTCTTGCTGTTTTCTTTGCTTAGAAGAGAAGACAGCAGTGCTTGAAAGATGGAGAGGTGAATAAAGTATCTGGGAGCTGCATTCTCTGTGCGGGCGCTTTTCAGGGTTTTTTTGTACACTGAAAACAGTAGGAGTAGCGTCCAATTTGGAAGTTTATGAAATTGCAAAATGAAACAGCACTGCAGCACAAATAACAAAAAGACTGTCTTGGGTTTGACAGTATAAAAACTAAAGCAGTTTACCTTTGTTTTGATTGGACAAATGAGTATGTATCAGTAAATACTTATCACTAGAGAGATACTAGTTGTGAAAAAGGCTGCCACACTGCTGGGGCATAAAATGCATGCCACCATTTTCCGAAAAGAAATTTCTCCTTCAAAAGGCAAGCATTAAGTTGTTTGGGGATTATAAGGATGTAAGTTTAAATCTCATTAAATTCAGCATATGAGATGTCAGGCATTTCGTCATAGAGTGCCCCATATTGTGACACAACGTGGTTGTAGGAGGCTCTGGCTAGGGAAAAAAATGCCCTTTCTGAAGGGTTCCTATAAGGGAACTGAAGGGTTCCTGAAGGGTTTCTGGATCTGCCAGAAGACACGTATCACCTTCTTGCAGCATAGTACTCTGGTCCCACCCTGAGATCCTGTGCCCTGTATTTCAGATATATGGGGGGGTGCAGGGGTTACTCTGAAGTAAAAGCAACAGTATGCTAGTGGGACTGGAACATGTGTCTGCTCTTGTATCAGTGCAAGTGCACCAGTTAGAAGAACATTGTAGAGTGATTGTCAACCAAAAATAGCGAAGGAATTAAGGATGACCCACTCTCCACTGTAGTATAACTTCCTTGGGAACACTCAGTGAAAATGAAATTTATCTTTTTACTCTTTTAACTTGATGCACATACACTTTTGGTCTGTATGAACTGAAATTGCCGAGTTGCAGATTTGCAGCATGGTGCCTTAAATAAGAGTGTTACCTCTTATTTATAAACCTAAAAAGATAATCCATGCATCGATACAGTCCTCCGTCTGCATTTATGATATGAAACGGCAGCTGATTTGAAAGATTTTAACAGTTCCCTTGTTGTGGCACAGATCTCCCAGTTTTGCTGTACTTTTATATTTTATATTGTTAGATCAATTTGAAATTTGTACATAGAAAACCTAGCCATCATAGTACCAAACACTAATAGGTTTAGGTGTAGTAATTGACAGTAGAATTAGGCAGAGGCAGTTTTGTCTGAACCTGTACATTGCCAATTTCTCTCTGCAGAAGCTGCTGTCTGATGAGAGGTTTGTATCCGTGGAAACAGACTCAGATGAGAAACAATTGCTTAATCAGATGCTGAATGCTGTCAAAGTGACTCCTTCACTCAATGAAGACCTGCAGGTTGAAGTGATGAAGGTTAGTGTTTCACACACATCAGTGCTTGCAACAGAGGTTGCATGACTCTATGCTGGGGTTAGCAAATAAATTAGCTATTGCCTTGGAAATCTTCGCTTTAGGACAGTATTTGATACCCTCCTTCCTGCTGGCAGATGTCAGTTGTTTTCATTTCTACTTCATTTGTGTTTCCCTGGGTTAAATAAGAGGTCATTTATAGTAAGTCAGTGCAGTGGTGGTCCCAGTTTTAGCAAACTGAAATAGGGTAAGCAATTCGGTCCATGGGAGTTCACAGATCAATGACTTCAAGATTTGAAAGTTTGGTATTGAGTGTTAGGGCTTATGAGGTGGGCTGTGCAGGTTTGTAGTTTTGAATTGTATGTGCATAGGTACTTTCTAGTTTGCTAGCTGTATGTTCTCTTTGTAAAATACTGATGATGGAGCCTAATTTCTTTTAGGCACCAAAATGTCTCTGTACTAGTGCATAAGGGAAACTGATGTTTTATATACTCAGGGAAAGCTTCTATTTCTAGACATGCTTTAGCATTCTCCTGTGTGTGTTAGTAAGCTCAGGGTGTACTGTTTTAGAGGGGATGTGCTGTCAAATTTCCTTGCCCTGTCATTGGGTTGGTTGTATGACTTGCCAGGACTTCCATAAAAAAGGTGGCGCATAGTTCTCAATTGTCTGGGTGTAAACTTTATACTACAGGTCTTGTTGTGCTATAGCTGATCAGTGGTTGGCACAAACCTGGTGATCCTTTCTCTATGCTTACTATACCTAGTACTGATTGCTGTGTTTGGATCTACTGCTTGACTGTACTTTTCTAAGTGCATAGATCAGGTATTTTTTTTTCTTACATGTGACATCCTTGTTCTAAGGAATATATGTTATCCACTCTGAAACTGCTCTGTACTAGCTGTACTCTTTGCTACTGAAGATGACTACTTGGGTGCAATACACACTAAGTGTCAGAACATGCAGAAGAATGAACCTAGCAGCAGAAAAAAGGGAGAAGAATTTGTGTAGTCTGTTACCTGGCTTATGGGAACAGGCTTCTGCCCACTTACAGGTTTAACTGGTGACACCCAGACCTGCATTCCTAACCCAGCATGCCTCTTTCCTTCCTCTTTTATCTCTACAGTGGGAAAAGGTAAGAGTTGAGTAGTACTACTGAACTAGCAGGTCTCTCTTGATATTCAGTAGTTTTTGTAAGTTGTTTTTTTACCTTCTTGAGTGTTGCAGATTTGGAATCTGCATTCACACTGTTTCACTGAAAGCCTTGACTTGCATCTGTGATGCATTGCCACCACACTGAGAAGAATGTGAGCACTCTTATTTTACCACAGTTGTGAGTGAATATCTTCTATAGTTGTCTTGATATGCGAGAGCAAAAAAAATCAACCCAAAACACCAAATCACATAAAACCCAAGCCGAAATCTAAGATGTTATGTATGTACACTTTTTTTTTTTAAATCACATTCAGTTCCAGTTTAAGCACTAAAGAGAGAGGGGAACATTGTCTTCATTTTACTGAGTAAAATTTTGGTGTAGAAAGCTTTTTTTTGGCTAAAAGCACAGTGAAATGCATGTATGGTAAAAATCACATCCTGAGAACAAAGCAAAACTTCTGTTTAATATTTCAAGAGACCAGAGGGTCAAAGCGTTCTGTAATCCGGGCAGTTAAAACTCTGAGGAGTTAGATCTGGACATTGCCTAAAAGTCACATCAAGTAAAAGTCTTTTTACATTGCAACCTGAAGATTACAGGTGCATTGCAACACTTGAATTGCTGAAGCCTTTGGGGTTTTCAAGCAGCTGGTCTCAGCAGTGCGTTTATATCCCTGGATCTGCTAAAATGTGTCCTCAAGGCAGCATCTGATTGTACATTTAGACAGTGTTATTCCATCTGGAGGAGATTTAAATGCATCTTTTTCCAGTGCAGATACTAGACACTCATGAGTGTGAGCAGGTTTATGTGATGCTGGGTCAGCAGTGATACTGGCCTGATTCTTTGTGACTTGCTGCGCATTTGCACCAGTCTTGCAAATATTAAGAATATAACCATCAAAGATTAGACAAAAGTTTTTACTTATGCAGAATAGATGTGAAAATATTGGCGCAGGAGTACAGACCTCACAGTAAGTTGTTGGCATGTAATCTCCTATATCACTTGCATGTGTTGTTTGGAAGAGATTTATCAGTCGCTAATCAAATTCAGTGTTTTATCACCAAGGTACCAAAGTGACTTAATGTTCTGTTTATACAGTTGCAGCTGTATAGAAAAAATGGGGGGAGTGAAGGTAATAGCTCAACGCTTACTTTTAGATAAACATGGTCACGCAATATGTCTGGCCCAGAAGTAGGAAGAAGTTTGTTGTGTGACATGGGACCATATGTAAGGGTGTGTCTCATATTGAGCAATAGGGACATTTTGTTGACCTTAAGCATTAGACTAACAATTCTGCAGCAGAAAGGGAACATGTTCTGGACAGAAGATTAATACCGTGGGCTTTGGTTTGGTTGTGGAGTAGGGGAATCCTGATTTTTTTTTTTTTTTTTTTTTTTTAATTATTTTTTTTTATCTTTTTTTCTCCGGGGTTGGTGCTTTTAAATTCTGACTGCAGATGTTTTTAAAATGGATGAAGTACTTCTGCTTCATGCAATTAGACCTTTGCTTATAGAAGCACATATAGCATCATCAAAAGCACTGTCAGGTATGGTCAGATCAGCAATGGGAAAAAAAAAAATAACCTATAGCTGAACCTCTGAATTGAGTTCCCTTCTAGCTGAAATGATTCTGTGTTTTTTACTTTCTTTGATTTTTTTTTCATCTGTTACACTGACCCTAAAATCCAGTTCCTCCAGGAACTGGCTTCTGGAAGAACTAGAGGTCAGCTTTGAGTGCAACTGTGGCATTGGAGCAGCTGAAAAGAAATATGAAGGAAGTGCATAGGGTGGAAAGAAGCCAAAGCAGCAAAGACTCCCCCTCTCACTCCTTTCCTTCTCACTAATATTATGGTGACTTTCATTTATAAGTTGACAGGCTTCTTAAGAATGCAGTACATCTCTCTCCATCTATGATGACATTGCTCTCCAATAATAACAGAAACAGTTTAATGAATAATTGCAAATTAGTAGACTTCCATTCCAGTGCCTCACCACCCTCACAGTAAGAACTTCTTCCTTATATCCAATCTAGACTTCCCCTGTTGAAGTTTGAACCCGTTACCTGTTGTCCTGTCACTACAGTCCCTAATGAAGAGTCCATCCCCAGCATCGCTGTAGTCCCCCTTCAGATACTGGAAGGCTGCTATGAGGTCTCCACACAGCCTTCTCTTCTCCAGGCTGAACAGTCCCAACTTTCTCAGCCTGTCTTCATACGGGAGGTGCTCCAGTTCCCTGATCATCCTCGTGGCCCTCCTCTGGACTTGTTCTAATAGTGCCATGTCCTTTTCATGTTGAGGACACCAGAACTGCACACAATACTCCAAGTGAGGTCTCACGAGAGCAGAGTAGAGGGGCAGGATCACCTCCCTCGACCTGCTGGTCATGCTCCTTTTGATCCAGCCCAGGATACGGTTGGTTTTCTGGGCTGCGAGCACACACTGCAGCCGGCTCATATTCATTTTCTCATCAACCAACACCCCCAAGTCCTTCTCCGCAGGGCTGCTCTGAATCTCTTCTCTGCCCAACCTGTAGCTGTGCCTGGGATTGCTCCGACGCAGGTGCAAGACCTTGCACTTGGCATGGTTAAACTTCATCAGGTTGGCATCAGCCCACCTCATACGCGTGTCAAGGTCCCTTTGGATGGCATCCCTTCCCTCCAACATATCAACCAAACCACACAGTTTGGTGTCATTGGCAAACTTGCTGAGGGTGCACTTGATCCCACTGTCCATGTCATAGAATCATAGAATCATAGAATGGTTAGGGTTGGAAAGGACCTCAAGATCATCGAGTTCCAACCCTCCTGCCATGGGCAGGGACACCTCCCACTAAACCATGCCATCCAAGGCTATGTCCAACCCCACCTTGAACGCCACCAGGGATGAAGCATTCACAACTTCCTTGGGCAACTCATTCCAGGGCCTCACCACCCTTACAGTAAAGAATTTCTTCCTCATATCCAATCTAAACTTCCCCTGTTTAAGTTTAAACCCATTACCCCTTGTCCTCTCACCACAGTCCCTAATGAAGAGTCCCTCCCCAGCATCCCTATAGGCCCCCTTCAGGTATTGGAAGGCTGCTATGAGGTCTCCACGCAGCCTTCTCTTCTCCAGGCTGAACAGCCCCAATTTTCTCAGCCTATCTTCGTACGACAAAGATGTTGAACAAGACCGGTCCCAACACCCATCCCTGAGTAACCGCTTGTTGCTGGTCTCCAGGTGGACATTGAGCCATTGAGCACAACTCTTTGCATGCGGCCATCCAGCCAGTTCTTTATCCACCAAGTGGTCCACCTATCAAATTGATGTCTCTCCAATTTAGAGACCAGAATGTCACATGAGACAGTGTCAAACGCTTTGCACAGGTCCAAGTAGATGATGTCACCTGCTCTACCCCTGTCCATCAGTTCCATAGCCCCATCATAGAAGGCCACTAGATTGGTCTGTTTGGTTCTATAATGCTTTAAAGATGCAAAATGAATCTTTGAGTACTGAGAACCATCTCTCAGTCTATTATTTTTTTTTCTGTAATAACTAATTTAATTGATAGGGCCCCAGTTATGGTGTCAAATTAGGCACTTGGGAAAGTCGCTATTGAAGATCTATAAGGTGTGGTAGAAAGTTTAAGGGCAATTTTTTTTTTTAATTTGTTCTTAGTTTTTTAAACCACAGTTGACCTATGTTAGGTTCTGCACAACCACGCTGTTACAGGTTCAGGGAGTTAGTCCTGATCTAATGCAAATATTGGATTAAGCTGGTTTGTGTTTGAGCAACTGAGCAAATCTTATTATTAAGTTTTTCAGAGAACTTGGTAGAAATTTTGTTGTTGTTGAACAGAAAGCATCTCTTTTTTTATTTTTCTCAGATGTGGAGGATTTGATGGGAGGCCAGTTATTTCTGTTCTCTGTTCTTCTATGTCAGAGAGCAAGTTACAATACATATTTGAAAAGTAGTCCTAAACTGTCTGATCCAAAATGTCGACAGAGCACAACTGTAAAATCCCAGCCTCTGTGAATGATTGTATTCTGCATCTTTTCCTTGAGTACTGGTAAATGAACTGATCACTGTAATAAACTCTCAGAAATATGTATATATATATCATAGAATCACAGAACAGAGTTGGAAAAGACCTTAAGATCATCTAGTTCGAACCCCTCTGCCATGGGCAAGGTCACCTCACATGAGACCATGTCACCTAAGGCTCTGTCCAACCTGGCCTTGAACACTGCCAGGGGTGGAGCATTCACAACTTCCCTGGGCAACCCATTCCAGTGCCTCACCACCCTCACAGTAAAGAATTTCTTCCTCATATCCAGTCTAAACTTCAGGGTTAATGTTAATGAAATGTATCCTTCCACATACAACTTAGTTACGCTTTGTAGAATATAATTTGCAACCATTCTGTTTTGTCATGAATTGTAAAATTAAATGGAGGAGGAAGCTGGACTGAAACAACTTAGATTTAAAAGTGTACGTAAACTATGTTATTCCCCATGCTGCCTCTTTGAGACTAGGCATGTATGATAGTTTTATATAGCAATAAAAAGAGTGATTTCACTGCCCATTAAAAATAAGAAGTCATTGGTGCAACAGTAAAAATGCAACTGGTAAATGGAGATGGAGAAGAAAGACTGTCATCAGGATGAGAATCAGCAACCCAGTTGCTGCATATTTTAATTAATACATGATTTTTGATTAAGAGATAGGTTTGGTTTTTTCCTCAGTATGTTTTATGCACTGCATTATTGCAAACATTTTTCAACATCACTTACAATATAAACTGCAGTGCATTCTCTTTCTGAGCAGAGAAGGATTATCTTTCAAATAAAGTAAAAAATAAGAACCATTATTCAGCTTTATTTGCATGCTTTAGTCTGGAACTGGTTTAAAATTTATAATAATGGGAAAAAATAAAATTCTGAAAATTTGTAGAAGAAAGCTGTACATGGATGTATTCATTAGTTCTTGTAACAGTGGTGCCTGGTACGAGCTGCCATAAACAGTAACTGATTTTTGTCCAGTCCATAATTCAGATGTGTTAGCAGTCTGCAGTGTTAAAGAGGGGAATCTGTAAAGATTTGCACAATGTCATGCAAATATGATTCTTTCCCAGAGATCACTCCTGCCCAGCAATGCTAACTAGAGTTCTGAGTGCTTCCTCCACTCAGCCTTTGTGTGAGCTAAATTGCTGTAATGTAGGCCAACTACAAATCCAGACTCTCTGGGGTTTACTGTTTTTCTTTTTTCAATTTTTTTTTCCTATGTTACTTTTTAAAGTAATTTTATTTGTGTGCTTAGTTATAAGTAACCAGGTTAATTCCAATGGGTTGAGTGACCTACCTTGTGTTTTTCAAGATAAGCTCATCCTTTCCTGAGTTAATTGGAGCTATGCTAAATGCCTAGTACTCATAATTAAGATTGCAATTGGCCATTGTAGCAGAAACCACAGTCTTGAATTAAATACCTCAGCTTTCTTCTTAATGGGTACAAAAGAATGAGAATGTAATGGCTGGAATATGCCCAAACGGATACTGGATAGGAGCTGCCTAAACCTGTCAGTAGTGAATGTTAGTGTCTCAAGAATCCAGCCTCTTTCCAGGATATGTGGCTCGTCCTCAGTACCTTTCTGCACTTGAATTCATAGCCCTGTCATAGACCAACAATCTCTGTTGGTCTGGGCAGCTGTGTAGTTTTACAAATGTAAGCAGAGGTGTGGTCCCATCTCTTGAAGAGATTTGCAGGATAGAAATGTAGGCTTAGTTTCTTGCCTGGAGAAATTCTAATGCAAAACATTTAGCTTTCTCATTGCTCCCTCAGCCGTGAGGTTATGAAGGTGTTCTTAGGTAGAGAATGTGCTTGTTCTGTTGTGGTTGAACTGTCCTACTTGGTGTGGTGTGATCAAAATCATTGGGGTCAGGCACAAAAAGCAGTAACTAGAAGAATGCTCTGCCCTGGGGCTGAGGCAATCATGGGAAGGATAAGGGGGGCAGGATTTCTGTCTTCCATCCTGTCCTGGTAGTTATTCCTCCTGCAATCACAGGTGGATAGCAGAAAGGTTCCTTAGTTCAAGTTAACTCAGCAGCATCTTGTTTTTCAGGTTTCCTGAAGGATGACTGGTCTGTGAGGAGGAAAAAAAATTACCTGAGATACACTGCAATCACATACTGTATTACAGTGTACATGCTCTGTGGTACAGTTTATAATGCACAGATTTTGCTGTTTATGTAGGGGGTTTTGTTATTTTGGGGTGCTTATGACTGGCATTCTTTTTTGCAGCAGTGCAGAATTTGCAGAAAAGAAGAAACATAGGCACTGTTGGAGTTTTATCACTGAGCTGTTCTGTACTGTGCAGCATATGCAAGCAGTGAGTCATTGGGTTCAAGCAGTGAGTCACTGGGTTATACCTGCAGGTTTTCCAGTGCCAATGTGGAAAGTAGCAAGTCCCTCGCCATGGGAAGTGTAAATTAACACCTGTTGTAGTGGTTTAAGTGTGAAAGTACAAGTTCTTACAGACTTTCTTTAGACTTAGACACAGATCAAGAACCTGGAGATTGCTCAACTCTTATGAAAGTGAATTGGAAGTACATTGTGTGATCACAAAAACAAATATAGAAACCCTTTAACTTTCATATATTGACATTTAATCTTTTCCATGATGCCAGACATTGTTGCATACTGGAGGTGACAGTGCCAAGTTCTGCCAGCCAATTTGGCCACATAATAGTGAAGGGAAGGGTCACTGGCCATAGCTTTTACATACAATTATACACGTACTTCAGATGTGCCCCACATGGCATGCACCCAGCTTATACCTTCCCATGATGAGGGCTGCTGCCACCTTAGTGTTAACACCACCTGGTCCTGGGGGCAGCTGAGGAGAGTAGTTGTGTCCCAGTAAGTTGTTCTGACACTGCTAGCCAGCTTTTTCCCCAGAGCTACTCACATATGTCTCTTGTGAGAGGTGGAGAAGGATGTGGAAGCTTCATGTGGCATAGTGGTTGATGTTGCAGGCACAAAACCAGCTTATCTGGCTTTTTAGCATCTCTTTTTTGGATGTAGGTGAGGAGATGGTCTGAGATAGGGTGAAATCATCTGGCACACCAGACAGCCTGCGGAATGCCACTTCTTAGGTTGTCTTCAGGCTAACTTCTTGCAAATTCATCTAGTGACTCAAACCAGTAATTTCAAATTAGCTGTTGTAAAGTGTATTGTCACATGGAAAGTTTCCCTGATATAATTTTGGTGGAATCTTGCAGGTATCTGAGAGTAAGGGGCTTGTCTTCCCTCTCTCCCATCCATAAAGTTCCCTTGTTGTCAAGAATGAAAGTCAAAATTTTCCATCCAGATGATAAACTGGTTCTTTTTTTCCTTGACAGCTCTGAATTTACTAACACCCATGTTTTGACACCCTTTCGTATCATTTTGGTAGTGGATGCATGCAGCCTCATTTTTATTTGAGAACTCTTCAAGCGTTTTGTTGGTATTTTTCAGTTTGATATTTGTCCTTTTTCAGTTTTCAGTTTTGTTTTACTCAGGTATGTTTCTAATTCATAAAATAATGTAGTATACCTAAATAGGCTGTAACCTGTGAACGGGAAATGCCATCCTAGCAGTTCTAGTTAGCCTTCTTTTTGTTTTTTTTTTTTTTTCTAGTCATCCCTGCCTTTAAATGTTACAATTCTAAATAAAAAGCCCCTCTCAGAGCCATTCAGAAAACCTCTGTAATTTCTATTAAGCAATTGCTCTAAATAATTTCTTTCCATCTACAACTGTACTACATAAGTAGAAGTCTCCCACCAGAAAGAGTGTTCAGCAGTAGTTCTGCTTTAGTCTAGTGAATTAATGGGCATTGTCTTCTGGGAGCACTCAGCATGTCATCACTGATGATGTGTGAAGTTCTTCTATGCCAGATACAGCCCTTCTGTTTGAAGGTCCAGTGCATTCATAATGCTTAGCGCCAGTTGCCACTGTGATAACAAGGCATTTTATGGCTTTACTGATTCATGGGAGTCACTGTCTCCTTTCCCTCTGTAATTAATATCTGCTGTTTTGTACAGTGATACATGGTGACACAATGTACATAAGTTCATTAATGTACTTTGTTTCTCTTGCCCTTGTTTTCCTTCAAGGCCAAAGAATGCTACATGAGCAGGTTACTAGTTATTCTGCCAAGCAGGACACCTCCTGTCTAAACTATTTTGTAGAAATACTGGATGACTGCTTTGCATGTCAAATTACTGAATGAGATAAATGATTGTCTTGCCTTGTCTTCTGGCTGGGTATTTCCTCCTGAGGGGGTGATTTAAGAATCGTCCAAATATACATTGCATCCAAGTTTGCAAGCCTGCAAGCAAAGTAAGTCAGAAAAGGTCTCCTCTTTGAATCCCACAAAGGGATTAGAGGTTGCTGCAGAATTCGGCACTCTAAGGACTAAAGTGTCTACATGCATCTCTACTAGGAGGAACATGAATGTTCAGAGGATTTTGCTGGTGGGACTTTGAATGCTGGAATAGAAAAAGGATAACAGTAGCATATGGATGTTGGACTTGGCACTTAAATGCAGTGAAGTGCTGAAACATCCTCAGGTGATGACAGATTATGGTTGCTTTAAAGTTTTGTACGTTTTCCCTCTTTCTCCATCTTGGGGATACTAACTTCCTTGCACACCTTGTCTGTTTGACATGATTCTACCATAAGCTGTTCAATGTGAGAATTGCCTTATAACTACAAATATGTGCTAAGCACTTGGGGAACTTGGCTAGCAGCACTTAGCAGTCTTGCAAGGTGAAAAATTTCCCTCTTTTTCCTTCTTCAAGACACCTATCTTAAAATATGGAACAGTCATACCTTTTGTGTCAATTAACCTTTGTTGTCATTTCCTTATCATCAGAAGCACTTTTTTTGTTGTTTTTTGTTTCTACTTGTGAAAATTTTCCTTGTGTGCACTCTTTTACTACAATTGGTACCCTGGGATACCAGGGAGCAGAAATTTTATTTCTTGTTCCATGACAGTCGACAGCAATTAGAAATCATTATGGATGTCATTTATGGAAATGTGATCTAATCCAAGCATTTGCAAGATAATGCAAGCCAATGAAAATATCTTGGAGGTTGTGTGACTTTGGAATGATCTCTGTACTCATGTAAGTTCCCTCTTTAAAAGAAAAAACAAAAAAAAAAAGAAAAAAAAAGAAATAAAAAGGTGTGTTTTAGAGGCCATACCAATTAGGAATTGGTTTGTAGTTTTAGTTATAGGCTTCCACTACTAGTGGTTGCAAACCCAAAATGTCATTGTTCAAGAAAACCTGTGTTTAATTTTTTTGAATACATACTGCTTGAGTTAGTGTTGTGACTAGTTGAGCAGCCCGTGGGATATGCTGTCTGGAGACTTGGTGTTTCTAGTAGATCTGAATGATTAAGCTTGGTTTTGTTTGTTTGTTTTTAATCCCATTTTTTAATTCAGTAATCTGAAAGAGAAGCTTGCTGTCTTCCTGTTTGTTCCACATAAATGAGAAGACACGCAAGTTGAGTGCCTGGAGCATTGCCAAGACTGTAAATGAGCCCTGCAGTGGCGCTGATGGAAATCATAGCTGAGAGCAGGCTTGAGCATTGGTTAGAGACCATCTTTCAGATCTCACAAATGATTTGTGAGGGAAGACAGTAGCCAGTGGAGTAAGCCAAAAATATGCTGGCTGATAACTTGTTATGCTTCTGTTACTTGATCGCATCAGATCATATACCCTTTCTCTAGCTAGTAGGTTCCCAGATTTCATTTTATTCCAAGAGGAGCAGTCAAAACTTAGTAGTCTTTCTGCTGAAATTCCCTGTTGCTTCATAGCAAGGTTTTGATCACTTTCTTACTGCGCTTGATATCTGACTTTTCTATCATTCACCTGTTACAACAGATTATTGGCACTTGTGACACAAAGGATTAGGCACATATGTGCTAACTTTTCGTAATTCAGCTCTATAAAGATAGGAAATTTAAAAAAAAAAAAAAAAGGAGAGAAAGAGATGTTGAAGAGAAAGGGCTTTAAGGATACCTAAACTGTTGCGTACGTCCAGGTATTGTAGTATATGGCCTCCAGGTTTTGATCTGTGGAAAGCATTAGGTATTAATGAACTGTACAAAGGCAAGATGATACAAGAAGCACAAAATCACATGAAGCAAACAAGGTTTTACAGGTAGAGAAAATCAGGACATGCAATCCGCTAAATAAGATTAGTCATGGGCCAGGCTGTCCATCTTGGCTCTTAGCATGTTAAGAAGAGATTTGTCAGTGGGGGGTGATAGTTGTCTGTCTCTGGGATTATAAATGTGCACATTATACCTGTGTTTTACACAGCAGTGAATAGAGAGTACAAATCACAGTTTTTCCTTACACACTGAATGTATTTTTAGCCAGCTGCTGAGCTCTCACAACTATTAGAAATGTCGATAAAATTTCCGGGTACTTAACAGCTGAGAAAGCGAGGCCCAACAGCTGGCTGTGAGGTTGGCTGGCAGTTCAGAATTCACTTGGTGCCAAACAGCATTGTTCAGTTTTGAAGTTTTAAATTTTGCAGGTATGGGCTGAGCAGCAGATGGAAATAACAGCCCTTATAACTTATGTGCTTACTAACCAAATGAGATTATTGTTTTACACTGACCATTTACTTTTCAGCTATTCTGTAGGATTTGCTCTGTGGACAGGAAAAATTTATCTCTGTTCCTTGTCACTGGCACTTGTCCATTTGCCAGCAATTGCATCAGGCTGAAGAGAAATTTATAGAGTTCATATCAGGAAATACAAAGTATGGCATTATTAAGAATTTGCAATTAGAATTATATTTACTTCTCCTGCAAGTTCAAATGCTCTACAGTTAATATCTCTCCTTGTAACACTGAGGTGGGCTGTGTAGCACTCCTTAGATGAGAAAACCCATTTTGCCAATTTTGCAGAAAAGGGAAACTACTGAAGAAGAGACTTGACTCAGAAACTTTGCTTTGCTCTAAAAGTCAATGCTAAATATCTATAAAAAAGATTATAATCCAAGACTGTTGTACTTCAGAAGACTAGCATGTCCTTTTCTGTACACATTATCTCTAGTATTACTCATCTGTTTAATCCACATTACTCATCCATTTATGAAGGGCCGAGTGAGAGTTAAGGCAAGAGAACATACATAGACAAATGGAAAACTCATTACATCATGGTTTTCTTGGAAAACTGTTTACAGTAAAACCATCTTCTGTAAGAATTGGATCAAATTCATGACTGTTATTTTATACACAAAACAAGGAAGCAAAAAGAAGAAAAAACAACTTTGGAGTAAGGTGTGACATCCTAGTGAAATGCAGCTTTTCTGCTGAGAAAAAAACATTTGTAAAGGTGCAGTGCATTTTAGTGCATAGAAACTTTTCAGTCCAGCTCTGAAAGAGCAAAGAAGGTCCTTCTCCAAAAAAATGGCACACTCACCTGTGGACAGACTCCTCTGTAACTCTAAGAGCAAGTAGCTTATTCTCAAAGCTGTTCTTGTACTGAGAATTCAAATTCCCATCCAGTTATTAAATGGCTGCTTTCCAGTAATGGATTTTTTTCCCCCTTCCTGATAGAAAATAACTGCAGAGTGGTATTCTTCCAAGCAGAGATTCAATAGTAATGACGGATGTCCAGTGGCTCCAGCTTGCCAAGTGATGCTGTGTTAGAGTTCTCTCTTCCTCTTAACACACAGATCAGCATGTTATTTATTCTTTATGAAGGCTCAGAGATGCTTCTAGAGATCATCACTACCTAGAGAGAAGATACAGCTTGCACAGTTTTAATTGTTACTTCAAAGTTTTTGCTGTTCCACCATAATGTGGAAACTGTGACGCAGTAAAAGGTCAGAAAAATGATGCTTTACAGGAACCAAAGGGTAATAATCTTTCCAAACATGCCTCCCTTTGCCTCCTTCTTTTGTTTAACATGCAAGTTCTGATCAGATACTCTGTGGCAAAGTTGTTTCTTTGTTTTTCATTCTAAGCTAAGGAGGTTACTGCAGGGTGTTGTGTATTAGTAGCTGTCACAGAACCTACCCATAAACTAAAAAACCTAATACCACTGAAACACATGTAAAGAATAAGAGAAATGGTTAATAGCCAGTAATGCTAACGTAGCTGATATCCAAGATTTCCTTGTGAAGCAGAAAACAGTAGCTCTTAGGGACTGGGAAGTTGTAGGGATCAATACATTAGTGTTAATGTGATGGATATTTTCTGGTACACTTAGCCCAAGAAATTCATGCTATTTCAGACCAAGAAAAGCATAAATTCTGGCACTGGGGGAATTTTATAATTGAAGGGAGAGGGAATGGTAGTTCAGACTCTTTCAGTCTTCTGTGGGGCAGAAGGGATTGGAAAGGAAGACAGGGAGGGAAGGCAGGAAGGAGGACATCTCTAGACACTAAAGGCGTCACACCACAGCACCTCTCACCATGTTGCTTCACTGCCCCACCACTCTTCCTCTGGTAGATCACATCACATTCCCACTCCCCTTCTATTCAAAGTAAGGTGTTGGATGAGGCTTTTAGTTCTTATTCCTCCTGCTGAGTTCAAGACAGGACAAGCCTTCCCTCATGAATCACGGCTTATCAATTGTTTTTTAGCTGCTTATTATAAAATGACTATAATACACTTGCTGGAAATATCCTAGGCTGGGAAATTCTTATGGCAAGCAGTAATTAGCAACTTGTTTCACATAATATATATGCATCTGTGTCACCTAAGTAATAACTTGCATGCATTCTTTTCTTCCTCCTTTGTTATACTGAGAGAAATGAATTGAAGGACTGATTATAAATCATGCAAAGCTTGTGGTTAATCTAAGAATGGGTTCTGGCTGTCAAGTCTGAGGCCAGAGCTGATGGCTGGATTTTCTTTCTTTCCGTGGTCAGACTTAAGAGACAGCGTGACATAATCATTAAGCTGTACCTCTGGGACCAATCCATTAGGCCGTACCTCCTTCTCAGGAGGAAAAAACTTGATTGTGCCATCTCCTTTATCCCAGTAACATATGGTGCTGAGAATCTTCTGATTTCTCCTCTAAAAATGGAAGAAGCTATGACTAAAAGAACATGGGTAGGGAAGGGAGGCAGTAACAGATGAAACTTATTTTTTTTCCTTATTCCTTTTCTTTTGATTCAAGGTCTTGCTCTGTATAACATACACCTCCACATTTGAGCTGAATGGGAGTTCAGTGCTGAAGATTGCTGAGGTAAGTGCGTCTGTTGTACGATCACTTGTCTTAACATCTCTTAATGTTCCCCCGCTGCCTAGAGTGTGTCTTTCATACATACCCTGAAACTGAACTAGTCCAAATCACAGTTACCATCTTAAGGACTGATTCTACCTTATGCCTACTTAGAAGAAATAATTGCAAGTTGGGCAGGGTTGATGGGCTTGCATGGGAAGGCACTTTTGGAAACTGACTGACAAATGTATATTGCAGTGTTGTGCATTTACTACTTCTCATATTTACTTTGTTTTTTACAAGAAGAAAATTTCTTCATGTTCTTTATAAAACAGCACTGTGCTGGTTTATACTTGCTACTGCAAGTATAAAACTAATGAAACCTCCTCAAGAGAGGTATGTATGCCATAATGTGCCATGTTAACACAAGTGCCACGATGTGCCTTGTCAGCCTTGTGTCTTTTTACTAATACATCCAAGTAAAAGGTTTATTACACCTCTAGATATGTGGTGTTGTTCTGGTGCCATTAGTCACTCTTCTTCCTTTATTCCATTGGATTTTAGTCTGAATTAAATTTCAAAGGAGCTTTGGCTGTAGGAAAGCATACCTGCAAGTCTGTTAAGTGAGCCTTTGTAGATGGCTGATGTTTTTAGTACAGTGTGTAGCAAGCCAAGGGTTTCAGGTTAGATAAGAAGCACAGGAACACTAAACCTTTCTGCACAGCACAGTGCAGAATGTATTATAACATTATATTGTTAATGTGGTATGGAGAGAGCTAATTTCCATGGATTAATGTAGAAGTTGTATACATGTCCTACACTCCAAATGTATGTGACATTTAGAGACCTGTTTCAAGTTTTGGTATTTTGGTTGGGGTGTTTTTTTATTTAAAACAAACAAACAAACAAAACCCCATGTGAAAATAGCTCACTTTACTGGGAAGTTACAGTGTTTTCCAAGTTTAGGAATAAAATTGACTTTGCTTTGTCTTATTGGAAGCTCAGGACAGGGGCTGTAAGGATAACAGTTTGTAACAAATAGGCTTTAAAAGGCAGGGATGCAACATAAACAGTTTGTGTACATAAAGTATACAAGATGAAAAGAGTAGTAATCATTCCAGATGTTCTGCACAGCTTGGACTTTGGTTTCACTTGTGCTATGTGAAATCATAAGGTATGGACATTTTTGGAAGTCTTTGTAAGCCCTGCCTGTAGATGCTGCAGCAAGGATGAACTGAATGTGTGTTTAGAACAAGCCACAACTTTCTAAGCTTTACTAAACCCTTTTATGTCAGTGTCTAAAACTGAAGAGAATAGTTTTCCCTGCAGTTTTTCTCAGCAGACTTTCTAATGTGGAACGCAAAAGCTGATGAATTCAGCTTAGTGCATCACTTCGCTCAAGGCACAGAGCTCTAGCTTAGACAAAATACTGGCTGGGGAAAGTATTTAATGGCTCTAACCCCTTCAGATTTCACACTTTAAGAGCACTGCCTAAGACTAGGAAAATGGTCAGTCAGTCAGTCATGCTCTGTGTGCTATAAGCTGTATCAGAAATCAGATTTTCTGTTCTCTCTGTAAATTTGGATAGAAACAGGGCTGTTATTCATTTAAAGCATCCTGAAAGTGGCAATTTTCTTTCATAGATCAGAGTTAAACTGCTGTTCTTGATATTTACACTTGATTTTCATTCCAAGAAGGCTAGCTTGTCTCTCAAAAACCTTTGCTAGTATAGTAGTACAAATCAGCACAATGATAGTTTGTCCTTTTTCTGTTAAAGAGGGGCTCTTATGCAGGCTGATAAGATGTACCAGCAAGGCAAACAAAATTTCGTTTCTTTCAGGGAATTGGAACAAGCTGTAATACAGAGCATGCATGTTTCTATTTAGAAACTATTAGTGTTTGGAGGTACAGCTATTTTCCCTTTAATCCTTAAGAAAATACTGCCTCAGTGAATGCCTAGGTATTTCTAATTAGCAAGTCCCAGCAGGCACATACAAGCTTCCTCAAGTTCCTCCCAGGCAGGTTTTAGGTAAAGAAAGACACTTAACAACAGGAACCAATATGTCTTTGTGTCTGAATTCTGCAATGTATAAACAGTAGGGAACAAAAAAATATTTCTGAGTTCAGCATTTGCTTTGCCTCAGCATTTATTGTTCTGACTTACTCTAAGGGCAAGGTGGCAGAGAGGAGCTTTCTGCTTCAGTGCCCCTGCTATTTGACATTTCTTTCCAGCTCAGTCCCTTAGTTTTCCTGGCCTGCCCTCTGTAACAAAGTGGAGCTGCTGCAGAATTAGAAAGGTGCTATCTGCATTACTGGTAGAACATTCTGAGGACTCTCTCTGACAAACAAGGTTGCAGTCTGGACTTTTTGCACTATGGGTAGTTCTCAGTTAATGTGTGCAAAATAATGGTACCCCAAATCTTTCTGAATATTATTGGCTTCAAATTGAGGAAGCACCTAACATGAAGAGTACTACTTTTTGTGGCTTAAGTGCTAATAGAATTGAAAACTGACTACATCTTGCTCCATGCACCTTCCCATGCTTGCCTACACCCCTGAAAATTTAGTTTGTACTTGGTTTTATGTGTGTATTTGTTAGTCCCATTTACCTTTTGGAGGTTTCTTTTGTTTGATGCTATTGTGTTTTGTTGGCTAACCCTCTGTGTTTTGCTCTTAGTTGTGTTTTGCATGCCATAGAGCTGGAAGTCCCCGAATGCATGAAATGATCAAAATGTCCATTGCACTCCTCCTTGGGGCCCTGAGCTCTCGCATTTTTACTGGTGCTTCTTCATCAATGGCTTTTCAAAAGGTACATTCCCCAGCCATTTTAGAACACAGGCCTTCTGTAAGATCGGACCTCAAGTGGACAGTACTGTTGCTCATTAGCTGGCATGGGGAGGGGAGAGAAGAAGGAGATATCAACCATGCTCTCTCCAGAAAGTCAGCCTACCTTTAAGATGGTATTTTATCAGTTAATTCAGGTACACTAGAAAAAGACCTACAGCTCAAGAGGATGACCTCAGCAGCACTGGAGTGGTTTGGCCTCTGTGGAGGGCTGTGCATGGTTAACAGGCTTTAGGGTTTTTTGTCCACTGGAGTTCAAGTGATAGCTGAATGATGGGCAGAGTTGATCCAGGCCTTCTTTTGGCTTAGAAGGCCATCTTCATCACTGACTGATTGATCTCAAGCTAAATAAACCCACTCATTTATTTGGGGGGATCTTGGAGTCTTGAAAAAGGGCAAAAAGAATGAGATGGTTTCAATTTGGTCCCTTATATCCTGCAACTGCATACAACTGCAACCTAGTTCTAATGTATTGTCAAAGGAGATAATCAGTCTCAGTTTGTCATCTGCATAGTGTTTCTAACAAGTGATGTACACACACTTGAAAAGCTCTGGAATGCTATCTCTCAGTGTAGTTTGAAGTAAGGGAAAATAAGAGCCATAATTAAGTGGCTTCCACATGCAATATCTTGAAATACTCAAGATACGGTTTGTATCCAAGAAACTCAGTCATGTTTTCTTGTCCTTGTGGCTTCATTGAAGTGCTGAAATGTAAGGTCCCTCAAAGTGTGGAGGTCAAAAGAGTTTTAGGAACATAGCTATATTGTTTTCCACTCCACTATAACAAATGCAGAAGTGTACCAGCAGCATGTTAAACTTTTTAGCCTCAAGCCCACAGCCTTTCTGTCTTACTTAATGGAATAGCTTGGTTTCATTTTAGTAGGAGTTAGAAACAATTGAGAGTCTTTGTCCATGTGCTTATGTCAACACTGATTAGCCTATGTAATCAGATCACTTTAATTTTTCCCTCTTAAAATCTCATCCTCATTACGGAACTATAAAAATGGCTTTACCTCATATAATATCCTTCTAATTCAAAAGCTTACAACAGATGCATTTATGTCTACTCATCATGCATATGATTTATACTTTGTATATTTTCAAATATATTTTTCACAGCTAGTTTAATCTATATTAATGGTTCTTCCCACTAGCTATATATCCAGACAATGGCAGAATGAAAACAGAGAGACTGAAAAGTATGTGAACAGTCATTTACATTTTTTTCATCCAGGTAATTGTTAATGATAAAGCTCAGTGTAGGCCAGAGGACCAAAGCTGCATGTTTGGATCACAGTCTTAGGAGATTGTATTGTACCGTTCTGTCACAAATCTACTCAGCTCCATCAAGACTTAGCAGTTACTGTGCAGTAGTTACAGTGGTTTCTACAATTACGGCAGCTCTTACAGAGACCAGCACCTCCCACAGAAAAGATCTGATCAAGGACAGGAACTGCAGTTTGCAGTGTTCTGTCCCCAGGATCCTACCTGTGTTATATTTTGGCAACTATTTGTATAATGTCAGCTGGGGCAAAAGTCTAGCACAATTCGGGTCGCAGCACATGTCAGGCATGGAGCTCAGAACTGGATGATCCATGATTCCATTGCTACCTTGGCTTCCATGGGATCCCTGAGCTGAGGAACCCTCAGCTTGATTGCCAGTTATTAAAAGGCAATCATTTGTGTTGTGTTGTATTTTTTGTATTAGGAAAAGCCTTCAAAAGCTTTCCAATGTGCTGCAGTATGTAATAATCACATGGGTTGGACAGAACCCAAGTCATTGCCATTTTTGCCCTACCATTCCTGCTTCTAGATGCTACTTAGTTTTCCATATTGCTGAAAACTTCTGATGTGCTAATAAGGCAATATGAAATAGTAAGGAAGGCTGACTATCTACATGAGAGAGACCTTGGTATCCTCCTAAAATGTGTTACTGGTAAGTTACAGTTCATATCTATGTACTGCTATCTTGTTTCCTCATCAGGTTTGCATTGAGACATATGTATCTAGCTGTCACCAGCGGAGCATTAACACTGCTGTGCGGGCAACCCTCAGCCAAATGTTGAGTGACTTGACTTTACAGTTACGACAAAAGCAAGAAAACATGGTGAGCCTTCTGGCATCAACAAATGGTTCCATGTCCGTGGCTGCATGTCTTTTTGTTTTTCTGAGTGCAGTGTATTGTACTGGCGTGTTGTGCCTTATGGCTTTTATTTGATATTTCCACATTAACCCTGTTTAAAAGCTTTTTGGGGCTCTGACTCTGTGCCTGCCTCAGAGCAGTCTGTTGGAAAGGCACCTCTCACATTGTCAGCTCTACTTGGCAAATGTTTTTATTTTTTCCCTGTTCCATTAAATAAAACAGGCTTTGTTCCGATATCAGGCTGCCTTGGCCCTTACCTTTTACATTCTTTTCTTTTGTTTGCTTATTTTCCTATGGTTTGTTGAAATTCTTTTGCCAAAAGTTTTTGCATTACAATTTACCTAAGCAAAATAAATTCTCAATTAAGGAAAGTGACTTCTTTCATCCACTTATGCTGGTTTGTATACTGTCATGTTATCAAAAACATACTATTTTTTAAAGTCAGTTTCTATTTAATAAGAAATTTTAAGCACTGTAGTTGTACAGATTAGTGGGTGGTTTTACTTGTTTGATTATTTTCCTTACATCTTGTCATGGGTTCAGCAGCAGCAGTCGTTTTTTCTCCTTCTTGGTAGCTGGTGCAGCACTGTGTTTTTGATTTTGGGCCTGGGAACAGTGCTGATAACACCAGTGTTTTCAGTTACTGCTTGGTGATGTTTAGGCTGGCCAAGGACTTGCTGAGTCTCATGCTCTGCTAGGGAGGAGGGGAAGCCAGGAGGAAGGAGAGACAGGACACCTGACCCAGACTGACCAAAGAGGTTATTCCATGCCACAGCACCTCATGTCCAGGATGTAGAAACGGAGAGCCGAGACCCAGACGGGTGGGGGTGCACGGTGGTGGAGGTGCACTGTGGGGGGTGCACTGCTTGCTCAGGCTTGATATTGGGTGGTGAGCAATTGTATTCTTTTCCCTTGTATTTCTCTTGTCACTATTATTATTGGTGGTAGCAGTAGTGATTTGTGTTATACCTTAGTTACTAAACTGTTCTTATCTCAACCTGTGGGAGTTGCATTCTTTCGATTCTCCTTCCCATCCCTCCAGAAGCGGAGGGAAGAAAGAGTGGGGAGTGAGTGAGAGAGTGACTGTATGGGTTTATAGAAGCTTAAACCACGACACATCTGTATTGGGTTAAGATGATCACTTCTGGTTTGTATTAGTAGACTAGATTACTTTCATCCTCATGAGCAACTTCAAAACAGAATTAATTGGCTTACTTAAATTTCTCTTCTGTCTCTGTTAAGTAAGCTCATTTTACTAGCCAAAACATTTACCAAAAAAAACCCAAAACAAAATACCCCCAGTAGTTTGAGTCTGAAAGCGGGATTTTGTTAGTTCTGCTCTCAGCGAAGCAGTAGGTGAAGGTATATGAGAGCTACATTTAGTACCTAGCAGTTTCTTGTTGATGCTTGAGAGAAGAATTTGGCTTGACCTCTTTGTGCAGTGATAGGAAAAATCCTATACCACAGCTGAACTGGATGATGTAAGAGGTCATTTCCATTTCCTGACTGCCATTAATTGTGTTGGCACTGTAACGTTAATGATGACAATGTGGTAAACCCTCTAACACTCAATTGATTTTGGTTTCTAAGTACTCTGTGAAATCTAGATTATGCTTGCCTCTCATTTAAAGTGCAGTTTACATGCCTAGTTATTACTGAGTTGGTTTAGGTGTAGGAAATCCCTTAAGTACTTACAAGTCTTTCTTCAGCCCAATGAGATGAGAGTTCCTTAAATCTAAAATACTGCTAAAACAGATCTTAAGGAATTTTTGAAAATGTTTTGCAAAAGCTTCACCTAAACCCTCTAACAAACAAAAAAACCCAAACCAGACAGAAGGCATGGATTTGTTAAGAAAGCTCTGCTGTTAAAGTATTGCTTCTGCAGTATTTTTCTCCCCCTTGCACCAATTACACCACCTTTGTCTTTTCTCAACAGACAATTGAAAACCATGACACCTCACAGAAATTCAAGAGTCAAGGTATTTGTAACACTTTTTAGTGATTCTTTCCAATACAGCTCTTTTATTCTTCACTTTAGTTCAGCAGCACAGTTCCTGATGTCACAGCAATTGCATCTTCAGGATGTCTTACTTTCTCCATAGCTTTATGCACTCTGCTACCAGTAAGAATTGAGACAGCCATGTTAGCTCCTGAAACTTTCACTCATGTCTTCATTTGGAGCATGGTAACAGCATCACACTTGACAGTAATAAATGATTGTGTCAAGTTTCTAACTTCTGTATTTAAGGAGTTTGAGTGCTCTAGAGAGAGTTTTAGTAAGTGGCTTTACTTCCTAAATTGGAACAGATTCATGGAGTTGGATGTGGAATGTGGAAATGATTGTGTTATCATATCTCAGGCCAGAGATGCAGTTTATATAATGGTAACTTCCGCAAGCACATCACTAGTGAAGGTCTGTTCATGCTTGTCAAGTGATTATTTTACAAGAGAATTTTCTTCTACCCCCATTCTGTCTTAACTTCCAACCTCTTCCCTGATAGGTAAAAATAATGCCTCTTGACGTTCTCACTGGATTTCTGCTGCAGAATTTGTGTGAATGGAGGCTAAAATCTTTGAGGTGTATAAGCATCCTCTTTTAAGATCAGAACCTGATCATACATGAAAAGCTGTGTCGCAGAGACAAACTGCAGGGAGAGATACAGAAATTTTAGCTGCCATGTAGAAGTACTGTAGCCAATCCTTTTTTTATTATTTATTTGTGTCCTTATTTTATTATCTGAATTAGATTTCAGCTAACCTCCTGTAAATGCATGTAAGCAATCAGTGCTCTGTGGATTTAATACTACTGCTTTTTCATTGTGTGGAGATCACTTTCATTATAGGACTTTTTCCTACTGCACCTTCTGTATGAATTTTGGCAGCCCTGCTCATTGTTTAGAAGCTCTAACCTGCTCTGAAAATCCATGTAGTAAACTGAGATTGTGATCCAGCTGCACATATGTAATGCCTCTGATCTTTGTCCTTTTTGGAGGTACTTCAGCTGAGTCTCTTTGTGATGATGTTGTATCTGTCCTCACTGTGCTCTGTGAGAAGCTCCAGGCTGTCATAAAGTGAGTTATTTCAGTTTATAATTTGAATTTATTACCTGGAGATTAGGAGTTTCACTGGTACCTGTGATTGTACTGTTGTCGTTCGGGAATTACGGAGCAAAACTGTGCTTAAATCAAGTGTTAATTAAAGGAAGTATTGTTCAACATGCATTAATTTAACCCTCACTTGAGATGAGAAGCTAATTTGCCTTCTTTATGTGCTGTTCAGCTTTAAAGGCCTTCCAGTAAGTCTAATCCACAAGTAACTTCCATTTCTTTTCTGCCTTGAAAGCAGCCATTGTAGAGAGAACAATCTCAAGAGACATGGAAAAACCTAAGAGAAACAATATGCAGAATGAATTAATACATCCTCCTTAGAAAGGTGGCATTCATCCAACTGAAATAATTTGCATTACCAAAGTGTTCCTTAAATTTAGAAATATCATATACTCTACCGACTTGGAAATGCATGAGCCTGACTTTTAAAATGCAGTTATTATGGGCAGTAATAGGGAGTTACACTGAGTCTCTTGTTGGCTAGTACTTTAGAAGTAAATACTTATGAGTTAAAAATTACTTCCTGTGGCATTCTAGCATAGCTGGAGTAATGGTCTATTAAGAAATAAGGTGAAAAAGCCATGTTAGAGGTGAAAACCCTGCTAAAGGCAATGCAAACATTATACAGCAGTTATTAAAAAAATAGTAATATAGCAAGCTAAAAATAATTTGAAAGTTTTAAGGGAAAAACAAGTTCTCACTTGACAACATTGTTTCTATATCACTAAAATACAATTTCATTGCTGCCACTGCCAGCTGCAAATCACCTGAGTGTTAGCAAAAAATCCATCTGAAACTATTTATTTGAAACGTAGCATAATATTGTCTCTCTGGTTGGCTTGCATGTCTCTGAAAATTGCCTGTGATGAATTCAGGGAAATGGGAGATAGATACACAAAACAAGCATGTATCAGTACCTCCTTTTATGTATTCTACCACTTCAGGAACCCTATGGCTTAGGAACTGCCATAGCCGAAGACAGCGGACATGTTTGTGTGCAGTTCTATAGACTTTCCTCCCATGGATGTCTCTAATTACAGCAAGGTTTGAAAGGGAAGAGTGCCTTACTTAGCATTATTTAATCAGTGTCAGCATTTGGGAAAGCAGAAGCATGTTTCTGAATCTTCTGAAGGAACATTTATAATTTTTGTTATTTGTATGCCTAGTTACAGGACAATAAGAAATCTTCAAAAGTGTGTACTAACAATTGCAAGTGGCCAAACGAGCTGAAAGATTAATTCTTTGTATCAAATATTGCCCACTTGTGATGCTATGTGCAACTATCATCTGATAAGTATTGTCCACCAAATGATGACTTTGAATTTGCTGATTATGAAATATCAAAACTACCTGACAAAATCACTGTCTTTTAAAAATTATTTGCATTCCCAGCTCCTCATAAAACTGTACTGAATTAGAACAGACTGAGGCACACTGTAGATAAAGTACAATACAGAATTCAGAGGACTTAAAAATACGCACTGAGCCATGATTTACTGCATGCTTGTAAGTATGTACCTAGACTGTTATGATCTCTAATTATGAGCAAAGCATAGTAAAGAATTCTGACTGAATCTGAGGAAAATAAATCCAATTAGGATGGCTTATTAAAGAACTAACTCCATGAATGAAAAGCCTTTATTTCTTTCAAGGCCAGTTTTGGCATCTCCTTCAAAACATTTTGTTGCCAGCATCTTAACTTTCTAACTCCCAGGTCATTGAAGAGAGGGTTTAGTACGCTATACTGCCTGTTCTAATTTCTTAGTCTGAAGATTACTTTAATTCCTCCTTCTAAACTTAAAGCCTATTAGTATTTGGTTTTGAGGGAGGCACAGCTATGAGTGATGAGGAAGAGTTCAGGGAGGTGATTTTTTTTTTGAGATCACTGGTGACTTTAATGACCCTGGACTTTGTGGCAGCAGTGATATGAGCACACCAGCTGTGCTGAGGTGTGCAGGAGTCCAATATGCATTTCTTACATGCAGTAAAACAATTTGGTAGTAAGAGGCATTAGTGCAGTCAAGAGTGCAGCAATACCCTGTGCATGCCCATGCAAGTATCAGCAGCAATATGTTGATGATCTGCATAAAGACACATTGCAAGAGAAGCTGTCAGGAAAAAAGGCAATTATACATGGAGTGTGTGCATCTTTCCGAATAGGTGTGGAATGTTGTGAGGAAAAAGCAGTCACCTCTAAAATATATAACCAGCCAGCAGTTTTAAAACCTCCATAGTGTAGAGCTAGCAATCTAGCTTCAAGCCTCGGGATTCACTGTTTTCTGCATGACGTGTGGAACAGGTACTGTTCTGCTTGGGTGGAAGTTCAGCTATGTGAACAAAGGAATTCAGGCAGTGACTGAAGAACAGACATTTCTCATTCCTTAATTTCAGTTAAGATAAATCCATTCTTTACAGCTTCCTTCACCTACCATCATACATCAGAAAATACATTCCTCTAGCTCATCTCAGACCAGAAAAACAGTGATTTTAAGTCCTAGTATTTTTAGGAATGAAAACCAGTATGTGAAAGCAGTAGGCATGGGAGAGTCCTTTTGTAAGGCAGGTGTCAGCCTTGCTTGTCTCTTGAATCCCACAGCTAAGTCTAAGACTAGGTACAAGCACATTGTATGTACAAATGTGTCAATTCCAGGTGTCCACAGGATCTTTTGTGTCTTTCTCATGAAGCTCACTTTGTGTTTGTGGTTTTGACAGAGTAACTGGCAAGGCCCTGAAAGATGCCATCATATGACTTTCTGCCTGTGGACACTGACTTTTGACTATGTGGCTGTCACCAAGAAAAGAGAAAAAATAACCAGAAGACAGCAGCCTAAATGCCCTTCAGATTGCCTGAAGAAACTACCCAATAGTCCAAAATCTTCCAGTTGTTTCCTTTTCCTCTGTTTAAGGGTCCCTTTCACCTCAACTTTAGGTTGAATTTGAATAATTATTTTTGTTTTCTTCTTCCTTTCTTTTCACACAGATTTTTCTTTGGTTAAGTAGCGGACCACTGCATATGGTCAGTACAAGATAAATAGGATGTAAATCTATAGGAAAGAAGCAAATTAAATCACTACTCTAGATTGTGGTATAATTTTCAAGTGAACTAATGTAGTTATTTTAGAAAATTAAATAATCTGTGCTTAAATGTGACATGAATGGCATCTTTTCTCTTTGCCAGCGACAATCGGCAACTTCAGCTCCTTTACTTGGAGTGCATCCTCTCCATGTTAAACAGCTCCTCTCCCAGCATGCACCAGCACAAAGGATTCACTGATCTCATATGGTGAGTACATCTGAAGACTAATGCAAATACTCAGCTGGTAAGTATAAGAGGACCTTCTCCCCCAGCCGTACAAACTTGTAATAAATGTCCAGATGTGAGCAGACCTTGCTGTTAATCAACTATCAGTTTGTTCTCTGCCTCATATAAGATTGGTTGAACATCTTGCTCAGCTAGCACATTAAATCCCTGTATGAATTATTATTGTAATGAAGTCTAATGTATTTAGCCAGGACAGAAAACCCCTAATGCTTTCTATAATAGTTTGGGTTTGTGTGTGGCATTAAATACACGTGTATCCTGCTTACTGTAGGAAGGTGCTGTAGAGATTCTTACTAGTCCAATGCAGTAATACAGGAAGATAAGGAAAATTAATGCTAGATGGTGTGCTAGTGACCAGAAATGTTTATAACCGGCATCGTGTAAGGGCTGAGGCAAAATGGTCTTCCTACTGCTTCCACTTTATCAAGAAATTCTTTTTTTAATACCCCTTATCAGAAAGGCCTGACATCTTTAGTGCTCATATCTACCTCTAAATTGTTTGATACCATCACCTCAGAGCACCTGAAATAATCCTTTTCCCTCTTTTTGTTTGCAGTAGTGCTTTTTTTTATAACATATAGATAATTAAGTACTAGTAATAGAGCAAGAATGTAATTAATCTGCAGTTCCTTGTGGTCCATGGCCACCCTGTGGTCTTGGCAGGTGACTGTGTTAAGTAAAGATACATGTGACTGTTAATGGCAAATGTGTTTCTTTTGCTTTTATCCTGTAATTTTTGAAATGGAAGTATTTAACTTGGGCTCAGTTTTAAATGTGCAACATGTAGAGGCGCCCATAACCTCCCTTGCTGTCAGGAAAATCAGTGGCTGCTGGACTAGAAAGTTTTCAGGTTGGTAACACTTGGCAGTGTTGCACAAGGACCCTGTACTGAGGCCCCTAGAAGCACCTAATGTAAAAGCAGAATTCTCTCTTTCATTGCAAACTCATTTCAGAAGATTCTGCCCTTGAATATCGCCCAACTGTTTCATTATGCTTATGTGTCTGACTGTGGGGCTATTCCATAAGCAAGGTCACTGAAACAAGCTTCGTTAGAAGAAAACACTTCCTGTTTTATTTTAAATTTACACCATTTTGATGATCCAGTGTACGCTGCAAATCTATAGATGTTTGTAACTGTAACTATGTATCATGAGGGCAAGCTATCAAGGGCAGGACTTATTAACCTGCCAAGGAATATGCCTCCTCCAGCTATATGCTTATGATGAAGTGGGGATAAAAAAGGTACTAGGAAGACTTGAAACAGTGTAAACTGCAGGCATCATTTTGAATACATAGAAGTATAAGTACACAGTAATCCATTAGCTGTCTAGTGAAGTTGTGAATCAGACTGATAACTGTCTTTGTTCTTTAAGGAGGTGTTACCTGCATGCATACAACTTTCTGGCTGGCACTTTGTAATCAGTTCTCAACAGAAGATAAAGAAGGGAGCAGAAAGAGAAGATTAAGCTCTGTTCTTTTGACAGTGTTCTCTATATTTTATTACAGAAGCACTTCAGTGGGACAAAGATGTGTGGGGAATGTTGCTGTTGTAACCAGTGATTACACCTGCTTTAAGGGAGCCACATTTCTTATGCAGTGGATTGATATGTTCTGAAGTGTACCTGATGGCAAAAAGAAATAAGCAGACTCAAAGTTATCGTTATCTGATGTCTGGTTAAAAGCTGTGTTTCCTTCTGTGACTTCAGGAAGCCAAGCTGTTTCAGCAAACACATTAAGAGAAACTATGAAAGTTCTGTACGGCATAAAAATCTTGAGAAAATAAGATGTACTTATCTGTGAAGATGTGTTACTTTTTATGCTGAATCATTACTTGTCGTTGGATACTTGCTGTAGCCACCAACTTGTACCTCTGAGGCATGTGGGTGAAAATCAGGTTTGGGGCTGCATTTTTATGCAGCACTTTGCTTTTTCAATTAGAGTCTTGTAGATTGAAGTAAAATGTCAAGTGCGTGAGTGCAAAGCTGAGCAGCTAGTGGAGCAAAATGCTGAGCTGGTTTTGGCTCTGGTTCCACAGGAAGAGTGATCTGCTGGCATGGAATCACTAAACCTGAGTGTTCAGGTGGAAAGGCAGTTGAAGGAAGGACAGTGTTTTTAGTGTATAGTGGCTGATGGGAAGTTGCAGTGCTTTGAGTTACTGTAGAGATCTTTTTGTTCTCAAAAGCCAGCAAAAGAGAGAGGGTGCTTACTAAAATACATGCATGTTCAGTTCAGTGATGGAATGTCAGACCTTCTAGTTAACACAGACTGGTCTGAGGCTTCTTTTAAGATCCTAAGGTGGACTGAAGAAGAAACATTTAGCAATGGAAACTAGCATTTCTGCCTTGTGACGGGTTGCAGTGAAGGAAAGAGGCAGCCATGATACCTTATAAATGGCAGTGCTGTGCAGCACCATGAATTTGCAAAATCGGTACAATGTTTATAAAGCACCCAGAAATATTTCCATATGTACTAGCATTCTGGTGCTTAGGAGATGAAAAAAAGCCTGGTGTAATTTGTTACTCTATCTAACCACTGCTGTTGACTGATCATTAAAGCAAGAGTGTGTATCTCATTTAACCATGGGCTATTTTCAATCTGTTCCTGTGAGATTATTTCTTTCCAGTTACCATCTGCTGCTTTTCTCTTTCTCAGGAAGCAACTGTGTCCAGCCCTAGTAGTAATCCTGGGAAATCCTATCCATGACAAAACTATCACCTCTGCCCACAGCAGCATCTACCTTGAGACTGATTCACCTTCCTCAGGGATCTCTGATCATGGACGGGGTTCAGGTTGTTCCTCCACAGCACCTGCCCTTAGTGGACCTGTTGCACGAACCATATATTATATTGCAGCAGAACTGGTTCGACTGGTGGGCTCAGTGGAATCCATGAAGCCTGTGCTGCAGTCTCTCTATCACCGGATATTGCTTTACCCACCACCTCAGCACCGAGTAGAAGCCATCAAAATTATGAAAGAGGTAGGATAATCGCATGTGCAAATCCAGACATGTAAAGCAAAATGTTTATTTAATAGTAAATGTTGCTGATGTGTGCACACCAGTCCATTCCATACCTTAGCACTAGGGATGTTGAAATCACCTTTTCTGAGCAAAGCTGTAACATCTAAGCCATTCTGACATACAAAGCCGTAATAGCTATATTTGTCTCCATAATGCAAGCTGCTATGGCAACTCTGTCAGTGTTCGTGTTGTGGTACTGCATGGAGCAGATCTTATAATTGAGTCTAGACTGCTCTTTTGGGTGAGATACAGTATAGTGAACCAGTTCTCAACTTTGTTGGCATCTTTCCCCACTTTCTGCTCTCACTAGAAGGAGACATTCATCCTCACAGTATAGTATTCCAGGCATTGAGGTGAATATATGCTTTGATTACATGCCAGGTTTTTGAAATACGGTTTCCTTGAGCTTTATTAGAATAACCACAAGGAGCTGCCAATGTCTTAAGCAGCCATGTCAAGACTCTTCTGGCCTCCTGCCCAGTGCCTCTGACAGCACTAGAACTGGAGCATTGTGAGACTTCTTTAAGCAGCAGCTGAAATCATGGCTGCTTCTATTTCACATGTGCGGCTTTCTTCTCATGGTGTGAAACAGAAGGCAACTTACATAATTTGGAGGAACAGTGGTATCTTGCATGATTTTAGTTTTAGCTTGTGCAATCCGAGGCTGGTCTGAGTCTGAAGATCTCTCCTAACACCACACAGCCACTCACTGGGTTATCTGAACTGGCAGTCACCCTGGCACATGTCATCCTCAAATTTTAAATGACAGCAAGATGGAAAATGAAGTTTTAGGAAAAGCTCAGTCTAATGTTGTTTCATGAAGGACTTATCTATTGCCTCTTTCTGCCTTTTAATATGGGCTCGTTGGTAAAGCCTTCTTGTGTTTCCTGATGGGCATTACCAGGATGTCACCCCGCAGGTTGAGTCAGAAGGAATCACTTCAGGATCCCATCGTTTTGTAACTGAGTGACTGAAGGGAAAGGCTCCCTTTGGTATATAATACAGTGCAAGATACTTGCTTTATATTTAGGCATAAAAATTGTCTTGTGCAGTATCAGTTGAAATATATTCAGTGAAAAATGTGAAGTACTGCAGAACATTCTACGTGTGATTCTTGTTGAATATTCTGCTCTTCTCTCTCTGCTTCTCTGCCTATAAAGAGAGGAAAGGTAGCTTTCAGAAGGGGAACATCAGTGTGCTGTTTTCCTTTGTTGGGAGAAGTTACAGTACTGCTACCTCGGGATCCAGGGCTTGATAGAACTATGACTCATTCATTGTATTTAAATAATGCTTAGATAATCCTTTAGTAACTTCTGTTCCCTTTCTTTCCAGATACTTGGCAGTCCTCGGCAACTTTGTGATTTAGCAGGGCCCTGCTCTTCTGAGTCAGAATCCAGGAAGAGGTCTATTTCTAAAAGGAAGTCACATCTGGATCTTCTCAAGCTGTATGCTTTGTTTCCTCCTTAGCTTCTTCTCTCTTAAACCTATGCACACAGGACACTTACACAGTTGTATCTTCAGAAGCGTGCCAAAATATGACCCAGGGTAATCTCCCTGGTTTGAAAGCTGTGAAAATGGAAGAAGGGTTTGTTGTCAGTCTGGGCCTGTTTGTAAAGGCCCATAG
The DNA here is from genome assembly GCA_039720435.1 of Amazona ochrocephala. Taxonomy (NCBI): domain Eukaryota; kingdom Metazoa; phylum Chordata; class Aves; order Psittaciformes; family Psittacidae; genus Amazona; species Amazona ochrocephala. The sequence goes on from CM077878.1 coordinate 78,031,643, forward strand.
ATAACTACCTTGTAGAGTTTGGCAAAATATCCAAATATGTTGGTTTACAGTTGGAAATTCTTGGGTTTGGGTCCCTAACTTTGCAATGACAATTTAAACATTGTCAGGTTGAGCAAGAAGGATTCTCAGTTCTGATCTTTAGATCATATTTTGTAGTAAAATAATTTTCAGGACACAGATTTAAATTTAGCTTCAGCTAGGTGTTGAGGGGTTTTTTTTCAGTGTAAGTGCTTGTCTGCAAGGGAAAAGATGCTGTGCGTGCTGATAAAATGCACGGTAACTGTTTCCCTGGTTGGGACTCCCTTTATAGAGTGGCTATGTCCACCTGCGAGACTTAATAATTCATTTTAATACTAGTTGTCTATCTCAGGAGTGTCTTACAGGATAATTTTGCTTCTTTTTTTCCCTGGTTATGGTTATGGAGGGATGGTGTTGGGTAATAGTGATGTGTTCATTACATTTGCTGTATCACTGAAATAAACTCTGTTTAATTGTAGTATCATGGATGGGATGACAGAAGCGTGCATCAAAGGTGGTATTGAAGCATGTTATGCTTCAGTGTCCTGTGTCTTTGCCTTGCTTGGAGCATTAGATGAGCTGAGCCAAGGGAAGGGTCTTAGTGAAGAGCAGATCCAGCTGCTGCTTCGACGCTTAGAAGAATTGAAAGATGGGACTGAGATGAGCAGGGACTCCATGGAGATCAATGATGCTGACTTCAGGTGGCAGAGGCGCATCCTGTCCTCAGAAAATCCTGCCTGGGAATCAGCAAATGAGAAAAGTCCTGATATTAGCATTAGTGTTACCACAGACACTGGTCAGACCACTTTGGAAGGGGATATGGGACAGACAACTCCAGAGGATAATCCAGAAAGTAAAAAAAACTCACTGCCATCTCCAGCTGTACATGAAAGCAGAGAGATTCATTATAGAGAACCAGAATCAGAAATTATTGACCAGCCAGATGTTGTTCAGAGAAGCCACACCATAGTCTATCCAGATATAACCAACTTCTTATCGGTTGATTCCAAGACCCGGTCCTATGGGTCCAGATACAGTGAAAGTAACTTCAGTGTAGATGACCAAGACCTTTCTAGGACTGAATTTGATTCATGTGATCAGTATTCCATGGCAGCAGAGAAGGACTCTGGCAGGTCAGATGTCTCAGACATAGGCTCTGACAATTGCTCCCTGGCTGATGAGGAGCAGACACCACGGGATTGTCCAGGACACAGGTCCCTACGTACTGCTGCTCTGTCTCTGAAATTGCTGAAAAACCAAGAAGCAGACCAACACAGTGCACGGTTGTTTATCCAGTCACTGGAAGCTCTTCTCCCTCAGCTTATATCTCTTCCCAGCATAGAGGAGGTGGATGGAGCACTTCAGAGCTTTTCTTCAACATTCTGCTCAGGTTTGCAAGCAAATACTTACTGTCTAACCAGCATGCACACTGTGACAGCACTGTACACAGATTCTTATGTAGGATTTTATCTTCAGAGAATATATCCAAAATAAGGAGGTTTGTGCACCACAAAGCACATTCCTCCACAGCAGCATACTTCATTTAGGGCAAAGCAAATGCAATACACAGGTACTGATTCAAAGGGAGGTCAGTCCATTGACTCTTAACAGGCTCTGGATTATGTTCACAGTCAACAGAGAAATGGAATTTTCTGTATCAAGATACCACTTTACAAGTTTGCAAAGATCTGTTGAGAAGATTTGCACGTGATGTCATTAAAGAGAGGCTGGGCTGTCACCTATTTGAAAAGAGTTTTAAGTAGCTTAGGACATCCCTGTATTAATATTAGTAATGCCAGCCTTGCAAAGAAGGTGATAAAAATTCCACAGCAGTAAGCTCTTGAAAGGATAAGAGGAACAACTGTCTTCTTCACTCTTGTTTTTTTTAATACTGCTATTCACTGTAACAGGAAATATGAAGCTCAAAGTCTAGACCAAGGGAAAAGTAATTAAAAATCTTACCTTTTAAGAGATTAAATTCCTGCAATTTTTTCAGGGTTAGAACCTTTGGGATATTGATTTGATCAATCATATAGAAAAATGCCATGCAAAGGTTAATTTGTTCTGTTGATAAAATGTGCATAAGTTTGTAAATATATATATAAAATTATTTCTTTTTCCTGACAGTGGCCAAAGTGGAAATGTTTGTTAGAATGTATTTCTCTGTTTCTTTAACTTAATTCACCACAATTGCCTTTCCTGTTGCTCCTCTCCTAATCATTGCTTCATTCATTTGTGCTCTTTCACACACATTAAACTCATACAGAGTAAGAAAAAATGCCTCCCATCATCATACAGCATAATTTAGATATGAAGCTGGGTGAGTAAGCTGAAATTCTTGACACCTTGTCAAAATGCTGCCCAAATAAGCCCTGAATCAGCAAGATGGTAGATAACATTCTTAAGAAACACTGGCCATGTTATATCACAGAAAGGAGAGATCTTAAAAGGGACATTCATTCATATTCATTATGTTCCTAATTGAGGTACTCAAAAGCATCTTTTCTGCCACAAGGGATTTCTTTTTCCTGAAAAAGATCAATCTTGAGGTTATGACAAAAAAACAGAACTCTAGTTCAAACTTTAGTGCACCTGTTCCCTCATCTATGAATGAATGTACTGCTTCTTTTCTCTTTTGCTTGTCAAATCCCTTTAGAATGTTTTAAAGGGTTGGAAGAGGTAGACCTAGCAGACTTCTATATCTTAAGGCTAAACATGGCTTTTGTTGCTACTCACTATGACTAATGCAGTAAGAAAGGTGAAAGAATGTAACTCAATTTCTGCATTAAGTGGATAATTTCTGGTTTGTACATCTCTCTTAAAAATATACCTAGTCTTGTGCTTAGACCTGAGTTAAGAAAGACCTTTCACTCTCACGTTCCTAAAAAAGTCACCCCCATGGCTAAATCTGTACTTCAGAATGTTTCCAGTATGATTTGGTGAAGTATTCTCTAGAAGATGTCACTCAGTAAGGAATCATGGAAAAATACAGTAGCAAGTTACTGTGTTAAAATAGCTAGGAAGAGGTGTCCTGGTGTTTTAATAGAGCTGTGGCTGTTAGAGTTGTAATTTTATGCTCTCACAAGATCTGTGTAGTTCATGTTTCAGCTGGACACTAGGAATGAGATTCAATCCAGCTGAAACAGTCCCTTAACTTTACCTCAGACATTAAGCAAAAGTCCTTCAGTACTCCTGAGGTGAGGACTTGTGTTCCTGTGTAGGTGAGAGAAGCCTGAGTCTGAAGAGCTGTAGGGAGAGGCCTGCTAATGTTGAAACACATACCTGGGGGTAGGAGCATCCCCTGGAGAGTTTTGAGAGACCAGTCTGATCTGCAGGTGTAGGCAACGTTTGAGTCCTTACTTCAGGACTCCTTTATTATCACCAACAGTTCAAGGCATAAATTAAAGAGTGAAGTTAGAGGAACTGGTCATATTCATTTTATGTACAATATCTATTCGTCTATAATTCCTGAAGAATACATTAGGAAATTTGAGTATTGGTTAAGACTGAGTTGGGAAAAGAGAGAGGTGCAGTTCTGAGAGCAGTCAGAAGCTGTATTTTTGTGTTTCTGAGAGACCTTATTTAACTGCTTTGTTTAATTTTTCAAGTTTTCTTACAATTGGGGGGGACTACATTACCTACAATTTAGTAGTCTTTCCTACAAATTAGGTCCTTAAATAATATTTTAATATTTTCACGGAATTGAAAGGTGGTGAAAGGAGGTAGGACTCTGAGACACTAGCATGGGAGTATAAGCATGGAAAAAGTGATGTCAGCTAAGCAGAGCTGTAGTGAAATGAAGATTTGGAAGTCACTTGGTTAAAAGCCTTCCTAAGCTACAGTTTTCATCTTTCCTCAGAAAGTTTGTTCTTGTTGCTAGATAAAACCAATGCCAAAAAATTTCATAGTGACACTGGAGTGTGATGTCTGTCTCAAAAAATACAGTATTTTCTAAAAAGTCTCAACATTGTCTTGACTTGCACAAAGCAGTAAGTTTGCATTTTTTCAGAATCTCCTTTACCTGGCCAATGTAAATGAACTGTTAAGACAGTGTGCTAACCTCATTGTTCATTATAGCTGGCAGATTTTTATAATTGATATAGAATATAATCAGTATTCTCTTAATTCAGACATAACTATTCTTGTGAACTGCAGCGTCAAGGGATTAATTCAAAAACTCTGTGCCGTTGCTCGACTAATCATAGCAAACATTCTTAGTACCTCCTTTTAGTTTTGATTTCATAGCTTTGAGCAGCAAGGTTTTCATGTTGGTGAGCATCATTGCAAGTTTACACATTATCTAATCTGCTTTTCAGATCTCACCATCTCTTAAATGTAGCTGTTTATTGTCCCATATGTTAGAGGAAATTAGGCACTGTATTTTTCCCAAACACTTTTGAGTGCTCAAATACATACCCACTAAGCAGTAGCCACCTTTATGTGCAGTTGTACACCTTCCTTTTTAATTGTAGTCTTGGATAGGAGGTTGCACGCATTTTAAAATGTTTTAATGCAAAATAAAGTGGGCTGCTTTTTTTTTGTTTTTCGTTTACATACCTCCCTGCCTTAAAGTTTTTATTACTCTCACAGATTCTAGTCCTCAAGGTAGATATTTGAGAGATGAAACATCAAATCAGTTCTAGCTACATCAATATCATGATCCTCCATCCAACAAAGTATTAATATGCATCTTTGCCTGCAGTGGGGAAGGAGTCACTGGAGCTACTCACAGGCTACTTACAAGCACATAGTTGCAGTTTTGGTACTAGGTAAAGTTTCTCTGTCGACATTCACCATAAGAAATCTATCCCAAGCACATGCCAGCCCACCTGGGTATGGTTTGTGGCCAGCCTTATCACCCCTCTTCCACAAAGGTTGCTCCTTGAACAGCTGTTCATTGTTTAGACCCACCCTGGAACAGTTACTCTCTTTCTAAATCCGCCCTCAAACAGTTACTCACCTTATCCACGCCCCCAAAGTGACGACAGTGGAAAGTCCGAGAAGGCAGCAGCACAGAGCTTTCAAACCCTCACGAGGCAAGAAAAACATTTGCTTCTTTTCTGTGTTTGGATTTTTATTTACTTTTTTTTTTATGTTAATGGTTTGTTGTATTCTGTTGAAGAAGAGACATGAGCTTTATGGTGGGAGGAATATATTCACAGTAAACCACTGCAGCAGCTGACAAATGACACAGCTTTGCTTTACCATGTAACTAACCTTGGAAGCTGTTTTTTTCTTTTGTTGTTGTTTCATTTCAAATGTTCCTCTAGGATAAAGCTTATTCCTTAATCTTCCTTAATTGACATTATATGAATGGGTTTCACAGTTGATGTGAAAACGATGAAATATTGTGGGTCATGTAGGGGGTCTAGTATGTCTAGGTGTTTTCATGGCTCAAACTACAGATCATGGAAATTCAATTAGGTATTGCTCATACTTGGTTTATGTTTTTCTACAGCTAACTCAAAGGAAGATTTATGTGCTGTCCATCCTACTTGGGAAGAAGGGATTGGACCACTGGGCATGATTCTAGGCTGTCATTTCAAACAAGTAGTGTTTTCAGGAATACTGAGTGCTTACAGGTGGCTTATTGTCTGACAAAGCTGCAAGTGCTCAGCTATCTAGAAAGCAGGTCTTGTATGAACTAAACAGGGGTTGGAGTGGTAATGAGATCCAGCCAGCTTGGCCCCAGATATTTGTTCACATATCTCTAGGCTATGGAGAGAATGACGATTACAGCCTGATTCTGCAAGGTGCTGAACACTCCAGTCTCCGACCAACAGCTCACTTAGCTGAGGCAGATTTACTGGGGGGTTAAAAGGGCTGTCACCCTCATTAGCACCATTTGGTAAAATGTATGCCCAGTTAAGTACTGCAGGCTTTGCCTCTGCTTATTCCCACTTCACCTTTCCAGTTAGCATTGCAGATATATCTTGCCATTTGCTTTGTACCTGGCAGTCATCCTAATGAATGCTGGTGCTCCTTGTGTATTTCAAATTCAGCATGTTGCTTTGCTGGACTGTGACTGGAGTGTTCAGTTTGCCTTTTTCAGCGCTGTGTTCTAGATGGACTACTTATTTTTCTATTCCCTGTTCTAGTACATTTAGTAGAGTAATTTCTACTGATGATTCATTAACTGTTCTAGCAATCTGTTGCTGCTGAAATGCTAGGGTTGGTTTCTGATCTTCTTTCTCCAGGCAAAATCTGTGTAAAATGTGAGAGCTCACATGGTGTTTTTGTTAGGTATGATGCACTCACCAGGATTTGAGGGAAACCTAAATTTCAGCTTCCAGACTCTGATGAATGCAGACAGTCTCTACATGGTCTCGCATTACACTCTGCTGCTCAACCTAAAATTGGCCAACTCTGATTACTACAGGAAGAAACCTGCTCAAGCCCCTGTGTTGCTGGTGAGTTGGAGAATATGGGAAAACTGTTAAAAAATCCCAAAATTTCTTTTGCTTCTTTTCACATAAAACAGCCCACGCATAAAGCCTTCAGGTTTCTTGCTAAGTGGAGAAATAATAATTGCAAATGAAGTGTTCTCCAAGCTGCTTATGAATCCTGCATGATAAGTGTCATGCATCTGAATTACACAGCTTCTCTATAATTTGGCGGGGGGGGAGAAGGAGGAAAGGGGAAAATGAGCGCTGCTTTACTGATTGTCATTAAAGTAGCAGTCACTTTGATAGGTACTTGGTCTTCAGAACAGATCTTCATGAGCATCATGTGATCCAGCAAGCATTGTTCGTGCACATTATCACAGGACGTACTTTCACCTGGCAACTACTTTTGAGCATAATGACAAATTTGTTGCTTAGTACTCAATGTGTATTTACACGTGTCGTGGTTTAAGCCCAGCTGGTAACTCAGAACCATGCAGCAGCTCGCTCACTTCCCCCTTGCTCCTGGAGGGATGGGGAGGAGAATCAAGAGAATGTAACTCCCACAGGTTAAGACAAGAACAGTCCAGTAGCTAAGGTATAACACAAACCACTGCTGCTACCACCAATAATAATAATGATAAGGGAAATAACAAGGGAAGAGAATACAACTGCTCACCACCCATCGACTGACACCCAGCCTGACCCGAGCAGTGATCTGACCTTCTGGGTAACTGCCCCCAGTTTATACAGTGGGCATGATGTGCTGTGGTATGGAATACCTCTTTGGTCAGTTTGGGTCAGGTGTCCTGTCTCTGCTTCCTCCCAGCTTCCCCTCCTCCCTGGCGGAGCATGAGACTCAGAAAGTCCTTGGTCAGGGTAAACATTACTGAGCAGCAACTAAAAACATCGGTGTTATCAGCGCTGTTCTCAGGCTGAAAGTCAAAAACACAGCACTGCACCAGCTACGAAGAAGGAGAAAAATGACTGCTACTGCTGAACCCAGGACAATGCAGATGAACACATGAGAAGTTAGAGTGAAAAATAATTAGGATTTTTTTATATGCTCTGATGAGTTTTGTGGTACCTGGTATTCCTCAGCTCCTTGTGCTTTCTAAACATTGTTTTCAGGGCTGCAGGAGTCTATGTTTTCTATGTTCCTACAGGAGGAATCTATATTTTTCAAGTAAGTTGTCCATAAGCAGTTGTTTCAGAGTTCTCCTAAAAATAAAAAAAATGTTGGTATATGGAACAACAACAAAAAAAAAAGGAAAAGAGAAAAAAATCTATCAAAATATACCATTATTGCTGAGCTTCCAATTTAAGAGGATTTATATTCTTGAAGTTCTCAAGAACAAGTGGGGCTTAACATCATCATCAGTTCTGCTGTGTTCTTCAACAGCTGCAACAGCAAATCTGTGACTTAGAACCTTCTCCAGGGGCAGCACTGTGCATAACAGATGTGAGCATGAGCTAGTTATCATTGAAAATAGTTCTGATATCTAGTTGGACCCCAGTTCATCTGTGATGATTGTTCAGTGCAGAAGGCCCTGATTGCTGGACAGGCAGCAATAAGTGCCACAACTTTTTTATTGGAAGTGAGATCCTACCCCTACCTTGTGAAAATAGTGAGAGCTCAGCATGTCCCATGCAAGAACTGTCATTATGATTTACATCTTGCATAAAATGTAGTAAGAGAAGGGAAAGCTTCTTATTCACATCATTCTCCACTGTAGACACATTGAAATCCTCGGTTCTGCTTTTTGCATAATTTCATTTCTACTCATGCATGCCATTACACTCAGGAGTAGATCTAGGGGCTGAGGGTCAATCCATAGAGCTTAGTGTTGTCTTACATCTGTTTTTTATGGTTCTCTGCAGAAGGAATTCATGAAGCAGGTCCAGTCCAGTGGAGTGTTGATGGTATTTTCCCAGGCCTGGGTTGAAGAACTGTACCACCAGGTACTAGAAAGGAACATGCTGGGGGAAGCTGGATACTGGGGAAGCCCTGAAGAGCACAGCCTTCCACTTATCACCATGCTGACTGGTCAGTAATATGTTATGTTGGCAAGGCTAACTTCCAAACACTTGCCTAAAACCACATACAAAAACACACTGCTTCACTGTGTTACATACAGAACAGCATGTCATCATACAACACATGGTGTTTCATGAACATATTGGTAAAGAAGAAATCAGACTTAACTGTGGCAAGTACTTAAGTGTTTGTTTTGCATCACACAAAGCTTTTGAAGTGTGGGTTTAAAAACAATCTGTCCCTGGGAAACAGGGAGAGTAGGTTTGTTCACTGAACCAGAATCTCTTAATTGTGTCAGTCTCAGTTCTGATAGACTTGATAGCTGTTAGTGATAAGAGGTAAGGCTGCTGTTTTCTTGATGTCATAGCAAAGCCATTTCAGTGTGCCTGTGGTGCAGCACAAATATAAATTATGGTGTCTGATCCTGGAAGCCTTCCACAGATTTGGTTCCCCTCAGTTCAGATTTCTGCTATGCCAGAGATATGCCAAATGATGCTGGAGAGAAGCTGAAAACCTGGAGCACCTCTTAACAAATGCTTAAAAACAATCCTTAGCTTCATTTGAGGGAAAAGAATCAAATTGTATCAGCTGAAAGACAGCAAGATGCCTATGATATTGTATTGATATACAATGCACTGTCTGCTTGAATGTATATACTGTACGATTACCAAGAGGTAATTAAAACAGAGTATGCAGGGAGAACACTGCCTTCCGCTGAGCTATTAAGTGGTAATCAAAGGGCACTGCTCTGACTGTTGCTGATTGTATTGAGCTCACTGTTGCTTTTAGCTATTGAGCTGGGAAGCTGAAAGAAACACTTGAGAAGAACAATAGCCATGAAATATGTCGAGAAAACAGACAGACAGGGGCTGCTGGAAAGGAAATCAACCTGGTATCCCTGATGTTAAACTCTCTTGTGAGAAGCTGGTCTTTTGAGGTTTTGGAGAAAGGGTTGTAATTAATTTTCTTTCTTTTGTTGAGACTGAATCTACACAGGTCTACTAAAAATGGTATTCAGGACATAGGATCCCAGTGCATCTTGATGACTCAGACAGAGGCCTGGGAGCATCTAGATACAGGGTTTAGCAAGATTTCAAGGGTTATACTAAGAAATATGGAGATTTAAGAGTGTGGGAAGTTCTGAACTCTAAGAAATACTGTTGAATCTTTGCTGAGAGTTCTGTTGGCTATGTAACTGGGGTGGTAAGGGAGGACTTTCAGAGTGGGATATTCCCCTTCTTCAAGAAAATGTTGATTATACTGGGCAAAGCATAAGATGTCACAGCTTATGTTTATGCCAAGACTTCAGAAGACTGGCAGAAAAGAGCGACTAAAAAGCATACCTGAGAAGTCGGGAGTGCTAGTACTTTTTTGAACAAAAAGCAAGTAGGAGATGCTTTCCTTATACCATCTGTGCCTCAAATAGTGATCTGTTGTTTTTAATGTTCTGGCAGACATCGATGGCTTGGGAAGCAGTGCAATCGGTGGCCAACTGATGGCATCTGCTTCAGCTCAGTCTCCTCTTTCCCAAAACCAGAAGACAGACGATTCTGTTGTTGCAGGTATGAAGACTGTTATAAGAACAAGTGTATATCTACCAGCAGTGGGTCTTATAAACAATAATCATATGTGGTTTAGAATAGTTTAATGGTTGAGGGATGTATGTCAATATATCCTAAATGTGAATTGGTTGTCCAGCATGCAGAGGACAATATGATCTGTTTTTTTGCTGCTGCGGTTGTGTCATTTTCCAGTAGTAGCAGCAGTAATGTATTTCTCACTCCAGGAGTTGCTTTTGCCCGGTACATTTTAATTGGCTGTTGGAAGAACTTGATTGACACTTTGTCCACACCGCTAACTGGCCGCATGGCAGGCAGCTCCAAGGGGCTGGCGTTCATCTTGCGAGCAGAAGGGGCCAAAGAGCAGAACCAAAAGGAGAAGGACTCCATCTGCGTGAGCCTGGATGGACTGAGGAGGGCAGCCCGACTGAGCTGTGCTCTAGGTACTGCTGTACATGGGATGTCATAGCAGATTTCTTATAAAATAGGATAGTATCTTTCCTTGAAGGAATTTGGGAGGGAGAAAAGCAGTATCCTGTTTGAGTCTTGGATAGGAACCTGGACTGTAGGACTCCCCATAGAGGGTACCTGCTGTACAGCATAGACATATCCAGCCAACTTTCCATCACACAGCCCGTTGTTGAGACTGCATGGGATTGGGAAGAAAATGCTGATTAAACGCTAATTGTGTTGTTTGTTTCCAGGAGTTGCTGCTAACTGTGCATCTGCTCTTGCCCAAATGGCTGCTGCCTCCTGTGTCCAAGAAGAGAAAGAGGAAAAAGAAATCCAAGAGCCCAGTGATACTATAGCTCAAGGTAACAATGTGATTAAATTACCTATCTTACCTTGTATTGCCTGTAAAGATGCTACTGGAAAGCACTTTGCTACATATGGAAGAAGGACATAGGGGAATGCTACTACTGTGCAGCACTCACTTGTAGGCATATGGCACATATGCCTAGAGGCTTCAGTGCATTAACATTATGCCATATATGTCTTAACATTATGCCATACTAATTGTATTTTAGGTAGAACTGAAATCAGTTGAACAATAGAACAGCATTTTTGCAATGTGCGCTTTTTAAGCTGTGTGATACTAGTACAACTAGAGAGCAGCAGAGAAACAATTTATCTTTTGTTAATGCGTTGGGTGGTAGTATAAAGCTGAGTTTGCATCCCTCTACCAGTCTTGTGTATACATCCTTGGTTGTCTTTTGTCATTGTCAGATATTTAAAACTGTTTCTGAATCATGTTAAATGAAGCTGGAATAATAAATATATATATATTTATAACATATAGAAAGTTCTGCGTCTCTATACCATACTTCCAAACCCAGAGAAGTCAACTTCAGTTGTTGTCTTCAACAATTTTTGTTGAATTGTTGTCTTCAATGGCTGTTTGGAGAAGCACATAAAATTTGTCAGATGATACCTGATTTCTAATGGCAAGAAGCCCATAACAAAACAATGGTGCACAAATGACCCTGCTTGGCACTTGAATTTAGTGTCTCAATAGAGAAAACGAAACTGAATAGGTCTGAGCACAAGCTAGGTTTTGATCTCTCTGCTAGATAGGACTGAAGTGAGTTGGCCAGGCCACGGTGAAGCAAAGAGGAGACAGTAGCAGTGGTCAGAGGCCAATGGATCTGTTCTGTGAGAGCTTGCAAAGCTTCAAAATTTGGGTCCGTTCCAATGCAGCGTGCAAACTAAGCTTTTTAGAGATTCTCAGGAAAAAGAGTGAGGTCCAAATGCTTGTAGTTTAGATCAGGATTAGTTTTACTTTGACAGGAGTGCCCGTTAACAGAACTTTTTTGGTGAAACTTTTGTATGGAAATAGATGTGAAAGACACAAACTCTCTTTTTCCCATAGCAAAGGAGATTTTGGTAAAAATAAATATCCAGCCAGCCAGCTCCAAAGAGAAGCATGTAATATCGCTGGCAATCTGCATCTGTTCTGTGGGCAACAAGATGTGAATTTGGGGGTGGAGGTTGTCAATCTGGCATTGATTTTTTTTTTTTTTTTTCATGCATATAAAATCAGTCAAAAGGATTTTATTTTAAAACTGCCTTATGTTTCTTAGCAAGAAATGTGTTCCTCTGTTGTTTCTTTTTGTCTAACATCCATGCTCTTTCATAGCTCTCGAACTGTATACATTTGCCATTACCTTATATACAAATCAGTGCTTGTTTACAAGCTGGAGATGCTAATGTGGGTTGTTTGTTGGGTTTTTTTTTTCTTGATGCAGTGAAACAGAAAGTGGAGCAGAAACTGGAACAGATGGGCAAAGTGCAGGGGGTGTGCCTGCACACTGCTCATGTTTTGTGTATGGATGCAGTTCTTAATGTGGGCCTGGAGATGGGAAGCCACAATCAGGACTGTTGGCCTCATGTATTCAGGTACTCACCAGCATTCTCAAAAGAAACAGAATTTATACCATGTTGCCTGAAAATAACAGGCTGAGAAAAAGGACTTTATGTACTCTGGGAGTATTCTGTATAAACAGTGTCAGAGAGAATTAACTGCCAGAAACTGTAAGAGGAAAGATGTTATTGTTTTCCACCGCTATTCAGAGACAAAATCAATGCTTAGAAACTTTAAAGTTCTGACTTTGGCAGACCCGGGAACCTAAATGGGCTTTTCAGGCAGCTTCACTAAACTATTTGCTGTCTAGGCATGCAGGAGGCCAAAGGATGTAAGAAGACAGGTTTTCTATGTCTGAGACTGAGACTTAGAGATTGTCTGTTTATGGTTTGAGGAAAATGTCCTGTGCATTGTATCTGGTTCAGATGTAATCAGTGCCTGCAAATTGGCAGTGGGTTTCCATGTAAACTGGCTTCTCATAGTGATGGGGCTTTGAAGCAGCCAAGAGATATACTTGCACTATCCTTCTGACTCACCTCTGGAGTAAACATTTATTCAGTGAGCCTAGTGATTGGTGGGGGGAGGAGGTGTTCTTTTGTGGGTTTTATTCATCTTTTTCTTCTCTGTGTGTTCTCAGGGTATGTGAGTACATCAGTACATTGGAACACACCCACTTCAGTGATGGTGCTTCCCAGCCCTCCCTTACCATCACCCAGTCACAGCAGGCACCTGCAGGGGTGCACACAGACTCTGAGCCTGGGGACTCTGCCCAGGCACTGACCCCTGAGCAAGAGACCACCCTCAGCAACAACCCTGTCATTCAGCCGGTTTCTGTCCAGGAACTCATCAAGGAGAGCAGTAAGGGCAGAGCTTTTGACTTCCGTGGAGGCAGTCTGCTGAGTGGGACCAGTGCTGCCAAGGCTGTTCTCACGCTTTCTACACAAGCTGACAGGTACAGGCAGCACTCTCAGGAAGCAGAAGCTTTGTTCCCACAACAGGACCAAAATGGACGTTTTTATGGTGCAATGGGGAGTGATCTCTCTCTGTTACAGCCACTTGCTTCAGTTGAGTTTCACAAGAGTGCTGCACAAGCAGCAGTTCCTAAAAGACCTGCAGGTACTGGAGGAGAAAGGGCCACCAAGCATGGTCAGAATGGCTAGGTTAAATGTCCCTAAAACACAGTCTGCAGACAGATATGTCACAGACATTTTTGCTATTTCAACAGCTAAGGCAAGAGTTGAAGATTTCCTGGGTTTACATGCTTCTAATAACCTTTTTATTTCCAGGTGACGTTTTACATTCTTTTTCTCTGCCCACAGGAGAGTGATATTTGTAAATTCAAGGAAAAGGCAATGTATACTGACACTGCTTATAGGAGTTTGTGCATGAAGAGTATCTTCTTTTATTTAGGAAGTTCACAATACAACTTACTTCCAAGGATTAGATAATAGCAGTACTGTAATTTTAATGATGCAGGTTTGATTTCTGCACTTTTACTTCAGTATGGATTTTGTTAGGACTCAGTCCCCAGTTTTCTAGGACTATAGAAAGTTTTTCACGAAAAACAAGGTCACAAAATTGTATTTGTGTCGACTTTTGGCTGCACTATGTGAAATTTCACTGTAATCTCTCTGGAACCCACCTCCTACATAAGCATGTTTACTGGTTTAAGGGTACAGATTTTAAGTCTTAAATCCTAAGAGCTCATTGCAGCTGAAAATAACAACTCTTGCTTATATTCCAAAATAGCAATTCTGGTACAGCGACTTATGTCTTAGACTTTAATTAATTAGTTTTGCACGTATGGGGCTGTGACTGGATGGAGCAAACTAGTGCAATGCCAAGTCAGCGAAACTGTGATGATCTATGACATGAGGACCAGGCATATTCTCGCTGTTTTTTTGATTACTGGTTCATGAACTGCTTACAGATAGAGTAATGGGAAAGCATCAATTCCTTCAAAAAGTGACTTTTTGATTTAGTACCTGAGTTGAATCTTGAAAGGTGTCTGGCTGGTCCTACAGCACCCTACTTTCTACCCTCCAATTAAAGTTTCTGGATCAAGGTCTTTATGAGGCACTGTGTAAATGAAAATAACCTCATGTGTAACCAAATGCAGCATATAGCAGCCGTGTAAAGCTACAGGTTTTCTTCTTAGATATTTAAGTTTACATCTCATGAATTTTTCAATTAGATTCAGTTCTTTTACTACAGGCTCTTTGAAGATGCTGCTGACAAGCTAAACTTGATGGCACTGGCAGGCTTCCTTTACCAGCTCAAGAAGGCTTCTCAGGCCCAGCTTTTCCATTCAGTCACAGATACAGTTGATTACTCCCTAGCAATGCCAGGTAAAATCTACTGAAGATCTCTTGCAGAGCTCTGTGTTTCATATACAACTGAACTGCTTACAGGATTTGCTTTGTATTCTTACAGTTTTAATTTTCCTGATTGAAATTTCAAATTATACATAAACCACGGTATTTAGTCTATAAGATCTTTCTGTAGGACCAATTCAGTCTTTAGAAAAGGTTGAGTGCTTTTTTTTTGGACAGAGATCACATCCACACCTTCTATGAAACACTTCAGAGGACATTCATTTGGTTCTTGGACTTTGGGAGTGTTAATTATACACAGATATTTAATCAAAGCTCCATTTTGGAACCTGATCCAGTAAAGAAACTTGGGTGAATGTAGACTTAAGAGAGTGGATTTAGGTTAAACATTTGACAGCGGGATATCCTCAGAAGCGTTCAGAAAATGGATGACAGCACTCAAAGCACACAGCTGGAGAATATTATATAAAGCAATGGGATTTGCTATGCTTTTTCCTCCCCAGCAGAGTGGACCATATACCTCACAGTACAAAGCCTGTAAATTATCATTTCCATCACTGTGTCAAACATAGCAGAAGGATTGAACCCAAAGGGATATATTTCACTTAAATTTGTATTGTGCCTTTGGAAGTGACATTAGTCATATGGGTTTTGTTTTGTCCTGTGTCAGGCATGGATTTTATCTGGTATATGTTTCCAGTGTAATTGGTTCCCCCTCTTCCTGAAGTGCTACTTGTCATTTTCTCAATATGGCAAGCCTCTTGTCTCCTGGCCTCAACATTCATCATTTTCTTTTTAGTAAATAGTGATCCTCTTATCATGTATGTAAGACTTGGAATAGAGCACCTAATGGCTTTTTTAATATATATTAAAAGTGGTATGCCCCCTGATAATGTTTTACATTAAAGATAAAAGCACTAGCATATTTTAAATGAGAGAATGAGGTGTCTTTCGAAATGTTATAAGAGCAATGGAAGATTAATCTCTTTCAATTGGAAATAACGAGTATTACTGGCCGAGGAAGAGAACAGTGTTTTCTCATGTTCTCTGCTTTGTATCCTTTGCTTGAGGAGACATAAAAAGGACAACAAAACTAATTAATTTGTAGTTTATATTCTTTCCTGTAGATGTCACTAAAGGTTTTTGCAGCTGCTGTTTTTTGTCTTAATTTCAATTAATTCCTTGCTTAACTTCTCTGCACTACTTCTCCAAGCCTTTTTCTTTAAAACTTGGGTCCATCTGTTCTTTCACCTACACAGGCATAGGTATTACAGTAAAATTCAATCATTTCAATCACATTGCAATTCAAACCTAAATGTTAATTTCTTTTATTTTTTTTTCTTCTACCACCCTCTCACCTACAACTTAATAATTTCTCACCTAATTTAAATTCCAGTTTAGACCTCTAGAGATGGAGGAGCAGCTCCATTATAAATATCCATTTATTTTCTCATACTTCCTTGTAGGTGAAGTGAAATCTACCCAGGACAGGAGAAGTGCACTTCACTTGTTCCGACTTGGTGATGCCATGCTCAGAATCGTAAGGAGTAAGTCTCGCCCATTGCTCCACCTCATGCGCTGCTGGAGCCTGGTGGCACCCCACCTTGTAGAGGTAGGAGTAGGGGAGAGAATAGGAATGTGTGCAAGACATGGGAAAGTTGAAAAAGCTGGAGAAGTCAAAGTCAACATTGTCAATTCTGTTTAGATTCCTGTTGGGATACTGTATATAGTGTGTCACATTGTTGTGATATTGTTTGTCCAAAAAGTGTATTCATACCCAGCATGCAGTAAACCAATTCCACGAGGTCAGGAGAAATACTGTGTTTATTCAGGCCTGGGTACTGGGTGGACTTTTCCACAAATCAAACACACCTGAATGTCAGCTTGCAAAAGCTACAAGGTTATATGCTCCCAGTATTTGGTCAGTGATCAACATATAATATTTGCTGTGTCATTCCTTCTAATTGCTACGCATGCTCAGAGGAGGGGTGGGCTGGGATGAGGTCTTTGTCAGCTGTGGGTGTAATTTTCAGTGTTATAATGAAGGCAGTTCAGGACACCTTAAAGGTTAGTTTCATTGCCAAGTTGATTAATCAAATAGTCACTTTGCCAAGCTGTCAAATAACTTATCCTTGGTGCAATTAATTCTGGATGTTCTCCTTTGATCTTTTAAACAGAACCAAGTCCTGGTTTTACTGATGAATTTCTTATTGTTAGTGAAGGTCATCTTGACCCGTATTCAAGTTCCTAAGATGTACAGTGACTATGACTACCCACAGCAGATGTACAATATATTATATCAATACTGCTTCTGAAGAGAATGTTTTTCCATAACTGAAATGGGCAGGTCCAGGGATAGTGTGTTGGATTTTTGCAATATGCCACTTCCTGTGTGTCTGTGGTGAAAAAACTGAAAGCACCGCAAGAGATTATAGGTAACTCCTCTGTCTACCTATTTTCCCAGCCAAGGTCTGCATCCTTGCATGTCTTGCCACAAAAAGATGCAGCTTTCTTTTCCCACGTAAAGTCAGCTCAACTGGGAAGATGGTGACATTTTTCCATTTCCTTCTGCCTGGTGAAACCTGGTCGGTGGCATGCTAATAGCAGCCTCAAGATGGATTTCAGTCATAACAAATGACATTTCCTCAGACAAACTTTGAGTCTTAACTGGTGAAACACTGGTGGGTTGACTTCTCAGAGCTTTTTAATTTGTATTATTGCTACAAATAAATGTGCAGTACTTCCTTTCTTTCTGACAGTAAGTTTCTTTCAGACAGTCATCTGCCCACATCTATTGGGAGCATGCTTCTCTGGAGTTTAAAGATGAGCTGTTCACTTAATTGGCATAGCATTTTATTTCATTGACTCAAGAAAATGTGTGGACTATTTTATAGAGGAGTTCAGACACTGGGGAGTCTCTGTGGAATCCTTCTAAGTGAAGCAGAAATAGCAGAGAATTGTTCTGTTGTATGCTTTAACATCCCTTTATCTTGAAAAATGGTGTCTCACCTTTGGATGCCAGCCTGAGACCACTTTAAATGCTTGTCATGTTTTGAATGCTTTTAAGTCTTTCAAGATCCCAAGCCAGTTTAAACTCAAGTACCTTCCATGTTTTTAGAATACAGGGCTGGTCAGTCTTTTTGGTTGACTTCAGTGCAGATGAGGGCATTACTGGGAAGGAGAAACATGGGGGAAATGACCTGTCTTTGACAGGTGAGCAGTCAATAGAGAGTTTGTGGGTCAGGGTTAAAGGGAGAACAGTGATGAGAGACAGTACTGTGGGGATCTGTTACAGACCACCTGATCAAGAGGACTCTGTGGATGAAGCACTCTGTAGACAGATAGGAACAGCCTCACGCTCTCAGGCCCTTGTTCTCATGGGGAACTTCAACCTCCCTGATATCTGTTGGAGGGATGGTACAGCCCGGCACAAGCAATCCAGAAGGTTCCTCGATTGTGTGGAAGACAACTTCCTTCTGCAAATAATAGAGGAGTCGACAAGGAGAGGTGCCATGCTTGACCTCGTCCTCACCAACAGGGAAGGGCTGGTTGGGAATGTGACGCTCCAGGGCAGCCTTGATTGCAGCGATCATGAGATGGTCGAGTTTGAGATCCTCAGGACAGTGAGAGGAGCGTGCAGCAAGCTCACTGCCCTGGGCTTCAAGAGAGCAGACTTTGGCCTCTTCAGGAACCTGCTCAGTAAGGTTCCATGGGATATAGCCCTAGAGGGCAGGGGGGCCCAAGACTGTTAGTTGGTATTCAAGGATCACCTGCTGCAAGCTCAGGAGCGATGCATCCCAGCTAGAAGGAAGTTTAGCAGGAGGGCCAGGAGACCTCCTTGGATGGATAAGGAGCTGCTGAGCAAAATTCGAAGGAAAAAAGAGGCTTATAAAAGGTGGAAGCAAGGTCAGACGACCTGGGAAGAATACAGGGATGTTGTTCAGGAAGCTAGGGACCAGGTTAGGAAAGCTAAGGCCCACTTAGAATTAAACTTGGCTAGGGATGTTAAGGATAGCAAGAAGGGATTCTATAGGTACGTAGCAAATAAAAGACAGACTAGGGACAATGTAGGCCCCCTCCAGAAGCTATCGGGAGAACTGGCTACTCTGGATTTGGAGAAGGCTGAGGTTCTTAATGACTTCTTTGCCTCAGTCTTCACCGGCAAATGCTCTGACCACACCACCCAAGTCTTGGAAGGCAGACGCGGGGACAGTGAGAATGAAGACCCTGGACCCACTGTAGGAGAGGATCTGGTTCGAGACCATCTTAAGAAACTGAATATACACAAATCCATGGGACCTGATGAAATCCATCCACGGGTCCTGAAGGAGCTGGCAAATGAAGTTGCTAAGCCATGGTCCATCATATTTGAAAAATCATGGCAGTCAAGTGAAGTTCCCGATGACTGGAAAAAGGGAAATATAACCCCCATTTTCAAGAAGGGAAAAATGGATGAGCCGGGAAACTACAGACCAGTCAGTCTCGCCTCTGTGCCTGGCAAAATCTTGGAGCAGATTCTCCTGGAAGGCATGCTGAGGCACATGAAAACCAACAAGGTGCTTGGTGACAGCCGGCATGGCTTCACTAAGGGGAAATCCTGCCTGACCAATCTGGTGGCCTTCTATGAAGGGGCTACGGAACTGATGGACAGGGGTAGAGCAGGTGATGTCATCTACCTGGACTTGTGCAAGGCGTTTGACACTGTCGCACACAACATCCTTCTCTCTAAGTTGGAGAGACATCAATTTGATAGGTGGACCACTCAGTGGATAAAGAACTGGCTGGATGGCCACACGCAAAGAGTTG
This sequence comes from Amazona ochrocephala, assembly GCA_039720435.1. Taxonomy (NCBI): domain Eukaryota; kingdom Metazoa; phylum Chordata; class Aves; order Psittaciformes; family Psittacidae; genus Amazona; species Amazona ochrocephala. Next base: position 78,051,142 of record CM077878.1, read on the forward strand.
TGCTCAATGGCTCAATGTCCAGCTGGGGACCAGTAATGAGTGGTGTCCCCCAGGGATGGGTGTTGGGACCGGTCTTGTTCAACATCTTTGTCGGTGATGTGGACAGTGGGATCAAGTGTGCCCTCAGCAAGTTTGCAGATGACACCAAGCTGTGTGGTTCGGTTGATATGTTGGAGGGATGGAATGTCATCCAGAGGGACCTTGACACGCTTGTGAGGTGGGCTGATGCCAACCTGATGAAATCTAACCATGCCAAGTGCAAGGTCCTCCAGGTGGATCGGAGCAATGCCAGGCACAGCTCCAGGTTAGGCAGAGAGGAGATTCAGAGCAGCCCTGCGGAGAAGGACTTGGGGGTGTTGGTTGATGAAAAAATGAGCATGAGCCGGCTTCAGTGTGCACTCGCAGCCCAGAAAGCCAACCGTATCCTGGGCTGCATCAAAAGGAGCATGACCAGCAGGTCGAGGGAGGTGATCCTGCCCCTCTACTCTGCTCCCGTGAGACCTCACTTGGAGTATTGTGTGCAGTCCTGGTGTCCTCAACATAAAAAGGACATGGAACTGTTGGAACAAGTCCAGAGAAGGGCCACGAGGATGATCAGGGGACTGGAGCACCTCCCGTATGAAGACAGGCTGAGAAAGTAGAGGCTGTTCAGCCTGGACAAGAGAAGGCTGCATGGTGACCTCATAGCAGCCTTCCAGTATCTGAAGGGGGCCTATAGGGATGCTGAGGATGAACTCTTCATGAGGGACTGTGGTGATAGGACAAGGGGTAACGGGTTCAAACTTACACAGGGAAGTTTAGATTGGATATAAGGAAGAAATTCTTTACTGTGAGGGTGGTGAGGCCCTGGAATGGGTTGCCCAAGGAAGTTGTGAATGCTCCATCCCTGGCGGTGTTTAAGGCTGGGTTGGAGAGAGCCTTGGGTGGCATGGTTTAGTGGGAGGTGTCCCTGCCCATGGCAGGGAGTTGGAACTCGACGATCTTGAGGTCCTTTCCAACCCTGACTATTCAATGATTCTATAATTTAGCATACCTGTGTAGTTCCTCATACAATACCTTTATATCCAGGTTCTTGTTTGTTTAACTTTTTAATAGCTTTTCCAAAAATGATGAGAACCTTCTCACTCTAAATTCCATAAACAGCCAAATAAAAAGTGTCATTTGGTCATGCATGGATACATAAGGTGAATATGTGCAGGAACCACCTTTTTGAACGAAAAAATCACACAGTAGAAACAAAAGACAACATTTCACACAACTTCTGTTCTTTAGGGTTTGCTATTTAGCTTGTTTTTAGCTGTGCTTTTTCAGTTGTCATCAAGCCTTCATGCATCTTTGGGAGTCTGAGCAGCTCAAGCATCTCAGCCATCTGTTTCTATGGCTGAGACTCCCATTTTCATTGCAGTGGGGGCCCTAAATCACTTAGTGATGAAGCTGTTTTTAGGGTTCAGCAACATGAAGTGCTTACCTCCGTTAAAAGTGTCTCACTAAAAGCAAATTTTTTTGTTTGGGCAAACTAATGCTCCTCCTTTCCCTGTAGGCTGCTTGTCATAAGGAGAGACATGTGTCTCGGAAGGCTGTCTCCTTCATCCATGACATCCTCACTGAAGTGCTGACGGACTGGAATGAGCCTTCTCATTTTCACTTTAATGAGGCACTTTTCCGCCCCTTTGAACGTATCATGCAGCTAGAGCTGTGTGACGAGGATGTTCAAGACCAGGCAAGTCAATCCGGAATAATGTGTTTGCATCTAGCCTACCGTGTCCACAAGAAGGTCTCCAGAGTGCACTTGGATCACTTGTTTCCCAAACTCCCTTCAAATGGTGCCCCTCAGTCATCTTCAAGGAATCAGAAGGGTGCTGCCTCCCTAAGCCAGCATTGTGGTAGAGCACACAGAGTACACCTGCCTTTGAAATAATTTCATAAAACTTTTCTATTATCTAAAATAAAGAAAGTAGTGAATGAGTCTAGATTGGCATAGTGAAATCCAGGAATGTATTTAAAACCATCCTCATTCCTTCTGAAGGTCTATTTATATATCAGTTCCGGTTTTGGGCTTTATTCTTTTAACCTTTCCTACACTGTCTGCAGGTGGTCACCTCTATAGGAGAGTTGGTGGAAATGTGTTCTACCCAGATCCAGTCAGGATGGAGACCCCTGTTCAGTGCCCTGGAAACAGTGCACAGCAGCAGCAAGTCAGAGGTTAAGGAGTATCTTGTAGGAGAATACTCTATGGGTAAGGACTTACTGCACTGTTTCATAGGTGCTTTTGTTTCCTTATCTTATTCCTTGGGGATGCAATAACTAACTGAATATATTTAAATGCCCTACCTGAACAATGGCACTTAGCGGTGGCACTGCAGGACTCAGGACTATACTGAAATATCTGGTTTATTAGCTGGGGTAGGAGGGAAAGAGAGGTATTGTTCTGACTTTTTATCCTCTAGATTCTGGCAGACAAATAGAATGAGGAAGAAATGCTTCAAACATACTTGAATTTTTTCTTCTTTTTTGAATTTTTTCTGTAATACTTGAAAATTTTTGAGCAAAACAGTAGTGCAGCAGTACTGAGCTTGGCTGGGCCCTTGTCACTGTCCTGCTAGAGAAAGGGAAGCATACTGTATAAAACCACCATATCTCATGTGGCCTGTCTTTCTTACTATGTGAAACCTGTTGCTCTTACACATGAGGGGTAACTTAGTGGGATAATCTAGGCAAGTGCTTGTCCAGACATTTAATGTCAAGGCTTCAAATTACTAGTGCTATTTCAAACCATGTTTGCTGTAATAAGAGTGATTCTGCATCTCTCGCAGAGATGTTTGCTTGTATGGAAACTGGGTAATAAGGGAAAATAACTTTAAGCTGTTCTTTTGCCATTAGAAAGTAGTTTAGTATTTTTAAATGTTACAAGTCATGTGTAAGGGATATGGTTTTCCTACTTCTTACCAATAATCTACAAAGAAAAAGTAAGGCTTTTTTTGTTACTGTATAGTCTGAATAGTTCTCAGTGTGACTGCTGTCATCTTGGCAGTTACCAAGAACTAAACCACAAGCCTCCACCAAACAGAAGTGTTAGCTACTGTGCTGAGATCAGCAGCTCAAGCCTGCTCTGACTATCTGGGCAGGCGTAAGCTGTTATTTTTCACAGATAAGGCAAAGCAGGGAGTCTGTATCACTTTCTCCTAAGGGCTACACAAATTACCTCAGGAACAATAGGAAGTCTTCCTTGTAAAGTAATTTCTTTGCCCAGAATTGAAGAGATTCTACAGATTCAGTTATATTGTTGGAAAATCAGCTTTATGGGGCATGGGGAAGAGTTCACATCTTGTTATTTTCACAGGGAAACGCCAGGCTCCCGTGTTTGATGTCTTTGAAGCATTTCTAAACACAGACAGCATCCAGGTCTTCGCCAATGCTGCCACCAGTTATATTATGTGCCTTATGAAGTTTGTCAAAGGACTGGGTAAATACTTTTATTTTCTTTGTATCCTGTTAAGTCATGATATGTCAAACTTGGTCCTGCAGAAGAATAGAATTCAGTTTTGTAATACATAGTATGATAGGGAAGAGAGAGGCGGTGACAAAATTGAATCCAGAATGCTTTAAAATAAAATAAAGACTAAGGGATTATTTCAGGAACACTTCTAATGCTATCAATTCTTCAAGTTGTTACAGCAGCAAAGATGTATCTATTAAATGTCTGCTTCATTTGATCCTAGTTTGCATCAGGATTTGCTTATTGTCTGTCCTTTCTTCCCTTGCCCACCTCAGCAGCGGTAGTCTGGTGTATGCAACACTGAAATCCTGCTGACCCTCCAGTAGGATCATGAACATGGCAACCAGCAACACTCTGTCCCCATGGCTAGTGTTTTGTTACGTTACTGAGGGCAGTGGAGACCGAGCGTGTCAGGTCAATGTGTCTGCAGAGTAATTGTGGTGCTTCACCAAACTTCAGAACAAAGGCAAATGGTGTTGGGTCTTTCTGCCCCATTTGTTTTCCCAGTCTTGCCTTGATCAATAGAATTTGACACTTTTCATTGAACTGCGGCAATGATATTTTTCTTCTTTATGTAATTTGCAAAACTTCTAATGAGTGGTAAAATGGGGCTTTCATGTTTTACGTTTATATTAGTTCATAGAGGTATCTGGGTCTGTAAGGGATTTGATTTAAAAGACGCACCTTACTGCAGCAGATCTAGTCTTTAATGTTACACTCGTCTGTTAAGCTATTTTACCATCATTTTCAGCAGGAGCAAGATTCAGCTTGTGTTGACAGAGTGGAATTGTAATTATTGCTACAAAAGAGAAATAAACTTGCATGTCCAGTGCCAGTAGAGGGAACTGATGTTCCTTCTGGAGAACTTAAAAGTCTCTCACTTCTTTAGGTTTCTTACATTTACGAGATAAGTTTGTCCACTTTATGGTCACATGTCAAAAAGCAAGATGAAACGTGGAATGTTTCATCTTCATTAACATATAACTTTATATGTATATAATTTAGATAACAAAGTTATATAGAGGTTAATGGTAATACAAAAAAAAAAAAAAAAACAAACAAAAAAACACCTGTTTTTTTGTATTAAAGGTAATAGGACCGTGGAATACTTCACTACTGAGCGACAGCAAATATGCTACCATTTATGTGCATTTTAACATAAAACTAAAGGATTCAAACTTCACTGGCTGACTTAGCTGATCTCAATAGCAGACAAGACTTTAAAATACATTATGGAAGAAATAGTTAAGGGCATAGAAAAGGCTAGTAAATGTAGTGAAAGAAGAATAAAATAGGATTTAATAAAAGGATTTTATATTTATCTTGCAGTGTTTTATGAGAAGAATAGCTTTTAAGGCAATAAAATGTTAATGTATATGGACACTTGGTAAAGCTTCAGGTCTGGCACTGAATGGGAAGTATTTGGCTAAATCGGAAAAATGGTTATGAGCCGAATATTCTGGGGTAGGCAGAACATTGGCTGAGAGGGGAGGAAAACAGACTGTGCAGGCAAGGAAAATGTTAGAGTGAATGGAGTTATCCAGGGAGGACCTTTGGATGCCTTGGAACTGATCTGCTTATTTAATACACTTGGAAAAGCTGACCTGAAAGCAGGAGTCAGCTGATGCCACAGAATTAGTAATAGCTGTGATATGGAGACACTAGAGCCTGAAGCTGTCATAGAGATGAAACTGAGACCTTGACACCTGAACTAGACTGTAGCACAAAACATAAAATAATCTAAAAGGAAGAACTTTTGGTAGAAGAATTTTCCGGGGCACTGGGGTGAAAATGAATAGAAAAAATGAGCATATTAATTAAGCAAAGGGTGAATATGAGCAAGTATTTATATAGCCATGGAAAAAAGTGGTGTGGGTCAATATGACAGATGATTATAAAGTATGATTATAAGAACTCTCAAAGACTTTACTAAAGAGTTATGAAATAGGCATGTATTTATTAAAGCATTTATTCATATAAAAGTCCATGTATAAACTGTGACCAATACTAATGTACTGTTTGTATGAGGATCATCTGCTTGTCATCTAATAATATCAAACAAAGGATGGATTTTGGATTCTGTTCAGATATTAGGGCACAACTGACTGAAAATGGAAACCTAATGCTATGTTTGTTTCTCTTCTGTCCTTCTCAATGCTGCCTTTCATGTCCCCAGGGGAGGTAGATTGTAAGGAGATGGGTGACTGTGTGCCAGGATCAGGACCTGCATCTACAGACTTGTGCCTTCCCGCTCTTGATTACCTCAGGAGATGTTCTCAGGTATGGTGAACATGTACTAACCTGACCTAGGAAACAGTTCGAACCTCCAGACTCTGGTAATAACCTGCACTGGAGAGTGGCGATCTGAAGGAATCTCATACCTTCTAAGCCACCTAAAACGGAGGAGTTAGAAACACGCAAACCCAAGGAGCATGTGGGAAAATGTGAGCGCTCAAAACCTAGCAGTAACATATCCAAAGCTACATTCATTCTTATTGAAACAGGTACTGTAAACAGTGTTTGGAATGAAGGCAGAAAAAAACCCAAACAAACCACCCAACCAAGAATTCTCAGATCTTAAGAAGAGCAACAGGTTATACCCTCTAAAATGCAGCAGCAGCTTATCTGTACCGTGAAAACATATCTGAAGCTCAGGGCAAATCTCTAAGAATTAGAATGCTGGCATGTTTGCTGTAATCTCCTTGCACACAGCACTGACTATTATCCAGGGTTATTGGAGTGGGTTTTGCTGATTTTATGTATTTCTGTAGCACCTACGGGTCTTTTTGTTGGACTCAGGCCATGTTTTCTCTGGGTACAATACAAATGCATAACAAAGGATATTATCATAGCTGAAAGGATTTAATATCTAAATTCAGAGATAATGGGTGGATTCAGTACATACACTGAGAGGAGAAAAAAAGAATGAGGCAGCTCAGAATAATAAACAGCAGACATATCAATCTGTACTGTCTGTCTTGTTCATCTAAGAAAATGTAGTGAATACCTATCTGTATATCTAATGTATGTTCTATCTATAGGTTACATGCATCGCATCACATCATCCTTCCTCATCCTTACAAATCCCAATTCACAATGAGGCAGAAATATTTCCTCCTCTTTAAAAGAAGCAGCCATTTTTTATCGTGTTACATCTTTTAACCTGGCAGTGGAAGAACAATAGGAATGACTAAAAAGAAATCCTTCTGTATATTGCAAATACATCATTTACTTTAGAAAGGTCTGGTAAAATACGGGTAGCTTCCCAGCTATAGCACAGTTCTACAAAGTGTGTATTATTTGCTGCAAAATGGACAACCCAGGCAATGAAGCTCTGAAGTAAGCCTGTACTTTTATCATTATTTACTTAGTCCTTCAGAGCTCCAAAATATTCTGTGTACAGCTGATTGATAGAGCTTCTAAGGTCATAGGTGCAGTCAGTAAGTAATAGTAATAAGCTTTTATTTTATATATCTGTTGTGTGTGACAGCTTTTACAAACTTTCCCATACACATTTACCTTTTCTTCTCTTTTTTTTTCCTCTCTCTCCCTCCTCCCCCCTCCAAGTTATTAGCCAAAATCTATAAAATGCCCTTGAAACCCATCTTTCTCAGTGGCCGGCTGGTTAACTTGCCCCGAAGAGTGCAGGAGCAATCAGCCAGCAGTGAGGATGGTATTGAGTGCATCCTTTCTGACTTTGATGATGACACTGGTAAGTGCATTGAAAGCGGTAAATGCAGAGCTAATCAATTGCTTCTTCTACATGTCACTGTAAATTTTGCCAGCTGCCAAAAGCAAAAAGGAGGGGAAAAACTTCAGTTTATTTCCTCTTTGTTGTCTATACACACAGATGTGCACACACAGAGTTTGGAAGTTCAGGTAATGTCACCTTCTTTACATTAAAAGATACAGCTCATATATGAGAAAAATAAAACCTCTTTCATAGGACAAGGTAATAATATTTTATTTACTCTGTTATCCATAATAAAACTGGTATTGACTTCTGAGACCTAACACAAAAATGCTTTCTAGAGCACAGCTGAAGGAGTAAAAACCTGTTAAAGTTGGTATTGGCAGGCCTGCCTTTACCAGGAAAAATAGCAGTGTTGAGTTAGAGTTTAGAAAGAAAAAGAGTTGTTGTGGTTTAAGCTTCTCAGCCACACACAGTTTTGCTCACTCACTCACTTCCCCCTCTTTCTTCCCTCCACCCCTGGAGGGATGGGAAGAAGAATCGAAAGAATGCAACTCCCACAGTTTGAGATAAGAACAGTCCAGCAACTAAGGTGTAACACAAACCACCACTGCTACCACCAATAATAATAATGACAAGAGAAAAATACAAGAGAAGAGTTTTCTCTTCCCCCCTCACTCCGGGGGGGGGGGGGGGGCGGTGTGGGGAAGAAGACTCGAAAGAACGCAACTCCCACAGGCCGGGATAAGAACAGCCCAGCAATCAAGGTACAACACAAACCACTGCTACCACCACCAATAATAATAATAAGAAGAGAAATACAAGGGAAGAGGACAGAACTGCTCACCACTTGACGACCGAGCTGTGAACTAAACCCACCCCTGCTTCCGGGTTCCGGCCCCCCAGTTCTTTTTCATCCTGGACATGACGTGCTGTGGTATGGAATAACCTCTTTGGTCAGTTTGGATCAGGTGTCCTGTTTCTGCTTCCCCCCGGCTTCCACCCTTCCCTGGCAGAGCATGAGACTCAGCAAGTCCTTGGCCAGCCTAAACATCACCAAGCAGTAACTGGAAACACTGGTGTTATCAGCACTGTTCCCAGGCCCAAAATCAAAAACACAGCGCTGCAGCAGCTACCAAGAAGGGAAAAAAGAAAAAATGACTGCTACTGCTGAACCCAGGACAAGAGTACATTTAAATATGTTTCCAAACTTCTGTCCTGTGGTCTGTTGAACTAAATGGTGTATGTCTGAAGTCCATAAAAAGTGCTATGACCTTCAGAAAAACAAGCAGCATTTGTCTCCTAATCATTTGTGTGGTTATATGAGTTGTGGATTAATCAGGTGTTTGATGAACTAGGTCTGTGTGGAGCCAAGCAGTAGAGGAATGCAGCTTTACTGCTTCTGGACTCATGATGGCACTTGGAAGCAGTATACTTTTGAATATCTGAACTACTGAAGTGTTCTGACCTGGCTGTCCCTGTGAAGAGCCAGCTCCACCCAGGCAGAAAGCAAGCTGACTCCAGTGCCTTTCATTCACATGCTTCACCAGAATAACTCTAGGTACCTATTTTAATCTAGGCTCTTCCATCACATGGGTTGTCCCACAAATCCTAGTTTAAAACAAAAATCCAAACACACACACACACACACAAAACCAACCAACCAAACAAACAAACCCACTAACACATTTTTACTTTCCTTTTTGTATGTTTGGTTTTGTTTGGGCTGGGACTGACACCCACCTTGCTACAGCCTCCTTTCAGGTAGTTGTAGGGAGTGATAAGGTTCCCCCTCAGCCTCTTTTTCTTCAGGCAAACAACCCCGATTCCCTCAGCTTCTCCTCGTAAGACTTGTGCTCTAGGCTCTTCACCAGCTTCATTGCACTTCTCTGGACCTGCTTCAACAGGGCTACCAGTGGCAGAGAAGGTGGGCTCATTAGTGAACTGAAGTAAAATCCTTTTTTTTTTTTTAATGAAAACTAGTTGTATCCTTGAATCTTTTAGAGCATACACATTTGCTAATGTAGGTATGAACTCACAGTACTAGCTGTATCCTAACTGCTGCTTGGTAGTTGTCCAGCTGTGCCATATCCACATTTAATTGACTTCTGTCTGTGATCTCTTAGCATCTAAACATGACACATGAAGCAGCTTGATGATACTTCATGAGGCATTATTGCTGCTCTATTCTGGGTACCGAACAGAGCCAGTAAAATTTTGGCTACTCACCTTGGATCCTTACGCAAAAGCATAACCTAAATGAGTACGCTCCATTCTGGCAGCATTTGCAATGCTCTTGAGATGTGTAAAACCTCCCATTAAAAAAAAATTAAAAATGCCCACCCAAGGTTAAAGAGGCTGGACTATCAGGAGTAGTAAACTAAGAAAGAAGACCAGAATGAGGTATTTGTGGAGGAGGAAGGATGGGATAAAACACAAATTTCATAAAAGGGGAAGGAAAAGGAGACACTCATCTCAAAATTGATATTGCCCACAGCCATTACACAGCAACAGTCAACATGCAAGAACCCATGATTTCTTAGCCTCCATCACTGTCTGAGGGCAAGTTCAGCAGACAATGCAGTATCCCACTCATGGTTTTTAATCTTTGTTTCCTTACTTGTAGGCCTTATCAATGTCTGGATTATTCTGCTAGAAGAATTAACAACTGCCATATCCAACTGTCCCCGTCAGCACCAGCCTCCTACTTTGGATCTGCTGTTTGAATTGCTGAGGGATGTTGCCAAAACACCTGGTAATGAAAGAGCTTGACTAAATACAAGCTAGTAGAGCCCTTACCCGAACCTTTTAGAATCCTAAACCAATTTGGTAAAGTGTGTTACTCATGCTAGAGCTGCACAGGGACGTTCTTAAGTGGAAAGGGATTTTCTTAGAGCATGATCCAGTTAGTGCATTGTTCTGTGTTGACAAAAGGCGTCTTGTAAGAGTCTGTTAAGTATACTCGTACTCTTGTTGCCCAAATAAGGAGGTGGAGTACTCTATCAATGTCGTAGTCACACAAAATGTTTGCCTGGTGTCAAGGAAATAGAAAAAGAAAATTATATAGTCCTGTAGACCTGCTTGGTAAAGACAGCAGGTAAACAGTTGGCTAAGTGTTCATATCCTACCTCACAATTAGATCCAAAACAGCTTACTCCTCTCATCCCACAAAAAAAGTTTCAGAACCTGCTTTCTTTAGCATCATGGCTGGCCTGAAGCTTTGAACAACTTAGCAAATTTACTGTGCATATGGGCTTTGTAAGCAAAAAATGTACAACCACCATTATGTTTATTTTAAGGACCAGGATTTGGCATTTATGCAGTTGTACATCTTCTTCTTCCCACGATGTCTCTTTGGCTCCATCGCAGCCATGGTGATCATTCATATTGGGATGTGGCATCTGCTAATTTCAAGCATGCCATTGGCCTTTCCTGTGAACTCGTAGTGGAGCATATTCAAAATTTCATACACTCAGGTATGTGATTGTACTGTCTCATCTACTGATAGACACCAGTAACACGTTACTGAATAGCTACTTGGGGAGATGGTTTCATTGCTTTTTGTTTGCTCAAGCATAAAGAGGAGGAGGGTTGAAAATTTCTGTTTGGGTTGGGGGTTTTAATTTCTTTACAGGGTTTAGAATTATGGGGAAAAAAAAAAAAAACAACAAACTTATTAGGGACATATGGAAGTTATTTAGTCCAGCTTCCTGCTCAGAGCTGGGCTATCTTCAAAATTAAGTCCTCACAGTGTGCATTATACTTTCCAAAAGAAGATTCTAAGACTTTGATCATAAAGAACTAGAATATCAGAAACAGGCTTTAACTGAAATTCTGCAGTACCACCTAAGTTCAGACATTGTGTAATGTTAATGTCAAAAGGATTGTTCTTATGTCAGTTTGATGTGATGCATAGTTCAAAACAGAACTTCAGTGATAGCTGCATAAAATAATTTGGGCTTGCAAAGTCTCTGAATAGCAATAAGTGTAGCAAGACTTTAATTATAACGAAAAAGCAATGATATTAAAACCAGTTTGTATCTTTTCCTTCTAGATATTGGTTATGAAAATATGATTAATACTATGCTGAAAGAACTTTTCAAGTTGCTCGTAGCCTGTGTAGCAGAACCAACAGAAATTATTTCCAGAGTTGGCTGCTCTTGTATCAGGTACACACAGTCTGTTCACTCTGTTAGCATATTCAAAACAGGATGTCTTTATATATTTGAAGAACTCCACGACTGATTAAGTTGTCTAACGTCTTGAAAAAAGTCTACAAGACATCTGTCTCTTGTTATTTGAATAGTAAATTTTGGACTTACTAAGTTTCTCTTGCTGTTTTCAGTCTGCCTCAGACCTGTGATTTTAGGTATTACTATGTGTATGATTCCCATAAAAAGCACTTGTGTATTACGTATATGAAGTTAGTCAATAATTAATCCCTAGGAAAAATAATCAAGGGTCTTTCTGTTGGAATTCACAGGTCCTTAGAGGTAATTAATGTCTTTCACAGTCTCCAGGTTCTTACTGTCACAATCAAAATAAGTACTGCATTATGTAATTACACAATGTGTGGTTCTTGTCCTGGCAAGATGACTACTTAAAGAGGAAAAACAAAGGAAAAAATACCCTCAAAACTACAGTGTAATTACAAAAATAGGTCAGAGTAACAACTGGGGAAGTTGAATGTCATTAGCTAGTCACCAAGTAGGCCTTTTGTTCTGTTTTCAGCCTTCTCCCATTATAAGTGAGAATTGTCCAGCTCTTTCTTGAACATGGCAATGTTTTCTCATATCTTTGCAGGTATGTGTTAGTGACAGCAGGGCCTGTTTTTACTGAAGAGATGTGGAGGCTTGCATGTTGTGCCTTGCAAGATGCATTCTCTGCCACTCTGGAGCCGGTAAAGGTAAACTGCCTTTTTTTCTGACAGTCAAAACATAACCTCACTAGTTACAGATTCACTAACTTTGGACAGGTTGCTTTTTCTTCTTCAGAAAAATGTTCTGGTACAAAGCCAGGAAAAGTGTAAGGATTATGTGGTAGCTTCTGTTATTTTGTCAATTCACAATGAAAGGTGTTGTATCAACAGTGGAGATTGTAATCAGTTTTTCTAAACACGTACAGACAACACTAGCTGCTAACAGTCCATGCTGATTTTTAATTTCCTTGCCAGTATGAAATCAGAAGGTGAAAACTTACTGTTTGATCCATTTATTCCTCTGAACTGGCTGAAACTAGGCAGAAGACAAAGATGCTTACTTGATCCTGTAGCTGCATTCTCCATATCTCTCCATAGATTATTTCTCAGCTCACTATCTTTGTTGTAACCAAAAAGTCTTGTCAAGTCGCCACAGGCTGGAGCACATAAGAAGTTATATTGCCTTTACATCAGATACATCAAATGCTAAGGAACAGGTGACCAGCTTATGGTAATGAGACAGACTACTCTGAACCTTGTATGACACACAAAGAGACTGGACAATGCTGCAGTTGCTGACTTTGTTTAACGCACAGTGAAAGTCTGATGTTGTGTCTCTCTGTAGAACCTATTGGGCTATTTCCACAGTGGTTCTGAAAGCTTTAGTGGAGATGCTTGTGAAGTGAAGGTGGCAGCCCCCTCCCTCTCACCAAGCGCTGAAGCTGAATACTGGAGAATCAGAGCCATGGCACAACAGGTACTGACTGATGTTTCAGGGAAAGTTGAAAAATCTTTTAAACTGGGGGCTTTTCCCTATGAAAGTACAGTTTTACAACCACCTTCCTCACAAACCCTATGGGCAAAGACTTCCTCATCACCTAACTAACATTTATTTGTCTAACAGTAGTATTGAGAAAAAGTAATAAAATACAGGAAAAAAAAAACCAAACCAAACTTAAAAGTGACCCATGTAAGTAGGAATTAGGAATGCCTAGGGTGGGGAAGGATGCCTAGGTACCTGAGGAGGACTGACAATGAGCCTACTGTGTAATGTAGTTTTAAAACCAGGAACCCTAGCATACATCAGTGGAAACATTTCTGGTTGATAGAGTAGGTGAAATAGTAGTTTCACTATGAATCCTCATCTAGAATGTCATACATTTCTGATTACTCTGTTAAAGAATGATAAATTCAAAGGACAACAAATCCACTACAACAGAGACTGTGATACAACCAGAGAAACAATATTCGTTCAGACTATCAGAGGAGAGTCTGAAGAGGAATTTTCTCTCTAAATACCTGGTATAGATTGCAGAGAACAGAGAGTTTCTGAGAACTAGAGGTTAATGCTGACATTTAACAAATGGTTTAACACTCACCACTAACTCCTAATCAGCAGAGCAAGCTTGGAGACAACCTTCTCAGGGTCCTTTTGACTGCAGTAGAGATTGTTCATTTTGTGAACGTGGTAATAAGAAAAAAGTTTTTTGAAATACAGCAGACTGAACTTAATGACCTGCAGGGTACCATAAAACTGTGAATATTGTATGACAGTTTCAGCATGGGAAAGCAGCTGATCTATCTTTTAAGAGCCAACAGCTGTTTGATGTCAGTTTCTGACTTGATTAATCATATCCTGATGCTGCTTGAAAATCTGAGACACACAGACCAGGATTTGTGATCACAAATAATGTGGCAGGGGCAGACTTTTGTTTGAATGGAAAAAATGCGTTAAGTTTTAAAGACGTAGAACTCAAGAAAGCAGGAGATGTGGCATATATGCTTTTAGACACTATCAGTGTCAGTCCCTGAGTCTTTCTCAGTGAGAATTTGATACAGCTAATAAGCTACAAAACAAAGCTACAGCAACTGAGAGTTGTTTTCCCATTTCCCACCCAAAGAATTGCAAGTTGGGTGTCTGTTGGATCTTCATGGCTGAAAAAAAACCTTCCAACCAATCTTTCTAGGTACAACAACAGGCTAACCATACAAACGGGTCCTTTTCTCCGCTATACACAGTATTTCCTGAAGTAGCATACAGACAGCAGAAAGGTTGTTTTAGCATTTGGCATTATGTCTTAAAGAACTTGAAATAAAAAGATGTCTGTCTTTTGTCCTGTGCTCTGCTGGATGTCTGGAGGTGGCCCATGCTTCTGAGTCTATTTTACCAAAGCAGCATGCTCCAGGGAAGTTCTGCTGGAGTGATGCCTTGCATTGTCTCCATCACTGTAAAATAAGTCATCATAACAGGTCTTTCACAATGCAGCATATCCTTTTCTCAACCCCCAACACGGACCCAGTACAAATGCTAAACTGTTTGCTTTATGTAACTTGTTGTTTTTTAGGTCTTCATGCTGGAGACCCAGTGCTCCCCAAAGACCCCTAGCAACAAGGAAGGATTTGAACATGCCCAGTCATGTGTGCTTATCATTGACCTGCCACCTGATAAAAAACCAAATGGGCATACCCAGAGAAGGTAAAATATCTTATTAGGAAAATGCTGTGTCACTAAAAGCAAGATAAAAAAGACTGGCAGAGATGTGAACAGAGCCTGACAAACCATACCTCTCCATAGGTCTCATCAAAAAATGAAAAGCACCAGTCAAATAAAAATTAGGTTTTGTGAGGAGACAATAGGTTATTACTGTCTGCTCTCCAAATGTTACCGTCATCATATACTGGTGTGCAAGCATGTGCAAGAGCTGTTATAGAGGAGCCTGTGTCAGAGTCTATGACATGGCCCTTAGAAACCTAAATAAGGAAACTGCTTCTGATAGATAGTAAAAAGGGGTAGGTTACAAATACCTGAAGGATACATAAGGTCACAGAAAGCCTTCAAGTAGAGGAAATGTAGGTTAAATTAGGAAAAGAATTCTCATAGGAAACACTAGGAAAATCTTTCCAATGTGGAGATTCTTTTCTTTAAGAAGTAGAGTTAAAAATCTCTGTTTGAAGAGAGCATTGGAAGTACTGTTATATTTGTAATGATACCTAGCAAATGAAATAATATCTGCTTCACTAATGGTCTTTTAAAATTAGTATTACTGGATTAAGAAGGTAGAAAAAGTTAATGGATAAACTGAAGGAGTATAAATTAAAGAAACCACATCCAAAGCTGCAAAACTGTGAAGATATTGATCTAGGGAACATTGGTTTTGCTTGGCACTTTCTTTTTGTGGAAGTCCTTCTATATGTTACCGCCTCAGAAACTCATGCATTTGCATGACAATCTGATCCTGTCAAAGAATATTTCTTTTTGCTTGCACTCAGTTGCTTAAACAACTGCTGTAACTTCGACAGGGACAAAAATCAGAATTTTGCATTCAGGGTTTGTATTTGCAAGATATGTAACATGTGGCATGAAATTGTCTTTTACTAGATACCAAACCTGCTTTTCTACCACTTCAGGCATTATCATTCAAAACTAAACTATTGCTTGCAACAAGGGGCCAGAATGTGATGGACAGGAAGAAAGACCATGCAAGATGTTTGTGTTCTTACACAGCTGTGCAGAAGTTTCCCCCCAGAGCACGTGCTCTGTTGCTTCACCTTCAGAGAACAAGGCCCTGCACAAAGAAAGGTTGAGATCACAGCCTAAACCCCTTCCCTTGTGGCAGGAAAAGATCTGCTTTATCCAGAGGTTTGCAGATCATTCTTCTTGTTATAATGATGCACAGCAAGACTGGAGTACACCCCTCTCATGCCACGTAAGGCCATGCAAACCTAACAGGCTGTGTTTGCAAAGGTAGCATGGGTCTTGCTTGTCTTTAAACAAATAAAGAAAGCTTGCAGTTAATACAAACTCTGAATGCTCTCACACTGTGCTTTGTCTAAACAACTGCAAAAAGTGTATATGCCAATAGGCAAATGTTACCCCAGCAATGCTCATTTTTCGCCAAAACAGGGCTCAAAGGCTGACTGTGCCACTGTTTTTCATATTATTTGCTACAGCAGTGTAGTAATCTGCCAGTCTTGCATGCTAGTAACTGTGGCCTTTCAAAAGTTTTACTTTAACCTCAGTGGAGTTTCTCTTCTCCCTTTTTGCTTTTGTTTCCTTAATGCTGCATCGTTTCACAGGAAGCTGGGGTAAGGGAGCTTTTCTTCTTCCTAAAAAGTAATAATATATTTCAGTTTGAAAGTTTAGGCAGAATAAGAAAATCCTGTCCTTAACCAGCTTTGGCGTTGTGGGTTTTCGCCTATAGTTCTGTACTAGTTTCTTTTGGAACTGAGCAGGACTTCAGACTGTCCTTGTAAATTGCCTTTTTGGCTTTTACAAGGAAATCAGGTCTCCTTCATCTTGATCCTGCTTTTGGAACAAGATTAGTCTCTTGAAATCAATGCAAACACTCATTTAACTTTATATATGCTCTTAAGAGCTTTTCTGAGTCAGTCTCTAACGATTTTTACAGCAGAAAATGACTTCCCCATGAAAAGCTCCAATGTATGTATTAATCATCAAGATTTTAGCACTGTCAGATAATAAGCCTACTACATTTTACTAATATATCAGCAGTGACAGCTGTGTCATGGTAAGCAAACTGACACAGGTAAATTAACCCAAGCAGCAGAGTTTTGTCTGAACTTGTTTTTTTTTTAATGTTGCATTCTCTAAACTTAGTTTTGCTATGATTTCTCAAAAAAAAAAAAAAGAGAAAAAGAAAGTTGGGTTTTTTTGTTTGTTTTGTTTTGTTATTTTGGAAACACTTTTGAAAGTTGTTTAATGAAAGTAGAACAATTTTTGCAACAAAAAAAATTAAAGGTCTATAACTGAACACCTAATATTATGTGAATTTACTTTGACCTAGACCTAAACTTTAGTATTGCAAGCAAACTGAAAAATTTTTCTCACTTGATAGCAGTGCTAATTAAAATGTGATCCATCATAGTTCCCTAAATCAAAACAAGTATTACTATGTGTAACAGTGTCAGCTCCATTTAAAACATCACCTCTGTAATCTTATTCAAAGGCTCTTTCTTAAATGCCTTAAGACAGGTTTCACGGTTTATAATTTTAAATCCATGAGATACCAAACAACAACAATCTTGTCCACCCCTTCTTCCTAGCCTCCCTTGCCTGTAAGCTTCTCAATGTTGTTCACTGGTGGATGACCAAAAACTTTGGTGGAAGGAATTAGCCATTCCTGGGTTCCTGTGCAACTCAAAAATCAGTGAGATCTAGAACAACTCACAGCATCTCTAACAGGAGCACAGCTAGGAATCGCTCAGGATTATATGTGAGAAACAGGGTTAGGAATAGTTATTTCCATGCTAGGCTCTCAGTGTTCAAGTTGAAGTCTTAAGATCAAACAGTGAAATGTGCCTTCAGCAAGACAAGCTTTTTTCCATGCTCCATTGCACTGCTGGTGTTTCTGTAGATGTTTTTTTTGTTGGTTGGTTGGTTCTTTGTGTCTTATTTTTAAGTAGTACTCCTGGCATTAATGGAAATAGAAACCAAGTAGTAAACTAGTTTTGGTCTACTTGTCATGGCAAAGTTAAGGTTGGCTGAAATACCAATGGAGGAATAACTTTGTTAACAAATTCCTGAGTTATGGTGGGCTAACATTGAAAGAACTTGCAGCTGCCGTGAAATTGAAACACAGGATATTTAACCCCTCAGTGTTGGACATCTCTGGAGAAAAGCATCAAAACTATAATAGAGCTTTGTTTTAATACTGTCTCTGCAACAGGTGCTATTAGCATGCTTGCTATAGGCAGCTATTTATCTGAATCAAGATAAGTGTCTTCCTTTCTAGGATAGTATTTGAGAAAGTAACTGAAAGACACCTTTACCTTCCTCCACTTTTTTATAACAAAGCTGTGAAAATTTGGCCTTTCACGTTAGATTTTGAAACATGAAGTATTCCTGTAAAAGCACAATGCACCATTTTAATTTTTTGGTTTTCCTTCCCATGCTTGGATTACCAAGTATTCCTTTCAGGACAATAGTGGTGAGTTTGCTGTCCCACCAAGTACTGCTCCAGAATTTATATGACATCTTACTGGAAGAATTTGTGAAAGGCCCTTCTAACTTGGAGGAAAAAATGACAATACAAGTACCAGAAAACAAGTTGGCTGGTTTTCTCAGGTACATCTCCATGCAAAACCTGGCTGTCATCTTTGACTTACTGCTGGACTCCTATAGAACAGCCAGAGAGTTTGACACCCGACCTGGATTGAAGTGTTTGCTAAAAAAAGTTTCTGGCATTAGTGGAGCTGCCAATTTGTATCGCCAGTCAGCAATGAGCTTCAACATCTACTTCCATGCTTTGATTTGTGCAATCCTGACAAACCAGGAGAACATCACTGCAGAGCAAGTGAAAAAGTTCCTCTTCGAGGATGATGAGAGAAGCACAGACTCATCACAGCAGTGTTCTTCAGAAGATGAAGACATTTTTGAAGAAACTGCCCAGGTCAGTCCTCCACGAGGGAAGGAGAAGAGACAGTGGAGGGCTCGAATACCATCTCTGAGTGTACAGCCTGTCAGCAATGCAGACTGGGGATGGCTTATCAAGAGGCTTCATAAGCTCTGCATGGAACTGTGCAACAACTATATCCAGATGCATTTGGACCTGGAGAATAATGTAGAGGAGCCTCCAGCATTCAAAGGTGACCCTTTCTTCATTTTACCGTCCTTTCACTCAGAAACCTCCACCCCGTCGACTGGAGGGCAATCTGGGAAGGACACACCATCAGAAGATGATCGGAGTCAAATCAGAGATCAGCTAGGAGACAGCCTGACACCCCGAGGAGGGAGTGGAGAAATACTGCTGCTACCCCCACCCCTAAGTCCTAAACCAGAGAAAAAAGAGCAAACCAGGAAAAAAGAATGGTGGGAGAGTGCTGGCAACAAGATCTACACCATAGCCGCTGACAAAACTATCTCCAAGCTCATGACAGAATACAAGAAAAGAAAGCAGCAACAGGCCATGACATCCTTCACCAAAGAGGTCAAAGTGGAAAAGAAAGGAGAACTTCTCGGTTCAAGAGGGCCAGACTCACCCATACTCCAGCGGCCACAACATCTTATAGATCAAGGTCAAATGAGGCATTCATTCAGTGCTGGTCCAGAGATCCTGAGACAAGAGAAGAGACCACGCTCAGGATCCACAGTCAGCTCCCTGAATATATCTGTTAGGGATGCTGAGGCCCAGATACAGGTAGGATATGCCTGCAGAACGCCAACAATAATAGCAATAATTAAAAAGGTACCTATTTTTTTATATATTTTGATTATTATAATGTCTTCATTACTTGAAGAATGAATCATGATGAGGACTGAATGTTCAGAAGCTGGTACTGATAAAAACCTTATTCTGTTTTGTCCAAACAAATCAGTTTTCAGGGAAGTGCTGTCATGCATACACTAGTACAGCTTTCAAGAGTGCTTCTGTGACTGGGGCCAAAGCTGCACTTCTTATTCTTAAGAACTAGCAGCCTACAGTGAACCCATTGCTTACTGCTAAGGGCTCTAGCCCACTTAAGGCTTTTGAAAATGTCATGCTGCTTGTCACAATGCTTTTGTACTTAAGAAGGGCTTTTGCTAATTCCATAGCAGAAATAGCAGGCTCCATTGCTAAACAGAAACTTGCTGCCTGCATGTCCATGTCAGCAAATCTGTGGAAGCATCAGCCTTTGTTCACTATGGGATGAAATTGAAGGTGATGAAAGATGAGCATGATACCTGCAATACAAAACCGAACAATGACTTACAGGTCTTCTAAAGAGTCATTTTTTGTATCCAATTTGTTTGTCTGTAGGCATGGACCAACATGGTGCTGACAGTTCTCAACCAGATTCAGGCCCTGCCAGACCAAACTTTCACAGCCCTGCAGCCAGTGGTATTTCCCTGTATCAGCCAGCTGACCTGCCACGTGACAGATATCCGTGTCCGCCAAGCAGTACGGGAATGGCTGGGAAGAGTGGGACGAGTTTATGATATCATCATTTAAACCTAGCTGTGCTCTGTTGCAAAGGGGAGAAGACATCAAAGGTATACCGCAAAGAAGTACTTGGGGTTCATTAATTGCCTATTTGTTGGTGGTACATTAAGAAACAATGAGCTTGTCGATGTATATCTTATGTCTGCTTGAGACTGTGTCCCCCTCACTCACACTAGCAAAGATGGCAAAGCATGAGTATGTCCAGCATGGTCTGGAATGGCCCCAGAACCCAGAAACTACCAGTAAATCAGGCTGGTACCTACAGGGGTGATACACTTCAGTAGCCTTCATTTTACTTCAAATTTGCAACAGTGGGAGCCACAATAAACTGCAGCAGAAATTCCACACTTACAATTAGCTGTGAACACAACTGTCATCTGGATGTCAAACCAGACCAGTAAGCCTATGTAACTTAAAAAAAAGAAATAAGTAGAGGGCAGGGAAAAGGTGGGGCTGTGGGACAAGTGAAAACCTGACAGTTGTTTAGGGTAACTTTTTTCCCTTCTGAAATAAGCATGAGAGAAGAAAGCCAAGTAAAGATTACTCTAGTAATTGCAATTGCTAATATGCCTCACTCACTAGAGAAAGTAAGTGGAGATTTATTTTGCTCTGAGAGGAGCCTTTGAAATCTGGTTACATTTGGGGTAGCTAATAAGTGACTATTAAAGTATCCCAAGTCTAAAACTGGTGAACCAAGCACAGACTATTCATCCTTTCCTTGCTCTTGTGGAGTATTGCTTTAAGACAAATAGCACTGTCAAAGCTGCTCTCTCTACAACACTACTCAGTCTGCCTCCTCAGCTACACCTACAGCTGATCTTTTTTCCATGTGTTCAGTTCCCATAAGGGCAACAAGGAAATTTATTTTGCTGTTTCCTGTGAACTTGGGGGAGAAGACACACCACAGAGCACATACCAGCATGTGCCAATATCCAACATTCAACTTAACAGAGTAAAGTGTTCTGGATTAAGCAACACTGTAGCTAAGTTAGTGTATGCTTCTATCTGGAAATGTTTGCTTACATAGGCAGCTGTAGCCAGGAAGACCATTATCACCTTTGTTAAACTTAGCTTATCACTCCACATTGAGCTGAATTGAGATAAAAAATAGTCTGAAAGGAAGGTATTTTTCTTGTTTCTCTCCCATTTCTTGTCTGCTGCTGTAAATTGAAGGGGAGAGAGTGTCATGGAGTTAATCCCCCTCTGTGCAGCACTCCTATAGCAACTACTACCGTTTGCTGATATTATTAAGGGGAAGGCTTGACTACTGTGTTATCAAATAACGTGTGATGCTGTTCACACTAGAAACAGCAAAGGGTTACCTGCTGCACAAGTTATGTCACAGCCTCTGGGACACTTCATCTCATACTCCCATACTACCTAATTTGTTGATTAGAAGTTGAAATAATTTGTTGAAAGTAAGTTGATTTTAATCTTAGGTGACCACTTAATGATCTTCTCCCAAGGCTTTTAAAATGTGCACACCAACTAAATATACAGCTTCAGTCCCTGCTCCCTCCATCTTCAAGATGGCATCTCTTTGTATCAGGCCTTGATTTTGCCCAGCTAACTCCTTTTAGCATCTTAAACATAGAGAAACAGAGGGAGCCAAGAGGCTCCACTGAACAGCCATCACCCAAGCTGATGTACTTACAAAGGGTCTGACACTACCCTCCTGCCTTTTCCCTCTATTTCCCAATTTCCATTTATCACCTGCTAGACTTGCACAGGGAATATTTGTCCCTTAAATTTCTATAGTGTCAGTCACACCGTTTCTCTTTCTTTCAAAACTTTCCTTTGCTAAATTCTTTCAAGGACATAAAAACTCTGTAAAACCAACTCTTTCTTACCACCAACATTGACTTTACAAAGAAGTAATGTAGCAATTTTAGCAATTGTCAATTTTCCCCCAACAATTTTAGTATTTCCTTGGGGAAAGGTACAATTAGACCTTGTTACATGGGAGAGTTGTGGCATGGTTAGATTTCTGTTGCCATGTCTTTCTTACACATCTTCAGGTAGGTAGACAAGTTGGTTACAATTTTGTTAAAGTTCTTATTGGCCATCTATACAAAGCTGCTTTTAAAGCAGTACATTAATTAGGCAACAACAGAAATCAGAATAATAAACTATGCAAAACACCCAATTCTGATGTTTTTTCATTATTCATACATGGAATGGATGTAGATCCTTGCTGTACTAAATTAAATCCCTAAAACATGTTGGAGAAGTAAAACTGATAGCAGTACCAGTGGAATCACTCCAGACTCCAGCAGAGGGCCTGACATCCAGGAAACACTGGTTTTGTGTTCTGGTTGCAACTCAAAATCCTTTTGTAAAACAGAAGGAAGAACTCTAGGAACGACAATACCACCCCAATCATGTCCAGCTGTACTATGCTACTGCAGCTTTCCTGCTTTCCACTTGTAAATGGGAAAGCACCTCAGTCAGTAGCACAAAGTAGCCCTTGTATCTACATGTGTCTTTCTCACATAACCCATTCACATCCTTACTTATAGGCCCATAACAGAATGCATGAGCTAATATCAGCACATACTTTATTGTTCTATCAGAACATTTGAGCCTTAAAAAAAGGTCAGTCTGTGTATTATAGCCTGAACTTGCTCTCTCTTTACTCTGGTTAATGACCACATTTTTATTTAACTGAACTGCTTAAAAAGTGTCCCTCTGCTGCCTTTGCCTAGCTCACACTGCCCTCCTCAGGGCTCCCACAGCAATCAGAGGCAACAACGTCACATTTAAAATCCTATAGGCAGCCACTGAAAAAGAAAGATGTTGTTGGCCAGCATCAGCTGCCTTTATGCACATTGACTAGTTCATCCCCGTGCAAATATTTAAAGCTGAAAAAAACAGTGTACTCCTCCAGAAAGTGCTACTTTTCTTGTATAACAGGAGCAAGGTTTGATCCCAACCGATGTGGTCTTCAGGCCATTGCAAATGTTTGCGCTTCATTCTGTAGTATGACTTTACACAGATATGAGATGACTGATGTGTCTGTGTATAGATTCATGGAGCTCCAGACACTTTAATACTCTGAGGATTCTGCATATTTACAGAGCAATACCCACATTTGTAGTATGTTTATCATGCTCCCTGCATGTTTGTGTCACATTGGCAATGCATAATGGTTATTCTGGTAACTTCCCACAGCAGTCTTTTCTGAGCATTCAGCTGCCATAGAATTACCACCACTGTCTCTTGGTTAACACACTTGCATGTCTTTAAGACATGAAGATACAGATTTAATACTCTCCTAGGGATAAACACTCATGTGAGAATAATGACTTGTTTTAGCATCTAGAAAGAATTATTAGGGAAAGATTTACACAGACCTGGGCAAATGTTTCCTTGTAAAACTCCAAGCACAGGCCTTTGCCTCGTGACAGGTAAAAAAATCAAGTCCTCTGGACTGCAGTTGGCTCATGTCAAGGCCAAGCCAAGTTTACACCTGTGACATGTAAGGTACTTTGCCTTTCAATGTGAGCTTCAAGGTTTTTTTTAAACCTAAACCTTACTGTAAAATTCACTGACAAGTCCTCAGCTGCCAAAGATCTAACCCCCACCTCTCAATACCTTGTGTTACCACACGTAATGTCCATCTGCACTTGGTATAGTAGCATCTCAGCATCTGCAGAGCTCAGTGCACCACTAGTATGAACCAAGTGGCAAGCAAGTTAGCAAGTAGAGAGGTCCAGGTCTGTGCACTGCCTGCATTTTGTACCTCTCTTGACAGCTGAGGCCTTCACTCAGTGTGCCTAAGCTGTCAGAACCAGTGTGAGTTACATACCTGGTTAATACTCAGGACCCAGTCCTTGAATTCCTCAATCCCTACACACAGGTTCACAAGTTCTCAGGAGCAGGGAAGTCCTGTACAGTTCCTGATGTCATCAGCTCTGCTGCTGTCCTCTATAACCCTCTTGCTTGAAAAATCCACAAGAACCAGCACATATTCCCATGCATCCCAGCACCCCAAAACTAGAACCTTCATTTTTGCACAGACACAGTTTTAACATGTAGGAAGCTGACCATAGCAAGCCAAAGCAATTAATTTATCCCTAGTTCGTCTGTGTAAAAGCTTATTCAGAAATTGAGCATGTGATTTAGCTATTTTCACCTTCAGCAGTCCACTCTAGAAATGCTATTACTCAGTGATGAATTGTTTTTAATTCACCAAAAACAAAAATTCAGTGCTTTCTTTCCTTGTCCTTTTGTGGGGTTGTGCTACAATTATGCATAAGCAAGCTACTTACCTGTTGCTGTAGTTAAAGTAATTTCTGAGAAGATCTATGTACAGTGCTAATCATGGCATATGACACGAAGTACAGTTAGCTTTTTCCAATTTCTGGTCATTCCACAATTGTTTGAAGAAATAATGCAATACCATCAATTAAAAAAAAAATAAGTTTGTCTTCTTTTTTAGTACAAAAGGACCAAGCTACCATAGCACAGAAGCACAAACGTTGGATTTTATGCAGTGTAGGTAACAGCCTCTGGCAGCTAAAGATCCCTCTTCACTGAACCTCGCTATTTTCAGTAGGGCTTCTATAGGGACACAACCTAAGGGTCTCTTGGCAGCCCTCACCAGCAACTTGCCTGTGACTTCAGGAAGTTGTACAGCTGCAAGGAAGAAGTAGTGCCTCTTTGTGTCATTCCCACTGATCCCCCTCAGAGCATGCACTTTATACATGAGACTAACTGTATGGTATCGTATTAAAAAACAGCTTTGGCCAAACGTGGAGTGCTGGCTAATTAAAAAGAAAAAATAAAAAAGCACATGGTGTAAGTATGCATCAACCTTTTCACTGAGTGCTCAGACGTCTCCAAGCTAAAAATTAAAAGCAGAGGGAAGAAGAAATGCCCTAATTCTGTGGCTATCTCAGTGGAGCTATACTGTATGATCCTGGATTAATGCAATAATGAGCTTGCCTGTGGGAACATATCCCTCAAATTCTCTTTTATTTTTGGCAAGTTCACAAGTGCACAGTCTCCACTGCCTCACTGAATCAGGGAATTGTGTTCATGGAAGGCATTTTTTGTTAAGAAACATGGCAACAGGATCTATTTTAACCCTTTTACCTCAACATCCCACTTTTCAAAAAGTAGCAATATCTGAAGGGGGCCTGTAGGGATGCTGGGGAGCGACTCTTCATTAGGGACTGTAGTGAGAGGACAAGGGGTAACAGGTTCAAACTTAAACAGGGGAAGTTTAGATTGGATATGAGGAAGAAATTCTTTACTGTAAGGGTGGTGAGGCACTGGAATGGGTTGCCCAGGGAAGTCGTGAATGCTTCATCCCTGGTGGTGTTCAAGGTGGGGTTGGACAGAGCCTTGGGTGGCATGGTTTAGTGTGAGGTGTCCCTGCCCATGGCAGGGGTTGAAACTAGATGATCTTGAGGTCCTTTCTAACCCTAACTGTTCTATGATTTGATGATTCTATGATTTCCGTAAATTTCATCTAAATACCACGGAGCACCAGGGCCCTAGTTCCTGTCCATGCATCTGGGTCATCTGGGCTGCAGTGGAATGGCATGCTTCCACAAAAAGCAAGATGAAACAAGAGAGCTGAGGTAGCAGAGAGGCACAGGTACACAGGTTCAAGCAAGGGGCAAATATCACCTCCACAAGCAGGCTGTGGCTCCTGAGCCCCCTGCTCTGCAGAGGAAAGCAGAATCGATTCCAAAGGGAGAACAGCCAGAAAGGGCAGAGCACGGTGGTGACAGAGCCCTACACTGCATGCTGCTTGCTGGAGCAGATGGGAGCAAGAAATTGAAAAGTGCAGTAACAGCAGTGAGCATCTTCTTTCAGTTCCCCTCCCCACCCATTTTCTCTCCCTACCCCCTTTTTGGTATCATTTGAGACTGCAAACATACATCCAGGGCCCCTTCAACCAGAACTGAAAGCAAGCCAAAGGGAGTGAGCACTCCATTCTGCCAAAGATCTAAGTCTTTCCTGTTTGCAAATTTAAAAATTCAGAGTTTATTTCCATGATGATGGCTGCCGTAGGAAGCATTTTACCACAAAACATGATTCCCAGGACCCCATCTCTAGCTGTATATTCAGGAGGAGCCACTAATCCTTTTTAAGAGAGACTGTAAATTCCCTTGTCAAGCAAGTGCTTACATTGGGTTTGCCTTCTACCGAGTTTACACCTAGCTGCAATTCCCCAGTCTCATCCATGTTTCCTCCCTTTACCAACCCTCTACCCATCTGCTCTTCTTTAGAGAACTACATCCGGTGTCCACCACGTCCTGTTGTGCTGCTAGCTTTGTTTGGTCCTTGGGTGTCCAGTGGTCAGGCAGTCACTGTCAGCTGGCTTGCAAATTGTATTTTGTGTATATTTTACTCTGACTGAACTCTGAAATGGAAATATTTTAAAACAAAAAAATTATAAACTATTTATGTTGCTTGTGTTGTAGAATAAAGAGGCAAATGCAAAATCAATTATGCTTTGGTTTTGTCTAAAGAAAGTTATTTTTACAGTTACTGATGAAGCAAAGGAGCAGAACTAAGAAAGGGCCCAAAATACTTGGTATGTACCAGTAGGGACTGCAGTTTTTACAGGCAACCTGGGGAATTTAGCCACTTTGAACTGCTGGGGGTTTTTGCTGGGAGAGAGCTAAACACAAAAATCTAAACACTTTAACATTTGAGATTTTAGCTGAGATTTAAGCACTTTAAAATAAACGAGCCCTATGCCACTCCTAGCCAAAGTTTGGGCTTGCAGGGGCAGAGAGAGATGCAGATAATAAGACAGCTGAAGATGCAAGTAGACACTATGCAGAGCTTTGAAACATCTGAACAGGTGAAGCATTTCCCCCTCCATTAAAATGAGGAAAATACTTTTGGCTTTGATTTTATTAGGGATGCAATAAAAAACAAACAAAACGAAACACACAAACATGGCAGAAAAGGCACCTACTTTCTATCACGTAAGTAACTTTGGAAACTGTCCTAAAAGGTAACCTTAGAGACTGAACTCTACAAATTCCATCTCACACCAAAGTAACCATTTTACTGCCACCGAAATCCAGGCAGTGCCTGTCCCACCAGCACCCCATCCCCAGCATGAAATCCAGAGACAAACAGCCAAGCAGCCATCGCAGAACAAGGCTCCTATGAGCACTAGTTCACAGCCAAAGTTCTGTAGAGTTTTTAAGCTGGGCATTCCCCCACCACACTCTGTTTAGCTAGCACTGAAGAAGTGTTCCCAACCTACAGGTGCATGCAAGCATCATGTTTCATCCCTCTAAAAATCTCAGCAAGGGCTCTCCCTTATCACCTAAATCATTCTCTTGATTAAAAGTTGTTGGATCAGTGTTCACTCCTGCTGGAAGAAAACAATTTAATGGAAATATTTAATGAAAGCAGTAAACACCTTCACAGCCACACATGCTTCCACATGCAACCAAAATTTAGGTACAGGAGAAGGAGTTGACCAGTAACCCTGTCAAGGAATTTCCATGGGGCTCCCTGAAAGCAGGAGCATTTCAGTGACAAGACCTAGCAGCATGCAGTAGCCTTTAGCATCTCTGTGCACTCATGTCTGCATCCCAAAGGCAAGCATTACACCTAATCTCAACAGTGAAAACAGCTGCATTCCTACCCGGCCTCACTGGGATCTCTGGCATGGGCTCCCATGCACTGAAGCCATGCAAGGTCTGGCCTTCAGTGCCTGTTACACAGCAGCCTCATCAGCATGAAGGTTAAGAGCAGATTACAAAGCAACCAAATGAGGTTGTGATGCCTTAATAATCTTACAGCACTTGTGGCAAAACAGTGTGTTAAATCCTGACAGTTGGATCAAATTCCGTTGCAGGAAACTACCTTCTGCTGCTCCACACTTCTCATTTAGATCCATTAGAAAGGTTTTCATTTCCTCCTAAAAAGCATTCATTAACGTAAACCAGCAACTGGGTAAATATAGAAAGTACTGTTCTGCTATTCCACTCACTCCTCACATGTACCAATTCCCAGATGCCTTCTCACTTAACAGTGGAGTCACACAGGCACAGATTCTGCTGCCACTGGTATGAGAAGAAGGGATCATACAAAAGAATGAACAGCCACACCATTAAATCTCAAGCATTGTTTCCCCTTCAGTGAAGTCACTGAATTTACGCCAGATTCCAGAACAGGAAAGCCAGTGGCCATTTAGTGCATTGCTTTGTAGACAAAATTTTAACAGCTTGCTTTTGGTTTTGTTAATTGCCAGTGATGAAAACTTCCCATAGAAGTTGTTACCAAATATATTTATCAGAAGAAAGTGAGCATGGTTCTATTTCGAAAGGCTGACTTTTAGCTCCAGGAAGGTCAGCACCCTCAACTCCCTTCAGAGCCTCCCACAAGTCAGACCCCCCAGGGTCTTCCCCAGGAGGCTCAGGAGATGAAGAACACTCACCAAACCACACAAAACCAGCATTCTCTCAGCAGTTTCGGTAGAGCTCATCCTTCCTCTGCCATTGCAACAAGTGCCAAAGATGGGTGCATGGACATCAAGTTAGCCAAGTCTGCTTTTCATGATAATGTATTTATTTATAACAAATAAGATTTCAAGACTGATGTTTTTTCACAGTGTAGGTTTACCACTGGCTACACTGTATTTGTCTGTGGTCAATTAAAAGTTAAAAGTTCCCCGATACCAAGCCAGCCATCTTTTCTAACCATTATTTTTTTGACAAGGTGCCAAGACCGTGCCCAGCATCACAACTACCATTTTACAGATGGGATGAACAACTGAGCAAGTCAGCAGTTTGTCCTTGACCTCAAAAGGGCCCGAAGTATCTACACCACATGCTCTTGCCTCTT
Source organism: Amazona ochrocephala (assembly GCA_039720435.1). Classification (NCBI taxonomy): domain Eukaryota; kingdom Metazoa; phylum Chordata; class Aves; order Psittaciformes; family Psittacidae; genus Amazona; species Amazona ochrocephala. Next base: position 78,080,013 of record CM077878.1, read on the forward strand.
GCTTATCCCAAAGCTGTAGACCTGTGTGGATAGTCTGGCAAGAGGGAGAAAAGAAAAAAGTAAAGACAGTTTACAGGAGGGACACTTAGAAAGGCAAATGGGGTACACCAGCAGATACTTTAGGTACAAGGCTAAAGAAAAGGGAAACACACTTTGGAGGCAACAGCTAATGCACAGTAGAGTTGCATAGAAGACCACTGGCACATCCATGCACCCAAATACTCAGAAAGTACCACCATGGTCATAACAGAACACTATCTGTGGTAATCCTACTGGAAACATGCTCTGTCCAGGACAGATGCCTCTTGATCCATGTTTTACAGATAGAGAAGCCTTTCTTTTGGCCCACTGAGCACTGTGTCAACAGTAGCAAAAAGTAGAACCAGGCTTCTGTTCTATCCACTGAGCCATGTGGAACACAGGGTCATCTCCAATTTCTGAGCTTTAGGCAAAGAAGCTAGCATCAGGATAAACCTCTTAATGTCTAATATCACTGTAAACAAACACGAGTTGAACTCTTTATCCAAATGCCCAACACAGTGTCCTAGAACAGTGCACTCAGCATCCAGGTCTCAAAACCCAGCAGAATCCAAATAAAACAAAACAATTCAGATTTAAGCACAAGTCACTTAGGTCCTAGTCTTACACTGAAAAAAAATAAACCCAAACCCCAACACATTAGCCAGGCTGAGTGTCCAATTCACAGACTCCTGATAGAAATCCATGGTAGTAAATCTGGTTTGGTTTTTTGCTTTGTTTTTATGAGAGAACTGTACCTTTATCTACATCGTACTTACTGTGAAATCTGTATCCATAAAGTAGAGACAATACCTCTGGTTTGCCAGCTCTGAGCAAATATGCCCAAGCTGAATTATTCTTGTTTGCTGTACTGACTGCGACCACTTCAGAGGAGGTCTCTCATCACCCTCATTCCCTACCACGGTCAAACAAAATTACTTAAGTTTTAATCAATTTAGAGTGCTTTCCTGGGTGGCATTTGTAAATTATTTACTATGGTTTTGAATGTTACATTACATTCCTGGCAGACTGCTTTGTACTTCACATCAGGTTCTCCTTTGTGCCAGAGATTATGGGGAGAGGAACAGATCAAAATAAAACCAGGTAAGATTCAGTACTGAAATCTATCCCTATAAGTAAGCATGGCCAGAAGGTCGAAAACAGGCAAATCTTCAAGCTTGGGAAACAAGAATGTCAAGCGTAATGAGAAAGTGAGAAATAGCTTTCAAAATGTACTGCAGTAACTCATGTAAGGAGAGGAAGGTGACAAAAGTTCTTGGTTGGGTTCAAAATGCTCACCTGCAAAAGTAATACATCTTCCCTTGAGAAAACACAAGAATTGGTTCCTGGGTAGAATTACAATGGTGGCACCACAAGAGCCAGCACCCTGTCAAAAATGTTCTTTTAAAGACCCAGCTGCATGGATGGTCGTCAGAGAAGATCTTACATCTCTCTTGCATATGTTACCTTTTCTTTTAAAAGGATGCTAAATAATTGAATATCTCAATGCAGGCTCTTGTGGCCCAAGCCCAGGAGAGTAAAGATTATTAGTCTGCAAAGCCAACCGTGAAAAAATAAAACAAAAGACAAACAAAACAGATTCAAGTGAAGGTTTGCATCTAGCTCACTAATAATTTCCTTACAAGTTTTCAATCAAGCCTCCTTTAGCATTTCAGGGGAACGGGAGGAATGATTACCACTGAGTGTCCGTCATGGGTGGCAGGGCAGGGTATAGGGTAAGCTGTGTTACTATCTTAGACAAAAGCACACATCTGCAGTGATTACTAAAGAAAAACAGGTGCCAAACTACATCACTTTGAGTGCCTTTTAGAGCCTGAACCATCAAACCACACGAGGCTGGCTGGACAAGCCAGACAATCCCTTTCAAGGAGGCATCATCCTGCACATGGCAAAAAGCAATGTTTGAAGCCAAAAAAAGTTTAAAGAACAAAACCAAAAACCGACAAGGAGCACCAAAACACAAATGCCTCTAACCAGTCAGGTCTAGTGCTGCTCTTACAACCTGCCACTGTTACAACTGCTCATCCATGCAGGCCCCATTGCCCCACAGCAGACACCTCACTGTCACAAGCGCTCTTATCCTTATGGCCTTGCTCTGGTTGATTCTGGAACATTTTTATAACACTTATGTTGGAAAATGTCTGCCTTTCCTGTTTAACTTATCCCTTTCCCCCCCCCGCCTTCTGCCTCCAGACATTTTAGTTTCCAGTCTATAGCTCTATAGTAAGAGCTCTTCACCATTCGCCTCGCAGTTCTTAGTAGGTAACTTAACTTCAACACCTGCTAAGGTAATGGCTCTTCATTTAGCCAACAGACATTACCCAAAACCACATATGCACAAAGCTTAGCACCTAATCAGCACACAGCACATGCACCACATTGTGTGATGCAATCAACACTGAGCGTCATAAGCAAAAGCAACTGAAGTGGAGTTTGAGAAGCTCCCAATGAAAGCAATGTAGTCATGCTCAGCAGAGAGTTCTGGGCACCTCAAGGAGGGGGGACACCTGCCTGGAACTTGCTTCTCTTCCTACCTGACTGGTGGGGGGAAGTTTCCCCTTTCTCTGCCCCTTCAGGTAGCTTTGTGATCAATGGATGCCATCAGCTGTGCTGATAAAGCTTTGTGCAGTTAAGGCTAGCTGACCTGCCCTTGCACAACAAGGATCATATCCTCAAATCTAGGCTTGACTGCCATTTTGCTGACAAGTTGAAACATTAACAGGTGCACTTGAGAAAATAAAGCTCTTGCCAAGTCTGCAGATTTGGGGCCTTTTTATATACAAGATTTTTTCATGCATTTAATTTATATAGCAAACTTCACAGGTTGCAGGAGGCTGTGCATCTTCTCCCTAAGTTAGAAATCTTTAGATTCACAACAGGAGGTTCAGCTTCAGAACTTGAACTCTGACTCTCAACAGTACATAAAACGTGTCATTTCAAGCAAAGAAATGTTCCAGTTCACTTAAATTAAAACAGCACAAAATTGCCCAAAGCCTCTCAGCTGCTGCTCTGTTAAATAATGCACACTTCAATTCAGTGAGTTTTATGTGGATTCAGAACTCCACAGACAGGAATAATTTTCTCCCTTGTCCTGAAGGGACAAAGGCCAAATGTCTCCCTTGGCCTTTCTGTGACCACTGAGCACAACACGGAACAAGCATCTCCCAGTTTACAGCCCCAGTTCTACTATGGACACAGCCTACAGCTTCAGGGAAGCCACCTAACAAGTGATGAGCTGGGGTTAAGGAGAAGCTAGAGGCCAGTCAGTGAGCGCTGGGTAACCCTGAGCTCACCCTCCAACACTGCAGCTTTCTCTTTATGGTTTCTCCCTCGGCTCTCGGAGAGACCACTTAAGGAGCTGGCAGTTTAACATTTTAACCCTCCTTTCACAGAGCCTGAAGGTCCGCCCATTGCTGTGTGTTTGTCCAGTTTGTCACACTGGTTATCCTCACACGTATACAGGCAACTGCAATCTACTGCAAGCTTACGTACTGCATCAGTTGGTTTAGTTTATACAGATCATTTTCAAACTCTCTCATTCTTACTATTATTGCTAAATACATTTCAGGGCAGGAATGGATTTCAAAAGCTGTCTTTCCTCAGGCTTTCAAATGTTTCAAGCATTTTAACAATGGCAGATGGAGACTCAGAGATTCATTGTTAATGACAGGAAAGAGAACAGAGCTTTTCTAAATCGGTAATTAGAGATATTAACCTGTAAGAGAATACATTAATGCCTACAGTTCTTCTGCTCTGGAGCTGCACCCGGCCTGAAAGCGATGACAGAGGACTAATAAGTATTTTTGATTTTTTCCAATCTGGTGAAGAACTGAGTGAGTTTCAGAGGGCAGAAGAGCTATTCTTTCTCAGACAGTCCTCTCTTGGCCACACTGGTTCTAAGCAACAACATCAGAAAGACTAATTGTTTTCGTATCCAGAGTTGGTAGGTTTTTGGCACCAAATGACACTAAGCAAATCAAGCTACGAAGATGTAATCACGCTTTTGTTTAAAATTTACAGTGTTAGCAACAAGTACTAACAAAGAGACCATGGTATTTAAATACAGTCTCAAGGGATTTGATACAGGGATTCACAATATTCCAGCACAAAATTACATATTTTTGAACAAAGAATTGCTAAATAGATTGAAATGCTGTCATTAGAGGCAAAACAAAAATCACATCATTGTTGACTGCACTTTTCAAGCATGGTTACACTCACAAAACTTTAAGGGATATTCTGCAGGAGGCAATCCTGCTCTGGCAGTGACCCGAGGTCTGGCACTGTCATTCTCCAAAGGTTTTGCTTTCAGCTACCCACCTGCAGCATCAGACCAATACCTCAGCAGTACCTGATCCTGCTCCCCTGGCCACCGCTGCTCCTATGCCAAGGTACGTACCATGAGCATGCACATGTCTTGTAACTGGATCTCCTCTCTCCATTTGTACAGGCTGTGAGTATGCACAGCTTGTCCACAAATGCTGCTCCCCAAAATCCTGATCTGCAGCAGGGGCCATACCAACTTGTGGCAACCCTTTGAAGTGACAGTGGTTTTAGTTTGAAAGGGGGAAGAAATTGCTCTTCAGAAGGTGCTTTGATTTTGAAAAACAAATGTAGTGATGTTTAACAAAAAAGCAAAGCCAGAATCTCGATATCATGAAAAATTTACCAAAGAAGAGCAAATCACTGAATTGTTCAATTACCCAAGTGAATAGGAATGGATAGGAGCCAGCACCACTCCTGCTGAAGGGCACAGAGCATTATAGGCAGGTTGTTATAGGCAGAAGACAGCATCTCCCTCCATTTAATCAGATGAATCTACACCTGACCACACAGTACCATTTACAGTGGTAACATCTCACCCACTGTAATTTCTAGTTTTGCACTATTCAGGTTAGGCCTCACACTCTCCCTCACAGCAGTGCACTCATTCAAAGCAGGGAAGGTTCTCCACCACCTGTATAAAGCAGCAAAAGAAACCGGGCAAAGCAAGCAGCAAGAAATGTGGAAGGCAACTAGGGCACTGTGGATATACTGTTCCCTACAAACATTAGTGGCAATACAGCCTAGACTTACAGTGCCAGCCTCGAACATCCCAGCAAATCAGAAAGATGAATTACCTATGTCAGACAGTTTGAGCTGCATACTGAGGACAGTATAATTGCCTATTTTCTGCAATTGCTTCCTCAGAAAGTCTCTCCTTGCTCCCCTCCTATAACATTGGGGGTGATATTAGCAACACTGCCTCAATTAAAACCATCTTGTGGCCATTGTTTTACAAACCTTTACAAAAATGTAATCAATCTGCTGGTACCATTCCATGCCAGCTATTTTCTCCGTATCATTTGACAGGGCAACTGTTAAACTATTTCAAAGAACAAAACCGGTAGAGGGATGGGAGAAAGTTTTGTCCATGTCAAGGTCTGAATACCTCCAAAGCTCAACCTCTCTGGCTGTTCAAAGTGGCAAGGCTGATATCTGACCATGAGTCTTGGAATCAAGGATGCTTCTCCTCACCCAGTTTCCACACTCTAGCATGCACAAGCTATGGGTGTATTTATGAGCTCATTGTGAGAAGGAGAAATAAGCGTTATGTGTGCCCCACAGGGCTGGTACAAATCTGCAACAAATTTGCCACCACAAATGCAGGCTCAAGTGGTACTATTTCTCTTCTGCACAAGAGCAGATGTTCTCTATAAGGGCAGTATGTCAAATGGATGTCCAACCACTGGCACCGGAAAGTCGGTATCCCCATTACCTTCACTAGTTTTCCTGCTGGGTCCACTAATTATAAAAAATGCCAGAGAGGGAATCACTATTTTATACTCCAATTACCTGCATGACAAAGGCCACCACATTTACCCAAATTCCCATTTGGCCTCAGCTCTACAAAATCAAATCATTGTTAAACATTTTCCAGAGGTCAAGAATTCAAAGCAGCACTTGGTAAATCAGGCCAGCGAGTCTTAAAAGCACACACCTTATTTTCTGGATAAAATTCATCTAACTAGAATCCAAGGATCCCAAAACCAGTGTTTATACTGTAAGATGACATAATTCTTTTACTTCTCCTCATTATTCGTGACACAATCCCAAAGGAAATTTACAAAAGGCTTTTAAAAGTAGCATTAATAATCTTAGGGGCTGCATTAAGACCCTAATTAAGATAGCGTATGAATATTTCCTGCTTACACATGAGATGACAGATTTAAGCTATACAGTCACAAGACTCCTTAGGGAATTTATTTTCTTAACACCAGTTTGGGAAGGATGGTCCTCATTCCTGCTTCCATACAGGGTGTTGGGGCATCAAGTCAAAAGTATTTCATTGTCTTGGTACAACCTGTTAAGCCATATTTAGGACCAGGCTTCTCAGGGGACGCTGTAATTCACAGCATAACTCCTCTGGTCTCTGGTTGCAGCCGCAAGCACTCACCACCTCTGAAAGTGCTTTCCAAGATGACAAGCAAGGCACTGAAGAAAGGAGGAGTCTTCTCACAAGCACACAAAGGTTTTACTGAGGTGACCTTTCTAGTTTCATGAAGGACCTCCCCAGCAGGGCCCAGTTTCTGATGAACAATGAAGCTTCTTGAGCACCAAGAGTGACCCTACATTCAATGTTAATTCTCCCTGTCCACAGCTTATCTGGCAACTTCAGTTACAAAATGCAATAGGTAGATCAAACCATTCCCTCTCTTTCCTACAGCCCACGTTTACCTGCAGGTTAGATCCCTCCTGCACGCTACAGTTACAGGGGTCACAGCCAGACCTGGAAGAGGCTTTTCCAGACTCCCCTCATCAGAAACATCAAGCTCCTGCATTTCGGACTGCCACTGTTTGAGCTGCGAAAGTTCTGCCTGCTGCCAATCAAGCCTGCAATTCTCTGGGAGCCATGCACCCAGGAGTTATGGAAGGGAAATCCAAGCAAGAAATAAGAGGTTACAATTCAGATCCCAGTTTTGTGTCATCAGTCCTGAACACAGCTTTTGCTGGAGCAGGTTAGCCTTGAGAAACCATGCAAAATTCACCACAGCAGAATGGGATATTATCACCAGCCTCTCCCTCTGCTCACAGCAAGGCAGAAAAACACACCACCAAATTTTCAGTAAGCGCTAAACCTCGATTCAACTTTTGACTTCAATATTCCTCCCTTCAGAGGTTACCAAACATTAATGAAGTTTTTTGTTTTTCTAAATAAAGAGCACAAAGGCTTCTCGCTGGAAACAACTGCCATTTAACAGCACGTATCCTAGAAAGTGGTAGACAAGCCATGATTTAACTGAACTGACAACTTGTTACCACTGAAAGCAAACTTCTACTCTCAGTGACCAAAGCTTTCCTGGCAGAGCTCGCTCTCCGGATTTATCATTAACATCTAGATCCCAACACTGCTAAATAATTCAGCACAGCGTTTAGCCTTATGTCCTTGCCTCTCTACACAGAAACCACTCTCCTATTTACTGTATGTTCCAACAACAGGGAGAAAGGCCTGTCTGGACTGTGGTTCCTCCTCGCACTGTGTAACTGAGGGAGAGCTTCTGCTGTCAACATAGCAGTGTGGGTTTTATTTATTTTATTTTGTTGGGAAAAGTGTTTATTAGATATGTAAACATAAAGCATTATTTATCTGCGCAGAGTCATGACCTTGTGGACTCAGATTCACATGCAAATTCCCCTTTTAATAATCCTAATGCAGGAACTCTCCAATCAGAGCACTATCAGCCGCAGCTCTCGGATACCTGATGCCAGCTTTGCTGGTAATGTAGGCCACCGAAGCAAATCCAGAGAGATTGAGTTGGAAGTGGAGAGAGCCTCTATTTGCTCGGCTTCCCGATGATGGGGGGGTGTCTAACTTCTTTTTTTCTTTTCCACTATAAATGGGATATCATTTAAGAAGGATCATTAGCTGAGAGCAGCCCAGCTCGATCAAGGCTGGGAGGCGGGGACACAGTTGCAAGCAGTGAAGCAAGGTGGAGGCACAAAGACAGGAGACCAGGTTAATGAAAGCATGAGGTGGCTCTTGGGCAGCAGCTGGAGGAAATTTGGACATGCTGACAGGGGAAACTATGACTGGTTAAACACTCAACCAGGTGGGCCACTTCCGGAAACAGAGCTTCAGGTTGGTACCCCCTGCTTGTCTCTGTGGCATGTCCTTTGACTTTGCCTGTGTGTGTATGTCTGTGTAATGTCTCAGTGTATAGCATAAAGTAAATACCTGGGTGTTTTGACGTATCAAAGCAGAACTGCTTGATTACATAGAGTCGGAGCATTTACTTATTGCTGAAAAAGCATTTACTTATTGCTGATAAGTTGCTTTAAACATATTTGTGGGGAAAGAATGGTAGATGGAAAAATCTTGCTGGGGCAGCAGGTAAAGAAGTGTAATTATTTCTTTTAAGCATAATGCATTCTCCTATTCCTTCATTTCCTTTCTTTTAAATGCATGTTTACGCTTTGGATCTGGTCCCATGAAGCCTTTCTGCAGATGTTAAGTCAGTAGCAGTCAGCAATGAACTCTTGTTCACTAAGCTGTGCACTGATTACTTCTGTGAGAGAGGATCACATGCAGGCAAATGGGGGGAGGGAAGTAGCCCCCAGAGATAAAAACACAGCCTGCCTTTCTGGCTTTGGCTGGGATACAGTGAAAGGGTTTCTCTGATCAGAAATCATAATTTAAGGTGCACACATATCCCCAGCAAATACCTGAGTCAAGTAGCATTAGCTAATGAACAGGCAACACTACTTAGCTGGGATACCAAGTGTCCTGTTGTAAAATAAAAAGGGGCAGGGATACATGTGTGTGGGTTGTAACAGGATAAAAAAAAGATAGATAGGTTTTAAATGCCTCTACAATTTTAACGAAGTCTACTTCACCAGTAACACTGCCAGAGTTAGAATAGCAAGAGCAAGGTCTCACACCTTCGGACTGGTTTCGTCTGACAGTGAGAAACAAACAGCAGAGTTACAGTCTAACAAGTATCTAAGAATTCTGTATAAATCTAGGCTCACTTTAAAATTCTGTCATTATTAATAATGACAAAATATATATAATACACGCAAAAACACAGCAAATGTTTTTCTATTTTCCAGACTTAGAAGGTTTTGCTTTTTACAAGCAATAATGAAGCAGCTTTAAGAAGCAAGCACCTACTCATGGACCACAGCCTAATGACTTCAAAGCAGGTTTTGTTCCAAATCCACTAAAAACATTTCAAAAGTATTGGTTTCCTGATTCAACTTCAAAAGATATTAGTATAAATGTGGGCTATATTAATAAAAATAAGTGTAATAAAGTTCTAAGTAGCCTATCAAATCATTAACATTATAAATCTTAGCACCAATCAAACAATCACTTCAATGGGAATGTCAGCAAAATAAACTTTAATTTTATTATCCTTACACAAAAGCTCTCTTCAAACTCATGTTTGGCTTTATAAGGTCATTCCCTTCCAATCCAGGTAGTAGGCTCCTTTTGTGTAGGCAGAGGGTTCAGTTTTAAAACCATTCCATTACTCATCATGGAAATACCACACAACTCAGCTACACTCTGCATTCCACTCCTTTACCAATGGGCACAAGTGAAAAAAGCTCATCTAAACTGATACGGTTCATGTAATCTGTAAGCTGGCAACTGCACATGCTCAGCATGTTAGAAAAATATAGGCAGACAGACTGCTAATGAAAGGCTTTACTGCTTCTAGTGTGTGCTCAGTTTGAGAAAAATGACCCTCTGCTTCAGTCCCTACAAAGGTATAAATGAAAGAAAGCAAATAAACATGAGTTGGCAATGGCCAAACCATCCTACTAAAATCAGTTCTGGGGAAAAAAAGAGGACTTTTTAGAACCATAATCCTTTTTACCCCATGACTTTGTCTGGCTTTCTCTTTATAAAGGGTCACTGTACTTCTGTGTCTACAACTCATTTCATGCTGGAAGTCGTAGCCTTATTTTCATCAATTACAAACTTGACAATAATGCCTGTGATGACACAGGCAGAGCACATTGACCTCCAGTGTAGCAACAGCATCAAAACCAAACCAGCCAAAAGAACACCACCAAATAATTCCCTTAGTCACTTCATATGCTTGGTTTGAAAACTTCTAGATGTTAAACAGGAGAGGATTTTACTTTCTTTAATTGGTTCTAAATATTTACTATAAGAGTACTGGTAACATAGAAGCATCCGTGAGCCTCAATACATGTAGTGCTCAAACACAATAGTGAATGTGTTTTCTCATTTTCCTGTGAAGTGCTTTATGCACCTCAAAAGACACACTAAAAAAGTGCTAACAAACTTTAAAAAAAAACAAAAATCCCCTGATTTTTAAAAGAAGGATTTAACATCTGCGTTAGAATAATAGATGAACAGTTTCTTCTAACTCTGCTGCTTCCTGCAGCTCATTTAATGGTCAGGTAAGACAACAGCTTGTCCTGCCAGAAACTCTTTAATAAGAAATGATCAGTAAATATGAAATAGCTCTTTAGTGTGCATTTTTGTGGTAAAAGACAGCTGGGGAAAACAGCTTAATAGCTAACCCACAGAAGTTTCAATGTACTTTAAACTTACCTTAATGGGTTTGGCTTTAGACCCACAATACCTCAGGAAAAAAAAAGCAGACATCTTCACTGCACTATTTGTTAGAAGTCAAAAACCTATTTACTTTATTTTTCTTAGGCATGACCACATACTCAAAATTTCATGATTTGACAACAAAGCAGTGAGGTAACAAATGCCTGATAGACATTCAGTTGAACATAGGTTACAATGTGATTTTGTAGCTAAAGGAATGACCATGATTCTTAGAAGAATAAGCAGAGAAAGTTTTCACAGATCAAGAAGAGGACATTAGAGCTCCAGACCCTTTTCACAGAGCCATTACTGCCAACAACCCATTTACATCCCTGCTTCCAAATGCTTTGAGGAAAGAACCACTCGAGTTCTCTTCAGTTGCAAAGCTGCCTTTGTTCAAAATAAAGGAAACCTGATCCATTGACCTGCTCAGTCTCACCATAAAAATGTGAAAAAGCCACCTGATTATAGTCTTCAATTACTTAAAGCAAATGAGTTGGTAATAAAGAGAATTTTAGGGTTTGGGTTTTTCCCACTCTCTCAACTAATCTCTAAATGAGGTCCAGTTACCACAAGCTAGAGCTAGATAGAGTCAGACTGGAAATTATCTGTATTAAATTTTAAAAGTGAAGTTAATACAACAATAGAGCACAAATGCTATTACAAAAAAATAGCTTATTATTCCTGTTAACACTACAGCACAATTCAAATACTGTGGGAGAGACATTTTGGGGCTACATTTTGCAGGACACAAAGCTGTCACGGCAGTCATAAAACCAGAAGTTATTTTTCTACAGTTTTAAAACTATTCTGGCATAGCTGGCAGAACAAACTCAAGAAAGAGCCCAAGTCCAGGCTGTTTTGACACACTGGGTTTTACCTGGATCTGGCCTGTAAAGTTAGAATAGCCCAAACAATAGGTATTGTAGTGGGTCCTGATGAAAGAGTAGCTGTTGTAATATTTGTCCTTTAAAGTAAACAGTACAGTTTTCTAAACGCAAACACTAGAAGGCGGATCACCAGCCTCATTCCTTTGCAATTGAGTGTTCTCCCTAGCTTTAAGAGCTTGACCAACCTCCCACAAAAAGGACAGGTGCCAGTAATAATCCAGGAGTAATAAAACCTCATACCAAAATGCATGCAAATCCAGGTTGTTGGGTTTTTCCCCCACCGGAGACAGGGTTTCCTAGAAACCCACCACTCTTTGCAACTTCTCAATTTATTTTGTCATAGTTGCCATTTGTTTTAGTGGACCAATAAACAGAATCCAGCAATTTATGAATCCGCAAAACATATTGCTTGAATATCCCTAATGCAGTCAGAAAGTATGTTGGAAAAGCAACTGCTACACCATAGCGGGGGAGATGGAGAATGTATCTTTTATTTCTCTCTGATTAAGAGGTCTCCAGGAATCCCGCACACTACCTATTTGCTTTGATTACAGAGCAGTCAACAGACAAGCTCAACCAAAGACGACATAGAACCATTTCTGTGCATCATATTGCCTGCCACCATGATGCTCTTCCTGGCATTCCTGCTGCTCTTCCTGTACCGCCATTGCCATCGCCCCACTCCACAGGGCCAGATCTTCAGTATCGACCTCCCTGAGGCCCTGCCTGATCATGATGTGTCCAATTTCCTTTCCGTGCTGCCCTGGAACAGTGAACAGAGTTTCCACTACTCCACTCTGCTCCCTGATGCCACATTCCTCACTGTGTGCTTGCCTCCATCCTACGAGGAGGCCACCATGAAGACTTCCATGGATGAGGCTCACACTGAGCTCTCTCCAGAACCAGTGCCTCCTTATGAAGAGAGCACGCTGCAGTCCAACAGTGCCAAATAAACTTTGTACGGAAGCACCTTAGCTGAAGCATGCAGCCCCTCAAGGCACAAACATGGAACTGCTATATGGCCTTTAAAATTTGCAAGAAGATTCCAAGCAAGGCACCAAACCAGTGAACTAATGAAAGAAGAAACTTGGAGTAACAGGGAATGAGCCTCTTCACCTCATTCTAGGATTTTCTACTTTCCATTTGTTGCAAGCATATACACACAGCGCAGCACCAAATCAGTCCCAGACTGGTAACACAGGTATTCCAGCTAAAAAGGGTGTCACATAAGAATTAAACTAAAGGACAAGTGGAAATCTGTCCCTTTGCAATCCCTCAGCTACAAGGAAACATGAATTATGCTATAGATTCACCAGTCATGAAAAGGGGTTTTAGCATATGCTTGTTCCAGTTTGGCTTTTTCTTTTTTATGTGTTTATTTTTAATTGAATTTCTGGCAATTCTGACTATTTCCAATTCACTCCATCTGTGTGTGTTAACATCACCTCATTCCGCAGTGCTCTGATCACAACAGATCTCAGGAAAGCAGATAAATATGTAACCTCTACAAAATTTCCAGCAATTGTCCTGAAAGGCTCAAACATGTGCTGTGGATAAAGGCTGTCTAATCACAGCTGAACAACAAGAACAGCTACAGAAGACCTGATCATTCTGTTTGAGGAAGACTCCAGAGCACACAAGAGCACACTCACACTGTTGCTCCAAGCTACTTGCCCAGGTCTGCAAGGTCCCGACATTCCAGGCTATTGCCTTGACTTCTTTTCCAACTTACAGGTCCACGACAATAAACCCTGTGACCTATTTGGTGCAGCGTGAGAAGGATTTTGGGGAAAATAAATAAAATTAAATGCACACACACAAAAATCTGGTCTGTATTTAAAAACAGCATCATACCCCCTTCCCCTTCATCACTAGGGCAAAGTAAATCTCATTAAAGCGCATTGGTGGCAGTAGGTCAGTTTCAGGAGGGCTCGCACATGCATACTTGTAGACAATGGTGTATGTTATTTTTAATTCTTTCTTACAGGATAACGTTTTCACTATGTTGATAAATGCTCTTGCTAGAGAAGGTGGTTACTACAGATCCTGACAGCCTCAAAAGTTATGACAGCTTCTTCCTTGCAGGTGTCAGCTACTCCATGATACTACATTTGTCCGTGACCTGCCAACATAACAACTACTACATACTGCTGTGTGCAATCTTGGTGTAATTCCTAAACCCAGCGGCTGCCCTGAGTTACACACTGTGGTTCCAGCAACTGTCATGAGATGTCAGTATCAGCCAGTCCTGATTTGTGAATGTACCACATCCCATTAAAGCAAAACAAAACCCAAACCAAACACCAAACAAAAAACCCAAGGTAATGGAAGAAGAATTCATCACTGTACAGCAGAAGAAAACCAGACAACTTTTGAGCTGCAAGCAGTTAAATTTCATATTATTGCCAACAATGGCACAAATCATGTCCCCACTAACCAAGAGCAGTGCAGGTCAAACCTGATGATTCCACTCACGCAGTTCACTTAATAATCTGCTTTATGTAATTTAGAAATGGATTATTTTCTTGAACCATTACCTTTTCTAACATTCCCTTTTTATCTCCAAACTGTAAGAGCAGATGTTTCGGACAAATCCAAATTCAGTCACCCTTTTTTTCCCCCAACCGTGTTAGGGATGAGTTCCTGGTATTCGCAGAGGCATTTAAAAGTGCTGCTGTTTTACTGTCTCCTCGCCTATCTTTTTTTCTTTTTCTACCATCTTAATATTCGGTACATGGAGTTTCTGTCACCTACAAGGAAAGATGCAAAAATACAAGAGCCCCAAACAACATGTGCTACCTAATCATCAAGGTACAAAGGTTTCAGGTTCAAAGGTAAACCACTTCTACCTTTGGTGTCTGTATATTCCACTAATTTCAGCAAAATTGTACAGATATGCTTGAAAATTCTGCCTTTGTCATATCAATTTGAATGTATTTTGCCTTTAAAAGATCTGCTTTGTTCTGGAATGAGTTACACTGTTGTCAGTGCAATTTCTTTTTTACCCTTAACCAGAGTAGCACCCGAAACCCAACCCTGGGCTCATCATTCTAAACTGCTCTCCAGCTACCTTAGTTACAATTCAGATAACTTTTGATCGACATTTCTTGTGACCAAGACTGATACACTTCTATAACTAGTCAAGAACTGCTATTGTCTCCACAAATATAGAGAATGACTGTCTCTCACATAGTATTTCTCAGATAACTCTCAAATCCTGCCATGCTTTTATTACAAAAGTAGCAAGTTAACACACTGGTACCATCTGCCATCAGACTGGTACCATCGCTTTAGTGTGAGGTGTTCCTGCCCATGGCAGGGGGTTGGAAAGAGATGATCCTAAGGTCCTTTCCAACCCTAACTATTCTATGATTCTATGATCTATCTAGACCTGTGTGCCAGGGGTTGTGGTAGACTCTTTCTAAATCAGGCACAAGCAAATTTTACTTTCTTTTCCTAAAATCATGACCCCACATGAACTAGAGTACAAGGAAAGAACTGCTGTTCAATATTGCATTTTATGCTTTGCAGGTCATCCTGCAACTTAGACAGCTTATTTTTCTAATCTATTATTCTTTACCTAGCTTACGTAGTCCTTATTTTAAATACAACATCTAATAGAGATTTTGGAGATAAGAGGCAAGGTATGCTGTAAGTATGAAGTATGCCTGCATACTGTATCCAAGAGCTCCACATGAACAGCTCGCTCTCCTTAGCCAACATCGTTGAAGTAATGCAAATATTCTTTACTATGAGCTCCAACAGTGGCACAGGCTGCCCAGAGAAGCTGTGGCTGCCCCATCCCTGGCAGTGCTTGAGGCCAGGTTGGACACGGCTTTAAACAACTTGGTCTAGTGGAAGGTGTCCCTGTCTGTGGCAGGGGGTTGGAACTGGACGATCTTGAAGGCCCTTCCCAAACCAAACCATTCTGCGATTCTATGATTTTGGCAGCTACTTGGACCCTATCCAAGCACCCCCACCCCAGCCAGCTCACCACACAATTGTCAGGGACATTTATGATTCCGGTTTGTCCAGTTTTATCTATCAACAGATTTTCAGTGTTGCCTGGGGCTATTTACAGTATTTCCAAAGTACCTACACCAAGCTCATTAGTTTCCAATAAATACAACTTTCCAGCTTTGTTACAAGACTATTTCCAGAATGGCTTGTGTTTAGGATGATCAGACTGATTTCTGAAAAGCCGAAACCAAATTTTCATTACCATGACAACCTGCTTCACAGGGAAGGAGAGCATGGAAAGGCATTCTCTCCCTCAGGTAGGTATCTGCCATCATGTTTAACATTACATACTGAGATTAAATTC